>JAFJHL010000354.1:6262500-7515000 GCA_019425775.1 Rafetus swinhoei
GAGCCTAAGAAAATGCAGGCTATTTCAGGGGCAAGACTCTTTTAAGACCTCTTTCTTTCACTTCAATGCAGTGATCTGCCGGATGCCATCTCCAGAGCCCTTGACAACATTGGCAGGGTTTATGCCAGAATTGGCAAATTCCGGCAAGCTATTGACACGTACGTAAAATTCATAACATAAAAGGTAAGAGAGTGGGTTTAAAATTAATCTGACTTTGCTTGGTCACTGTATTTCATTCTGCTGTCAGCAAGGGGCATTGCTAATGCCAGTTGTGATGTGGACACTTGCCACTAGGAACTGGACTTGACAGTGCATTTCATACAGGCCACTGAACAGCAGATGGTAACAATTGTCAGTTGGTTGCCTTGGTTCAAACCAGCAGCGCTGAGAGTAAATGACTTTGGAAGCCAATCCCCATCGTCTTCCAGACTTGCTCTCTTTGCAAACACCTAAGAGGCCTAAGTATAATATACTTTGGGTAGTCGTAGCAACTGGAACCCTTCAAGGGTTTAAAAAGCCAAGAACCAATATTGCACTGAACCTAGGGCAGTAGAAGTAACTTTCTTTTCCTGTGTAAAGATGGGAGGAGAAAATCCCACTGGCAAAAACCAGCCTAGAGAAGACGTGGTTGTTCCATGAAATTGGCCGATGTTACCTAGAGCTCGATGAAGCAACGGAGGCCCAGGAATACGGAGAACAGTCCCTCCAGTCAGCAGAGGAGGAGGGTGATGTTGAGTGGCAACTCAATGCTAGTGTGCTGGTTGCACAAGCTCAAGGTAAAGCCATTGTAGCAAAGAGCTTTAAAGATGGCAGACGATGAATCTACTCAACAGTTTCCTTAAAAGCTGCCTGTGCCTTACAAACAACCCCACAAAGGCTTGATAAAACAGGCTCATTGGTCTCACCTAATAGTTTTCTCTTGTTCTTAGTCCCACATTAAAATGGATTCTTGTTTGTCTGTTACAGTGAAACTCGAAGATTTCCAATCAGCAGTTATGAACTTTGAAAAAGCTCTTGAGAAGGCAAAACTAATTCATAATGATGCAGCTCAGCAGGCCATCATCAGCGTGAGTGGTTTACTGTAATCGAGAGAGGAGTTTTGAGGCAATGTGTGTAAGCTGCCGACCACTGTTGTTCTCAACCTGTGGTCCACCGGCTCAGGGACTGAGAGACTGCAGAGAATGCCAGGGGGAAGCTGGGGGATTAGGCAATGAAATGTCTCACAAGAGGAATATTGCAGTCTCTGTCAAGATCATCCCCAAAATAAAAAAAACATATGAAACTTCTTGAGTTAGAAAATTTGGTCCCAGTGCGAGCTAATATGGGGTAAAATCTTGGACCCATTGGAGTCAATGGCAGAACTTCTGTTGACTTCAGTGTTGCCTAGGGATGTAAGAGTGTAGCCATTTAAATGGGTAACTGATAAGCATGAGTTTATTGGTTACCCAAATGGTTACATGTGGCTCCCGGTCCAGTTCCTGGGGAGCCAGCTGCCATCCTGCGCTGTTGCCTCTGTACCAGAAGCAGAAGAACAGGGCAGCAGATGGCTCCCCAAGGGTGGGGCAACAGGCGGGAGCCAGTACCTGCCAGGAGCCAGCTTAAAAGGTATCGGGGCAGCCGCAGGGAGTGGCTGGCAGGAGCTGGTATGCATGAAGAGCTATCTTAAAAGCTGGCTCCTGGTGTGCACCAGTTCCCAGGGAGCCACCTGCCGCCCCACATGTAACCATGTAACTGCTGAAATTTTCAGCGGTTACATGGTACACAATTACACACATTTTAACATCCCTAGTGGGGCCAGGAGTCAAATTCTGTCTTTCATTGCCTCTGGGTGCATGCCAGCAAGCTTATGGCCTGTAACTGGAATGAGAGGCTGAATATGATCCCCTAATCTGGCCTTGCTGAAATTTCTTGGAGTAAGGAGGGGCTTCTCAGCATGATCTCTATGACAGGAGCCATGGTGGAACATCAGGCTATGGATTGTGGGGCATGATTTGCATATTATGGGACATATACTTGCTGCCCTAGCAACAGTCTGCATGCTGAGGTACCCCTCCAGGTTATTCATTGGAGTGGATCACACAGGGCTGATCTCAGCCTGTGTTTCAGAACTCAGAACAGTGCTTCTGCAGCATGAGTGTGTGCCTGTTTGGGGATCTCTTAAGTGTGTTTCGGAGCCCAGAGGAACCACCTCCATTGGTTAGTTAACAACAGGAAAGCCAGTGCTAGCTATGTGGGGCGGAGGTGTAAGGAGGAAGGGATGATCCCAGCAGAAGCATGCCAAGCAGTATATTAGCTAGAGCAATGCCGTCCCGATGGGGGCCAGGGGAAAAGGCCCTTCACTGCAGGTTGCTTTAAAGGCACCAAAGGATCTAGGAAAGAAGGGAATGGGACAAACGTTTGTCATGTGACTGCACGTCTGTATCTGATACTAATTATTTTTGTCAACTTCAGGCCCTAGATGATGCGAACAAAGGCTTCATCGAAGAGCTGAGAGCAGAACAAAGGGTGGAGAGAATGGAATCTTTACGAGGTACTAGTTCAGCTGGGAATCAGTGCGTAAAAGTAAAATTCTGCAAATCCCCTTCTCTTCTACCTCATCACAGGATGCTTGGATAAGTAGCTGCCCCCACTGGAAGGCCATAGCCCCTGCCCTTGCAATGCTTGCTGCCCTGCTAGCTAAGGCCCCTCTGTGTCCATCTACAGTAGGGAAGTTAGTACCTATTTTTCAGCAGTGACACACAGACAGGCTTATACTGTTGGTATCAGTAAAGCAGCTGCCCCTTTGCTGAGCAGTATTTCTTGTGCACACCCACCCTCTATAAACTATGTATTATAGCGGAAATAATTCCATACAGAATCACAGAAATGTAGCTCTGAAAGGGATTTGGAGCAATCCTCTAGTTCCACCCCTTGCTCTGACCAGCTAAACCAGGGGTGTGGAACCTAAGACTCAGGAGCCGCATCCGGCCCCCAGCTTTCCTGAATCCAACCCCCAGAGCTCAGGGCTCCCCCCCACAGCATTGGAGCACACAAAATCTGCTAGCCTGGGCCCCCCTAGGCTCTGATGTGTGAGGGGAGCGTCTTTCTCCTTCTTGGTCGGGGCCACATCAGTGAGGGATTTGGTTTTTGCTTTTTGTTGTTGTTGTTCTCACTTATGTGAGGCCCCCGACTGATTTTTTTTGTGAGTCAGCAGCTCCCAACCCAAAAAAGGTTCCCCACCCCTGGAGTAAAGAGCTTTCCAAATTCTGGGCCGCGGGTATGGGAGATCGCAGCTCCCATTGGCTGTGGATCACCGTTCCTGGCCAATGGGAGCTACAGGAAGTAGTGTCCTGGTCCCCACCGCTGAGACTGTCAGAAGTGGTGTGCCAGTCCACACATAGGACTGTCAGAAGCCTCGCTGAAATCAAGATATATCAAATCTATTGATTACACCCAACTTCTAGGCCAGTAACGCTGTCAAAGAAGGAAATTGGGTTGCTTTGTCAAGATGTTGGCTTTTCCTTATAACCAGGGCTCGACAAACTATTGAATCTACTCGTCCGTGGCGAGTAGATTTCAGCCCGGCGCCCCGTTTACCGGCGGCGCACGCATGCGCAATGCGGCTCTTGCGCATGCGCAGTGCGGGGGCTGGCGAGCAGCTTTCGCCGCCGTTTGTCAAGCCCTGCTTATAACCCTTTAAATACTTACAGACTGATTGTTTAATAATTTGTTCCAACATATTTCCTGGGGTGCTAGTGGTCTGTAATTCCCCATGTCCTTTCAAAGATAGGGCTATGTTTGCCCTTCTCTGGTCCTCCTGAATCTCACACGTCCTCTGTAATTTCTGAAAGATAATTGTTAATGGTTTCAAAATTGCTTTAGCTAGTTTCCTAAGTTTCTTGGGATAAATGTAATCAAATACTGGCATCTTGAATGCATCTAAATATTCTTTAACTCATTCTCTCCCTATTTTGATTTGTGTGCCTTAACCCCATTGTTAACATTTATTGTGTTAAGTGTCGTCTCACAATTTACCATATTAACGAAGACTGAATCAAGCTAGGCAGTGAACACCTTAGCCTTCTTGGTATCATTCATTATTAGCTCTGCTACCACAATAAATAGCAGACCTTCACTTTCTTGTATCTTTCTCTGCCTCCTAATCTATTTATAGAATCTGTTCTTACTGCTTTTTATGTCCCTTGCCAGATGTAACTCATTTTGTGCCTTAAACCTTCTGATATTGTCTCTACATGCTTGTGCTGTTCTGTTGTACTCATCCTTACCAGTTTGTCCATGGTTCCACTTTCTTCAGGATTCCTCTTTGATTTTCAGGTTATTAGTGAGCTTTTGATGGAACCATACTGGCCCCTCACTATTCTTCCTGCCTTTCTTTCAAATCAGGATAGTTTGCTGCTGTTCCTTTATTATTGTGTCCTGGAGAAACTGTCAGCAATCCTGAACTCCTTTTCCCTTTAGATTTTCTTCCCATGGACTTTACCTTCCAGTTCCCAGTTTGTTTAAAGTCTGCTTTTTTGGAACTCCATTGCCCTTGTTCTGCTGCTCTCTCTCCTTCCTTTCCTTAGAATCATTAGATTTCTCATTTCATGTTTGCTTCTGCCAGCCCACAGCACGACCCCTAGGGCTGGGAACAAACAGGAGTATGGATTCACTTTGACATAGAGCCAATAGGGATAATTGCTTTATTAATTACTCTGTCACTAATACTACAGGGTTAATGCTGCCAAATGGCTGCACAACGTGACAACTGCAAAATGACATTATACACCAACACATGCAAGACAATGCATAATATGGAGCAACAGGCACTTAGAAATGCTTACGCCCCTTCAGATCTGTTACCTTGTGCCCTGGCCGCAGTGGATGTGGCTCCAGCATGGGGGAACTCTGGGGCACCCCTCGAGGTTGGGGTCCCAGATGAGACTCAGCCAGGAGCGGGGCTCCCAGCGATCTTATACATTAGCTGTTTACCTGGTGTGCGCAAACTGGCCCAATGCCACTCTCAACGTTCCCGCAGGCCTGAGAACGAAGGCTAGCGCGGCCTTCCCAGCTAGCAAGCAGCATCTTACTGGCTGATAAGGCACACCTGCTGTGTGTCTGCGGACAGGGCTCAAGGCCGGCCTGAAGGGATACAAATTTACCCATGCAGGGCTACATGTGGCTTACATCACCGCTTCCACCCTACCCATTTGCAGCCAATTCCTTCCTGTTAGTCAGAGTAATGTCTAAAATGCCCATCTTCCACCGTCTAAAACATGAAGTTGTCTCTAAGGCAATCCAGGAGCTTACTGGACAGTTTGTGTTTTGCCAAATTACTTTCCCAACCGATGTCTGGGTAGTTAATCCCCAATTCGTTTTTTATACTTGTTTAGTCTGAAAATGCCTCTTCCACCACCTCCTCCAGATTCAACAGTTTATATAGCCCCTTACAGTAATGTTGCAGTTGGTTTCCCCCCTTTTATCTTCAGCCAGAGAATTTCAGCCGGTCTGCCTCTCACCTCCTTCTGGACCTCCTAACAATTGTATACCTTCTTGATGTACAATGCAACACCTCCTCCCATTTTCCACTGCCTGCCCTTCCATGGGCAAGCTGTATGTACCCCTCTGGGCAAATATTCCAGTCTTGAGATTTATCCCACCAAGTCTCTGCGATGCCAGTTGAGTCATAACTTAGCTCGTGGCTCACACATCCACTTTTCTATTTCTTCCCCACACTCCTTGCACTTGTGTATAGAACTATAAAACCATACCATGGCTATGGACACTGGCATGGCTTTTCATCCCTGTGGCTCCGATCCCCAACTGGTGTAAATCAGCGTCTCTCGGACTTCTATGAAGCGATGCTCATTTACACCAGCTCAGGATCTAGCCCCAATTTTTTAACACATGGTAGGGCTATTTATAAACAAGACATTTTCCAACACACAAAGTGACTCTGACAGTGAAGCTGATTTTTCCAGCGCCCTGACACCAAGGTGTTGGGCCTACTAAGAACCTAAATAGACAACTACAAAATGTGATTGTACATAATGCTGTGTGAGCATGAGACATGCTGGAAAGAGGAGGAGGAAAAACTCATCTGGCTTTTTGGGATGTGAACGGGTAACTGGTTACCCAGTAAGCATCACCCTTACTGGGAGATGCTTACTGGGTACCATGGGTGGAGGGCTGATCCAGCCCTGTGGGGGTCAGGAGCCAGCCGCTCTGTGTCTGGGGGAGCTGGGAGCAGGAGACAGCAGCCCCTAAGATTTAACCGTGATTTTACATCCCTACTGGCTTTTGGAAATAGCCGCAATAAATCACCACGTAAATAACTCCATTCCCTAGGGAGCAGTTGCAGCAGAACAAGAGTCAGTAACAGGCAGCCATGGCTTGCAGCGCGATGCTTGTGCACTGATCCGCAATTATCAATCCTCATGTGATTACAATAATGCTGCATCTTCTTTCCCCCATAGGCATATAACACTGTGGGGATTACACCAACACAGGGCCAGCAGAACTGAGTTTAAAAATAGCCCTGAGTTTTGTGATACTTATGGTTACCTGTGTTGAAGCCACTGACTGAGACGGTAAAACAGGGGTGGGGAACCTAAGAAGTGCAACCACCACCCCCCCTTGCCCCACACACAAGCCCCTTGCCCGGGTCAGGACAGTCAGGATTTACACTCCAGCCCCACAGGGGTAGCTGAGGTGCAGTGACTTGCTGTGGGCCAGATCAGCTTAAGCAGGAAGCCGGATCTGGCCCATGGGCCAGACGTTCTCCATCCCTGTTGTAAAAGTTGAGGTAATGGTGAAGAATTCAGTAGAGGACTCAGATTTCCATAGATTATATATTTAAGTGCTGTTTCAAATTTGAGCTGTAGGGGGAAGCATTTCCCAAGTTTCCCTGTCATTGCACCCAGCCGCCTTAAAAAAGGACACTTCAGCAAAGTCTGCTCCAGCTATGGTGGGAGTGGGGGCATGGTAGCACAGGGCCTGATGTAAGTCAGGAGTGATGTCATGCATTGATGTGAAACTGGTTTACTGTCTAAGGGGCTGGCAGGGATAAAGGGGTGAAGAGCATAGGTGCAGGGCCTAGCACACAGGGTGCTGGCTGCTAGCCCCATGAGTTGGGGGCTCTGCTGCCGGCCCCACGTGCTGGGGTTCCGGTTTGATCCTCGTGTGTCGGGGACCTCTGCTGCCAGCCATATGCCCAGAGCTCTAGCTGCCAGCCTACGTGCCAGGGCTTTGCTCCCGGCCTGCGTGGAAAAGGGTTAGGGGGCTCAGCATTTCAACTTTTTAAAATGTTCCCACTCCACTGGTGAAGAGGAAACAAAGGCACTGGTGAGACTGGATTTGCTGAGGGAGCCCAAGGACTATGAGAGACACTAGCAATAGAAAGAAGAGGGCCTGGGTCTCACTCAGAGCATAGGATCACTCCAGATCCCTTGTGGGAGAAGCAGATATGTAATAGCACAGCAGAGAATATACTAAACATGGATCCTCAAGAGTGAAACTGAAACTACTTCAATATGGGTCTGTTATACATAATATCCTGAAAGTTTGGATCCCATATTTAGACACTAAAATCTCTCTGGAATACACAAACTGGGTGGTTAATACAGATGTAATGGATCCTCAATTAATACACAACAGGAAGCCCTGCTCTTGTAGTTGGATCATACATAGCCCCAAGGTGTGAGGTCGTTATTTAATGAAATCAGCAAAAGTATAAAAGGAATATAGTGTTACAGTAGCCAGGATATATGTGACTGTTATACAGCTACATGGATCAGCCATAAGGATACATATTCCAGTCCTACGAGAAGGGTGCCAATTTAATATTTAAATCTTGGCATCATTCTTAGTGCCATTTGGTCTGGCAGCCAGCTTTCCCACACAGATCTTGCAAGGTGCATGTGCTGCGGATAGAGTTAGGCATGGATGCCTAGGCAGGGGAGGGGGCAGGTATGTGTGCAACAGGCAACTAGTTTGTTATTCATCCTTCTGTTATGCACTTCTGGGTTGAACGTACCAGAACTGGCAAAGGAAACTCCCAGTGCTTCTTGAATCCAACCACACCCCTTTTCCCAACAGCATTTTCCCCCAGCACCCTCTGCATAGGGTGACTAAACAGAGTTCACCTCTTTTTGTGCACACATGAATTCCAAACAGATGCAACTTGCCAGTTCTGACCTGCAACTTAAGCCCTTACTCCGATGAATGTAACTTGTTGAGATTTTAAAAAAGCGATGTTTAAAAAACCTGCATTGATTTCCCACCTCCCCAGATTATGATTATTACGCTGAATACAGTGAAGGAGAGGAGGCAGATGACCAAAAGGAAGGAGACGAAAACAAACAGAAGGAGGTAGAAAAGGAAGAGAACGAGAGAAATGGAAGAGAAGAAGAGCCAGAGGGAGAGAAAGAGGAAGATTATGCAGAGCTTCAGTAGGATTTGCCTGAATAAAGAGGCAGCATTTCCTCAGGAAACTACTCGCTAAGGTTAAAGTTCATGAGGGGTTGCTGGCTTTGCAAATTAGTGCATTTTAATTAGTGTGAAATTTACCTGCAAATGGAATTAGTCCCTTCAGAGTGGGGGCTGCCCTTGCTCTTTGCTGTCCCTTTTAAATACTTTTTCAAGTCTGCAATCGCTCAGTTCAAGGCTGTGGGGCTGTTACGTTGGGAGAAATCCTGTTACTTCCCTCTCCCAGCTTTTCTACCTAGAGTTTAGAGTCATGTCTGTGTAGAAACATAGCCCTATGCTACAGAGGCGAAGTGCATATGCTGTGCCCATAGCTTTTACTGGTTAAACCCCCACAATTTTGCCAATGCAGCTTATTACAGCCCCTCTGAGCAAACTAAACTATACCAACAAAAGTGCCTTCTTGCTGGTATAACTGAGTTATGCTGGTGCAGCCACGGCAATCAGGGATTTCACTTCATTACACCCTGGTGGATGAAGCTATGCTGCTGTAGACCAGGCCCAGGACTCTGAGACAGTCTGACATTACTGAGGGCTCTCTGTGGAAGGGCAAAAATCCCATCAACTCCAATGGGCATGCCGCATGCACCAAGACTGCAGCATTGGGCTCTATATTTGATCCAGCGGGACATTTTCACTTCTGGCAAAGATGGGTAATATGACTGCAGGATGCAGCGTTTGACCTCGCATGCAGCTGATTCACTGTCTCAGATTCTCTAGGCCACATCCAGAGCTGACTGATTTCTGCAGGCTGTGAACACGGGCTGGGGTTAGCCACTAGTGCGAGAGTCGCCTAAGTAAACTGTGTAGCCAAGTGTATGTGACTTGTAAATAAATGATGTGAACAGCGAAGACGGCCGTAGCTTGTTCTTTGAGGGTGTGAACTATAGTGACTCACAGCCAGTGCGGTCTTTGCAATGGGGGCGGGAGTTCCTCTGTGGTGCCTTCTCGGTGGGAGCTGGGGGCATAGTGATTGGAAAGCCAGGCACAGGTCTGGGTGTGCACAGCCAGACCTCTCAGTTGTTCCCCATAGGCCCAGGTTCAGAAAAAGTTAAAGCCTTAGCTGTTCACAGGCAGCAAACAAACAAAAAAGCCCAAGGCCTAACAGGCAAACCAGCACATGCATGCACTGCACGTGATGTCTGCCTGACTTTGGGAATGTGGAACCGCTCCAGGCCCTGCACCATTAATCTCAATGGGTGCTACCTTGGCTGATGATACTTTCAAGGGCAGCGCTGGTAACTAGCTCATTGCCGAAAGCAGAGAGCTCAGACTACGGTGCAAAAGGCCTCGCGGGTGGGTCCGTGTGTGAGCGCAGGTCAGTATCTGCCTGCTCAGCAGCTGCAGGAGCTTTCGCACCACCCGGCCGGTAGGGGGAAGGAGGCCCCGCGGCTCTGTGGCCAGCTGGAGGGGGCTGCAATGCGCAGCCTGGCCGCTAGGAGCAGCGGCGCCGCAGGCCTGGGGCCAGCGCATGCGCACTGAGCGCTCCCGTCCTCCCGCCCTCTCTCCCCCCGGGGCTGGCGCGCGCCCGCCCACCCGGGCCGGGGTATGAATGTGGCGGCGGGCGGGCCCGGCACAGAGCCGCGTCCCCTCCGCTCGGCACGCGCAGCCCGAGCGCCGCCCTCGCCGTGGGGATGGCTGGGGTGGTGTGGGGACTGTGGGGTGGTATGGGGGCCGTGGGGATGGTGTGGGGGCCGTGGAAGCTATGGGGGTGGTGGGGCCGGGGTGGTGTGGGCCGTGGGAAGCTATGGGGTGGTGTGGGGGCCGTGGGAGCTATGGGGCCGGTGGTGGTGGCCGGGAGCTATGGGGTGGTGGGGGGCCGTGGGGTGGTGTGGGGCTGGGAAGCTATGGGGTGGTGTGGGGCCGTGGGAGCTATGGGGGTGGTGGGGAGCCGGGGGTGGTGTGGTGTGGTGTGGGGCTGTGAGGTGGTGTGGGGCTGGAAACTATGGTGGTGTGGGGCTGTGGGAAGCTATGGGGGTGGTGTGGGGCCGTGGGAGCTATGGGGTGGTGTGTGGGGAGCTATGGGGTGTTTGTGTGGGGGGGGGTGTAGGGGCCCATGTGCTGCAGGGACAGAGGGGTCATGCGGGGGGAGTGACGAGAGCTGTTCTGGTGAATGGAAACCCCCTTCATGCACATTGTCATGGCCTTTCTACAATGCAGGTGGAGCCCCTTGGGGATGAACTATCCCCCCCCCCCCAACCCTCCCAGCTGGTGGGCAGCCACTTCCTAGGAGCAGGGTAGAGAGGGAGTCAGCAAGTTCCTCGCTGGACTGCTAGTTTCTGGACATTCATATCCATTGCGTACAGTGGGTTGGGGAAGTGTGTGTTTAGGGGTGGAGGAGGGTGTGTTTTGACCCGCAAGTGTGAAAAATCAGGACGGGTTAAGAGGCAGTAGGCACCTATACAAAACAAAGCCGTGCTATCAGAACTGGTACGAAAATCAGGACTTCTGGTCCCCCCCGTATTGCTGTCCCCACACAGGGCTCGCAGGCTGGGAAAATTCAGGGGGACCTATGCATGGTCCAATCAGAATGCTCCTCGTGCGCCCTCACCAACACAGGAGAGCTTTTAAAACACAGATGTTAGAACCAGCCCCCACAGCCAGCGTTCAGCACCACATGGCACGTCTGTAAATACAGGAAGGAAACAACCGCCCCAGGCATCTGAATTTCTCATACAACCATGCACCTGTGTAAGGCACAGAGACCCTGGTAGGTTTCGTTTCATTTTGTCTGTCACCAGCATCTACACATTCTAAACTGCGTAGTGACTGTCTAAGCCAGATTGATGCTACGTATGCTCCGAGCAGCTTGCTATCTTTGTAGAGCACAAAACTGCGTACTCAACGGTCATGTTAAGATCGCCACTGCCTTTGTAGTGGAGGTGGAGAGAGCGTGCTGGCACTCCCCTAACAACGTAAGGTCTCATCTTTTATTTGGGGCTCTGAACCTTTTGTGTGCTGAGTGAGTGAGAGTTGAATGTTACTAAAATGCATTGCAGGCAGCTGGTAATGATGAGAGGCGGAAAAAGTTTTAGAGATTGTGAAGGAGGATCTGTGCCATAATTTGCAATCTGTACTGTGATTGTGTCTAACTGGTGTCTAAATGTTCAAACCGTTTTGCCACTCTTAATTTGCTTGGTGTGAAAGGAAAGTGAGGTGGGAGAGGGAGACAATCTGCAACAGATACTAGCCCATATCCTGCAGTTGAATTCCCCCAGGGCTTGGCTGGCATGTAAATGTCTGCTCAGACAGAGCCACTTGTAAGATGAGAGCTGCATTTGACTGTGCCAGTCCAGCTTAGAACTTTCTTCCCCTAAAACATTTCCTGTTGTTTCTCGGTTTTAAAAAGTGCATTCTGTACTAAAGGTGCGTGTTTTCAAAGTTAATGATGATAGGACTTGTATTCCTACTTAGAGGAAAGAGGTGGCAGGCTGCCACACATTAAATGAACTTTCTGGAAACTTTCACATTTCCTGTTTGAGAAACAAGTACAGTAGCATATTGATACTGCTGCACAATGTCAGAATGTAGTTTTAAAAGGGGAACAAGGAACTTTTAGGAGGTGCTGGCAAAGTGAGGTGTTAAATAGCTGACAGTTGGTGGTATAGCTGACAGTTGGTACTATAGTGAAAAGGGAAAGCCTTTGTTCTTCAGAAGTATTTAAACAAACCTGGGTCACTGTGGCAGGACTGGGTCAATAGAGGACATTAGGGAATAATAGCCTTGCAGCTAGGGAAACCACTACACTCCCCCTTGTAGCTGACTGTGGAAGTTTAACAAGCATATTGTGGGTCTATGCTAACTTGAACTATTGCATTTCCCAATGTTTGTGCTATAGCAGACGGCTGTTTGTTGCCGTGTGGAGTGTTTGAAACTTTAGTCGAGTTCTGGGCAAGTACTCAGGCAAAATAAACCTGAGCAAGTGTCCTGCACATGATGCCTGTCCAATGAGATTGTAAACCAGGGGGTCTCAAACTCAATTTACCTTAGAGCCGGTGCCAGTCCTCAAATCCTACTAATGGGCCAGCAGACACCCTTCTCTGGCAGGGCTCTGGGGACCTTCATGTGCATCTCCCAAACAACCCCTGGCCCTGCCTGTTGGTCTATGCTTTCCCCACCTCCCGTACGACCCCTGGCCATGTTATGAAACTTACCCAATATCAGTGATAGCAACTCTCCTGATTTGATCACAAGCCTCCTTGAGGCCTTTTTTCCCTCCCCCCCTGGAAAGTCCCAGCCACATTATTGAAATTAAGCCAGATCTGGGAACTTCACTTCCTGATGCCTCATGCACCCTTATCGACTGTGATTGCTCTGACTTAGTAGGTTATGCTTGTTTGTTGGTGCAGGGTATTAGAAGAGAATCCCAGCTGCCCTTTTTTTTTTTTTTATTATTATTAAAGGAAGACTTTTGGTCCAATGGTTTGTGGAGAAAAGGTAGAAAACGGGCCCTGAGTTCAGCCAAAGACCTCAAACACCAGATGCCAAATGAAAAGATCCCCAAGTGCATTTTTATCTGATGTCAAGTAGGGATGTTAAAACACATTTAATTATGTAACTGCTGAAAATTTCAGTGGTTACAGAGTTACATAAGGGGAGGCAGGCAGCTCCCCCCTGCTGGTGTGTGCTGGAGCCTCTGTATCTGAGGCAACAGCAAGGGTGGAGGGCAGGCAGCTCCTGCCTGGCCTTCCCACTTTCATGCTGCTGCCTCTGATAGAGACACAGCAGGGGAGGGCTGTGTGTAACTCTGCATGTTAACCCAGGCTTGGTTAACTGTGTAAATGGTTACATTTTCACATCCCTAATTTCAAAAAGCCATTCTCTTTTTGAGGGTGAGGGGGCTCATGAGTTTTGAACTCTTGGGGTTGACAATACAGGCCATGCAAGTTGATTGGGCTCCTGGACACAGGGGGAGACACTGACGGAGACCAGACTCCTAACAAAAGACCTGAAACTGAGTCCTAACCTTCACACCCCTAGGTCCTTGCACTGGGATGCCCCTCCCCCAACATCCATGTCCTTGCACATGTCCTTGTTAACTGAAACAAACACGCTGGCTGTGCCCCAGTGGCTGCAGAAGAGCATCAGCTCAGGCAGCTCCCTGGCAGCGCAGTTCGCATCACAGTGCAGGCAGCCAGTCCAGCTTTGCAGACTGAGTGGCGCCCTCTGCAGTCGGAACTATGTGGGTGCTGGGGGCCTAGATGCTGCAGGGAGCAGTGTGCATGGGTGAGCCCCTGCATGCCACTCACCACCTTTCCAGCCCTCTGGGCCAGCAGCCCTGTGGGCTTGATTACATAACTTTTTCAAACTAGTTCATGGGCCATAGATGGGGGAAGTGCTTGGGCCATAGATGGCCTCTGGGCCGGGAGTTTGAGACCCCCTGCTATAAATGAACATTCAAAACTCACTCCCTGGAATCACCACTCTTTGAACCAAGTGACCTTTTTTCCACCTGCAGACATGGGTATTGTGATTAAGGATGAGACCAGAGACTAGACTCCCTAACATAGCTACAAATCCGCTGTCAGGGTTTGCATTGGAATATAGTTTTTATATAGTTCCCAAGGTGCATATTATCCGTTACAGATGGTAAAAAACAGGGTCTCGATTCCAAACTACTTAAACGAGGGTGGGATGCCAAGTGAGGTGATGTACCTCCATTATGTAGGAGCACTGCCATCAGATTGAGGGAAGTGATTATTCCCCTTTATTCAGCAATTGAGAGGCCACCTCTGGAGCACTGTGTCCAGTTTTGGACCCTCCCTCCCACTACAGAAAGTATGCGGACAAACTGGAGAAAGTCCAGTGGAAGGGAACAAAAATGGTGAGAAGCTGAGAGTGAAGGGAGAACTTTATAGCAGCCTCCTACTACTTGAAGGGGGGTTCCAGAGAGGATGGAGAGGCTGTTCTCAGTGGTGGTAGATGGCAGAACAAGAAGCAAAGGTCTCAAGTTACAGTGGGGGAGATCTAGGTTGGAAATTAGGAAGAACTATTTCACTAGGAGGGTGGTGAAGCACTGGAATGGGTTGTCTAGGGAGGTGGTAGAATCTTTTTCCTTAGGAGTTTTTTTAAGGCCAGGCTTGACAAAGCCTCGCTGGGATGAGTTAGTTGGGATTGGTCCTGCTTTGAGCAGGGGGTTGGACTAGATGACCTCTTAAGGTTTCTTCCAACCCTAATCTTTTATGCTTCTGTGTGAGTGGCAAGGTTTATGCCTCCCCTTTTTAAAAAAAATCTTTTGATGGACCACCAGTGCTCTCAGGACGTGAAGGAGAGGTGCTCCTCCTAACCTCCATGCCAGTGGACTCTAGAAAAACATCAGTGGGTTGTGTCTAATAGTAATTAAACCATTTTCTATCCCCCAAGTTCTTAGCAGGGAGTAAAACACTGTTACAGCTCCTACAAATTCATCCTCTTTCCTGGAAGAGACACCAAATATTTGTTTCCATACAAATAGGAGCTTTGTAGGGAAAACTGTGGGGAAGGGGAGAAGTGACATAGCTTGCATTGAATTGAATAGATTGTTTAATTAGAAACTGTCCAACTGCTCCTTTAAGACTTATTTGTATGCTACCATTGTCTGTCCATTTTGCATATGGCCTGGTTTCATTAAAGAGCTTATTATTTAAAGCTGGCTGATAAACAATGGGGGCTGAGGGTGTTTTCTATTATTGTTCTTTTGTTTGCATCTTAAAAAAATGCCTCAGTTACTGCTCTTCACCAACAGCTGTTTTAATCATAATAGTTTGACTGCAAACCAGTCACAACTCAAATACTATATGCAGGCCCTGCTCAAATGCTCTCATGGTCACAGCACTTAACTTCCTCTGACTGTCTCACTTATTACCTGTACACTTGTTGAGGTTAAATGGTCCCTGACAAGTCAGATCTGACTCAACATTTAGATGTTAAAAAGAAATGTTTCTGCTTCCATTCAGACAACTTTGATGTGGACAAGAAAGGAGCCTGGCCGATGACATGAGACACTAGGTACCTCCATAATGAATTTAAAAACAGCCTGTGCTTACCAAGAGAGAATGAGGGCATATTGGCTCTGCCAAGCTCCTGAGAGAATTCCAGGTGGATCGTATCATTCCTCCAAACAAGGCTCAAGGCCACCTTTCAATGTAAATGCGCGACTTTCTCTAGAAAGCACTCTGCCTAACATCTGCCGATAATACATACTGGTCAGTCAGTTACAGAGCTATATTTTGAGTTCATTATCCTACTTTTTATAGCTTTAATTCAGTTTTAATGGGATTTATAGTCTAGTCGCACCCACAAGCATATTAGGCATTTTTCAGACATACAGGAATACACGACCCTTGTCCCAAACTGCTGAAAGTGAAGAAACCCACATAAGAAGGGTGGGGAGAATGATGCAAACAAAATGTTTCCACAAACCTGCCTACCAGTGTCTTAACTCCAGGAGTACCAGTGAGCAGAGTCAATCACTACCCCTCCACTATAGACCAAATAAATACTCGAATAGTACAAGATGATCCAATGAGTCAGCAGTTAATTGCTCACTTGTCTAGCACTTGGTTCCACTAACTAGCTGTAGTGAAACCACCATTGGTGAGCCAAGCCCTTGCCCCATACCTAGCAGGTTAACTAATCTCAGTGGCCAAAATGCTCCCAGAGAAGGAAATTGAAGAGAGGCTATTTACATTTACAAACATCTTTGCTCCTGCTGGTACTATTGAAAATATTTGTGCCTTTAATAATGCGTTTTCCTTTCGCTTCCCAACTTCCGTTTGGTCCTACAGGGATTCCACAGTACATTGCCAGAGAAACTTGTGTGATGTCATAATGCCAAGTTTATGATAATACATCATCACAGGATCAAGTCCCACCCCAAAATGTCTTACGATTTCACAGAGGCCTGAGTATAATTGCAATATAGATGAATTACTCCAGCATAGAAAAATTCTAATTAATTTCTTCCCAGAGTAGCCACATGCCATTGTGAATCCTGCCTGCAGTGCAAAAGACTGACAGGCAAACTCATGCAAACATCTGTCTCTTAGGCTTTTCCTGTAGCATCTGCTTCTGTAGAATCCAAGCGACAGCACTAGTTTTGGTTTCCCTTTTTCCTTCAGTCTCACCTAATGCATATTATGGGGTTTTAAAAGTCTTTGCCTCAAGTACAGCAACACAGAAAATTATTCTACGCTGCAGCAGTTAAGCTGCCAATAAAGATCTTACCTCAGAGGCATTTCCAGGGAGGCCTGTCAGCACAGGCATGATATGCAGTAGTAAGTACACGCTCCTGCAGGCAGACTTCTCTCCACAGTGCTCTCTCATGCACAACTGGAAAATACCTGTTAAAATATCAGACTCAAAAGCAAAGTAAACTGTTTTTCATCTCTGAATTTTAGTTTTAAAAATAATCTTCTCAGCATCAACAGCTGTGGCAGTAGCGTGAAGCTTTCACTTCTGCAATTCAGGCTATATTTAAGTTTCTGTGCATGCTCTCTTTGAGCAAGAGTTATAAATATGGCAGCCTTACAGATTCTTTAGTTTGATAGATTGAACTGAGTTTGATCCATAAACTGGGGTCTATGGGTATGTCTAGACTGCGGGGGTTTTCTGGGATACCGGAAGGATCCTGGAAAAACTCTGCCGGGTCCAGGGAACGCATTTGCTCTTCCGCTTTTTTTTTTGCGGAAGAGCAAACGTGCTCTTTCATGGAGCCCTGCATACCTCGTTCTATGAGGAATAAGGGTTCCTCCAGAAGAGGAAGCTTTTCCGCCATTTGGCCCTGCTAGATGGGACCAAATGGCAGAAAAGCAATCGGAAAATGCTACGCAAATTGCACTCTGCAATTTGCGTAGCTTTTTCCGAAAAACGGCGATAGTGTAGACCTAGCCCATGTGAGAATTTGAGGGAGGTAAACTATCTGTATAAGCATGGAGTTTGCAGTGGCATAACCCCACACAAGCCATCTTGGAAACAAGTGTGAGGATCTAACTGGTAAAAGGTATAATCTACAGATAAATGAGCAGGCAGGACTGGCCTACACCTCTTATATTTTCATTTTCTTCTAAATTCATATTCAAAGAGTTACTTTGAGAGCATTGTAAGCTGAGTAAGGCAGCTGAGATTTAATACCAATAATGGTGGCACAGACATATAACATAATCAGGTCATTTGAACTCATCTGTGGGCTATTTATGCACATCTGAATAGCAAAACTCCAGCTTCTGTCTAGTGAGGACTCAAACAGTGATATATTGTTTAGTGTACAGAAAAGTGCTCTTTGGATTGTTATCACACAAAAGTCATACCATTTTTTTTTTTTAAACTTTCAGAACAGAGGCTTTAGCCGGAAGAGCCATACATTCCTGCCTAAAATATTTAGAAAAATGTCTGCTCAGTCATCAAAAGACAGACCTGAAAATCTGCAGTTTCCATTCCTTGATGATGATGCTACCATTTCTACAGTCAAAGAATCTAAAACCGTTTTTATCATAAGAGGCCTGCCTGGCAGTGGAAAATCCACCCTGGCCCGGGCTATTCAAGATCAGTATAAGGATGCCTGCAAGGTCATTTCTGCCGATAATTATAAAATTATACCTGCAATAAGAAGCTCTTCCGGAAGATTATTCAAAGTTGGATGAGGATTTAGACAACTATTGCAAACGAGACATCAGTGTTGTTGTTGTGGATGATACTCACCATGAACGGGGAACGGCTAGATCAACTCTTTGATATTGCTGACAAATACCAGTACAAAGTCCTCTTTGTGGAACCCAAAACACCTTGGAAGATGGATTGCTTGCAGCTTAAGGATAAGAATCAATGGAAACTATCTGTTGAAGATCTGAAGAAGATGAAACCAAGCTTGGAGAAAGATTTCCTACCTGTGTATTATGGATGGTTTTTGAGCAAAAAGAGCTCTGAGCATTTGAGGAAGACTGGGCAAGCCTTTTTAGATGAGTTAGGAAATCTTAAAGTATTCAAAAAGGAGTCTAAGTACTGTACGTGTATAAATATTTTACCAAGCTTTTTATTCTACTAACCAGAGGGAAAGGTAACACAGGGAACAGATTTGCCCACTCAGCTTTCAAAGTAACATTTAAAGTTTTGTCTTATTTCTCCACAAATTATCATTTAAATAATCTGATTAGAACAACATGTTGTCCAAAAAGCAGAAATAACTTTAGATCTCTTATGTAGTGAAACATAACCCACCCTCTCTCAAATGTAAAGTTTTTGGAATCTGATGTTCAGGGGATTTGCAGTGGGATAGTGAGCCTGCAGCCCAAGGACTCAATCCAGCCTAGACTGGAAATAGCCAAGCCATTCCAACCTGTTTCCTGTGAGCTCTGTGATGTAAGTTGGAGGAGAGTGGCCAAGGTCTTAATCACGTTGCCCCTAAAGTGATCCTTGTACTATTAAAGCTGAGGCAAACTGGCTAGCAATGCAAGGAAGCTTGCACTGCGAAACTATACTAGTAGTATGGATAAGAACACTTAATTTTCTGCTGTTGTCTAACACACTCCAGGTGCTAAATACAATTAAACACCTTGTAAATGAGCATTTGCAGGGGATGATCATTAATTTCTCAGTAGTAATTTTGCTTATCTACACTTGCAGTTCTTCCTGACGAAGATCCCAAAATAAAATTGGACCTGACTGGCCACTTTGCGAAAAGGCCACCCGGCGTTTTGCACTGTACGACAAAATTTACTGACTTTGGAAAGGCTTTGGGAGCTGACGAATATGCACAACAAGAAGTTAGTGTCTTGGTTTGTTTTTCTTCAAAACAATGTGTTCAAGTTGTATGTTACACCAAATCTACCAAGGTAGAAGGGTGGTGTATGTGTAGCTTTCTAAAGCCATAGTGTAACTGCGTATGTCCCCCTCAGAACAGCACTTGTGAAGTTGGCCTGTGTAGTGCAGAGAAATAGTAAGGGTGTTACTCCTCAGGACTGAGAAATAACACTGACAGGGAGATGCATTTGGAAAGTGTTTCATGTTGCTTCCAAACTACATGTTCTGGTGGTTTGACTTTCCGTAAATACTATAGTTCTTCTCTAATGACTTGGTTTTGAGCAATCATGAACAAGGATGTAAGCGACTAATCGACTATCTAATAAACAAACTTATCGGACAGAGGAATAGTGACTCGACTAGTCGTTTCCCTCTCCCCTTGCTGCCTGTATCAGAGAAGCAGCCGGGGAGGGGAGCAGGCGCCTGTGTTGGAGAGAGCCAGCTTAAAAGCCAGTTCCCCCCAGCACCATCTCCACAGAGGACGGGAGGCAGAGGCACAGTGGGAAATGGCGCAGGGACTGCAGGGTCCCACTGCAGCGCTTCAGCCTTTGATGTGAGCAGGGGCTGCTTCAGTCCCTGCTTGCGCTGTTTCCCCGCTGTGCCTCTGCCTCCCCTGCCCTCTGCAGCAGCAAGGGGGGGGGAACTGGAGCCAGTATGGGGGGGAGCTAGCTAGCTTAAAAGCTGTTTCCCCTGAGCACTGTCCCCAGGGTACTGCATGCCCCTGCCCAAAGGGGAGGCAGCAGCCCCTGTTTGTGGTGGCCAAGGCAGTCCGCCACGGACAGGGGCTGCTGGACTTAGTGCGAGCTGGGACCAAGCAATCCCGCCTCATGCTTGTCTGAGACACTGCCCCTCTGCATTTTAAATGTAGAAAGAGCCCGGTGGCTGTTACTGCATTTAAAATGCAGAGGGGCAGTGCGGTTGGCTCCCGGAGCCACCCCTGCTGCGGCTCTGCAGAGCGGTCCTATCGACAAATTGTATAGCAGTGTTTCCCAAACGGTGTTCCATGGAACCCCGGGGTTCTGCAAAGTGAAAATAAGGGTTGCACGAGAAAATTCCATTACAATAACATTTAATTATTTTTAAAAAAATTAAATAATAATTATGTAAACATTTATTAATTTAATTAAAAAGTTTTCATTTGTGTTGCTCTCATGAGCTTGGTTAGCATTTGTTTATTATTATCCTTATTTGTGGTCTACTTTTTCAGCTCCATATATGAGACTTATTAGGGGTTCCGCAAAATTCTTTTGAGTTTAAAAGGGTTCCGTGGCCAAATAAAATTGGGAAACACTGGACTATACGATTAGCCAGGTAACCGCAATTTAACATCCTTAATCATGAATTAAGGAATTGTTACTTCCGTCTTATGTACCAGCTTAGCATGACATCCCAATGAAAATATATAAAATTAAGATGACCAAAGGGTGGGGTGGGGGGGACAGGAGAAAATAGTGACCTGCAATCACGATGTTGTTTTCATACCATATTGCGTGTTTGGAGATGGCAAGTGAAGGTCCCTGTGGTTGTTGAGAAGAGCTGTTACACGTTGGATGCTTTGTAGCATCTACGTGGAATGTGTGTGAATTCCTCAAAGGAGATCAGTGAAGAATCCAATTGGAAAGGCAGAGTAGTCGATCTGGATGTATATGTTACTATAAACCTCTGAAGGAGCACGATGGTGTCACTTTTATTCTGGATTCAAACCATTTGGTCCCTTCTCTCCCTAGGTTGTGAAGGTTTCCTATGGAAAAGCCTTTACCCTGACTATCTCTGCACTGTTCCTCACAACAAAAACGGTGGGTGCTCGTGTGGAACTGAGCGAGCAAGAACTGTTGCTGTGGCCTGGAGACGTGGACAAGATACTGCCTATAGACAACCTGCCCAAAGGCAGCCGGGCTCACATTACCCTGGGATGTGCCAGTGGCATCGAACCTGTCCAGACTGGGATTGACTTGCTGGAGTTTGTCAAGCTGGAAAAGGCAGGGAACAAAGGTGATGAGGTTGAGGAATTGGGTGGAGGGAAACTGCTGTCCTTTGGCAATGGCATGTGGATGCTCCTTTTGTCTAAAAAAGATTGAAGTGAAGGCTGTTTTCTCGGGTTACTATGGCAAGGGAAAGCTAGTGCCTACTCAGGGCAGTAGCAAACGAAGCTCTGCCTTTAATCCCTGCATTATCATCTAAGTGCTCGAGCTGTGCAGGGTTTTTTATTTTTAAGAAATGGGTATAACTTGGGTAACCTTTATAAAGTTGTAAAAAAAAAAGTTCTACGTGTACTAACGTAGCCCTTCTTCAAACTCTAGTATGAAATGTCTCTACTGGGAAAATGTATTGGTCCTCGGAAAGGAAATTGAGGACCCGACTGTAAAGGAAAACTAAGTGGCTAAACAACTATTTCTGATAGTTAAATAGACCAAATATTGAAATAAGTGAAGTGCTGAATGACTTTTAAAATACTAGATTGTTGTAGAGGTCTCTTTCCTTTTGTTTGTTCCTCAGAATCATTCCTGACAGTCTACATGTTTTTTAATTTCCCTTTGAACCACAATCCTAAATCATAACTGATTTAAACAGTGGTGGACCAAAGCTTTTAGCTACTTCTCATTCCGTGAGTCTGAGAGAGTTGAAGCTGAAAGTTCAACCCAACTTTGAAGTTGGTACAGCGCCCCACAGGCTGATGGCTCATGCTGCCCTTGGTAGCTGATGACTAGAACTCCTAAGCCTCAGGGCTCATCTAGACTACGGGGAAGATTCGAAAGAGGATATACAGATTCCCGTGGAAATTTGCATATCTTCTTCCAGTCTCACTTTTGAAAGCGAAAGTAATCTAGATGCTTTTTTTGGACAACCCCCTTTTTCGAAAAGCCGCTTTTCCTCAAAAAATGAGGCTTACGCGACTTTTCGAAAAAGGGGGGTTGCCAAAAAAAAGCGTCTAGATTACTTTCGCTTTCGAAAGTGAGCTCGGAAGAAGATATGCAAATTCCTGTGGAATTTGCATATCCTCTTTTGAATCTTCCCCGTAGTCTAGACAGACTCAGTGATGGGTAATATTTTTGAGGGGTAGGAGGGCAACAAGCACTCTAAGCAGCTTTGGTCTACAAGCCCAAGCATTAGGTATGTACTTAGGGACATTTAAAAATCTTCATTAGGAAAGGTCAAACTCTTGTATCCCCATGACTAGCAGAGTGTGGCCTACCCTAACTTCAAACCATTCGGGTAGCACATGAAGACTTCCTTGGGTGTGAGAAAAGGGAAAAGTTCACTGGTGAGTGAGGGGGAGGATTTATTTCCCATTTTAAAACGGAAGATAAAAAAATGGAACTAGTATGAGTAAGATCATGAAAAGGAGAATTTATCAGGAAAAATGTCATAGCAATGAGATCTGCTCTGTCTTCCACAGAAAATGGCAGGCAGAGCCATCTAGCTGCTGATGGACAAAGACCTAGTCTGTGTATACCATAGGGAACAATCCTGCCCTGGCAGGGGGATGGAATAGATTAACTAATAGGTCTTTTCCATCTCTAACTCCTGATCCTTTATAAACTAAAATCATATCTGAAGTACTACATTGTACTTCATGCAAAATAGGTTTTCCTACTTTGGATTCAAAGTCTAATTCTTTTGAATGTTAAGCATGGAAGTACACAAAGCTAACATATTACTTAGGAAATCAATAATGGTGGCATTGTAAATTTATGCATAACAGCCTGCTCAAATCTAAGTTTTTCTAGCTGGTGGTCTAATGTTCAAGTATTTTAGTTGTTACACTTTAATTATGGTTGAAACTTGTTTATACTCATATGAACAGAGCCAAATGCTGCTTGCCTACTGATCAATGGATTTTTGCTGTCATTACCCTCCTGTAACATTTGGCTGAACTAATCAATTCAGGTCAGAACAGCATTTTAAACTCATGTTATGGCTGTAATGTCCCATGAACTGTAAAGTGTATTGAAATAAACCCAGTATTAATGTGTTTACTGTGTCTGACATGCACACGCAAGGTTCACAGCAGGAAAGGATCTGTCACCACAACCCTAACTGCTCAGTGGCCATGTGTGGGCAGGGAGGCCACTTACCAAATAAGCTTGCAAAACTCAAATCCATGTGGGGCGAGGCCCTTGTGGATCCCCTCTCTGAATGTGTAAAAGAAAACCAAAGGAAGCTTTAAGGCTCTCCTGATAGAATATCAAATTCTGCAATAGGCTGGGTTTATTGGAGAAAGCAGTAAACTCCTTCCAACTGCCCTGCTGCTTTAAAGGGAGATCACTGACAACACTCCCCTTTCGAGTGAGGCAGGTTCTGTTTTCCCTTCACTTGAAAGGAGAAACTCTGCCTCTGCCAAACTCGGTTGTAGACTGACAAGAGCTATGGTGTGCCCCACAGGGGAAGCCCAGAATAAAAGGAAACTTAGTGTTCAGCTAAGGCCTTTCCCAACTTATGTACATCTTTGGCCTTGTCTACATCGCCGCTACCACGATTGATCTTCCAGTGTTTGATTTAGTGAGTCTAGTTAAGATTCGCTAAATCGAACTCAGAGGGCACCCTTGCCAGCATCCAGTATTCCTCCTCTTACGAGGAGAAAGGGAAGCCAACAGAACAACTCCAGCTATGTATTCTACGTAGCTGGATTTACGTACCTTAAGCCAAACTGCTGGGTCAAGCTTAGACCTGGCCTTTATCATTTTGAGGAACCATGCCTTTTTCTTAATAGCATCTATCCCGCAAGTCTTCCTCCCAGGCTGTTATATGCTGAAAACGCCTGCTGGGAAGTTTTCAAAACAGGGTCCCCAGCTTTAAAACATGGGGTAGTTGGGAAGCCTGTTTTGTTTGCCTGGTCAAAAACAGTCACACGCTCATCATTGAAATGTTTATTAGTTTGTACATCATATACAGTTTAATAAACCAATTGCATATGGTTTTGCTTCAGTCTGGTTGAGATTCTGCATATAAACACATCATATGAATGTCAAATGACAAAACAAATATTCACATTTTTAACCCTTCACATCTTAGAAAGGTAAAGGGCCTAAAGAGCGACAGTGTTTATACCAACGTGAAGCCTGCTTTGGAGAGGCTGGGTGCTTAGAAAAGCTCTTGCTTCATGCAATTACCTTTCCTCTCCATGGAAAGGTTAAATCTTTACACTGAGGTAAACATACAGAATCTATTCCTTAAATTCAGTTAAATACTAAAGCATGGGGTCTAATGTCCTCTGAGCAGCCTCACATCAGTGCATCTGCTTTTGTCTCTAGTACTGCTTGAAGTCTTTTCACAATAAAGCTGATACTATGCATGCAAGATGGTGTTCAGGTTGCCATTTTGTACAGCAAAAACATTGCTTCACACTCTTACCATTTGCACTTTTCTTTGATAGCAGGAGCCAGTAAGTGAAAGCAGGGATTAAGGCAGGGTATCAGTTTAAGAGTGGCAATGGTCAGAACTAAAGTTGTGTTGCATGTCCAGCCACAGAAGGGAAACATACAAGCTCTTGACAATTACAACATTTTTATGTGCCATTCCTGATTCAACCAAAGCTTTAGCCCAACACCACTTGTGAAATGGACGATAAGCTCTTAGCACTCCAGTTAATACAGGTCAAACCTCTCTAGTCTGGTACCCTTGGGATCTGACTGGTGCCAAACCATAGCAGGTCAATATTGTTTAGCAGCATGACCAACACTTCCACTGCTTACTGGGCTCTCAGAAGACAATTAGAGGTAAATTTGAGCTAAATCACAGCACAGAACACTGAGTGCCAGGACTGGTGGCTGTAAACAAATTTTATGGGACAGCGGGAAACTTGTCCAGACCCATAAGTGGACAATCCGGCTCACTAAAAATCACACTGGACCAGGGATGTTGCCAGATGAGAGCGTGCACGACTAGAGAGGTTCAACCTGTAGTCTCCATTCAGACTGAGGTCAGTTCTGTATGCCAGTAGCCACATTACCAAGAGGTTATTCAAAAGGAGAAGGGAAGATCTTATCTCACTGCACATACTAGGAAAAACTAGGTCAGGCTAGAGTCAAAATGTTACCTCCTTTTTATCCCACCATGAGTACATTCCTCTATTCTGGTGAATACGTAGGAATGTGAAAATCTGCTCCTAACAGAATACCTGTTGCATGTAAATGACATGAGATTTAGAGCAGGGTCACAGTTCTGTCGTTTGGGTTTGTTGCTTTTCAGAACCAGTTTCTAGCACTGAGGGTGCTGGGCCTTAGCACTAGACCAGGGAAATGTAAAGTAGATGTGATGCATGAACTTTATTTGCCCAAATTGAGAGGGGGGAGGTAGAAGGGAGCAAGGGGACAAGGCACAAACCTCAGTCATTCATTTATTTGAAGACCTGTTTGGTTAAACTCTGATTGCTGGAAAGCAACAACAGCAAAATGGCTCTCAATCCTCATTCTAGCTGGATGCCAAAGTACTCCAGGGACTAAGTTCATGAAGTACTTAATTACACTGCCCCCCAAATCTTTGCAAATAGGACTAATGCAATTATTTACAAAACAGTCAAAGCCTTTAGTTCCAATAAAAATCTATCTTTAGAGCAAAACTCTAAGTGTACTGAAGAGCAGGACAACTCCTTCCTCAGCAGAGTCAGCCAAAACAGAGCCCCTGGAAACAGGGCTAGAAGCAACCTAATGTTCTTTAAAACTCATTTTTGGTGTAAGGATGTTATTAGTTTGTACATCATATACAGTTTAATAAACCAATTGCATATGGTTTTGCTTCAGTCTGGTTGAGCTCTGCAGTTAAGAGTGCAGTAGGCTGAGAAGCTAAATCAGTGTGCAGGCAGCTTGGTTCGACTATATTTGAAACTGCAGTGGCCTAGGACTGGTGGCTGTAGGTCCTAAACCGTTTATGGGACAAAGCTGGGAAACTTGTCCAGACCCATAAGTGGATCAATGCCAGCCTAAGCCACGCTGCAGGCAAAATCAGCACTGGACCAGGATGTTCGCCAGCCAGCCTGAGGCTGCTGCCACGAGGGCTGTTCCCCAGCACCAGTTTCTGTTTCACAGCTCGCTAGTTGGCCTCATACTCAGTATGCAGCAAGGAAGTGGGGAAGTGACAGTTTACTCGGGACACCGCTAGCCATCATTGGAATTCAAGAGGTTATTCAAAAGGAGAAGGGTTTGAAGATGATTATTACTTCTTGTAGAGCAATCCTGCAACATACTACCATTCTCTGGAAAAAGTTAGGTCAGGCTGAGAAAGGGGAAGGAGGAATGTTACCTGCTTGCCAGTCTAATTCTCTGTAGCTCTCCCAGACCATGAGTACATTCCAGTACACAAAGAAATCTCCAAACACCACATTCTGGTGAATACGTAGGAATGTGAAAGAAATCTCTCCTAACAGAATACCTGTTTGCATGTAAATGACATGAGGTGGAAGGCAGGGTCACAGTTCTGTCGTTTGGGTTTGTTGCTTTCCAGAACCAGTTTCTAGCACTGAGGTGCTGGGCCTTAGCACTAGACCGAGGAAATGTAAAGTAGATGTGATGCATGAACTGTTGCCCAAATTGAGAGGGAGGTAGAGGAGCAAGGGGACAAGGCACAAACCCGGAGCACAGAACACTGAGTGCCAGGACTGGTGGCTGTAAACAAATTTTATGGGACAATGGAAACCCAGACCCATACAGTGGACAATCCGGCTCACTAAAAATCACACTCAGTTGCCAGATGAGCGTCAGAGAGGTTCAACCTAGCCATTAAGTTCGTATGCCAGTAGATGTTTACTTGTAAGAGGTTATTCAAAAGCCAAGTTATTCTCTCACTGACATACTAGGAAAAACTAGGTCAGGCTAGAGTCAAAATGTTACCTCCTTTTTATCCCACCATGAGTACATTCCTCTATTCTGGTGAATACGTAGGAATGTGAAAATCTGCTCTAACAGAATACCTGTTGCATGTAAATGACATGAGATTTAGAGAGCAGGGTCACAGTTCTGTCGTTTGGGTTTGTTGCTTTTCAGAACCAGTTTCTAGCACTGAGGGTGCTGGGCCTTAGCACTAGACCAGGAAATGTAAAGTGTATGATGAACTTTATTTGCCCAAATTGAGAGGGGAGGTAGAAGGAGCAAGGGGACAAGGCACAAACCTCAGTCATTCATTTATTTGAAGACCTGTTTGGATTGCTGGAAAGCAACAACAGCAAAATGGCTCTCAATCCTCATTCTACTATACGTATTACAGCCCTGGGTTAATGCACTTACTCTATCTTAACATAGACTCTTATTGGTTCAGTTAATTGAGCAATTATTTACAAAACAGTCAAAGCCTTTAGTTCCAATAAAAATCTATCTTTAGAGCAAAACTCTAAGTGTACTGAAGAGCAAACAACTCCTTCCTCACAGCAGAGTCACAAAGGAGAGCCCTGGAAGGGGAATGCAACCTAATGTTCTTTAAAACTCATTTTTGGTGTAAGGATGTTAAGAGGCGGATAACTGATTAATCGTGTAGTCGCTCTGCTCTGTGGCTCTGCAGTCAGACAAATGGCAGTAGACTCCCTGTAATACTTAAATCACCATCTATAATGGACTGCAGAGCCACAGCAGAGGGTGGTCCTGAGACCTGGCGTGAAGCTGGGACAATGAGCCAGTTCCATCACAAAGCCAGCACCACAGGAAAAGCGAAACACTGTGTGTGGAATGCACTACTCTTCTTTCATTAACCAATAAGCTTTTGTTTTTTAAATTACTGAGGTGGTTGGCTATTCAGTAGATGTTTGTGGCTGGAAGCAGATGCTTCTCTGTAAGTTTCTCTCATTTGTGAGCATCAGTTCCAACATGGCAAATAAAGCTCTATGCCACAGGTGAGAGTCACAGAAGGAAAAAGTATACTCTAAATAAGGTGTGTAATTATTTCCCTGCTCTGCATGTTTGGAATTCAGGTTGTGTCTACCAAACACAGATAGAGAAAGCTTGACCAGGTTAAGAGCTGCTATACTTCTTGTAGGAGTTACTGCCAACAGACCTACCATTCTTGGAAGTAAAGCTAGTGCTGAGAAAGGGGAAGGAGGAATGTACCTGGGTTTGCCAGTCTAATTGTAGCCTCCCTAGACCATAGACATTCCACACAAAGAAATCTCCAAACACCACATCTACTGGTTTTTAACAACACGCAGCCCCTCCTGCTTTCATTTTGAATGGACTTGTGCTTGACTACCTGAGACTAACCCAATGATAGTTCCATAAGAACAGAGTGGAAGTTTCCAAAAATGCAGACCGATTTTTTTTGTCTCAAAAATACTGAACTACTGGAGTATACACACTCTAACTTCCTTATCTGCTCACTTATTCCAGTAGATGTTTGTGGCTGGAAGCAGATACTTCTCTGTAGTTTCTCTCATTTGTCTTTGGTCCCGAGTGTTCTCACAAGTGACTATACCGACCCCTTAATTCAGTTCTGTGTATTCTGTCATATCTGCTGGCTTTAGAAGAATAACTTATTCCTTTTCATACCAGAATCACTGCCTGCAGCTGTGGGAAAGACAAAGGTTCTGTTTTGGCTCACGCCCACTGCTGAGGATTGTTAATGAGGTGCCCATGGCAGAATGTGGAGTGGTGATTTAAAAGCCACTCGATTTACAGACTCCAAGCAAAGGAAAAAGCCACTGTTACTTGTAAAACTACAGCCAGGCTGCTCAGGAAAGAATGGAGGTTGCATGAACAGGGAACTGCATGGAGGCATTTTTAGTTACTTTTCAGAATTAAAACAGATTAAGGCTTTTGCTGTTGTGCCAAATACAGCTGTTAGTTACCACTGTACAGATTAGGAGCTGGGCTGCGGATGGCAGCAGCATTAAATCTGCCCTCCGCGATGAATTCTTATTGGTTACTTGACTATTCTATAGTCCCCGCGGGTGGGGCTGGCAGCCAGTGCGCTCTGGCCCCACTTCCAAGGAGCCCCTTGCCACTCCGTACTGTTGCCTCTGTATCAGAGGCAGCAGCGCGGGGTGCCAGGCAGGAGCTGGTCCGTGAAGGGTGCCAGTTTAAAAAACAGCTCCCCTCGCGGACCAACTGTCTGTCACCCTGTGCTGCCACCTCCAATACAGAGGCAGCAGCACGGGATGGCAGCAGCTCCTGTCTGGGAGGGAGGGGCGGTGTATCTGAGCTCCCGGATCCAGTGCGAGCTGGAACTGAGCCAAGCTGCCAGCCTCCTAATACACTTTAAATGCAGAGCCACAGCAGAGGGTGGTCCTGGACCTGGTGCAAGCTGGGACTGAGCCAGTCTGCTGGCCAGCCTGCTAAAAAGTTTACTGGCCGGGGTGTGTGTGGAATGCACTTACTCTATAGCATTAACCAATAAGCTTTTGCTAATCAGTTAATTGACTATACTATTACATCCCTAATACAGATTGACTTAAAAAAGACACTTGTTTCATTAAGGGACGGACCTTTGAGCATCAGTCTCCTAACATGGCAAATAAAGCCTCTATGCCACAGGTGAGAGTCACAGAAGGAAAAAGTACAGCTCTAAATAAGGTGTAATTATTTCCCCCTGCTCTGCATGTTATGGGAACTACCACCCACATCAACTTCATCTTCTACCACAGATAGAAAGCTTGACCATACTGTCAGGTTAAGAGAGCTGCTATTTCTAGTGGCAAATTCCTACACCTGTAGCTACTAAGAAGCCAGAGGGAAGACACCAGAAAATAGCTGTAGCAGTCAGACAAATGGCAGTAAGGCTCCCTGTTGGCTACTTATGAAATACCATCTATAAATTCAATCCTGCTCAGGAACTGCCACACGTGAATGCAATGTTTTAAACTACACACCTCTCAGCAGACAGAGTCTAAATAAAACGGTTCCATCTGTCCAAACTACACTGTGCTAATACAAGAGGGAAGCTGCAGTTTTAACACACATATGCAACAGTACTCATCTGCTACTGTCCTGAGATACCTGGATAGTTACTGAATTTCCATTAGTGTTCTAATGCACTCTGCAAAAGTGAATGTATCTTTGCATTCACTTTTCATCACACAACAATGCTTAGAAAAAAAAAAAGTCTTGGCACTCACCATTTTAATATTTAACTATAATCAATCATGCAATCGTGTACAGTTTATATAAATATCTGCTGTGTATATACCCCACTTTATCTCCAAATAATTGCCCTAAAAGTGGGGAGCAGGGAAATCAGCCAACACTGAACTAAAAAGCATGTTGTCAAAATGCAGAAAATGGCATTGCGCTCTGCTAACGGAATCCAAGACACGATTCCAAACTGCAGCGGTGAATAAAATGCAAGAGGACACAAGTGTGAACCCAGCACGTCCCACCAAAGAGATGCATCATGTAAACTTTGATTTGCAAAAGAACCATAAGAACAGAGGGAAGTTTCAAAATGCAGACCGATTTTTTTGCCTCAAAACACTGAACCTACTGGAGTATACACAATTCTAACTCCTTATCTGCTCTCACTTATGCCAGGGTAACAAGGCAAAGCCCATCAAGTTACACTGGTGTAAGGGAGAATAAATGCTTGGGGGGGGGGGGGGCCGCGCTTAGTCTTCTAAACCATCTCTCAATGCTGGCTCCATTTAAAAGCTGGGTTTTCAGCTTCTTTTGCTGTTATTTGGGCTGCAATACTGGAATTAAGCCATTAAATCTGCCCTCCGCGAAAGCAGATTGTCATACATCTGACAGACGGAGCAGTATGACTTATATTTGTTTGGTGGCAGCATACTGCATTTCTGTGCCATCTGTGAGGTGCACACATGACTGGCATTACAACCTGGCAACCCCGTGGCCAACTGAAGGACTGATCTAGCTCTTGAGTGGAAGGATGATGGTAAGGAAATGTGAATACGGCATAAAATCATTTACTTTGAAATTTCATTATAACCCTTGTCTTCTACGAAAGCCATCAGCCAATCAGCTCTTCAGGCCAGAAAGTGGAGTCAGAATCTTCTAAGGAGAACACAGCCCTTTAAATTTACTTTTATGCACAACCCAGCTGTTCTCTTAGCCAATCAAAATGAAGCTTTTCAACTGTCTCCAACAGCAGCTTAGCACCATCACAGAAGACTCTTCCTCAAAAAGTTTGGCTCTCTTTGGGCCAGTGCCAGGCAGCATTCATCTAACAATCATCCAGTGACTTCCTACAAACACAAACTCTGCATCCACAGTAAAGGCCATTGAAAACCCCATCAGATATAGGGCTACCGTGAAAAGCTCCAAAACTACTTTACTGATGGTATTTGACTTGGATGGAGTATCCATTTAGTGAAGATGATTCTACTTACATGAGCTCTTTACTATATGGAAAAAGGAATTATTTCTGCAAAGGTATATTCCCCGCATAGCTAACAGCAGGGTCTGACCCCAGATCCACAGTAAACAACAATAAGCAGTATTAGTGCAAAGTCAGGCAACACTAGAGAAGCACATCAATTCCGAGTTCGGGATCGTGTGTGAGCATGCAACTCTGGCTTTCGGTCATCCACAGATCGCCTACGCTGTCAGCGAGGCAGTCAAGCAAGTCATGCGCTGTCAGTCCAAGAGTTTCTGCCATAACTTGGAATTTCTTTGTTGCTGGGGGCTTGTAAAATACTTTGAATGATTTAAAACTCACACAGCGGTGTTGCATTAAAACCAGACATCAATTTCTGTAAACGTTACCAAAAAGTTCACTGTGCGCACAGAGCAGCCATTCTTCAAATATGCACTGCAATTTTTAAAAGTGGGAAACAGGTATCCCACATTATGGATTTGCAATATGGTAAAACAAAGGGTGTTTTTAGAGAGCAGAAACAAATCAATCCATAGAAACAAACCCATCCCACCTGGCAAAATCTTGTTTTAGCACAGATGCTGCAATGAAATGAACAAGTGACTTAATTATAAGAGAGAAGAAACAAAAATAAATTCATCCCAGACCAAATTAAATAGCCTCTTAAAGACAGGGAGTCCTGGAGTGGAAGCATTTAAAATACTTATTTTTAATCTGCACCATAGGGAGTTCTCATGTCAGCTGCTCCCAGAAGTCTGAAGAAAGATTTCTTTCCAGTATGAAAATATTAAGATCATTATTTGTCATTTAAATTAATGCGCAGGTGTACATACTCCTACAGCCCCGGCAAACAGAACGGCAGATGGCAAACGGGATGTAGCTGCTTGGATGTTACAAAAACCTTGCTACGATTCAATTACTTACAAGTAAAAATGGGGTCACAGAGACTCTGACATGGTGCCATCCTGTATTCGGGAACCAACCAAAAAGAGCCATAGACATTTCACCCTCCTGACAAGCTGGGTCTCCAGCAACAGGACCCTGGAGGAAGTCTCAACAGTCTGAACACATGGGCCAGCATGGAGGGACCAAAAGATTCAAAACATTTTATTTTTTTAATAAAGTTAACAGTAAAACAAAATTCACAAGCCTTCCCCCGGCCCCTCTCTTCAGTGCTGGTTTCCTCTTCTCACACAAAGCACACAACAGAGAGGTCTCCAACCGAGAAAATGAAACTGCTCTAAGTACAATGAGACATGATGAAGGCAGGAGTCTAATTTATGTCCGTATTCAAGGTTAAAACAAGCATGTCAGGAGTGTCTGTTGTTTGTATGGTTTTATTTTAGCCAAACTGGAAAAAGAAATTTCCTGGCCCAGAAGCTGAAAGAGAAAGTGAGAACTATTAGGGCTGGTGAGTCTCCCGAACAAAGCTCATGAAGAAGTCATGGAGTGCTGGACACGTAGGCAGCCCTTTAACAGACACACACAAGGGACGGGCTTTGGGCAGCCTAATTCAGACACACCAATAGGGGCACTGAGGAACACTGGCACCGGGGCCGTGCTGATCGGTTAACGGACCCTGGAAAAGGGATTGCAAGGGCCAGAATGATTAGCAAGCAAGACTCCTCCCAGGTCAGAGGTCTGTGAGTTTCTCCCATGGGTTGTATTAATGCTGGGTAAGTGCCAACCAGATGTTCAGCACTGTCCTGCGCCAAAAGGCTTGCAATCTGGTGAGCTGACCATGCACCAGGATGGGTAGGGTGGAGCAGAACAGCATTTGCAATGCAGTGACAATGGGCTGGGCCCTCCAGAAGGCCCCTGGGAGTCTGTGTGTCTAACTGGAGACAGTCGACACTAGCTATGCGATGCATCTGACCAGACACCCTCCTTACCAGATTCAGTGACACAGCGGGTGCGTGCATGAGTGACAGCCAAGCCTCTTTCTCAGCAACAGAACACGGTTAGTGCCAAGTTCTCACACACCTCGAGGGGGAAGCTTTTCTCTACATAGGCCCCAGAAGCAGCAATCGACTGGTGCACTTCGCAGACCACACCTTCTGCGCTGGCACACAGCACGTAAGCAGTGAAATCAGCTTTTAACCACTGGCTAACTGCTGGGACGTTAATGTTACCGGCCCGTAGATGAACAGCCCTCACATTTCTCATGCTGGTGGACTGATGTGTCACCTACCTTCAAAACTGAAGCTGCCTGGCCCACCAAAGAAAGCCTTGAAGATATTGTTAGCATCAAAATCTACAGTGGGAGAAGAGAGTGATAAGTTAGAGAAGCTGCTTCTCTCTATAATCTTTTAAAGAAAGGATCCTATAGCCCATTACCGATGGACCCACACACTGTGCGTATACTGCCCGCTTTCTCCACCACGGAAATGCAGCAGCAGCGAGCCACGCTGCCTGGGGGATTGGGCAGAGAGCTCAGACTACTGGAGTCAGCAGCGACACAGGCAAAAAGAGTAACCGTTGAGCTAGTGTGTGGTGAGGACACTACGTACCAACAGACCGTCGGGATAAACATGCAACCGACAGGGACCACGAGCTGCCAGCACCCCTGCAAGACAGTCTGAGTCTGTTCAGCAGAACCGTGCCCACTAGCTACAGCCTGGGGCACTGACTCGGTCCCGACAAAGTTAGCACCTGCTGAATCACCCACAGTGGCTTCTCCCACCCGAGTACCAACACAGCGTGACCCCATCAGTGTGTGTCGCCGTGGGAGACAGCGGGTTGCCCATGTTAGCAGGCATCGAATACAAGCCAAGGAAGGAATAGCCCCTCCAGAGAAGGCAGAGCAGATGTCCTTCCTTTGAAAAGGCTCGTCCGCTTGTGGGAACACTCACCTCCCATGTTCATGCCATCCTCCTCCAGATCCTGCCCACTGTCGTAGCGCGCCTTCTTCTTGGGATCCGATAGGATGGTGAAGGCCTCTCCGACTTCTTTGAACTTCTTCTCCTCTTCCTTCTGTATTTCTGCACTCGCCCCGCTGTGCCGGTCTAACGGGCAAAGAGATGGGACAGAAACGGTCACTGGGTGCCAAGGGCAGCTGGAAAACACTACACATCCCAGGCGCCCATCAGCTTTTGCATGTCCCCCTCCCACGTTCATTCTGCTGAAGCAGTCATTCAGGAATTCAAACAACACAGTGCGGGGGGGGGGGGGGGGAGGATCAGGAGACTGAGAAAACGTTTCCTCCGAAATTCTCTCTTCCATTGACTTCTGCTCTCCGAAAACCCAAAGTAGCAAGCTGCATGCGGTCGGCGGAAACCAGTTCTCTACCTGGGTGATGCATGAGTGCCCGTTTCCTATAGGCTTTCTTGATCTCGTCTTCGGAGGCGTTTTTGTCCACCCCGAGGATTTTATAGTAGTCTTTCCTTTTGCTCTTTTTCAGTTCCACCTGGGCATTCTTTAGGAATTGCTTGTGTTCTAGAAAGAAGAGCAATGCAGAAGGAAAGCGCCTCACATCACCCATAGCGAGAGAAGGAAAGCATCATTCGAGAACGGATGGTTTGTTTCACTGCCCCCAACAATAAAGATTGTTCCATTCACATATGTGCGCTTATGGCCGAATACTTACAGCCCATGGGTTTGGGAAACAGGCCCCAAGGAACTACACAGGCAGAGGTGACCTCTTAGGCGTCTGCATGTTAGATTTTGGCCAGTTCCCTCACACAACCATCCCTTCATGCTACTCTAGGGGCAATCTCCAAGCCAACCCATCCATCAAGTGCTGCTTCTTCTTGAAGGGCAGCACCCTGGGGGGACAACGCCACTTTTTTAATCTTTGAGAACAGAGGAGACTCTTGTGCTCAGCCGTGGCACTTCCGAGCCTGCTCCGATGGGTGTGTCATTGAAAGCCAGGACTCCAGAGAAGTCTGAATTGCTCACTCAAGGGCACATGGGCACCCAACTCTGGGTCCTTTAAAAATTCCAGCCCAAGCCAATCCAGTGCTCATGTTCTTCTTGCACCCGTTTCCATGAACACCAGGCTTAAAAACAGCTTTGGCTGCTTCCTGAGAGTCAACACCATAATGTTTAACTAAACCCTTCACAAAACATCTGCCTGCCCTGTGCAGCACTGTGTCCTGCTGCTACAGATCAACTCATCCACCGAACTGGAGACGTGTTCATGCCTTCCTTGCTATGGAACAGGCTCACATGTAGCAAAATCCAGGCAGTTCTAGATCACTACAGGACCCAAGCACCTCTTCGATGTTAATTTAGCCTCTGTTCCCCTGGGAGACGGAGATGTGTCATCATTCACATTTTCACTCATGGGAAACTGAGGCACGGAGCGATCAAGTAACATGCCCAAGGACGTGGAGTTTGTGGCAGAGCCAGGAACTGACCTCCATCCCCCTGCTATTCTGGATCTCAGTCCAGTGCCAACCACTAACCCAAGCTTTACCCCTGCTCTCCCAACACTAGGAGAGAACAAACTCACACCATTCTGTTAGACGGTGGTCCCAGAGCTTCTAGGGAATTTCTGTACAAAGCCAGGGGCAGCAATAAAGCAAGAGAGGGCCAAGATCAGCACGTACAATGGCAACGCACAGTGTTTCCCAGCGCTCCTGTCTTACAAGAAAAGCCAAAGCCGAAACATGTCTGTCGAGGGGCAGGCTGTGTGGACGGATAGGCAGGGCCAACGCGCTCACCTTTCGTTTTCTCTGTCTGGTAAACTTTTTCATAGTCCCTCACAGCATCTTCATATTGTTCTGTGTCCATGTAACTAGGCAAGGAAACAGCTGTTACAGTAGCAGAGTTCAGAGAGCCTAACAAAAACCGCAGTGCAGGGGTTAAGTGATGAGACTCCTGGAGGGACAGAACTATTGAGGGAAAGAGGGGCACAAAGGACCTGCAAAAATGGAGGCGATTGCTAGGAAGAGCCCAAGGTGGGATGCAAAGGGCGCGGATGAGGGCTCTGAGCCCAGCCACCTGTGTTTCTCAGAGGTAACCCGCAAAGGAAGCCCTGGCAGACTATGCCTGCGTTCCGGCCCCGGCATGCACCCGCCGTCTCACTGGGCAGGACTAATCCTAGCAAGTCAAGATGCCATCTAGGATAGCATTGCTCCTCCAGGAATTACCCGCAGGCCCTGGGAATTCCAGGAAACGGACGCAGAGTCAGGCACTAGTTCCCGGCTCAGGGCTGTTGCTAGTAATGAGACAGTTCATTCAGTGCCCCAGGCTCTCAGAGCAGTCCATGGCGGCTGTCCTCGGCTCACAAACCTGCCCCACTGCCCTGTTACCGGAGGTCACCGAGTCCCAGGGAGGTGGGGGAGGGGAGCCAACGTAAAGCAAACCATCGTGCATTTTCACTTGGAGAGATCAGACAGGAGGCCCCCAGTGGCACTCTCAGCCGAGTAAGCAACCGGGAATCCCTGCCACAGCCCAGGAGAAACCCCAGGCCCCAGGGAAAGGGACACGCAGGGTTTCTGGCAGAGGCCACTGAAGACATTAAAACTGGTCTCCGTGCAGCAAGCCCTGAACCCGAGACCGCATGGCACTGGGGCAGCCAGCTCTCCAAGCAGCAGCAACATCACTGCAGCAGGATGCCCCGTGCCAGCGTCCGCTACACCTTGTCCCCAGGCGCCAATCACGGCAGGGGCAGAGACCCACGCCCAGGGCAGGGCAGCAATGTCCCCGGAAAAGAGACATTGGCCCTTGACAAGACATAAAGGCAGGTCCTGCCCCCGGTCAGAGCCCACCCAGGAACCAACGCCCCCTGGTCACAGCAGGCTCCTAAAGCCAGGCTAACGGAGTGAGAGTTCAGCCACTCTGGGAACAGGACGTTGCTTAAGTAGCCAGTTACGAATGAGAACAAGCCCAGGCCAACGGTGACTGGCAGCATCAGGCCCACAATGGCGCCACCATGCACATACCTGGCTCCAAGAGGAGCCTGCGTTCACACCCCGCCGTCCTAAGACACTGCCTTTCGTCCCCACGTAACTCGGCTCAGCTCTGCCAGCCAACGACGCTGCCAGCGGCTGGCCCCCCACCTGAACCCTCCCGGCGCACTCACGGCCACGGGCTACTTACCACTGTGCTCTCCGCAGGTAGGCTTTGATATATGTGTCGTCCAGTTTTATTGCGTTTGTGCAGTCCTCTATTGCATCTTCTAGTTTCCTAAGCTACAAAGCCAGGCATATGGTTACTCGTGCATCCCCAGGGGGAAGGGGGGGGGGGATTTCAATACGATTTACACGGAAGCTGCAGAGATGGAGCTACGCAGCCCATGCAACACGAAAGCCACAAATCCATGGCTCTGCATCTCTCTGGCACATCCCCTTGCAGAACCGCCTTCGCTCGGCCAGGGAGCAGCGCGGAGGGGGGCTCCCTGCCAGGGCCCTGCCTGGAAAGGATACACAGCCCCTGTGCACCCCACCCCTAGCGCAGAACTAGAGCGACTGGAACTCGGGCTGCACTTACAGAAGCGGCACATTTATTTTATCAGCCACCCATTAGGGATGGAAGAGTGTAGTCGATTTACCGATAAGCAAAAGCCTATAGGTTAATGCTAGAGACTACACGCATTCCCCACCCCTGCCAGGACATTTTTTAGCAGCAGCCCAGCTTAGTCCTGGCTTGTGACAGGTATGCGATCTACCCCTGCTGCAGCTCTGCATTTAAAGTGTATTAGGAGCCAGGCGGGCAGGCAGCCCGGCTCAGTTCTGGCTCGTGCTGGGTCCAGGAGCTCAGACCCTCCCTGAACAGGGGCTGCTGCCACCCCGCACTGCTGCCTCTGCACAGGGCGACAGCCAGTCCTCGAGGGGATCTGGTTTGCAAATTGGATCCCCTCACCGACCAGCTCCTGCCAGGCACCCCACGCTGCTGCCTTGCAGCAATGCAGTGGCAGGGACTTCCCAGGAGTGAGGCCGGAGCGCACTGGCTGCCCATGGGGACTGTAGAAAGTCGACTAACCGATAAGAATTCATGAGGTTACTCGACTATTCAATTAGCCGAGATTTCACATCCCGACCAGCCACTGCTGCTCCCTAGAAGTGCGTTTGGAAAGGGGAGGGGGATGGGCAGGCAGAGGGGGCGAGCCTGGGCCCCAGACTAATTCCCAGGCGGGATTCCAAATGGGCCATCGCTAAGGCAACATAAGGGGGAAAAACCACGTTCCCAGTTTTCAAGTGTGGACCCCTCCTCCACACGCAATGCCCACTGCAGCCAGATCTGACTCCCCACTCCCATGGGGAGACGGCCGCCAGGGCCTGCTTCCACGCCCATCTGTTTGAGTAGGCATCTGTGAATGGGGAGGCAGTTAAGGATGGGATTTTAGCGTTGTCTTGCTGGGGGAGGGGCAGGGGGAAGGGTGGTGTCTGATGTTTGGTAACTCCTGTGCTATAGTTTTTTGGATCATCTGGCAGGGGCACCCGGGCTTTGGACTTTTCTTTTCCAATGGAACAAAGAACAATACTCGATCTGTGGGCGTTGACGTCTCCTCGTTCTCAGGATGGGAGTAAAGAACTCGTGAAGAAGGGGCTCTAAGGCCCAGCACACCCCTCTCCTCCCCTTCCCCGGCTTAGGGACAGTTGTGTCCCCTGCTGCTCGGGTCAGCACCTATGCACACGAGCGTGAACCCTACTCCATGCCGGCAGTACTAGGGGACTGGGCAGCCCAGCAGGGATGGAGAAGCGCCACCAAACCAGCTTAAACAAAAGAGAAATTTGGCACCATGCCTCGTTCTGGAACGAAGGGTCCCTCGGCTGTATCCCATGGGTTCTCCTCCACGGCGAGGCAGTTTATATCTGGGGAGTGCCTTGAGCTCCCGGGACGAACGCCCACCTGTAATGCTGCCTGGGTCTTACCTTTGAATTAACCGTCCCCCGGTTACAGTAGAGTTTGGCATTTGTTTTTATGTTATTTGGGTCTATCCCCAGTGCCTCTGTGTACAGTTCATATGCTAGTTTGTAATTGCCTTCTTTAAATGCTTTATTTCCATCTTCCTTCTTCGCTTTAAGTGCTTTGGCATTCTGAAAGAGAAAGCGCCCCGGGGTGAGCCCAGACCTGCAACAGACGACATCCAAGCACCAGGCTCCCGGATCCCAGGAGTCATGTTCTAACTTGCTTTCAAACACCACCCCCGACCACCCTGGCTCCTCTCTGCAATGAGAGCTGCCAAGAAAGAGGCAGAGCCAGCCTCAGCCATTCCCCATGGCAAGAGGGGACGGTTGAAGGCTCAGGGGCAGAACACAGCAGGGAAGGAAACAGCTGTCATAGGACAGGAAGGAAGCCAGCATGTTCCAGCTTATCCAGCATTGTGTTGCCTGAAAAGGTGGGCAAAGAGGAACTCGATTGGAGAAGAGAGGACGGGGCAGGAACTCAAGAGGAAAAACACTTAAACGCAAGTCAAGCTGTAGATCAGGTGGGGAACCTTTGGGTTGGGGGCTGCTGACCCCTAAACAAGCAGACTTTGTGTGCCCCAGCCCCATGGTGGGATAGTGAGGGGGCTGGAGTGCCAGCGCAGGCTCCCCAATGCTGGGGGGGAGCCCCGAGCCTCAGGAGCCGGATCCAGGCAAGCCAGGGGACACAGGCCCCCCACCTCTGCTGTAGATCATCACATTTTGACAGCCTATGTTAAGCTTCACTGGAATCAGAGGCTGGCAACTTAAGTGTCCAGAACTGCGGCGTGTGAGCTCTTCTCGGGCCAGAGAACAGGCAGGAGGGGCAGCCTGTAGCCTGGCCTGACTCTGGAGAGGTCTGGCCGTGGCTACTCCATAGGGAAGGAAGGATGTTAAGAGGCGGGTAACTGGGTAATCGCATAGCCGATACAAATGGTATCGACAACGTGATTGGTCGATAAGGCTCTCAGAACGAGCTACCCCTGCTGTGGCTCTGCAGTTTTAAATGTAGTAAGAGCCGGACATGCAAGCAGCTTGCACTGTGTCCAGCAGCCCTTGTCCATGAGGGGTCCCAGCGGGGAGTTGGGCCCCCCTGCAGACAGTGGCTGCTTTGCCTCCCTTGGCCCCCACACCGCACTGCTGCCTCTGATATAGAGGCAGCAAGGGGGCGGAATGTGGGCAGTCGACGTGGCTACCTGGTAAGCCTAGGCTTATTGGGTAGTCAACTAATCGACTGCTCTTTTACATCCCTCTAGGGAAGCAGACAGCAGAATTCAGGAAGGACCTGATGTGTCTCCTGCAGCTTCGTGCACCTTGCAGGAAACGGGGCAGGACTGATTAGTTATAGGCAAGCACTCGCTCCCCGGCCCTGCCCTGGCTGCCAGTACTCACTCGGCAGGCAAGACACGCCTTCTCGTGGTCAGGAGCCATCCTGAGTGCCTGGACGAAGAACTGCACGGCCTTCTCGATGCAGTCTTCATAGTAAAGGCAAAGCCCTCGGACGTAAAGGGCGTCAGCGTTCGTGGAGTCCAACCGTAAGATGTCGCTGGAATGACCAGACACACACTCAGAATCGCGTCGAAGCACCTTCGAGATGCCGCTTCCTTGTAACCAGCCGGAACAGCCTCACTCCGCCCGGCGGTAGCTGTGTTCCCAAGCCCGCGGCGGGGGGGGCTGCACCGGGAAACGCAGACAAGCCTGCGAGTGACACGCTGGGAAACCCAGCAGGTTTGTAAGGAGGTGGCCTTAGTTAGACTAACTCGCAGGTGGAGGAATTTGAGCCTCTCTCTCAACCACCCTTTGCACTGTGGGAAGAACTTACAGTAGGACACAGGCATTTCCATCACACCTCCTCCTCCCAGGGTTTTCTAACTAGGCTGAATACGTTCACTCTGCGCTGAAATGTGCTGGCTAGCACTGGTGGGACACCAGGGGCACCTTAGCCCCGCCGGGCTCCTACCTAGCTACCGACTGTGCTTCTGGATAGCGACCCAGCAGCGCCAAGCATTCAGCCTTGAGGATTTTGAACCGATGACAGCCAGGGGCGAACTCCAAAGCACGGTCCATGCAGAACACGACCTAGCGAAAGGAGAAAAGCCAGTGGGGACCCAGTGAACAGCCAACTGCCAGGTCGGAGAGATGGGGCTGTCCCTGCACCACCCTGGATGGCAGACGGGTCTTCGGACTGAGCCCTGCCGACCCAGACACCTGCGTTCACAAGAGTCTCCCCCACGCGGCAGGGTTCTAAAGGCCCCTCATTTGTGAAGATTGCAGCTCGTCTGTACTTCTAATTATCCCATCTCTGAGGTATCCAAGCACCACACACATACACCAAAGGCCCACAGAGTGCCCAATGGACAGCAATCGACGAAACCAGCCCTTTTAAGCCCTCTGATACTATGGCAATAGGCACTACGGAAACCCTATGAGACAGATGATTATGCTTCTAAGTTTCTTGCATGTCTCCTCCTCCCTCCCCATGGCTAGGGAGGGCGGGAAGAGGAAGAAACTCAATCGACAGTCACCCAAAATTGGCATGAACAAAGCCCAAGAGGCCAGCTCAGGGAGGGAAGCTGCACTGGCCTGACTGGGTGATCTAACGGGTCTGTTCCAGCTCTGGGTTCTCCGGTGGGGACAGCTGCAATAGAACGGAAGCATTGTTCCGCTACGGTTCATCTGCTCCCGGGGCCGGCTCTTAGTCCCTCGTTTGTGACATCACAATTAGTTGCTGTGGGGAGCACCAAGCTGCTACAGATCGAGCCTTCTGGGTGGAGAAGGACCAGGGGCAGCTCTCCAGAAACAACGGTTTTGTTTCATGCCAACCTCCCTTGCGAAGCGAGATGGGAGACGTGAGGGACGGAGACACAGGCCGAGTTATTCCTGAATACAACGTCCAGATTGTGAAGAGCAGCTGGCCCAGCAGGACAATCAGAGGAGGCAGAGCTGGGATTTACCATTACAGAATCTAGTGCCTGGGCTCCACGCCTCGCCTCCTGCACCCGCTCCTGAACAGTGCCCGTGAGCCAGACGTGATGGAGACGATCTCCTGCCCATGCCAAGCCCTGACCTCCCATACATCCCCTGAAGGGGATGGCAGTTGGGGCAAGTCGCACGTGGGTGTCTGAGGGCAGATGGGTCGTTCAGATTTCACTGCGACTCTCATTGAGACAGGCGCCCCCAGCCCAGGAAAAGCTTAGAAAGGCACGGGAGGCTGCCATGAACAGACCGACATTCCCCCTTTATTCCTTTAACACCGGCAGGGAGCCTCCTGCTCTGGGAATATGGACCCTGGGGAGCGGTTTTGGGACAGACATTTGCGGTACAGCTGTTGAGAATCTCATCTGATGAGTCATGTCCCCAGGCAGTACCCAGCCCAGCCTGCGGCTAACAGAGCTGAGAGGATTCACGCCAGGCCACTTGGCTGGCTCAGTGCTAGATCAGCATAGCTCCGGCACCCGCACAAGGCAGCTCACATGTACCACACGGGAGCGATACTGGCAGGATTTGGCTGGGGGACGCCTTCTCCCCCACTCCCGCCGAGGGCCAGTATCTCCTGCGGAGCCAGCCAGAGCACATTTTCTGGTCAGAAGGCAACACAAGATCCATGGTCATTTTACCTTCCTGAAATCCCGTTTTTCAAAATCGATTTCTGCTATTCTCTCGTATTCCAGCACAGTATTCGCATTCGTCAACTGAAAGAAAGGAAGGCATGGTTGGGCTTCCTCTCGACTGCTCCGCACTATCACGATGGCATTTAAACCAGCCAGCCCTCAGGTTATCAGAGCAGCCCCAGCCACTGCCCTGGGTTGCCACATCTCTGGTGGCGAGAGCCCATCTGGCTCCCACACCACCCCAGTCCCTGGCCTCTCCACCAAGGACAGTGCATATGGAAGCCATTTTGCAGTGTGGCCATCAGTCTGCTAAAACCTGGTCTGAGAACCTCCAATTCATGTCACCGCTCCCCCCGAGTGACACCATCTAGTCACTACTAACCCCCATGGGGCTGTGATGGGGTCTACTAGCCCCACACAGGGGAAGCAAGGCTTAACTAGGCTCAACTGGCTGAAGAAGTAGATGGCTCTAGAATCATAGAATCCTAGAACTGGAAGGGATCTCGAGAGGTCGAGTCCAGTCCCTGGCCCTCACGGCAGGACCAAGCACCATCAAGATCATCCCTGATACATGCCTATCGAACCTGCTCTTAAATATCTCCAGTGATGGACATTCCACAACCTTCCTAAGCAATTTATTCCAGTGTTTAACCACCCTGACAGGTAGGAAGTTTTTCCTAATGTCCAACCTAAACCTCCCTTGCTGCAGTTTAAGCCCACTGCTTCTTGTCCTACCCTCAGAGGCCAAGGAGAACAATTTTTCTACTTAAACTGCTCTCATGTCCCCTCTCAGTCTTCTCTTTTCTAAACTAAACAGGCCCAGTTCTTTCAGTCTTCCCTCATAGCTCATTTTTCTAGACCTTTAATAATTCTTGTTGCTCTTCTCTAGACCTTCTCCAGTTTCCCCACATCTTTCTTGAAATGTGGTGCCCAGTTCTCCAACTGGGGCCTAATCAGTGCATAGTGGAGCCGAAGAATGACTTCTTGTGCCTTGCTCACAACACTCCTGTTAATGCCTCCCAGAATCATGTTGCACTGTTGACTCATGTTTAACTTGTGGTCTATTATGACCTCTAGATCCCTTTCAGCAGTACTCCATTCTAGACAATCACTTCCTGTTCTGTATGTGTGAAACTGATTGCTCCTTCCTAAGAGGAGTACTTTGCATTTGTCCTTATTAAACCTCATCCTGTTTACCTCAGACCATTTCTCTAGTTTGTCCAGATCATTTTGAATTATGACCCTATCCTCCAGAGCACTTGCAACCCCTCCCAGCTTAGTATCATCTACAAACTTAATAATCATACTCTCTATGCCGTCATCTAAATCGTTGATGAAGATATTGAACAGAAGAGGTCCCAAAACAGACCCCTGCAGACCCCCACTTGTTATGCCCTTCCAGTATGACTGTGAACCATTAACAACTGCTCTCTGAGAACGGTTATCCAGCCAGTTATGCACCAGCATTATAGTAGCCCCATCTAGGTTGTGTTCCCCTAGTTTATTGATAAGACAGTCATGTGAGACCATGTCAAATGCCAAAGTCCCGCCCCTGCAATCCTGCTGGGCATGCTCGGACTGCAGCCCAAGTATGAAAGCCTGGAAAGAGACTCAGTCTAGGCTGGCTGCCGAGGAGGAAGGAGGTACGAGCAGGGCTCCTGGAGGTGAACCGCCAGTGGGACCAGACCGGGAGACCAGTCAGCGAGACACTAGAGACACTGCAGAGGATATGGAGGAAGGACCCTGGTGGAGATGGGTAGGAAGTGGCCCAGGGTGGGAGATTGGACCCGAGGAACTTGGTGTGTTGTGAAAGGATTCCCCACCAAATTCGTGGTGGATCACACCACCGCTGTTAGGGCTCTCTACTGGGACCCAGTGGAGTAGGAAGGACCCAGGTCTCCCTACCCCGCCTCAATCCCCAACCCATGGGGCCTGCACCCATTTCTACACTCTGGCTGCTAGGCTGCACTGCCCCTAGCAAGAGGGACATGTGTTTAGGACAGCCACTGAATTACTGTACCCACATGGTTGGGGCATGATTTCAAGAACCCCAGGGACTCAACAGCTCCCCCCTGGAAGGGGAGGGGGCAGAACCCCACCCTGCAACTGGAGGCTACATTTGACTCTTCAGCCTAGAGGCTGAAGTTTTCATAGCACAACCCTGCCCCCCAGTACGCAGCCCCCAGGATGGGATATTTGGATCTCAGAGGGGGTTCTTACCTCTTGCTGTGCCTGAGGGTTTGTGCGATCCAGTTCTAGAACTCGTTGGAAGCAGCGGGTGGCGGCCATGGCATTCCCAAGAGAGAGAGGTGACATTTCCCTTCCCGTAGATGTCCCTGAGAGACAGGCAGAAATGAGCAGCAATAACTGGAGCACGGGATTTTCAAAGGCCAGTAACAGCAACACCCGGACTGGCCGGTCACCTACCCGTACAAAGGTATCGTCCAATCTGACCGACTGTTGGGCGTCTCCCAGCGCTTCCCGGAACTTCCCCAACATCATGAGGGTGGCTGCTCTGTTGCCATAGTAACTGGCATTGTTAGGACATGCGTCTGGAGAAAACACCACCACAACCCTAGTCAGTGCCATCCACAGGGTGTACACCGAGTAAATTATAAGCTCACTAGGCTCAAAATCATATTCCCTGCTTGCAAGTTTATACCCTGCCCAAGCAGCTTAAAAGTTACCTGGAGTCTGCCACTGATAGTTAGGGGCACCCAGAGGGCCCCGGGGGATTGGTGTTCCCTTGTACAAGCGCACTAGAAAGCGCCTGGCGTACTGCACTGTGCAGTTATTAACCCTAAGGAGATGAGAATCAAACAGCCTGGCCGGGACAGAGGCAAACTAAGTGTTACATCCCGAGAGCAGCCCAAATCTTGTACATCGAGCACTCCTGTGCCACTGGGACCTGGGTGCCATCAGCAGTGTGAGTGAACCGATACGCAGGTTTATTTACATCCGCAACCCACTAGGAGTTAGAAGTTGGGTTCAGCGAGCCACAGAACACTCACAGCCAGTCGCTCTCACCTATGGCTTTTGTGTAGTAGTTGTACGCTTCATTGTAGTCTTTCTTGGCATAATAAGCATTTCCTTGTTCCTTGAAAGACTCTGCTTCTCTGAAAGAGTAAAATATCCCAGTGAGGGACGCACTGACGGGCCACCACCAACGGGCTGGCTACAGGCAGCTCTAATGCTGGCCTGCCCGGCCACTAGTAAATCCCCCCATAGTTGGTGCTTGTGGGGAAAGAGGACACCCCATGTTCAGGTGACTGCCAGATGCTGGAATATGTCCAGGGACAGCTGGCTACTCCTCGCTGTGCTAGGGCCACCCAAGGATCAATGGCGCTCATGCTGATTCAGACCATGTGTAGCTCCGCCCAGCTCCGAACCTGGCCCCGCGAATGCAGACTGAACCCAGGAGGTTTTCTCCAGACTTCTCAGAAACCAAGAACACGGATGATGCTTTCACCGAGTCGATCGGTCTGACCCTGCATGGTGCTGAGCATCCTCCCCTGCACTCGGAATCAGCACAAACGGAAGATGCTGCGCACGTGTCAGGAGCATCCCCAGACCACGGGCTGGCCCACAGCAGAGGTCAGAGGGCATAGAGGGTGCCCGGCAGGAGCTCAGCACCGTCCAAGAGCAGGCCTAGCTACAGGCCTGGCTGCAGGGGCAGAGTTTTAAATCCCCGGAAATGTGCAACGTTCAGTTGGAGGCATCTCCCCACAAGTCCCTGAGAGCAGAGCCCTTAGCCTGAGCTGTCAGAAAACCAGAATTAATGGCACCCACCTTCCAGCCCATCATGCTGGCAGGGCAGCCCGGGAGCCCCCCATCCGCCCTCCTACGAGGGAACGTGGCAGTGAAGGACAATCAGACCAAACTAGGGATGTAAAATCCCACTGAATTGATTAACCGGATAACCATACTGTTTAATCGGTTCACCAATTAAAGGAAAGGGCAGGTGGGGTGAGTCCCCCACTGCAGCAGGCAGGGACTGCACCAGCCAAACTGGAGCAGCCCTTGGCTGTGGGCGGGCCAGGGTTAACCCTTTGAGTAAAATATCCCAGTGAGAGACGCACTGACGGGCCACCACCAACGGGTGTAACCGGTTAACCATTCACAACCCTAGACCAAACTGGGCCCTGTCACTGCATCTGCTGCTGAAACAGCAGCCTGTCTTAACGTGTACAAACGCTCCTTCTCCCACATGCCAGCTGCGAGGTCGTACCAAGGCCTGTCTGGAGGGCTACCCACTCTCCCACCCGGCACAGCTTCTCCAAAGCAGCAGCATCTCTCAGCAGGACACCGACAAACCTGAGCGACTAGTGGCGGCTACGCACTGGTCTTTCGGGAGTTTGGCTCCCAGGGCTTCCCAACCTCAGGTCCAAGGATCTGGAATGGTTTGGTTTCCCTTTCTATATCACTTAGCAGGTAAAATGGCAAGGAGAGGGAGGCCTGAAAAGTATCAACTCACCCTGAGCTGGGACGTATTTCAATCAGCCCAGGGATAAAATCATCTGGTTCCCACAGCCCTCCCGAATTGTAACCCCCATAACATAGGCACCTCTCAAACCTCTCCGGGGGGGGGGACTTCAGAAGTCGAGCAATGGGGTGTGTGGGGAGTATACAGAGTACACAATTAATGATCAAAACCGCATTCGGGAGACAGTGCAACTTGGACTCCAGCCCAGCACGGAGCTTAGCCATTACCCTGGGCTAGCCCAGCCACAGGTATTATTGCACACGGTAGCAACTCCTTCCTTAGCACACTAGTCAACTAGCATAAGACACTTTCCTCCTCGCAGAGGAAAGGTCAGCCAGCAGCTCCCTATATAGAATTCACAGCAGCAATGGGGGACAGGCTGGAGGACTAAAATAGTTAAGGGGACATTCCAGCCTGCCCGTCTCAAACGCTCAGCTCGCAGCAGAGCCCCCCTGAGCCGAGATGCCCCACTTTCCAATAACCCAGAGAGTTACAGAAACCAGGGAAATCTCCTTTGAGGCCTTCCTGGGATTCTGCTCAGACAGTGACTTGTTGTGAAGTCCAAGGCAGACGTACCTATGAAAAGAGCGTTAACACGCCCGACGGACAGGACAGGCAGTCCAAGGAGACGTTACATCCGTCCCCGCCCTCCTCCTTCCTGCAACTCCACAGCAGGCACAAAGCTGATCAATTTTATTGCTGGTGAACGCAGGCAATTTCTACTATAAGGCTGTGTCTACACTGGCATGATTTTCCGGAAATGCTTTTAACGGAAAAGTTTTCCGTTAAAAGCATTTTCGGAAAAGAGCGTCTAGATTGACACGGATGCTTTTCCGCAAAAGCACTTTTTGCGGAAAAGCGTCCGTGCCAATCTAGACGTGCTTTCATAAAGCCCGATCGCCATTTTCGCGATCGGGGCTTTTTTGCGGAAAACAAATCTCAGCTGTCTACACTGGCCCTTTGCGCAAAACTTTTGCGCAAAAGGGACTTTTGCCCGAACGGGAGCAGCATAGTATTTCCGCAAAAAGCAATGATTACTTACAGTAGGAAGTCAGTGCTTTTGCGGAAATTCAAGCGGCCAGTGTAGACAGCTGGCAAGTTTTTCCACAAAAGTGGCTGATTTTGCAGAAAAACTTGCCAGTCTAGACACAGCCTCACTGTTTGCTTTGGGGTAGTGCCCAGAGGCCTGGATCAAGCCCCTTTGCACTACAAGCTATACACCCACAGTGTCTAACCCAGTCTGATGCAGAAGCCACTACAGTGGCTACAGCTATAACCAACTAGCCACACACAACCGGCCAAATAGCCACATGTGTTGGACACCACGGCTATACAGAAACTCATAGGAAGGCATGAGCCCTATCTTGAAGAGCTAAGAGTCTAGTCCAGGGGTGCAGAACCTAAGGCCGAGGGGCCAGATGCAGCCCCCAGCTTGTCTGGATCTGATCCCCGAGGAGCTAGGAGCTCCCCCCCCCACCTTGGGGAGCCCATGGTGACACTCCAGCTCCCCCACCATCTCACCGTGGGGCTGGAGCACACAAAATCTACTATCCTGGGCCCCCCATGGCTCAGGTGTGGGAAGGGAATGTGGGGAGCATCTTTCTGCTTCTCCGTCGGGGGCCACGTCAGTCAAGGTTTAGTTGGGGGTTTTTTTGCTTCTCACTTGTGTGTGGCCCCCAACTGATTTTTTTGGGTCAGTGGCTCCAACCCCCCAAAAAATTCCCCACCGCTGGTCTAGTCTATCAAGTAAGGGACAAGCAGGTATTACATTTGGTTCCCTTTTATTTTTAAAACTCTACAATTTACAAAAACGTTGCATGGCTCAGGCTTCGAACACACGGCACCCCTGGACCAGCATGTGGCTCGGCACTTCTTATGTCTTTTTTTGAGATCTTGGGTGAGACTGAAGCGGTGGCAAAACATTGAGTGAGCTCTGGAAAGTAGCGATTTCACGCTTCATGACACCCTGGCCAGGGAAAGGGTAGGGGTCACTATGCAGAGCCATTGCTACGATGCATATGGCCCAGGACAGCTGTTCTCAAACACGGGCCGGCTCACATTACGGCCAAATAAGAGTCCATTACAACCACAACTTTACAGAGGCAGCATGCCAAACACCCAGGTGCGTTAGATGAGGCCTGGCAGGTCATAAAAATCAGAGACCTGCTGGTCCGGAGCCTATGATTTCACATTTACACTGTTGGACCCCTTTGTGCTAGCTGTTGGAGAGACACAGTAAATGACAGTCTGTGAGTCCCAGCTGAAATACTGAATCCTAGAACTGGAAGGGACCTCAAGAGGCCATCAAGTCCAGTCCCGTGCCTGACAGGATCCCTGACAGATGTCTATCTAATCTGCTCTTAAATATTTCCAGTGATGGAGATTCCACAACCTCCTAGGCAATTTATTCCAGTATTTAATCACCCTGACAGGAAGTTTTTCCTAATGTCCAGCCTAAATCTCCCTTGCTGCAATTTAAGCCCATTGCGTCTTGTCCTATCATCAGAGGTCAAGGAGATCAATTTTTCTCCCTCCTCCTTGTAACACCCTTTTAGGTACTTGAAAGCTGCTCTCATGTCCCCTCTCAGTCTTTTCCAAACTAAACAGGCCCAATTCTTTCAGTCTTCCCTGCATACCATATCCTCATAGGCCATGTTTCCTAGCACTTTAATTATTATTGTTTCTCTTCTCTGGACCTTCTCCAATTTTTCCACTTCTTTCGTGAAATGTGGTGCCCAGAACTGGACACTATACTCCAACTGAGGCCTAATCAGCGCATAATAAAAAGGGGAAGAATGACTTCTCCGGTGTCTCTCACAACACTCTTGCTAAAACATCCCAGAATCATGTTTGCTTTTTTTACAAGTGTCACACTGTTGACTCATTTAGCTTGTGGTCCACTATGACCCATAGGTAGGTCCCATTCTGCAGTACTTCTTCCTAGACTGATGTTTCTCATTCTGTGTGTGAAACTGTTCCTTCCTAAGTGGAGTACTTTGCATCTGTCCTTTTAAACTTCATCCTGTTTACCTCAGACCATTTCTCCAGTCTGTCCAGATCATTTTGAATTGTGACCTATCCTCCAAAGCACTTGCAACCCCTCCCAGCAGATTAAGTTAACATCTGCAAACTTAATAAGCAAACTCTTTATGCCGATATCTAAATGGTTGAAGAAGACATTTAACAGAATTGGTCCCAAAACAGTTGTTATACTCTTCCAGCAGGATTGTTAACTGTTAAGAATTACACTCTGAGAACGGTTATCCAGCCAGTTATGCACCCACCTAATAGTAGCCCCATCTAGGTTGTGTTTCCCTAGTTTATTGATAAGAAGGTCAGCGAGACCGTATCAAATGCTTTACTAAAGTCTAGGTACAGGAAACCCCTGCCTCACGATGGCATGAGTTGTGAGCCCCCGCACTTATGGCCATTTTCTTAAGTGTGGAAGGAGCCAAAAACCCCCGACTTACGTACTCGGCCCGCATTTACAATGGCGCAGGGTACCTATCGTAAATGCGGGTTCGAATTACGACGTCCCCCGACTTGCGATGCTATCCCAGGAACCGATCACATCGCAAGTCGGGGGCAGCCTGCATACCAAGTCTACTGCTTCTCCCTTATCCACAAGACTGTTATTCTATCAAAGAAAGCTACCAAGTTGGTTTGACAGGATTTGTTCTTTACAAATCCATGCTGGCTGTTACTTATCACCTTATTATCTTCCAGATGTTTGCACATGGATTCCTTAATTAGTTGCTCCATTATCTTCCCTGACTCAGAAGTTAAACTGTAGTTTCCTGGTCTGTTCTTATTTCCTGTTTTATAGATGGGCACTATATTTGCCCTTTTCCAGTCTTCGGGAATCTCTGCCAACTTCCATGATTTTTCAAAGAGGATAGCTAAAGTTGATACCTTCTCTATCAGCTCCTTGAGCATTCTAGGATGCATTTCACCAGGCCCTGGTGACTTGAAGACATCTATCTTCGGAGTAATTTTTAATTTGTTCTTTTCCTATTTCAACTTCTAAACCTACCTCAATAACACTAGCATTCCCTGTTAGGTACCCAGGCACCACCAACCTTCTTGGTGAAACCAAAACCAGTAAGTTGTGAAGCATCTCTTTCATTTCCATGGTTTTGGTTGTTTTCTCCCTTTTCATTGAGCAATGGACCTGCTCTGTCCTCGGTCTTCCTCTTGCTTCTACTACATTTGTAGAACATTTTTTTGTTACCCTTTATGTCTCTAGCTAGACTGAAATTGTTTTGTGCCTTCGCCTTTGCAATTTTGCCCCTACATACATACTTGTGTTAATTGCTTATATTCATCCTTTGTACTTTGAAGACACCTTTCAAACTCATCCCCTGCTTAAATCATCATTGGGTACTGAATAAATCAGGGGCCGGGAACCTTTTTTGGGTCACGGGCCGCTGACCCACAGAAAGATAAGTTGGGGGCTGTGATGGTGCGTCAGGGAGCCCCCGACCCTACACCCCCATAGCAGCGAGAACAGACTCTGCCAGCCAGAGGAATAGAGAAGGTTTATTGCTTCTCCAGGATACAGCACAGCATAGACGTGATGTGGCTACAGGAGTCTGGGCCAGGATGCCTCAGACCCCTTGAGATGGGGTGCCTGGGCCCCTCGACTCCCAGCCCCCTCCTTAGTTGGTCTCCTTCATGGTTCCAGCCCAAGACTGCCTCGCTCCCAGACCCTGCCCCCCAGCCAGGGGTTCCCCTCCCTTTGTCTCTCCCCCTGGGAAGAGCCTTGTTATCTGCTCAGGCTGGGCCTAGGTGTCTGGGCCAATACACATGTGGGTGAGTCAGTGGGAATCACACATCACAGTGCAGGGGTTACAGAGCAGACAGCACCCCCACTACGTTACAGGGGCCACATACAAGCAAGAAGCAACCCCCCCCAAAACAAACCCTTGTTGATGTGGCCCCCGATTGAGGAGAAAGACACTCCCCACATTCCCCTCACACACTAGAGCCTTGGGGGGCCCAGCCTGGTAGATTTTATGTGCTCCAGTCCTGTGGTGGGGTGGCCGGAGTGCCATGCTGGCGAGGCCCTGAGCCTCATGGGCTGCATCCCACTCCCCCCCCCCCGGAATAAATCCCGGTCTGGGTCAGTCTGCCTGCCCCTCTCTGTAAGGAGGGGAACACCACTGTGGCCCCTTTCTGCCCCAAGGGAGGCATTACAGCGGACAATCCGGAGGGAACAATGTGAGCTATGTTGGGCAAGCCCACTAAAAGCGGGACAAAGGGAACTGTGTGGGGGCAAGTTAACGTTTTTAACCTCTTCAGGGCTTGCCAGTGGCTACTCCCACACAACTGCCTCAAGCAAAGGGCTGTTCTCACAGAAACAATGCAAGTTTGTCAGCTGGCAAAACAATAGATAAGGAGTGTTGCCACGCCAGGGGCCTTCAGGGTCAGGGCTGAAATATGTGCTGCTCACTTTCAGTTTTAATCTGGTCACCAATTAGGTTCAATTTAGGACTCTGACAATGGCAAGACCAGGCTCTAGTGTCACTCCCCTGGCCAGACACACCAGGGATACCCCGGCCCAGTCTGTTTAGGTGAGTCCAGGGGTGACAGGGTGGCAGAGCAGCAGGCTACTATGTGGCGCTTTGAGCGTGCACAGCTCAAACCGGGAGCGCTGGGAACACAACAGGTTCAGGTCCTGCTCCTTCTGTCTCAGTGGGTTCACTTCAGGGCCTTGAACAGCATCGAATACGTTCCCATCTGACCCCTCGTTTGAGTCTGTATCTGGAGGGTTGTGCCAATATGCTGTGTCCTCACCTATGCTCTTCCCCCTCCCATCCCCAGGGGCAGCCCAAGGAAGGGCATCAGGCCAAGGTTCCCATCAGAAATTAACCTTCTGCTGCAGTGGTTGAACCCTACAATCTCCACCAATGTTTCCTCTAATTTTTTCCAGTATGTGCAGAATAAATTTTGATGCGCGTGCCAGGGCATGTGCAAATGTGCACCACCAATAGAAACACGTGCTGCCAGCGGTGGCCCCTGTGGAAGCTCTGCTAATCAGCTGGGCAGCATCTGAACCTTTCCTGGGTGTCCACCCAAGCACTCAGCCTACAGGGAACACTGATCTCCACCCACACCCACGGAGTTTGCATGGGTCAGAACATTTGGCAAGCACCATCCACAGTGCACCTTCCCAGAAACCGAGCTAGAGAAATATGTCCCCTCCTTGATTGATAGCTTCTCAAAGTGGGGGCCAGGACCCCTTGGGTATAGGAGCTGTCAACCCCCATCCCAAACCCCGCTTTGTCTCCCGCATTTACAATAAATATATAAAAATGGTTTTAATTTATAAGGGAGGATGGTCACTTGCTTGCTGTGTGAAGGGGCCACTAGTAGAAAAGTTTGAGAACTTCCGATTTACAGCAAAAGGAAACAAAAATCTATTGGGGGACTGAAAAAAAAAAAAAATCACTGTTCTAGAGGTAACTGTCCCAGGAGACAGACAGCATGTGCTCTTCCAGCAGAGCCAGGCTGGGGAACAAGCACAGTTTAGAAGAGCTATGCAATATACATCTCACTGGTGCCAGGCGGTAGCGCATGCTCATTACAATACTCAGCTCCTGGGGGAGGTTCTGTTCCAGTAACGTGTGCCAAAGGGATGGAGTGGTACCACCAGTCAGGATGGGACTTGGGTAAGATGCCCACGCACAATGGCCACCTCTGCACAGGACAGCTGACGCATTCAGAAAGCAGTGATGGAAGCGGTGCCTAGAAGTTTCCTTTCTAGCGCCTGTGGCCCTATGCATTCTGGGTATGTGTTCTGAAGAAGGGGGCAGCAAAGGCCATCTCTGGCCTGCTGAGCCACTTGCTAAAAGGAAGCAGACTGGTCGGGTTGGTAAATCCCCACTGGTAATTATGCACCATGGTTACAGCTGTAGGGAGTTACTGACTTCCGTGACTCACGACCCCATCTGTGAAAGGGATAGTTGAATACAGTCATCCCCTGTGAGGCTAAGTAGTGCGTATAAAGCACTTTGAAACCATCTGATGAGGTGCTACAGCTGTGCTGAAGGGTACGTGGATGGTCCTTTCTATCCCGCGCTGGTTGGGTCTCTCTCTCTAGTGTTTCCTAGACACACCACTTTGACAACATGTCAAACCATAGTGACTGGATCCTATTACTAGAGAGGAAGTAAACACGGCCGCCTGTCTTGTTTACATGCCTTTAAAGCTGAAGTAGGAAGAAGTCGGGCAAGAATATCCAAGTGGCTTCAAAACATGTAGGCAGAAGTGGCTGGGTTCGCGAGATGCAAGACGTGACAGCCCGGGAACAGAACGGCAGCATCTCTCCGCAGTTGTGTTCCAGTAACATAGACCAACACAAGAACTGTTCTTGTTTACCACTGTCTCTGGCTATACCAGCAAAACAAATGCAGATCTCCTGATAGCATTAGTAATTGTTTCACCCCAAACAGATGCTGCCGCCTGAATGAGATCATTCTGCATCTCACACTGATGTAGGCTGCATCCCCCACTTGCTGCTTTGGAAGCAGAAGAATCATGCTTTGCTAAAAATACAAGCCAGGCCTGAATGGGTTCCTTTGTTAAGAGAGGTCAGGGCCTCTTCTTGGTGAACCCGGGGGTGGGGAGAACAGAGCCACATCAAGGGACTCTCTAAGAAGCTTCTCTTTCATTGCCTGCAAGCACTGAGAGCTCTGCTAGGGGCCAGCTGTCTGAAACAACACCTGTGGTGACTTTTGGCCTCTCCTTTTAACAAGCTCGTCCTGCTCTCTCAGTTCTTCAGGTGCTGCAGCCAGTCCTACGCCACTGACCATCTCAACCTGAAAGGCTCCTCCGACTCCCCTCGGAGTAAAATGTTCCCAATATTTTCTCCCCTAGGAGCTGCCACACCCTCACTGGAGACTTGTGTCCTCCTCCTCACGGAGGCCATGGCTCTTCTGAACTACGCAACACCAAGGACCAGAGGAAGGGCTCACCCTGCCTCTGCAGCAATCCCAAAACTCGCTGTCTCTTGGAACAAACTGCCTAGACAGACAACCAACCCTGAACAACAGCAAAATGGGTCCAGATCACACCAAGAGCTTTATCATCTTCTTAAGCAGCATCTTCCAGATTTCCCACCATTGTAGCTTACACCCATCCTTTAACGTACTAGCATCAACTAGGAATGTAAGAAGCTAACCGTTTACACGGTTAACCCATAAGTCTGGGCTTATCAGTTATCATGACCGGTTACAGGCAAGTTTCCGCCCTGCACTGCTGCTTCTGTGTCGGAGGCAGCAGTGTGGGGCAGTAGCCAGCATGTGCCAGGAGCCATCTTAAAAGCCCGCTCCTGGGCTATGTCTACACTGGCGGGTTCTTGCGCCAGAAATATGCAAATGAGGCTAAGCGTGAATATCACCAAGCCTCATTTGCATACCTAATGAGCCACCATTTTTTGCAGAAGAGGCTCTTGCGCCAGAAGGAGCTGTCTACACAGCCCCTTCTTGCGCAAGAAAACCCCTCTTGTGCATTGCCGTTATTCCTGAAAATAATCAGCGTAGCAGCATTGCGCAAGAAGGTTTTTCTTGCGCAAGAAGGGACAGCGTAGATGCTCCTTCTGGCGCAAGAGCCTCTTCTGCAAAAAAATGGCAGCTCATTAGGTATGCAAATGAGGCTCGGTGATATTCCATGCTTAGCCTCATTTGCATATTTCTGGTGCAAGAATCCACCAGTGTAGACATAGCTCTGGAGTGCACCAGCTCCTGGAGAGCTGGCTGCCGCCCCATGCTATGGATGAAATTTTCAGCGGTTACACAGTTACCCAAGTACCCGCATTTTAACATCCCTAGCATCAACCCACATTGCAGCCATGATTTTCATAGCACAGAGACGCAGCCAAGAACAAGTCATTTCCAAAATGACCAGAGACTTCAGAACACCACCTCCCAAATCTAGATGATGCACAGGCCTTCCTACCTGCCTGGCACCCTGCATGGGCAGGCACAGGCACCATGAAGCCATACTGAACTCGGAATGGATAACAATCCAGCAATGGGGCAGACTCAATGCCCCCACAGCCATCACTCCTCTTTCACTTCCTGCCTCTACTGCAGAGTACTTTAAGTTTATTCGGCAACAAAACAGCTGACCAAAAGCGCCAGAAAGTCAAGTGCTTCTCTTTAGGAGGCTCTCCCCGGTCAGCAATTCCAGGCTGTTCACATTTTACTTACTTAGTAGGCAGATCCCCTCGTGCCCTGCCATGCAGAGGTCTGACTTGGCCTCCAAACTCTCTAGGCTGGCAATAATGAATCCTCAGGAGGTCAAGTGATCCCTTTGATCACTTGCAGGGGCAAAAGGCCACATTCAACCTGCTTCAGTGCTGCATTTACAGCATTTTGCTATGGGATGTGGAGGGTTTCAGCTGGAATACAGCCCAGGTGTCTGTCTACCATCGGATGCTAGTCAGTTACCTATGTGTAAGGCTATGATTTAGTCATAGATATCATGGATTCTGTGACTTCTTCAGCTTCAGCAAGCGTAGTTGGGGCCAGAGCCAGGGCTTTGCATCCCGCTGCCCAGAGTTTCAGCGAGGGCTCTACTCCCCTACCGCAATGTTCCCTGTAATCTTTTCCATCCACGTGAGGAATAAATTTTATGTGAACCAAAGCATGTGAAAATGTGCACCATCAGTAGAAACAAAATCTATCTATGGGCGCTCTGCTAATCACCTGGGTGGCATATGAATTAGGGATGTGACTGATTAACCAGTTAACCCATGAGGGCTGGAGCGCCCGCCCCGCCCGCCCGCCCCGATGTGGGTAGGGGGTGCTCCAACCCAGATGGCCCTGTATGCCGTGGACAGGGGCACTCCAGCCAGGCTGGAACAACCCCCAACTGTGGTGGGCCTGGCCTGGCAACTGCACCTCACCCCTGTTTAAATGGTTAACTGGTTAAACATGACATACTGATTCAATGGGATTTTACATCTCTAATTGGAATCTCTCCTGAGCGGCTGCACAAGCACCCCACTTACAGGGACCACTGCCCCATGGCAGTGGGGCTCGGGCTATCAGCCTCCATGGGGCTCCAGCTGTCATTCCTCCCTCCCCCCTGGTTATTTTTAGTAAAAGTCACAGACGGGTCATAGGCTCCCGTGAATTTTTGTTTATTGCCTGCAACCTGCCGGTTACTTTCAGTACAAGTTACGGTGACAAGCTCTTAACCATACCTATGTGAAATGAGCTTGGTGATCTCAGTGCGGTTCCCAGTGGGCAGGTGATTACAGCATAAAACCAGCCCTTCTCTCTGGCACTAGACAGCTCTCTCCCTGTCTGCTGAAGAAGCCGGGGAATAAATGGGTCACAGCACAGAGACTCATCTCCCCTCGCACCCCTCCAGCGATGCTCTCTTCATGTCAGGGATAAGAAACAGCAGCTGGGGCACGAGAGGTGGAGGCAACCTGTGATGCTAATAGGACACTTCCCTATCGCTGTCCTCAGGCCGGTCCACCCAGCCGCTCACATCACTCCACTCCAACTACTTTCTGAAACTTAAATCAGGATCTTATCCTGCAGCTAGACATTGTCACCTGGGAGCCAGCCTCATTACAACCCAGGCCCCAACGAATTCAGAGCACCACATTGTTCTGTGCATCAGCACCCCCTACTGGTCACGGAGCAGTGCTGCTGCTGGGCAGATCTCTAGCTCACAACAGGCAGCAGGGTGGGGAAAGCCAGTGGCAGGGCAGGCACATTCTTGTGTTTATCTACCTACCCACTCACCTCAAGGGGTACTGGAGTTTTTAAATTCCACTGTTAAGTGCAAATACAACACCCTAGCCCAGGGGTGTGTGTGTAGCAGCACAGTATACTCCACAGCAACACCCTAACCCGTGTGTCTCAATGACCATGCATCAGTGGCAGTCCCCGGATCTCCCTGACAGAGTTTAGGACAGCAGCAAGCCAGTCCCTGGTATCCAAGGTTCAGAATCATCGCCCTAAATCATTTTTGAAGACAACACCCACTATGACTCTCTTATAGCATTCACAGAAGGGCCTAGTAGTGCAAGGAATATACTGCTTCAGTTTTGTTTTCATGGAAACAGACTCGCATCCAAATAGCCAACAGCTTTAAATAGCATCACTGGAAAGTCCTTTGATAAGACAAACTGAACTCAAGTAAACCAACGGGTTTGAATAAGTAACCAACAGACATTTATGATAAACCTGCGATCATCAATATACAATTGCTCAAGCAAAAAAAGGAGCTTGTACCACACTTGCAAAGACATCAGTCTCTACATAAATTGTAAGTAAGGATATGAATGGTTAACCAGTAGCACCCGGTTACTGTTAACTGGTGGGGGTTGAACAACCCCCTGGGTAGGAGGCTGCGCCAGCCCCACAGGGCCCACTGTGGGCAGGGGGGCGCACTAGCTAGGCCAGAGCAGCCCCACTGCTAACCCCTGTTTAATCATTTAACCAGTTAACTAATTAAATGGGATTTTACATCCCTAATTGTATGTATACATATTTAATTTTTGTATGTCTACTGTACACAGTGATTCTATTAACAGAATGACTCAGATCCTGTAGCGCATTACGTATTCATATTCGTTTAGTATTCACATGAAGAATTCTTTTAAGTGTCATTGGTTATTTTAAAAAAAATTCTGTGTTGGCCTTGGACACTGCAAGTCCTAGTTATCCACAGAACTGGTACAGTACCAATGTTATTAGTGTACCTCATCCCATGAACAGAAGGTCTTCAGGATTCACGGCCAATTAAACCATTGGTTAATGGCCGACACTGTCAAAGAAGGACTCAATTAACAAGATTGTCCACTTGGAGACAGGCCAACACGTTTCACACAAGATGGAAACAATCAGTACAGTACAGAGCTACACCAGATTTGAACTGGCAACCTAAAAGCTAAGTCTTCTGTGAAGTGAAGATAAAGGAAAACTCAAATTCTTTTGACCTTGGCACATTTTCCTTTCACTGTGTACCTCTCATATTCTCCATTTTACAATAACTATGATGTTACTTCTGAGCGCAGCCACTCTGAAACTGGTACCAAACAGTAAAGGAAATATTTGATCAAGGAATTGTTAATTAGGGAAGTTAGCGTTTAACTGTTTAACTGATAAGCTGATGCTTATCGGTTACTTAAACGGTTAAACTCACCTGCCGGGACCACACTGGCAGTCGAACGCCTGCAGTAGTAGAGCTGGCTGCGGTGGTGGGGCTGGCAGCCAGGACCCCACTGGTGGCCAGGATGGCAGCGACAGCAGGAAAGTCTACTGGGACCCCACCATCCCTACCGCTACAGCCCCTAAAACATTTAACCATGTAACTGATTAAATTTTGATCGGTTACACGATTAACGTTATTCTACATTTTTATATCCCTACTGTTAATCCTAATATTAATTTAGTAATGATACTATTAAAGATACCTCTTTTTAAGATACTTCTTCCACATCATTCAGCACTGAAGAATGAGGGGAACATTCCCCCACATATATATGCACAACAGATAGGCTCGAGCTGCCAAGCAGATGACTGAGAAACTATTTAGCTGATTAAAAAAAAAAAATCAAGTGAATGAAGCTTTATAAATCAACTGAGCCACAAGAAAACTGTTTCCTTGGTCTAGAAATCTTTTTTAAAAAAACTCTACTTGTATGGATATCCTGATCTGTGATTGGATCAGAACACAGAATTTTAGCCAATCAGAAAGCAGCTGTTCAACAATAACTGTCACTAACTGTACCATCAGATAAAATTAGTGCACTTACATCAATCATTTTCCATAAGTGTCTCTGGAATTTATGCAACAGAGGCAACCGTTATCCTGTGACCATATTCCATTCCTGCCACTGATAAGTCTCTTAAACAACCTGCAACTGACACATTCAGTTTATCTGCAGCTGTTTCAGTGCAATGGCAGAACAATTAAGCTGAAATACAAATCACTGCTTTGCTAATGTCTATTTTTTTCCCTCCGCCTTGGGTGAGCGGAAGCAGGCATCAGGGACCATGTTCATACACTTGGCAAGGTTAGTCTAAAACCACAATGTCATTGTCCAAATAATTCACACAGGTTGCTGGGTGGGTTTTTTTAAAATAGGAAATTTACCCACATACTCTACAAAAGCTGTAGTGAAAACCTCAGGTTCTGAAGGCTAGTCTAAGTCCAACAATGCTTAGCCTTTACAATGCACAGCCAGCCTGTGGAACTCTTTGCCAGAGGATGTTGTGAAGGCAAAGAATTCAAAAAGAACTAGATAAACTCATGGAGGACAGGTCCATCAATGGCTATGAACCAGAATGGTCAGGGATGGTGTCTCTAACCTCTGTCAGAAGCCGGGAATGGGCAACACAGGATAGATCACTTGGTGATTACCTGTTCTTGTCCGTACCCTCTGGGGCACCTGGCATTGGCTGCTGTTGGAAGACAGAAGACTGGGCCAGATGTGCCTTTGGTCTGACCCAGCATGGCCATTCTTATGTTCTTACAGCACTTTGCATGGTACAACAGGCTTTACAGAGATCAGCTAAGTCTTCATATAATTCTCTGTGAGGCAGTTGAGCAGAATCTGTATTTTACAAGTGGGTAAACTAGGCCAAAGAAGCTAAAGAACTTGCTCAAACCCAGAGAGGAGCTTCATGGCAAACAGAAGATTAACTAGGAAGTTCTTGATCACAAGCCTGAAACAGTGCTGCCCTTCCATCCCTCAATCAAATTAAAAGAAAGGATCACCCCAAAGGGAAAAAACAAAGCCATAAACTGTAATGACGCAGGACTGAGGTACTGTCCCTATCCCATCAAGATATCTGAGTGAACTATGTTGCTTTTACTCTCCATTCCCAAGGTTCTATGTGGAGCGGGCCAGGAACCAACTCTCCTACTAAGGATGTCAGAGTTTTTCTGTTTCTGGGACTCCGGAGTCCTTTCAATGGGGATCATTTTATTCACGACTATTTCATTTCTTGTAGCTGCCTTCTGCACACAGGTAGAGAGGAGAAGGTTGGTGCCAAGAGATCTCTGTAGTAGGAAGACTAAGCCCAGTGCATGGTTTTTAAATGTTGATACTTTTAATATTTAAACTAGTCATTTTAAAGCGAACAAAGCCCCGGAGAGAATACTTTAAGGAACAACCTTACATTAGCCACAGGAAGGCTGTGGATTACATGAAACTTTGTAGGGCTTTCCCAGTACTAAGAATTTCTGTAACTCTGTGACACTTGGATCCTTTATGTAGCGTTGAAGTGCCTTTTCTACAATGTGATATATATATTTAATTAACACCATCAAGGTGCTACAAATACTTCCGATGCCACTGCCTTGGCCTCACCCGTTGCGAGCTAAGCAGCAGTACACATATCACAGACCACCCTTTTGAAACTGGCACTACTCCAAGGTACCTTTCAGTTTCATTTTGCCTTCCTGCATCAGTGAGGTGAACCCCTCTCTAGAATGACCGGCTCTGCCACATCCTGTATGGGGTGGTATTCCCCCCGGAGACATCCGGCTGCTGAGATTCACCTGCCTGTTTTAAACACTTGAACTTAGCACGGTGTTTCCTAAAGAGAATTCATTACCAGAGGAAAGGGCTGGGATTCTCACCACACCACACCTCCGATGGTATCTGCACTGCGGGGCAATATTTCCCAACTAGCTTTAGGCACGAAGCTGATTTGGTCTTTCAACAATTACTAGGTGGGGAAAAGCTGCTAGGGACCTAACCCTGCCTTCAAAACATAGTGTACTTTGGAGAACCACATTGCCCAGAGAACATTTTGACACAGGACAGGTATCTGAGAGCAGGGCTGAGTGCAACTTGCTCCACGCTATCAGACATCTCCAACAGTAACTGTTCTGTACAGGTAGGTGCAATTGTACCTGTGACGTCCTCTGGCAATGGAGTTAGAGAAGGGAAAAGGATCTGAACCATCTTCAAGGGGTTTGAGCCATGAGGATTCCCCCTCCACACCACATGCATAGTTTAACCCTAGTCTTGGAATTTTCCAATTTCACAAACTGAGACCCCCTTCTGACAACAAAAGTTACTATACAACCCCAGGAGGGGGACTGAAGCATGAGTCCCATGGTCTGGGGGAGGAGGGAGACAACGCTCCACTGCCCCATGGGGAAGGCCAAAACGGAACCCCAAGGCCTTTAGTCCCAGGCAGAGGGCCTGTAACCTGAGTCCCACTACCTAAAGCTGAAACCCTCGGACTCTGGCCCCAGGGCAATGGGTCTTAAGCTTCTGCTTTGGCCTCAACCAGTCTAAGTCAGCACTGGCAACTCACTTTGAGGTCCTGACCCCCAGTTTGAAAATGGCAGTGCTAATCGATACTGCCTCTGGGCAGAAATGATGGAACACACGGATAAAGTCCGGAGCATGCTATCTCCAGAGCAGTCCTGTCCTGAGAGAAGGACACAAAGCTCTCGGAAACCCAGAATTACTGCCTATCAGTGTTTTCTATAGCACCCATCACTGGCACCATACAGTAGGCTGGGGTTTCTGTATGGCACAAGATTTGGCCAAAAGACCACTGCACCTTTTCTGTATAATAGACCACAACTGGAATGACCCCTGCCTTTAACACAGAGGCACGTCTGGCAAAGGCCAGAGCTTAGCATCTGACATACAAGCCAAACCACCCTGAAACAAAGCATCACATGCTGGGGGCTGCTGGCCCTGGTCCCCCAATCTGGCATACTACGCTTCCCTTATTAAAGGGCAGAAGGGAACTGAATTGTTGAACTTCCCTGACTCCACTGTGAACCCCCCCTGTTCTTCGGGGCTAAAATCCATTCTGCAGAGTCAGGACATTAAGTATTAAGCATGTATCTGCTGCCATCTGCCTTCAGATTGGTCCAGTGAAACAGCCCACCATAACCTTCTCCCCGGTAACTGATCAACCACCCATCCTCGTTCATTATACGGTAATCTCTATCATGCAGGGCTTTACTGCCTGGACGCTACTGCCAGGGCTGGGTGCACTAGAAATGCCCAAACTGCATTCCTTGGTCCGTGGGAGTTACCCGTTATAAACCACCCAGTAGGCCCAGGGGGTTATATACATGGCGATGTATAAAAACCATTCGGGCTATGGGGGGGGGGGGGTGGCATCTTTAGCTGGTAGGTTCACCCCCCCCCACTCAGCTTGAAAGGGGTTAATGACCCATCACCAGGGTCAGCTTTATCTGCACAGAGCATCCTTGTGGGGGGAGAGGGTGTCACAGGAGCACCCCCCCCCCGTCCCCGGGGCACCCCCCGCCTCACCCCACCCGAGGGGGCGGATTTCAACAGCGCTGGAGGAGGAAGAGGCGGAGGGTTGATAACCTCGGGGGTCAGGCTGGTGCTGCGCTCCCCCCCCCCCAACTCCATGGTGCGGGAGGGGGCCGGGGCCCTGAGACACCCCGGGGCTGGGAGGGTCACAGGGCCGCTAAGGGGGGTGGCTGGGGCTGAGAACCGCCCCCAGGCAGGCCAACCCGCCCCCTCCCCACCCCAAGGGAACCCGCCCCCTTCAAGCCCCGGCTCTCTCCTGAGCCCCAGGATCCCCAGGCGCCGCCCCGGTGCCCCGCTACCTGCGAGTCTCCTCCTCGCCGCCCAGCAGCCCGGCTCCCTCGGCCGCCGCCATGATCACATCGCACTCGGCCGCCGCCGCCATCTTACAGCCGGGCCGGCAGCCTGGGGAGGGGGAAAGAGGGGAGGGGGGGGAAGCGGAAGAGACACGGACTTCCGGGAGCAAAGAGAGGCCGCCGCGGTCCGTCAAGAGGGGCCCGCCGCGGGAAGGGGCACCGAGAGGGCGCAAGAGGGGCCAGAAGGGCCAAACTCCCCGCGGGGAGCCTTGGCCCACTTGGGAGGCTGGAACGGGGGGTTGGGAATGGGGGGCGGCCTGGCCAGCTTGGGGGATGGGGGACCCAGACCCTGGCCAGCCCGAGGGTTGGGGAGGAGGAGCCCGGGGAGGGGTAGAAATAGGTGGTGGCGGGGAGATCTGGCCAGCCTGGGGGATGGGAATGGGGGCCACCCTGGCCCGCCTGGGGGATGGGAATGGGGGCCACCCTGGCCCGCCTGGGGGATGGGAATGGGGACCACCCTGGCCCGCTTGGGAGATGGGAATGAGGGCCACCCCGGCCCGCTTGGGGGATGGGAATGGGGACCACCCTGGCCCGCCTGGGGGATGGGAATGGGGGCCACCCTGGCCCGCCTGGGGGATGGGAATGGGGACCACCCTGGCCAGCCTGGGGGAAGGGAATGGGGACCACCCTGGCCCGCCTGGGGGATGGGAATGGGGGCCACCCCGGCCAGCCTGGGGGATGGGAATGGGGGCCACCCCGGCCAGCCTGGGGGATGGGAATGGGGGCCACCCCGGCCAGCCTGGGGGATGGGAATGGGGGCCACCCTGGCCCGCTTGGGGGATGGGAATGGGGACCACCCTGGCCTGCTTGGGGGATGGGAATGGGGGCCACCCTGGCCAGCTTGGAGGATGGGGGGAGCGCTGACCAGCCTGAGGTGATAGGAGGCACCTTGCCCAGCTCAGATGAGCCCAAAACTGGCCAGCCTGAGGGGAGGTGCTGGTGGGGAAGGGGACCCTGCCTGGGAGGCAGCAAGGGGCCCATGATAGTGACTTATAGAGGGCACCTGAGATTGGCACAACATGGAGCAAGACAGGTGGGAAGTGACAGCGGCCATGAGGGTCCCCCGGCAATGCAGCATGATGAGCATTTGGGGTTTGTTCAACCCCTGGCACAATGCATCCCTGATCCCCAAAGAGCCCGCCTAGGTATGATTGTCACACAGGTGATAATAAATGGCAATGATAATGTGGTTGTAAATAGTAAACTGCCATGCTAAGGCATCTTTCTGCTAAACCACTGCCACATGGCACCAAACGGTCACTGTAACCACATCAACAGATAATAGTCATGTAAAAATAATTGGCTTCCTAAACATTTAGCTGTGCCTATGCCTTAGGCCAGTGGTTCTCAACCCACAACCCAATCAGCACATAACTACGTCCCATGTGACATCCCCCTGGGCCATACAAGTAATATATCTGTTATCTGGATGCAACCCACATAACACAGAGAGAGTTGCACTTGCAGCCCACAATGGTAAATAGGTTGAGTCTGTTGTATTGCCTACTTAGGACCTTCTGCAAAAGAGACCTGTGCAGGTGGACTCCTGCTGCCCCACAGAGTCTCATTAACTCCAGTGGGGCTCCGTGCAGGAGCAGGGATCAGCCCATGCAGGTCTCCTTGCAGGATTGTGTTGGATTGCATGTAGGTTGTGCACTCTTTAGGCCAGGAGATGTGTCTTTGCTTGCTTTAGCAGTTGCCTGAAGCTTCTCCAGGTGCTTGATGTATAATTAAAAACATTCATCATCGTAACGTTGCCTTTTAAAAGCCATTTCTTGCTTTCTCTCACAGCAATGCCCAGACCTGAGCCTTTAGCCACTGAGATGTCATCCCAAATATTCTGAACGCTGGGTGGGGGCTAAACTGTCACTCTGGATTTCAGGATATTTGCAGCCGGAAAGCTTAGCTATCTTCATAACCATCTGGAATCTCAAAGAAAAGAAGATCAGGCTGGTGGGAGCGGGGGGAACTTTCCCTCCATATTTTCAGACATTTAAAGCTTTGCCCATAGGTTCTGGAACTAGGGGTGCAGCACCCTGTGGCTGGAAGTGGTTTCCATTATATACCAGATATACAGCAGGGGTCTCAAATTCACAGCACACAGGCCATCTGCAGCCCGAGCAGTTCCACAATCCGGCCTGCACACAGCTGCTGGCACGTGAGTCTCTGTGGAGGGGGGGGGATGTTTATACCCTTCCCCCAAGTCCAGCCCCTGTTCCTCTTCCTGCCCTGCCCTCTCCTCTCATCGCATCCCTTCCCTCAAGCTACCTCCTTGGAGGGACATGGGCTCAGGGATGACCAGGGGACCTGGCGCAGGATGCAGCAGGGGTCAGACCTCTTCCGCACTCACCGCGGCAGCAGGAGTGCAGGAAACCGGAGCGACACAGCAGCCTCTGCTCTGCCACCATCTGCCAGGCCAGCCTGGTCGCTCTGCTTCACTGCAGGGATGGGAAGCAGAATACCCCAGCCCCCGCCACAGCTGGCTTAGGAGATGGCGGCAGAGTGGAGCAGGCTGCTATGTAGCTCCACTTCCTTGCAGCTCCCCCTGCTGTGGCAAGTGGGGGGGGGGGGGGAAAGGGGGGCCTGACCCCTTCTGCTGGCCCCAGCTTGCCCGAGGCCCCACAGGCTAACCTAAGTATGGGGGACCATTCTGTCCATAGGACGATTGGGGCGGCTGCTGTGGGCCCCTCCCCACCAATGCACAGGGCCTGGGGCGGCTGCATCAAATCGTACTATGGATGGGATGGCTCTGCACACATCTCCCCTGGGCCACAGGGATGCAGAGCTAGCAGCCAGGAGCTGCTCTAGCCTTGCCGTGCTACTAGTAGTGGCACTGGGACCCCTGTGGGGGGGGAGGGTTAAGTCGCCCAGAGATAGCAGACAGTGCCGGGGGATGCATGGGAGAAGAGTGCATGGGCTAGCAGCTGGGACTGGGAGACACATGGGGGGTGTGAATGTGTGGGGACTCCCCCCCCCGAATCCTGCTAGAGAGGGGTGCCTGCTGACCCACTAGGAGGATTTGAGGACTGGCACTGGCTCCAAGTTAAATTGAGTTTGAGACCCCTGGTTTACAGTTCAGTTCAATGGCTCTCAACACCCCCACTATAAAAATTGTTCCAGCACACTTTGCTTTAAAATGGGTGTGATTCTAGTGGCAATTAGTTGCCTTAAATTTCCTTTTTGTGTGTGTGTCATATTTGCACCATGGCGGGGGAGGACTGGAGGAAGGGGACGGGTTTCAGGAGAGCCCCACTTGAGTGGAACATGAGGGCTGCTGGCCTCCCAGCTGGGGGTCAGGAAGCCACCAGATAAGCACAGAAGAAACATCTCTTTCCTACAGCTCGGCTGGGCAGTTGCATCTTCAATGCGAACAAAACAGTTTGCAGGGTCTCCACCCTGTGAAGTTACAAAGAACATGGGGCCACGGATGAGCCATTGGTGAGAATCTGGAGTTAGATAACACAGGTTTGGTTTAAAGTCTCAGACTGGTGGCCCTGTTAGTCAGTATCTTAAAAAACGAGAATTCCTGTGGCACCTTAGAGACTAACAAGTTGATTAGGGCATATGCTTTCGTGGGTAAAACCCACTTCATTAGATGATTGACCCTTTTTCTTTTGCTTCAGAGGGGTAGCCGAGTTAGTCTGTACAGGATAAACTTAAAAAACAACAAATAGTCTAGTAGCACTTTAAAGACTAACAAAACATGTAGATGTATCATGAGCTTTCGTGGACACAGCCCACTTCTTCAGATGACTGCTGAAGAAGTGGGCTGTGCCCACAAGAGCTCATGATACCATCTACGGATGTGTCTAGACTGGCCAGTTTTTCCGGAAAATCAGCCGCTTTTCCGGAAAAACTGGCCAGCTGTCTAAACTGGCCGCTTGAATTTCTGCAAAAGCACTGTAAGAAATCAGTGCTTTTTGCGGAAATACTATGCTGCTCCCGTTGGAGCAAAAGTCCCTTTTGCGCAAAAGTTTTGCAAAAGGGCCAGTGTAGACAGCTGAGATTTGTTTTCATAAAAAAGCCCGATTGCAAAAATGGCTTTTTTTTGAAAAGCGCTGCCTAGATTGGCCACAGACGCTTTTCCGCAAAAAGTGCTTTGCGGAAAAGCGCCCGTGCCAATCTAGACGCTCTTTTCCGCAAATGCTTTTAACGGAAACCTTTTCCGTTAAAAGCATTTCCGGAAAATCATGCCAGTGTAGACACAGCCTACATGTTTTGTTAGTCTTTAAAGTGCTACCAGACTATTTGTGGTTTTTTAAGTTTATCCTTTCTTTTGTTATCCATATATATATATACACATACACACACCCCTGCCTCTGTAAACTCCACTCCAACTCATCTGATGAAGTGCTTTTAACCCACAAAAGTGTATGCCCTAATAAATCTGTTTGTCTCTAACGTGCCACAGGACTCCTCGTTGGTTTTGCAGCTCTGGTGTGTTTTTGCAGAGTACTGAGCCAGCCTGGTCGGCCACTCCAGAAAAAGGAAGCATTGCACAGCCTGTTTTCTGCAACTCTAGGTGGTGCTGTCCTGCGGCTGGCAGGCTGTCTCTCCTCTCCTTTGCTCCCTCTTGCTGTCTCCCTGATTGCCCCTTCATTGGTCGGGATGTGAGTCAGTTAAGCCTGCAGTTTTAGGAAGAGGAAAGCAGAGACAGACAGCTGTCCTGAGAAGGTAGGTAGAGGCCCTCCCTCCTCAGAGATTTACTGTGCCATCTGGATGGGGGCAAAGGGGGAGATACATGATACATAGATGCTTAGAGGCTCCACACAAGAGCCAGCTGCCTCTGGGAGTCCAGCCTGACAGCTGGGCTCATTAGCATGCCCAGGCAGCAGTGAGGATCAGGGCCTGGACCAGTCTAGACCTATGCTGCCCCACTCCCCCGCCTTGCAGTGATTGCAACCCCCCTACTTCCAGCACCTTCGTTGGTTTGTTCCTGAGCCGAAATCTCCCCAAGGAGCGTGCATTTGCACAGAACGTGGGGGTGGAATGGGGGGGGAGTGCAGGATAGGCCATCAGTGCTCCCCAGCATGGATCACAGTGTGTGTATGGAAGGGGGGGCTTATGAGATAGAAAAAACCTAGTGAATCATTTCCTGGCCCAGTGGTAACTGAGCCCCAAAACTATTCATAGAGGCAGGGGAGATTGGTCCCTCGTTGGGAGATGGGGAACGGAAGTACAGCAAGGTGAAGAGACTTGCCCATGGTCACCCAGGGAGCCTGTGGCACAGCTGGGAACTGAACCCCCATCTCGTTAGTCCAGTGGCAGGCCTGCACAGCTGATTTTCCCTCTGCCCCTTACCCGCGCGGGGTTTGGGCTCAAATGTCTCCCAACACCCTTGTCTGGGTGTGAAAACTATTTTGCCACCCCCATGCTGTGTACCGGTCTGTGAAATGCAGCTTCCTCTGGGGTGGAGGGTGGCAACCCCGCAGCACAATGGTGGGTGGAGGGGGAGTTTGGGCCAGGGGGCCCCAGGAACATCCAGCCTCTTCCTGGAAGTGTTCCAACGTGTCTTTAATGCTCATGCAGATGGGAGCTCAGCTTTTCAGGGCTTGTCCACCTATCCCCTGGGAGGGATGAGGGGACCTTCCAGCACTGACCTCACTCAGCAGGGCAACTAGCTGGATGTGGGGAACTTCCCAAGGTGCAGCTCTCCCCCGTGGCACAGCTCGATATCCTTAAGGAGATAGGCCCTCTCCCCGCTGTTTCCAAGGTGTTGCGGACTCACAGGCCTGCACATGCAGTGCCCCCCAATTCCCAGGAAGAACCCCTTCAGTGAGCCAGCCTTGGTGAGGGTCACAATCCCTTGCAGGGGGTTAGGCCGTAGTCCCCTCCACCTCCTGGAACTGATTCCTGTGGTCTCCAGGAGGAACCCCTCCTTGGGTGTGACACCCCTTCTCGGGGACCACACTCTCGTGTTAAACCGCAGGCTCCTCCACCCCTGGAACTCCTCCTCGCTGGCCTTCGGCACGCCTGGGTCTTGCTAGTCCCCCTTTGTGCTACTGCGCCCCAGTCACTTGCTGCCGGATGTGCCGTCCACGGGGTGCAGTGCCTCCCACCGCTGCCACCAGTGCCACAGAGGGGTGGGGAGTCACCAGGTCCTGCACCCCCAACCACAGCCCCTATGTGACTCTCAGCCAGCAGGCAGAACAGAAGGGTTATTAGTCAACAGGGACACCGCATAGAACGGACTTGTCAGCACAGGAACCCGAAGCAGTTGGTACAGTCCCCCTGCCTCCCCAGTCAGCTGAGATTAACCCGCTCCCGGCTCCTGGTCCCAGCCCCCGCAGCCAGGCGGCCTTTGTCCTGCTTCCGGGACAAAAGGTGTCACCTGGTTGCACCCCCTTCCTGGGCTCAGGTGTTGATGAGGCTGCAGCCTCCCTCAGTGGAAGTCACAGCCCAGATTCCCATCACCATCTAGGTATTGGTGCAGTGCCCAGAGAAACTGAGGCACGTACTCAGGGCTACGATAGGGCAGTAGAACTTACATGCAACATAACAAAGACACTTCCGAGTCACGTCCCCCAGCAGCGCCCCACCCCCCGCTGGTCAAGGGAGGAAGGGACCAGGCTCAGTGCAGGGGGGGTGGCTGAGATGATCTCTGGCATTCCCCTCCAACCCTGTGTTTCTAGGATTCTCTCTCCCCCGTGGCAGTGCCGAGCACTGGGCAGACCGGGCGGGTCCAGGGAACCTTGCCTCTCTCCAGCTTTGCCCAGCTGACTCAACTTTGAACCTCCTGCTCTTCCGTCCCCAGAACAGAGACCCCCCGATGGGGAAGAGCTGCAAGGTGGTGGTTTGCGGCCAAGCCTCGGTCGGGAAAACGTCCATCTTGGAGCAGCTCCTCTATGGGAACCATGTGGTCGGTACGTGTGGGGCAGGGAGAGGAGGGGGAGCAGCAAGGGGGCCTCCTGTAGCCCCCACCACTCTTGACAGGTTGCATCGCAAAGGGCTCTGCCGTGGCTTTTCACAAAGACCCGCACCCTGCCAAGAACAGCTCAGCACCGAGCCCCGCTGTTGATGAGAGACCCTACAATAACAAATCGGCACTGACCTGCCCCCTTCCCCATCTGCATCCCAGAGCAAACTCAAGTGGAACCCAGCCAGCCCTCCAGTGCAAACCCCACAATTCAAATAGATTAGTGCAAGTACGCGAGGGAAGCAGACGCGGTCGTGCAGGGAGAGGCAGGGGATGGCGGCAGCCGGTTTGTCCCAGGTGGGGAGAGTAAATAGAATCCTAGGGCTAGAAGAGACCTCAGGAGTCATCAAGTCCAGCCCCCTGCTCCAAGCAGGACCAACCCCAACTAAATCAACCCAGTCAGGACTTTGTCAAGCCAGGCCTTAAACACCTCTAGGGATGGAGATTCCACCCTCTCCCTAGGGACCCCATCCCAGTGCTTCCCCACCCTCCTAGGGAAAGAGTTTTTCCTACTATCCAACCTAGACCTCCCCCACTGCAACTTGAGACCATTGCTCCTTGTTCTGCCATCTGCCACCCCTGAGAACAGCCTCTCTCCAGCCTCTTTGGAACCCCCCTTCAGGGAATTGAAGGCTGCTCTCAACCCCTCCCCCCCACTCTTCTCCTCTGTAGACTAAATAAGCCCAAATCCCTCAGCCTCTCCTCAGAAGTCAGGAAACCGGTCGGGACTGTGGCCTTCTACAGGCAGAGAGCCCCAACAGGGCCGCTGTAAACTGAATGAGCAAGGAGCAGAGTGTGAGACAGGTCCAGCTGTTGTTCTGTGGTAGTACCCAGGAGCTGCATTGGTCCAGGCTCTGCCCCAGAGAGCTCACAGCCTGAACAGAGCACACAAAGCTGGGAAAAGAGATGACGAAGGGGGGATAGGATAGAGGTCTATAAAAATCACGACCGGTATGGAGGTAATGAATAAGGAAAAGTTGAGGTATGGGAACAAGCACATAAGAACTAGGAATCACCACATGAAATCAATAGGTAGCAGGTTTCAAACAAACAAAAGGAGATATTTCTTCACACAGTGCACAGGCAACCTGTGGAACTCCTTGCCAAAGGATGCAGTGACTTTAACAGGGTTCAAAAAAGAACCTGATAGGTTCATGGAGGATGGATTCATTAATGGCTATTAGTCAGGATGGGTAGGAATGGTGTCCTTAGCCTCTGTTTGTTAGAGGCTGGAAATGGGTGACAGGAGAGGGATCATTTGCTGATTCCCTGTTTTGTTCATTCCCTTTGGGGCATCTGGCATTGGCCACCATCAGAAGACAGGACACTGGGCTAGGTGGACCGTTGCTCTGACCCAGTATGGCTGTTCTTAGGTTCTTATGTTCTAAAGGCTGGAAGGGGAAACTGAGGCACAGGAAGGTGAAGGGACATGGCCATGGTCACTCAGCAGATCAGTGGCAGAGCCAGGAATAGGTGGCAGGCATCCTGACTCCCAGCCCAGTGGAACACTGCAGTCCACTGTCCTTGCAGATGCTGTCCATTACCCACCCCCACCCTCCGCACGCCGTCTTCTCCGCAGGTTCCGAGATGATAGAAACCCAGGAGGACATCTACGTGGGCTCGATAGAGACAGACCGAGGGGTGCGCGAGCAGGTGCGTTTCTATGACACCCGGGGCCTGCGGGACGGCTTGGAGCTCCCCAAGCACTGCTTCTCCTGCACGGACGGCTACGTGCTGGTGTACAGCACCGACAGCAAGGAGTCCTTCAAGAGGGTGGAGCTGCTCAAGAAGGAGATCGACAAGTCCAAGGATAAGAAGGAGGTGGGGTATCGCCCCTGGGGCAGGCCTTGTCCCCAAGCACCAGAGAGCGCGGGGGGTTGGGGATGTGGGACGGAGCCTCCTCCCCTAAAGCGCACCAAAAAGACCGAGCTGGTGGGGCATTCCAGGGAGGGATGGAGCCAGCTCCGGGTGTTGGGAAGAGGAAGGGCAGTTGCATTCCCACTCCTTGGATTTCCCCTTCTCGTCAGAGGCCGTTGGTCTCCAGCGCTGTCAGTCCAGTATCGCATTTGAGGTCTCTCCTGCTTTCCCTCCGGGGCCCAATTTTAAAAATAAGGAGGAGCCCGGTGGCACCTTGGAGACGAACAGATTTATTTGGGCACGAGCTTTCGTGGGTCAAACTCACTTCCTCAGATGCGTTGGAGTGGAAATCACAGAGGCGGGGATAGATCTGTACTAGCACATCCAAAGAAGGGAGTTACTGATCAGGTGTCAGGCCAGTGTGAATGAGGCCGACTCAGGGCAGGGTGGATGTGGCTCACTGCCAGCTGCTGATATACTACAGGTTGGACCTCCCTGGTCCGGCACCCTCAGGACCCGACTGGTCCCCGATGAGGGATTTTGCCAGACTAGGGAGGTCATTTCTAGCCCACCTGCTGCTGGTCCCACCCTCTGTCCTGTGGCCCCACCAGGCCCCCCGGCTCCCCTGGGCAGCTCAACTGGGTAGCGACTGGACTTGCCGCCCTTTCCCTCTGCCCCCCACAGCTCAGCTGAGCCACAAATCAGTCTCCGGGCAGCCTACGTGGGTCTCACTCGGGGCTCCCCCCCACACATTGCGTCCGGCTTTCACCCTGTTCACCCGCAGAGCATCGGGACTCTCTGATCCTGGAACATCCATGGTCCTGCCGGACCACAGATGTTGCCGGACCAGAGTCTCAGTTTGTAGAGGTGCAACCTGCAGTGCATGCACGCATCCCCGCCTCTGTCACTTCTGCTCCAGGATGAAGCCTACTCTGCTGAAGTGGGTTTGACCCCCCGAAGCTTGCGCCCACATAAATCTGTTCGTCTCTAAGGTGCCACCGGACGCCTCCTTGTTTTGACAGATACAAACTAACCCGGCCGCCTCTGAGACCCGATTTTTAAATCGGCCAGCAAGGGGCTGAGTTTGCAAGTGCTCGGCAGGCACTTGCGCTCACACCCTGACGTTTGCACACCGGGGTAAGAAAGCCCGTCAGACCTCCCAGCGGGGCTCGGGGTGGGGCAGCTCCTTGCCACCTCCGACCAGGCCTGCTTGACCGGAAGGGAGGGGACGCCGGCTGTCCGGTGGCGCTGTAGTGTCGCCTGGGAATAACAGCGGAGGGGGAACGTACGGAAGGGATCAGTGGTCTGCTCTGGTTTGGCAAATCCCTGAATCTCCTCCTCAGACAGACCCATGTAGCCTCTGCCCAAGCTCCGGCCACAGGGAAATGGGCAAGACTCTCTGGAGCTCCTCTGGCCTCATGGGCTGGGGGCGAAGGCCGAGCTGGGAGCCACATGGGCTGGGGGGTGCTGGGTGAAGGCTGGGCCAGGCCGGGCACCGCATGGATTGGGGGATGGGTGGGCGAGGGCCAGTCTGGGAGCCGCTTGGGGTGGGGGCCGGGGCGAGGCCAGTCTGGGAGCCGCAAGGGCCGGGCCAGGAGCCACAAAGGCTGGGGTGGATGGGTGAAGGCTGCGCCACACAGGATGGGATGGGTGGGCAAAGGCTGGACCAGGAGTCACACAGGCTGTGGGGGGCCGGGAGGAAGGCTGGGCTGGGAGCCACATGGGCTGGGGGTGAATGCCAGGCTGGGAGCCACATGGGCTGGGGGAGTGGGGGTGAAGGCTGGGCCAGGAGCTGTGGGAGGGGGGTGGTGAAGGCCAGGCCAGGAGCCACAGGATCTGGGGGTGGGTGAAGGCTGAGCTGGGAGCTGCACAGGCTGGAGTGGGGGTGGGGGTGGGGTGGAGGCGAAGCCCAGGCTGGGAGCCTCACGGGCTGGGGGGTGGGCGGTGAAGGCCGGGGAGGGGGAAATCCGCAGGAGCCTCGACCCCAGGCCTGGCTGGAGCCGGTCCTGAGCTCGCGCTGTTGGCGTGTCTTCGTGCAGGTCACCATTGTGGTTCTGGGCAACAAGTGCGACCTGCAGGAGCAGCGGCGTGTGGACCACGAGGCAGCCCAGCACTGGGCCAAGGCGAGAAGGTGAAGCTGTGGGAGGTGTCCGTGGCCGACCGGCGGACCCTGATCGAGCCTTTCACCTACCTGGCCAGCAAGATGACGCAGCCGCAGAGCAAGTCGGCCTTCCCGCTGAGCCGCAAGAACAAGGGCAGCGGTTCCATGGATGGCTGAGGGCCTGGCCCCCTCTTCCCCTGTCACCGGGCGCATCCAGCCCCGCTCTGGGGCCTGGGCAGTGCGTGAAGCCTGGGAGGTGCTGAGCTCCGGGAGGGGGTGGCGGAGCGTGGCCCCGGGCTGCACCAGGAGGGGGGGCTTGGGCGGCTGGTCTGAACTTGGGACCCTGCCCCGAGATCCCTGCGAACAGGCAGCTCCTGGCCTGGTGTCTGCTCCCAAATCGCAGGCTAGACAGAGCCCACTTTGCCTTGGCAACGGGAGGCCTGCGGAGGCCTCACCGGCTCCGGCCTCCCTTCGGCCCAGCGTCACCCCTGTCCCGAGCCAGCTTAGTTCCTTCCTCCTGCTTCCCCCAGTGCCACAGAACGGCCGGGCTGTCTCCCGGAAGGTCCTTCCTCCAGGCTGGCGTAGCTGGAATGTGGGCTCTGAGCTTCCCGGCAGTGGAGCCATTGGGCTCCTGAGCTAGACCTGGGAGCACAGAGTAGCTGGAGCCAGGGTCAGTCCGTGAGCCTAGGCAGACTAGGTGGTCGCCTAGGGCACCGCAGGCCCGGGTGCCCCGTGATGACGTCACGGCCGTGCAGGTGGGGGCGCGATCGCGCCTTCCGCCTGGGGCGCCAGCTGCCGCAGCTGGCCTCGGGCCGCTCCTGGCTGGAGCTCCACGCGTTCATCCTCCAGGCCGCCTTGCTCAGCCACAGGCACCTGCAAACCGCCCTCTCTCTGCAGCGGGGGGCTCCAGGATGGCTGAGTTCTGCTTCCAGGAAGCTCTTAGCCCCACGCACCCTGCACTCGCCTCCCTGACGATGTGGGGAGCAGGGACTGGCCTGGGGCCCTGCAGAATCTCCATTGGACTCCTAGATCTCCTCACGCCCCTTCAGCTTTTGAATTGCCTGTGCAGGAGGGAAATGCACCTGGCCCCTCTGTTGGGTGAGGCCAGGCCCAGCAGAGCCCGGGTGTAGGTTCATTAGGCTCATTGGAGCCTCGTTAGTACCCTCAGCGATGCCCTGCTCAGCTGCCTCTGGCCGTGCTGTGATCCTGGGCCAAAGGCCAGGCCAGGCTGTGGTGTCTGGATTGCACCCCTGCCCCCCTTCCCCACTACGGCCGGAGCTGCCGACCCCAGCGTGCCAAGCCTGGGGGTGGACCAGCCGCTAGAGGGAGGCAACGCACCTGCCGTTTGCATTGCTCCTTAGGCAAACGCAGCTCAGGCTCTGTGCTGAGGAGCAGCTGGCTGGCTCTGTTAGACTGGGGGGGTTGGGCCACAGCGGTGGCCTCAGCAGCCTGTTAAAATCGTCAGTTGGCCAAGCCCCGAGGGATTAGTTTCAGACGTTCCCTGAGCCTCCCCTTGGGATGGGAGGAGGGAGTGTGCATGCTGGGGGCTTGCTGGGGTACCCTGGATTAGCCCAATGCAGCAGGGCATGCGCTGGGGCTGGGAAGTTGGCTTGTTGTGTCTTCTAAAAACATTCTTGCACGTGTGTCATTTCCTGGTCAGCAAGCGCCATCAATAAACAGCTCGGCAGCTTTTGGAGCGTACGTGGGTCCCTGAAACACACCTGGCAGTAGCAACCTCCACCCTGGAGGGGGCGCTCTCATGCCCCTTACCACAATAATGTAAAGTTGTCATGGGATAAGAGGGAAGGTCCTTTCATGGATGGATAACTGGTTACAAGCCAGGAAACAAAGGGTAGGAATAAATGGTCAGTTTTCAGAAAAGAGAGAGGTAACTAGTGGGGTCCCCCAAGGGTCTATACTGGGCTCAATCCTATTCAACTTATTCATAAATGATCTAGAGAAAGGGATCGCACGAGATACAGGTGTAACCCACACACCGAGGCTATGTCTACACTGGTGGGTTCTTGCGCCAGAAATATGCAAATGAGGCTAAGCGTGGAATATCGCTGAGCCTCATTTGCATATCTAATGAGCCGCCATTTTTGCGGAAGAGGCTCTTGCGCTAGAAGGAGCATTTACACCGCCCCTTTTTGTGCAAGAAAAACCCTTTTGCGCAATGCTGCTACGCTGATTATTTTCAGGAATAACGGCATTGCGCAAGAGAGTTTTTCTTGCGCAAGAAGGGGCAGTGTAGATGCTCCTTCTGGCACAAGGGCCTCTTCCGCAAAAATGGCGGCTCATTAGATATGCAAATGAGGCTCAGCGATATTCCACGCTTAGCCTCATTTGCATATTTCTGGCGCAAGAACCCACCAGTGTAGCCATAGCCCCAGGCTATGGCTACACTGGCAGCTTCTTGTGCAAGAACAGCTGTTCTTGCGCAAAAACGTGCCTGCTGTCTACACTGCACGCGTGTTCTTGCGCAAGTAAATTTACAGTACAGCGTCGGAAAACAGGGCTTCTTCCGGAAGAGTTATTCCTCTCCCCACGAGGAATAAGCCCTCTTCCGCAAGAGCTCTTCCAGAAGAAGCCAGTGTAGACAGGCAATATGAATTTCTTGCGCAAGAAGCCCCTATGGTTAAAATGGCCATCAGAGCTTTCTTGCACCAGAGAGCGTCCACACTGCCATGGATGCTCTTGCGCAAAAGCACATGGCCGTGTGGACACGCTCTTGTGGAAGATTTTTTTGCACAAGAACTCTTCCGCAAAAGAGTTCTTGCGCAAGAAGCCGCCAGTGTAGATGTAGCCCTAGTGTGGTTCACTGGCCCATGTAGTGGCACCGTGACCACTTACAGCAGTGGTCTCCAACCTTTTGAAGCACGAGAGCACAGTTTGAATTTAAGTGCAATCCAGGATCTACCTCAAGCCCGAACACCCTTTGACCCACCTCCTTCCTGCCCCTTCGCCGAGGCCCTGCCCTGCTCATGCCGTCCTCCCTTCCTTTGATCAGGCTGGGGGCAGGGGCATGGGGGTAGAGGGCATGCAGACTCTACTCTGGCCCTGCACCTCTCCCAAAAAGCAGCCAGCAAACGCTCTCCATCCTTGCCCCTTCCCTGCTCTGTGGAAATGGGGGTACAGGGTGAGGGGGGGAAGGACACCCTGACAGCAGCATCCCCTCCTCGTCTTCCTGTGCCCTGCAAAGCAAGCAAGAGGCTCTCGGGGATGGGGGCAGCTCCAAGGCAGAGGGCAGGCGCAGCACGGCAGTGCTGCGGGGCAGATGCAGTGCCAGCACTTGACAGCCTCCCGGCCCAACCTGTCAGGATCACCTGTCACAGGCACCAGGATCTACCAGTCGCTCCCAATCTATTGGTTGGTGACCATTGACTTGCAGCGCAAGCTAAGAACAAGGGAGCGCTACAGCCTAAGCTGTGAGCCAGCTGGCTTCATAGCTGAAGTGGTAGAGGTGGCTATACTCCAGAAGGGCCAGGTTCAAATCTGCCTCATGGTGATTATACAGGCAAGGCCGTTTACCTGCTATGGCCTTCTACAGTAGCTAGCCAGGTATGGGCCCCAGCCCCCTGGGCTGTCTCGCTTCCTCCAGGCAAGGTGCAAGCAGGGGGGGGGAAGCTAGGCTCCTACTGGAGGCCTGCACCCTTCCCCTCCGCCCGCGTTCCTTGTTTTTGTGCCTCGTTTAGCAAGAGCCGCATGGGCCACGCTACAGCTCCCGAGGCCTCATGGAGGGCAGCAACGCAGCACTAGCCCCTACTGGTGCAGGACGCCTGGGTGGGAGGGGCACACTGCTTTGGGGTTGCCAACCTGCAGGCTGGGCCATGCCGTCCTGGGATGCCAGCAGCACGGGCTCACGGACTGGTATCGCTGGGTCCTGCTGATGCCAGCCCACGCTGTGGCTGGGTTTCCACTGGCTGTAGGGCGAAGCAGCCGTTAGCTGTCCCTCATGGGGGAGTGTATGCCTGTCCCCCTCCCGCCCCTGCTCCCCAGGCTCCCGATTCACAGTCCCAAATAAAGCCAAAGCAAAAGTCCAGGTGCATTGATATAGGTTCCTTTTATTTACTGAGTAACACGAGAGCCATGAAAGTCGATTATCAAAATATCCTCCCAACAGTTATAGTACATCAAAAATATACACTGAACAGTACGGGGGGGATGTCGGGGGTTACTGGCCAAGTCCCTAGAGGCTGCTTATTTTGTTCGCTTTGTATTCGTGACACTCACACGTGGTTCACATCACGCCAAGGGTATTTACAGAGGGACACGTCAGCGCTTGCTAGGGCCGGGGCCCTACTACCTACCACAGCGTATGCGGCATCAGAGGCAGGCACGGCGCTGGCGAGCAAGGAGCGCGCAGTGTGCCCTGAAGCAGGGTTACAGCGTCTTGGTATCGGAAGGAATGGCTTTCAAGGTGATAAAGTGCCGAGTGGGCTAGTCTAGCATGGCTCCGCCGCCGGGCTGATGTCGGTTTGACGCTGGCGCTGGGGAAGAGCCCAGTGTCGGCTTTGTGACCCAGCTCAACCTGAGGGCGGGGGGAGGTGGACCATGGCTACAGCGTTGTGCTTCCTGAAGTTCTAAAACTACCACTGCACGAGAGACAGAAGGCGCCACAGCCCTGTGGCAAGAACGGAGCGGGGGGGAAGGCGTAAACCAGAGGCAGCTGGTGAGGCTGGCTGTGTGGAGCTGGCTCCAGGGATGCCCCTAGGCTGCCAGGGGGCGGATAGCCCCATCTAAAGTTTGGCGCAGGGAGGGTTTGCCCAGCAGCAGCTCCCACTACCTGCCCCCTCATGGGATGTATGAAAGGGGTGCGGGGGGGAGGTCTATCCCCCACCAGGGCTCCATTCCTTGTGGACGCCCAGTGAAGGCGTTGCCCTCCCTGCGGAGCTCTTCCCCTCCAGCTGGCTAGTGCTGGGGTTATTGCAAAGCTCCGTAGGACACATTTAAACCCAAATCTTGGACAAAAATTGGCATCAACATGGCCCCCACCCCCGGCAGCCCAGGGGCTGAACCTCCCAGTGCTCCACCCCAGGCCTGATTCTTTGGTTTACCTCCATGCAGGCCAGTCTGTTCCTGCCCCAGCTCCATGCATCTCCAGCAGGAAGGGACAGACCAGTCTCCCTGGCATACGGCATGTGCCAGAGCGTCCATATCTCCTTGGAGCATTTAGTACAGCCCCCACTAGTAGGATAACAACCCACTACTACTGCTAGCTGCGGGGGCAGGGATTGGCACTGTGGTGCCGACGGCCCCCGGTCAAACGCCACTGGTGACCACACCAAGCGGGGAGGGACTGTCGGCACTAAAAGCACAGGGCTCTCCAGCTGAGAGCTGTCACAGATCCGTCCCCTCTGTGGACTGGGGACATGTAACACGCAGACCCGTATTGCCCAAAGCATCCAGGGACGGCCCTTGGGCTCTGGGAAGTGACTGTCTCACAGCCCCACGGGGGTTGGAAACCGCATTCAATTCCCCCTCCGGTGGTTGGGTAGGACGGCAGGCTCCTCCCTGTGCGGTACAAACACCGTCCGAACTGGTTGGTGGGCTCAAGTGAAGGCATGGGACGGGTGTGCGTGGGGATTGCGAGCTGCCCAAGTTGGAGGGCAGCCGCCCCTGGAGGAACGGAGAGCTCCCGAGCCGAGAGGGCTCCCTGGGGAAGTGTGTGCACGGTGCAGACGGGCACGGTTCAGTTTCTGCTCCCAACAACAGTCCTCAATGAACACAGCGTGCACCACCGCCGGACACGGCCAGGTAACCGTGACAACGGGGCCTACTCCTTTTGGATTTGCATAGATCGGGAATGGGTGGTCACTCCGGCACAAGCGCCGTGTGGGTTGCAACCTTCCTGCATATTTCTATTTACAGTGGGCGCCAGGGAGCCGGTAGCGCCTCGGTAACAGTGTTCAGTTGGGGTCTTTTAACACAGTGAAAATCAAAACCATGACTCCCATAAGGCCCAGTAAGCCCCACGTTCTGCAAGCTGCACTCAGAGCATTAGAGGGACAGTGCCAAATGCTTGTTAAACAAACCTGCTCTTTTATTCCAGGCTGGCGAGCTAACAGGGAACCTCCCGGCTTTGGCGGTTCAGCCAGGAATTCCTCGGTTTCCAAGGGGCTGGGTAACTGGGTGCTGTCTGCTGATAAGAGCAGAAATACGTTGGTTGTCCTTCTGTCGTGCCTTTCCTTGGAGAGCTGCGAAGGGCTTTATGGACGTTCACTCAGCCTCCCGGCGAGGTAGGGACAGAGCTATCCCCTGCTTAATGGGGGGAAACTGAGGCACTCAGAGGTGAAGCACCGTGGCTCAAGGGAGTCAGTGGCAGAGTCGGGAATAGACTTCAGCGAGAAGGGCCGTTCGCTAACCAGTCGACTCCATGAACTGGGAATGGCTTGGCTCCCCTAAGACAGGAGCACACCCTTTTCCAGGTCTGTTGTCTAACCACTAGACTGGTGGTTTTCAGCTGGTGCTCTGCTGACCCCCGGGGGGGTCCTGATTCTCAAAGGGGCCCACTCTAGAAAACCACCGCTGTAGATAACAGTGTCCCCCCCCCCACTGCACTTCCAATGTTGGACAAGGTGCTTTCTGAAGAGGGCACGACAGAGCCCCAGGGTTTGCGGTCTGTGTGACAGGACGACACTGCCCCACGTTGCTGGTGTCTGGGTTTGTTAATTTCTCTGGATTTCCTGCTGCTGAAATGCAGGCGAGAGAAGCTAGAGAGTAACTCTCCCTGCGTCCTCAGATCCAGGTAACAGTACGACGCTCTTCCCCACACTGCTGTGCCCACGCCACATGCATGGGCCCTCCCTGCTATAGGTAGGAAATGGGGCTGCTTTTTGTGCTGGGGATGTTTCGCCCTGTGACCCCCTAGAATCCTTCCACTTGTGCTGGAGGTTTCTACGAGCCTGGGCTAGCTCTGACCCAGGAAGCCGGAGAGAAAGGCCCTCCTTTTCCAGACTCAGCCAGGCTGCTTCCCCAGTTTGGTTTAAATTATTCACTGGAAGGGGATGAATGAAAAACTCACTGGCTAAAGACGGGCACCCACTGGCCCTGGGCATCAGTGGGTTGGGAGGATCCTGGCACTGTCCCTTTAACTTTGAATCCAATCAAACTGGGCATGCAGCTGAGTTTTTGGAGAGCTATTCAGCATGTGGGTGAAACCCACTGGGGCACTGGGTGTGGGTAAGGAGCAGAGCCAGGGCTGGCAGAGCAGTCAGCTGGGGAATCTCCTACCTCCTAGTGGGAACCCGCCGGGAGTGAAAGAAAAACCTCGATTAACGGTTACACAACATCATTGGCCTTGGATCGGAACAGAGCCCTGTCCAACAGGGCTGCCCTTGGCTGCATAGCTCGCCTGGGTCTTAGCCGTGTCCGGGGCAGACGGAGGCTCTAGTAGGGCGCAAAGACGATGGGGCCTGGCGTGGCACGGACGTGGCCTGGCGGGGTTCGGAAGAGCGCTGGTCCAAGGAGCGGGGCCTGGAAGAGGGCGGTGGCGGTGGCTGGTCGGAGGGTGAGTGGGCCGGGGATGGCACACATGGCGGCTGTGGTGAGGGGGCTTGGGAGGAAGCGGGCGGCCAGTGTTTTGGTGAGGTGCTTCTGCAAAGCCAGCTTGGACTGGAGAGAGAGAGAGAGAGAGAGAGAGACAAAGCACGTGAACCACCTGGCTGCTGATGGGGAGAGATCCTGGCATCGCCAGCCCTGTGGGGGCATAGAGCGGCCAGCACGGGGCTCAGGATTAGTTTGACAACAGGTAAGTAGGCTTGCAGCTTCCATTTCAGGGGCCATACACAGTCCAGAGAGCCGTGAGGTGGTGAAGGCCAGGACTTTAACGGGGTTCAAACAAGAGCTAGATAAATGCATGGAGGACAGGTCCATAATGGCTATTAGCCAGGCTGGGCAGGGATGGAGTCCCTAGCCTCTGTTTGTCAGAAGCTGGGAATGGGTTACAGGGGGGTGGATCACTTGATTCCCTGTTCTGTTTCCTCCCTCTGGGGTACCTGGCATTGGCCAGTCGGCAGACAGGAGACTGGGCTAGATGGGCCTTTGGTCTGACCCAGTCTGGCTGTTCTTATGTGCTTATGAAGCTGGCACATGTGCAGGGAGGTTGACAGTTGATAGCAGGAGGCCTTTCTCACAGACCTACTCTCTCCACCTTGGCAGAAATCGCTGGGCGAGGCTGTCGGCCTGGGCTACAGAGGAGGTCAGACTATTGAGGACTCTAATTGTTCCCTCTGGCCTTAAAAGCCTATTGGTCTAGGTAGCTGTTTGCTTTAATACTGAGCTGGAAATCCACCAGTTCAAGGAGCTGCCAGCATCAGGTTTGTTCCTGAAAAGACTCAACACCTGGCAGCAGGATACCCTCAAAAGCACATTCCTCCGGTCTCTCTGCACACAAAGGATATGGCAGACGGGGGAGACAAGGAAACTCTTCAGCGCACTTTGCACCTTGGGCAGGGCCGGATTAAGATCTTTAGAGGCCCTAAGCACTGAAAAGGTGCCCCCACATATGTAATTCAAAATAAAAACAATACTATACCATAACATCTCATTTTTTTTGGTGCCCCTGCTTTGCTGGTGCCCTAAGCATGTGCTTAGTCTGCCTATTGGGTAATCCAGCCCTGACCGTGGGAAGATGCTGGGAATTCATCCCGGATCTCAGTGACATCCGGGGCGCAGTGTCCCAGTCCTTGTTTCCAGCCGGGAGGGGGGGGAAGGGCGTGGAATGGCTCCTCCCCCCAGTCTGGTCCCATGTGCCCAGCAGAACCAACCATCTTCTGAAGCCTTTTGACAAGAACTGATCTTGTAGCGGCTCAGAGGGCAGACAGGTCAGTACTGGTCCTAAACAGCTGGCAGGGGGAAGGGGCTCGAGAACGGTTCTGTACAACAGCATAAGCTCAGCTGTGTTAGAGCACCGCGCAGATGAGGCCAAGGAGCCTTGGGCTAAACCTACCTGAGAAACGACCGGCAAAGCCTCTCCATCAAGCTCAGACCCAAAGCTTACACCAGCTCGTTCCCAGCTATCAGAAACCCCATGCAGAAAATCCCCAGGCAGCCTCTGTTCAAGTCCCAATTGGGACAGCAAGCAGGAAAAGAGGCCCAGAATTACGGCTGGTTATCGCTCGGGGATGGGATTAGCTGCTGCCGCACTGCAGAACAGACTCATATCACTGCGAACGAGCCCTGGAACTTGGCATCAGCCAAACAACAACACTGCCATCCCAAGCCTCTAAAAACCACGAGTCAGCTCTTCTGGAAAGCAGGGGATTTGGGTAAAAATCATCCTCTTTTAGAACTAAAAAAAGCTGACTAGTTCTTTCCTTTTGGGCATCAGAGACGGGAAGGGTTTCCTTTCCAAGCCTCCCTCCCCATGTATGGGAGCTAGAAACCCCCTCTTTTGTTCAATGAAAGCCAAGACTCGGACATAATCACAGGATTCCTGGAGCTGAAGCTTTGAAAACGAAAACCCCCACATGCCACAGGCCTCATGGCAAAATCCCATGAGCTAACACACCGTGAGTGATGTTTCAGGCAGGTGCAGCGGCCGGAGGGCTTTCGGGAGACAGATACCTTTAGAATACTCACTGCGAGGACAGCGTTCTTCTGGAGCTTGTTGTATGGGCTGTATTTTGGTTTGGGTGGCTTCCCGGCAAGTCTGTCTTTGTGCCTCCTGCTGCTCATATGCTGCAGGTGGAAATCGCAGAGTCACGCGCAGGTACCACATGTGGGCAGTGAACAAACCCAGCGCATGCAAAGCCGCCCTGCAACGCCACGCTCCCTGCCTGGGAACTCAGCTCTTGGCAACTGCCAAATGCGTCTTTTGCGTCAGTCTCTGGGATTTGCACGAATCTGTAATGCTCGTCCCTGCTTGATCATCTGCAGGAAGTGGCCCTGTGGAGCTAGATGCATCAGTCTCTCCTGGTTGAGCTACATAACCAAGTCCCCTAGCTTGAAGTCAATAGCAAATATTTATGCAAATAAATCTCAGTGCATGGTCTAATCTCTTAGGGCTCATCTAGACTATGCGGAAGATTCGAAAGAGGATATGCAAATTCCACGGGAATTTGCATATCTTCTTCTGATCTCACTTTTAAAGTGAAAGTAATCAAGATGTGTTTTTTTCGGCAACTCACCCCCCTTTTTCGAAAAGCCGCGTAAACCTCATTTTTTGAGGAAAAGCGGCTTTTCGAAAAAGGGGGGGGTTAAAAAAAGTGTCTTGATTACTTTCACTTCTGAAAGCTCTGCTTTCGAAAGTGAGATCGGAAGAAGATATGCAAATCCTCTTTCGACTCTTCTGTGTAGTCTAGATGAGCTCTTATAACAGTGTTTCTTAATTTTTTTTAATGGGGAACACCAAGGATTTTTTTGTTGAGCAAAAAAAAAAAAGGTCAGAGGAGAAGGGTCGGGGGAAAGCTATTGAGCAAAAAAAAAAAAAAAAAAAAAATTGCCTGCCCCTTTAAGGGCAGCCATTTTGAGTTCTGGTGTTCTCCGCGGCACACCAGTGTCCCACAGAACACAGTTTAAGAAACACTGCCTTATAGGAAGAGAGACTAGCATGGGACATTCACGTTATGTGGAATAATTCTGCTCCCAGGATAACTTTTCTCAATACCTTGGGCTCTGGTTTATCCACCCTGCAGCTTTTTTCCGAACAAGGCACTACTGAATATATGTGAATTGATTTCCCTGGAGATGTGCTGGGCATCCATTTCACTCCATCATCTGATCCACACATCTATCCATCTCCTAACCCCCAGCCACCCAGTCCTGCCACACCAGGGTCAAGCAACTCTGCAAACCTCATGAAAACAGTAAAGACCCTTCTCTCTCCCTGGAGGGTAGGCACGTCGGGGCTCAGGCAAAGAGATTTGTAGCCTCCACTGCTCCACAGAGCTGTGCTTTGCAAGGGGCCATCTGCAGTGGGGTGTTTCTGGGGGATCTGGGGTTGCATGGATCATTCTGCCAAGCGACCCCGAAGAGTGTTGGGGTGCTGGGATTGGCCCCTGCCCATTGAGGGCAGGGGCCAAGGGAAAGCCCTCCTGGCACGCTGAGATTGCTGGAGGCCTCACCTGTTTGAGCTGGGTCTCGGAGTTGACGTAGATCGCGCACACTTGGCAATGGAACGCCTTGTTCTGCAGGTTGATGCTGCCCTTGTTGCCAATCCGTTTGGACTTGTGCCCCGCCCTGGGGATGGCCTTGCCCCGGCCCCGCCGCATCTGGGTGGTCTGACCCTCCAGCATAGACTTGTGCTTGGCTCCTACCCGGCAAAGGGAAAACAACAGACCCTCAGCCAAGGGATCGCGTGGCCTGCACTGGGGGTAAGACAGTGTCGATTACTGGGGGAGCGTCCAGTGCTCTGGAGGAGGCTGTTTGCCGTGTTGCTCACTTAACGACTCCCCCTCCCTGTATGGACCGAGGTGCACAGACCCCTGCAACCTGCGCTAAAGGACTAGCGCCCCTCGCTGGCAGCAGTGGTAGGTTGTTCTCCTCTGTGGACCTGATTCCAGGGTGGGCTGCCAGAGGCTTTGCCAGCATGTTAAGTAAAGGCTGGAGCGCAAGTCCTGGGTGTGCCTCACAGCACTGTTCTGGCTCCTCCAAATGGGCCAGAGTGGCCTGGTTCTGGTAGGACTCAAGCTCTGGGGTTACAATAGACCAGTGGTTCTCAAACTTTTTTGGCCCGTGGCCTACCCTGACCTTTCTGTGGACCACCAGCCAACCCCATCCCCCTGGAGGTGGGGATCTGGGAGGCAGATAGCAGCCGGGTGGGGGTGCAAGCCGTCTGGGAGGTAGAGTGCAGGAGCAGGCTGAGGGTGGGGTGTGTAGGAGGGAGATAGGGTGCAGGAGCAGGGTAGAGGGGGTCTGGATAGGTGGGAGGGGGCAGGAGTGAGGTGGGGATGGGGGTCTGGGCATGAGAGGGAAGGGGAGCACTTCCCTGGTTCTCACTGCCCCCTGGCACCGCCCCCTTGCTCCCATTGGCTGTGATTCTGACCAATGGGAGCAGTGGAGAAAGCCTCCAGGTGAGTGGTTTCCTGTGGGAGAAGGGGGAGCACCAGTGTGCAGAGGCCCCCCCCCCCCACCCCGCAGCAGGAAGCCTGTGCTGGTGCTCCAACCTCGTGGGGTGAGGGGAGGAGCATGGGGCTGGAGCACCAGCGCAGGCTCCCCACTGCAAGGGGGAGGGGAAGCCCCCGAGCCCACAGCCCACCTGCAAGTCGATCCTGGACCATTAGTGGTCCACAGACCATGCTTTGAGAACCACTGTCATCAAGCATCAAGGTCTGGCCTGGAACTGTGGCCCTGACCGTAGGCAGAGAGCTGCTAGCAGATGGGGCTCTATGGAAGGTCTAGGAGCCAAGGAAACAGTCTTTGGGCTCTGCTCCTGTACAAGGACACCTCTCTGCTCCTTGGGCCATGCAGTCTGGCACCCGGGGCCCCGCAGCGGGGGTCAGAGAGGAGTCATTCCTGGTCACAGCACCAGCTAGCTCAGCATTCCTTCCCTAGCCCAACCTCCCCGCCATTTGGCAAAACTCTCGCCTCCTTCTGGGGCTCAATTTCTGGAGCGAAACGCTGAGCCTGCTTTGCTCTTGGGCAGGTGTAATACGAGAAAGCGGGGCAGGCTTAGCCGGGCATGATGCCGGGCCCCAGAGGGACGGGGTCTCGGCCGGGCATCCTCTGCGTGAAATCCGCCTGCTCTCCCGCCCGCTGGATGCGGGGTGGGAGGAAGCAACTTGCCTCGGAGAACCTGCACTGGGCTTTACACGCTGCAGGTTCTACGTAAACCAGCTGGAGATTCGCCGAGAGCTGGCGGAACAAAACAAACCAGAGCCACTGGGGGGAGAGAGCCACGCAGAGCAATGCTCCCACAGGGGGAGGAATGGAAAAGCCACGCAAAATGATGCCCACTGTGGGCTAGCTCCATCGGGCTCCCACTAGCTTGGCCCAGGTTGCATGCGTGACCCCCAGCCGGGACCAGCTCGGCACTGCACCAGGACAGGCACCTCCTGTCTCTTGGCAGCTCTGCTAGAAGACGGCCCATTTGGCTGAGCAGGTGCAGCTGTCACCCACTGAGCACGTGGGACATGCCTCCTGCGGGTGCAGAAAGCACAGGGCTGGCCCCAGAGTGGGTGCTGGGCTGTCTAGAGCACTGAATGGCATCAGCAGCACCACTGTAGAGCCCTTCCCCCACCGATCTCAAAGGGCAGGAACATCGGCCCATTTTATGAGAGGGGAAACTGAAGCACAGAGCGGGCCTTGTCCAAGGTCAGCGCCGGGAAAAGATCCCTGTTCAACACCCCACCCCAAGGCCTCACTGCCTCTTTGTGCACAGTGGTTTCTATTTCAGACTGATTTCTCTGCAAAGCCTGCACATGCCACGCACCCGCTGCCAGCGCCCCCCTGCTTCCCTTACGTTTCTATAGGTCCAGACCAGCATCAGAAACACTCAACCGGGACATTTTATTTATTGCTAAAGCAGCGAAAACTGAGTCGCCTGAACGGCATGCTGGCTTGCTCTCACGACCTTCCCTATGTGGTCCCCGTGCCCGGCTGGCTGTCTCAGCCAGATCCCGAAACGCTCTGCTCGGCCCAGCTGGTCCCCAGAGAACGTCCCTCTGCAAAGAGCTTCAGCAAAATGGCTCTTTCAAGCTCTGACTGGGGCACCTCACTGAGTATGTAGCATTAGCTGTGGTCTAGGGAGGTGCATGGACGTGGCTGTCAGTACCACAGCAGAGAGCAATGCCCAAGGTCAAAGGGCAGGTCAGTGGCAGAGTTGGGAGTCTGGCTCCCATCCCCCTGCTTTCGCTAGGCACTCAGCACACCCCATTCAGTGCTGGGAAGAGAACCCAGGAGTCCTGGCTTTTAACTAGGGACCGGAGCCTCCATCAACTCTCCGCCCAGCTTTTGTGCTACCGCAGTAAAAACAAACAAACAAACAATATATATATATATATAAAAAAATAAAAAAATCAACCCAGAACATTTTGTTTGTTCGTTCTTTTTCCTCAAATCAGCTCCGGCATTTGTAAGCCGAGCTGACGAGAGCAAAAGGACACGTCTGCAGCTAAGCACTGTCCTTAGCCGACCTTCTCCTGCTCCGGAGCCCTGCAACGCGCAGTCTGTCTCGGGAACGGTGCAGCTGTGTTTCAGAGGGCTCCTTGAGCTGAGCAATTTAATTTCCGGCTGTCATTGCCTTTGGGGACCCCCTCTCTTTTAAAGCCGGATGCATTTTTTTGTTGTTTTCTATTTCTTGTTTCTAAGCATCCCAGGAAGAAAAATGGTCAGCAAAGGGGCATGGAGACACAGAGGATTCACATGGCCAGTAGGGGTCAGCATTGCTACAGTTGAGTGCTGTTTTAAAGGCACAACCCCCAAACTCGCTATCTCCCCAAATAAATCGGATCATATTCCGCCTTAATTTTTCAACCCCAACTAATTCTGAAGCTTGACAGGGTCACAGAGGGCAGTTCCCAAACTAACAGCACTGCTGAGTCTGTTGCCTTTCTTCTGCATTCAGAAAGAGGCTAATTTTTCATAGGCCCGGTGGAAAGCTGCATACGTAATGCTGTGTGTGTGTGAGCGTCTACAGCTCTCAGCCTTCTATGTGCTAGAGGAGAAAGGGAAATTATAGCAGGGCTTATTTTTCACATTCAAATTACTTTCCAGGTGTTAACTAATTACTGCTCACAGCCCCCGACCCGTGCCACAGGTAGGTGATAATTGGTTCTAAGTTGCCGCACAAGAAGCTTTTGCAAATGTTGGAGTTATACTTCTTACACAGGCAATGTTTTGTTATTATTTGTATTACTGTCGCACCGCGGAGGCCAGGCCTGGGTTTATTGCATTGGGGGGTCGTACAAACCTGCCACCCCAGAATTTACAAATCCCAGCTTTTCGAAGCACCGATATTTTCTGATGCACATAATTTGCAACCACAAAACTGTGAGCAAGGGTCTGATTTGTATGGGGGAGGGGAGAACATTTTGGGGGATTTTTCCAAGGCACCCTTAGACTGAGGAGCCAAATGTCTATTTCCGACAGTGGCTTAGACACTTCAGGAAATTAGCTTAAAGGAAAATGACCCTAGACTATCAAGTACCCTCCAATCGCTTGCTTATATGTATCTGAAAATGGCTTGAAGTGACGTGAACAGGAGAGAGTTCCACGCTGCTAGACTCCACCCCTATCTATTCTGTGGGTACGAGCTAGCTATACCAACCCCCCGATTTACAAAGCACTCTAATTTACCCCATCATTAAAACATTACTAAGTGCCCCTCACAACTTCCCTGCAAGGTTTGCATAGCTCTATTCCACCAGCTTATAGCTGAGTGCAGAGGTAAGTGACTTGCTTGAGGTCACACTGCTAGTCAGTGGCAGAATCAAGAACAGAGCCCAGGAGTCCTGGTTCTTCGACCCCTTCCCCCCTCCAACCACTAGTAGGGTTGCCAGATAGTTTCACAAAAAATACAGAACAAGGTGGGGAAAAAATTGGTTGAGCAAAAAAACAACAACAAAATCCCAACAAAACAGGGAACAAAGTTGTTGAGAAAAAAAAATTGCACAAAAAAAAAAAAAAAAAAAAATCACGGTGCCTTTAAATCCCACACTCCCCGCCCGCACCAGACGGAGCAGGGGAAGAATGTCCCAAGCGGCTTTCCGTCCGAGAAAAACACAAAATACCAAATGTCACATGTCCGGTATTTTTTTTTTTTTTAACGGACAGAAGCCGCAAATACCGGAATGTCAGGCCAATACCGAACACCTGGCAACCCTAACCACTAGACCACACCACATTCCCCTTCCAGAGCCAGGCATTGAACCCAGGTGTCAGTGCTAGTCAGTGGACTGTACTTCCTCACTCAGCTCCAAATATAACCCAAGAATCCTGCGCTTATAGACCATGCAGTCCGCAGTTATGATAAAGTAATGCCATAGGGCCCACCTTGCTAGCTCTGGGTACATGGCAGGCCCGGCCGTGGCTAGCGGCTGAGTCCCTTACCCGTGTTGTGGGCCTCCAGCTGGGACACGGAGTTCACCGTCACTTTGCAGGTGGGGCAGTAGAGGTGCTGCTTGCTTTTCTTCCCTTCCTTTTCGCCATCAGGGGTCGAACCGACGCTCGATTCAGTGGCCGGCATCTCAGCGCCCGGCACTGCCAAAGAGGCCAGGCTGGCGGCATCGGAAGGGCCCTCGGACAGCTCCGAGACAGGCGGGGAGACCAGGGCTGGGAGGCTGGCGGACAGCTCGGCCGAGGACTCCTCCGAGGGGGGGGTCAGCATGAGGCTGCTACACTCAGCGTCCGGCCCCCCCTTCAGCCGCAGGAGGCCGTTGGCATGACCTAGCGAAAGAGAATCGATGGAAGGGAAAGTTCCCCACTTGAAATCTACCTCCCGCCCCATCGTATCGCTTTGATCCTGCCTCACAGAGCCCGGTTTCCCCAGGGGCCTTTCCCATTAGCCCTTTTTATCTGCGGCTCATCCGTATGGCCCGCGGCATAAGAGCCGTGATTAGCTCCAATGCCTCCTTGGCTCTGGGGAAAGACACTTGTTCTCGGCCTCTTCCCTCCGACAAGAAAGGAAGAGCCCTAGCGGGACAACTCAGCTGTTATCTGGCACGCTGAGTTCAAGCAGGAGAGGCGAACGCTTCCTTTGCTCCAGCAGTTATCTCTGGCTCAAAAAGCCGCCCTGAGAATCATATCAAAGGGAGCGAAGGCAGGGAGGGAGGGCCTCCTTCCCCGTGCTGTGTGCTGCAATACAAAGGTACAAGGGGGCCCTCGCCGGCTTCTCTGCAAACGAGTGAAATCAGTGCCTTCCGCAGAGCATAATTAATTTCTCCTGGGTGTAGGGGAAAGCGGCCAAGTGACTGCCAGAGGGATGCGGGGAGGTCAGAGCTTTGACTGCACCGCCTCCTGTTGGGGAGAGAGGAGCTTTTGCGTTTCCACAGAGCTCCGTGTAAGCGCGTCTTGCCCGCCAACAGAAGCTGGGCTGATAAAGCTATTCCCTCAGCCGCCTTGTCTCGCTGCTACCCTGGGACTCCCACGGCTACAAAAACGCCGCCTACGGCAAGCGACTGTCCCGGCAGCTGGGTCTCTGCATAAGAGCCCTGGGAATGAACATTTGCCGTGGAACAATTTGCATGTCGCTGAGTTCAATTCTTACTTTGTATCTGCTCAGGGAACAGGACTTCCCTGTCCTGGGCACTGTACGAACACAGAACGAAAAGACGGCCCCTTTCCTGAGAGAGGGAGTTCTCCGTGGTGATTAGCCAGAGTTCTGCTAATTGCAGAGGCAAATATGTGCTCTTACAACCTCCCCTCTTGTTGGTTGTTTGCCGGTAGCCGCTGGATGCCCTACCTGAGCTTGGGTGGCACTGTGCTACGTACAGCTCTGATACCCGCTGACGGTATCTGATGAGGTTCAGCAAGGACAAGTGCAGAGTCCTGCACTTAGGATGGAAGAATCCCAAGCATTGTTACAGGCTGGGGACCAGCTGGCTAAGCAGCAGTTCTGCAGAAAAGGACCTGGGGATTACAGTGGCTGAGAAGCTGGATAAGAGTCAACAGGGTGCCCTTGTCGCAAAGAAGTCTAACGGCATATTGGGGTGCATTAGGAGGAGCATTGCCAGCAGATCTAGGGAAGTGATTATTCCCCTTTATTCGGCACTGGTGAGGCCACATCTGGAGTATTCTGTCCAATTCTGAGCCCCCCATTACAGAAAAGATGTGGACGCATTGAAGGAAGTCCAATGGAGGGCAACAAAAATTATGAGGGAGCTGGAGCACTTGACTTATGAGGAAAAGCTCAGGAGCTGGGTTTATTTAGTCTACAGAGTAGAAGAGTGAGGGGGGATTTGAGAGCAGCCTTCAACTCCCTGAAGGGGGGTTCCAAAGAGGCTGGAGAGAGGCTGTTCTTAGTGGTGGCAGATGGCAGAACAAGGAGCAACGGTGTCAAGTTACAGTGGGGGAGGTCTAGGTTGGATAGTAGGAAAAACTCTTTCCCTAGGAGGGTGGGGAAGCACTGGGATGCGGTCCCTAGGGAGGGGGTGGAATCTCCATCCCTAGAGGTTTGACAAAGCTCTGGCTGGGAGGATTTAGTTGGGGTTGGTCCTGATGACCTGCTGAGGTCTCTTCCAGCCCCAGGAATCTATGAAGGGCAGGCCTGCTGTGAAGAGTTTACAGTCCCAGCCTCAGACTCAGGACAGGACTTACACAGCGGCTTGAGTCCCACTGACACCAATGGGATTTAAGCTCATTTAACCATGTTCTTCACTGAGCTTCGTTGTCTCGGGGCCCATGCTGAGGTACCGACAAAGGCAGCAGCGTTCAGACAAGGCACCTGCGGCGGCCCAGAGCAACTCACCTGGCATCACACAGGAGCCAGGAACTGAACCCTCGTCCCCAGAGTCCAAACTGGAGCCTTCCTCGCAAACCCAACCTCTGTCTCGCACAGACGCCTAGCTGCCTTGTGCTCCCGGCACCTTCCGGCTTCCCACCCTGCACTTTCTCCACATAGACTCTGGTGCATTCACTGTCTTTTCTTTCACCGCTGGACTGCACCGGGCCCAGCGGGGCCCGATCCTGAGCTGGGTGTTACCATGGACACCACCACTGAGGTGGGCCCGTGGGCACCACCTTGCAGGGCCGCTTCCGCTGCTCCAATTTAAGGATCCGAAAGCATTCCACCCGCTGGTGCCAGGAGGGGAGAAAGTGCCGCTTGCTCTGGCCCCCTTGCAGCTGGCGTGGGGGGGGCTCCCAACCTGGAGTTTATCACGTTACTAATCACCACCCTCTTCGGCCTGAGTAGCTGCTGATAATCAAGAGATGCCAGACACAAGGCCAGGGTAAATAACTGGCACTGGTCCAGGGCTTCATCAGGCTGTTGGCCATGTGGCAGCCGTGTCTGCAGGCCGCAGCCTCACTGAAGAAGGCCAGGGAATGAACAGTAGCGTCGTCAGTTGTCAGACCCCTCCTTTTAAACACTGCTTTGGGCCTATTCCCCTTTGCCCGCTCATTGGCCTCACGTCCTCTCAGCCCTCGGGCTAAGACTGAGGGAGGGACGAGTGAAATGTGTCACACACCCGCCAGTGCCGGGGGACAGTGTCTGGAGCTGGCCTCTGGCAGGGGGAAGGTGGAAGGATCGAGTAGGCTGGGTTCCCAAACTGGGGGGCGTGCTCCCCCAGAGGGGCGTGAAGAAATTCGGGGGCATGAGGCGAACCAGCCCCCGTGTCAATCCCCTTCCCCCCAAGTTTAGCTGTTATTTTTGTTTTTTGGCCTTGGTCATTTCCTTTTTTTTTTTTTTTTTTTTGCTGCTATTGTGGGGCGTGGCATGAGGGTTTCTCAAAAATCAAAAAGGGGGCGTGATGCTAAAAAGTTTGGGAACCACTGGTAGGGCTTTGCCTCCGCCATCTGCTGCAGTAGAGGCCGAGGTACATGGGTGGCAGGTGTAAGAGGCAGGGGAAGGCATTGCCTTTCCAAACTGCCAGGTATGGCCCCGGCCACACTCCGCCCCCTGCTTCAACGTGGCTCCTGGGCTGTTCCTGGAGTTCAGCCACGCTGAGGTTGGGGCCGTGTGCTGTCCCCCCTCCATATGCTCCAGGGGCCACACGCTTTCCCATGCTCCGGGGCTGGGGAGGCTCACAGGGTTGGGGGGGGAGGGGTGGAGACCTGCCCCTGTGGGGGTGGGGCTTGTCTCCTGAAGGGGGCAGGGCCTCCGGTAGAAGAGGCAGGGCGGGGGGGGGTTGCCTCCCCCTGCCCTAGGCTCACCCACTGCCCAGACCAGCCCCTGGTGGGGTGATAATTAATGCCATGAGTGGGGAGGAGCAACTCTACACTGCAGCATGGACAGATGGACAGACACCCGCCAGGTTTGACCGAGTTAGTGCACTGAAAAGCGCAGTGTGGCCGCAGCCGCTGGGGCTGGCTGCCTGCACACGGTCCTGGAGCCTTGGACAGGCCGGTACTTGGTGGCTAGCGTGTGCCGTGGTGGCATCCCTGCGTCGTTTAGCAGGCTAGCTCAGTCCCGGCCAGCAGCATTCCTCGGGCTACCTGAGCTCGCCTCCCGCGGCAGAATAGATGGCCCCACAGAGAAGTCCCCAGGGGCAGGCTGGGGCACAGACACCCACACGCTGGGGTCACCAAACCGCCAGGCCGCACTAAGGACATTTAAACCAGGGACCGAGCTGTGGGGAGCCCTGCAGCCTGTTCCCAAGCCCCCTGGCCTCCTGCGTGCGTGTGACACCATCGGTGGCCAGGTGGCAGGTGCCGTTTCCGACCCGCGCCAGCATGACGTGACTGCCTTTTTGGAGAGCAGTGCGGCTCCTGATCTAGCACGGGGAAGCGTCTCACGATGCTGTTAATCTCAGGGGAATTGCTACTGCCGGGGACAACACCGACTCTGCCTCCTCCCGCTCCCTACGAGCAATGGTTTGGTCCTTGCCGACGGCTGAGAGCCGGGGGGCAGGAAACCCCATCAGCCCATTTCCCTTGCCCGTGTGCAGGCCAGGGAGGGCGGCTAGGGCCATACCTGTCCCGTGGGGATCCTCGCTCACATCCAGGGCGGCAGGGAAGTCGGCAAGTATGTCCCGGCCGGTGGCCACCGCCGCTGGCTTCTGTTTGTTCTTCACAGCTTCTATGGCTTTGAGTCGCCGGGCGTGTTTGTGGCCTTTGTAATGTGCCTCTGCCTGGTTCTAGAGGAGGGAACGGGAGAGGTCAAGTCAGAGCCCATGCAAGGCGGCATGCAACAGTGCAAGAAGGCACAGACAGACAGACGGACAGGGCTGGAGAGGAGGGGGATGAAGGAATGGAAAGACCCTTCTGAGACCCGATCCCTTGTTCTTCTGCAGCAGAGGAGCCTTAAGTGTTTTGCAAACCTCTAAAAAGAGTCATTTTATCTCTCTGAGGTGGGTGAGCCCTGGTTTGCAGAAGGGGAATCAGGAGGGGAAGTCAAGAGTCTTGCTTAGACCCACCAGACCTGTTGCATTCATTTAGATGGGGCCCAGAGAGTCAGAGATGCTCATGACTCTGACACTGCCGAACACTAGAGAGTTTTAAACAGGAGTCAGGGTTTCGTAGCTACACACCACAGCCTGGCTAATACCGGGGCAAACACACCATTGAAAATCCGCGTATCTTGCATATTACAGGCTGTTACATTTCCCCTGACTCCCCCTGTATTGAACCCGGGAACTGGGCTCTTGCTAACGCCCCCCTTCCCTTCCAGAAGAGCACCAGGCTGGATCTGCAGACCCCAGAAAGGGGGAACCCGCCACCACCCCAGGGAGCTTGCTCCAGTGGTCAGACACCCACCTCATTACAAAATGGTGCCTCATTCCTACCTGTATTTGTCTGGCTTCAGCATCCAGCTGATGGGACTGGTCTGCCATGGGGTGGCGGGTGAAGGCAAGCCCCAGCCCCGCCCCTTCTGCTCAAGGACCCGCCCCTGGAGCTAAGCCCCACCCACCCCAGCCTGATCCTTCCTGGCCACCTGCAGGGCCGGGGTGGCAGTGCTGTGGAGGTTCCTCACACACTGGTCAAGTCTCCAGCTGAGCTAGCTCCAGCCCCCACCCAGGCAGACTCCCTCTGCCCCCTGGGCCGGGGGGGTGGTGCTCCCGGACGGGACATTAACCCTCAGCTGGCTCCGATGCTGGCCATAACGTTCTTTACCTGGCCTGGCCTCAGCTTCTGCGCCAACCTGCCCGCCCCGGCCAAACTCACCGGAGGGGTCAGCCAGTCAGCGCAGCCCAGAGGCAAGCGCACTTCATGCCCCCCCTCCGGGAGCTTTGGGTTTCTGAACCAACTGGGGCATAACCCTGAAAGCCAAAGCAAGCCCCATGGGCTACTGGGGAAGGAGTTCCTACTAGGGATGTAAAATCCCGTTTAATTGGCTAACGGGTTAAACATATTGTTCAACCGGTTAACTGATTAAAGGGCAGGTAAGCAGGGGGGCGCTGCAGCCGGGTTCTTGAGCCCAGCAGGGAAAGGCAGACCAGACCCAGCCCGGCTGGAGCCTCCCCTGGGAGCAGCTCGTCTGTGGCAGACCCCCCCACAGGGGTGGAGCAGCCCCAGGGAGCTGCTCCAGCCCCCATCTGCTACCGGTGAAACCTTTACATCCCTAGTTCTATGGAGCCCTGTGAAAGGTGTCTGCCGAGAGGACGGGGCCACACACAGCGCAGTCTAGGCACTATGTTCACAGCCCTGTCGCCGGCCGGCTGCGTGAGCCTTCTCCATCTCTGCTGCTGCTGCCCCTCCCACCCTTCTGTCTGTCTGGTTGATTTAGTCCCTGAGCTCCGTGGGCCAGGACTCGCCAGGTGGTACCGTGATACCAATCAGAGAATCAACGGCACCAGACAACTCAGCCCTGCCAAGCCTGACCCACACAGAGCCCAAGGGCCCTGCCAGCTGCCTGGGATGGACACCAGCGTGACTGCCACCATGGGGGGAAGGGGTCTGTGACATCCTTGGGTGAGGACCAGCATCTGCTGCCAGAAGGACTCAGAATCGTTTAGCTTCCCCAGCGCCTGGGACCTCTCAGCCAAGGTGATTTTTTTAAGGGGGGGGGGCGAGATTTGCAAAGCTCTGGTTTCAGCCTTTCATTGAACTGCTTTGCATGCAAATCGATCCGTGGCGAGGTATCATTTTGCTTCCCCGTTGCCGCATTGCAAGGCTGTGATAAGGGCCCTTGCCTGATTAAATGCACCCCGTCACTTTCAAAAGAAGCTTTCAGGCAAAATGTCTGACTTCAGAAACGCACAATGAATTGCCCGCTGTTCGGGACACACAGGCGTGGAGAGGACACATCTCCCATTGTAACCTCCCCGGCCTCTCGCATGCGATTTCCATTCACCGTCTCCTTTCTCCCGGCGAATGCTGAAGAATGAAGTGCACCACGGCAGCGTGTGTGCCTGTGCGGCACTGATAAAAACCGCACACAAAAGAAAACACTCCCCAACATTTGTGTACTTCGCAGTTGGGGACAAGGCGGCATTGTCACCCCAAACAACCGCAATGCCTGGAAACTCAATGCAAAATTAATTCAGACTCTGTCACAGAGCTGGGCAGATTCATTTGCATAGCAATTTGGGAGGTCATTTGAGGCTGCTGGCGCTTGCTCAGAAGAATCAGACCCTCCAACCCCTCTCTGTAAGGAGCGAGAGATGAGGGTCTCAGAGTTCAGAAGCGATGGTGAAGCCACATCTGGAGTATTGTGTCCAGTTCTGGGCCCCCCACTACAAAAAGGATGTGGACGCATTGGAGAGGGTCCAGCGGAGGGCAACCAAAATGATGAGGGGGCTGGAGCATATGACTTATGAGGAGAGGCTGAGGGAGTTGGGTCTGTTTAGTCTGCAGAAGCGAAGAGCGAGGGGGGATTTGAGAGCAGCCTTCAACTTCCTGAAGGGAGGTTCCAAAGAGGCTGGCGAAAGGCTGTTCTCAGTAGTGACTGATGGCAGAACAAGGAGCAATGGTCTCAAGTTGTGGCGGGAGAGGTCCAGGGAGAGATCTCCATCCCTAGAGGTGTTTAAGTCTCGGCTTGACAAAGCCCTGACTGGGTTGATTTAGTTGGGATTGGTCCTGCCTAGAGCAGGGGGCTGGACTTGATGACCTCCTGAGGTCTCTTCCAGCTCTATGGTTCTATGATTCTGATGGCAGGAAACGGGGAGGAAAACCCACCCAGACTCACGTCAGGGGGTGCGTCACACTCAGTCGCAAACATTACCAAGCTCCATCAGGGAAGGGAATTGGGACAGGGCGGAGGTGGCGTTTAAACGAGAGCACCCAACGCCGCTGCTATTTTATGCAGAAATTGAACGAGTGTCATGACGTAAGCTGGTAGGTGATTTTACTTCATAAAATCACAGAATCCTAGAACTGGAAGGGACCTCAAGAAGTCATCAAGTCCAGTCCCCTGCCCTCACCGCAGGGCCAAACACTGTCTAGCTCATCCCTGACAGGTGTCTATCCAACCTGCTCTTCAATATCTCCGGTGATGGAGATTCCACAACCTCCCTAGGCAATTTATTCCAGTGCTTAACCGCCTGACAGGCAGGAAGTTTTTCCTAATGTCCAACCTAAACTCCTTTGCTGCAATTTAAGCTCATTGCTTCTTGTCCTATCCTCAGAGGTCAAGGAGAATATTTTTTCTCCTGCCTCCTTGTAACACCCTTTTAGGTACGGGTTAGACCTCCTGATCCAGCATCCTTGGGACCTGACTGGTCCTGGATGAGGGATTTTGCTGGACCAGGGAAGGTCATTTCTGGCCTCCCTGCTACCACTGCCCACCCCCATAGCCCTGACCTCGCTGCCGACCTCGGCTGAATCCCCTTCTGCCGCCCCCCCCTGCCCCCCCGCTTCCTGGCCCCACTGGGAAGCCCTATTGGGCCACATGCTGAGCTACCTGCCTCCCCAGGCTCCAAGCCGCCAGCCCTACACCAGGACTGTCTGGTCCTGGACCATCCGTGGTATGGCCGGACCAGAGTCCCGGAGAAGTGCCACTTGGACTTGAAAGTTGTTATCATGTCCCCTCTCAGTCTTCTCTTTTCTAGACAAACCCAATTCTGACGTGACCTTGCCAAGAAGGGGAGGGAGGGGCAGGAAGGGGATGGACCGCCCCATGCAGAAAACAGAACAAGCGATGGCAACACAGTGCTGGAGAGACACGAAGCATGCGCTCACGCCAGACGTGGGTGAACCTTGGAAACGGCGAGGCAGAAACAGCCCCCTCCAGGAGACACTGGGCACGAATGCGTACAAGCGAGACCCCGCACAGGCGTTCGGTGTGTGAGGACAACACTGGCCACCAGACTTAGCCCTGCGAGTTACAGGGCCGCCAAATCCGGCAGGTTCCCTGGTTGCTTTCGAAGGCAAGGCCAACAGATGAGACTCTGTTCTGAGCCATTTGCCAGCTGGGTTGGTGGCTGCGGGTGGGGAAAGCCACCAACCAGCCGAGTTCTCTGCCTCAGGACCCTCTGCAGCATAGGGCACGGATGCACGGAAGGACTGGAGTTTCCTGAGCAGTCTCCTCTTATCACACCGGCCCGGCTGTGTTGCATTTCAAGCTGCCTACATCCTTTTGGGGGTCTATGCTGCTGCCTTTACTCACACCGACTAGGCCAGGGGTTTTCAAACTAGGGGTCACGCCCCATAGGGTTGCCAGATGGTTGAAACAAAAATACCGAACCTCCCCCCCCAAAAAAAAAAAAACCACCAGGAAAAAATTCTATTGAAGGGGAAAAAAAAGGCGGGGGGGGACCAAAGTTGTTGAGCAAGGACTCCAAGGATTTATTAAGCCAAAAAAAAAAAAAAAATTAAAATAAAACAGCATTAAAACAGCATTGCTTCCCCTCGGTCTTTTGGCCAGCAGCCATTTTGTGCTGGCAGCCTTGGAGAACCAGGTAAGCATGGGGGCTGGGGTCAGGGGGCTGGGAGTGTTGGGGGCCAGAGGAGGGCTTGGGGGAGGGGGAGGCTGGGTGCTGAGTGTTTGTAGGGTTGCCAGGTGCCCGGCATTTTCGCCTCCTGGCCGGGGAAAAATTCAGAAAATACCGGACATTTTAGGTGTCCAGTATTCTCTGAATTTTTTTACCGGACAGGAGCCGAAAATACCAGACTGTCTGGGTGAATACCGGACACCTGGCAACCCTAACCCAGGACTGGGTGGTGGAGTGTCAGGAGCTGGGTCTCGGTTGCTGCAGGGGGATCAGGTGACCAGTGTGGATGCTTGGCAGCTCCCTGCCTGTCCTGGCACAGCAGACTGCGCTGTGCCCCAGAAGCGGCCGGCAGCAGGCCCGGCTCCTAGGTGAGGGGGGAGAGAGCGCACAGGGCTCCCCGCACTGCCCCTGCCCCGAGCACTAGCTCCGCACTCCCATGGGCTGGGAACCTGCTGCTGGCTGCTTCTGGGGGGCGGCATGGTCTGCAGTGCCAGGAGAGGCCTTAGCACCCCCGCTGCACCACTGCCTGGGAGCTGCTCACGGTAAACCCCTCCTGCCCCAGCCCCCCCAAAGCCAGAGCCCCCACACCCCAAAGCTCCCATCTGCAGCCCCACCTTGGAGCCCACACTCCAGTCAAATTCTGTTGGGTCTCGGGCATCAACAATTTTCTTCAGCTGGGACATGAGAAAGAAAAGATTGAAAACCGCTGGACTACGGGACTACGCGAGGAGAGAGGTGCCACTCAGGGAAGGCCGGGGGTCAGACTTGTGGCCTGTCATCAGGAAGGGTGGTCTAGTGAACAGGGCACCACGGGGGTGATCTGTCAGGCTCTCCCAGCATGTGGGGATGAGGCGACACGAATTCTACTCTTCCTTCTAGAAGCAGCTGGCACATAAGACACTAGTTGGAGGAGCCAGTGATTTCTGAGTGACAAAACTCCCCTTTCTGCAATTAACTCGCTCCCTCTGCCCTTCAACAATCACCCTGTCTCCCAGCACCACGAGGCGCAGCCCAGCACTGGGGTCAGCACGCACCCAAACAAACAAAAGGAAGTATTTCTTCATGCAGCGCACAGTCAACCTGTGGAACTCCTTGCCAGAGGATGTTGTGAAGGCCAGGACTTTACCAGGGTTCAAAAAAGAGTGAGATAAATTCATGGAGGATAGGTCCATTAATGGCTACTAGCCAGGATGGGTAGGAATGGTGTCCCTAGCCTCTGTTTGTCAGACTTCCAAAGTCCAAAGAGGCTGGCTGCTCTCTGTGGGCACAGGAGCCAGGTGGCCGCTCCTGAACCCACGTCAGGTGCTGGCCAGAGGCTCAATGCTCCAGCCACACCAGCAGGGAGATAACTAGGGTGACACCCAGCCTTTGCCACTGGCAAATCAGTATGTGCTTGGTGGGGCATTCAGCACACACAAGATCTAAACGCTGCCTGGGGGAGGAGGCGGTGGTTCCGGCCGGCAGAGGGGATGCTAGGCTTCTCAGCACACAGCCTGCAATTAGAGTTTGACAGATGCTTTTCCAAATAAACAGAGCTTTGTTCGCAGCCCTGGGGAGATTAACCTGTCTTTGAAGGGCTTGTCTCCAGGGGAAGGGTAGAGTTACACTGCCGTAGCTATGCCAGATTAACTCTCCTCTGGGGCTACTTTAGCCCCGAATAACATGTCTTTTCCTCAAGGTAGCTAAATCCTCTTCCCTAGCCGCATAACTAAGCCGGACCAAGGCCCTTGCACCGGCCTAAGAGTGCTCACGTGGAAAATTCCCCTTTATTTGGCACCGGGGAGGCCACATCTGGAGTATTACCTCCAGTCCTAGGCCCCCCATGACAGAAAGGATGTGGACGCATTGGAGAGAGTCCAGCGGAGGGCAACCAAAATGATGAGGGGGCTGGAGCACATGGCTTACGAGGAGAGGATGAGGGATTTGGGTTTATTTAGTCTGCAGAAGAGTGAGGGGGGATTTGGTAGCAGCTTTGATTACCTGAAGGGGGGTTCCAGAGCGGATGGAGAGAGGCTGTTCTCAGGGGTGGCAGATGGCAGAACGAGGAGCAATGGTCTCAAGTTGCAGGGGGGGAGGTCTATTGGATATTAAGAAAAACCTCTTTCCCTACAAGGGTGGGGAAGCACTGGAATGGGTTCCCCAGGGAGGTGGGGAATTGCCTTCCCTGAAAGTTTCAAGTCCTGGCTTGACAAAGCTCTGGCTGGGATGAGCTAACATGGAGATATACCAACCTCATAGAGCTGGAAGGGACCTCGAGAGATCATTGAGTCCAGTCCCCTGCCCTCATGGCAGGATCAAGTAGCATCCCTGACAGATTTGTCCCCGATCCCTCAATGGCCCCCTCAGGGACTGAACTCATAACCCTGGGTTTAGCAGGCCAATGCTCAAACCACTGAGCGATCCCCTCAGTTGGGATCAGTCCTGCTTTGGGCAGGGGGCTGGACTCGCCTCCTGAGGGCTCTTCCAACCCCAGGATTCTATGATTCGATGGATTAAGCCAGTACAACTCCAGTTCCTGCCTCACCCTATCCCGCGACAACCTCCCCTGTGGAGTTAGAATCCAGACCTCTCCAGCAGCCACATCCCGCAGCTGTATCGGAGGAGGATACAGCTCTATCTTGTAGTCAAGAGCCAGGATCGGGAGCTCACCCTTCTATCTAATGAGGGCCACACACAGCCCCCAGGATCTCACAGCCTTTAATGTATCCTCAGTACCTGCCCTGTAAGGACCAACATCCCCACTGCACAGATGGGGGACACAGACCCAGGTAGACCCAGGGCTAGTCTCCACCGGAAGCGTGACATCGGTGCCATCTGGTGAAGATGCTCGATGTTGAACCCCCTGGTCCAGGACTTTCTGGGATGCTGCAGGACCAGGGAGCTCCTAGACTCACGAGCCTTGGCTGCTGGGAGCCAGGTGGCCGGAAGCGGGACTGGTGAACTGGTGGCTGGGAGAGGAGCTGGGAGCGTGGCGCTGGGGCTGGCAATGGACCCAGCCTGGGGGCAGTGAGGCTGGGGCTGGACCAGCAACACAGCCTGGCTGGAGCCAGTGGCCTGAGGGAAGGAAGCCAGACCGGCGGCCAGGATGGCAGCAGAGCCAGCTGGGAATGTGGATCCCAGAGGGAAGCCTGGCTGGGTCTGCTGATGGACCTGGGAGAGCCCGGGCTCCATCAGCAGAAGGGCCAGAATTGACCTCCCCTAGTCTGGCAAACTCCTGAGGGTGCCGGACCAGGGAGGTCCAACTTGTAAAACCATCTCCGCAAGCAGTGGTAGCTTCGTTGGTGGGACAAGCTTTCCTGCCAGCACAGCGGTGTCCACGCCGGTGCTTGGGTCACTGTAACTCAGGGTGTGTGTGTGGCATATTCACACCCCAAGAGCTACACCAACATAAGCGGCAGCGGGTACAAGCCCCGAAGGGTGACAGGTCTCTGAGGTTCACGGTGCTGGTAGCCCAGCCGGTGGACGTGCCCTGAATGGTCATTCAGGGCACGTCCACCGGCAAAGACACCAGCACCGCAGTGAACCTCAGAGCCCAGGCCAATAACCGGGGCTCCTGCGGTGGTGCTAATGTGGACTTTCCGGCTCGGGCCAGCAATGCGGGAGGGCTTCAGAGCCTCCCTCTCGGAACAGTTCACAGCTGGTTTTAGCCCTGCAGCGGGAGTCTGAATTAGGCGACCTGGGCTGGGAGACTGCTGCAGGGATTTTTTAAAAGGTTTTCTTGCTGCACAACCATGCCCGGGAGCAGTTTGTAGCCGAGCCGGGCGCGGTAGCTCAAGGCAAGTGCCACGGCTGGATTGCAAAGGAAAGTGGACACCCTGAGACGTGTGGAGACGCCAGCTCCCCCCTTAACAGCTGGGGGGGAGGGTTTGACACTACAGACCTTGGGGGACACTTTACTGGCAACATTAACTCTTTAATGGCTGATCATTTCCAGAGCGAAACTCACAGGAGGCCGGGGGGAGGCAGGGGCCTGCTGCCGGAGAGGAAACGCAGAAGGAAGGACGCAGCCGACATTCAGAGACAAGGAAGGGGCCGAAAAAGGAGCCGGGGAAGGAGGAGAAATGAATGGCAGCAGCAGCGCGGGGACGCCCAACGCCAAGTGTCCAAAATCACGAGAGAGATCGGAAAATTACCATAAACGTCATGTTCTGATTCTTTGCCTTCTGGGTTCTGAACAGCCTGGGGCGATAGAGCCAAGCTGACATTTCCCCAGCGTCGTTTGATTCCAGGAGGCAAAACGCCGCATGCCTCAAGACTCCCATAAATCTGCAAGGCTCGACAACATGGTCTGAATGGGGCAAGGCTATTTACTCCCTCGGGGCCGTGTTCTTCCCCATGACGTTGGGCTCCGCTCCGATCAACTCCCCGGTGGGCACACGGTGCCCGGCCAGGGCCCAGAATGACACGCTGGGATTTGGCCCTCTGTGCGGAAGAAGCGTTGCAATCCTGCACAGGAGCACAGAGGCTGGACCAGTCCAGCGCCGTGGTCAGTCACCTCTTCCCGGAAGGGGACAGAGCCGATCTGAGCTGGTCGCAGCCAGGAAGGCTGGAAGGGAGGATCCATAGGGCCTCCCGCATGGTCCAGGCCAGAGAACCTCATTTCTGTCTGGTGGGGAGCCACCCGACTTCTGCCTGGCTGCAACACCCGACTGAGAATTTCCTATTAAGCTTCTAACCAGTCCCCTGTCCCACAAGTGATTGCCCAGGTATTAGGGATGTGAAGGTTGAACAGTAACTGGGGGGGCTGGAGCAGCTCCCTGTGTGCTGCAGGCAGGGGGCTGCTCCAGCCCCACGGGGGACCCATCGCGGACAGAGGCTGCTCCGGTCGTCTGGAGCAGCCCCTGTCTGCCGCGGGCCCGGGTGCCCTGCTCCAGCCAATCTTGAGCATCCCCTGCCTGCGGTGAGGGGAGGGAGGGAGTCGCTCCATCCCAGCCCCCCTGCCTGCCCACCCTTTCATCGGCTACTTGGCTAAACAATGTTTCACCGGTTAACCAATGAAATGGGATTTCACAGCCAAGTGTAATTCATTACCGCCGGGGACGTACCCGACCTCCCCTTGACAAGCTGCTTCATTGGTTTGGTAGAAAAGGCTAACTCCCTGGCCCCCCAAAAAATCCCCCACCAGGCCATCAGAGCTCCGCAGAGCCCAGGCAGCGGAGATTACATTCAGCTCCGGAGAAGCAGACAGAGGCGGCACGGGCTGATAAAGCGGCTAACGGGGGCAAGCCAAGAGCGCAGGCAGCGGGAGCGGACCCGAGCGAAATGAAGAGCAGCGGAAAGACAAAGGAACCGACGGGGCGGGAAAATGGGGGGGGGAGGGGGCAGCCGCCAGTTTGCCTCATGGAGCCGCACGGGCCCGTGGGAGAGGAAGAGAGGGTGAAAGAACAGAGCGGGGCGAGGGGGCGCAGAGCAACTTGCGCAGAGAGGGGCAGCCTCCACCTACAGAGCCACATACATCGGGGATGCCCGAGCCATGCTTGTCCCTTGGATGGCGGCGGTGGGAACAAGCCCTCTGGCAGCACCGAGTGTCAGAGAGGGTGCGGAGGAAAGGGAGAGAGGCCGGCTTTATGCCCTCCCATACTAATAAAGAATTAGACCCTTGCTTCAGCAGGTCTCCAAGCTCTTTACACAGGAGGTGGCACCACTGCCTCCATTTTACAGATGGGGAAACTGAGGCACAGAGGGATGCAGAGATTTGCCCAAGGTCACCCAGCAGGCCTGGGTCAGAGCTAGGAACAGAAACCAGGTCTCCCTTTGTTCAAACCAGCAGGCAACACTTCCTCCCATTAAAGCTAGGGGAAGCCATTGAATTCTGTAGGGCTTTCCTGCTGCAAGGGCTGGCTGTGTTGAGACACACCCGAGGACTAACCCAGGGTGGAAATGGGGGCATGACACAAAGAGACAAAGAGATGGTTGGTGACCAACCCTATTTTGAGAGGGAGCCCTGTAGGAGATGGGTGAAACCGTCCAGTGGAGTATCTCCCTTGTGATGGGGGGCACTTAACCCAGGCCATTTGCCACGCTACTGGGCAAATTCACCCTGCTGTAAATGGGTGTGACTCCTCTGAAAGCATTTCCACCCAGCCAGGATCTGGCCCACAGTCTGTAATTGTATCTTTACAGACCGTGTGCATGGGATTAAGCCATGTGCATGGGGATTAAAACATGTGCAAGGGATTATGCCATGTGCACGGGGTTTAAGCCATGTGCACGGGGATTAAAACATGTGCACGGGATTATGCCATGGTCATGAGATTAAGCCATGTGTACGGGATTAAGCCATGTGTACGGGATTAAACCATGTACATGGGATTACACCATGTGCACGAGATTAAAACATGTGCATGGGATTACACCATGTGCACGAGATTAAGACATGTGCATGGGATTACGCCATGTGCACGGGGTTTAAGACATGTGCACGGGATTATGCCATGGTCATGAGATTAAGCCATGTGCACGGGATTAAGCCATGTGCACAAGATTAAGACGTGCACAGGATTAAGACATGTGCATGGGATTAAAGCCATGTGCACGGGGATTAAAACATGTGCATGGGGATTAAGTCATGTGCACGGGATTACGCCATGTGCACGGGGATTAAGTCATGTGCACGGGTTTAAGCCATGTGCACAGGGATTAAAGCATGTGCACGGGATTAAGCCATGTGCACGGGATTAAGCAATCCAGAAATACCCCGGTTGGTGCACTGGGTAGCAGGGAGTTGGCCCAACCTGGAGTTAAGCACTGGAGTTCTAACAATGTTCCCAGCCTGCTAAAAGAAAGAACAAAGCTAATCCAGGCCTGGTTCTCTCTTCATTATCTCCCCATTTTAGCACGGCTTTGCTGGGCCTTGTCTGTACTAGCAAACCTGAACTGCTTTGATGACACCTCTGCTAGTCAAATCAGTGCAACCCTCTCCTGCCGGGGCACTTCAACTGGTTTCACTCTCGCTGGCGTGGGTCTGGCTTGTGCCAGGTGCACGCAAAATCAACATGAGCCCCGGGGGAAGTGGTTTCCATGGATTTACACGGGCTGGGTTCTGCACCAACGTCACTAGAGCAGTTCGGGTGCATCGCAAGAACGCCTCCGTTTGCTGCTCCTCGGTGTGTCAAATCCGCCCCCAGGCCCAAATGGGCTTCTGCTGCATTTTTCTAGGATGCACAAGGTCTTAGCCTTTCTGGGGCATCGGGACAGTTCTTTAGTCCAACTCCCTTAGAAAGACAAAGGAGAAATCCCTCGGGGCTTCCCTTTGTCCAGAGGACTCCCACTCCGCGCTTTCTCTCTGGATGACCCTCCTCTCCTGGGTGCAAAGGCAGCAGCAACCTTCTGCACGGCCCGGACTGAGACCAGCCCTGCAGCTACAGAGGCAGGAGAGCTGGTTCCTACCTATCTAGATAGTTCGATGACCCGCAGCGTGGTACCTGAGCACTCGCCACCACTAATGGGCCCCCCCCAGCACCCTTGCGAGATCAGGGTGTATTATCCCCATTTCAAGGGGGGAACTGAGGCACAAGGTAGAGGAGGAGACTTGCCCAAGGTCACACGGAGATTCTGTGGCAGAGCCAAGAACTGCAGCCAAGTCTCCAAAGCCTTGGTCCAGTGACCTGCCCACTAAAACTCCCTCCCTGTAGCCCCCTTCGCAGTGGGCATCTCAGGGGCAGGCCAGGTGAGGGCAAAGTTGCCATATTCTGTAGCAGGCAGAGCTCCTGGCCTGGGACCACTACGGCTCCAGACAGCCCCCTCCTCGCCTGGACCCCACATGAGCTGATGGCAAAGGAAACTCTGACCCATGCCCCGTATGGGAAGGAGTCAGTTCCTTCCACGTCTCAAGCACAAGAGGGACCATCCGGCTAAGCCCCCCTCTCCTTCGGCACTGCCCGCCCTGCCAGACGTAGCTTACCGCGGAGTTGAAGCGGAGGTGGCAGATGTTGCAGGAGATGAACTGCTTCTTCTTGAGCGGGGAGGGGACGCCGAAGGTGTGATTGAACACGGCCTTCTGCACGGGATCCATCTGGAAGGGGAGGGAGGGCAGAGGGTCACACGGCGCTGGGAACACAGACCAGCAAAGCACCCTGTCCAGGCTCGCTGCCGGAGGGACACGCAGAATCCCTGCCCGGCCCAACGATCCAGCTGGGGATCCTTTGCTTCCTTGCTGAAGGGACCTGCCAACACCTCGCGCGCCCGGCTCCTTTCTCTAATTTCCCTCCACTCTGGCAGGGAAAACAGAGACCTTCTGACTCAGGCCTTGGCAGGCGAAAGAGCATTTCAGAGCCCCTGCAGTTGACAGGTCTGACGTGCTGTCCTCCAGGTGTTGTCTGGGCAGAAGCCAGACTTCCCCCCTCCCTCCCAGTGTCCAACCCACTCTGCAAGGTGGCCCAAACATCCCTACCCCTTTATATTGGTACGGCAGGGGCCACAAGAGGGCGCTGTTTACTGTCTCGCCAGACCTTTTTCTTCCCCCGTCAGCTGTGTAAAGTCTTGGAAGAAATGTGGCCTCCTTGTTCATTTTACGATGCCCATTCATTCTCCCAGTGGCGCTGTAGCAAGCAGCAGGGGATGTTGGTTCCTGCCTCGCTCTCTCCAACGAGAACCAATTTTTGCTCTGGGGGAACCGGGTGCCGGTGTTGGCCTGAGATGTCAGGGACCGCAGCTGTGCCTGCATGCTGTTTGTGACCGCCTCTGCTGAAGGACAGCTGCCCATGGTGGAACCAGAAGCAACCCTCAGAAAATGTGTGGGCTCTGCATCTCTCGTGTCCCCCCTTCGGAAACCAACGTGCAGGGCCCCCGCGCTGCACTTGCTCAGCGGAGGGGTGATATTTCCTCTCACTTTCCTGCTTTCTCCTGCCCACTGGAGGATCTCCACTCCTGCCCCAGCACCAGGGAGAAATAATTCCTCTTTGTCACCACCCACAGACCTCAACACCCGTTAAGTCCCCCCCGTGAGAGCTGGGAATTATTACCCTACCACACACTTTACAGACAGGGCCAGAAACACCAAGACTGAGAGATGGACACATAGCAAGGGAGTGGAAGTGCCAGAAAAGAACTCAGGAGTCCTGGCACCTAGTCCCCCGGTGAACTGTTCAGGGAGAGCTCCAGGAAGTGCTCAGAGATTCTCCCTCCTCTCCGGTTACTTCTCCTTTCACAGCAGACATCAATCAGTGTCGTAGAAGGCAAATGATCAGTTTTCACTTGAGGTCTCCAGGAAGGATGCAAACGTATAACCGGTTAACTGGTTACCCAGGAAGCATCCCTGTTACGGGGTGATGCTTACCGAGTACTGGTTAACCAGTATCCAGAAGCAGACCCAACCCGTGGCCTGCCACGGAAGAGGGCTGCTCCACTCCTGGGAGGGGTGGGCAGGAGCAGGAGCGGGCAGCCCCGCAGGCTGGGGCCTGCTCCAGCTGGGCCAGCGCGGTCCCTTCTGGGATCCCACTTAATCACTTTACATTACCCCTCATCCACAACAGGCCCTGACCCCACAGCCTCCACTAGCCAAAGTTCTCCATTACTGATCAATGGGAGCTGCAGGAGCAGTGTCTGCAGGCAAGGAGACAGCACATGGAGAACCCCTGTGCTGACCCTCCTAGGGGCTGCAGGGACATGCCAGCCACTTTACATTAGAGATGTAAAAACCAAGGTTTTACACCTCTAGTCCCCAGTTGCCATCAGTGCTCCCTGTAATCTTTTCCATCCATGTGCACATTTTTCCATCCGTGTGCAGAATAATTTTTTTCTGTGCACCAAGGTATGTGCACCACAATTAGAAACAAAAAAACCTATCTGTGGGCTCTCTGCTAACCTATTGGGCGGCATTTGAAACTCTCTTGAGTGGCTGCACAAACGCACAACTTACAGGGAATACCGGGTGCCATCCTCAGCAGCCCAATGAAACGGGTGTGTTGCCAGGTGACTTAGCCAGAGCCTCAGGCACTGAAATAGGGTCTCAATGTTTGGTCTCGGAGGTGGTTAAAAACTAGTCGCCAGCCATTAACCCTCCGTTTGCTGATCAGGGAGTGAAATTCCTGCCCAAGCAAGGCCGGCTGAAGTCCTACACACTACAGGGTTTACCGGGTGCCTTGTGCTTTGCCCGCTGCACGCCGGCGAGTCTCATCCCAGGTACAACATTTTGCTGGCCTCACAATGAGGCCGCATCAGGACACACTCTGAGATGCAGACCCACTCTTTGGGGTGGAGCTCAGAACAAGGAACCCCGCAAATTCCCTGCTCTGACCCCCCGACAGCTGCCCAGCCCACAGCTAAGGCATTCGCTGGGCTGCCATTTCTGGGAGCACTTTGACAGCAAGTTGCCTGCCACTGGGACCTCAGTTAGATCGCTCACATGCCAGGAAAAATGCCATGACACTCTGGGCCACCAATGTCCCACAGCCCAGTGGGACCCTCAGGCAGGCTTCCCACCTACCACGGACCCACATGCCGCTCAAAGCAGCCCGCTGCTGGGGCCCACGTGCTCTCTGCGTGACATGCAACCCTGGAGTGGGAGGCCTCCGCATGCTGCCCCTGCACCCAGCACAATCCTCGTAGCTCCCATTGGCTGGAAACTGGCCAATAGGAGCTGCCTGGGCTGTGTACCCTGGAAAAGGAGTGCAGATGCTGGCCCCAGCAGATGGCTGCTTTGAGTGGTGTGTGGGGCCATGGCAGGTGGGGAACCTACCTGAGGGTCCCACTGGACTGCTGGCTGGGAGTTGCCTAGGGTAAAGGCTTCCCAATAAGAGCCTGCACCTGGCATCCCACCCCCTCATATACCACAACTCCCTGCCCCAGGTGACTCCCCAAGCCCTCTGCACCCCCTCGTACACCCCTGCTTCTGGTCACAACTCCTAGACCCTGCATCCTGAACCCCTCCCCCAAGTCAGAATCCTCTGCTGTATCCATGCCCCCTCCCAGACCCTGCACCCCAATCCCCTGCTCCAGGCTACAACCCCCTTCTGCACCCAACCCCCATCCCAGACCCCACACCTCCTCCATTAATATTACAGAAGAGTGTGGCCCTTGACAACTTCCCAAACTCTCCATCAAAATTATTTCCCACCCCTAATTTACAGGGATGGGAATCCCCTTGCCAGATGTGCTGTGGGTCAGCTCACAGTCTCTGCCCCATCTGTAAAGCGGGGTATTAACCTTCCACCCTCCCGACTTGTCTATTTAGCTCATAAGTACTTTGGGGAACACAGCGGCTTCCCCTACGGGAAAGGAAAGTGCCTAGCACCAGCCAATCTCCACTAAGGCCTGCAATATAATGGCATTTGTTTTGCATGCCGTATCAAACTCTTATCCTGATTATTCTGTAACATTTGTTTTAATCAGCCGAGGAATCCTCCCACCCTGGGATTCCCCCGGGCACATGCACTTGCTCTGCATGCAACCCAACGCACTCCGGCGATTTACAACAGGCTGCGTCTTTGTGCGAGGCCATTCATCCAAAGGCAGAGGTTGTGAGGCGAGGCAGACGCGCCCCGATCAGCGACAGCCCCCAGTGGATCTGGCCTTGCCCTGCTGGGCAGCGTCATTTTATTCCTCAGCCCGAGTGGTAAACCGACTCGAAAAGCCGTAATTGTTTTAAAGAAAAATGCATTTACGAAGTGGGGAAAAAAAAAAAAAGAATCCTCTCTTTGTGGGCGCGCAGCGATAATCTAGAATGCAAGGATTGTTCCGCTGCTCGGTGGCACGGGAAGATTATCTTATCTGCGTCCTGCTGTCAGTGGAGCCCGGGGTTTCGAGGCGATCGTATTTCTCTGCAAAGCTATTTAGTCGCAGAGACAGGTGCATCAGTCTTCGGGGCACATGCCTGGACAACAGCTCCATTATCAAGACCCCAAATTCCATTCCAGGAGTGAGCAGCATGGTAATACCCAGTGATTAATGAAGTGCCTGTTTGCGACGGAATTTCACTCACTTATCTGGAATATAAATGAAGAGACATTTGGGTTCTGATGGGGGGACCGGAGGCGTCTAGCGATGACAAAGCCACGGCTCCACCCGTGGCAGCCAGTGTAGCTGTGCACTCACAGCAGGAAGGCACACAGTGCCAAAACACAAGAGGAATCTCTGCATCAGGGCGTTGTGACCAGGCTGTTCCCTTACTGGAATGGCCCGGCATTTTCTCTGATCGGTGCTGCTCTTCTGCACGGACAGGGCGAGTTCTCCGGGTCATAGAATCATAGAGCTGGAAGAGACCTCGGGAGGTCATCAAGTCCAACCCCCTGCCCAAGGCAGGACCAATCCCAACTAAATCAACCCAGCCAGGGCTTTGTCAAGCCGAGACTTAAAAACCTCCAGGGATGGAGATTCCACCCCCTCCCTAGGGAACCCATCCCAGTGCTTCCCCACCCTCCTAGTGAAATAGTTTTTCCTAATATCCAACCTAGACCTCCCCCACTGCAACCTGAGACCATTGTTTCTTATTCTGCCATCAGTCACTACTGTGAACAGCCTCTCTCCATCCTCTTTGGAACCTCCTTTCAGGAAATTGAAGGCTGTTATCAAATCCCCCCTCACTCTTCTCTTCTGCAGACTAGGTGTGTAGTGCCTCAGGAGGGAGCAAAGACCCAGAGGAGCCGGGAAGGAGACAGAGCGGAACGTACAGCTTGAAGAGGAAGCCCAGGGTGGGAAGTTCAGGAAGGCAACCGATATTTCTTGGGCTTGATGGTCCCAGACGGGTGTCTAAGTGTAACCCAAACACCCTGGCTATGTCTACACGATGGCATTTTTGCGGAAGAGGAAATGCAAATGAAGCGCTGATTTGCACATCTCGTGCTCTCATTTGCATATTCTCTTCCGAGTCTTTGTGCAGAAGAGGTTTTTGCGCAAAAAACCGCAGTGTAGACGGGGCTGTTTTTCAGAAAAAACTCTTTTGCGCAAGATCCCTTATTCCTCCAAAAATGAAGTTTACAGGATCTTGCGCAAAAGGGTTTTTTCCCGACAAATGGCCCAGTGCAAAAACCTCTTCTGCAAAAAGAATCGGAAGAGAAAGTGCAAATGAGAGCGCAAGATTTGCAACTCCGAGCTTCATTTGCATTTCCTCTTCCGCAAAAATGCCATAGTGTAGACGTAGCCCTAGTGTGGTTCACTGGCCCATGCAGTGGCACCTAGACCACAGCAACAGATAAGAACAAGAGACCTCCTCAGCATGGGCTGAGAGCCAGTTGGTTTTTGGCTCAAAGGATAGAGGCTCCCTATACTAAGCTCCAGGTGTTGCAGGTTCAAATCTGGCTCGTGGCGGTTACAGAATCAGGAGTGGAACTTGGGGAGGAAGGATGGATTCGGGTGGAGGTATCCTGTGATCTGAGGACCCTGGCTAAGCAAGTCACAGAACCTCTCTGGGCCCCAGTTCTTCCTCTGGAAAAAAGCAATAATCCTTCCACTGCCTGGCCCAGGAGGATGGGGAACTCTGGAGGGCAGGGCCCATCTCTCCTGATGTGGCTGAGTGGCACCCAGCCCCATGGGACCACTGATCTCGGTGGGGCTGTGGTTGCTACCACAATTCCCATCATAGCCAAGGATTTCAGACATTTAGGAGAGTCCCAGGCATGCGACTCAAACCCCGGAAAAATGTCGCACTCTCTCAGGGCCGTGGTTAAGTCAGCCTGACCCCTTCTGTCAGCGGAAGCAGCCTCTAGCTACCTCAGAGGCTATGTCTAGACTGCAGGTTTCTTTTGGAAGAAGCTTTTCTGGAAGAGATCTTCTGGAAAAACTTCTTCCGAAAGAGAGCGTCTACACAGCAACAGCGCAACAAAAAAGCAACGTGGAAAGAGAACGTCCACATTGATTGAACGCTATCTCGCATTTCAGTTGTGATTACTGTGGACAGACCTGTGCTTTTTCCTGGAGGCCTCTTCTTTCGAAAAAACACTCTCTTCCGTGTCACACACGTCTTTTTCCGAAAAAGGCTTCTTCCTCGTAGAAGGAGGTTTACCGCCGTCGGAAAAACCCCTCCGTTCTTTCGACTTTTTGTTGACAGGAATGCAATAGCAGTGTGGACGTAAGTATTGTTTTTTCGGAAAAATGGCCGTTTTTCTGGAAAAACTCTGCAGTGTAGACATGTCTTGAGAAGTGGATTAACTCCGTGGATGGAAAAACCCCTTCTGTAGGAGGCGGCCACATTTCAGCAGTATAGCTGCACTTTGCAGCCACAGAGCCAAAGTGACTGAGATCTTGCATCAGTAAAAGGACACAGCACCAAAACCATCTTGTTAGTCTTTAAAGTGCTGCATAGTCCTGTCTTTCGTTACAGCACCAAAAAGCAGTGTGTGCAAGCACTCAAGCATGCCTGCTTGCTCTGCACCAGCTGGGGGGAAGTGGGGAATATTTAAGAATCGGTGAAGGAAACAAGACTCTTCCCTCACCCTTCCCACCAATTTAAAATGCCCATATCAGACTGGTGTCCACGCCTGCCTTAGACAAGAATAGACCAAGACACAGCTCAAAATACTCCTTGGAGGGTGTTACTACGGTGGCTAAAATAGACCTTTTTGGGGGCAAATTTTAGAAAGGGCCCAAAAAAACTATTATTTTGGGGGAACGTTTTTTTGCTGAACTATTCCATTTTCCCGCTGAAACGTAACTTGAAATTCGTTGTCGCTGTTCTTCCCCATTTCCCCCCTCCCCTTTTCACTAGAAAAGCAGGAATGTGGAAAACCTGAAAACATTAGAGTGAATGTTAAAAACTCAAATCAATGGTTTTTGTTTCCGGCTGATAAAAAAAAATAGGTATATGTTGAACAAGTCAAGCATTTCCACAAAAAGCTTTAGCATTGTTCAAAAGACCATTGTTGGAGGAAGGGGAGGGACACCTCAACCTTTTGATGGCAACATTTCAGTCAGCTGTAGGCATCATACATATGTTCTGCCATATGGCCATGCAAGGATGGATGGTTTTGTCGTTAATGCTCCCAACTGGAAGCCAGGACTCCTGGGTTCTATTCCCAGCTCTCCCACTGATTGGCAGCAAGTTGCTTCCTCTCTCTCTTTGTGCCTCGGTGTCCTCCACTGTAAAATGAAGGTGGTGATGTTGCCCTGGCTCAGAGAAGAGACGAGCAGTGGAAATTCATCATTGCTTGACAGACACTTGCCGAGTTGGGGCGGGAAGATGGGCAAATTATGATTTTTATGATAAAAGTACCAGATTTTGAAGCAGATTTTTAAGAGCAGCTTAGACAGACATCTATCAGGGATGGTCTAGATCAGTGGTCACCAGCTAGTAGGTCGGGATCTACTGGTCGATCTTGGAGCCTCTGACAGGTGCTCCTGACTGGTTTGGCCAAGAAGATATCAAGTGCCAGCACTTCAGCTGCCCCTCCTTCTGCTGCTGTGCACCTTGTGCCCTTTGCCTTGGAGCTGCCTCCCCCACCCCCAGAAGCAGAAGGAGAGGAGGGGGCTGATGTCAAGGTGCCCCTTCTCCCACCCTGTCTATCTCCACAGAGCAGAGAGGGGGCACAACAGGACTTGGGAGGGAGTTTGCTGGCTGCTTTGGGAGTGGTGCAGGGCCAGGACAGGGGTGAGCCTGCCTTAGCCCCACTGCACCACCCCCCAGAAGCCACGTGAAGTCAGCAGGGCCCAGTCTGAGCCCACATCCTGAAACCCTACTCCAGTCATGAACCCCCTCCTGCACTCCAATCCCCTGCCCCAGCCCCCCTGCATCCAAAAACACTCCCAGAGCCTGCACCTAAAACCCCCTCTAGCATTCCAACTGCCTGCCCCAAGCTCAGCTCAGAGCCCCTCTCGCACTCTAAATCCCTTAATCCAAGACCAGAGCCTGCACCCCAACCCTCTGCCCCTGCCTGGTGAAAGTGAGGGAGGATGGGGAGGGAGGGAGGATGGAGTGAGCAGGGGCAGGGCCTCACAGAAGGGGCATGAAGGAGGTGGAGGCAAGGGTATTTCAGTTTGAGGTAGATCTTGGATTGTACTTAAATTCAAAAAGTGATCTCGTGCTTAAAAAGGTTGGAGACCACTGGTCTAGATCATATGTTCCCAAACTGGGGGGCGTGAAGAAATTCCAGGGAGGGGGCGCGAAAGAGCCTGGTCTGCGCAACTTGGGCTGGCTGGGGTGGGGGAAGATGGAGTGTCTTGGCAGTCTTCAAAATGGCCACCTTAAAAGGGCAATGCCTGCTCTGCTCTTAAAAGGGCAACTTTTTTTTTTGCTCAACAAGGTTTGCTGCTATTTTTGTGTGTGTGTGTGTTTCTCTCAAAAATAAAAAACGGGGCATGATGCCAAAAAGTTTGGAAACCACTGATAGTACCGATCCTGCCATGAGGGCAGGGGACTGGACTCAATGACCTCTCGAGGTCCCTTCCAGGTCTAGTGTTCTATGATTCTATGGTTCCTAGCAACACTTCAGGCCAGACTCCCAGAGGGTTTAAATGGGCATTGTTCCATCGCCCCCAACAGAGCTACGCCCTTTGAAACGGGCAGGTCAGCCAAGAGAGAGGCTCAAGGGGCACTTGTGAAAGATTGTTCAACTATTTCATCAGATGGATTATTAGCAAATTAAAAAAAACCCCAACCCCTGGGGAGAGCAGCTCTGATGGGCTAAGATGAACCTTCTGAGGGGGGCCGTGATGAGATGCAGGCTCCATGCCATGGCGACAAAAGGGTACTAGACAATTCGGTATTTTAATGATCAAGGGTCCTTGATGCTACGTTAGAGGTTTATATGCCTGTTAATTAATGCTAAATTACAGCCTCTCAGAAGCTTCACTTTCCATTTGGGATTCTTCAGACAAAGTATCCTTCATTAACGTCAAAGCCAGAGGACATTCGCCCTGTCCAATCAGTTCCTATTTGTTCCTATTTGTCTGTCACAAATTCATTCAGTGTCTGGGAATGTGCCCCGCTGGCCTAGATCCCCTTTCAAAGTCCCTGGTTGCAGGCGTGAAGTGACGATCAAAGGAAAGTCCCCCTTCGCCAGCTGGATTTTAAGAAGGTGAAACTGGCGAGCTGGTTCCCAGTAGGGCGAGGCATTGCACCGTCCCGCGCTTTCTTCGTGATCACGCTCTCTTATGGTGTCTTCCCGTCACCCTGCACGTGATCTCCTGCCCTCTCTGTCGGGGTCCTTTCGGAGTAGCAGGAGAGGGGCACATCCCAAATTTATTGCTTCCCTTTTGCAGCCACCCCTGGGGAAGCCAGTGGGAGCTTTACAGCTCTGAGAATCACAGAGCTGCATGCCTGAGCTTTCTGGTGAGGAAGGCCTTTCGCTACATTGCACAGTCTTAGCGGAATGAACTCCTACACGGGGCCACCAGGTAAGTCCCCCACCTCGCTGGATCAACGTCCTCTTAGAAATGACTAACAAAGGACCATGGGCAAGCCCCAGCCCCGCCCCTTCTGCCTGAGACCCGCCCCTGGAGCCAAGCCCCGCCTAGTCTAATTCTTCCTGGCCACCCGGAGGAGCAGGGCTGCCGTGCTGTGGGCCCGGCCCCAGCCCTCCCCAACAGCCAGGAGCTGGACTGGCACACCATGGCTCCAGCCCTCCCGGGCAGCCGGGGCATGTAGGCACTTTAGGGAAGGCTGGGCCTTCCCTTGCCTACATCACTGGCCACCCCTGCAAACGACCCTGCCAGGAAAGCCTGCTGGGAGTTCTGTTCATCGGTTACACCGAGGCACTAGGGGGCAGGACTCCAGGGTTCCATCCCAGCTCAGAGAACGATTTCCTATGAGACCTGGGGCAAGTCACTTGCAAAATCTGCCCTTGTGTAGACAGCCCAGTGTGTTACTTACAGCCAGATTCAACGAGCCGGAAAACACCTTGCACTGTGCCGGGAGCTGGATTTCAGAGGGGTGAAGCACCCACTGCTACTACCGACACCAGCGGGGGCTACTCCGGACCTCTCCCCATCAGGCCTGACAGCCCCTCGGTCTAGGGCTGCCCCATCTGTAAAACGGTGGCAAACACACCCAGGTTCACGTGGGCATTTGGGAGTTTGGTCAGTGGTTTGATGAACAGATCGACAGCCTGCAAGGCCAGAAGCATTCCTTGGATCATCTCGTCCGGCCACAGAACTTCCCCAGACTAATCCCTAGAGCTGATCTTTTAGAAAAACAGCCACTCCTGACTGAAAAACGGCCAGTGACGGAGGTTCCCCCACACCCCGGTAAAATGCGCCACGGGGTAGTTACACTCACTGTTCCAACATTAAGCTTCATTTTCGGACTGGATTTGTCTAGCTTCAACTTGCAGCCATTGCGTCATGTTAGACCAGTGTTTCTTAAACTTTTTAAGACCAAGGAACACCAAACCATTTTTTTTTAATATGGAACAAACACCAAGGATTTTTTGTTGAGAAAAAAAAAAAAAGCGGCCATTTTGAACTCTTCTCCGCAGCACACCTCCGACTGCCTCGCAGCACACCGTTTAAGAAACACTGCATTAGACTTTCCTCTGCTAGACCGAAGAGCCTGCTGTTCCTTATTTGTTCCCCAGACAGGTCCACAGAGGCAGTAATCAACTCCCCCCTCTCTCTGGTCAGATGGAGCTCTTTGAGTCTGTCGCTATCAGGCATGGTTTCTAATCCTTTAACCTTTCTCGGCGGAGTCTCTGGAGGCTGATGCCCTACCCAGAAAGCCACTGGGACCCTCCGCTTCAGCTGATGCCTTATCCTCCCTCCCTTCAGCTGATGGCAGCTCCCGCCCTGGGGAGCGTGTCTAACCTCTCTCCTCCTGAACATCCTTCTTGGGACGCTGGGCACAGGATCCAGCAGTGGTCGCGCCGGAGCTGAACGCAGAGGTTAAATAACCTCTCCACACCCACCCAGGATGGCACTGCTGCTTTGGCCGCTCTCCGCCACTGAGCGTGTAGGTTTGAAGCTCCTAGATGTGGCTTCTCCTCCTCTCCCTGAGGGCAAATACTTCTGAGCGCTGCCCATTCACTGGTTGCTGCTCCAATCACCATTCACCTGGAGAGTCGGGGAAGGCGTCCCACAGTCTGTGTCTGGCAACCCACGGCATCTGTCACCTCTAACGTGGGGCTCTCGGCAACCAGCCATCCTGCCTGGGGAGCCGTGCTGAACCAGCCACCTCCAAAGGGACGGCGCCAAGCCAAACACGCCAGGAGCAAGGTAGCATCCATCGTTGTTTTGAGAGGGGCACTTTGGAGCCTGCAGCATGAAACCACAGCCTCTGCCCTCCATGCCGCTGCCGTCGTGAGCCGTCCCGTGCTGAGCGGGAGCAGACCTGAGCGACGTTGCCTGAGAACGCGTTGAATTGTTTGGGCTGCAGAGAGTTCCCAGAATGCAGGGAGACGTGGACTGCCCTCTGGTTACGTGAACCGTTTGCAGCAGGAGGTCCCGTACGTACGATGGGATGCCATCTGTCCCTTGCCTCTACGGATTTAAGCTAGTCACATGGCCTATGCGACTGAGGGTCTGAGCAGTTCACAATCTTTTAAACACATCGAGCCTCCTACCAGGCAGGGCAATGCTAGTCATCCTGACTTCACAGACGGGGGGACTGAGGCACAGGCAGACTGAGGCCAGGTCTACGCTGAAAGGGAAGCATGAATCAAGATACGCAACCGCAGCCACGTTAATTACGTAGCTGGAGTTGACGTTTCGTGTTTCGAGTTTCCCTACCATCCCCACAGTGGGGGGCTGACGGAAGCAAACACTCTCGTCAGCTTTCCTTACTCCTCGCAGGAGCAGGAGGACCGGCCGCTGATGGGGGGCACCCTCCGAGGTCGATTTAGCGAGTCTGAACGAGAGTGTGGTGAGCAAGTGCATGAACAGGAGTGCAGTGAGCAAGACACAAGAAGTCGTTCTTCTGCTCTATTCTGCGCTGGTTAGGCCTCAGTTGGAGTATTCTGTCCAGTTCTGGGCACCACATTTCAAGAAAGATGTGGCGAAACTGGAGAAGGTCCAGAGAAGAGCAACAAAAATGATGAAAGGTCTAGAGAACATGAGCTGTGAGGGAAGGCTGAAAGAATTGGGCTTGTTTAGTTTAGAAAAGAGAAGGCTGAGGTGGGACGTGATAGTAGCTTTCAAGTATCTAAAAGAGTGTTACAAGGAGGAAGGGGAAAAAAATTGTTCTCCTGGGCCTCTGAGGATAGAACAAGCAGCAATGGGCTTAAATTGCAGCCAGGGAGGTTTGCGTTGGACATTAGGAAAAACTTCCTAACTGTCAGGGTGGTTAAACACTGGAATAAATTGCTTAGGAGGGTTGTGGAATCCCCATCACTGGAGATATTTAAGAGCAGGTTAGACAGACACCTGCCAGGGATGATCTAGACCAGGGGGTGGGCAAAAGTGGGCCAGATCCAGCCCGCCAAGTGAGTTGATCCAGCCCACAAAGGCCCTGCCTCTCCCCCTGTCCCCAGGCCAATCGGGGGAAGCACGTGAAGTCTCCTCCCACCCTGCCCCCACCTGCAAGGTGCTTAGAAGCGCCACATGCTCCTGGCAGGGTGGGAGGCGACTTTGCGCACTCCCCCTGCCCTCAAGCCCTGACTGGTCTGGGGGGCCGGAGCATGCAAAGTTTCCTCCCGCCCTGCCAGGGGTGTGGCGCTTCTAAGCACCGCATGTTCCTTGCAGGATGGGGGCAGGGCGGGAGGAGACTTCACGCGCTTCCCCCAGGCCAATCAGGGCTTGGGGGCGGGGGGAACCCGTGAAGTCTCCTCCCGCCCTTCAAGGGGCTCAGCACTTAAAGTCAACCGCTAGCTGCTGCTCAGTTGGCGGTTGACTCTAAGCGCGGCGCTCCCTTGCAGGGCGGGGGCAGGGAGCAAGAGACTTCACGTGCTCCTCCTCCCCAGGCCCTGATTGACCTGGGAGCAGCAGAGGGGAGCACGTGAAGTCTCCTCCCACCGCCAGGGGCACGGGTACCTAGAGGGAACCATCAGCTGTTCTGAACAGCTGGCAGTTCTCTCTGGGCGGCTGGCAAAGACTTTGCACACTCCCCCCCCCAGAACCAATCAGGGTCTGTGGGTGGGGAAGCATGGAAGAGTCCTAGCCCCGCCCCTTCCGCCTGAGGCCCCACCTTCAAGGGTGGCCCAGGGCCACTTCAAACAGTTCTGAAGTGGCGCCCGGTCAAAAATTATTGCCCACCCCTGAATCTAGACAGTGCTTGGTCCTGCCGTGAGGGCAGGGGACTGGACTTGATGATCTCGAGGTCCCTTCCTGTTCTAGGATTCTAGGATCGCGGCAGCGTCGATCTTCAGTTTAGTGAAGACATGGTCTGAGTGACTAATCCAAGGAATTGTACCTGGCTCTCCCAAGTCTCTGCCTCACACCCTAGCCACTAGGCCATCCTTCCTCTTTAGACCCCTTCACAACAGTAAACACTTAACTTACATCTAGCGCTATCATTTCACTTTGTGAACACTCATTTGTTCGTCCCCATAATGCCCACAGGAAGGAGGCCAGCCAGAATTATCCCCATGTTACAGATGGAGAAACTGAGGTACAGAGAAACAAAGTGACTTCCCTTCTTCTTGTCAGAGCTGGGAAGTGAACCGAGGCATCCGGGCTCCTAAACCCCTGGAACAAGCCTCCAGACAACTCTCCACTCTAAAGCCGAGAGTTATTGCAGCTATAGAGGCTGAAGGTTTCGCGGCTGTTTCACCTCACCATGCCTTGTATTCCAAAGAACAATCTAATGCTCGGAGTTTTGAAAAGGCATCCGGAAGGAGGCCAGGCCGTGCTTAGCTATTCTGTGGCGCCTGGAGGCTCCAGTCACCCGCTTGCACTGCAGATAGCGAAAGACACGGTCTCAACGTCTCTTTGCTCCGTCAAGCAGATCGGCAGAGGACAGCGTGTTATTAGCACACGGAGAACTTTGCTAGCAGCACAAAACGGCTCCTTTGGCTGGGTGATGCTGAACGGTTCTGACATTTCGATGCTACCTGGGAATACTCGTGCATTGACTTCAAAAAAGTACCCCCCGTAACTTTCTTCCAAATTCCGTCGTCACAGACATCGGACGGGAAGAGCCCTGGTTAGTCTCCTCTCACAGATGCGTGCTGGATTGTACCCCCTACAGTCTATTCACCCTGGCATCTGGCACACCTCTGGAAAAGTAAAATGCAACACAACGAACTTGTCCCGGCCTATGCTAACCGCCGCGCGACTGAAGGATCTTTGCATTGAGGGCGTACGTAGCTATTCCCCGGCCTCAGGGCTGCCTGGGTCGGATGCAATTTTCATGTACAGATTCCAGCAGAACTAATCGGAATGCCCCGGCTGCCTTCTGTGCCCAGCTCCGGAGAGAACTCATATGCCAGCAGAGAAGCCGTCCTGGACACAGTGCATTCAGAGAGCAAATGTCTCGGCTTTATAGTCAATTCCTATTGACTCAAATTACCCAGTGTGTCCCCGGGATGTTCCTCTTGATATAAATAGATCTCCTCGCTGAACTTCCTGCCAGCCGCCGAGGTCAGAAGCGGGAATTCAGAGGGACAGCGTCCGTTTGGACTGTGCCTTCTGCGACTGCAGGTTTGCGAGACGCAGTTTGATCTTAGTGAGCTGCCGCATGGCCTCAGCCAGCGACTGCCTCCTGAGTCGGGATGTAAAAGCCCGTTTAATTGGTGAACCGCTTAAACATGATGTTCTAGCACCCTTCCCCCCTCCCATAACCACGGACAAGGGCTTCTCTGGCTTGCTGGTCGGAGGAGTCCCTCCCTGCCGTGGGCTGTTCCCAGCCTGCATCTGGTGGGGAACTCTTCCAGCCTATACCGGTTACCCAGAACTGGTAAGCCTCACCTGGCAAGGGTGAGGCTTACCGGTTAACCACTCACATCTCTACTCCAGACCATGAGTGGCCGTCAAGAGCGAGCCACCGGGGAGAATTCGCTTTGCTCCGGCTGGGTTCATGAGGGTCTTGTGACCTGACCGGCACGCAAAGGATTCAGCTCTGCAGTGGCAGGCAACTCTCCCTCCACGCTGGTCCTGTGTGCGTGGGCGGGGATGTTACGGAGCCTTTCGCGGAACAGAGTAAGAGCTTGTGGCCGGAAGGTGCGAGTTCCCTGACTTGAGCGGCGGGACAAGTTGCACCCTTCCTTGCGCCAGGTCTGAACGTGACCCAGCCAAAAGCACAAACGGCTTCTCCTTTTCCCCATTAGCGTCCACCGGAGGCTCAGCTGCCTGACGGAATCGGCCGGCTGTCGCCATGGCAGATTAGACCAGAAAGGGAGATAAGGAAACGCCAGCCAGACTTCCCCTGGTGCAAGGAAGCAATAAATGAAGGCTGGAGGCCGGCAGCCCTCCAAGAAAAGGCCTTTGCTGTCGTCCTCTGTAAAGCCGCCGGGCTAGAGGGGGCCTCTGGACTCTCTGCCCCCCATCCCTCCTCCCTGAGTCATCCCTCCCTTCCTCCGGGTGGCAAACTTCCTCCTGATTCCAGCAGAACCCGGTCCTGCCTCAACCCGGCAGTTCCAGCTCCAGGGCTTCTTCGGCCTCTGCTCTGCAACTGGGACGGTGCAGCTGCTGCAGGAAGCCAGACCAGATCCAACTAGGGCTGCCAGATAATTTCACAAAAAATACCAAACATGGCAGGAAAAAAATTGGTTGAGCAAAAAAACCACACCACACTGCACTTAAAAAAAAAAAGGTCACAGTCCCTTTAAATCCCCATGCTCCGCCCGCCCCCACCGGATGCAGCAGGGGAAGAATGTCCCAAGCGACCTTCCATCTGAGAAATTTACATGTCCGGTATTTTCTGGGTTTTTTACCGGACAGATGCCGCAAATACCAGACTGTCTGGGCCAATACTGGACACCTGGCAACCCTAGATCCAACCTGCCGCTCTACTAGGTTCCTCGACCTCCCCCTAGGCAAAGAGGGAGCGGAGCTGTTTAAGGGCTGCCCAAGCGGGATGTAATAAGGACCCTACCGGGCCCAAGGTCTAGCCCAGCGAACGCCCCCACACGGCGGCACCCAAAGTCTGTGGACACCGACAGTGAGGCCCAAAGGAGCAGCCTGTGACAAAGTGGGGCTTGCATTCGCTCTGGACTGTTGCATGTGATTTTTACTGTCCTATGGTAACCCTGTGTGTGTGCGCCTCAGTTTCCCTGGGCACTGCACCAACACCTAGGTGGGGATGGGAATTCTGGGGGTGACTTTCACCGAGGGAGGCTGCCCCAGCTCCAGTACATACACAACAGTCTGAGGCTTTCTGTAACATGAGCCTTGTGCAACCAGGTGACACCTTTTGCTTTGGAAGCTGGACAAAGAAGGTGGGGCTTCCTGCAGGACTGGGGTGGGTTGCTGAGTGAGTGAGTCTCAGCTGGGTTAGGGCAAAAGGAGGGGGCCCAGGGCCCTGGCCCCCCCCTTTCCTCAAGATGGATTGTACTGACGGCTCCCTGTTTCAGTGCTGACAAGTCTGTTCTAGTCTGTATCTCTGAACTAATCAATCTTCTGTTCTACCTGCCGGCTGAGAGTCCGCTCTGGCTGTCCATGGGGGAGCAGGGCCCGATGACACCCTCTCCCCCACCTCTCGGTGACACAGCCCGACTCACATTACTCAATAGGAGTCTAGGCGACCTTGGGCTGGCAAGGTCTGGTCCAGCCAAGAAGTAGCTGCCGAAGGTGTGAAAGTCATCCCATGCAGCAGGCTGATCCTGTGAGGTGCTGGCCCAGCTAACAGGGCCAAGATCAGCACATGCTTAAGAGCTCGGCCAGACTGATGGCAGAATGTGCCCCCACCTTGCAGGATCCAGCCTGGAGAGCCCTTCAGGCCTTGTGCCGAGTCTCTGCACTGGTGGGATCTTGACCCAGAAAGAGGCTAAAATTGCTTTAAATTATCACTTGAAATTAGAGCTGTCAAGCAATTTAAAAAATGTAATCACAATTAATCATGCTGTTAAGCACTAACAGAATACCATTTATTTCAGTATTTTTCGATGTCTACATTTTCAAATATACCGATTTCATTTACAACACAGAGTACGAAGGGCAGCGTACTCTCTTTCTATTTATTTTTATTACAAATATTGGCACTGAACCCCCCCCCCAAAAAAAACAATGTTTTTAAATTTCACCCCCTGCAAATACTGTACTGCAGTCTCTTTATCATGAAAAGCGCAACTTACAAATGTAGAATGATGTACAACCCCTCCCCCTTGCTCAGACAAGCACGTTTGTTTACATTTGCAGATGATAATGTCGACAGCTCCTTGTTTCCAATGTCACCTGCAAGTCAGAAGAGGCGTTTGGCATGGCCATGTTGCAGCTGGTGCCACGAGATGTCCAAAGCTTCATGTCCCTGCATGCTTTGACCACCATTCCAGAGGACATGCATCTATGCTCTTCTCTGGACCCTCTCCAATTTCTCCCCATCTTTCTTGAAACATGGTGCCCTGGATCTATGCTCTCTCCCCCCCCTGATCTGCCATTAATCTGTTCTGTGACGCTGAACGTATCACCTGTTGTCCTCCCCGTGATCCATTCAATATCAGCTGGCACCAAACCTTGCCCCTCATGGTTAAATGAGAAAAGGCTCCTTCAGCCAAGCACCCAGGGATCGGAGGGAACCCAGAGTGGGTTCTTGGGGGGGGGGGGCGCGGGGGAGAGATCAGGTGTTCAGAAGGGTCCAGGTCCCATTGCTCTTGGCAGGAGCCGCTGAACTGTAAATCTGGCCCAACCTGTGGGAGTTTAGCACTTGTGAACATTGGGAGTGACCTAGAGGCCAGCTCCTGCCAGGAAGGGAGCATCTCAGCTTCCTCTGAAGCCAAGCGGCCCTGCAGACACTCAGGAGCCCCAGTCAGAGAGAGAGCAGAGCCACCCCGGGCGGCTCTGCTCCTTGTCTTCATGCCTGCCTGGGAAAGGTCTCTCCCAAGGGACAGGGCTGCTGAGTCACTGTGGCCCCATCAATCCTCCGCCTGACGTCAGGTGGCAACGACTTTCTCGCGCTCCCAGCCAGGGCTGGATTCTCTGCTCCCAAGGGACCCCACGAGGAGAGCCCGTGGCCACGGACCTTCCCGCCCAACGTCAGTGGAAGGGCACTGGCTCACGGTGCAGGCAGGGATGGTGTTGCAGGAGACAGGAATTCACAATGACAGGACTACAGGCCACATGTACCAGGAAAAGGGGGCAGCCAAGGAGGATAAAGAACAGGCTGGGTCGGCTTAGCTGCTAGTTCCAATTGCTTAAAAAAAAGGAACACAGGCAAAATGGCATCAGTGAAATCGCCTTCTCCTGTGGCTGGTAGTGCGGGGAGAGGGGCGAAAGCTGGGATTCTGAAGGAGCCCGTGGGAGTGTGGGGCTTGACGTTAGCGGGAGTTGGGGGAAGCCTCCCTCCCCATAACGTTTCGGAAAACCTTCCTGTAAATAAGCAGCAATTATCAGCCGCCCTTCCATAGCACGCGTCACCCCTGAAACTCAAAGTCATTTACACAAGGAAGGTCAGTGTCAAACTCTGCATTGGAGAGGGGGAATGGGGCGCAGAGGGGCTCACTGGAGAGGGACAATGGGGTGCAGAGGGGCTCACCATAGACCTGCGCTGTCAAACACAGAGGCCTACACTTATGTAGTTACGTGTCTAACTAGCCCCACACGTGCCACTTCGTTTTCAGCAGTGCTGAGCGCTCGGCGCTCCTGGAGTAGTCAAGATTTTAGTGCTTCACTTTAGTAGGTTACAGCGCCAGAAGGAACCACTATGATCAGCTGGTCTGAGTGCCTGCCTACTAGGGATTATAGTAGAGTTGATTAATCAATTAACCGATAAGCAAAAGCTTATAGGTTAAGGCTACATGCATTTCCCCCCCCCTGCCCTTTGCCAGTACATTTTTTAGCAGGTTGGCCAGCAGCCCAGCTCAGTCCTGGCTTGCACTGGATCCTGCACCTATCCCCGCTGCCACTCTGCATTTAAAGTATATTAGGAGCCAGGCAGGCAGCCCGGCTCAGTTCTGGCTTGTGCCGGATCTGGGAGCTCAGACCCGTCCCCTCCCAGACAAGGGCTTCCCGGGGACTATAGACTAGTCGAGTAACCGATAAGAATTCATGAGGTTACCCGACTATTCAATTAACCGATATTTCACATCCCTACTGCTTACCAGAGCTGCCCTGCAGTAATTCCTGCGTCCGCAGGCATGTGTGTCAAGTTTGGTCTAAGTGACTCGCCCATGTTCACCCAGAGCCCAGAACTGATTTCTGGTCTCCTGTCTTTGTACCCAGCCTGTCAGGCCACAACGATGCCTCTTCAAAGAGGTGATGCGCCAGGTCTTTGACTTTCTAGCTTCTACAATTCCATCAAGTCAGAGATGTAAAAGACAAGCCCATCTCCCAGCACGTCCGGACAGAATCTCCAATGGAGGATGAAAAATCAGGACTGGCTCTCTTTCACCGTTAATTATGACAAGACACGCCCCTCCCCATCATGTCTTCCAAGTGTAACCCACACACCTAGGCTATGTATAAACTACATTCCTTCTTCGAAAGAGGAATGTAAATGAGGCCAACTGAAAATTCAAATGAAGCATGGATTTACAAATCTCGCGCTTCAATTGCACAATTGTGAGAGCGCGATTTTTCGAAAAAGGGTTTTTCGGAAAAAGAAACCGCAGTCTAGACTGGGTTCTTTCAAAAAAAAAAAAAAAAAAAAACCACCACCCTTCTTCAAAAGAACCCATACACCTCATTTTTTCAGGAGTACAGGTTCTTTCAAAAAAGGATGGTTTTTTCCCCCCCAAAAGAACCCCATCTAGATTGTGGTTTCTTTTTCGAAAAACCCTTTTTGGAAAAAGCGCTCTCACACGATTATGCAAATGAAATGTGAGATTTGTAAATCCACGCTTCATTTGAATTTTCGATTGGCCTCATTTACATTCCTCTTTCAAAGGAGAAATGTAGTTTAGACGTGCCCCTGGCATGGTTCACTATCCCATGTAGTGGCACTTACACCACTTACAGCAAGAGATAAGAACAAGTGAGCTCTACAGCCGAAAGTGAGAGGCAGCTGGCTTTAGTGCTCAAGCTGTAGAGGCTCTGACACTAAGCTCTAGAGGCCCCAGGTTCAAATCCAGTGGTGACGATTACACAAGCACAACCGACTCACTGGGATCTCTCGAAATAGCTATCCCGCGTCCTCACAGCAAATCCATTACATCGGGCTCGCTATTCCGACATCCCTGTAAACCTCATTCTACGAGGAGTACGGGACGTTTTGGAATAGCGCTTTATTTTGAAATTTGGTGCTGTGTAGACAGTGCCAAATGGCAAAATAAGCTATTTCGAAATAGCATCGAAAGAAGATACGCAATTTGCATCACTCAAGTTGCGTATCTTATTTCAAGTCACGGTGCCGTGTAGACGCACCCTGAGTGTCCATCCATATGTGGCCTCCCCATGGAAACCCAAAGACCACTGTTGTAAACAGCAGCACAGAGTTTCCTTCCAGCTGCTTGGCAAATTATTCCCCTCCACCCCCCAGGAAATGTATTGATGACAATTATATATTAAAAAAACACCCTTGATTTTTGACAATAAAATGTAATTAAAACATTTCATTAAAAAAATCCAAAACTTTAAAACCAACCTTGTTTTGGGAGGGAGGAAGGGAAAAGGGGGAATGCAAAAAATATGCAATTAGTTAAAAAAGCCACTTTCCAATGAAAAAAAAAGGTTTAAATGGAAATTTTAATGCAACCAATTAAAGGGAGGGGGCCCTGATATTCCTCAGTGGTTAAGGGGGCAAAGGAGAAGGAAGAGATTGGAAGCCTGAGACTTTATTATATAAATATCACACAGCCGAGGCCTGAGCTCGCCGGTGGAATGACCTTGAAGTTAGAAAACTAACGAGAGCGATTATGCAATGAGCAAGCAGGTCTGAGCGTGGCACTTGAATAGATGGCAGCTGACAGATTCCCTGCAGCCTTAGAGACTCTTTTCTTCTGTGTTTAAACTCTTAAAATGACCCTCCAAAGCTACTTTATTGCTATTGATGCGGGGAGCAAAACCCAATTGATCTTGGTTGAAATGAACCATTTAAAAATGTCCGTCTAGAATAGTGATGAATTGCCCTGCATGGGATTCAACTTGGATGCACCCCTGTTTCAAAAGTGGGCTTGTGTCTCCTGGGCCGGTTTCAGAGTCTTCCCTCGGCAGCCACAGATCCACCGAGCGCTCTCACCCAGCAAACGAGCTTCCCTTCCAGTTAAGAGTGACACCTAGGCTAATTTGCGTCAGCAGTTTACTGCCCAAAAGACCTTATAGCAAATCAGGAAATTAACTGGGCTGGTGTGGAGAGTGGCCGGAAGCCAACAGAATAATAAGGGCTCCGCTAGGCAATGTTCCTGCTAATTGTTTTCATCCATGTGCAGAATACATTTTGTTATGTGCACTGAGGCATATGCAGATGTGCACCACCAGTTGAAACACATGCTGATGGCTGTGGGCGCTCTGCTAATCAGCTGGGCAGCACCCAAATCTCTCCTGGGAGGCTGCCCAACTGCCCAAGGGCTTGACTGTAAGAAGGAATTTACAGGGTGATGAGACTCAATAAGAATAAGGAAACTCAGGTCAATCTGTAGAGCACTGGGAGATCCCAGGAGATCCTAGAACTGGAAGGGACCTCGAAGGGTCATTGAGTCTAGTCCTCTGCCCTCACGGCAGGACCAACCACCATCTAGATCACCCCGATAGATGCCTATCTAACCTGCTCTTAAATATCTCCAGTGATGGAGATTCTACAAGCTCCCTAGGCAATTTATTCCAGTGTTTAACCACCCTGACAGGTAGGAAGTTTTTCCTAATGTCCAACCTAAACCTCCCTTGCTGCAATTTAAGCCCATTGCTTCTTGTCCTATCCTCAGAGGCCAAGGAGAACATTTTTTTCTCCCTCCTCCTTGTACCACCCTTTTAGGTAACTGAAAGCTGCTCTCATGCCCCCTCTCAGTTTTCTCCTTTCTAAACTAAACAAGCCCAATTCTTTCAGTCTTCCCTCGTAGCTCACGTTCTCTAGACCTTTCATCATTTTCGTTGCTCTTCTCTGGACCCTCTCCAATTTCTCCACATCATTCTGGAAACGTGGTGCCTGAGATTTAGATTCTCTCCCCTGATCTGCCATTTATCTGTTCTGTGACACTGAACGAGTGATGCTGAACGTATCACACCGCCTGTTGTCCTTCCCGTGACCCATTCAGTATTGGATGGCACTGATCCTTGCCCTTCATGGTTAAGTGTAAACAGCTCCTTCAGGCCAGGCACCTAGGGATCGGAGGGAGCCCAGAGTGGGTTCTCGGGGGCGGGGTAATCAGGTGTTCAGGAGGATCCAGGTCCCATTGCTTTTGGCAGAAGCTGCTGACCTGTAAATCTGGCCCAACCCATGGGAGTTTAGCACTTCTGAACGCAGCGGGTGGCCCAGAGGCCAACTCCTGCCAGGAAGGGAGCATCTCAGCTCCCTTTGAAGCCAAGCGGCCGGGCAGATACCCAGGAACCATGGCCTGAGTCTGTCTGTCCACGCAGAGCGACTGGCCTCCTGGGCCAGACCAAGAGTCACCCCCTGGCTAACATGCTGCTTTTCATCATTCCCCTCCCCCTCCCCCCATTTTTGGAATATTCCTTCCTCGCTCCCTGAGAGTGGAACACAATGGACAGGATTCTGCAGAGAGCAATGAGCATCACGCCCTTGATGCCAGGTTGTCTGCCCCAGGTGGCCCCCCTCTCCCAACGCCGTCCCCTCGCGCTGGGGAGGAGCCACGGACGTCACCGGCTCTGTCCTGAAAGTTTCTGGGGCCCCCAGAACAACTCACCGTGTTGAAGTTGGGGAACAGGTTGAGCGGGGACGTCCCATTGAGTCGAAAAGTCAGGAAGTGCTTGATGTCCAGTGGCGGGTGCAGGGGTCGCCCCGGAATCGGCAGCGAGGTTAAGAGGGGGCTGCTGTGCCCGGCTGGCCCTACGCAGAGAGGGAAGGAGACACACTATTGAGATCGGTCTTAGGTAAGCCAGCTGGAAAAGGGCAGAGGGCGCCTCTCGTCTGTTTGAATTTAAATGTTGCTTTGGCTTTTTTGGTTTCCAGTAAATGAAATGACCCGATATTGCCCTGAAAAGGGGATTTTTTTTTTTTGGCCTTGCATTGCTGCAAAATGTCCCCCCGGGAAACCGAAACTTTTCAAGCCACGATCTTTTTGCTTACGCGTGTCATCTTAAATACCAGTTTTCCCCACCAGCTCTAATAACCAGCCCACGATCCCACTGCCCACAGAGAAACAGTGGGGCCTCTCCCCCTCCAAGGGCATGCTGGGTAGCAATCGGGGGATTGTTCTCAGATCCTGGTGCAGGATTGGGGGTCTCTGATTGTAGGCTGCTTGGGCGGGGACTTGGACTTTGTTTTGAGTCTGATTCCGCTCCAAGCCCTCTGACACCGCTGTTGAATATGTAACAGCAAAAGGCCCTGATGCTAGAAAGGCTATTTCTCCAATCTCAAAGGCCACAGAGAGGCTCTGGGTCTGTTGTCGAAACACGACCCTTTTTCGAAAAGTCTCTGGTGCAAAAGAAATGCGACAGAACAGCCCATGCTGTAACCAGCTCCCTAACTGCCCCACCCAGCCCCTCGTTCTCATTTGCACCACTCATCTGCCCATCTCCAAGCGATGTGCAGCGAAGGGCAGTAACTTCATCCCCATCTACAGCTGGGAAAAACAGAGGCGCAAAGACATGAAAGAAAGGAATCAGGTGAAGTTCAATAAGGACAAGTCCTGCACATGGGACAGAAGAATCCCAAGCACCGCAACAGGCTGGGGACCGACTGGCTAAGCAGCAGTTCTGCAGAAAAGGACCTGGGGGTTACAGAGGATGAGATGCTGGAGATGAGTCAACAGGGTGCCCTTGTAGCCATGAAGGCTAACAGCAAATTGGGGTGTATTAGGAGGAGCATTGCCAGCAGATCCCGGGAAGTGATTATTCCCCTTTATTCGGCTCTGGTGAGGCCACATCTGGAGTGTTGCATCCAATTCTGAGCCCCCATTACAGAAAGGATGTGGAGGCATTCGAGAGAGTTAAGCAGAGGGCAACCAAAATGATGAAGAGGATGGAGCACATGATTTACGAGGAGAGGCTGAGGGATTTGGGCTTATTTAGTCTGCAGAAGAGAAGAGTGAGGGGGGATTTGAGAGCAGCCTTCAACTCCCTGAAGGGGGGTTCCAAAGAGGCTGGAGAGAGGCTGTTCTCAGGGGTGGCAGATGACAGAACGAGGAGCAATGGTCTCAGGATACAGTGGGGGAGGTCTAGGTTGGACATTAGGAAGAACTATTTCCCTAGGAGGGTGGTGAGGCACTGGGAGGGGTTCCCTAGGGAGAGGGTGGAATCTCCATCCCTAGAGGTTTTTAAGTCCCAGCTTGACAAAGCCCTGGCTGGGAGGATTGAGTTGGGCTTGGTCCTGCTTTGGGCAGAGGGTTGGACTCAATGACTCCTGAGGTCTCTTCCAGCTCTAGGATTCTATGAAAGGCTTCACCCGACATCCTGCAGAAGGCCACATGCTAGCTGGGAATAGAACCCCCCTCTCGTCCCATTACCTCCCACTGCCTCGTCATTAGTACAGTGAAAGCCGCAAGAGGGAGGGTGTTCTTCAAAGGCACAAGCGACTCGGGCATCTACATCCCACTGGCGAGACGCTGACCCCAGTGAAATCAAAGGCAAAACTCCCACTGACTTCAGCCAGGCCAGGGTTTCACTTGTGTGCGTCTGTCACAATCCCCCTCCAGCGTCACTTTAGACACGACCCCTCCTCTCCAGCCCTCCTGGCCTGTTCAGAGAAGCGCTTGCCTCACTGCTCTGCCGAATCAGGCCTTCCGCCGCTGCCCGTTCTTGCTGTGCATCCCCGTGTCTCGCCCTGGCGGAGCAGGGAGCCAAGAGGAAAATCTGAAATTCCAAGTTTGCAGGATGGTTGAATTTCAGAATAGAAAGCATGACACACTGGCCCTGCAGGCAACAGTGACCTCTTTCTGGGAGAATGCACAGATTCATTTCTTTCCCTTTGGAGGAGCTATCCCTGATCCAGTCCTAACTCCAGGGTAAAAATTACAGTTTGCTTCGCCAGGCGTGCGTTGATTGAATTAATTCCAAAGTCACCCAGGAGGGAAATCTGGGAAAGCGTTTAAAAATAAACAAACAAACAAACAAATAAATGGAAAGAAAAGGGGATGGGAGGGGGAGGGGACACAAAACCCAGCAAATAAAAAAAAAGGGCGAACAGCGCATAATTAACTTTCTGGGGCGTGAAACGGTATTTCTGCATCGCATCATCTGATGCGGAAGGTAGCAGCCAACGGGACCGGCGACCCCCTAAGGAGTTCCCTGTATCCCACCCTTTTACAAGCAACACAATACAGGTTGAACCACTCTAGTCCAGCAACGTCTGGGGTCCGGCATAATTTTAGTGAGCCGGGTGTCCACTTCTCATGGGTGTGGCCAAGTTTCCTGCAGTCCCATGAAGTTTGTTTACAGCCACCAGGCCTGGTTCTCAGTGTTCTGTGCTGTGATTTAGCCCGGATTTACCCCTATCTGTCTTCTGAGAGCCCAGGAAGCAGTGGGAACATTGGTGATGCTGCTAGATGATATCGACCTGTGGTTTGGCAAATTCTCTGATTAGGCATTGGTCAGGTGCCGAGGGGGCCAGATTAGGGAGGTTCAACCTGTTCTAGACCAATGAGTGGATTCGGGACTCAACCGCAAGGGCGTCCGTGTGTCTTCAAGATAGGCTTGGTTTGCTTTGTTATTTCTAAAGAACACATGGTGAGAATCATAGAATCCTAAGGTGGTTCGGCTATGTCTACACTGCACAGTTATTTCGGAATAAGCTATTCCGGAATAGTTATTCCGAAATAACTCATTTCGAAATAGCACGTCTACACTGCAGAGAAGCCTCAAAATGAGTCCGAGGCAGGCTTCCCTAATGTAGACGTGCTCTCTCGATTTTGAGCACCAGGAGGAATAACTTAGAATGGCCCCGGTGAGGGGCTATTTCGAAACAGAAGCAGTGGAGCGTCTACACGTGCCTCATTTCGAAATGGCTATTTTGGAAAAGGCGTTATTCCTCGCAGAATGAGGTTTACAGAAGTCAGAATAAGCCGTCCGTTATTTCAAAATTATTTCGAAATAACGGAATGGCCGTGTGGCCGCTTGCATCGTAATTTCGGAAAAACAGCTGTTATTCTGAAATAACGTTGCGGTGTAGACACACCCAAAGAGACCTCGGGAGGTCATCAAGTCCTGCCCCCTGCCCGAAGCAGGACCAATGAGGAACGCAGCCCGCAAAACCTCGCTACCTCTGTGGAGGGGGAAGGGGCTAATCAGCGACTGTACCTCGGCAAAGGCAAAGCTGCTGCTGGGTGGGGGAAAGATGGTGGTTGCTAGCACAGCCCCTGACGTGTAGGGCTGGGAGGCATTGCTGCCCCAAAGCGAGCGCTAGCCAGTCGCCCAGTTTGGCCGGGACTGTTTTCAGAAGCCCCGAGGAACCAGCTCTGGGGAAGCCCCTAGGAACCAGCTCGCTCTGTCTGCTGGCTGGCAGGGGTGGGCAGGAGAACTTTAAGCTTGTGTGTACGTGTTTTGCTGGACCAGGGACTTGGTTCTCACTCCCCTGAGACAGACGGGTACCTAGACGAGCCACCCAAGATTGTGCTGGGTGTGGTACAAACCCACACGAGATGGTTCCTTCTTTGAAGGGCTCCCCCTTGATCGATACCAGACAGGCAAAGACCAGGAGACAGGCTGAAGACCAATATTCTTATCCCCATTTCACAGAGGCGGGAACCAAGACCCAGAGAAGTTGACTTGTCCGAGATCGCACAGCCAATCTATGGCAGAGCTAGGAACAGACTCCAGACTTCCTTCCAAGACTCTGGGCAGCAGCTTTCACACAAGATTGTCTCTCCCCTCGTGTCTGTCAGACTGATCCCACAGGCCAGACGACTTTCACGACAGAGCAGTGTTATCTAGTGGTTAGAGCCCAGAGGTGCAAGCCAGGATTCTTGGGCTCTTCTACCTGCTCTGCCATTGCCGTGTTTCTTGGGGAAGTCACATCACCTCTCCAGGCCTCAGTTTCCCCAGCTGTCCAATAAGGATAATATTATTAGAGGCATTCAGATTCTATAGAGGGGCGACAAGTGGCATATAAATGCAGAGGGAGAAAGAGACAGGGATGGCATAAAACATACCCCCAATGTGCCATAATATAGAATTCTAGGGCTGGAAGAGACCTCAGGAGTCATTGAGTCCAACCCCCTGTTCAAAGCAGGACCAAGCCCAACTCAATCATCCCAGCCAGGGCTTTGTGAAGCCGAGACTTAAAAATCTCTAGGGATGGAGATTCCACCCCCTCCCCAAGGAATCCCTCCCAGTGCTTTCCCGCCCTCCTCAGAAATAGTTTCTCCTAATATCCAACCTAGAACTCCCCCACTGCAACCTGAGATCATTGCTCCTTGTTCTGCCATCCGTCACCACTGAGAACAGCCTCTCTCCATCCTCTTTGGATCCCCCCTTCAGGAAGTTGAAGGCTGCTATCAAATCCCCCCTCACTCTTCTCTTCTGCAGACTAAACAAACCCAAATCCCTCAGTCTCTCCTCATAGGCCATGTGCTCCAGCCCCCTAATCATTTTGGTCACCCTCCGCTGGACCCTCTCCAACACGTCCACATCCTTTCTATAGTGGGGGGGCCCAGAACTAAACACAATACTCCAGATGTGGTCTCAGCAGAGCCAAATAAAGGGGAATAATTACTTCTCTGGATCTGCTGGCAATGCTCCTCCTAATGCACCCTAATATGCCATTAGCCTTCTTGGCTACAAGGGCACACTGTTGACTCATATCCAGCTTCTCATCCACTGTAACCCCCAGTTCCTTTTCTGCAGAACTGCTACTTAGCCATTCGGTCCCCAGCCTGTGACAATGCTTAGGATTCTTCCGTCCCAAGTGCAGGACTCTACACTTTTTGTCCTTGTTGAACCTCATCAGATTTCTTTTGGCCCAATCCTCCAATCTGTCCAGGTCACTCTGGACCCTGTCCCTGCCCTCCAGTGTATCTACCTCTCCCCCTAGCTTAGTGTCATCCGCAAACTTGCTGAGGGTGCAATCCATCCCCTCATCCAGGTCATTAATAAAGATGTTGAACAAAACCGGTCCAAGAACAGATCCTTGGGGCACTCCACTAGAAACCGACCGCCATCCTGACATCAAGCCGTTGATTACTACCGGTTGGGCCCGATAGTCTAGCCAGCTTTCTATCCATCTTACAGTCCATTTATCCAATCCATACTCCCTTAACTTGCTGGCAAGAATATTGTGGGAGACCATATCAAAAGCTTTGCTGAAGTCAAGGTATATCACATCCACTGACTTACCCATATCTACAGAGCCAGTTACCTCATCATAGAAACTAATCAGATTGGTCAGGCACAACTTGCCCTTCGTCAATCCATGTTGACTATTCCTGATCACTTTCCCCTCTTCAAAGTGTTTCAAAATGGATTCCTTGAGGCTCCCCTCCATGATTTTTCCAGGGACTGAGGTAAGGCTGACTGGTCTGTAGTTCCCTGGATTGTCCTTCTTCCCTTTTTAAAAGATGGGCACTACATTTGCCTTTTTCCAATCATCCGGGATCTCTCCCGATCTCCACAACTTTTCAAAGATAATGGCCAAAGGCTCCGCAATGACATTTGCCAACTCCCCTCAGTACCCTCGGATGTATTAAATCCAGGCCCATGGATTTGTGTATGTTTAGCTTTTCTAAATAGTTCCTAACTTCATCTTTCCCCACCAAGGGCTGTCCACCTCCTTCCCATACTGCGTTGCCTAGTGCATTAGTCTGGGAGCTGACCTTGTCCGTGAAGACAGAGGCAAAGAAAGCATTGAGTACTTCAGCTTTTCCCACATCATGTTGTGGGAAGACAGAGCTGATCCCTGCGCTTTTTGAGATTCCTTCATAGCTCTGTGAGCTCTCTGTGGTGAGGAATGTCAAAGCAGCACAGCTGTCTCTCCAGCCCTCCCCACTAGTAGCAGTCTGCCTGCCTCTGTGTTCCTAGCAGGGCAGAACAGGAGCAGTCCAATGATTTGTTCTTTGTTCCCCAGTCAGAGCAGCTCGCTCAGCTGTCAGATAATTCCCAGAGCTTTGAAAGGGGGGGTGCATGCCTGCAGGGCAGCAGAGATCACAAAACACTGAGCACAGCCGTCAGGGTACAAAGCAAACAGCAGAATCCACACTGGCTCTTTGTTGACAATGAAAGGAGGGGAAAAGACAAAAGTCTCTCACAGGGCTGGAAGTTTGTGTGTGTCCAAAACTGGATGTTTTTCCCAACAAAAGTCGCATTGCAGTGCAAATACTCTCACTGTTTTGTTGCCAAAAGGCAGCTTTTGGCAACAAAACGTGCCAGTGTAGGCTGTAACCCTACAGTGTAGACAGTAATTCTTGACCTTTTCTATCTGGAGACACCTACCTCAGCTCCTTCTATCTAGCCAGGACCCCCTTCCTCTTCACAGTAGGCAAAAGGCAGAATGTCATGACCTACCTACTCAGTCACACAGCAGGCCACAGATGTCCTAACTTCCAACTCCTACATTAGGCTAAGCATCCATTCCCTCTGGGTACATCTACACAGCAACAGTATTTTGAAATAACTCGCATTATTTCGAAATAACTTAGTCCGCGTCTACACAGCAGGCAGTTATTTCGAATTAATGTCGAAATACTGTCAAGCTGGAGGACTTCTTACTCCAATTCCTGTAACCCTCATTGTACAAGGAGTAAGGGAAGTCGGAGGAAGAGTGCTCTATTTCAAAATAAGTGCTGTGTAGATGTTCCCAATTTCAAAATAAGTTACAGGCGACCCATGCACTTACGACCTAATTGGTTCCTGGGGGGGGGGTGTCGTAAGTTGGGGGTCACCTGTATTTCAAAATAAGCTACGCAATTGATGTTGCTCAATTTGCACCACTTATTTCGAGTTAAGCCCTGCTGTGTAGACACACCCTCTGAACAGGGCCCACTATCAGCCTCTGGATCTTTCTGTAATGAACAGCTTGCTACAGGAAGGGACCCAACTGCTGCAGGAAATGCCCTGTCTGGAGGGATTTGACCCATCATCCCAGGAACGGGGATGGAGCCATGGCAGAGTGTTGGTTGGCATAGCAACAGCAGAGAGGCTCATGGGCTCACTCCCACCTGGAGAGGAGTTTGCATTGTAGGGTCACCCCCCCCCAACTGCAGTGGGGTTTGCTCATTCCTAATCCATCCACAAGCCACTGACTTCCAGAGACCCAGCAGCTCCCCAGCATGACTGAGTCCCATCAACAGTTAGGAAAATTGGCAGCCCCGCATTTATGCCGGTGTCGTTACGCTGACGCCAGCCTCGAGCGCTGGCACACCGCACGGGCACCAAACAGCAAAGGTGTGAACCGCTTCACGCCCTACAGCGGGGGGCAGAGTGGGGTAGCTGCACAGCCCCCCAGCGCTGCCCAGGTCTGACCCTCAGGTTGCCTTCACCAGGGCCACCCTCGTGTACAACGTCCTCCATCACAGCGCCGGACCTGCCCTCCCTGTGCCGGCGACACGCTGGCAGCCGCGGGGGGCTGCATTTGGAGTTACTCATTCAACACTCCATGACCAGGATTTGCTTGGGCAAGAATGGCAGAGCCCTGAGTTTCATTCCAACCAGCACGACTCTCCCGCAGAGAAGCTTTGCTGACGAGGGGCTTAGATGCCGCGGCCGCGGGTAAAGATCACCCTGTCTCCTATTGGCCCCATGCGGGAGGGAGATTCCGGCCTTGGTTTGCTTTCTGATTCAGCAAAGACACCTCCGCCAGCTCGGTCAATACCAGGCCAACCGTCCCTGGGCTCCGGTTCAGCAAAGCACTTACGCACCAACTTAAGTCCCATGGAAATCAGGGGAGCTTAAACAGGGGCGTAAGTGTTGTGCAGGTACCAACTCAGCGCCAGGGCTGCCAAGAGACTTACCAGCCCCCTGGGCAAGGTGGGAGGGGGCGTGGCTCCATATTCCTGGAAAGGGCGGGGCCTTGGGTGGACGGGGCGGAGCCAGAGGTAGCCCCACCCCCAGCCAATGCTTCAGGGGCTGCACAGGGCTCTGGTGGTGATTGAAAGGGCCCAGGGACTCCTCCTGGGAGCAATTCAAACCAATTTTTTGGCTATTCAAAGCCACCTTCCCGGCCATTCTCCGTGGGAGCGGCTGGGCTGCAGGGCTTTGCTAAATCAAGACCGGCATGCAGGACGCAAGGAAAGAAAAATCGCCAGTTACCCCAGCTCTCGAGCGGGCTCTTTCCCTCAGGCTCCATTCGCTCCTGCAAATGAATCCCCCCCCCCCCCCAAAAAAACCCTCCCTTCCAAACCAATCTGTGTAGCAGGTGCAAGGGCGTTTATCCCGCACGTGCCCTTGTGACGCACCAGGATGCTACCGCAGCAGTGTCAAGCCGGCGGGTTTACTTGTGTCAGAATTTGCCAAGGACACATTTCCCTGCGCACAATGTTGCCATGAACAACTGGCACGACCTCTACCCAAGGCATGTGGGGATGGCAGCAGTTTATTTACACAGAAACAATCTGGCGCCTTCTCTCATTCTCTAGGCCAGCGGGTCCCAATCTTTTTCATAGCGCGGACCAGCAAACCCAGTCACAAACTTTTGGTGGACCGTGAACAGTTTATTTGCATATGTGCATATTCATTATTTGCACAATGAATATGCAGATATGCAAATGAAATGTTACCAGCCGGCCAAAAGCCCTGGACCGCAGAGCTGCCGCAATCAGCCAGTTTCAGCTCTGGCAGTCACCACGTGGCAGGTGGCTGCCGCTGCTGAAGTCAGCTGTTTGCAGCAGCTCTGGGGTGCACCCCGGTCCCCTGAGCCCTTCAGTGCCCCCCAACCCTCCATTACCCCCCAGAGCCAGCCACTGACCCCAGAGTCCCCTGCACCCAACGCTCCCAGTGCCAGCCTCCTACCCTCAGAACCCCCCTGTGCCAGCCCCCATTAGAGCCCCCCCATTACCAGACTGCCAACCTCCTGTTTCCAGAGCCCCACTGCACTCAACCCCGCCAGAGCTCTCCCCAGTGCCAGCCCCCAATATTAGCCCTGTCCCTAGAGCCCCCAGAGCCAGCCCTGCCCCCATAGCTCCCTCACTACTAGCCCCATCCCCAGAACCCTCCCGTGCCAGCTCCCCACCCAATGCCCCAGTGCCAGCCCCCACCTCTTAGAGCTCCCCAGTACTAACCCCACCCCCAGAGCTCCCCAGTATTAGCTTCGTCCCCAGAGCTGCTCCGTGCCAGCCCCCTGCCTCTTAGAGCCCCCCAACCCCCAGTAGCCCCTAGCACTAGCCCTGCCCCCTTCACCTAGCCGTGCGCTGCCTCCCAGCCACCAGCTGAGCACTGCTGCCTGGGTCACGGCTGCTCTAAGGCTGCTGTGCCGGACTCCGTCGCGGCCCTCCTGCTGTGCAGCGAACCGCTCTTCTGCGTCCGGGAGGAGACTCCGCCCCTGCCCAGCACTGGTTGGCTGAAAGCGGGGCAGGACATGCCTCTCCCAACAGCTGCAGGGGGAGGGGCTGGGCAGCGTACCCCAGCCCCGGCCTCCAGAGCCACCGCAGCCCGGCAGCCAGTGGTTCGTGGCCCGGCACCGGTCCGCGGACCGGCAGTTGAGAACTGCTGCTCTAGGCCAGCGATCGGCAACCTAGGCTAAACTGGGCCGTGGGGGTGGCCCTCCATCGCAGCGGGCCTCAAGATCGTCATAACCAAGATGGTCTCCCAGGAGGGGGTAGTTTTGCTCCCTGCACTTGGGTTCCTAGAATTTGTGGGCGAGGCCGATTGAATCATACCCGCATTGTGACTGGACGCAGAGGGAGCGCACGGCTCTCACAGCCAATGCTGTGTGCAATCAGCCCGCAACGTACCTTCCGTGCCCTGGCTTTTCATGTGGCTCCCTTTATTGATACAGATGGAAGCCAGCGGAATCTGGCAACCCTGCATGTTGCAAAAGGTCTCATGGGCCACACCTAGAACCCTGATGGGTAACAGGCTGCCCACCGCTCTAGCCACTCCTCGCTCTTTCTGTTGCCTCTCCACTCCTCTACCCCAGGATTGAAAATCTCTGCCCTCCCTCCCGGCGCTTGAGTTGAATTTCACTTCAACTACTTTAACCAGACCTTTGGGAATGGCTCTCTGTCCCCTCACCCCACAGGCTGGGGCTCAAAGCATGAGCTGGTGCATGGTTGCCATCGTGCTGGGAAAGGAGCAGAGCACCTGGAAGGGCACTGAGCCTTTGAGGATTTGGCCCAGATGATCAACAACCCACTGCATTTTTAGCAACAGCTGGCAGACTGCAACTTCCTGGAGGTTCCTTACAAGTCACTCCGCTATACCACAGCTGTTTGGGGCCAGTATTCCGACGTCTCCGCCCCCATCCCACAATAGGCAACCGGGCTGGCTTTGGTAGAGGTACAACAAACTGCTCATATCCTGCCATGAACTCCACCGCACAACTCACGGCAGGATGGGGACCAAGGTACGCTCTGGTTTCTCAGAGCACAGATCTCTGCGAGGCGCTGCCCCGGATCTCGGATCGTGGGCAGGGGAATGCTGCGTCTACATTCGGAAGCCATGTGGAACAACCCTTCTCCCCACATTTGTGGCTAATACCGGGCGTAAATTCTATCTTTTTTTTTTTTTTTTTTTTTTTTTTTTTTTGGCTCAACAAAAAATCCTTGGTGTTCCCCATAAAAAAACCCAAACCATTATTGTTTGGTGTTCCTCGGTCTTAAAAAAAGTTTAAGAAACACTGCTTTAGGGACTAATCTTTTAAAATGCCCAAGCCTCAGTGTTGGGAAGAGAAGGGTGGTTTTGTGGTTAAACCATTGGATTAGGACTCAAGAAATCTGGACCCAGCCACCTTGGATCTAGGGTTGCCAGATGGTTGAACCAGCTAGGTCTACAGACCCACCTATTTCATAAGAACAGCCGTATTGGGTCAGACCAAAGATTCATCTAGCCCAGTATCCGGTCTTCCAATAGTGGCCAATGCCAGATGCCCCCAGAGGGAATGAATAGAGCAGGGAATCATCAAGTGATCTCACCCCGTCACCCATTCCCAAACTCTGACAGAGGCTAGGGACACCATTCCTACCCACCCTAGCTAATAGCCATTGATGGACCTAACCTCCAGGAATTTATCTAGCTCTTTTTTGAACCCTGTTGAAGTCCTAGCCTTCACCACATCCTCTGGCAAGGAGTTCCACAGGTTGTGTGTTGCATGAAGTTGTACTTCCTTTTGTTTGTTTTAAACCTGCTACCTATTAATTTCATTGGGTGACCAGTAGTTCTTATGTTATGGGAACAAATAAATTACTTTTCCTTATTCACTTTCTTCACACCCGGCATTATTTTATAGACCTCTATCCTATCCCCACTTAGACTGGGACTTTTCAGCTTAGAAAAGAGGAGGGTTTTTAATCTCTCTTCAGAAGGGGTGGCCTGACAACAGCACTGGAAACCCTCCTCCTGTCACGTTAGCAAGTGTCTACCCAGCTGCATCGCTGCAGTACTGCACCCTTCCTTCCGTAGCGCAGCTGCACCGCTAGCTACACTTACAGCTGCTGACCTGCTGAAGGAGAAAAACCACCCTGAAAACAAGCAGAGGACGACCATGGAGAGACGTTCACAGTGACAAGGTCCAAGCGGGACCCCCAGGAACAGCGTCATGCATTACTCACTGATCCAAAGTCTTCGCTGGGCTCTGGGTCCTTAATAGGAAAAAATGCACCGTGCATGAAACAAGAACAACATGATGGCTACAAGGAAAGCACAAGAGGCTTGGTTCTGCATGGTGGTAACGGGGACGGTGTTGCTCAACATGGGAGCCTTGGAGACTTGTAGGATTTCTGACCTCCTAGTGCAACAACTATTGCCGGAACCCTTTGCAAAACGAGCCCAGCTGTCAGGTTGCATAAGCATTAAAATGACAGAATACTTCAGTCAAATGTTTGGACTTTATTGCAAATCAAAACCAGCAGCGAGGATCTTCTCTTCCTCCTCTCCCTCCCCTCCCCCCCCAACTAAGAACAACACCTTGAGTGAAACAGACATGAGCCCACGTAATTAACAAAGAGGACACATGGCCATGCAACACAGGCGCTCTCCGGACACGGTTACTCAGGCTTATGTACCGAGCCCATCTGGATAGAGGAGACGTTTTACCCTTGACTGTCCCAACGTCATTCGCGCCAAGGTGAAGGAATGTTTAAAAAAAAAAAAAAAAAAAAAAAAAATCAATAGAAACAAATCTCAGGTTTGCCCATTAAAGGATGTTTTCTTCAGTTGCAAGAGACTTAGACTGCAACGGAAATGCATGAGGGACAATGCGTTGTTCTGAAAAGACCAGGAATTCACAATTGATTACTTTTTTGGACCCCTGTATATCATTTATTCTGTCATTGCAAAAAGAAAAAGTCCTTTTAGATATCTTTGTCTTTTAACACTAGGAAAGTTAAGATATATTTATTTAATATGCATCTATATTTATATAAATTTTTATATATATATATATACACACACACAGACATATATACACAAGATGCATTTAAAAGTTGTGATTTCCTTGGTGATTCCAAAGCCATTCTCCAAGTCACCTGCATCGGTAATGATCATGAGTGGATTCCAACACTACAAATATTTTATGCTATGTGCAAGGAATTTTAACAAGACACTGGCAGGTATGATAGATGTGCAACAGAGCTAGAAAGATATGCTGCCTCTTCAGTGTTCATTCTCTAGGCTCCAAAGAGGAAAAAAAAAAGGAATTTTTTTGTAGAATGGACCATCAAGAGAAGGCTGCCAAGAATGGTGTGTATAAGCAAGGTTATGTTCGAGCTCAAAAGATGAGATTTTTTTTTTGAAGGAAAGATTAATTCAATCACAATTTGAAATTTAATAAGCGTGGTTAAAACCAGCAGGGAAAATGGGCTGTTAAACATTGCAGCCAATTCAAATTTCGTTTGGGAGAGCAGGGCCAAAATGAATGCAAGACAAAGCTCCCTTTTCCGGCTTCATAAAAATCGGACTTGCTCAAAAGCTTCCAATACTGAACAGAACACTCTTGTGACATTTCGCATTTAGCCCTAGGTCCTGTAACGTGCTCGTGAGGCTGGCGGATCAGAAATGATGGAAGAGATGAGAATGGAAAAGCAAAGGGAAAATCAGAATAACGAGAACAAAACAAAACACAATCCTTAGATATTCTTGCTTAAATGTAAGGCCTCACACCCCTTCAAGCGGGGTAATGTTATCTCAGAGTAAAAAATATTATTTTCACATCCCATCACCCCAAAAGGTGCCTTGGTTTTCATCTTGTTTAACCTGCGCCATGAGGAAATCAGAGTCTCTCCTACTTTCATAATACTCAATTGCTAACGGAAAGTCAAACTCATTAACGGTGGGCCCGTCGATGGCGATCTTCATGAGGTTGGACAGGCCAGAGTCCTTTGAGGAGCACCACCGCCTGTGTTTCATGAGTTCCCGGCCCCGGTTGATCTTCTCGTAGAGCACCGAGCCAAGAGGCAAGGCCAGAGCAATGGCAGCCAGGACAGCAAAGTCTGGGAAGAGCTCATGCATTTCGGAATTGCTGTAAACCAGCTTGACGCACAGGTCCTTGAAGGACAGCTGGCTGAGGCAGAACACGATCCGTTTGAAAAGGGGGAAATCGTTCAGGGCCCTCTCACTCACCACCACCTGAGAATACGCCTGCAAGAGGAAGTTCAGTTCATTGATGCCATAGCTGCCGATATCATCCAAAGACTGGGGGTAGCACTTGGGGTTAAAGATGGTGGAGAAGGACTTGACAGCCTCAAGCCCGTGGCTGGGGAATCTATCCAGCAGGTTTCCCTGCACGCTCTCAAGGTAGGTTTCCTTCAAGTGCTCAAAGTTCTTCAGGTGCAGCTTGGAGCAGCTGGCGAGCTCCACCCCCTTGTAGTAGAAACGGCTCTCGTCTTCCCAGTCCTCCTGGGGATGCTCATTCAGCTCGTTGAGGAACTCCTGGAAGTTCTGGCCGCTCACGCTCTTCAGGGCCTGCAGGGTGGCAGCGGTAGCCGAGAGGATGGGCTGCAGGGTGGAGAGATCGAAGTCCTCGATCTGGAAGAACCAACTCAGCTTTTGGAAGATGGGGAGGATGTCCAGGAGAATCTTTGTGAAAGCCACGAACTGGAACTTCTTGAGCTCTTCACAGAGGCCTAACGCCACGGGGGATCTCTCGGATTCACTCTCCAGCAGAAGCACCAACGTAGGCCAGGAGGAGTCAATTGCCTCCACAGCGGGGAACATGGAAGTCCAGTGGATGGTCTTGGGACCCTTCAGGTCCATCTCACCTAGATCCAGGATGCTCTGCAGCTCCTGAAGGCTGTTGCTCTCCCCTTTGAAGTTGGAGTAAAGTCTGAAGACGGCGTCCACCGTGGACTCGTATTTCCGGACATACTCAATGTTAGCGACACTCTCAGCAGGGAGCAAGGAGCTCTTGTGGGAAAGGCAGTGCATCTCCGTGAGGAGAGGACACACGGACTTCAGCTTGGCCCCCACCCCATTCAGTCTATCGGCCACCAGGCAGGAACTGTGAAAGCTGAGCCACGTGATCTTCTTGGTGGGAATGCCGAAAGAGTGCATCACCTCGACCGCTTTGTCCACCACAGTGCAGGCCTCCCCGGCTGGCAACTCAAAGCTGCCCAGGAATGTGATGGAGGTCTGCCCGTCGTACGGGGAGACGGTGGTTGTAAACATGAGCAGGTTCCGGTGCTCCAGCACGTCGACCGTCTCGTCCACCACCAGCCCAACGAACGGCGAGGCTTTCATCTTGTGCCTGTCCTCGTTGTGAAGGACTTTGACGATCGCTGCCTGCGCCAGTGAACGAAGCAGCACCAGGGTGGGCGGGGGGGGAAAAAGAAATGAAAATGAATTTCGAAGCACATGGGGAATTTGCAGCATGCTTAAAAAAGGCCTTAGAAGTGGCAAGGTGCCCTGACTGGTCTCACTTAACCCTGACTCAGGAAAGCATTTCAACGCAGGCTTCCTTTAAGCCCTACTGACTTTCCACGAGACTTGGGGTCAAATTTTCAAATATCCTCAGATGACTTAACCTAAATCTCATTGTCAAAAGCACGAGTCACTTAGGAGTCAAAGAAAATCGATGGTACTTGGGCACTTTAAAAAAAAATGTTGGTGCACAGTTCAGATTTTTTAAAGGGCGTTAGGTGCCTAAGTCCCTTTAAAGTTGGGACTTACGTGATTTAGGAGTCTAAACCCCATTGACTTTCATTAGGCTCCCCAAGTGCCTACATCACTGTTGGAAATGGGTCTTTGGTGCTTCAGAATGTTACCTTTTGGCTCCTAGGTCACTTAGGAGTCAAAGGAAGTCAGTGGAACTCAGGCACATTTGAAAATTTTACTCTGAAACACATGCCTAGTGATAAGCGCATGTGTAAGCTGAGCAGATGAACTTCCCTGAACCGGGGCCTAATTCTGAAATAACGCCACGGGACTTCTTCTGGATTTACACTGGAGGGACAGAGAGCAGAATCCTTTGCATGGAAACTACAGTGACAATTATCCAGGCAACATTTAAAAAAAAAAAAAAGCTACAGAATCCTACTCTTTCGGCCCCGTTCCTCTTTCATGCCTACGTCAAGAGGTCAATCAGACCCAAGATCCACTGCAGGGATATAGTGCTGCTCTTGCCAATTACTATAAAACCCTGAAGTATTATTATGCAATATTTATATTGTCAGAGTGCCTACAGGATTCAGCGAGGCGAGCCCACGTCGTGCACGGCGCTGTACACACATGCAGGGAACAGAAGTCTCTGCCCCAAATTGGTTTCCTTTTTTAAAATAAGGGAATTTCCTGCTTGTTTACTAAAGCAGTATTGGAAACTCAAGCTAATGCTCGCTTAAGCCAATATTTTACTTGTGCTTAAGTCCCACTGATTTTGATAAGCACATACTTAACATTAAGCACCTGTTTGGTGGTATCCCAAATAGGAATGCATTTCTGACTCCTCCCCTGATTCTCCTTCATAGTGACTCTGGAATCTCATCTTTGTTAGAGTATAATTAGCATACCCGAGACCTGCTTTTGTATTGTGTTATAATTTCATCTGTTACTCTCAGACTTTAAAAACAAATCACACATTGAAGAAGCCATAAAACTTCATGATTTTTTTTTCTTAATTCCATTTGGCCCCTTTCATTAAAATACCACTGATTTGAAACTTTTTTTTTTTTTTTGGCAAATGCAGCAAGTACCACTAGAGGCTGAGGAATCTAATTAGTGGGTTAGTCTATTTGCAGTAAAATAGGGCTCTTTATTTAGCTAAATGACTGGCAAATGGCCAAGATTCACTACAAATTAATTTGATTTTAACAGGCATGAACATTCGTAAAATTAAGAAAATCCTCTCTGAATTCTTTGCCTTCAACTTGATCTCACTGATTACCCAGTTTAGGGTAAAAAAAAAAGACGAAAAATACCCCCACAGTGCTCTGGTATGCTAATTGATCTCTTGAGCTTTGACCATTAAAATATTCATCATTCATTTATTGTGAAATCTGGCACCTTCAAACAGGAGGGAGGGGGAAATAAAGTTTCTGTTTTAAAGAAGTGGTGGTTTTACATTTCCTTCTCAAGTCCAGTAGCTCCCCATGTACGTTAAAAGCACACGGATGACAGAATGAACTCATGACTTCCTGTTCTTTAACAGCCAGTCTCTGACGGACCCCATCACTTTCTACTGGCCCCTAGGAATTCCCATGGTGCCTAATTAGCTGTCGATACCAACAAGATTTTGCATCAATTTTTAATCTAGAGAAACGTCTCTTAAGCCTCCACAAAATGGGAGCAGCACGGAATTGCCAGCTGCAGGCGGTCTTATGTGAAGGTTTCGTGCAGACCAAGAGCTGGCGTAGCATAGTGGACTGAACTCATGGGCAGCTCTCTGGTTCCTATCCCAGCTTTGGCATCATTCTCGAAGGGGGAAATTCACCCGTTTGCAAGAGGCTAGCAAAGACGACCCATGCATCAAACAAGCTCAGGCCTTGAGCAGTTGAGTGGCCTTGTGCCGTTTCATGCCTCAGTTTCCCCACTAATAAAAGGGGGCGACACTACTACTTACCCACTTCCCAGTGGGTTTGGTGAGGACTGATTAGGTACCGTCTGCACGGCTCTAGGAGAACACAGAGCACAATAGAGTTCCAGGCATGATTAATGATCCATACCATTGTACTGGAACCTACATGCTGGACACCTTCAGGCAGGTTTTTTTTTAAAACTAGGAGGCTCCTGGTTAAAAGCTCAGCAGAGCACCTAGGCCAACCCCCGTGAGACTGGAGCACGTGCTTAGCGCTGCGATTCAGGAACGTGTCTGAAATGTTAAGTCCATGCTCCAGTCCCACCAGCTTGGTCAAGGCCTTGTCTGTCTGTGTCCAGAGATGCTTTCCCGTCCTAGGTGGGGATGCACGCCAGGCCTTTGCTGAACTGGGGGGCATTCAGGTGGCTTTATTGGTGGGTCGGTCACCAGCAGGCAGGGCAGCCCGAAGCCCCTGCGATCAAACACAGCCGGCAGGGCAGCCCAAACACAGCCGGCAGGGCAGCCCAAAGCCCCTGCGATCAAACACCAGGGCAGAGAACCCAACCACAAAGCCCCCGACTCCCTCACACACCTGCATCTCTTTGACGCTGCCGGGGTGGTAACAGTCATTGTGCTCCGAGGTCAGCAATGCCTGGCAGAGGTTGAACTTCTGGACCTCAAGCAAGGAGGAGCACTTCTCCGCCGGGATCTCCTCCTTGGCCATCCAGTACACGGTGGTGAGGACAGCTATCTTGGCGGGGTTCACTTCCACCTTGATCACAGAGCGCAGCTCCGGGTAGCTGTGGACGTGAGGGTCGAAAGCCAGCGTCCCTCGGTTCACCGCCAGCGCCTGGTGGTGAGCGCCGGAGGTAACGTGCCGCAGCAAGGCGTGGCGCTGGAAGTTATCCGTGCCCACGGTGAAGGCATTCTCCGCTTTGCCGTGCTTGTTCTTCACCAGCGCCTGGCGACACTCTAGGCAAAACATGAGTTTCCTTTCATAGTCAAACTCCAGCCAGGTAAATTCTTCCTTCCAGTGCTCATTGAAATAGCGCTTACACTTTTTATTGGAATTGGAAGTTTCCCCAGCTGGCTTTTTCCCCGCAGGCACCATATTGCTGTGGTTGGGAAATCAAACACTACGGAGGAACTGAACTGTGTCCTGGAAGGAGCAGCCTCTACATTTAATTTAGTAAGGAAGGTCTAGTACCACTTTCCTGGTTCGACTGGAGACGAAAGAGACAAGGGGAGAGGGATTAGGGCGCTGGCAAAACCTTCGCTAATTGCTTAGTCTCGTCTTTTAACGCAGGGCTACGGCAGCACTCAACGACCGCAGAGACGTGCCCAGCTGAGGAGCAGCCGCCACCGGACAGGCCGACAACTCGGAGATCCCTTGACCGACGACCTTCCCTTCACCATCTGAAGGCAAGGCGAGAAGGTATACTCAAGCCCAGAGCATGCTTTGCACTGCACTCCCTGCGAGGTGCAGGCTACCAGGCTAACCCTACTCTGTACCAGCCTCCCCCACCCTTAAACTGATCCCTTGGTCATGGATCTCCGCAGCTCCCAGGAAGCACGGCAAGAGCACAAGCATATGGAAGGTTCAGGCAAATAGTCTAGCCCCCTTGAGCAGGGCTGCAGGTGGGAGGGGACTCCATCTGCTGGGTCTCAGCCCCCCAGTGTTGCTCCTGCTGGGGAGCTGCCTCCAGCAGTAGGAAATTTTAGGGAAAACAGTCATGTGATAATGCAGCCCAATGGTTAGATCGTACGGGGCCTTGAGCAAAGCACATCTGCAAAGCCCAACCAATCCAGCTGCTTCTTCCTTTCTCCCCTTTGCCTCGGACCCCCGTGGGCACACACCGCTTTCCGCCCCCCTCATGGCTGCAGTGACGGCTGGTAAAACTCTTCAGTTCTGGGCAACCGGTCGTGGCTGCATGCCAGCGAGCCCAGGGCAACTCGGAACCCCTGGCAACCGCTTTGAGTTCCCACCTCTGCGGATGGCCCAGACGCCGCTCAGTTACAGAGCGCTGGGATTTTACAATCTGCTCGAGGGAGATGGAAATAAAGAGCCGGACGGAAAGTCTCTGTGCAGTGGTCTACAGTAGGGATGTAAAAGGGTAACCGGTTAATCGGTTACCCTCACCTTTAACGGGTGAGGCTTACCGGTTCCGGTTAACCGGTAGGAGGTGGAGCAGCTCCCTGCCTGCCCCAGGCAAGGGGCCGTTTCAGCCCTGCAGGGCCCACTGTAGGCAGGGGCTGGTCCGGCTGACCGGCCAGAGCAGCCCCTGTTCGTGGTGGGCTCAGCCTGGCCCCCCCCTGCCGCAGGTTACATGCTGTGGCTCCCAGGATCCAGCTGCAGAGCGTGCTGCAATGCCTCCCCACCCGGAGTGGAGCTGGCAGCCCCCCGCTCCCAGGGTGGCTTAGCTGTGGGCTCCGCAGTATAAAGCTAAGAGCCTACAGTGCGCAGCTCATAGTGTGTGTAACCACTGAGATTGTTAGCAGTCACACGGTTACCCTTTAAAACAACTTTTTACATCCCTAGTCTAGAACATGGGAACAGCCAGACTGGGTCAGACCAAAGGTCCATCTAGCCCAGTAGCCTGTCTGCCACCAGCGGCCAACACCAGATGCCCCAGAGGGACGGAACACAACAGGTAATCCTCACGTGATCCCCCCCGTCACCCACTTCCAGAGAAACAGAGGCTAGGGATGCCTGGCTAATAGCCATTGATGGACCTAACCTCCATGAATCTATCGAGCTCTTTTTTGAACCCTGTTAAAGTTCTAGCCTTCACCGCATCCTCTGGCAAGGAGTTCCACAGGTTGACTGTGTGTTGTGAGAAGAAAAACTTCCTTTTGTTTGTTTTAAACCTGCTGCCTATTAATTTCATTTGGTGACCCCTAGTTCTTATATTGTGGGAATAAGTAAATAACTTTTCCCTATTCACTTTTTCCACACCAGTCATGATTCTATAGCCCTCTATCATATCCCCCCTTCGTCTCCTCTTCTCTAAGCTGAAAAGTCCAAGTCTTTTTAATCTCTCCTCATATGGGACCCGTTCCAAACTCCTACATTTTTTTTGCCCTTTTCTGAACCTTTTCCAATGCCAAGAGATCTTTTTTGAGATGAGGCGACCGCATCTGTACACAGTATTCAAGATGTGGGTGTCCCTTGGTTTTATATAGCGGCAATAAGCTATTTTCTGTTTTGTTCTCTGTCCCCTTTTTAATGGCTCCTAACATTCTGTTTGCTTTTTTCACTGCTGTTATCAACTATCACGTCTATCGTCCTCACTTCCTACCGACCCTTTGCAAAGAAGTCCCGTAAATCTGCCACCAGGATGTCGTGAAAGGCCGGCGAGAGCTGGTTATACCCGTCATCACTCGTCACTGAATTTACTTCATTACAGAGATGAAAGAAGCGAAGAGGGGAACGAAGGAGAGAAGGGAAAGGGAATTGATAAGCCCTGTACTGGAAGGAGAGACTAAAGCAGGAGAGATTTTCCAGCAGCAGAGGGGGCGTTTCCCAAGCTCCGCTTCCTACCGGAAGGAACGTACCATCTATGCCACCGCCAGGGAACCGGCAGCCCCTGTCCCCTTCCAACCTCACCCAAGGGTTCAATTTCTCCCTTGGCTCGAGGGGGAATGCTGTGCCCGCAGTCACGACGCCAGGCTCGGTAATTTCTCCTTGGTTCACGAGTTCTTGGCACTATCACCTTCCTGAGCGCTGCCATCCTAAGGCAACAGAGAACTAGCAAGTCTTTCCCCATTACCGTAGATTCGTTTCTTCAGCCATTTCCTGTCTGAAACCTAAAGGATCCCAACTTTTTCAAACTTGCCCTCAAATCACCCCAGTTTCCCAGGGGCTCCTGGCACAGAAGCATTTCTTGATGGGAGCCAAGCGTGCCAGGGCTCTGGCTATGCTAAACGTTCCCCGCCCCAATCACTCTGCTCATCAAATCTGTTCTTTGTAATTGCTCCGCTGGTCTCTACTCTCCAGGGCCAGCCTAGCCCAGCCACAAAGAGGGGGAAAATACACAACTAGAGCCAGAAAACATCCGACCTGACTAAAGAGAGAAGTCTCAGGGGGAGCCGTGTTAGTCTGTATCTGCCAAGACAGGGTGGAGTCTAGAGACTAACAGATTGATTTGGGCATACGCTTCCGTGGGTCAAACCCACTGCTGACGAAGTGCCCAAATGAATCTGTTAACCTCTAAGGGGCCACGGGACTCCTTGTTTTGGCAGGAGGTGGGCAGAGGAGCAGGATGAACCTCGGCTGGCCCGCATGGCGCAGTGGCAGGCTACTGCGCTGCCAACCGAGAGAGCCAGGTTTGTGGGGCTGGAAGACAGCCACCGTTGAGTGCGCCAGAGAGGCGCCAGGCATCCCGCAGCACCGGCGAAATGCGTCACCTGGCCACATGGACACTCGGAACAGACTTAGCAACAGCAAAATTCACAGAGCACGAAGGGGGGAATAGAGGGGAGGCACCAGACTTGGAGCCAGGAATTCCTGGGTGCCGATCTGGCCTACATCACTTCAACCACTTGGCAAACCTGCCTCAGTTTCCCCCTCTCCACACCATGGTGGCCACAGTACTGCCCTGCCCCTCTCTGTGGCGTGGGAGACTGTCTGTGAAGAGCCACGCTCATGCTAAGCACTACTAGCTCACCTGAGCCTATGGGCAAGACGTAGGTCTCGACACAAGGCTATTCCAGCCAGCTTGAACCGAGGAAAACTTCCACTCCGGCAGGCAGAGGTCCAGTCCTGCCCCGTCCTTTACCACGCTGTCGTTCTGCCTCGTCCTTCACCACGCTGGCCTCAGGGCTACCTAGACACTTGTATGGATGCTCTGGGCAGGCATCAGAGCAATTTGGATCCTGGTACTCAAAGGCCCCTCCTGCTGGGGAGCAAGGCACGGTGTTCCCAAGCCAGAGACAGGAAATGGAAATGTCTCCCAGCCCCGGCTGCCCCCCATGCTCCAGGCCTGGCTCTTTGCACCTGCTCCTTTCTCTCTCTGCTCATTTCTTCCTACATTCCCCCTGGCGCCAGTGCCTTCTCCTCTGCTTCTCTCCCTCCGTGCTGCCCCCTCTATTGGGACAAAGCTCCTAACCCCTCATGATGCCCTCTGAGCAAAACCCTCCCACCCAAGCACATGCCTCCCACAACGGCCCACCCATCGACGGTACCTGGGACAATACTGACCAGCTGCGTGTGGCCCTCGGACTGTCCTCGCCCAGGGCCTGATCCAAAGCGTGCAGAAGTCAGAGGGCCCCTTCCCACAGACTCCACGGCATTTGGGATCAGGCGCTTAAAAGCAGGAGCAAAAGACCGGCCAGACTGGAGCAGGGCTGTGTCCGTCCAGGCCAGTGGTTCGCCACCTGTGGCCCGCGGGACACTTGCAGCCCAAGCAGCACAGAGCTGCGGCCACGGGCAGGGCCCTACAGGTAGTGCAGGATGCGGCCCACCATGGTAAACAGGTGGAGAACCACTGGTCTGTCCAGGAGCCCATCTCTGCATCAGATGCTTCCAGGGAAGAAAAGAGAAACCCCGCACTAGGCCAACCTTCTGAGAGGGGTTCGCTCTCTGCCCCAGGGTATTCATGCCTTGAAGGTGGATGTCCTTAGAAATCAAACCTACCCTTGTTTCCTTCCAAGACTGAGGGCTGCTTGGGGCAGCTCCCATCCACTCCAGCTGCGAGCACGCAGGAAAAACGGTTCCAAAAGCAGGAGGCTCTCTTGCAAAAAGTGCAGCCTCCCTGCCCAGCTTCAGCCCAAGAGCCAGCCCCTCGCTCCCCTGGGAAGGAGAAAGAAACATCTCCTGGGAATGTCACATAGGAGGCCGCGACGGGCCTGCCTGCCACAAGCTTCAGCTGTCCGTCAGCCAGAAGCACGCCCACCAGGTCTCCTGCCTCCCGCTGCTGAGCCAAGGCTCCCCCTGAAGAAGCAGTCACCCCCTGCCAGGTAATCCTCTTCCCCGAGCGGGACACAGCTTTTGCATGGGACGCAGTGGAGCGGGGGCCAGTAGCCCAGCGAAGATCGATCTGGAGCCCTAGGATGCAGACACGCTCCCCAGTGTGTCCTCACAACAGGCCATGCTCCCGCTAACCACTGCTTTCCCCAGCGGGAACAGCGCCGAGCACTATGCTAAAACTCTGGCAGGCACAGTCCCTTCCCCACAGAGACCTTAATTCCCCTGAGAGCGCCTGAGATGGCGCAGGGTCCTCTACCCCCACAACTCCCTTACCTCCCAGAGCACTGGGTCCCATGCCTGCTAATCTGCCCTGGCATCTTCCTCCACTTTCACCTTCCCTGGGATGGAAGTGTGGGCCCTGGCTGGCGCTCTGAAGTCGTGCGGGGGGCAGGAAGGGAATACATAGAACCACTTCCATCGCCACTCTGGGAGCACTCGGAGGTGTCCACAGAGCTTCGGAGGAGTTGGAAGAGGTGACAGAAGACGACTGGGGAGCGCTGAGCCCCCAACTCTAAAATCCCAGCCCCAGGGAGCTCCCCACGCAGAGAAACTGCGTTGCCGCCGCCCCGAGGTTCGCCAGAATTCTGGGCTGCCGTAAGATGCATAACACATAGTAAATAATGTGCTACAATAAAACCCTCCATTTTCTCTGCTCCCTCGCAAATGCCAGCACAAACAGCCTGACTTCACGGCCTTTCAGCCTCCACAAAGAGCACCCAGCGGGTGGCTTTCCAAACATGGCTATCCTAAGACTAATAAAAAAGCCATAGACATCTGTTCAGAGCTTCCCATCCCAAAGGCCAGGATCAGGCAAAATTTGCCTTGCCAATGCATGGAGCCTGGGGGGGACTGGGCTAAAAGATGGGTACAGATGCCCTCAACCATTTCCTAGCTAACGTGAACACAAGCACTGGGAGAAACTCAGGGGTGGGCAGGGTGCAGTGAAAAGCAGCTAGCTAGTCCTGCATTTCCCAGCTAGCGGTTGTGCATGCGGGGGCACTCCGGGTCTGCTGAGCACGTTTCATTTACTGCTGGGAATTTAGCAGATCATGAAAAGCTACGGCCCCTTGACAGATGAGGCTGGGGCGTGGGGGGGGAGTAACTCAATTCTTCCCTTCCCTTTCTGGGGCATTCCTCTCCTATTCCGCCCAGCTGGAGAGACGTTTGGGCAGGTTTATTTTTCAGACAGGAAGCCTCTCTCTGACACCCCTGCCTGCAAGAAACCAGCCAAAGCCCAGGTTACGAGCACGCTGCTTCCATCCCCACCCCGCTCCAAATCCGTGCCAGGGGTTGGATACCTGCTTCGAGATGAACAACACGCAACTATCCCTTCCCCAAAAAAAAAAAAAAAAAAACCCTCACCACCCATAGCCCCCCAGATACGTACCATTGAAAAGCTGCCATAGGATTTGGGATGGGGGGGCTTGCAAACCTCCCAGGTATTTTTTTTAAATAGAAAAAAACAACAATTAAACCAGCCCACACTTTGTAAACCAAAATATTCCCCCAACCCTCTCCAGTGACTTGCCAAGGCACCAGGGGCAGAACCCCCACAGGCCGCTGCAAAGCCCAGCCCGGTCCCCTTCCCTGGGCTCTCCCCTCTTGCCCCAGGCAAGCGGTGCCCCAGGAGAGGCAGGGGGGTGCAGACAAAGCCCTGCAGCGCCTGCACCCACTCACTGGGACATGGGAGCAGCCATCTTGCTCGGTGGACTTTCTGCCTGCTCCGATGCTCTGAGCTGCTGGCAGCTGCAGTGGCCACTAGTGGCAGTCAGGGATGGGGAAAAGGGGGGGCTGAGGCTGCTGGGAGGGGGTGTTTGTGGCTGGAGGAGCCTGCCTCTCCTCAGGGGTTTTATTCACCCCCAAGCCACAGGCCTGACCTCCTGCAGCCCTTCCTGACTGGGTCTGAGGACACCCCAGCCCTGCGAGGGGCTCTTTGGATTCAGGATGTGTAATGGGGGGGGGACGGCCAGATAGCCCCACTGAGACGAAGTAGCACCTGCCCCCGAGGAGTTTACAATCCCGGTGGGCAAGACCGACAAAGGGTCCACCGAGAAGCCAAGGGCCAGTCTGAAAGGCGGTCTGCTCCTACGGAGGCGCAATATTCCCTGTACGCTCAGGAGAGAGTCCAATGCCGCCCAGTCGATTAGCAGAGTGCCCACAGCTAGGACCTGTGTTTCTGCTGGTGGTGCACATCCGCGTGTGCCTCGGTGCACATAAAAAATTATTCTGCACATGGATGGAAAAGAATAGCGGGAACATGGGCAGGCACCTGTATCCAGCAGTCAGGGATGAAGCCTGGTGTCCTACCCACGCAAGGAGCATTTTGGAAACGCCTAGCTCCGAATTCCTCGACCACTGCTGTACAGAGAGACTGCAACAGAGGTAGGACTTGAATCCGGGTTGCCACTGCTTTACAGAACAACTATCCACCAGTGCAGCCATCTCTGCACCGCCCTTCCCCAGCCTAAAACAAATCACACCGAAAGGCAACGCCTTTTAACCCCAATGCAGGCCGGTCTCATTTTCCCCGCACTGATCTTTGTATGAGACTGGAGCATCAGTGCTGTGGGCAGCAGAAAAAAAGTAAGCCAAAGGTTTCCATTAGCTGTTTATTTGCAAATCCCAAAGGATGGCAGTTTATTTGTAAAAAAGCACACCCAATCAAACAACACCAGACCATGGTCCTCCTGCAATGCTTGCAATCCAAACACTATACATGTGGCGACCTGAACTCAAAAGGGAAAATGTGGAACACGGAAAGTGAAAGGCCCATCTGGAGCAGACCTGAAATCTCTTAGGACCAATATTCTGGCTCTAAAACCAGCTGATCCCAAAAATGGAACAGCCTATATCTGAAACATGCCTGTTCCCCCCCTTCCCCCAAACTATTACAGAAACTGGACCCAGAAGTCAAAATGAAATGGACTAGTCTATGTCTGTTGTACAAACCATGATGGGTCAAAAGGGAATGGACAAAGGAAAAAGAAAATTTTAGTACCACCTGCAGTTGTAATGTAGTAGGGGATTGTCTGTGGTGAGCAAAAAAAAAAAAAAAAAAAGCACACACCTGCACGATTTTGAAAATGATGGTGCCCATTTAGACCACAAGACGAGCTCTGCGTAAGCTCGAGAGCATAAGATGGTCCAAAGACGCCATTCCTTCCCCACCTCGACCCTTTAAATAATTAAGCCACTACTGCAGCTCTATTACCATACCATGGCGCTGCCTCATGGGCAGATCTGCCACGCGTCTCTTGCTGGAGACTCTCTCGTTAGAGCAATCGGTTAAGTGTATCCCTCTTGGGATGGAAAAAAAATCTGCAGTGTGATTTCAGGAGACATCTGAAGTCGCCCATCACAGTAGAGGCAACACAAAACAGGAGCTCACCAGGGAAAGCATTGAACCTCTCTAGTCCGGCATTCTCTGGCCCGGCAACTTCCATGGTCCGGCATGATTTTAGTTAACTGGATGTCCACTTATCCATCCATGTTACTTAGATGCTGAGAACAAGAATGTACTTGACTCTGCCTGGCTAGGGGGCCGACTGAAGTCTCCAGGACTCCTGGGTGGCAAGGCAGGCGCACGCCCGTCTGTTTGCAAGATCGGTGCCTTGTGTTGACACTCAAGCATCACAGTTGGTGACAGCACAGCACTGACAATGGCGCCAATGGGAAGGGGCCCATTACAGACCCCTCTAACCCATCCGCATGGCCAGGTCTGGTCCCTCGCCTGGGGTAGTCGAGCCAGTAAGTCCCATTCTCCTCTAGGGGACTTGGTACCCAGAAGCTGGGCCGGGCAGGCTCTCAGTGTTGACATTTCAGGGGTCTGGTCTACTCCCCAGTGCAGCTCTGGTACCCACTGGTCTCTGCTGACCACTGCCTCCCCCCACTCACCTGCCTGGGTGGTCTCAGCCAATGGAGGGGGAAGGCTGCCAGGGACCCAGGAGGGCTGGAACAATGCGCACAGAGTGGGGGCTGAGAGCCATAGAACCAAACTGTAACCTGCGTCTATGATGGAAACCACTTCAAGGCAGGGCTGCAGCAGCACCCCCTGCACCCCTACTTCCAGCACCTATGGAGGGACCGGCCCGGCCATGCTGCCGACTCAGCCCAGTGGACATGGTCACTTCCCAGCAAGGCGGGTGAAAGCGGCCGAATGCAGGGCATGGGGGAGTGGGTTGGGGCGGGAAAATGCGAGGCAGTGGGGGAGATCTGTGTGTGTTGGGGCCCTGGGCAGTGTGGGACGCTGTGCAGTTGTGGTGGGGCTGTGGGGTGGGGAGCTGAGCAGTGGGGAGTTTGCGGGGCGGGGCGGTGGTGGTGGTCTATGGATGGGTGATGGTGGTGTGCAGGGCTCCAGGCAATTGGGGGAGGCGTTCTGAATGAGCATGGAGGTCGGGGGGTTCTGGGGAGCGTGGTGTGGGCCTGACCTGGAACATTTCTCCTCCCCTTATGGATGCCTGGATGGTGAAGGGGCTCCAGCAGCTCCCTCCTGTTGTCTTGTCCATGCTCAGGCAGCAGGATGCATCCGGACAGGAAGCATTCTAAGACTCCCTCACCTCTCTGGAAAGTTTAACAGCTGGGGGAGGGGATTCCTCCCCAGCCCCAAGGCTTATCTGTCCAGAGAGGAGCCTGCACACACCTGTTTTACCTGCAGCTGCCCCGCTGCTAGGCCTCCTGCTATTTGCAGCCCCCTGGGGCGTGCTGAGTAGAGGCTGTCTCCCCCTTCCCCTGTTCCTGGTGTGGAGCACATAAGAACAGCCACACTGGGTTAGACCAAAGGTCCATCTAGCCCAGTGTCCTGTCTGCTGACAGTGGTCAATGCCAGGCAACCCCAGAAGGAATGAACAGAACAGGGAATCATCAAGTGATCCCTCCCTTGTCACCCATTCCAAATTTCTGGCAAACAGAAACTAGGGACACCATTCCTGCCCACCCTGGCTAATAGCCATTGACGGACCTATCCTTTATGAATTTATCTAGTACTTTTTTCAACCCTGTTAGAGTCCTGGTCTTCACAACGTCCTCTGGCAAGGAGTTCCACAGGTCAACTGTGTTTTGTGTGAAGAAATACTTCCTTTTGTTAGTTTTAAACCTGCTACCTATCAATTTCATTTCCACAAAGTGCCAAAATGTCATTTTGACATTTTCAACCTCCCACCCAAATTTATATTTTTTGGGGAGGGGAAGGAGTCAACACTGACACTATCCTGCGGGGGGCGTCAGCTTTGACAAATGGGTATTTTCTGATGAAAACGTGTCAGAAAACTCCCTACTCATTCTAATTTCTAGCCCTTATACAGACAAACCCCCCCTCTTCCTGCACATGTGATCTGAGTGCAACCTAAGCGTTCAAAATCCAAAAGGCACAAGGAAGAACCCCAAACACACTATTGTTTTGAAGGCTCGGAGGTGGGCGAAGCTGGAAAGGCGCTTTTTCATGGAAGTCAGGTCCCGCTTTATTTCCTGAACGAGTTAAACCCTTTCTCCTTTTCTTTGCTGTCACCTTTCTTCCCTTTCTGGGTCGCGGGCGCCTTGCTGCGATCAATGTAACCCGATGTGACACAGGCAGCAAGCACGCCAGCAGGCCGGGGAGTGGAGAACCTCTTTTCAGTAGGCATCACATGCCCCAGTCCCCAGCTGGAATGTCAGCAGGGACATTGGCTCGCATTCTCCACACACACACCCCCCGCCCAGATCTCGATGCCAGGGCACCCTGGCATGCCCAAGCCCCCCCTGAACCCCAGCAAGAAGATGTCCCCTCATGTCGGGCTAAGGGACGGACGTCTGCTGTGCAGAAGCAGCATTCGTCTCCCCCGTTCTCTCCTCACACCATGCGCAGACCACTCATTTCCCTTGCAGGGGTTTTTCCAAAGGGCAGAGCCAGTGACCCAGAGTTGTGGGAGCAGCCCAGTATAGCCACGGGGCCTCCTGGCTACGTTCTGTCAAGCTGATGCAAAGAGCGCTCAGCCTGAAATGCAGTCTGCTTTGACAGGGATTCTCTGCTTCTTCTGCCCCCGGCCAAGGACCTGGATCAAGCTGCAATGGGGAGAGGGAGAGCAAAGCTGGCATGCCCCGGGGGTCTCGCAAGGGCCCAGGGTACGGTGGAGCTAGCTGTAATGATGCACTCTGCCTGTGTATTTTATCAGGCAGATGGTTTGATTTGGCTCCACCCCTCTCTAAGCCCCCAGAATGCCTATAGACCAGGGGCAACCTTGTACAGCACCTGGGACGATGGAATCCTGCTACAGACTTCTGCCTTCCCCCTCTGATCCACTGTAGGGAGACAAAGCATCAGCAAATAAAGACAAATGCAAAGTGCTCCACTTAGGAAGGAACAATCAGTTTCATACATACAGAATGAGAAGTGACGGTCTGGGAAGGAGTACGGCAGAAAGGGATCTAGGGGTTATAGTGGACCACAAGTTGAATATGAGTCAGCAGTGTAATGCTGTTGCAAAGAAAGCAAACATGATTCTGGGATGCATTAACAGGTGTGTTGTGAGCAAGACACGAGAAGTCATTCTTCCGCTCTACTCTGCGCTGGTTAGGCCTCAATTGGAGTATTGTGTCCAGTTCTGGGCACCGCATTTCAAGGAAGATGTGGAGAAATTGGAGAGGGTCCAGAGAAGAGCAATGAGAACGATTAAAGGTCTAGAAAACATGACCTATGAGGGAAGACTGAAGGAATTGGGTTTGTTTAGTTTAGAAAAGAGAAGATTGAGGGGGGACATGATAGCAGTTTTCAGATATCTAAAAGGGTGTCATAAGGAGGAGGGAGAAAACTTGTTCATCTTGGCCTCTGAGGATAGAACAAGAAGCAATGGGCTTAAACTGCAGAAAGGGAAGTTTAGGTTGGACATTAGGAAAAAGTTCCTAACTGTCAGGGTAGTCGAACACTGGAATAAATTGCCCAGGGAGGTTGTGGAATCTCCATCTCTGGAGATATTTAAGAGTAGGTTAGATAAATGTCTATCAGGGATGGTCTAGACAGTATTTGGTCCTGCCATGAGGGCAGGGGACTGGACTCGATGACCTCTCGAGGTCCCTTCCAGTCCTAGTATTCTATGATTCTATGAAATGCCATGTGCTGATGAGCCAATTTATGGAGTAAATAACTGGAGAGGGATCCAGAGGTTTGTGGTATTTTTAGAGAGGTGGGGATGCTAAAGGAGATTGGGACTTTTGATCCCCACTGTCCTGTAACATGAGAATGGGACACTCAATTAAATTAAAAGGTGGCAGATGAAAAATGGATTAAGGAAATACAACTTCCTGTGGCGGGGAGTTCCGCAGTCCATGATGGATGAAGTGGTTGGGAGCAAGAACTCAAAATTAAAAGGTGCTGGGCATTTATATAGATAACAAGACTATCCAGAGTTCTTATAATTAATTACAACAAAATTCTTGAAAGGGATACAGTACTTCGTGCTTCAGGGCTTAAGCCAATATGAATTAGAGACCAGGATAAGACCTCTGTGGAGGGCAGATTATCCCACAACTGCCTCCTTCAGCTGGCCACTGTCAGAGGCAGGAACTGGGTTCTGCTCCAGACTGGCGACGTCTGTGGTCCTACACAACCCATCCCTGGTGGTGTGAGCACGCAGCCAGTGATGTCATACGCATCGCTCCATAAAGTCACCTACCTGCGCCAGTGTGTCCGTCTGGTGGGACCAGGCACGAGACGCTGCTGTCGCCGAGGCATGAATAAGGGATAACACGCGGCGCAGAGATGAACGCCCTTTTCTGCTGGAGCTCATTTACATTTTCCGACAGCGGCTCTCTGGAAGGTGGGGAAGGAGTCGGCTGCAAACCACAGCCCTCCTCATGCTACACTCCCTCCGTCAAGACCAAGTACGAGACTGTTCCTGCCCTGACTCCCGCCTTCAGTGCCGGATTTACGCAGAAGCTCATGAAGCTACAGTTTAGGGCCTCGGATTACGAGGGGCCTCTAAATAGAAAAAAAATGACTAGTTTTTAGTTGCAGCCTCGCCTATGTGCCGGTATCGATGCAAATATAAAAACTTCGTTATTTCTATTCTCATTCTCCTTTCTGTTAGAATAATGCACATTGTTGGGTAATACTATGGGGTCTCTTAAAGCTACTGTAGCTTAGGGCAGGGGTAGGCAATAGTTTTCACAGGGGAGCCACTTAATGAATTTTGGTACATGGTCACGGGCCACCCCGGGAAGAGGCAGTGCCTGGGGCAGAAGAGGTGGGGCTGGGGACTAGCCTCCCCCCACAATTGCAGCTCCTGGCTAGGAACGTAGGCGACTAGTTGACTACCCGATAACCATATGCTTATCGGGTAGTCAAGTAGTAACTTGACTAGTCACTTCCCTCCTACCCTTGCTATCAGAGAGAGGCAGCAAGGGGGGCTGGGGGAGCAGGAGCTGGTGCTAGGGGGAGCTGGCTTAAAAGCTGGTTCCCCTCAGTACCGTTTAGGGGTAGGAGAGGCAGAGGCACAGCGGAGGACCAGGTGTGAGCTGGGAATCAGCTGATTCCCGGCTTGCGCCAGGTCTCAGATGCTGCAGCTCTGCCCTTTAAATGTATTAAGAGCCGCCAGGCTCTTAATACGTTTAAAACGCGAGGCACAGCTGCGGGGACTGGGAGCGAGCTGGGAATCAGATGTCCTGGCTTGTGCCCTGTCCCCCACCACTGTGCCTCTGCTTTTTAAATGTATAAAGAGCCTGGTGGCTCTTAATACATTTAAAAGGCAGAGCTGCAGCATCTGGAACTGGGCACGAGCTTAGAAGGTCATCAAGTCCAGCCCCCTGCCCTAGGCAGGACCAATCCCAACTAAAGTGAGACCTCCCAGTGTGGGCAGGAAGGCTGGTCTAGGGCACTAAAATTGTGGTCAGAGACCTGGCTTCCATTCCCAGCTCTCCCATGGTCACACAGGGTCTCTTAGTGCCTCGATTTCCCAGCTGTACAACGAGATTAGTACTTCCCTCCTCCCGAGGGGTGGGGTGGATCCAATCCAACCACCATGGGAGGCCCTTAGTCAGGGAGGCTGCATCTCCCTGGCAAAAACAGGGCAGCTGCCCTCATGCTGACGAGGCCTATCCCAGGCATGGCCAAAGGGAGTCCTCCAGATCCACACAGCCGCTAACAAGACACAAGCGACGGTCTCTTATTTCATTTCTCTGCCAGGCTGGGCACCACCTTTTGCTAGTGACTGAATGTGACAGGGAGGAAGCGGTGAACGAAACTCAGATGACATCCCAGCTAACTCCCAGACAATGGCTGCAAAGAGGGTTATACATAAAAGGAGGAGAAAGAAGGGCCAGGGTATTTATTTATTTCTTCTATCTACTAAAAGGCCAGGATTTTTCCAGCGACTCCTGTTCCAACACGGCCGCAAACTCATACAATGCTTCATACAATGACCGAGAGGCCTTCTGCACTGCTCCTTCTCCCACCCAAATGTGGACACTGCTAGAGTAAAAACTGGTTACCAACATGGTATTCGTACTGTTCTTTGCGGTGTGGCATGGAGGCTGCATGGGATGGTATACAGGACTCTGCCACCCTTCCCCCCCTCAGTTTCTTCCTGCGGGTGCTCCGAGCAGAGGCAGATGAGGATTTTGCGGGGTCCAGGGCAGCACAATTTCGCGGGGCCCCCCCTTTGACACGGCGCATGCGCGGGGCTTTTTGAAGAGCGGGGCCCGGGGCGGCTGCCCCGCTCGCCCTGCCCTATATCCGCCCCTGGCTCCGAGAGAGGAGAGGCGGGTGGGATTTGGACTGGACACGAGCAACGCATCTCGAAGAACTCGTACAAAAGGTAGGTAACCGTTTTCCGTCTTCAAGTGATTGCTCGCGTGCTTTCCAATAGGGGACTTCCAAGCAGTTCGCCTGGAGGAGGGGCTGGAGATCAACATACAATCATAGAACGCTAGAACTGGAAGGGACCTCGAGAGGTCATCGAGTCCAGCCCTGTGCCCTCACGGCAGGGCCAAGCACCATCTAGATCAGGGGAGGCCAACCCGCAGCTCAGGAGCCGCATGCAGCTCTTCAAAGGAAAAATTGCGGCTCCCGTACCCACAGCTCGGGGCTCTGAAAGGGGCAGCGTGTTTCTATCTGCATGGGATGCCGGTGTAGACTTCAAAATGGCCACCTTCAAAATGGAACAGAATGCCTGCTCTGTTCTTAAAAGGGCTGCAGCTGGGCCCCCCCCGCCCCCTTTTTTTTGGGGGGGGGGGCCTCAACTTTTCCCCCTCTCGGCTCTTTGCGCCACTATTTTGGCTCTTCATCTGTAACGGGTTGGCCACCCCTGATTGGGATTGGTCTTGCTTGGGCAAGGTGCTGGACTTGATGGCCTTCTAAGGTCTCTTCCAGCTCTATGGTTCTATGATTCTATGTAGGTCATCCCCGACAGGAGTCTGTCCAACCTGCTCTTAAATATCTCCAGTGATGGAGATTCCACAACCTCCCTAGGCAATTTATTTATTCCAGTACTTCACCACCTTGACAGGAAGTTTTTCCTAAAGTCCAACCTAAAACTCTCTTGCTGCAATTTAAGCCCATTGCTTCTTGTCCTCACACAATGCTGTCTGTAGTTCCTTGCTTGCTGGGTCATGGTGTAGCATTGTGAAGGTGTGGACGGAGGACCACACCGCTGCACTGCAAGGGTACGTCTACACAGCAGTGTTATTTTGGAATAACTGATGTTACTCCGAAATAACAAAGCCCATGTCTATACTACGTGCAATTATTTCAACATAATGTCTAAATAATGGCGAGCCGGAGGACTTCTTACTCTGACTTCTGTAACCCTCATTTTACGAGGGGCAAGAGAAGTCGGCGGTAGAGTTCTCTATCTCGGACATCCTGCTGTGCAGACAGCGCCAAAAGCCGAAATAAGCCATTGCGACTTCAGCTACACAAATGACGTAGCTCGAGTTGCGTTGCTTATTTCGGCATTAACCCTGTTGCGTAGACATGCCCCAAATCAGAACTTGCGTGAGGATCACCGCAGAGGAAATGAGCCATGAGAGCCGGGGCTGGGACCTTGGCCAGGCCGTCGCAGGTCCTGACGCAGGACATAATCCATAACAAGAGAGGCAGTCTCCTCATTTTTCCTGCTATCGCGATAAAGAGTTGTGGCGATTTACAAACCGGCGTAGAGCATTCAGTGTAGGCGGGCAGGGTGTGCCTGGTATCATGGGACGGAAGGGCCCGCACCTTAGACATGGCATGGGGCTTTGGGAGCAACACGGGTCGGAAAATGCCCTGTTTGACGTGGAAGTGGGAGACCACCTTAAGCTGAAAAGCCAGGTGGGGGCGGAGCTGCACTTTACCCTTATAAAAGACAACTACGGGGCTGTGCCCCCTGCTCGCTACACTCACCAACCCCGCTCGTTGGTGGGGGGATAGGCAACCCTGGCTCTCCCCCCAGCCGCCAGAGGGCCAGGCTGCGGCTGCGCCAGGCTGGGCCCCTTAAAAGCATAGACTCTTAGGGCTAGAAGAGACCTCAGGAGTCATTGAGTCCAGCCCTCTGCCCAAGGCAGGACCAACCCCAACTCAATCAACCCAGCCAGGGCTTTGTCAAGCCGGGATTTAAACACCTCTAGGGATGGAGAGTCCACCCCCTCACTAGGGAACCCATCCCAGTGCTTCCCCACCCTCCTAGGGAAAGAGTTTTTCCTACTATCCAACCTAGACCTCCCCCACTGCAACTTGAGACTGTCGCTCCTTGTTCTGCCATCTGTCACTACTGTGAACAGCCTCTCTCCTTCCTCTTTGGAACCCCCCTTCAGGGAGTTGAAGGCTGCTCTCAAATCCCCCCTCACTCTTCTCTTCTGCAGACTAAATAAGCCCAAATCCCTCAGCCTCTCTTTGAAGGTCACATGCTCCAGCCCCCTCATCATTTTGGTGGTCCCTTCTCCCTTCCCAGCTTGCCCCCAGCCATGCCAGCCTGGGCCCTTTCTTTCTCTCCCCCCTCTCCCCCCTCACCACCACACCAACCCAAGCCCTCTCTCTCCTCCCACCCCAGCCACGGCCTAACCCTAACTCCCCCTCTCTTGACCAAGGCCGCGCCAGGCCTGCCTCTGTCCCCGGCAGCCGGGGAAGACCGGGCCGAAGCCATGGTGTGCCAGAACCAGTTCTGCCCCCGGCAGCCGGGTAAGGCTGAGGCTGTGGCTGTGGCACCCCAGCTCTTCACATGGCCACCGGAGCGGGCCGGGCTGGCAGTGGCTCCAGGGATGGGGCCCAGAGCAGAAGGGGAGGGCCTGGGGATGGGGCTTTACCCGCCCGTGCCTGCCTCCCTTCCCCCAGCCTGTGGATTCTGTGATGTGATGACATCACTTTGTCGTCCCACAGGAAAAAAAATATTTTTATATATATTTAGAGATGTATGGGGGTTCAGAGGTGAGAGCTCTGAAACCTGTGTGGCTGAGGTTGTGACCACCAGCCAGGCTACTTCCAAGAGAGGTAGGACAGGGGACAGGTCAGCAGGGGCTTAAAGGGGGGCCCATGAGCTGGGACAGGACCAGGTCGGAGATCCCACCGCGGGAGGGATTGTTGGTGCCCAGGGAGACGATGCGGAACCTGAACTTCCTTATGAACATGTTCAGGTTTCAAAGATCCATCACGGGCCTGAGCTCTCCCTAGGGTTTGGGGAGAAGGAATTATCGGGAATAAAATCTCTTGCCCCGAATACTTGAGGAAACCGTCTCTCTTGCCCTCCTCTTGAACAACAACAACAAATCATATTGGCCCATCCAAACACTTCAACATTCACGGAGCTGGAGCTGGGATTTACGTTCCCTGCAACGAAGCCCGAGCAAAGAGGGAATTTTATGTTGGATCAGAGTGCCAATGAGGCCATTTTCTACCTTGCACTTCCTCTCACTTCTGTCTTACTCCCGGCATCACCAAACCTTCCAGGCTCTTGCAAGGCAATTTGTTACCTTTGCCATCCCGGCAGCTAGGGTGGGATCTCAGGCATTATAAAACAAACCCCATTGAGGAGTAAGAGAGCCCAAAATGATGATCCAAAAGCAAAAAATCAGCTTGAATCTCTCTAGTCTTGGGCTTAGTCTACACTGCAGGGTGTTTGCTCAAGAAGCCTTTTGCAGAAGATTTCTTGCACAAAAACGTATTGCGCAAAAGCGCGTCCAGACCTCAAAGTGCATCGCAAAAGCGATGTGCTTCTGCGCAAGAGTGTCTCCATACTGCATGGACGTTCTTGCACCAGAAAGCTCTGATGGCCATTCTGTGAATGGCCATCAGACCACCTGTGCTTTTTCCGATGGGTTTTTGCGCAAAAACCCCTCTGGAGCATCCACACCTGCCTTTTTGCACAAGAGCTGTCGTGCAAAAAGGACGTATTCCTTGTGGGGAGAGGAATAACTCTACCAGCAAAAGCCCTCTGTTCTGTCAATTTTCTTGTGCAAAAACACGCTTGAGGTGTGGGCGCTCTGCCGGTTTTTGTGCAAAACCCACTGGTTTTGCGCAAAAACCTTGTAGTGTAGTCATAGCCTTGGAGTCTCCTCTCTGAAAGTTCAGAATAAAGCACCGAAAATACCCTCCCCCCCCACACTTTTTTTTAACTGCAAATCTTACTCGGTAACCATCCCCAATTCAGCTACCAGCTCATCAGTTGGAAAGTGGCTTTTTGAAATGCCTGCCTAGGAAAAAAATCACCTAACTCCCCTGCACCCGGGAAGGACTTGGAGTTTCTGTGTTTTCAAGGTGGCCCAGGAACCCCCCGCCCCCATAGCTACAGCATGTGGTTTCATTCCCTGCATTCACACAAAGCACCGGAGCAAAGATCTGACTTGTCTCGGCAGAGGAATGCAACTTTGTGGCGGGCAACTAGCTTCTCAACAGAGGAAAGGAGCCCGGTTAATCCTGGCCTGGGGCCGAGTCAGGAAGAGGGGAGGTAATTGTCAAATTCTAATTCTGTCTCCTTCACGCCTTGAGGCAGGCTCTCTCCTCCTGAACCCCCCCCCCCCGCCCCTTCTTTCTTTCTTTGTGGAAGGGGTGGAATGTTTCAGGAAAGAACAGAAAACAGTCCCCTGATCAGTTAAGCCTCCATTCCAGGCTCTGTTTAATTTATACATTCTAACCCCGTCCAATTTGTTACAGCCAAAGAATAATTGGTGGAAATTAAAAGGGAGGAAAGAAATTTAAATTGAGGCTCTCTCACCGTTCCCGGTGAAATAGCTGATTCAGAGCGAATTAAGCAGGTTCTTTTCCCTCCCACCTCTTTGGCCTGCACTTGTAGGAGGGTGCAGATCTCTTGCAGCAGTGCTTTCTCCATCACCCACTCTCAGAATTAATTATTTCTATTACGGTAGCACCCGAAGGCACCAGTGCTAAGCAGTGGATGCTCAGTTTGAGACCGTCGTTTCCCCAAAGCATTTAATAGGCAAGAAAGAGTGGGAGGAGAAACCGAGGCACAGCCAAGGGAAGAGACTTGCCCACAGTCACACAGGAGGTCAGTGGCAGAACCAAGAATTGATCCCCAGTCGCCTCATTCCCAGCCAGCGCCCCGCCTGCTATGCCATAATGATTCTCTCTGAAGAGGGTAGAGACATATGGGTTTAGAAGGTGGTTTCTCTCAGGTCAGGTTTATACTAAGCCAGAAGGTTGGCTTAAGATGGGCAACTATAAATAATGTAGCTGGAGTCAACTTACTTTAAGTCGAATTTCTCCAGTGTCCCCACAGCAGGAAGTTGATGGGAGAAACTCTCTGGTCGACTTCCTTTACTCCTCGCAACCGCAAGGAGCACCAGAGTCGACAGGGTTGCCCTCAGCGTTCGTTTGAGTGGGTCCTTACTAGACCCACTAAATCAAATGCCGGAAGATCGACCGCCACAGCTTTGATCCTCCATTTAGAGTAGACATGGCCTCAGTGTTTCCTGGATCACTCTCAGGGCTGAGCGTCCAGAGAGGGGTCAGTGCCGCCTCAAATTCCCTCCCCCCTAATTTCAGAGGGTGGGGGCTCGTGCACGCAGACTGCACTGGTGAGCATGGTTTGGGCAGGCTGCCTGTCCAGCATGCGCACCCAAGCAAATTCGCAAGGGCTGAACCTTGCGTGTGGAACGCTGTCTGTGCAAGCAAAGAGACAGATGATGAAACGTTGCCCCAATCTCACTATTACGTGCAGAGTGTACTGAGAAAGCACCAGTGAGAGGTTTTGTTTATATCTGCCTAGCACCTGTGGCAAGTAACTTCACTGAATTATAAGGTGTCCCTGTTCCCAGCAAATGCTATAGGTACATGCTGGCAATGTCTCTCCATTGACTTCAAAGCAGTTACTCCCATTTGCAGTTACCATTTTGTTCTCTGAATGGCAGGGTGCAATTCACACCAGGACGTGAGCCCACATGGCCTGGCAACGGCACTGCACTATGGAGCTGCTTCAGATGCAAGACTTCCAACGTGTCCCAGATATTTAGAGCAAATAAAGAAAATCCCCCTTCCTCCAATGCCCCTCAGCCGGCAGGAAAAGGTGAAAAGGGAACAGGACTCTCAGAACAAGCCAGGAGCATCTATTGCTGTGTTTACTCAAAGACACGGGACAATGGTGAAGCATCAATCTCTACTTCGCTTAACATCAGCCCATTGTGAACCGGTCGTGCTCTCAGTCAGAGAGCGTGCGAGGGCTCTGGTCACGGTGGAACAGGGTTCTAATATCGGCCCATCGTGAACTGGCCCTGCTCTCAGCCAGAGAACGTGTGAGGGCTCTGGTCACGGTGGAACAGGGTTCTATTATCGGCCCATCGTGAACTGGTTCTGCTCTCAGCCAGAGAGCGTGCGAGGGCTCTGGTGGAACAGGGCTCGTGCGAGTGGAAGTGGACACGGGTGGCCTCAGAGGTGTGTATGTCCGGGAACAGGTGCTTAGAACACACCGCCATTCTGCACCTTCCAGGCAGGGCTGCCTGGTGACCCTCTTGCGTCGACCGCCCCAGACCAGCAGCCGGCCTCATCACTCGCGCTCTCGTTAACCTCCTCTGGGCTCAGGGTTGTTACATAAGCCTTAGGCTACACTTCAAAGTTTAAAGCGCAGCTGGGGCCGCACGGCCATGGCAGGAGCGCAGGGGAGAGCAGCCCCAGCGCTCTAGGTAAGCCACCTCCACGAAGGGAGTAACTAATAGCACTTGCAGCACGGCTCCCAGCGCTGTAGCCCAGTTTACGCTGCCGCTTTCCGGCGCTGTAACTTGCTGCGCTTGGGGGAAGGGTATTTTTTCACACCCAGGAGCCAGAAAGTTGCAGCACAGTGAAGCGCCAATGTAGACTTAGCCTCAGACAGGTTCTAGTGACGGCAAGTCTAAGGGCAGGTCTACACTGGGGGAGAAATTCAATTTAAGATACGCCACTCAGCTACAAGAATTGCGTAGCTGGAGTCGACGTATCTTAATTCCAACGTCTCCGGCGGCCCCACTGCAGGAGGTCGACAGGAGAAACTCTCCCTTTGACTTCCCTTACTCCTTGTGACCCCATGGAGTACCGTGGTCGACAGGGATGCCATTAGTGTTCGATTTAGCAGGCCTTTCCTAGACCCACTAAATCGATCCCCAGAAGATCGATCTTTGGGTAAGGCGAGACAAAGCCCAAGTCTAGCTGCAGAAGCAGAATGGTTTAGTGGTTCAAGCACAGAGCAAGGCATCTGGAGGGCTGGGGTCTGTTCCAGCTTCCGGTAAACCAGCTGAGCTTCTTCTCCTCCTTTCTGTGTCTATTTAGGCTGGAAGCTCTTTGGCAGAGGGCTGTGTGGTCTACACTATATATTTGCATGGCCTCCAGCACAAAGGGACCCTAGTCCTCAGGGAGGCCTTAAGGCATTGCTGTAAGACCCATCCTAAAGTGTCCCAGTCACCAGGACGAGACACTCCAGCTCACTGTGCCTATGAAAAGCATTTCTGGCAAGCTATTTTTGAACAAACAAGACAGAGGCTGACAGCGGAGGGTGATGAACAGAAAGAGTGGAAGAGTTTCCGATCAGCTCGGACTTTAGACTCCGCGGCTCATCATGACCATCCTGCAGGAATTTCATTTTAAAATGTCCATCTGTCTTGCCATTGTCCAGAGCGCCATTGGGCCAGGCGCTGTGCAAATGCAGAATTAAAGAGGCGGTCCCTTCCTGCTACAGGGCGAGTGCAAGGGAACAGTGAGATGGCACTGCTCAGCATGAAAAGCAAGGTGGGGGGAGGTCACAGCACACCCGCTGCTGAGGCATCACAGGAATTGGAAAGAAAGACTTGGGACTTGGAGAGGGTGTTTCGGGGTTGAGAGTTCTAGGGGGGCAGGAAAGACCTTCAGAACCAGTGACCCAGCTCGGTCCTAGCTTGGAATTATAAAATGGCCAAATGCTCTTTGCTTTCTGAATTTTTCATCAAGTTTCTCCCTGGAGCCACTTTTCATGGCGCCTTGAAAAAGAGGGTTTGTAATGGAAGTGCCGAGGGCTGGACCATTATCTACCACTCCTCTAACCCGCCCCAGAACTAGACCGGCCATGGTCAATGCTTGGAAGCAAATACACATTTGTCATTATTATTTAATTAGATTTTTATTTTTAGCTCTAATATGTCATGGTAAATTCCCCACCCCCACTGACTGTACTAATACATTCCCCTAAAACAGACAAACACGGAGCAAGACTTACTTCCCTACCATCAGAGTCCAAAGAAACCAAGCAAGCTATTCAATGCACAATCCCGAAGAGGTTTAACAATCATGGCTTGATAATGGACCAGACCCACCTAAGAGTGCTATGAGAATCACAGAAATGCAGGGCTGAAAAGGACGTCAAGAAAGCATCACATCCAGGCCCCTGTGCTGAAGGAGGACGAGGTAAAGCCAAACCGTTCCTGACAGGTGGTCGTTCAACCTCTTCTTAAAAACCTCAACATAATGGGGATTCCACAGACTCCCTTGCAAGCCTGTGCCAGAGCTTAACTGCCCAAGAGTTTGGCCAGGTCTACGCTACCGGAAAAAGTCGACCTAAGATATGCAGCTCCAGCTACAAGAATAGTGCCGCTGGAGTCGACGGTCCATAGGTTGAACATCTGTGGTGTCCCCACTGCGGGAGGTCAATGGGAGAAACCCTCCCCTAAAGTTCCCTTAGTCCTTGTGACCCGGTGGATTACTGGGGTCGACAGGGGTGCTTGTCGGTCAATTTAGCACAGGGGTGGGCAATAATTTTTCATGGGGGGGCACTTCAAGATTTTGGTAAGTGGTCAAGGGCGGCACTTTTCTATGGAGGTGCTGTGGGGTCTGGGATAGAGGTTGGGTGCAGTAGAGGGAGTGGGGTCTGAAAGGGAGTTTGGGTGAAGGAGGGGGTTGTGATCTGGGGGAAAGGCTTGGGGGTAGGGTCTGGGAGGGTATGGGTACAGGAGAAGATTCTTGCCTGGGGAAGGGTGTAGGAAGGAGTGCAGGGTGTGGGAGGGAGTTGTGACCTAGGGGAGGGGCTGCAGAGGATTTGCGGGGGCGGGGTGACCTGTGGCAGGGAGTTGAAGAGTGGAAGGGATGGGCTGCCAGAGGCAGGCTCGGGCCAGGAGGTGCTCCCGGCCAGCAGCTCTGCAGGACCCCAAAGCAGGTTCCTTGCCTGCTGCAGTCCCAGGATGCTCAAAATGTCTGGCTGCTCCCTATCACTCTCTGCTCCAGGCACTGGGGAGAGGGGGAGGCTACGCATGCTGCCCATACCTGCTAATAAAATCTTTCAGCTCCCATTGGCCACTTTCCAGCCAATAGGAGCTCAGAGATTTTACTGGGGGTGGAGGCAGCGCACAGAGCCTCCCCCTCCCACCAGTGCTGGGAGCAGAGAGCCACATGGGAGCAGCCAGCTGCTTAAAGCTGCTCTGAAGTCAGGGACGGCTTTAGGAAGTGCGGGGCCCACTTCGAACCAAATTTTGGTTGTTTTTTTTTTTGTTTGTTTTTGCTCAAACAACCCAGCACACAAACAAACAAGTCATAGCCCCTTTAAATCCCCAGCTACAGGGCAGAGTCCCACCTTCCAGCCAAACCCAAGGGCCAACTCCCTCTCCCGCGGTGCAGAGAAGACGCCGCGCTCCTCCTCCGGGGCCGACGCCCCCTCCTGCAGTGCGCCCGGCACACCAGCACACTTCCGGGTTTAGGGCGTGGAGCCCTCTGGCTTTAGGGCGTGGGGCCCTTTTAGGCGCTGGGCCCAATTCAGGGGAATCGGGCGAATCGGCCTAAAGCCGGCCCTGTCTGAAGTGGCTGGCTGCTCTGTGCCCGAGGGTCCCAAAGGCGGCCCACGGTCCAGATCCAGTGGCTTGACAGGCTGGATCCAGCCCATGGGCCATAACTTGCCTACTGGCTCTTAATACACTTAAAAGGCAGAGCTAACCCTGCTGCAGCTCCCTCGCTTATCGACTAATCGATTAGTCAATGGAAATTCCATCAACTAGTCGATTAGTTGATTAAACTAAATTTAACCTCCCTAGCTTGCAGCAGAGGAAATGTGTCTCAAAAGACTTACTAGCGCTGTCTCTCAAGATGCCAGCTTAGCGCTGCAATTAGCAAATGGATCGTCTCCCCCAAGACATTTCCAAGAGTTAGTCCCTGTGATAAAAGTAACGGTGTATTTATGGGGAAATTCCTCCCTAAGAACATCAGAAAAAGCCAGGTTCCAGCATGTGATGAAGAAACCCCAAAACCCAAATCAGGAAACAAAATTGGGATGGAAAATGATGCATTTGCCATTATGCTGAGAGTACATCCCAGTTAATTATTTCCTCCATTAAACCCTGACAATGACAGAAAAGCAACATGCCCAGGTTTTTAAGGTAGCTAATGAGGGAGGAAGTAAAAACAGAAGCCATTTGTGGGGAGATAACTGTGGTGGTTGTTTTGGGCAGCATCCACCCTACACAGAAAGATGTTCCCGAGAAAGCGTTATAACCGCAGGCCCTTTTGCAGACGGAGAGGAAGATTATTGGTTTAATGAGACATTACTCTTCTGGAGAGAAGAGAGAGCATTAGTATGCAGTCGATTAAAAGCAGCCAAATAAACTATGGATCAATACATCCCGAATGTCTTCGGGACCAAGCAAGATGCCACTCAGCGATTTACAGCATGGCTTCCTGCTACCATGTGCCAGCAACCTCCAATTGACCCCATCCCAAAGGAGCAACGTGGTCCTCAACCATGCTCCTAGGTGAGTGGTTCTCAACTCGTTTCAGTCCACGGACCACCAGGCCAATCAAAAACTGTTCGTGGACCACCTCCTTTTTGAGACATGATAAAAAAGAGCAGACAACAAACATTTTGGTTTGAAATTTATTTCTTACTAACAGATTTTTGGTGCCTGCCCACGCCGTGTGACTTTGGACAATGTTCCTGTGGACCACCAAAAAAGTCACCATGGACTACCAGTTGAGAACCACAGTCCTAGGTGCTCCCATTCTACTGTGGGCCTTTCCAGTCCAGATGTCTGGTGCCTTTCTACTGGGGAGGGCCCAGCAATGGGGCGGCTGCGCCCCTGCAAGCCTGCAGTGCAAACAAGCAATGTGGAGCCCACCCCTGCTTGGAACCAAGGGCATCAGCTGATCTGCTGCAAGCTGTGGTTTGTCTGGTCTACACTGGTTTAGTTCATCCCCGTTGCTGGCCAGGTTCATCCCAAGTATCCCTTGCACTGCTGCAGCGTTTCAAGCGGAGACCTGCCCAAAGTCCGATTCCACAGGCACTGAAGTCAATGGGGCTCTTCCCATTGACTCCCATGGCCACTTGGAGCCTAAGGAGATGCCTGCATGTAAGCACAAGAGCAGCTGCACTGGAGTCAGCGAGACACATTTCAGTCCCTTGCTGGATCGGAGCCTCAACGAGGCGCAGTGCTGCAGCGAAGATCTCCATTGCATGCCATTGGCGTTTGCATCTGCACTGCCACACACACCTCATTCAGCATCTCACCTGGGGCAGCCGGCTCAAACTCCGACGTGCCCTGGGACAATGGGGCTGAGCAGCCTTCTCAGCGTTAAGCGAATTTAAAGTTTTGTTGACTTTGTTATGGGAGCATTTGATTTCACATTCTATTTTTTTAAAAACCACACAATAATAATAATAATAATAATAATAATAATAAAAAACCAACTGACTCCTGCATGCAAGGGGAAAAAAAACAACAAAGATGAAGCGGGACAGATTCGCAGCTAGTGTAGAGCATCATCATACCTTTGACTACAGCCAAGCTATGAATTTTTGATCAACTGGCAACAATGGCAAAGCCTCATTAAGGATTTCAAAGCCTTGCTTAAAATGCAGCAAATAATTCACATTCTCGTAGGAAATCTTGCAAAATTCATGCACTAATAATACATTCAAAGTTACCTACTTGAGAACTTCCATGGCCAGCTTTTAACTCCACATGCTAGCACTTTGGCCCTAAAATGTCCTAGGGAAATGGATTTTTTTAATTCTAATCCTTTAGATATTCAGATTTAGAGGTTTCACTCCCCCTCTGTGTGTTTTTAAATGCCTCCTCAGAAGGCGGCACTTCACACGTGTCAAGAAGTAAACAAAAGTTGAATAAATATGGCCAACAGAATATATTCTACCAAAACCTTAGCAGCCTCAGACTTTTCTCCAAAACTTCAGGGTACCCCTGTTAAATACAATATTATACAAATGGTTCCATTAAATGACTAGGCCTTGATAGGCAATGTTACTTTATTGCACAGTGCCCTTTGGTGAGACATTTTCTGGAGTAAAATTATCCTCAGTGTTTTATCATTTGAGAAGGAATACCGAAAAAATAGAGAAGAAGGAAATAGAAAGTAAAAGGGACGTGTGGCAAGGAATAAGGGAAAACAGCAAGAGAAAGTATGCTATCATGTGCCAGAATACAGTACAATTTATATTTTGAAGTTTAAAAATAAAGAGTTAGAGATTTCAGAACATAGTTACATATTTTAAGCAACAGGGGTAAAGGCAAGCAATGTTTTTTAAACCCACTTTGGGTAACAAATATCCTAGATAAATATCCCGAGAACTGTTATTTGTTCCAGAAACACAGGAAAAGTCAGTGCATGGAAGATGGATGATGTTTCAGATGCTTAGAAAAATTAAAGTGAGCTATGCAAGGCACCTGACAAGTAATGCAGGGTTAAAAAAACCAATTAGATGTACCAGTTTAACAACATCTCTGTTTCCTTGGATGCCATAGACTTATAAAACACACACAGACATAAACATGCAAATGCCCATGTACATGATATAGTTACAATATACACACACACACACACACACAGAGAGAGAAGGAACCATCCTATACATACAAGCTGTAGACACGTCCATAATAGGGAAGACAAAAACAACAACGTAAGACACAGGACTGGAATGAAAAGCATTGAACGTGTTCTGCAAAGCTGTGTCATTTAGCGGCATGGCAGAAAGTTAACAATGATCATAATAAAGGCACAGAACCGCTGCTCCTACGTCTGCAAGCAAAACCAGGCTGTACGCAAGCGTGACACTTTATTTGCCGCTGCAGCTTGACTCAATGAGCCTTACGCAGCCAGAAAACACCAACTAACCAGGATTAGCAGAGCTTTTTTTTTTTGCCAGCTGCTTAACTGTGTTTTCTTCAAAGCTCTTGCCTGGTTTCTCCCACCAACCCTCATTTCGTATGAAGGGCACAACGCATTGGCATCATATTCCCAGGCAAGCAGAACAGAAACAGGAGGATGCGCCAAAGTAAAAACTGCCCCCCAAATGAAAAGAGAGGACAAAATAAAGCTCACGTCAGCATACAACCTGTTTCTCGTAGCCCTGGGAAAAATCGATAGGCTGCAGTGAATCACGCTCAGTTTGAATCCCACAGGTAATTAAGACTAAAAAGCCGGGAGCTGAAGAAACCGGTGGCGTGTGTGTGTTTGCGGGGCGGTTGGCTGTTCTGGGGGTGTACTGGTGCAAGACGTAACCAGTTCTAATAAAAAAAGATGCAACCTCCTTTCAAATGGGTTCTCAAAGGCTGGAAATGGGGAGGGATACGGATTCGCTTTGCTTGTAAAAAGCCAATAACTATTGCAGTTTAGGATTGCATAGAGCTGATAAAGAGGATCCTAACAGTTTAATTAGGCAGAGGATGCCCAAGTAACACACTCCTATAATCAGCCACCATTTCCAACCCAGGACTTCCTAAGTTTAATGAGTCTCATAATAGTTCATGTCAATATCTTTTTCCCTAGTGACCCTCAAGCCTTTGGCCAAGCGCCCCGGGGGGAAACACATTCCTGGGTCTGTAATCGGAGTTGAACTGGCCTCGGATCGAGAGAAAATAGGGCAGGTTTTACAAGCATTTGCACACCTTGACTTGATTTCATGTTTCGGGGCTCAAGAACTCTATCAAAGCCCACTGCAGGTGGCTGAGCGATTCACGGCTGCAAAGTACCCACCCAGGGCTGATCTCTGTGGCACACGGGAAGGCTCTAACCCTACCCTTTATCTTTGAGCCGTAGCACCCTCTTTAGCTAACAGCCTTCCCACGGATTAAAAAGCCAGCTGCGCCAGGAACCTGGGATGGGGACTACCCAGTTTCCAGGTCGCTGTTCCATAAAAAGATCACACAGCAGGGCGACCCGTCGGCGTAAGCGCGAGGAAAGGAAAGTTGCATTTCACTTACCTAAAAGCATTTTGCTCCGGCTGCGCTTCCTCCACGCCGCTGAGATTCCCCCCCTTTCTGTGTATTTAGCAATGCACCCGCATGGGTTGCCACTCGCCGCCTGCTCCAGAGCTGTGTGCAGCACGAGTACCCCCCTCCTCCTCCTCCTGTGGACTGAGACACTTATACCTCAATTAAAAGCTTAATGCTCTACCGATCCGTGCCCTAAGCAGGGAAAAGCCACACTCCCGCAGTCACTGGCCCTGCCTCAGCCCAATCAGACGCGCAGATGGGAAATTAACAACGGTAGCCTCCCCCCAGCTGAGGTCCCAGCACACAGAGATGAGGTATTAACATGAAAATCGGGTGGGAGGGGGAATCAGAGAAACTGGCGTGAGAATGCCTTCTCTCCGCCCGCACGCTCCGCTCTCCTTTCCGAGAGGAGAGAACCCACAAGGGCGCTTTTCTGCCCAAGCAGAGGAAACCCCGAAGCCATCAAAGCAAAGAAACTTTGAGCAGGAGAGAGATACCCCCCCATAATAGCTCAGTTCCTTGCCCCCTGCTCGCAACTAGAATATCTTCCTCTAGTACAGCAGACTTCCGATAATCCGGAACCTATGGGACTTAGGTGGTGCCGGATTATCAGATATGCCGGACTATCAGGAGGTACTATAAGCAGGTTATATATATACTGTATACTGTATATAAAGTGTTCTTAACCCTTTTTATTGTACATACTGTATGCAGTATACTGTAATGTTTTAGGTTTTTTAAGCCTCTTTTACCCTTTTTGCTCAGTTCAGCTGCTGCTGCTGTTACCTTGTGACTCATTTTTTGGCGAAGCTCACTCACTAGGCTCTTGCCATTTTGATGCCGGACTATCAGGAGTGCCGGACTATTGGATGCCGGCCTATTGGAGTTTTACTGTAATAGAGATGTAGCCCTGTTAGTCTGGTCTAGCTGAAACAAAAGACAGGACTATGCAGCACTTTAAAGACTAACAAGATGGTTTATTAGGTGATGAGCTTTCGTGGGCCAGACCCACTTCCTCAGATCAAGGAAGTGGGTCTGGCCCACGAAAGCTCATCACCTAATAAACCATCTTGTTAGTCTTTAAAGTGCTGCATAGTCCTGTTTTTTATCTTCCTCTAGTGAGGCTTGTGCTGCTCCGGGGAGGCATGACTGGAAGGCGAGGGGCAGGTGGGCCGATGCCAGAGTCACCTGCGAAGCTTTGCTCCTGGCTCTCTGCAGCATTGCCAAGCTCCCTGGTTTCTCATGAGCCACGTGAGAATTAGTGTTTTCTTTACACCCAGGATTGCTGGGCCCCTGGGCAATGGGGGGGCAGCTCCAGAAGGGGGAGGCTTGAGGTGGGGCCGGGCCAGCCAGTCCTCAGTGCCACCCAGAGCACGTGGCGCCTCCTCCCTCCCAACCAGTCCTCAGAGGAGGCTGGAGCGCACAGCCTGGCACTCCGGCGGAGATTCTGCAGCAGTGGCTTCTTCATGGAGCCGTGAGCTCGCGTGTACCTGGCGCGGTTCACCCCATCCCAGACACCTGTCCTTTCTGCGGTGTGAGGGAAAACCTGGCGCACACATACCTAGAATGCGCCAGGTTGCAGCCCCTATTCTGGCTCCTCCAGAACCTCTTATTGAGGTTCTCGCTGCATTTTTCCCCACGCCTTTTTATTTACTCACACCCCATCCGAGGCCCCACAAAGTCACAAGACCTCCTCCTGGCCAGGGCTGGCCTTACCATGAAGCTCAGGTGCCAGACTGTGGGGGGCACCACTAGGACCCAGAGTGTAGAAAATTGTGTCTGCTGCTGGCGCATATGTAGGTAGCAGAGCAGTGCCAAGAGAGGAGTAGAACAGGAAGAAGGCAGAATTGAGACCTTGCAAAGTTTTGGCCCAAGCGAGGGGGCATGAGGGTGTCATTTGAGCTTCCCAGCTCAGGTGCCAAAATGTTGTGAGCCGGCCCTGCTCCTGGCCCTGGCGAAAGCCGCTATATACAATACCTGGAGGAGGATTCTAGACGAGGGTGCTCTCTGCGACCATGGGGCCTACTTCCTTTCCTCCCTAGTGTCACGTATCCAGGCAAAGTTCCTCTGGGCACTGTCCACTGGCCCCATCGACAGCTTTGAGGAGCAGTGGGCACTGTCCGGGGATCTTTGCTCTGTGTCCCCACCTGGTTCCCTCATTTTAAACCTTTGTCCAGCACCCCTTGACCTTTTTTCATCATTTGTCCCCCGAAATCAGGTGGGCCTGGGTCTAGTCGTCCCTCCTGCAAGGCTGGGGGAAGGGCTTTGAGAAGAGGGTGGGCTGACGCCCGCACACTCCCTGGGTTCAAATAGTGGGAGCTGGAGACCCAGGCCCTTTAGAATCGCCAGGCCTCAGGGCAACTGCTCCCTTTGCCCCCTCCCCACACCTCGGCGGGCCTGCCCCAGCTTCTGGAGTCAAGTGGATCTGTGGTGATTCCTGCCTTCGTTCTGAGAGAAAAAGTAAGTTGCTAGCTTTTGTGGTTGTGGGGAAAGCTTCCAAATGTGACCCCAAAGCACCACAGAGCAGAAAGCAAATCAAAAGCCCACCGCAGCTATGGTTTGGACAGGATCTCACGGTTTATAAGCCGAGCTCATGATTTTTGAGCATTTGGGATTGGCCAAAGAGCCCAGGGGCGATCTGGTCTCTGCAAAGAGCCCAGGGGTGATCTGGGTTCAAGTTCTTCCGCAGCAGAATGCAAACACCACCAGATCGGCCACCCGACCCCACAACCGCTTGGGTGGCTGCTAGCGCCACCGACACACAGCAGGCACACAGGCATTTGCAGGAGGTGGGGCTGAGATGGGGCAGGCATCGAGGTACTATGTGCAGCGCCTGGCATGGGGGGGCTCTGGGCCGTGACTGGGGGCTGCTCGGGACTAATTTCTTAGCCCCACTTTGCACCAGGCCAGTGGTTCCAAACTGCCCCCTAGGAGCCTTCACCGACTTTCGCACCTTGCAGCCACCATCCGCACCAAGGAAGCTGGCTGGCTGCCATCACCTCAGGCCCTGGCATGTCCTCCCTTCCCTCTGCTGGAAAGGCTGCATCCAAGCGCCGCTGCAAAGATAAGACGAGGCGCCACAGCAAGTAGCCCCTCGCGGTTCCCCATCTGCCAGCCAGATGTGCAAAGGCAGGGACAGGAGCCGAGAGAAGGGGTTTGGGCTCAGCCACGGAGCCTGCGATTGTAATTAGTGCCTGCAGACAACTCTGTGAGACCACTGCCCGTTGTGCTATTCAGTGACCCCCAGAGCAGCTGGCTGGCTGACACCCCCTTCCCCACCCTGAACACCGGTGTGCTACCAGTGCCCCAGGCAAACAGCTGTGAGGATCTGCAGGCAGGGCAACCCACCCACCGAGCCCAAACATAAACCTGGTATTGGTACTGAAGGGACCGGCTACAGCTCAGCCTGAGACCATTTCCCCAGACAACAGTGCCTTGGCAGGGTACCCAGCAGCTCTGTTCTCCCAGTTCTCCCACACACGCAGCTTTTGGCCGTTATTTGTAGGGTGACGGTACAATGTGACCCCGATTCACAGCTCCATCCCCTTCGAACTCCTCACGGCGCACTGGTGCCCACCAAGGCAACCTTCACTCCAATCCGCCCTGACTCCATCTCCAGCCCGCTAAGGTTTCCCTGATTAGCAATGTCTTTGCAGTGCATAGTTCCCTGCTAACAAGAAAGGGAAGTAAAGCCAGAGACGAGTGGGTATCAATTATCCTACCTCGAGACAATTAGAAACGATTGTCCTTCAGAGCAGCAGGGATCTGTTCCCAGTGCACGGTGTTCTTAGATATCATACGCTGCCTAGTGTCTACCTCACCAGGGCCCCATGGGGCCTGGTTCTGTTCTCTGGTGCAGACCCAGACACTTGAAGGCGCATCTAAGGGCAAACCTAAAAGAAGTGTGAATCAGTGCCATGGGAGAGAGCTTGGGCTGGTGGGCAAGATGAGGAGGCAGGAAAGCTGGATGCTACTCTTTGTTGCGCCACTGACCTGCCAGGTGTCCTTGGGCAAGTCCCCTGTCCTCGCGTTGTGTCATAGTTTAAAAACACAAGACTAGCCAGAACCAACAGAGCCAAGTTTCTTTTGATCCAGTAGCCCATCTCCACCAGTGGCCAGCACCAGATGTTTTAGGAAGGTGAACCCTGCAGTAGCAGATAGGGCCTCATCTGTCCCCCACATTACTTCTTTACATCATCTTGATCTTTAAAAGAGATTGGCTTAAGCCCCAAAGAACAAGCTTTAATATCCCTTCAACATTTTTGTTAGCATTATGTTAACTCCAGATATTTTTGCTATGCATACGAATGTCTTGTCCCTTTTTGAATCTTGCTACATTCTTGGCCACAACAATTCCCAGTGGCAATGAGTTCCACTGACTAATAATGCATTGTGTGCAGAAAGTGTTTCTTTTCACCAGTTCCTCCACCTGTAAAATGGAATCATGACACTCATCTTTTTCTGCTTTGCGATCTATGAGTCAAGATTACTAGAGAAGAGCTAAGACTTATTTTGTTTTACAGATCAGATAATTGGGAGTGTTTGGCAAAAACGTGCCTCTTTCAGTTTAAAAACAAATGCAAAGAAACCACCAATGAACAAGAAGCCAAACCCTTTTCTGAGGGCATCCATGGATACACACAGCTTCCTTTAGAACAGGTCACATATTAAAGCAAATGCTAAAAAATTACATTTTGTAAAACGCCTGAAACCACTAGAAACATTTAGCATGGTGCAGTTCAGTTGGAGTGTCTCTAGGCTTTCTCTTTCCTTAAATCAACCAGACATCCAGCTGATCTTCGGGAACCGCCAGCAAGTTCAGATGGCAAGGCCAAGCATTGCTCTGCCACAAGAGTTCGTGGCAACTAATTGCTGAGGAACGAATGCAACAGCAGAACAAACCTTAGTGCATTGCATTGATACGTGCTGGCTAAGGCAGCCTCGCTTATCAAGCATGGGGACCCAGCTTGACATATTCAAACACAGGCAGCTCATTGGTCTGAACTTCAAGATCATTCACACATCCCCTGCCTGTTTTGCAGGGAACAGGCTGGGTTTGGAGCTAAAAAGCGTTAAGAGCGGCAACTGCCCAGGGACTGATTCAGAAAAACGTTTACAGGCTCCTGCGTGCGTGAACATACACGTGCCATGCACGCACATGGTATTTGTTTCACAATAGTCAGCAGCAGTAAATTTAGACTGGATACTTGCTTGTCAGCCATTGACAGCTGTCCCTTGACTGCCTGTTAGCAGGCCTTTGTTAGGCTATTTCAGTTTAATATTATCTTGCTTCATGTCATCAGCGGTTTGGCAATGACTAATGCAAGCAAACATTGAAGCTGAAGGAGGATGCAGGGAGTTATAGATTGTATAGATACAGAAGAGGTAACAGATTATAGATATAGAAGAGGAAAATATGGGCTTCACAGCCTTGTGATTGCTCTAGCTTTTCCATGCTGTGACCAGTGTTCCCTGTAAGTTGGGCGCCCGTGCAGCCGCTCAGAAGAGATTCAGATGCCACCCATTTGATTAGCAGAGTGCCCACAGCTAGGTTTTTTTGTTTCAATTGGTGGTGCACATTCACACATGCCTTGGTGCACATAAAATTATTCCGCACATGGATGGAAAAAAGCTGCATAGGGATGGAAAAGTTTGGAGGGAACACTGATTTACACCAGATTATATGAAAACCTCCTCCCATCCAGCCATAAACAAAGGGGCTATGTCTACACTATGAATTTTTGCCTGAAGAGGCAATACAAATGAAGCGCTGATTAGCATATTGTCATGCTTCATTTGCATAATCTCCTCTGATGCCTTTTGAGTAAGAGGTTTTTGCACAAAAACAGGCAGTGTGGACGTGTCTGTTTTGTGCAAAAACCTCCTTTTTGTGCAAGATCCTTATCCCTCTCAAAAAAAGTCTTTTTTCGCACAAAACGGACACGTCCACACTGCCTGTTTTTGTGCAAAAATCTCTTGCGCAAAAGGCATCGGAGGAGATGATGCAAATGAAGCGTGACAATATGCTAATCAGTGCTTTATTTGCATTGCCTCTTCCGGCCAAAACTCGTAGTGTAGACAAAGCCAGGGAGTGCATAAACAGCATGCAGGGTGATCTCTTCTCCAAATTTGCCATTACAACACCCAGGCACCAGCTGTGCCTACAGAACTAACCCAAACTGCATCCCAAGGCAGAGAACATGCCCTTCACTAGCCACACAGCTTCCTCTCCCCGAAAGCTGCCTCCTCACGAAAATGGTAATGTAACTCAAAAACTAACACAACAGCTCAGACCCTCAAAAGTACTGAGAGGCCTAATTCCCCTGGGATCTGGGCCAATGTCTTCCAAAGCGTCAAAACTTGCTCGCACACTGAGGAAAGGCACTTGGAAGGTTCTGTCGAACAGCGCCATCTGGTGACACCTGCCACGACATTGTTATTATTTAACATTCATGGTGGGTGCGTCTAGACTGGCAAGATTTTGCGCAAAAGCGGTTTCTTTTGCGCAAAAACTTGCCAGCTGTCTACACTGGCCGCTTGAATTTGCGCAAGAGCACTCACTTTGTAATGTACAAAATCAGTGCTTCTTGTGCAAATACTTTCACGCTCCCGCTCGGGAAAAAGCCCTCTTGCGCAAGAATACTTGTGCAAGAGGGCCAGTGTAGACAGGGAAGAACTGTTTTGCGCAAAAAAGGCCCGATGGCGAAAATGGCAATCGGGGCTTTCTTGGGCAAAATCGCGTCCAGACTGGCCACGGATGCTTTTGTGCAAAAGCACTTTTTGCGCAAAAGCATCCGTGCCAATCTAGATGCGCTTTTGCGGAGATACTTTTAACGGAAAAACTTTTCCGTTAAAAGTATTTCCGCAAAATCATGCCAGTCTAGATGCAGCTGGTGTGTGTGTGGTATCTCCAAAAGGCCACAACCAACTGGGCACCATTGTACCGGGCGTAGTAAAAACATACAGTAAATGTGCACTTGTTCCCAGAGATCCTGAAAGTTAGAAGACAAGACATCACAAGGAAGGCTGCAAACAAGTGAAGTCGGGCAGCGTGGGGGAGACAGAATAACAAGTAATTCAGGATGTGTACAGATTTTAGCTGCAACGGTGGTCACAGCTCACCTCCTGCTTAGTGAACGTTACATCCCATCTGCTTTCTGGAAGAGGGAATTTTTGAATTGGGTTAAGCATTTGCAAAATACAGGTCAAACCTCTCTAATCTGGCACTCTTGGGACCTGACCAGTGCCAAATCAGAGAAATTGCCAAACCACAGGAAGTCAATATTGTCTAGCAGCATGACCAACACTTTCTCTGTTTACTGGGCTCTCAGACGACAGTTAGGCATACATCAGACTTAAGTACCAGCACAGAACACTAAAAGCCAGGACTAGTGGCTGTAAACAAACTTTATGGGACTGCAGGAAACTTGGCCACACCCATGGTAAGTGGACATCTGGCACACTAAAATCATGCCGGACCCTGGATGTTGCTGAACCAGCGTGTGCTGGACTAGAGAGGTTCAACCTGTACTCCAAACCTCCCCGCTTTTCTAGCTTTCTAGTGTGTCTGTTACAGAGGAGCCTGAAATCTAAGCAAGCAAAATGCAGACAAAATGGGGCAGCAGGAGGAGAGGGGTGTGTGTGTGCAGCAATGAAAGGTTTCTTTAAAATGCCAAGGAGTTTTTGGGTGAAATGAAATGATGCTTCTTGGCTCATTTCTAGCCACGTGTCTCTGCATCTGAGCAGAGAGCACTGGAGTCACTAAAGCAGGCCCGTCCGCAGGAATTTCTGGCAGGTGGGTGGGCTGTGCATTTTGCAATGTGGACCACAATTTTTTTTTTAAATATAAAGGAGTTCAAATAGTCAGGCAATGTGATCCAATGATTTGTTATAACACACTAAAAATCTACACAGTAATAAAGGTTTTATAGAAACTACCTTCTGGGATCATGGCGGGCAGTGTGGTCGCCATGGCCTCCCTCTCCCTCTGCCACCTCTGCCTGCTGCTGCTCTCTACCTGCTTAGCGAGGCCAGCACCAGGTGAGTATGGGCAGGGCTTCTGGCCAGCGGGGCCGGGCCAGGGCCGCTCCTAACAAGTGGGGGGGCGCCTTTCCTCCGGCCCCGCCGTACTGCCACCAATCCCGCCTGCCCATCCCGCTAACACAGGAGTTCTCAAACTTTTTGGCCCGTGGGCCACCTGGCTCAATGCAGACCTTTCCGTGGACCACCAGTTGCTAATGGAAACTCGTCGTTAATTATGTAATTATGCCCAAGCCATTTTGCTAGTGCTGCAGCTAGGGAGAACAGTTTAATTTAACCTATAAGAAAAGAAATATTATTTTAAATTGTTAAACAGGCTAAGGGCTTTAACTTTCACGTTAGTTTATCAAACTTCATTGTAAATCTCTCTCCATATATAAAAAAAAACGTTTCCCGAGAGACATCCCGCAGCCCCTCCCTCTGCCCTCAGCCACGTGGCCTCTCCCTCCCCCGTGCTTGGAGGGGTGGGGTAGGAGCCATGCAGCCTCCAGCTGGGCCTGCCGCGGAGAGGCCTTGCCCCTGTCCAACCTCCCCCCCCCCAGGGGTCAGGGGGTGAGAGCAGTGGGTGCCAAGGCCAGGGTGGTAGAAGGAAGGTAGGAGAGAACGGTTTAATTTAACCTGTAAGAAAAGAAATATTATTTTAAATTGTTAAACAGGCTGAGGGCTTTAACTTTCACATGTTAGTTTATCAAACTTCATTGTAAATCTCTCTCCATATATAAAAAAACTTCCCTGTCCAGCGGACGGGGGTTGGGGATAGCCAGGGTTGTCACGCCTCTGCGTGGCCCTCCCCAATGGCCGGGGAGAGAACCGGGCTGCCTACCTCCAGAGAGAGGTTGGCGAGCATAGTGATAAGGGAACACAGCCCCCTATAGAGAAGTAAAATAAAATATTAATTTATATCAGTTCCCATGTTTTCTTTATTTGTGGCAGGGGTGGGGAACCTTTTTTGGGTTGGGGGGACCACTGACCCTCAGAAAAATCAGTTGGGGACCACACAAGTGAGAAGCAAAATAAAAAAAAACCCCTCCAAAACCCCCAACCCTCACTGATGTGACCCCCAACGGAGACACTTCACCCCTCTGGTGCTCCAGCCCCACCGGGGGAGGGACAGAGAGAACTGAGGTTCAGGGCTTCCCATAGGCCAGAATTATTCTTCTGGGGTTCCAGGGTTAGTGGATTTTGTGGACCCCCTCAGGCTCAGGGGTTGGGACAAAAATGGGGGGTTCAGTGTGTGGGACAGGGCTGCCAGTGAGAGAAAGGAGGGTGCAAGGTCTGGGCGGGAGGTGGGGTGCAGGAGGGGGTGAGGATGGGAGATCTGGATGGCAGGTAGAGTGCAAGAACAGACTGGGAGTAGGGTATTTGGCCAGGGGAAGGGAAGGTGCAGCGTGTAGCCAGGAGGGAGGGTTCAGGAGAAAGGGTGTGCAGGAGCAGGCTGGGGATAGGGTGTCTGGTCGGTGGGGAGGGTGCAAGATCAAGGGAGGTGCAGGAGCAGGGTGGGGTAAGGTGTCTGGCCAGGGGGAGGGTGCAGGAGCGGGGTGGGGGTGCAGGGTCTCAGGGGAGTTTGGGGGTCTGGGCATGAGGGGGTGGGGGCACTTAATTATCTTTAGGCCCCGCGCCCGTCCCAGGCACTGCTTACCACTGCTCCCATTGGCCAGATTGTGGCCAATGGGAGCAGTGGGGAAAGCCTCCAGGAAGCATGTCTGCACACTGCTGTTTCCCCAGCCCGGGGAGGGGGAGCACTTCTTTCCCACAAGCCAGATCAGGCATCAAGACTTGGGGCTTTCTCTCCTCCCCGCTCCCCCTGGCAGGAAGCTGGCACTGGTGCTCCAACCTCATGGTGAGGGGAAAAAGCGAGGGCAGAGCCGGCCCAAGGTACGGGCCAACCGGGCTACTGCCCGGGGCGTCCCATTGTAGGGGGCACCACATGGGGCTGCCGGGCCAGGCAGGGGCAGCCCCACGCATGCTCCGTGCACCCGGGGCGGTGCCATGCGCCTGGGGGCGGGGCCACGCATGCGTTGCACTCCCGGGGGCGGCGCCGCGCTCCCAGGGCCCAGGGCACGAATGGCTCGGGCCGGCTCTGAGCGAGGGCGAGGCTGCAGCATCAGCGTGGGCTCCCCACTGCAGGGGGAAGGATGCGGGGCTGAGTTCGAGCCTCCTCTCGCTGACTTGCGGGACCGTAGGGGCTGCATTCGCACCCCTTCCCCACCCCGTGTACGGGCCTGCTAACGCGTGTCTGCGCTTGGAGCTGGAGGTGTGAAATCGCAGCTCAAGGAGACGTAACCAGTTCTGATGGCACCGCAGCGGAGCCACCACGACCTGAGCAGCAGGAGGGGCTGGCGGCCCCGAGGACGTGCTTAGTGTCTCAGACGGGCCCGAACTTGGGGCGGCGAGACCTTTCCACTTCCACAGCTCCGCTGTTTGCAGTGCAGCTGCGGTGTGGGTTGGGAATGACACCCCAGCTCCCAATGCAGCCATATCCACAGCCAGAGGATATGTCTGCATACATATTAGGCCTGGAGTGAGCATCGACTCCTTCCCTGAGGCTAACCCCGGGGACAAGGAGCTAGCTATGCTGGAGGAGCCAGTTCAGCAAATCAGAACAATGCAGCCCCCTTCCACTAGAGTCCCCTTTAAAAAAAATTATAAGTACCCCCAGTACCTACAGTTTTCAAACACACAAATTATTTTTCTACCATTGCAACACATTTGTACAAATAACTTAATCGTAGCTGGGCGGGCGATGAAATTTTTTGGGTGTAAAAAGTACAAAAATAACAAAGCGCTGTAAAACTTAAAACAAAAATTCAGTTTTCTCCAAATTTCAGTTGTGTGGACATAACTCCCCGACTTCTCTCAAGTACCCCCGAGGGTACTCGTACCACTGGTTGAGAAACACTGCGCTAGACTGACCACTCTGTACACTGGCAAGACAGGCTGGAATGCGTATGAATTCTTGATGGCTTTCATTCCACAGGCCCTCAGTGCCCCCCACATAGCTACAAGGACTGCAGTAGGGTTGCCGGGGGGGGGCGCACAGCTGCCAATACACCTTTGAATGAAAGTCACTTTTCCCACTACTAGATTGGGCCCCAAATGGTCACATACGTAGTGAAAGCATCTGGAGACATGCCACCATAGCAGATAACACATCCTGGCGCTTCCTGGTCCAAGTGTGAGCGTAACACCAATAGACCAAGTGACTGGGCAACAAAATGGCAAATGTAATTTAATGCGGCTAAATGTAAAGTAATGCACATTGGAAAAAATAACCCCAACTATACATATAATATGATGGGGGCTAATTTAGCTACAACTAATCAGGAAAGAGATCTTGGAGTCATCATGGATAGTTCTCTGAAGATGTCCATGCAGTGTGCAGTGGCAGCCAAAAAAGCAAACAGGATGTTAGGAATCATTAAAAAAGGGATAGAGACTAAGATGGAGAATATTTTATTGCCCTTATATAAATCCATGGTACGCCCACATCTTGAATACTGCATACAGATGTGGTCTCCTCATCTCAAAAATGATATGCTGGCATTAGAAAAGGTTCAGAGAAGGGCAACTAAAATGATTAGGGGTTTGGAACGGGTCCCATATGAGGAGAGATTAAAGAGACTAGGACTTTTCAGCTTGGAAAAGAGGAGACTAAGGGGGGATATGATAGAGGTCTATAAAATTGTGTGTGGTGTGGAGAAAGTGAATAAGGGAAAGTTATTTATTTGTTCCCATAATATAAGAACTAGGGGCCACCAAATGAAACTAATGGGCAGCAGGTTTAAAACAAATAAAAGGAAGTTCTTCTTCACACAGTGCATAGTCAATCTGTGGAACTCCTTGCCTGAGGAGGTTGTGAAGGCTAAGACTATAACAGGGTTTAAAAGAGAACTAGATAAATTCATGGAGGTTAAGTCCATAAATGGCTATTAGCCAGGATGGTTAAGGAATGGTGTCCCTAGCCTCTGTTTGTCAGAGAGTGGAGATGGATGGCAGGAGAGAGATCGATTGATTATTACCTGTTTGATTCACTCCCTTTGGGACACCTGGCATTGGCCACTGTCAACAGACAGGGTACTGGGCTGGATGGACCTTTGGTCTGACCCAGTATGGCTGTTCTTATGTTCTTATGACCCTGGTCATCTGCAGGTAGAACAAACCTGGGATCTCCAGAGCTGAGTGCATGAGCCTCTACCGTATTCACTAAAAGCCAGCTGGCTGTTAGCTAATGCTGTAGAGCAGACTTATTATTCTCTCTGTAAGTGATCTCAGTGCCACTGGATGGCTGGTATGGAGATAGTGAATAAGGATAAGTTATTTACTCATTCCCATAACATCAGTGGTAGGAGTCACCAAATTAAATTAATAGGTAGCAGGTTTAAAACAAACAAAAGGAAGTTTTTCTTCTCGCAACACACAGTCAACCTGTGGAACTCCCTGCCAGAGGATGTTGTGAAGGCCAGGATTTTAACAGGGTTTAAAAAAGAACTAGATAAATGCATGGAGGATAGGTCCATCAATAGCTATTAGCCAGGATGGGTAGGGATGGTGTCCCTAGACTCTGTTTGTCAGAAGCTGGGAATGGGTGACAGGGGAGGGATCGCTTGATGAGTCCCTGTTCTGTTCCTCCCCTCTGGGGCACCTGGAACTGGCCACTGTTGGAAGATGGGATCCTAGGCTAGATGGACCTTTGGTCTGACTCAGTATGGCCATTCTTATGGGAGAGTACACCACGCCCAGAAGGGTGCGGAACAGGACTCTCTTGCCAGTAGTCTAGTGACAAGCAGCCTATGCATGCAATATAGCCCCTCTCACAAGGGTGCTGCATACGCATCCCCATGCAAATAAACAAGTGCAACACGTGCCCTTTCCTAGGCCCTGTTAGGCTCCCTTGTGCACGCCCTGCCTCTCACAAGCATACAACAGGGCCTGTTAACGACCCTCAAGCACAGGCTTATTCACTGCTGTGCCTTATTTCCTGAGCAGTCGCAAGGAAATCAACAGACCACAGAGACTCAAGGATCTGGGGTGAAATTCTGGCCCCATGTAGTCAATCCAACTGATTTCAATGGGGCCCGAATTCTACCCTTAATCCTTCATTTTCAAATGTGCCTTCAGGTAGGGACTCTGGCCATGTGAACGGCAGATCCCTAGATTCTTGCAGATACAGGAGGAAGCAGTGGGGAGGGGAGGAGAGTCCTCATCTTCAGCTTACTCAGCTTCTCTAGCCCCCCTCCAGGCTAATTTTGTTATTAAAAGAATTAGGTATAATTGGGGAAGCGAAAGATGTTAGATAGCATCAAAATTAATATACCTGACAGACATGGATAGGTTTTCCTCTTGGCCTCTGTAATTGGAAGCCCCCGTCATAAGCAAAACGACTCAGGCGTGGAACAAAATGCTACAGTCTTTGATCACTGAAAGGCCAGAAAGCCAGACGGTGACCTTTTCCGCAGGAGTGTTTTTAAGATAACATGTATGAAAAGGGTTGGGTTCCCCCCCTCGGGGGTTTCCCACACAGAAGATGAAGGATTAAGCTCCCTGGATTCCCAGAGGCCCTGCCAACTCCCTGTTCTCCCCTCAAGCACCTCCTGGGGTTTATGGCTTTGAGTTTTTGAACGTTTTAATAAGTGTCCTACAGCTAGGTCCTTTCCTCTGCACCACCAAACCACCTGTGGCTTTTAATGTTCTGGTAATTGCAGTGTGAAGGCATCCCTAGGTGGTAGGGTTGTTGTCCCAGGCAAACTTCCCGATTGGAGTGCCATTACATCCTGCCTCCCTAAATTCCCCCTGCCATTTGGAGAGCAGCATCTCTTCCTCGGGTAAATGGGAGCTTGAGCCGAATCCCGCTGGAATCAATGGAAAGATTTGCATAGCCTTCACTGGATCAGGCCCTCACTGCACTGCTGTGAGCGGTTAAACACTTGTCTTGTTTCACCCCAGAGGTGGCTGCAGCAACCCCAATGAAAAGCGAATCGAGGTGAAAGGCACTATATTAATGTTGGACAGAATTTAATGTACAAGCTGAGAGGGAAATGGGGGAACGTTCCTTTTCCATAGTAAAAATCCTTATTGGATTTGCACTGGGGATTGTCAGATGCGACAAGCAAACTGCGGGTTTAGATGCGAAGTGAAGAATTGGACAATTCTGGCCACAGTCAGAAGGGTCTTTTGTTTAATGCTGAGTTTTGACATGATGCGAGATACCAGATGGGAGAATGTACTGCAGGAAGGCGAAGTTTAGCCTCAGTTTTCTCCATGGTCTGGTTATTTATTCTGCTTTTCCAAGAGCGCTCAGAGCTCCCTTTTGAGGATTGTTATTCTTAGAACAGAGATATTTTAGGAGTGGAGAACAATGCATCCCCCTCCATTAACTGGGATCCTCACGAAGTATCTCAACCTTAAGCAACGACAGGATCTACTCAACAATTAAGAACGTTTCCTGTTCTTTTTTTTAAACATGAGGAAAGCAGCTAAAACATCCTTTTTCTGAAAAAGAAAACTTTTTTTTACACCCCCATTTAAAAGCCTCCCCTCGTCTCACTGAGATTTAATACCAAAATGATGGTCATTTCTGCTTGGATTTAAAATATAGCATAGTCACGTCAACCAGGAGAGGAACGTCCTTGAGTCTCGGGATTTTAAATAGAGGCATTCATCTCCTTGTATCGGATAAATGCCCCTCAACCCCCTCTTCCTAGGAATGCACCCGAGCGGTTACAGGATGTGTGGCAGGTTGCTGAAAGACAGGGGCTGCCCAAACATTCCTCTGCTATGAATGAGCTCCTCTGTGTGAGGATAAGATGCAAGACGCTTGCAAGAAGTCTGCCAGGACTAGGGTCCCGGACAATTTCCATTTCAAGGAGAGAGTCTTTGCTTTCAAACCACCTGCAGCTTTTGTTGAGTGGAAAACAGGCAACTGGATTCTACTCTCTAGGGAACACTTTAAATCAAGTTATGGGGGGGGGGGGCAAATCCTCAGCTAACGTACATTTTAGCAGCACTCTGGACCGGGCCCCATGATATCTCCCCTGCTTCATCTGCATTTGTTTAACCAGATCTATGCAGAAAGAAAATCCTTCAAAGGGGAAGCATAAACAAGGCGGCCAGGGCACCTGAAGAGGCTTGCGAATAAAATGAAGGGGAAAAAAATCTTAAAATATGTTACTAATTATGAGAAGAAGGGATGGGAATTTTAACATCAAATAAGAAAATCCTTTAAAAAAAAAAAAATTAAATGACAGACAGCAGAACCTCAGAGTTACGAACATCTCTGGAGGTGGCTTGTAACGCTGGGAGGTTCCCATAGGTGCCAACTTTCCAATGTTACCCTGACCCTTTTTCCCGACCCAGACCAAATACTTTTCAGAACGTTGAATCAAGGAAATACACAGGGCCCATGAAAGCCAACTGGAGTCTCTGGGCCATTTTCAGTGAGCTCAGAATCAGGGATTTCACGCATCAGCTGCCACCCATGGGAAAGCGCAGAAGAACTGGAATAGGTATCTCATCTGGTGGCAGGACCCTGGGGCCAGCTGATTATTATTAGACATAAGGAGCCTGGGGACTAGCGAGGAGGAAATCAGAGCATGGAGGCAAAGATGCCCTTTCTATGTGGAGAACATCTCTTGTAATCTCATCGATTTTAAGGCTAGAAGGAGGCCTCAGATCATCTAGCCTGGACTGCTGTGTAACACAAGCTGGAGCATCTCATGCTGTCCTTCCTCAGCCCAAGAACCAACGGAGTCCCAATGGAAAGCAGAGATGTGCCTCGGTGCATGACAAAACCCTTCCCACAACACCAACCCCCGGGTACCTCCATACCGGGAAGAGCAACCAGCCCTTAGTTTTAAATCCTGAGCCTTCACGATGCTGCGGTGGCTTCCTGTCTTGAGAAGTCCTATGAACCGAACAGCCGGAATGGATCAGAACCAGCGTCTCTCTACTCCAGGTGCCCGTTATCCTCTTGCCTGACCGGCCCTGTGTAACGCACACCACAGAACTTCCCCCCAACAATTCCTAAAGAGGGGCTTTTAGAAAAACATCCAGTCTTGAGTTACAAACAGCTTGAGAATCCACCACGGCCCTTGGTAAATCGTTCCCATGGTTAATTACTCTCACTATTAAAAATGTATGCCTCATTTCCAGTCTGGTGCTTCAGAGGAAGGTGTTAGTACCTTGCAGTCACGGCTGTGGGACGTCTGCCCTCCACAGAGATCCCTCTGATATTAGAGACTGGCTTAAACCTTGAGGTATAAGGTCTAATAGATCTTCCAGATATTTTATTGTCAAACCACAGCGATTAGGGGGTTGGAACGGCTGCTGTATGAGGAGAGATTAATAAGACTCTGCCAGAACTTTGTCCCCTGTTTTGCCTTCCAGCCTAGCTGTGCTGAAGCACCTAGGCCTAACTCTGCTCTGATTTACCCAAGCGTACCTAGAGGGCTTATCTCTTCATCTTCCCTGGTCCTTCTCGTGTGAACAGAGAGAGGCAACACCCGCAGTCCGGAGATGCAAACAATTCAATATTGATCAGGGTGAGCTTCCAGCCACCATGAAATCCAGTTTCCTTTCCTTTCCTCTCTTGTTCCCTTGGGTTTTTCCCCACTCACTTCCTGTTTGTCCCTAATACACAAAGCAATATTTTCAGGTATTCCTTAACCAATCATTCTGCACAACTTTAACTAACCAATCCTAACATGTTGTAACATGGTTATCTAACCAATTGTATCCCATCACCTTCATTGGTTTACACCTCGCAAAATGTATTATACGGGAGACAGAGACAATCCAAGAACCAGACAGACAAACAACAGAGAGATGGGAAGTTGGTCCTTGCCAGACAGGAAGCTATCAACCTAATGGCTGGTTTGGAGTGTACCTTCCTTACTGGTTTGGAATTTACCTTCTTCTGCTCTTATATGGGCCTTTACAGGCAGGCCTGAATATCTATGTCCTAACAGTACCCAGGAGCCAACTCCAGGGGCGTGAATGGAATCACACCAGTATTTAACAGGCCTATGCAAGAGGCAAATTGGACCCTTCAACCAACCAGTCCAGCCACCCACCCGTCCAGATACCCACTACCACAGCTCCTAATGGACCAGGGCCCCTCTGCCAGGGAGGCCAGGGGCTGGCAGTCAGGTGCACTAAGCACTAGGCCGCCCAGCCCTCCAAGCTCCCTGTTACACCTGTCATCTCCGTGGTGTCTGTGTGTCCGCTGTTCACACTTAACTAGCATTTATCCCAAAAGAGAGGTGGGGACGCACCGCCACTGCCCAAGGCAAATGTAGCACCCTTGCTTAAATCCTCTAGTTAAGTGCTAGGCGGCTCTGACACGTGAAAGACTTTCAGCAGTTACTTCTCAGCACATTAGTCTGGATCACCCCCCTTCCTCACCCCCCCGGTATTTATGTCTAGGCTAGCAGGGCAGGGCCCTGGTCTGTGGCCAAATCCCCCTGCGCAACCTGCACTCAGGAAGCTCCTGTCTTGCAAAGCGTTTGACGAGAGGTTCTCCCTACTTTGCTTCATCGCTTCACCCCTTGACTCTACCCCGTCGCTGCTGCGTCAGGGGCCACCAGCAGAAACGGGCACACACCAGGCAATCTCAAGCTTTAGATTTTTTTTTTTTTAAAGATTGAGGGGCCCGACTCTGCAGCTGCCTCGGACCTGGTGTCGTCATTTGTGAGCAAGTTGTATTCATAGACAACCTCCGTGGCTTCTGGTGCAGAGGCCCTTGCTGATCAAAATAAATGAGGTTCACATGCAATATAGACTGAAACACAAGGGCTACGTCTACACTGGCCAGTCTTGCGCAATAACATATGCAAATGAGGCACGGTGCTGAATATTGCCGTGCCTTATTTGCATACTTAATGAAAGAGCCGTTCTGCCGCTTATTTTCAGGCAGAACGGCTCTTGCACAAGAGGGGGCCTTTGCGCAAGAAGGAGCCGTCTACATGGCTCCTTCTTGCGCAAAAGCCCCTTGCGCAAAAATGGTGGCTCATTTGCATATGTTCTTGCGCAAGACTGGCCAGTGTAGACGTAGCCATACTATACAAGAACATAAGAATGGCTACACTGGGTCAGAGCAAAGGTCCATCTAGCCCAGTGTCCTGTCTTCTCAGTGGACAATACCAGGTACCCCAGAACAGGGAATCATCAAGTGATCCATCCCCTGTTGCCCACTCCCAGCTTCTGACAAACAGAGGCTAGGGACACCATTCCTACTCATCCTGGTTGACGGCCATTGATGGACCTAACCTCCATGAATTTATCTAGTTCTTTTTTGAACCCCATTAAAGTCCTGGCCTTCACAACATCCTCTGGCAAGGAGTTCCACAGCTTGATTATGCACTGTGTGAAGAATTAGAGGTTTCAGATTTCTTAGCTCCTGGAATAGATCTCTGTTGCTTTGTCCACTTACCCCAGATATCCCTCAGAGGGGTAGCCATATTGGTCTGTATATGCAAAAATAATGAGGAGTTCTGAGGCACCTTAGAGACAGATTTATTAGAGCATAAGCTTTCATGAGTAAAACCCACTTCATCAGATGAATTGGAGTGGAAGTTGCAGAAGCAGGGTTATATATAAGGAAAAAGTTGTTTGTGTGAATGCGGCAAATCAAGTCAGGGTGAGAGTGGCTCGTTCACAGCCTTTGATGTGAAGTTGTGAATATCCAGAGAGGGAAAATTGTCTTTGTAGTACGTTAACCAGTTGAGATCTTTATTCAATCCTAAACTGATAGCTGAACTGGAATTAACTTGCAAATTCAGCACTATCTCCCTTTGAAATAGGGTTTTGAAATTATTTTGTAGGATAGCTGCTTTCAAATCCATTACTGAATGTCCCGGGAGGTTAAAATGTTCCCCTACAACTTTATGTGTGTTACCGTTCCTGATGTCTGATGTGTGTCCATTTATCCTCTGGCGCAGAGATTGTCGGGTTTGGCCAATATACATGGCAAAGGGGCACTTGCTCTTACTTGCTTACATATAGCACATTCATGGATGTGCAGGTGGATGAGTCCCTGATGTTGTGGCTTATTTGGTTAGGTCCCGTGATGGTGTCGCTTGTATAGATAGGTGAACAGAGTTGGCAACAGGGTTGTTGCAGGGATAGGTTCCTGGGTAAGTGTTTCTGTGGTGCGTTGTGTGGCTGTTGGTATTTGCTTCAGGTTAGGGGGTTGTCTGTTGGCAAGGACTGGCCTGTTTCCCAAGGTCTGTGAGAATGAGGGGTTGTTTTCCAGAATAGGTTGTAGATTGTTAATGATGCGCTGGAAGGGTTTTAGTGGGGAGCTGTAGGCTATAACCAGTCATGTCCTGTTATTTACCTTGCTGGGCCTGTCCTGAAGTAGGTGACTTCTGGGTACTCATCTGATTCTGTTTCTGTTTCTTCACTTCCCCATGTGGGTATTTAAGTTTGATGAATGCTTGATAAAGATCCTGCTGCTGTTTTTGTCTGTCTGAGGGGATTGGAGCAGATACGGTTGTATCTTATGGTGTGTGGAAGCTAGAAGCATGTAGGTAAGAATAGCAGTCAGTAGGTTTCCTGTATAGGGGGGTGTTTACGTGACCATCATTTATTTGTACCGTAGTGTCCAGGAAGTGGATCTCTTGTATGGATTGTTCCAGGCTGAGGATGATAGTGGGGTGGAAATTGTTGAAATCTCGGAGGAATTCTTCAAGGGTCTCCTTACATGGGTCGATATGATGAAGAGATCATCAATGTAGCGTAAGTAGGGGAAGGATGCTAAGGGACGGGAGCTGAGGAACCGTTTGAGGTCAGCCATAAAAATGTTGGCATATTGTGGGGCCATGTGGGTACCCAGAGCTGTGCCGCTGACTTGAAGGTATAAATTGTCCCAAATCAGAAATAGTTGTGGGGGGAGGACAAAGTCACGTAGCTCAGCTACCAGGTGTGCCATGGCATCGTTGGGGATACTGTTCCTGACAGCATGTAGTCCAGTGATCCCCAACCTTTTTGAGTGGCAGGTGCCGCGCGGGGCTGCCGGGCCGCCTGGGGGTGGGGCTGCCGGGCTGCCTGGGGGTGGGGCTGCCGGGCTGCCTGGGGGCGGGGCCGTGCATGCGCCGCGCTCGCTCCCGGGGGCAGCGCTAGGCGGGTGCACATAAATGCCCCAGTGGGCACCATGGCACCCACAGGCACCGCACTGGGGACCCCTGGCTGTAGTCCATCCTTCTGTGAAATATTGGTGTTGGGAGTTTCTACATCCCCGGCCGGATATCCCATGCATCTCAACCCAGTTCCTTATACCAACTGGACATTAACAATAAATAATAAAATAAATAAATCACAATAAAATAAAAAGTAATAAAAGCCCCAAAAAGGTCTCTTCCCTCCTGCTCTCACCCACATACGCATCCTCCTTCAAAATAAAATCTCCCTTCTTTTAACAGTCACCTCTGCAGTGGAATGCCGCACGCATAACCACGGTGAAGATAAATTACTGCTATCTAAGTGCGTGTAATTAGCAGTCATTATTATCACATCGGCCCTTAACAGATTTCAAGGGTCAGTTATTCAGAGCCCACACATTGGCCAGTAGCTGCTTGAGTGAAGGGGTTGGCATGGTAACCGCCCGGCTGATAAGTACTTTCCTTTTAATTAACCAGGGGTAACACCCGGGCTGGTTCTCACAGCAGGATCAACCTTGTTTCAGTACCTGTCGGGGGGCCACAGCAGCTTCGCCCGCCTGTTTTGGGAGGGGCAGAGTTTGCCATGGACCTTCCTATGCCTACTGGTTAGGAGGGCTGAGGCAACAGCAGGAGCAAGTTTCTCTCTCTCACACACAGCAGGAGGACCCTCTTGCTAAACTTTCACCGAGCACATGACCTGCGAGGGGAGGCTGAGGGGTTTGGGCTTATTTAGTCTGCAGAAGAGAAGAGTGAGGGGGGATTTGAGAGCTGCCTTCAACTTCCTGAAGGGAGGTTCCAAAGAGGCTGGAGAAAGGCTGTTCCTGGTAGTGAGGGATGGCAAAACGAGGAGCAACGGTCTCAAATTGCAGTGGGGAAGGACTAGGTTGGATATTAGGAAAAACCACTTCCCTGGGAGGGTGGGGAAGCCCTGGGATGGGTTCCCTAGGGAGGGGGCCGAATCTCCATCCCTGGAGGTTTTTAAGTCTCAGCTTGACAAAGCCCTGGCTGGGCTGATTGAGTTGGGGTTGGTCCTGCTTTGGGCAGGGGGCTGGACTCCATGACTCCTGAGGTCTCTTCCAGCCCCAGGATTGCTTCCAACGCCTAAGGTATAGAGCAGGGGCGGGGAGACTTGTTGAGGTCGGGGGCTGCTGACCCACAGAAAAATCAGTCAGGGGCCGCACACAGGAGAGAAGCAAAAAATTACCCACCTCACTGACATGGCCCTTGACGGAGAAGCAGAAAGACACTCCCCCCATTCCCCTCGCACAGCAGAGCCTACGGGGCCCGGGCTAGTAGATTTTGTGGGGGAAAAACCTCCAGGCAGCGCTTTACTGCATGGAGCCGCTTCCTCCCCCACCAGGCAGAGCCTGTGAATCGGATCCGGCTCTGACTTGCCTGATTCCGACACGCAAGGCTCAGGGCGCCTCCTTCCCACAGGAGGAAGCCAGGGCTGGTGCTCCAGGTTGGCAGGGCAGAGCTGCGGGGGGGAAGGGGTGGCGTGGGGCTGGAGCACCAAGATGGGTTTCCCAGTGCCCCGAGCCTCAGGAGCTGGTTCCAGGCAAGCCAGGGGCCAGATCCAGCCCCCAGGCCTTAGCTTACCCACCCCTGGGCGTAGAGAAAGGAGGCGGAGTGGTCATGAGGGCAAACGTACTGCAGGGGGAAGGAAGGCGCCATGGCAAACTTGTGGCCAGGTTGTGTCGTCCCGGGAGGATTCCCCAGCTCCCGCAAGGAGCGTGAAGAGAAGTTGTGAAACTGCAAAGAGAGAAGACTGGGGTCCTTTGTGCAGTGTGAGTGGCTGGGCTGTGACAAAAGGAATGAGGCTGCCTCAGACCCAGGACCACTGAAAGCCTTCAGTCTCCCCTTTGCCCCAGCGCGGCCTGTCAGCTGCTCCATGCGGAAAGGGGCTGCCATCTCAGGCGGTTCTCAATGCCAGCCGTCCCTAGAATTCCTGGCTGCTGCTGCCGCTCGTGTTCCCTCCTCGATGCGGCCTTTCCCGCAGCCTCACGAAGCGGTCCAGCAGCCGCGCTCGTGTGCAGACTGAGGCCTGGTGCGATGCGCAGGCCACGAGCCAGCCGGTGCATTATCAGTCACGGTCTAGGAGGTAGCATCTCTACTCGGTGCCAGCTCCCCCTAAACGAGCGGCACCAGGAAACTGCGCCAGCACAGCGTCTGCCAGCCGCAAAGCCTCGAGCGCAGGCTGAAGGGGGGCCGGAGGGTGGGAAACATTCCATCAAAGGCCTGTGCACGAGGGCTGGAAAGGATCCTAGGAAAGGCGGCAGACACACTTTGCCTTCTACCAAATGGAAATCTGGGTTGCTAGCGTCCTTTGCAAAATGTTTGGGGGAAGAGTCACATGCCGGTGCTGAAAGTTAATGGCTGCTGGGCCCGATGCTCCATTCTTTAAGTGACAAATCCTCTGAGGAAAGCACTGACGCAGACTGGTTCCTCTTGCACCTTCCCATGAAGTGGTTAGCACTAGCCACTCTCGGGGACAGGAGCTTGGGCTACATGGATTGGCACTCCCCAGGTTCCTAGCAATGGGAAGCAGCCTGCATTTAAAGGGGGGGGACTTGCTCACTGAGGCTACGTCTACACTGCAGGGTTTTTGCGCAAGAAGTCTTTTGTGGAAGGGTTCTTGTGCAAAAAACTTCTTGTGCAAAAGCGTGTCCACACGCTCTTGTGCAAGAAAGCTCTGATGAATGGCCATCAGAGCACCTGTGCTTTTTCGGATAGGCTCATTTTGTGCAAGAAACCCCTGCCGAGCAGCCACATGTGCCTTTTTGCGCAAGAGCTGTAGCACAAAAAGGAGTTATGCTTCATAGAAGGAGGTTTACCTACACCGCAAAACCCCTCTGTTCTGTCAATTGACTGTAGATTTTCTTGTGCAAAAACGCGCTTGAGGTGTAGACATAGCCAAAGGGAGGAAGGGGCACAAGAAAGGGAGTAAGGTGCTTATTCTCCGTATTATGGTGGCAGCTGGCAGCTCCAGTCACAGGACCAGCGCCCCTCTGCCAAACGCTCCCTTGAATCTTTTCCATCCACATGCGGAATACATTTGGTTGTGCGCATTGAGGCATGTGTGAATGGGTACCACCGGGAGAAACACAACCCTAGCTAATCAGCGGGGCGGCACCGGACTCTCTCCTGAGCGGCCGCACAAGTGCCCGGCTTGCAGGGGCCCCTGCCCACTGCGCTCAGTGCTGTACAAACAGAACAAAGAGCTGGCCTTCTACGTGTCGATGGAGGCAAAGAAGCCACCAAGAAGACACTTGTATCACTATCATTGTACAGAAGGGCCAAGAGGGAAGGACTAAGGCAGGGTGAAAAACAGCAGGGTCTTGCTTGTCTGGGTGGGTGGGCGGGTAGTTGCTGATGTTTTGAGAGACTACCAGGAAGAGCTGTTTGATGGGACGTGGGTACTATGGCCAGGGGCCAAGAAAGGAAGAGGCTGGAACTGGGTACACAAAGGCGAGTGAGAGGAAGTCGCTACAGCTCTGGCCAGAAGCCCCCTGGTTCCAGCCGTGGGAAAGGAGAAAGGCAGCGGGTTCAGTGGGCAGGGCAGAGACGCTGCTCAGGACTCAGAATCAGTGTCTAGTCCCAGCTCTTCCCCTGACCTCTGACTCAGGGACCTGGGGCAAGGCCCTTCCCCCGGCACACCCTGCCCCTTGGACCGTCGGCTCTCTGAGGCAGGGACAGACCATCACAACGGGTACGGACACCGCCTAGCGCAACAGGGCCTGATCGCACCTGGGACAGCTAGGCTGCCAGAGATGTCTCCTCAGGCCACCCAAAATGGCTACCTACGCTGCGGTGGGCAGGACAAAACCCTTCTGCGCTTGGGACAAAGCCGGATCCCCTTCCCCTCCACGCACACTGCCGATGCATGGCCAATTTAATTAACATTCCTGCCCCCCAGAAGAGGCCACAGGGGAGCTATTGCGGCCTCCTGGCTTTAGTTCTCACGCAGGAGAGGAAACTTTGAAACCGCGGTTCCGTACATTCTGCCCGGCGAAGGGCTGCCTTGGCAGACTCTGCAGAGGGGCCGTGCTTACTGTGGCTCAAGTGGAGCAGATGACGGCTGGTCTGGCAACGTGGCCAGTGCAGGGCCTGGGATTGCTGGGCTGACATGCTTGATAGAAAGCGGTAGGTAGGTAGCCCCTAAAAGGCCTTTATGTCACAGACCCCTAGCAGGGCCAGGGTGCTCCTTCGTGCTCTTTTTTGCTACTCTCTCCTCTGTGCTGGATAGGAAAGAGGCCATCTTTACGTCCTCTAGGTTTCTCTTGCGACCAGAGGTGAAAAGAAGCTGGCCGGCAGGGGCACTCGACTGCAGCTGCTCCCATCTGGGCTGGGCTACCAGGCCTCTCCTGCCAGCTGCCTTGCTAAGGTGCAGGTAGCCAGGCACACAGGTGGAAGGGGCTGGCCCCCGATATGCGGCTGCTTTAGCCCCTAACCGCCCCCTCCGGTGCCCTTTTGGGAAGGTGCAGGGGCTGCAACCGCATATACACCGGGTCTTCTTCCTCTTCCCCTGATTATCAGGGAATGCGGGGAAAGTGCTCAGCTTGTGCCTTCCTCTCGCTGCCAGCTGCTGAGGGGAGAGCAGATGAGGAATGCAGCAGGCTGTTAACTTTTTCCTCACCCCCTGAGAGGAAGAAGAGGAGAAGCAGTGACCCAGTATGTGCAGTTGCAGCCTCCCACACCCCACCGGAAATAGCATCCTTGCCCCCCCGCACTCACCACTATCCCCCCATACCTCTCCACCACCACTCCTGACCCCTCCACTTCCCTCCGCCCTGGGCCCCCTGTGCACTAAATGCAACGGTGCGCTATGCTTGAGCCTAAAGCCGACAGCACAAGACAGGATGTTGTCCCAGGCGGGAACTGGGAGCCGGCAGGGGTCTCTGAGAGAACAGTGAGGTCCTGTTACTGTCACCTTCCTCTAGGGCTGCCAGGTGTCCGGTTTTGAACCGGACGGTCCAGTATTTGAGCTCTCTGTTCGGGAAACAAATTGAGAAGAGTTCTGTTTTCTCATTTCTGTCCGGTATTTTCTAACTAAGATGTAATGTAGATTGGGATGGAATGTCAAGTGTGTCCGGTATTTTTGTTGAAATCGTCTGGCAACCCTACCTTCCTCTCTACGGACCGATCCATCGCTGGAGGCCTGGCCCGCCTCCTCACATAACTAAAGGTGGCAGGCTCCGAGGCATCTGGATGGTGGGAGGGGGTATGAAATACAAATCGCCAAGGAGGAGGTCAAACTGCTGCTGCGCAGCTGCGGCTAGCCCTCCCTGTGGCTACGCACCATGCGAAACACCAGAGATGGCAGGCAGCTGGACTCTTTCCGATGCCATTTAAACAGATGGCGTTTCCAGGAGTTCGGCTGCCCTGCTCAGTCACCTCCCAGAAGGCTGTGGGATGGCTCCTGCCCAGGGTCAGCGTTGCAGACAGCTAGCCCCCGCTTTCAGCAGAGGCGTTGTCGGGACCCGCTGCACTAGGAAGCTGGAGCGCTTCCCGCACTCTACATCTGTCCCTCCCGCGTGCACCTCAGAAGAGGTGGCCGGCTAGCCAGGCACCGCAGATTGGTGCATTACGTTGTGGCGAGGCAGAGGGAAGGCGGTGCTCTAATGGCGCAGGGGCAATCGCTCTTCCCCTTCTGCATCCCCAAAGAAATGGAGCTGCCGGCAGAGTTAAGCCAATGTAAGCTAATGCACCGACACAGCCTCGGTAGGCAGCTGTGTGCACAGCTGCTAAACCATCTGCCTGTTGTGAGCTAAGCGTGGGAGGAGGGCAGCCCAGCAACGTTCAGAAGCTCTCCTCTCTCCTCTGGGGTCTGGTCCCATGGCGTCTCCATGGCGCTATCACCCTGAGTGACACGGCTCGTTCACCCCTAGATTCCATTCAAACCCATTGACCCGCCCTAGCACCCCCTCGCTAATGCACCACACTGAAAACGGCGTAAGCCTGCGTGTGCAGTGGGGAAGTCAGTGCAAACAGGGCTAACCTACGGCATCACTTCCCTTTCTACCATGAACTAGTCATCTTAAACCAATGTTCCCCCTAATCTTTTCCACCCATGTGCAGGTTTTTTTTCCACCTATGTGCGGAATATTTTTCTCTGTGCACCATGGGTGAATGTGCACCACCAGTAGAAACAATACACCTGGAATTTCTCTGGAGCGGTCGCAAAAGCATACAGCTCACAGGGAGCACCTGCTTAAAGTTCTAGTCTCAGAGGAGTAGCCGTGTTAGTCTCTAAGGTGGCACAGGACTACTTGTTTTTAAAGCCACAGACTAACAACATTATCTATATGGTATCATGAGCTTTCATGGGCAAAACCCACTTCCTCGTGGCTCGTGCCCACGAAAACTCATGAGACTATATATTTTTGTTAGTCTCTAAGGTGCCACGGGACTACTCATTGTTTTAAAAATTCTAGCAAACTCAGCAGACACCACCAGTGTAAGTGAGACCAGAACCCGCCTCCCTGCCTGGAGTTTGATTGCTCAAGAGGGGAGCAGATTGGCGCTGTCCAGAGGGGGCCTAGAGATAGCGGAAAGGCCAGTCCAGTTATTCCAGCACCAGCCTGGAAGACCCACATTCAATTCCCAGCTCCACCACAGACACCCTGTGTGATGCTGGGCAAGTCAGTGACCCTCTGTGCCTCAGTTTCCCATACAGTACAATGGGGCATAATAGTCCTGTCAGAGGCGAGGCACAGTGGGAGCACGTGGGATCATGCTTCCCCCATTTGCTACTTGGCTTGTACTGAGCATACCCATGCTGACAAAGCATGCTCAGTAACACTTCTGAAGCCAGCTGCCCTCATTCTAGACCAGTGTAGACAAAGCCTTATTTCAGTTTAGCTGACGTTAACTAGCTGCATGGGCCTATGCAAGTCACATCCTCGGTGCATGTCAGCTTCCTTTATCTGTAAAATGGGCAGATGACTTCCCTATCGCCCAATGGTTGCAAGGAAGCATTTAGAAATGCTGCTGCTGACATTGCAGGACCAGGGCTCACTGTGTTGGCCCTGGGCAAAGACACAGGAGGATATTCCCTGCCCTCAATAGCCCCTTAACAATAGTCATTGCAACAGAGGTGTGTCAGGAAGAGAAGGAAAACCCAATGCCGAGGGCACTAGAGTGAGACACTGGAGACCAAAGGTCATGCCCCTGCTCTAACAGACCTTGGGCCAGTTACTTGCCTAGCACTATGGGTCCCGGTCTCTGTCGTGGGGATAGCTGTTTTGCTGGCTCTCCTGCGGGCTGTGAGGACAAAGGCAGTAACAATTGTGAGGCTACAGTCATGGGCCACCCATGACAGGTCCCCGCCAGCTAAACATTTCCTCTTCTCAAGCCCCAACTCCAGGGCTATACGTCACCAGGCTCCCATGCACTGTGTTGGTGTGAGCTCCCGAGCCGACGGAATCCATTTTGTTCCCCTCCTGCATAAAGATGCTGCAACAGCATCCTGTCACGAGAGGCGCGAGCGCCCTGAGAGAAGTGACAGAAAACATGACTCGGAAAGATCATCTCTTCATAAGGAAATGGTATATTGCTTGCGACTCGCTGTCTGCACGCATGAAACAGTTTTGCTAGCCAGGCCTAACTCACAGTGACAGCTTTACACTACCCACAATCCTCCGCTCACACATCTCCAAGCCACTCAGCTGTCTTACCTCCCCGTGCCCCAGTTTGGTTTTTAAATTTAAGCTTTGCCTTTCTCCCCTCTGAAGCGCAACCCTAACCATGTGGGAAAGGCGGCAAAAGGACGAGCCAGTGCAGGAGTGGGGAACATACAGTCTGCGAGCCAGATCCGGCCTTTGGCTTGCCCGGATTTGGCCTCCGAAGCTCCTGCATCCTCCCTCCTGTCCAGATCCCACATCCCAAGCCTGCTTTCACTTTTTCCAAACCAGTAATGATTTTATAGACCTCTAGCATATTCCCCCCCCCCTTAGTTGTCTGTTTCACCAAGCTGAAAAGTCCCAGTTTTACTAATCTCCCCTCACATGGCAGCTGTTCTATACCTAATCATTTTCTTGCCCTTTTCTGAACTTTTCCAATGGCACAGTATCTTTTTTGAAATGATGCTACCACATCTATATATTCTCTGTCTTATTCTTTATCCCATTCCTAATCATTCTTAAAATTGTTTAATTTTTTGACAGCTGCTGCACATTGAGTGGATGTTTCCAGAGAACTATCCACAAGGACTCCAAGATCTCTCGAGAGGTAACAGTTAATTTAGTTCCCAGCATTTTATACTGTGACAAAGCTCCTTCTCAGCCTGATTGGCCTACACTTTCAAGCAGATTACTTGCCTCACAGTAGCCCTGAGTTGACACACCAGCTTGCTGTTTGTTGAGCTACTCCCATCATTGGCCAGGAGGGGGAAAAGAAGGGAACCAAACTTCATAGTCTCTGTGGCCCCTCCAAATGGCACTGGGCACAACGAAACCCTGTACCAGGCCAGTCTTTTTGGTGCTGAAATGGGAAGGGCAGGGCCCCCTCTCCAGATTCCAGTCCTGTGAAAGCAGCTATCTGCAAATGTCTCCAATAGCAACTGACATCCCCAGCACCTTCTTTATCACAGGCTCTTCCTCCTGGTACTCGCTTGCACTTTCTCCTCCCAGCCACTCCACAACACCTGCTCTCCTCAGCTCCTTCCACACGCACTGAGAAAAGTGAAGGGAAGCCTTTTTAAACCAGTCTCAACTGTTTCTTAATTGCCCCCCAAGTGTTCTGATTAGTCTGGCTCCCTTGAGCCTGGAAGCTTCCTAAATTGTCCCCAAGTGTTTTAATTGGACTGACTGATTCTGGCAAGTTCCTGCTGGTTCTGGATTAGCCCTTGCTAGTTTACCCTGGGAACAGAGACCTATTTAATCTGGGACTAATACATTTCCCCTCTACTACTCTCCTGTAGCTCCACCATTCCCCTTCCCCTTCTTGTGTGCCCATGCCCCCCTCTGTCATCTTGCTTGGTGCCTGAGCCTCCCTTTCTTCTTTAGTTACCCTCCCCCCATACACCATTTCACTTCTCCATGTTTTTCAAATAATGTACCCCCTCACCTTCCCAGTGCAGCCAGAGGAGCCGCTCTTACCATCCTGTGCTGGGAGTGGTACCCCTTGTTCCTTTACCCCCCTTCCTCCTATTTGCATTGCTGCCCTCCCACCCTGCTTCCAGTGGGAAGGTGTGGTGAACCTTCCTCTCCCCCTCCCTTCCCCACCCCTTGCTCCATCCCCTGGCACTATTGGCCTCTCCTAATTGTCTGTTCCTGTCCTCCCCACCCCTCACCCATGAACACAATGGAGAAATTAACAAAAAAAAACCCAAAAAACCTACTCTCCTGTAGCCCTCTGGCCTGATTTTGTCACAGTATGTATAATTGAGATTGTGTTTTCCAATATGCATTATGTTGCATTTATCAGCATTAAAATTCACCTGCCATTTTGTTGCCCAGTCACCTAGTTATGTGAGATCCTTTTGAAGCTCTTCACATCGGCTACGTCTAGACTGGCATGATTTTCCGCAAATGCTTTTAACGGAAAAGTTTTCCATTAAAAGCATTTATGAAAGAGTGTCTAGATTAGCACGACGCTTTTCCGCAAAGCACTTTTGCGGAAAAGCGCCGTGCCAATCTAGACGCGCAGCAAAAAGCCCCGATCACCATTTTCGCGGTCGGGGCTTTTTGCGCAAAAACAAATCTGAGCTGTCTACACTGGCCCTTTGCGCAAAAGCTTTGCACAAAAGGACTTTTGCCCGAACGGGAGCAGCATAGTATTTAGAAGAACACTGACAATCTTACATGAGATCGCCAGTGTTCTTGCGGAAATTCAAGCGGCCAGTGTAGACAGCTGGCAAGTTTTTCCGGAAAAGCGGCTGATTTTCCGGAAAAACTTGCCAGTCTAGACACAGCCATCCTGCTTTGCACATGCTCTATTCTATCCAATATGCCCTGTCCAGTCAGCCCAAACTATGCTTGTGATAACTTCACTACATCTTCCTTGGCCCACACAGTTAAAAGCCAAAGGCAATTTATGAACTAGAATGTACTGCAAACGCCTCTAAAACGATTAGGTTGAAATCCACATGCAGAGAGAAAAAGAGGGGCTGATCTGTGTAGCCTGCTGTAGGCAAAACCTCCCAGCACAAGTCAACAGCTGATCAATGGATATTTTTGTGTATCTGAAAATCACTGCAACAATAAAACAGAAGAGACACTGCAATGCGTTTATTAACTCATCAGAAATAAAGGGCAGGTCTTTTATTAAGGTTTGCAAAATTCAGGGAGCATCGATGGTGGTGGTGGGGTGGTTAGAGAGTAAAATTAATCCCAAGCAGCAGTCCAGCTGATTGCTCGGAGGCAGCATCGAGTTCTGAGCCGTGCGCTGGTCTTACACCGGTGTCCAGTGGGAGTTTTGATTCCAATTTGGTTTTCCTGTAACAGTTTCTGGAGAGCCTCTCTCTCTTCAACAATTTGCTGATTTAACAATGGGTTAAAGCTAGCCTTCAGCCGTGGCAATCACACCTCGGATTGCAGTGTAGATGTGTGTCTGCACGTAGCACCCCGTGCAAGGGGGGGAGGTCTCATCACTGTGAGAGCCCCAGGTGTTACCATAATGCGCCTCATACCCATGAAAGGAAGAAATCCCTTACAAAAAAAATCCATGAAAAGGTCCTCTCATACATTTGTGCTGCTTTGCATGACATTTGTGATCCCCCCAGAGAACTCTGCAGCATCCATATCCCCGGCCCCGGGAGATTCAGGGCTGTTCCAGTCCCATCTGAAAGATTCCTTTCAGATGTCTCTGCTTGCAGCACAATGGAGCAGCCAAATCTTATCTGAGCAGCAGAATTCTGAACATTCGTCCTTCGCCAAGTTTTCAGCAGCTTCAAATATAAGCCCGGGTGATTTCTCCTCCGCCCGCTTTCCACGGCGGTGCTGATGACACACACCGCAGGGTGCTGTATGAGGCAAGCCTGGAGTATATTAAAGAGCCTTCGGAAACAAGGGGCCCTCTCGCTATCAATCCCAGGCAGCCCGTCTGTAGCATTAGACGTGTAAGACTTTTGAAAACCTGAGGCTGTTTGGCTACTTTTCCTGTGTCTCTTCTCCCCACCCCACGTCTGTCTGCCTCCCAAAGAGCATTGGGCCTGGCCTTGCCTCCAGTCTAGACACCAGCACAGAGAAGAACAGGAGTAGCCTGTGGTGGAACTTTACCTGAAAGGTGCGAGGAACCCGGGGGAAGCATGAGACCTGGAGTTTCATTCTTCGGTCTGCCACCACCTCCGCTGGGGAGGACGACCAGGGCATTCTCCACCTCCCAACAAATGGGGGCTCAAGGGAATCCGTTCTACCCAGGAATAATCGACCACTCTTACCTGGGTTGCCGGGATGCCAGCCAAGCATGGCACCACATACACAGACAAAGGATGTAAAAATGCAGTTAAACATGTAACCGCGTAACCCCTAAAAACCATAGAGGTTACACCCGCAGCAGGCTCTGCTGTATAAAGCTTAAAGAAGAAATAAAGGGCAGGACTTTGTATTAAGGTTTGCAAAATTCACCGAGCATCGATGATGGTGAAGGATTAGAGAGTAAAATTCATCCCAAGCAGAAGTCCAGCTGATTGCTTGGGGGGCTGCATTGAGTTCTGAGCCCAAAAGCTCAGAGTGGGGCCAACAAGTGCTTCCCCCTGCTCCTGGGGAGCCAGCATGTAACTCGGGGAGGGGCTGAAATGCCTGTAGCCTGGGGCAGGATGGATGACAGGGGCTGCTCCAGTGGGCCCCACAGAATCTGTGGGCAGGGAGCTGCTCCAGCCCCTACTGGTTAATCGGAACTGGTAATCGGAACTGGTCAGGGTGAGGCTTACTGGTTAACCTTTTGCATCCCTAACACGCACGCACAGCGGTGACCCGGAGGAATGGATTTTGAAAGGTATTTAGGCATAGGGTTGCCAGGTGTCCGGTATTGGCCCGGATAGTCCGGTAATTGGGTCTTCTGTCTGGTAAAAACCAAAAAACCAGAAAATACCGGACATGTAAAATGTTTGGTATTTTCTGTTTTTCTCGGATGAAAGGCCACTGGGGACATTCTTCCCCTGCTGTGTCTGGTGGGGGTGGGAGGGGGAGCGTGGATTTAAAGGCGCAGTGACTCTTTTTTTTTTTTGCTCAATCAATTTTTTTCTCCGCCATGTTCGGTATTTTTTGTGAAACTATCTGGCAACCCTAAAATTAGGCACCGAATGCCCACTGAACCCACCAGGAGTTTGGTTCCTGCACAGCTCTTGGCCCAGAGGCTCTGCATGACTGGCCCACATTCACACAGCCAGTCCTGGGATAGAGCAGCTCTCCCTGGTTCCAGGCTCTTTCCAGGCTGTATCAATGACCGTCTCTGGCCCAGCACACTCCCAGGCTACCAGACCGACAGGAGGATGGGGCAGGGCGACGAAGTGAACAGAGCTAAGCAGAAGCCAACATACGCCAGTGGTGGATGGTGCCAACAGGGGATCCGAAGCCACTGTGGAGGAGGTACTTTTTAAGGAGGAATTCACAAAAGGATAACGTGACAGCCTCACTTGGTCTAGGGATCCCACTCCCTTCGGAGGCCCGGCTGCCCTGTCCCCCAGCCATTCCTCTAGGCTCCCAACTGTTCTTTTGGCCTTGGTATCTATAACTAGGCCTGTCAGCAGGCATCATCATCACAGACCTGCTCAGCCATGCCCGGCAAATGAGTGCTGAGAGCACGTCTCACAGGCCAGCTGTACCCTTTGCACTCCCTGCCAAACTTCTCCAGAAAGTCCCCAAAGCAGGAAAGCCATAACTTATTATGGGAATCAGGAGAAGCCAAAGAAGCTAATTTTCCCTACTGCCGCCTCACCGGACACATCTGCGCCTTTGTCTTTGCTCCGTTGGGCTCTGCTCGCCTCTCAGACGAGAGACGGATTTCCAAATGTCAGCAAGGATCCGTCACTCCGGCTTCCTGCTCCTCTCCTGCACAGGAGCCAGACAAAACCCATTTGGATCTTTCTGTGGTGCAGCTCCAGGCCATCACATGGCTGCCTTCTCCCTGTCCGCTCTAGCGACTCAGTTCCCAGGACGCTCTGTCTGCGTGGTGGGTCATTCCCAGCTGACTCTCCCTGGAGAACAAACTGAGCCAGAGGGAGAAGGCTGCAGGGCAGAGCCCAGAATGGGGATTTCAGGCAAAGGGACTGGCTTTCTTTGTGGCTGCATTGTGTCTGCCACGCACCGCTGAGATTCCAGCGGCAATAAGCTGTCGAAAGAGCAGATCCTACCCCCCTTCAAGCCAGTGGGCATCTCAGGTGTGAGTTGGAGTGGGCTTGTTCAAAGAGACAAACCCAAACCGAGCCCAGAACCGAGAACCCCTGACCACTGTAAAAGTTCACATTCCCAGCCTGGGCTTTGCTCAGGGCTGGTTGGGAGTCTGAGAAACCCACAACCCAGGCTTGGTTCAGTTCTGGGTCCAATTGTATGGGAACCCTGACTTTCCAGTGGGGTCTGGTAAATGGTGGCGACTCTGGCTTATCTCCATGGCTTTAGATCAGCAGGGAGAGCGGATCTTCTGCTCATCCAAAACCGCCGGCAGCCAGGGGCCACTTGGGATGCAAGGACATTGAATAGCAAATTGCATGTGCCTGGAGGGCCCCATTTTCCAGGTGGGCTGTAATCCTGCACCTGTGCCTACTGCTTAAATCAAGACGTTGGGTTTACTCACAGCTGGCTAGAGCAGAGGTAGCCCCTCCTGTCCATTAAAGGCAATTAACTGGCTAGGAGTAAACCCAGGTTTTATTGGTAGGGCACAGCTAGAGTGAGCCAGTCCCAAAGAGGGACATGGTCATGGCTGCCTTTGGGCCCCTGGGGCCACAGTCACACTAGAAGGGCCTCAGAGGCAGGTCCACCCATTACAACCCCAGGTTTACAGTGCCTTGTGGATGCTCATGCTCTGGATTGGACACACAAGCCCAGGTCCCCGCCTGAGACGCAAGCCCCTGAGAGATTAAATGACCTGCCCAAGGCCAGTGGCAGAACAGGGTATTGAGCCCAGATCTCTTGAGTCCTTGTGTTTAAGAAGATCCTGCTCCTGAAAGCTGTACCCCACACCCATAGGGACAAGGCTGCCTCAGGCATGATAAGGGCAGCTTCCCCTGCCCCCAGCCAGCCAGCCTCTCTGCTTTGTGAAGGTCTTCTGGAGTCTCCCCTCCAAAACCTGGGTGCATCACCGATGCCGCGGGCTCCTTCAGAAGCCCAGCGTGCAAGAGTGGAATGGGATTTGGGACTGGGCCTTCCTGCGGGATCCCACGCAGGTAGATTTACCTGGGGCACCTCAATAAGTGGCTGTGTAAGAACCCAGGCACAATTCAAGGTCTTGGTTATGACTTACAGAGCCCTAAATGGGTTGGGACCAGGGTATTGGAAAGACTGTCTCCTCCCGTATGAACCTGCCCGGGGATGGAGGTCGGCTGGGGAGGCTCTGCTCCGTGTTCCTTCACTTACGGAGATAAGGTTAACATCCACACAGAGCGGGGCCGTCTCAGCCTTTGTCCCCAAGTGATGGAATTCTCGCCCCCGGGAGATTTGCCAGGCACCAACGCTGGCACTGAAGCCACCCTTTTTATCCCTGCTTTTACTCTGTGTGTGTGTGTGTGTGTGTGTGTGTGTGTGTGTGTGTGTGTCCGTCCCTGAGGTGTCTTAGCAGGTTTTATGCCCCCCCTTTGGGGTTCTGTATTTTATTCTTTTATTTATATATATACATACATACACACACAGTAAACCTGTGTTATCCGGCACGCTCAGGGATTAGGGCATTCTGGTTATCTAAGAATTCCGGTTATCTGAGGGTCCCCTCAACCTAGGAAAAACCAATGGACAATAATAGTAAAACTCAAGTTTGTAATATTGGTAGTTTTGTAGTGTGAAGCAGATGGTCTCACATTTCTGTTTTGAGTTAAAGATGATTAGTACTTCTTAAGTAAAAAAATTGTTAAGCCAATCATGGTAAACCAAGCCAGGCCTGTGCGCCTGAAGATGTGACAGTATTGTGGCTGAGGGCAATGCTGGTTAACAAAGTTTTCTGGTTAACAGAGTGCTGGATAACAAAGGTTTCACTGTGTATGTGTATATATATATATTTCTTGTGTTTTAAAAAGTTTTATAAGCCACCCCGAATATTTTAAATAGAGAGGCGGGGGCAAAACTATTTTAAATAAATAAAATTAATAAGAAGAATTTGGCACCCAGGAAGGCCTGCCACGGGCTGAGCTGTGGGAGCAGCTGGTCCCTCCTGCGGGTGCTGATAGAACAATACAAAAGCACAGAAGATGGCTCTTATTCTACATACAGGATTTGTGCCAGCACGAGCCCCTAGCCCACTCCTGGAGCTACTGTGGGAGCAGAAGCCCCATGGGGACTTATTTTATTCGCAGTATCCCATGCCCTCATGACCATTAGGACAGAACAACAGCGACGTGAGCCATCCCCCGGATTTCTTCACTCGTCACAAACTCTCCACTGCCCGGCCAACAAACACCGGGAGGCACATAGATAGCCAACGGGAGAAACCCTACCCTCTTCCCTTTGCCAGGAGTGAGTACGTTCCACGCGGTATTGTCCCGTTAGCGAACTGCGTTGAAAGGGAGGGAGATGCCAGGAGGCATCCCAGTGACTATGCAAAGGAAAGGAGGGATTTTCCTGCAGGAGACTGCAGCTGTCTCAGATCCTGGTGGCGCAGAGGGGAGCTCAGTTTCAAGGCTCACCTGGAAGATCTGTGCCTGGGACTCAGTTTACCTCCCTGGCAAGGGCGAGTCCACCCTCCTGGCGCGGTTGGGGATTTCAGACCCGAGAGAGATCCACGCAAGCTCACCCCTTTCCAGCTGTGCGGCATCAGAGGCGTAACATCCAGCTTGAAGAGACGCTTGAGCGACCTCTCGTCAAGCTGGGGCGCTAGAACCGGAAGCACAGCCGGAGCCAGCAGGAGTCGCTCCAAACGTGATCCTGCCACAGGCCTCTAAGCAGCTCACACAGCTGGGCCTATGCTTCTATTTTTACCGCACCAGTTGGATTCGAGCTAGCACGGCGGGGGCTGTCTCAAAGCACAGCCATATCCAGGGGCAGACCTGGGCTGAGTTGGTCAGGGAAGAGTCTGATTCCAAAGCATTAGGGGGCTTTGTGAGACCCAGACTGGGGCCAGAGGGAGCAGCTGCATCGAGCAGGGTTGGCGAGCTGCTCCACTGATTTACACCAATTGGGGATGTGGCCAGCGTTCCCTGTAAGATGGGTGCTTGGGCGGCCGCCCAGGAGAGATTCTAATGCCACCCAGCTGATCAGCAGAGCGCCCACAGTGCCCACAGCATGTGTTTCTATTGGCAGGGCACATCTGCACATGCCGCAGTGCACATAAAATTTATTCTGCACATGAATGGGAAAAAATTAGCGGGAACATCGGATGTGGCCCCCTGGTGCCTGCACCTGCCTGTCCCAAGCTAGCGCCAGCTTTGAGAAGAGCAAGGATTCTTGGGGGGCTGGAGGTGGCAACACCACCACGGTGTCCTAGGAGGCTGTCTGAGGCAGAGAGAGGACACTCCTGGAATAGGAGGAGAGACTGGACAGGGCCTTATTCCATCCGCTCAGAGTAAAGGTCGTTACTTGTTCCCTCCAACAGCCAAAGCTGAGGGAGACAGGACAGCGTCCCCGTCATTTTGCATCTGAGTGGAAGGGCCAAGCCAGGAGAATGCTGCATCTCACTGCCTTCCAGCAAGATCGGAGGCGACAGGGCTCCAAGGCCAGCTGCTTTGGGAGCTTGGCCGCGCCGGCTGCTCAGACCCTGGGACTTTTCTGGGACATGGGCAAAAGGGACTAAATGTTGGGAGCCAAAACCAGCAAGAGAGAAACGTCTGGGTCGTGTGTGTGTGTGTGTGTGTGTGTGTGTGTGTGTGTGAGAGAGAGAGAGAATCATCTGGGTCTGTGTGTGTGTGTGTGTGTGTGTGTGTGTGTGAGAGAGAGAGAGAGAGAGAAACATCTGGGTCTGTGTGTGCGTGAGAGAGAGAGAGAAACATCTGGGTCTGGTGTGTGCGTGTGAGAGAGAGAGAAAAACATCTGGGTCTGGTGTGTGTGTGTGTGTGTGTGTGTGTGTGTGTGTGTGTGTGTGTGTGTGTGAGAGAGAGAGAGAGAGAGAAACATCTGGGTCTGGTGTGTGTGTGTGTGTGTGACGTCTGGGCCGTGTGTGAGAGAGAGAGAGAGAAAAACGTCTGAGTCTGATGTGTGTGTGTGTGTGTGTGTGTGTGTGTGTGTGTGTGTGTGTGTGTGTGTGTGTGTGTGTGAGAGAGAGAGAGAGAAACATCTGGGTCTGTGTGTGTGTGTGTGTGAGAGAGAGAGAAACATCTGGGTCTGGTGTGTGTGTGTGTGTGACATCTGGGCCGTGTGTGTGTGTGACAGAGAGAGAGAGAGAAACGTCTGAGTCTGTGTGTGTGTGTGTGTGTGTGAGAGGGACCCATCGCGCAGAGAAAGAGGAAACCTGGGGTGGGCCTGATTCTCCATCCTCTGCCCCTTGTACCATCAGCCCCCCCTCCCCCCGCCCCGCAGCGTGGGCGCCACAGCAATGGTTTCCACACACCTGCCGTGCAGCGCTGCCAACAATGGCACAAAGCGGAAAACAATGGGGAATCAGCCTCCCAGTCGCTTGTTTTCGGCGCGCTCTGCTTTGCTGGGGACGCCTCGCTGGGCCGCTTCGCTCCGACGAGCTCGCCGTTCGGATGCCGGGGCAGAATCCAGGCTGCGGACCCCCCCTGGAGCCGGCAAGTGTCGCGCGGGGAGCGGTTCACAGCAAACCCCATCGGCGCCGGCATCCTTTGCACAAATCGTGCGATTGCATCCGGGCTGGGGGCTCGGAGAGCGTGTTCGGGTCACGGCGTGCGGAGCGCTGCTGCCACCCCCAGGCTGGCTCACTGAACGGCCGCTAACGAGGGTCCGAAGACGCTGGAGCTGGACTGAGTCAGCGCCCTGCAAGGGACGTGGGCTACACTGGCTGGGCAGACAGAGCAGGCTCTGGCACGGGGAGCCCGATGCTGGAAAAGCCCAGATCGCGGTGAGCAGGCGAGGACGACAGTTCGATCCATGTTAGAACATCCAAGCCCATGGTTTGTGCCTCGCTTGCTCCCCCAGTCATGCCTGAACACATGAGGACCCAAGAGGGGATGATGGTTCCATCCCCTGCTCTGCCACCGACTCCTGTGCGACCCTGGGACAGTCACTTAGCCGCTCTGTGCCTCAGTTCTCCATCTGTGAAATGGGAGCAATAGCCTGCCCTGACCTAGGGAGGGGGGACGGTTGTGCTACAGTGAAGGGGGCCATAAAACTTCCTTTGATAGTTAGCAGGGCAAGTCCTGGAGTCCCGAACACCTGAGAAGAGACCCATGCCAAGGTGCCACTCAAATAAATGCTACCACATTTACCTTGGAGAGAAACAGCAATTATGAATTTACGGCTACGTGTACACTGCAGTGCTATTTCGGGATAGCAGTGGTATCCCGAAATAGCTATTCTGCGTCTTTTGAGCGTGCCTGTTATTTCTAAATATAATGGGCCCGCTATTCCGACGTCCCTGTAAACCTCATTCCACAAGGAGTTTTGGAATAGCGCTTTATTTTGAAATAAGTGCTGTGTAGACAGCGCCAAATTTCGAAATAAGCTATTTTGAAATTAACTTGAAATAAGCTACGCAACGTGCGTAGTTCAAATTGCGTAGCTTATTTCGAGCTCCGGGTGCAGTGTAGACGCACCCTAAATGCACAAAGGGTTTCCCTAATACTTCCCCCTCTTATAGCATCAGCTTCCCAAAACCTGCTCAAGTGGGATGGAAAACGTGCCTTGCTCTTCTACAGTCCGACAAGTTCCAGGGGTCCGAGAACGTTACAGCCCCCTGGAAATCAGTCCTCCCCGTGGGTGCAGGACAGTTAATTACAGCAGCGATTGTATGCCACTCTAATTCAATTGCTTCTTCACAGGTTTTCTCCCCCTATTAGGGCTCAGATTGGCTGCTCTGGAGAGCGGAGGTCTCTCCACCCACAGCCCCCAGTGCCGAGCCAAGTGGAGCACATCTAGGCATAAGAAGGACCCACATTTCTGCAGCCCATTCAGTCCCTCAGCCTCTCTGCTAATCCTCCTGACAAACTGCCAGTTATTCCTAGAGTCTAAGGGTGCGTCTACACTGTACCGTTAGTTCGAGAGAACTAGCGTTATTTCAAAATAACAATGCGAGGGTCTACATGGGGCCATTTCGTTATTTCAAAATCATTTGAAATAACGGACGGCTTATTCCGAAATCTGTAAACCCCATTCTACGAGGAATAACGCCTCTTCCGAAATAGCTATTTTGAAATCAGGCATGTGTAGATGCTCCACTGCTTCTATTTCGAAATAACCCCTCACCAGGGCCATTCTAAGTTATTCCTCCTGGGGCTCTAAATCGAGATAGCATGTCTTCATTAGCCTGCCTCGGACTGATTTTGAGGCTTCCCTGCAGTGTAGACGTGCTATTTTGAAATAAGCTATTTTGGAATAACTATTCCGGAATAGCTTATTTCGAACTAAGCGTGCAGTGTAGACGTACCCTAAGGCCAGAGGTTGGGGTTACCTAGTCTGACCCGAGAACCTCACTCTGCATGTGGCCCTGGGGCAACGTAGACCCCTGTCCTCTGTGAATTGCTCTGACACCCAAGTTCGTTCTCGTCCATCACACAAGAAAATCATTCCACAGCCACGTGTGGTCTAGCAGCGAGACCCCACAAAGGACCCTGATCTTCGCTGGGGCCTCTAGCCACCCAAATACAAATAGATGGGATTTGCACAAAGCACCTCAAAGCACAAGTCACAAAGTCACCACTAACTAGTAGGGTTGCCAGATGTCCGGTTTTCACCCAGACAGTCTGGTATTTGTGGCCCCTGTCCGGTATTTTCTGTTTTTCTCGGACAGAAGACCGGCGGGGACATTCTACCCTTGGTGTCTGGAATTTAAAGGCGCAGTGACTTTTTTTTTTCTCTGCTCAACAAGTTTGTTCCCCTGTTTTTTTGTTTTGCTCAACCAATTTTTTCCCCACCATGTTCGGGATTTTTTGTCAAGTATCTGGCAACCCTACTAACTAGGGATGTTAAAAAATGGTTAATTAGGTAGCTGAGTAACCACTGAAAATCTCTGCAGTATAAAGCTTGTACTGCAGAACCCGCAGCACAGCCGGCTCTCTGAGAGCAGAACTGGCAACCAGTGCACACCAGGAGCCAGCTCCCAGCTGCCAGGCCTGCTCCTGGGGAGCCAGCTTTGCTGTGGGCGTTATACTGCAGAGCCTGCAGCATGGGGTAGCAGCCAGCTCCCCAGGAGCTGGTGTGCGCCAGAAGCCAGCTTTTAAGCTGGTTCCCAGTGCACACAGGCTCCCGCCTGCAGCCCCGGCTCCTGGCCCCCTTCTCAGCCCCACTCCTGGCTCTGCTCCCAGGGAGCCAGCTGCCGCCCTGTGCTATGGGCCTGTGTGCAACCATGTGTAACCGTTACAATAATCGATAAGCCCATCTCTGCTACTAACCAGTGTACCCAGTAAGCTGTGCGCTCGTACGGATGCTCAGGAGAGACTCAAATGCTGCCCCACTGATTAGCACAGCACTCACAGCCAGGTTTTTGTTTCTGCTGGTGGTGCACATGCATATGCCTTAGGGCACATACAAAATTTATTCTGCACATGGACGGAAGAAATTAAAAGGAACATTGCTACTAACCAATGCTGGATTTGAACCAGCAACTTAGCATCTCTCATCCCTGTGGCATCCACTGTCCTAGCTTCTTCCTGCATTGAATCCCAGCATCAGACAGCAAAAAATCCATGGTTTACCTGACAAAGAAATCCCCAGTGACGGATTGTTTGGTTTCACTGGGACACTTTTGGGTGCCTTTAATAAATAGCAACCGGACTGATTATTGTCTCTATTTGCCAATATATTCTTTCCACGACTCTTTGCTGCACCACATAAGTGATTATAGTGTGTGGAATTAATCAATCCCAGAAGCCAGAGGGAGATCATGAGAAAACTCTCTGAGAAACCATAAAAGCGACCTTTGATTTAGCTGCAGACTAGCTGGATGCTAGGATACGATTTCCTAGCACTGTATATGATTTATTCGCTCTCGTTTAAAAACCCTTTAGTCTTGATACTTTAACAAGCAAGCTGCATTCGAGTTTGCTCATTTCTTATTAAATCGCATGGGTGCCGATGCCGGTATCTACACCCACTGGCAGCCAAACTACCCCATCTGCCCGCTTCCCTGAGCGCCTCTTGCCTGCTTGTCACCCCACTGACAAACTACCCCCCGCAGCTCCCTCCGCCCGCCATGACACAGCTGTTTTACCACATTCAGGAGGCTCCAGAGGGAGAGCGGGGACTCAACACACTTGGGGGAGAAGGCTGAGAAGAGGTGGAGTAGGAGCTTGGGGGGGAGGCTGGGGGCGAAGCAGGGGGTTGAGTGCATGCACGTGCACACATACATACACACGCACACGCACACATACACACACAAACCTGGAAGGGAAGTTAGCACCTATGTTGAATCACACTGGGAGAAATCCACCAGGTGTAAGAATCATTCAAATCCCTCTTTAGCCTACGTCTGAAGATTTCAATGGCTCACATGTCCTGTGCTGCGCCCTCTCCCAAAGGGCTGATTTCACCCAGTGACAACAAGCAGACATCGTCTCGTCTCGTTACCGTCTCAGCTCTCCCTCAGCCTGATGTCCCGTCTCCAAAAGGAGTCCTTTTTCACTGTCAACCAGGTCTTATACCCTACACCTAGAAGGATCTGACCTCGCGGGCAATCCCAGTTGTGCCGTTGGAAGCGGCGCTGGCTGGGCAATGTAGTGCCTTCCCGCCTAACCTTGCAACCGGCGGGCATCCCCTTGTGTCTAGCTAGCCAGCTGGGTGGGACCAGCAGACGGACAGCTCCTGCGCGGATGTGTATCCGTGTCATGCCACTGAAGTCAATGGCGCCGCTCCGGTTTACATCACCTGAGGATCTGGCCCAATGTCTGGCGTAGAAGGAGCATTTTGCACCGGTTTTCCTTCCATACCTTGGTATCAAGCCGCACAGCGGACATGAGCCCCGACAGGTCTGGCAGCCGCAACGGAGGGTTGGTAGACCAGCAGGACTTTGCCATTCCAACGGTGGCTGTCTGTATGCTTAGCCAATGAATCTGGCACGGAGCTGACAGCCCTGAACCGTCTACGTATCCCCAGACCAGGTAAAAGGAGCCCACACTGACCCGGCTTCTGCTGACTGACAGGATGGAACTGGGGACCGGGAACCAGGACTAGGGTGACAACCAGCTGGCAGCAGGTTCCCAGCCTTTGTGGATCGATACACTGAGCAAGGGGTTCCCACCTGGTCATCTCCCTCCTGGCCAGCCCCTCCCATCTAACCTCAGCGATGATTTGGAAGGATCCCTCTCAATAGCCCCCCAGCTTCCTCAGGCCTGAGCCCGAGCAGGTTCTGGGCTGGGGGGGAAGGGAGGAATTTGGGGGCTCCCAGTGCAGGACAGGATGTACGGTACTTAGTTCAACCCACCAATGCCGGCCTCGGGGCCCAGGGTGGCCAGCTGAAGGGAACTGGGCCCTCCCTGCCTGCTGATTCCCAGCCACACTGTCATTTCCACCCTCCCCGGCTCACACTTCAGGAGGCTGGTAAAGGTTGCCGGCGAGAAGGCCGGTGGTGACATTTTTATACACCCATCAGGGAAAGAGGGTGTGACGTAGTGTGAGTGACCTCCACTGGCTGCTGTCTGCAGCACGGCCCAGCAGGGTAGGGGATGAGTCATTATGCAAAGGGGGCTTCAAACCTGTCTGACCAGTATCTCCCAGGGAGCGGAACAATGGGAAGAAGGGGGGTGGAGCCCTGGATGGGGGCAGGGCTGGAAGTGAGTGGTTGTTTTTGGTTTTCTGTCTGGGATCATGGAGGAGACAGCCTAGGGAAAGGGGCTGGAATTTAGGGGCCCAGCTCCCCCATCTCAAGGGGGGGCTGAGGCATCCTAGGCCGGGTTCCTGTAACCAGATGACATCTGTGCTGTGCTGTACCCTGGAGAAGCAATAAACTCCTTCTATTCTACTGGCTGGTGGAGTCTGTCCGTGCCATTACGGGGGTGCAGGAGTCAGGGGACCCCGACGGGTCATCACAGAGGGACCTGCGGGGGAAGGTCAATGGATCCCAAGGAGCAGAATCGACGCTTTGTGCAGAACTACCGGCTCCTCTTCCCCCCGCAAAAAGCTACAGACCCATATTTATCACCAGTCAGGACCGCCACTTGGCCAACGGCTCACAGCTACCATGAGCAGAGCCCAAATTTTGTATCCGCATCTGTAGCTGCAAAAATGAGTGGCGGACATCCCCCCCGACATCCAGGGAGGCGGATATCCGCAGACATAAAGCCGATAGCTACAAATGTGCAGGGCTCTAGATACAAAATGTGTGTCCATGTCCATACCCGCAAAAATGAGCTACGGACATCCACATCCACATCCGTGGGTATGTGCCAACAAAGTAGATATCTGCGGATTTGCAGGGCGCTAATCATGAGGACTCCTGAGAACAGCTGCTGGAGGGTCTGGAGAAGGGGTGGGCAAAAGGGCCTCTGCAGGCTGCATCCAGCCCAACAAGTGGGTGGATCCGGCCTGCGGAGGCCTTGCTGCTTCCCCGCCCCCAGGTCAATTAGGGCCTGGGGGCAGGGGAGTGCGCGAAGTCTCCTCCCATCCTGCCAGGAGCACGTGGCGCTTTGAAGAACCACGCGCTGCTCGCAGGGGAGGGGAGAAGAGCAGAAGAGGCTTTGGGGGATATTCCCCCGGCCCCAGCTCCTAATTGGCATAGGGGCAGGGGAGTGAGGGAAGTCTCATCCCATGTCAGGGGCCTGGGCATCTTGGGGGAATGTGGGGTGGGGGTAAAGGCACTCCCTCAGCCCCAGACTAATCATTGTCTTGGGGTTGGGGAACCCGGAAATATCTTGGCCCCGCCCCTTCTGCTCGATGCTCTGCCCCTTCCGTTAGATGCCCCACCCCTTCCTGTGTGGCCCGGGGCCACTTCAAAAATTTCCGAAGTGGCCCCCGGCAAAAAATTATTGCCCACCCCTGGTCTGGAGAGACAGCACTGCCCAGTGGTTAGGAGTCAGACTAGGTCCTGCTCCCAGCTCTATGACCCGCAGGTTGACCTGGGGCAAGTCCCTTCCTCAAGCCAGGAAATCAAAAGTGAAGATTCTGAATGATCAAGCTGACTTATTTTCAAGTAGGGGCTTTGTCCAGCTGCAGGGAAATGTATTCGCTTAGTCATGCTGCAAACTGACCATTGGTTAATACGCAATTCAGCACCTCGGTGAGCTGCTGGTAGCTAAATTATCCAGTGGACACATGCCGAGCGGATTCTCTTCAGATTCTGCCTCTTGTGAAGCAGACAACCATCGAGGCCTTTTGTAATGACCAGACCATGCTCAAAATTCCAGGAACCTGGCCCTGCACAACAACAAAGCTGTGTAAAAACAACAAGCGTTCTAAAGAGGTTTCATGTCAACAGGCAGCTGGAAAACACTGCCCACAAACACTCGGCTTCTCTGAGATGCAGCATGACCCCATGGATAACACACTGGACTGGAACTCTCAAAACCTGGTTCAATTCTTGGCTCTGCTCCTGGCCGGGCCAGTAACCTGTTGTCTTGTGCCTCCATTTCCCCACTTGTAAAATGAGAATGGTGATTCTGTGCCTCCTTTGGAAAGCATGTTGAGAGGTAAAGACAAAAGGCTCTACACTAAAAGAGCTCAGGCAGGAATGTGTGTTCATATAGCGCCAAGCCCAATGGGGCCCTGATCCGAACCTGGGGTGGGTACAAATAAAACACGAGGCACAAAACGTTCAGCCCATCTGCACATCCCCCTTCTTGCTCAGCAGAAAGAAATGCCACCGCTTGGTTTTGGCTGCAGGCGGTTTCCCTGCAGTCAGCTGAGGCCAAAACAAGCCGGACACAGCTGGAAGCCACGACACAGAAACTGTTGCACAAGTGCTGCCCAGACTGCAGGAAAATGGTCAGACGCCCACACACTGGCTACATGTGAAACCTGGGCCCTGGTGGAGAGCTTTGTAAAACAGGTGTATTTTATGGGGAACCCACTGTGACGAGGCAGTTGCCCCGCATTGGTCCCCAAGGGGTTAAAACAGCCTGGGGTGAAGGCTGGGGCTGGGACCCAATCAGAAGAGGGCTCGAGACTGCCAATCAGGGCCTGGCTAGTCCCTATAAGAAAGGCTCCTGGAGAGGAGGAGAAAACACTCTTGCTCCAGCCATGGAATAGAAAGGACCTGGCTGCCTGGGAAGCTACAGAGGGTACTTGAGTCAAAGATGTGCTGGGAAAGGCAGGCAGAGCTGGGGAGCTCTAGCCTGACCCAACTCCCAGGCTGCAGGCCTCATATAGGGGCCTGAGGGATACTAGGGCTGCAGGGAGGCAACCAGGGCAGGAAAAGGCAGCAGGTCCACACCCATTGCCAATGTCCAATGGTCATTTCAGACTTTGGTTTGCTCCTGAGGCAGGAGCTAGATGACAACTGGCAGTGGGTCACTGAGGCAAGGTAGATATAGAGGGTTGGGATTCTCTGGGAGGGGAGGACCCAGCACTGTGGGTAGAGACACAACCAGGAAGCAAGTAACTGACAGGAAAAAGCCAGCAGAGGGCGTTCCTAGGCCAACGAACAGCTAATTTTCAGACAGGCCAGCAGGAGGCGCCACGTTGCTGAGTCACAACCGGCTACCCCCCCTGTGTCTAAGGAGCAGCAAGAAAAGGCCTGTGAAGTAAACAGAGCTGAGGTGCTCCCCAAAAGAGAAACAAAAACAAGACCTAATTTGATGGAAGAATTCTAGATGGGAAACCAGGCGCCTCCATGCACCCTGATTGGGACTGTAGACGCTACACACGATGGGGAATCTCTGCCAAGGACATTACATCACAACGCCATGGGACACAACATTGGACACATTAAGCACAACCCAGTGGCCATCTGGACAGGGAGAAGCAAAAAGCAGAGTCCAAAAAGTCCTCGTCAGGCAAGTATGACAGCTGCCATTTAAGATAAGTGATGCAGCTGTGAATTCAGCAATAAACACAGGAAGCAAAAATGGAAAACATGAGCTCCCAGGGTGTAACACTGGTGCAGAGCTGTTTGAATTAAATGGAAAGATTACCTCTTGGCTTTTAACTGAGCAGTGTGTGGTACAACATATCAAGTAACAATGTCACAGCAGGTCAAAAATCCCTGTTTGCACACCGCCGGACTCCAAATGAGCTACCAGACAGAGGCCTGCACTCCACCACTAACACAGTAGCAATCCACTGACACATCCGGGCAAACACCATGCTGAGCCCTGACAATGCACAGCCAAATGGAGCCACAGAGAAGTCAGTACAAATGGCGAAGTATTTTATATAGATGACAGCTGGGGTTGGACTTAAGGGATCTATGTTTAACATTGTGAGAATACGGCACGATACCTCCCGGCGTTTTATTAGGGTCACTACTTCCGAAAACTCATACAGACAGAAGGACTGCAGGTAAAACTTTTCAGAAGCGCTTAAATCCCATCCATTTCCGATGATTTTCACTGATTTTTCACTTTTGAAAACAGGACAGTTAAGCAGTGTCCCCTCCTGGCCAGAGATGGTTATGCAGCCCCCTGGTTTAATGGCAGAACCAGTTATCACTTGACAGTTCATTTCTCCCCAACCCGGCATAGCAAATAGGTCATGTCCGGGGAAAGCGGAGGGGTTCCCTTTAAAGAACCAACCCACCTGTGACAGGAATGTCGGTGCTTGTGAAAACTGCTCCTTCATCCTTTGCACCAACATCTAATGACCATCGTGATCCAAAGGTAAACCCATCATGAAGTAGTTACAACAACAGATCTATGTGCTGGGAAACTAGGCCACGAGGAATAAAATGAGACCATTAAGCAGGTAGCCTCACTGCAAAGGGAGGAGGCTGTCAGATTCCAAACAGAGCCACCGTGCCAGGTAATGGCTAGCCTGGTCCGACCCAGCCATTCCTGTGTGCAAAAGGCATCTCAGCGGATGCTCGCTGTCTTTGGAGGAGACGCAGGGTGCTAGAGACAGTGCTTGTGTACGCACGGGAGTAACGCGCGCTCAAAAAGCAGCAAACGCAGGCCGCGCAGAAGGGATCTGCCTCCGCGGCACAATAGGCTGCAGTAGAATGTGGCCTGGCGGAGGGGTCACCGTGGCATCTGGGTTCAGAAATCCTAGCGCGTGACGGGTGTCCAATAGGAAGCGGAGACATTCCTTGATGTGGGGGGTTGTGCTATGCCCCCCCCAACTTCCATCCTGGGGGCTGGCGGTTGGCTGAGACAGTAGCTTTTTATTTGCATAATTAGGAGAAGTAGAATTTAGACAAAGAGATGCAACAGCAATTGGGATCCGGGGCAAGAACCCCAGCCACACCACAAAACTTTTACTCGTCCTCACTTCCGTCCATAACGATGGGCCAGGCTGCAGAGACCAGCCCTTCCCAGTGCCTCCCGGCCCCACCGCCCTGCCTGTATCCCCAAAGGCCAGAGCACTCACCCTGGCCCGTTGGCACCTTGCCTTTGTGCAGCTGCTTGAGGCGTTTCTGGTGGGATTTGCCATTGTAGTGGATCTGCGCCTGGACAGCCGAGTTGAGCTGAATGTTACAGACCTCGCACAGCGTGAATGACGGCTGCTTCTTCTCCCGCTTCGCGCGCTGCTCGGACGGGCTGGGCGGGCAGCCCGCCGTCTCGGCCAGGCGGATCCTGTTCTCGGCAGGGTGAGACAGGCTCAGGGGTCGCTTCATATCTAAAGGGAGGAAGCACAAACCCTCTGGTGAGAGGGTGTTTGGATTGTGAAGTCCAGGGACAGGAGGTCAGGCAAGGTAGTTACCTTGCGCTGACACAAGGTGGGTTTAGGTCACACATCTAGAATCACAGAACCCTAGGGTTGGAAGAGACCTCAGGAGTCATCGAGTCCAGACCCCTGCCCAGAGCAGGACCAAACCCAACTAAATCAACCCAGCCAGGGCTTTGTCAAGCCGGGACTTAAAAACCTCTAAGGATGGAGATTCCACCCCCTCCCTAGGGAGCCCAGCCCAGAGCTTCCCCACCCTCCTAGGGAAATAATTTTTCCTAATATCCAACCTAGACCTCCCCCACTGCAACTTGAGACCATTGCTTCTCGTTCCATCATCTGCCACCACTGAGAACAGCCTCCCTCCATCCTCTTTGGAACCCCCCTTCAGGTAATTGAAGGCGGAACAAAAGGGCTCTGCTAATGTCTGTGGGGCACTAGGCAGGCCCCAGCATCCTACTAGACAAACACATGCTTGACATGGGGGAGTATTATCAGGGAACCACTGGCTCAGCAGCAGCTGCTCAGCCAAGTGCGGCCTAGTGGTTAGACCACAGAACCGGGCTCTCTGATTCATGGAAAGAACGGCCAGAAGGGCCCAATCTGATCACCAAACCTGACCTCCTGCATGGCACAGAGCAGCCCAGCCCAGCCCAGCCCAAGGATTCCAGCAGGGAGCCGGTCACCTCAGGTGGAACGTGAATGTGTATTTCTCCTTGTGTGGCCTATCCCTTTCCCTGCCCTTTGTCTGTCTGGTCTGTTTAGCCTATAAGCTCCTCTGGACAAGAGCTATTACTCCATGATTCTACAACCCCAACACACTTGGTCCTGGCCCCACAACCCCCTGGACCCCACACCCCTCCCAAAGCCAGAGAGAGAACCCAGGAGCCCTGGCTCCCCACCATACCTCCCTGTCCTCCCAGAGCCTTCATTTTCCAGCCTTTAACCCTTGAGCGCCAGGCTCTGGGAGGACAGGGGGGTATGGTCGGGAGCCAGGACTCCTGAGTTCTCTCTCTGGCCTTGGGAGGGGAGTGAGGTCCAGGAGGTTGGGGGGCCAGGACCAAGTGTGTTGGGGTTGTACAATCATGGAGTAATAGCTCTTGTCCCTGGCTCTGCACCAAATCTAACCGGTGGCCCTCGGACAAGGCCCTTCACCACAGCATTACCCAGTCAGCTTTTAAAACCCCTTTGCGGAGAGATGCTTGTAGCAGGCCCTGCCTAGTCTGGCTCTAGGCCCTGCCTCTGTTTTCCTTCCATTTTGCCTCAGACAAACCACCACGGCTGGTGTTTCTACCTCACCGACCACTCCCCTTGTGAGTGGGGTCCACCATTCTCAGAATTACCCAGCCCTCCTCCACATGAGCCCCTGCCAGTAGGCCCAGAAAGGCTTCCCTGGCTTATAGCCAGCCAGCCCAGCCAGCCGCCCGCCCCACAGTCCTTTTCAGCCTCCTAACTGGGCTCCCGATCCCCACCAGACCCCTTTGCTGAGCCTTCCCCTTGCACATCCCAGAAAACAGGTGTCTACAGGCTTTGTAGCTACTCTCCAGCAAGCCTGGTTTTGAGACCCACCCTGTTCCCATCCTGTGAGCCCTGGCAACGGTCCTGTCCCCTGAGGGGTGGGGGACGGGCACTGTAAGCACGATGTGGTGTTGGTGTTATTAAAACAAGCCCAGGCTGATACCCCTCTCTGGGCCATGGAGAAGCCCTCTGTGTCCGTGCCGCTAGCCCTGAGCCCCAAGGCAGTGGTCCAGAGGTGGTGCAAGTCAGGGACTGCTCTGCCTGGCTCTCTGCTCTGGAGGTGTCTCCAGTGAGGGTCCCAGAATTCAAGGCCAGAGGGAGCATCCGACCATCTTGTCCGACTTCCCGTACGGCCCAGGCCGGCACCTGCCCCCGTCTTCTCCTGCACCAATCCCCTTGACTGGCTCCGAAACGTTTCTCCGGGCTGCTCACCAGGGACCCTCGGAGCTGGGGAAGGAGGAGAGGAGGTGACCCACCCCCTTCCCTGACTCCCTTGCCAGCCCCACATTCTCTGTGGGCAAACCAGGTCTCTCATCCGGGGCTCCCTTTGCAAGAACCCACCCTGGGATGCCCCCGGAGCCAGGTTGTCAGCTCCTGCAGCGGCGCAGGCTGGCGCGGCCCGTGCCTCGCTCCGCTGGGAAGACTCACAGCAGTCGTTACACTCCTGAAAGAGCATCCCCAGGTAGCTTTAGAACGCCGAGATGAACAGCGAGAGACAAGGCCCCGACTGAAAACACAGTCGGAGGGCCCCTCCTGCGCACAGACTCAGCGCAGCACCTCCCAGCAGCCTCAAGATGGAGCAATCGCTCTTTCGTTCTCCCTGAGATGGCAAAAATCGTAAGTGTGCATAGTTGGCTGGGAAGGGATCAGGTCTGGAAAAAAGCAATTGGAGGTTCTAGGAACCCCCATGGGCCCAGCCAGGCCCACTCCCTTACGGCCTACCCCATTGTCCCATCCTCCACTAGGAGAGGCAGGGGCTTTCCACCCCTCCGCAAGGCAGCAGCATGAGAACCCCAGGGAAAGCAGCAGGAATGGCTGCATGGGGTGTGGGAGGCAGTATATTACCCCACCAGCTGCTTATCCCGTCTGGGATGGGGGTTGCACCCAGGAATGGCTGCAGGGGGTATGGGAGGCAGTATTTACCCCACCACCAGCTGCTTATCCCTTCTGGGATGGGGTTGCCAGGGGTATGGGAGGCAGTATTTACCCCACCACCAGCTGCTTATCCCTTCTGGGATGGGGGTTGCACCCACTGCACTCTCTCCCTCCTGCCACACCCACCCACCCACCCACACACACACACGAGACAGAGAGAGAGAGAGAGCCGAGATGGGTTTGCCAGCTTTACCCCCCTCTTGCGAATAGGAAGTGTGTGGACACATTGAAGAGGGCCCAGCGGAGGGCAACCAAAATGATGAGGGGGCTGGAGCTCTTGACTTACAAGGAGAGGCAGAGGGATTTGGGCTTATTTAGTCTACAGAAGAGAAGAGAGAGGAGTTTTTTCATAGCAACCTTCAACTACCTGAAGGGAGGTTCCAAAGAGGATGGAGAGAGGCTGTTCTCAGTGGTGACAGATGGCAGAAGGGGGAAGTTTAGGTTGGATATTAGGAAAAAGTATTTCCCTAGGTGCGGGGTGAGGCACTGGGATGGGTTCCCTAGGGAGGTGGTGGAATCTCCATCCCTAGAGGTTTCTAAGTCCCGGCTTGCCAAAGCCCTGGCTGGGATGATTGAGTTGGGGTTGGTCCTCCTTTGGGCAGGGGGCTGGACTCGATGACTCCCGAAGTCTCTTCCAGCTCTAGGAATCTCTGATTCTCTGAGCAGGGCAGCATTACATCCAAGGCAGTTAATACAGCCCCAGTGGGATAGGAGCGGATATGAAAATGAGGGAGAGGGCCCAGGAGGCCCCTTAATAAAGGTAAAAGACGACCAATTAAACCTGGCATGTCTACATCTGCGTGGCCTTCCTGAACCGCTCGGTCAAATCGGCCTCCCAACACCAAGGAGGGACTCGTTTGGCCACACAGGACCAAACAAAGCTTGTGTCCCAGGCCTTGGCAACAGCAGGGGAGAACAGGGGGCACAGCCGCTCGCCTTGCTCAGCGGCACTGTGCACCTCACATGGTTGCTCACATTCGGGCAAGGCGAGTGCAAAATGCAGCAGCACATCACACCTGCTGCCTGCTGGTGCACACGGCACCGGGCAGCAACTCCAAACTGGGCTGGGAGGAGGCACAACCGGCAGGGAACTGGCTGCCGTCACTCTGAGCCAGTGGCCACTCACCGAGAGCTCCCTTCAGCGTCCAGCAATGCACTATACCTGGGCACGAAGCCATCGGCCCCCAGGGAGCCCGGCCGATACAGAACACAGCAGCCTGCCTCAGCAACACTGCAGCTTGTCCCACCTGCTCTCCGCTCTGTATGTTAGCCCTCCAGGGACCAGCAAGTCACAGTCAAGGTCTTGGCTATTATCTCCAAACCACTCAAGAGCTTCGCCTATAAGACCATCGGAAGCTCCAGGATGAGGGACAGGGTGGACAACCCCACTCCAGGCACCAGAGAGTTGTGTGCAGATATGGGGGAGACAGCGCTTGCTCAGGGACCAGTCCGAGATTGAGACAAACTCCTATAAAAACCAAGAAGCAACCCCTGCAGCTGTAACCGCCACTGGGCGGATTTGAACCTACGACCTCTGGAGCAGAGTATAGGAGCCTCTACCCTCTGAGCTAAAAGCCAGCTGGCCTCTTAGCCCCTGCTGTAGAGGTCTCTTGATCTTAACTGTTGCTGGGGGCTAGGTACCACTTGCATTGCTCAGTAACCACACTAGGGCTATGTCTACACTCGCGGTTTCTTGCGCGAGTAATATGCAAATGAGACTAAGCGTGGAATATCGCCGAGCCTCATTTGCATACCTAATGAGCCACCATTTTTTTCAGAAGAGGCTCTTGCCCAAGAAGGAGCATCTACACTGCCCCTTCTTGCGCAAGAAAACCCCTCTTGCGCAATGCCGTTACACCTATTACTTTTCAGGAAGAACGGCATTGCGCAAGAGGGTTTTTCTTGCGCAAGAAGGGGCAGTGTAGACGCTCCTTCTTGCGCAAGAGCCTCTTCTGAAAAAAATGGTGGCTCATTAGGTATGCAAATGAGGCTCAGCGATATTCCACGCTTAGCCTCATTTGCATATTACTCACGCAAGAAGCCGTGAGTGTAGACATAATCTAGGTGTGCGGGTTACACAGCACCATCCTCTCCAACTGACAGGCACTCTGCTCTGACTGGCCTTTGCTCACACACACAACACGGCACATACATCAAAACAAACCCCATGTTGTTCCTCCAATTCTCCCCTGGGGAGAGAGGAGAGAAAGGACAGACCACAAGGAACAGATGTCGTCACGTCACTTACTGCACAATGGGAACACTCTCACAAACTATGTGGTCAGGGCGGTAAAAAAAACCTTCACAGCACAGAATAACGTGGTTAAACGAATTAGTGACAATTACATGGAAGAATGATTAGAACCATACTGTAATGCCACTACACAATAAAATCACCTTTCTGTGTGGACAGTAGGGAGAGGGAGTTTTCCCATTGTTAGTTCAGTTCAGAGCTTTCCCAGTATCACCAACAATGTTCCTTCTAATTTTTTCCATCCACATGTGGAATAAATTTTGTTGTGTGCACCAAGGCAGGTGCAGATGTGCACCACCAATAGAAACATGCTGCCAGCTGTGGGTGCTCTGCTAATCAGTTGGGTGGCAATCAAATCTCTCTGGGGTGGCCGCCCAAGCGCTCAGCTAACAGGGAACACTGATAATCAGGCCTAGATATAACTTATCTGGGTGCTTTTACTGTTACTGCTCTTTCCATACAGGAAAAGGAATCAGTTACACCAGATTAAGACACCTGGATGTGCCATAATTGTCTCCCCAGTAAGGACTGTCATGACATCACTATTAACTATATTGGTGAAAAAAATCATGCCTTTACTCCAAATAGGGACTTCTGTTAAAAAGCTGTGTGTAAACCTGGCCTTGGGGTCTAGATGCCCTCTCCACTCTGCCCCTTTCTTATATTGGTTTGTATTTCTGGCCAAAATTTTCAACAATAAGAGCCTAAACTCAGGATCCTTAAATTGTCCTTTAGCCAACTAAACTAGTGGCTAGTTTTGAAAAGTGGTGGCCTGGAGTGATTGGGAGCTGACGGGTAGTTCACACTTGGAAAAATCAGACCAATTATTTTGGTAGAGGGATTCATTAGGCTAATTTTGTTAGGCTTTTGCTTGCAACGTTGGAAGGAGTGTTTGCCAATGCTCATGATTCTATCATGAGTCTCAGGGCATTGCGGGTCCTAAGTGTCTATCTCTTGTGGAGAAACACTCGAAACCGGGACCTCCTCCAAAGGCTCGAAATAAAAAGGACCGAAAAAATCATTAAAAAAATCTCCAGTCTCATGATACTTGACTCATGGATTTTGAACACTTGCCTGGCCAATGCCCCGAAACTGAGCTTTCCTGCTTTAAGAGCAAAGAAATAAACAACGGAAATGTCGCCCTTCAACTATGGAATCCTGCAATTTACAGTCCTTAACCAAAATGCAGGCTACCTGCTGGTACTGGCTGCACTGGGATGCTCAGAGGCTCATGAGAGGCAGGTGTTCATTACCGACGACTGCACCAGCCGCTGACACAGAAGCCGGATGGGTTTTGCTGCTTGCCTCTGCTCCTACCCCCAGGGGCAGCCAGTAGACATAAGGACAGGGCAGAGTGAGAGACAGAGAGAGAGAGACTGTGACAAGTGATTGAAAAGGATCCACTCTGCATGCATTTCTCTGATTTATACCAGGCAAGCTCTTGCTTTCCAATAACATAAGAACTAGGGGTCCCCAAATGAAATGAATAGGTGGAAGGTTTAAAACAAACAAGAGGAAGTTTTTCTTCATGTAGCGCACAGTCAACCTGTGGAACTCCTTGCCAGAGGATGTTGTGAAGGCCAGGATTTAACAGGGTTCCAAAAAGAACTAAATACATTCATGGAGGTTAGGCCATCAATGACTGTTAGCTAGGATAGGCAGGAAGAGTGTCCCTAGCCTCTGTTTGTCAGAGGCTGGAAATGGATGACAGGAGAGAGATCACTTGATGATTCCCTGTTCTGATCAGTCCCTCTGGGGAATTTGGCATCGGCCACTGTTGGAAGACAGAACACTGGGCTAGATGGACCTTTGGTCTGACCCAGTATGGCCGTTCTTATGCCTTTTGTTCCTTTCACAGGGACTCCTAGGGGTTGGGTTGGGTGAGGTTTTTAACCTTTTCTCCTTTTTATTTTTCATCTCACCCTTTCCTCAGTTCTTTCTAGTTTTTCCCTTCCTGCTTCTTCTGGTTTCCAAAGGGAACAAAACAGAACCCTGGCATACCAGGAGCACAGAACCCCGGCATACCAGGAGCACAGAACCCCGGCATACCAGGTAGGGGAGGCTGGAATTAGTAACGCAAAGGTCTTGGAGTGACATTGCAGGGAGATCTCTGGACTGGAGACAAATTTTCACAGCATGGCCATTAGTAGCTGGGGCTGCTGCATAAAAATGGTGCAGGCAAGATTCCTGTGCTGCAAATCCTGAAATCTCTCCTGGGCAAACAAGGGTCAAGGCAATGTCCCCTTTAATATTTTCCATCCATGTGTGGAATAAATTTTGTTATGTGCACAGAGGCATGAGCCCCGCCAATAGAAACACAAAACCTAACTGCTCTGCGAATCAGCTGGGCCGCATTGGAACTTCTCTCGAGAGGCCGCACAAGTGCCCCGTTTGCAGGGAACACTGGTCAAGGCACCAGCACCGCCTGGGCGCTGTTTTGAGAGCGGTACCCAAGCCTTGAGTGGGTCCTGTGCTCTGGATGAATCGCACACACTGGGGAACGGCGCCTGCAGATGGGAACTCAGCTTGGCACCCTCAGCTGTGAGCACACGAATGATGGCATTCTCCGGGCACACACCTTCCCAAGAAGCGGGGACTTGGACGTCCTGCCCCCTTATGGAAAAGGTTCCTTTCTCCTTCCCCAACACTTCCCCGGCAACACGACGAGGGCAGCTGTGCGGATGCCTCAAGGCTCTAGAACTAGAAGTGCAACAGGCACATATAGACACAGGTAGGACAACACCCCCAGGACTGAGATCTGGGATTTTCCATCTCCCCAGCTTGTTCCTGGCCTCCAGCACAGCGCTATGGATGTTACAGCCCTCCGCACCACTGCTGGATTTTATCGCCACAACCCCCTGTGAGCAACGGCCGTATTTATCTCTGGTACACAGATGGCGAACCGAGAGGCGCACGGTAGATTAATTCGCTTGGCCAAGGTCACCCGCAGGGAAAGGCGGCGGCAGAGTTGGAAACTGACCCCACATCTCTCAAATCACAGCCCAGCAGTTTGCTAACGACACTGACGTGTCCCATCGTGGCTTGGGACCAGCATCCCAGCCCCGCTCATGCAACAGAAACTTAAACCAGCCCCAGAGCAAGACAAACTCCAAGCAGAGGAGGGTCTGGAATCTGGGTCTGACAGAGGCACCACAACACACAGATGAATCTTAAGGGGAGAGAGCAACCCAGCCTCACATGTCCTGACACAGCAGCTGCTGCAGCAACACAGGTCCTCTGCGTGCATTTCCAATGCCCTCCCATTACCGTGCTGGGTATTTTCACTATGATTACAGCCAGAGCAGCCAAGCTAAAATTGGAACGTTATCCGGACGAAATATCTCAACAATCTCGCTGGTCTTAAAAAAAGGCCCCGCTGTTGCCTTGATTAGAACGCAGCTCCCCGTCACGGCTCTCATTACAACACTGAAAATGTCTGTTCCAGCCGCGTGCTCGCCTGGCTCATTCACTTAATTTCTCCGGTGCCTCCCTTCTCGGGTGCCGGGTCTGTGATTTGGCGATTTGGCGCCCATCTAGGCACACGGATTAAGCTCCGGAGACTCATGTTTTCACAGCTGACAGCTGCTTGGCTGAAATCGGTGAAATTCACCCCAGCCAGAGAGCATCCCTATAGTCCTCTACATGCATCCTCTGTGCCCGAAAGGAGAACGGAGTAGCTCTTTCCCGTGTCTGTCTCTGCACTGACCAATCACGACTGGAGTATATCCTTGCCCATGCTATGTGAGGTAGGGGGATAGCATCTCCATTATACAGAAGGGAAACTGAGGCACAGAGTTCAAGTCGGTGATTTCCCAAGGTCATACAGGACATCTGTGGCTGAGCCAGCATTTGAATGTGACTCTCTCTAGTCCCATCCAGTATCCTAATCCACCAGACTCACCTTTCCTCTCTGGAGGGGTCTTGGCTTACAACAAGAGACAACTTTTCAAAGAACCTGCAACTTCAGTAAGTTCAGTGGTTGCTTCAGTGCAACAAGCGTCTAATCACCCCCTGCTCCCGAATCTTTAAACGCCCCCTAGGCGTCTGCATTTGCCGATGCTTGTAGCTACAAGATGCAAAGAGGATGGGACAGGGCCTAAACCGCTAATGGCGAAGAGGAACAAGCTTTCTGTGGGTGCAGGTTATCCCATGGCTGCCTCCTGTGGGGTGTCTGACCCCCTCCTCTGAAGCAGGCTGGCACAGGAGACAGGAATAGGCTAGATGGGGCTCCCAGAACGGTGGCAATTCCAGCTTTTACATGTCAGACTTTAGCCACCATTCCCGGATGAGGGTCCGGTCCGGCCACAGATGGGCACATGAAAGTTCCATACTGGTGTAGAGGGATCACATGTGTTTTCCCCACTGGGAAGAAGGGGGGATTTTGGTCCCCAGGAGACCAGCAAATTGCCTCTGTACTCGACAGATGGCAAGACAGGGAGACGGTCTCCTGGCAGCTATGAAAAGCTCCCTGACAGATGTCTAAATCTCTCTGAAATAAAAGAAGGTCAGAGTCACTGGACCGTCATGCCACCAGATATCCTAAGTACTCCCATAAGTCTCTCTCCTCGGAGCGATGCCCACCGGGCATGGATGGGCGAGGCCATGAGAAAGCAAGAGGGGCATATGCTGGGCTGCCCAGCACACACAAGCCAACGCCAGGTCTGGGATGCCAGTACGGATGGGGCAGGAGCCGAGAGAGCAAATGGGCACAAAGGGCAGCAGGGGCGAAAGCCATATGATGAGTGTGTCAGCTCTGGGAAAGGGCAGGAAAAACCAGAACTCTTCCATGGGAGTGAGTCTTTTTGCTAAGGCACTGGCTGGAGAATCAAAAGACCTGGGTTTGCTTCCTGGCTGAGCCACAGACTCCTGTGTGACCTTGGCAAAGTCACTTCATCTCATAAGAACATAAGAATGGCCATACTGGGTCAGACCAAAAGTCCATCTAGCCCAGTATCTTGTCTGCTGACAGCGACTAATGCCAGGTGGCTCAGAGGGAGTGAACCAAACAGGTAATGATCAAGCCATCTCTCTCCTGCCATCCATCTCCACCCTCTGACAAACAGAGGCTAGGAACACCATTCCCATCCATCCTGGCTAATAGCCATTAATGGACTTAACCTCCATGAATTTATCTAGTTCTCTTTTAAACCCTGTTATAGTCCTAGCCTTCACAACCTCCTCAGGCAAGGAGTTCCACAGGTTGACTGTGCGCTGTGTGAAGAAGAACTTGCTTTGTTTGTTTTAAACCTGCTGCCCATTAATTTCATTTGGTGGCCCCTAGTTCTTATATTATGGGTCTAAGTCAATAACTTTTCCTTATTCACTTTCTCCACACCACTCATGATTTTATAGACCTCTATCCTATCCTCCCTTAGCCTCCTCTTTTCCAAGCTGAGCACCTCAGTGTCCCCATCTAGAATAAGGGGATGAAAATACTCCCTCTGTGTGAAATTGTCTAGCCTAGGTCAGATTGGTCGATGGTAACAAGCCCTTGTGGCTTTAAAATCTATGTAAGGGTACAGCTGGGTGCCTGGAAGACAGACACATGCCGACAGAGCTGCAGAGCACAGCAAGAAACAAACCGAAGGAATGCGAATTGACGGGCTGGGCTTGGAGAACCCGGACTGGGAAAGGGGAGCAAACCAAAAGTAATGTTTTCAAAAGCACCCAAGTGGTTCAGGAGCCTCATCTCGCTGCAACCCAGGCTACATCCACACGGCCAAAAAGGCTGGGCTCTTCACTGGGGTTAGCTAACTCCGGTTAAACCAGCCACGAGGGTGTGACGCTTCCGCTGTAAGTCCACTTAGAAGCCTGAGCTGGCCCTCATGCTGCTGTTCCCTGATGGCTGTTTTAACCTGGATGAATTGAGGACGCAGAATTATAACCCTCATCAGCATTTTTGCTGATTTACGGGGTAAATCTTCCTCTCCAAAGCCTGAACTTGATAAGAAACTGCAAGGCAGGGAAGCCTTAACGCAGGAGCAGCAGCTAGCTCATAATTTTAAGGCCGGTTTTATAGCCTTGTATTACAGTCGATAACCTCAACTCTCTCCCGCTTTCTTTTTTAATAACACCATAATCACACGTCGCAAAAGGGTGCAACCCAGGGACAAACGCGCAAGAGAATTTAGAACCGGAGGCATGAAACAGCTAAAGCACCTAAGAAATGGACTATTTTATAGACGGTGTTCAACTGGAGAGCTCTCCTTTCCCGCAGGGAGCAGCAAGATGGACATTAAGGGGAAAGTTATGGAGCTAAATCATCGGTCTGGGCATTGTATTTTCAGACACTCAAGCAACTTCCTAGCTGGTGGATTTGAACTGAGGCCGTCTGAGAGCTCACTGTGTTTAGTCCCCGAGAGATTTACATTCTCTCCCTCTCACCATCGTGACTTATCCTCTGTGTGCCATTTTGTACGCAGGACCAGGATAGCAGAACTCCCTGGGCTGTATTCCTATCTCTGTGGCTTATCCATGGAGAGAGAAATTCTCCCCTGCACAGGGTCTAGACCAGTGTTTCTTAAACTTTTTAAGACCGAGGAACACCAAACAATATTTTTTTATGAGGAACACCAATGATTTTTTGTTGAAAAAAAAAATGGGGGTGGGGGAAGGGTCAGGGGGAAGTTATTGAGCAAAAAAAAAAAAAAGTTGCCTGTCCCTTTAAGGGCGGCCATTTTGAATTCTGTTGTTCTCCACAGTACACCTCTGACTGCCTCGCGGCACACCGGTGTGCCATGGACCACAGTTTAAGAAACACTGGTCTAGATGGAACTGAAGCTCGGAGCCTTATTTTGGTGGCTTATTTTGGTGGCCTCGTTCCAGACAGGAGTGAGTTTCAACCTCTGATCATGGGACTAGTCACCTCTGCTCCTTGTGCCTCAGTTTACCCCCTCTTTAAATGCACTTTGCAACAATTCCTTATGCAGCACGGGAGGCTTTGTTCATGTTTCCAAAGCATGCTGGGATCTCTGGGAGAAGGATGCTAGAGGGGGCCAGTCTCCACACACGCAACCCTGTGATAAGCCTGCTCTGGTGGAGCAGGCACAGAACAAGCCCCTGCCCCGAGTGGCTTGCACGGCCCTGAGCCACACTTCGTGGCACTGCGCTGCATTTTACCCAGCCCGGTCCTACAAAGAACTAGACTCCCAAGAACACTCACTGTGGATTTCACCGGTTCACCAAACTCCCTCTTTTGGTTCTGGACATTCTCCTAGTATCCAGCCTAATTGACTCACTAGATTCACAACATCTTCGTCCAATCACATGAGACAGACACGGGGGTTAAATTACCCCGATGAGCTATTTCGATGTCACTAAAGAGCTGCCAAATCAACCTGAAGCTGAAAATCACTGGCCTATTGATTGGGGATTTAATGGTGGGTGAAATGTACAGAACTTGATGAATATGGAGCAGCACGTGAGAGCATTCATCAGCCGCCTTTCAGCACACAGGCTGCGGCGGGCGTACAAGCCAATTCCAATTTGCTGTGGCTTTCCCTGAGAGATAGAGTGGGATGGTTTCCTCTTTATCCTCTCAGGCATTTTGGAGTCAGGGCAGCGCCAGCCCTGAGGATAGAAGACACAGCAAATTCAGCGATGCTGTTAGCAGCCCCAGTCAAGGTCAGGGCTCCGTGTGCAGAGCCACTGTGTGTATGCACACGCACACACAAACACACACACTGAGCAAGTGACAGCCCCTGCCCTGAAGAGTTTATAGACAAGATCGATGGCGTGGGGATAGGAAGTCTCGTAATTATCGTTTGAACAAATTACTTTTGACCGTGATGGATTTGCTGTCACTTGAAGTTTTTGGCCGTCTGGTCTTGCTGTCTAGAACTCAATGGTACCCATTTTACACAGAGGGAGTAGAGGGCCAGAGAGATGAAGTGATGTGACCAAGGTCACACAGGAGGGGCTGTGGCAGAACCAGGACCGGAACCCAATCTCCCAAGTCCCAGTCCAGTGTTTTAACCACAAGCGCATCCTTCCTAAATGAAGTCAGCAGAAACAAGCTCTTGTTTCCATCTAGGCCACAGGTTTGAATCTCCGCTCCCCACCCACTGAGGGCTGGGTGTGGGATGGTGGCATCTAGGATGAAGGTTTCACAGCCCCACGACCACGCATAACACTAATCCGCCCCTTGCTATGACTCCCAGCAAGAAAGCCAAGGAAAGTCTCCTTAGTGTCAACCAGCATTCCCTGAAAGTTGGGTGCTTGGCAACCACTCAGCAGAGATTTAAATATCGCCCAGCTGATATTTAGCAGATATCAGCCCACAGCTAGGTTTTTGTTTCCACTGGTGGTGCACACGCTGACAGGCCTCGGTGCACATAATTTATTCCACACCTGGATGGAAAAGATTAGAGGGAACATTGGTGCCAACCCGCAGCTCGTCCTTGTAGGTAGCTGGGCACAGGGGGAGGTGTCGCTGCCACCACCCTCAGCTGAACCTGCTCCGTGGATACAGACTTTTACCCTCTGGCTGCAACTGGCCTCGAGAGGGAAGCAGCCGACAGCTCCTGAACTTAGGAGCAAAACCCCTGGTGGTAGCAGATAAAAGCAGCCGAAGCCAGAGTGAGATGGAGTCGAAGCTCTGGACTGCACCTGGAAAAATCAGCTCTGAAATTCAGCCCCTGTGCAGCTCCAGCAGGGCTTTTTACTCTGTGCCAGCTAAGCCTGGCTCCCTGCCTACTCTTGCCCCCTCCCCGGAGCAGCACTAGCGCTGAATTAGGCAGGTGGTTTTTGCCCTTGTCCTCCTCCATGTCCTGGCTTAGATGGTGCGCACCGGGGAAGAGACTGGCCTGCCCCGTGGGCCGGTTTTCAAGAGAGCTCTGCTCTTGTGTAGGCTCTTACGCGAGCGGCCAGATTTGTCAGCTCATCAGGTGCCTGTCGGAAAGCCGGGCCTTTCTTTTGGTGCTTAGGTAGTAGAGGGATTCCTTGGACTAGTAAGCCCCACTGTGGCCACCAAGAACAGGAAAGTCTTGTCCTATATTGGTACAGCACCAAGCACAACAGAGCGCCTAGGTCAACCCGAAAATAAATAAATGTAATAGGAAGTCGCAGCCCTTCGGTACCTGGGTGGCAGAACGTCCCTCTGCATAGGTGTGCCCAAAGGCAGTTATCCCAGAAACAGGGAACGTGTCTCAGTTTTGTAGACAGAGTTAGCATCTGGAAATGCCCTGGAGAGAGTTCTCTGGCTTTACTGTCTGAGTGCATGCCAGGGAGCTGAGAATGCCTCAGTTCCACACCCAGCTGTGACACTGACATTGGATCACCTTTGGCAAGTCCCTTAACCTCTTTGCTGGGTTTCCCATCTCACCAGCAGGGGGAATACCAGAGTGGCACTGGGCGGGTTCCAACTTGCGAATGGTCTTGACAAATGAACCTCCTTCAGAGCCAGGCAAAGCAATCCCATTTCTGGTGTGAAAGGATCCATGGCAACCACCCAGCCAGGAACGTGAGTCGAGGCACCAGAAAAGTAACATGCAGACCATCAAAGGGTAGATCTGTTAAAAGAATCGATCTCAGTGCCCCAGAGTGTGGGGGAGTCACCGGGCCCTGCACCCCCCTCCGCAGACAGAGGTGACTCTCAGCCAGCAGGGAAAACAGGTTTATTCGATGACGGATACAGCGCGGCACAGACGTGTTGTTAACACGGGAACCAGAAGCAGTCAGTACAATCCAGCTTGGGGAGAGAGCCCTGAGCCCCCTCCCTGCATCCTCCACAAGCCGACTCACCCACCCAACCTGGAGGCAGTTCCACCCCCTCCTTTGTTCAGATTCCTGGGCAAGGTGTCACCTGGTTGCTCCCCCCACCCAGACTCAGGTTACAGGACAGCCTGAGCTATTGTTGGGTCTATGCTAAGATGGGGCAGCCTTCCCCTCAGTGAGAGCTGCACCCAACATTCCCATCCCCAGCCAGGTACCAGTGCAGTGCCCAGGGAAACTGAGGCACACACACACACACACACAGAGTTACAACAGAACAGCACAGGACAGTAGGAATGACCCACAACATCAAGCAAACAGAGCGAACACAATCCCCACTATATCACACCCAACTAAACCCTAAGGCTTTGTCTACACTGCGGCTTTTGCCACAAGAACCTATGCAAATGAGTGCACAAAAACAAGCAGTGTGGACTCTGGCATAAGGATCTTACACAAAACAGGGTTTTTGCTCAAAAAAAAGTCCATACTGCTTGTTTTTGCGCAAAAACCCCTTGCGCAAAAACGGCTTTAATAAATTATGCAAATGAAGCATGGTGATATGCTAATCCGTGCTTCATTTGCATAGGCTCTTGCAGCAAAAGCCGCAGTGTAGATGTAGCCTCATATGCTGGTGCAACTGGAACACCCAGTCAGGTGCTCATGAACTGTGGTCATCTTCCTTCACAAGCAAAAGCTTTATTCCAGCCACATTCTCGACACACACACCCCAATGCCCTGAAAAGCTGCATGCCGGAGGACGAACCCAGCAGGCGTTCGTTCAACTCCAAAGTCCTTGCTTAGAACTTTAAAACCCCGTGGCTTAACTCTTAGTAACAACCAGGGCTGGTTCTCATCATTTGGAATTGAATCCAAATGACCCAGATGGAAGCAGCTGACAAAACCTTTAGCAACGGATGTTTAAACGTTTTTAGAATGTTATTCAAAAACGTCCATCCGTGAATCGCCAAAAACTTGCGAGGGAGCCACGAATCAAGAAAAACGTTAACGGATGCAGCCCAAACCGTTTCACAGGATTGCTGGCTGGCAGTTTGTGCTTTGCAAAGTAAATCGCCATTATAGCTCGTCAAGTGCTCCCATTAAAAGCAGTTTGCGTATAGTAAGTAATTAGCCGATATTTTATAGCACTCTGACAACGTAAAGCACTGTATAAGTGCTACTAAAGCACTGTGGAAGCACTATAACATCTTAACTTTTATATACACAGTAGAAACATAAACTCGGATTGACAGAGCAGGCATATGCTTACAGTTCAACGCAAGCCACGGTAAAACCCTGAAGGCTAAAGCTTCTCAGAACAGAAAATCCATATTAAATGCTACTTTGGGAGCTTTTCTTACTGACATCATAACGGGTCTGGTCATTTCTCCCTACAATCACTTTCCTTGAGTAGCTTTTAGTGCCCTTGCCACCGATAGATTTCCAGCCAACTCATCCCCAGCTCCGTTCAGGACAAATGGCTTAAAAAAGGTGACACGTTCGTATCATTAATCTAATGCACTCCACAGCTCTTACCTGAATGGCACCAAACAGACAGTTTTCCCTGCTTGCTGGCACCCCTCTCCTCCCATATGAGACAAGAGAGTTAGAAGAGAGGAGACGTCGCTCCGGCAGGCTCCGGGGGAGAATTTCTGACATTTGTCTCATATTGCAAGCAGCATCTGGGATGGGGTTCGATCACCATTAAATCAGCTGTTATCAGCAAGCTGCGAACAAAGCCCCAGGCCAACAGGGAAAGTTCGGAGCCTGCTTCATAACAAGTTTCCCTAAAGCCCTGAGCATCACATGGGAGACCAGGTGCCAGCTGGCAGGAGACTGCAACTGTAGCAGTTACCTTGAGCCAAGACTGGGGACGAGGCACCTGCCATCGGCTCTCGGAGGGAGCGACTAGATGGCCAGTCTGCCGGCCCCGGCTCTGAAGTCATGCCCAGAAAACGCTCATCCTGCCTCATGCAGCACCTCTGAGTGCGGCTACCGGGCCCCAAATGCACAGCAACTGGGACAGCCGTGCACCCGCCAGCTCCAAGCATGCCTAGGATGGAGGTGCAGGGTCTGCTTTGAACCAGCCCCCCTTCTGCTGGTCCCTGGACACGTGCTTTCCCTAACAGCCCAGCACAGGGATGGATCGAGGCATCGCTTCCCCCTCTCCAGAGACCGAGGGAGATCTGGGCGCGTGCTACCGGCAGGACTGCTCCCTTCCCTGACGGCAGCTTGGCCAGAGTGGCCCGCCAGGGGCCCTTCCTCCACCCTGCGGCAGTTCCCAGGGCTAGAGCAGCCCAGGCCTAGTGGGTCTGGGCCAGGAAGGTCGGCACGTGGGAGAGGGCACGCTGCTCCTCCGCCTTGGGCCATCCACACAATGGCTTAAGGTGCACCACACCCGCCCTCTCACTGCTGCTGGGGTCTTTTCCTCCTCCCCCGGCCCCGCCTCCACAAATACGTGGGATTCAACGGCGGGTCAACAATCCTGACAGTCCTGGTACCTCCTTGGTCTCCTCAGGACAGGGAGTGGCCATTTGGTCCCGGTGTGTCCCAGGCGGAGCACAAAAAGTCAAGCCGTGCACCTGGGGCCCCTACAGCTACCCCCATACCAATAAATCATGCTACTCTCAGGACTAGGGATGTGAACAGGTAACCGGTTAACCCTACCCCTTACCGGGTGGTGCTTCCTGGATACGGGTTAACCGGTACCTAGGGCAGCCCTGCCCATGATCTGCCACGGGTAGAGGGCTGCTCCAGCCCCGTGGGGGTCAGGAGCAGAAGCTACTCCCTCCCCCCACTTGGGGCTGCTGGCTTCAGCAGCCCTAAGCTGGGGGTCAGAAGGGGCAGGAAGAGAAGCTGACCCCCCACGCTTGGGGCTGCTAGCAGACCCTGCTTTATCCGTGATTTTACATCCCTGCTCAGGACAGACACGCAGTTAAATGCTCGAACAAGGTACGACTCACTCACATGCAGAGGGGATCCAACAACGAAAACTGGGGTCCGGAGGAGAATTCCGCTAGGGGAGGTGGGCTGGGACCCTGTTGCACAGAGCTCTGACTGCCTGTGAGGACCAAGGAAGCCATTCCCATGATCCCAGCAACTGCACATGGGGACTTTGGCCCAGATCTACCAAGGATTTAGGGGCCAAACTCCCACTGATTTCAACAGGAGTCAGGCACCTGAATGCTTTGAGGGTCTGGCTTTGTCTCCCGGTGATGGGTGCGGTGGAATCCCTATGATAGACTAAACAGCTAAGAAGCCTCTAAGGGTACGTCTACACTACATCTGGGAGTGAGCCCCCAGACATATGCTGGCAGTGCTTGGACGAGCATGTTGGAACCAGCTGTGTGGATGCAGCAGCTCCGGCTCTCCAACTGTTGCCCTCCTCCAGCCTGAACAGGCTATTTTTAGTCCTGTAGCACGAGCCACCGATGCCTGAGCCAGGCTCTAAGACTCACTGCAGCGGAGTTCTTTTGCAGTGTAGACACACCCTGAATCCCCAACCTCGTTTATTACGAAATGAGACTTCTTAGTTCTTTGCGGAGGGCTTTCCACCCTCCCCCGAACACAGCAATCTTGACTATCAGCAATCAGACTCGGTCTAGCAGGAAACTTGATTGTGTCTAACGATTCCACAAGTGACATACAGAGAAACAGGCCTCCAACCTAATTAGACTTTCCCCTTCTGTGGGAGGCTTAAATTCACTGCAACAGACTTTATTTACAATTACAGAGTGTGCAGTGACATATTTATCTCCTTGTTCTACATCTAACCTAATTACCTCCTGCCCCGCAGGCTTGCCTAATAAATCTGCTATATATTTGAGTTTGTCTGTATGTGCATGCCTGTCTGTCTGGTCAAGAACTCCTCCTAAACGTAGGGTTGCCAGGTGTCCGGTTTTCTACCGGACAGTCTGGTATTTGCACCGTCTGTCCGGTAGAAAAATTCAGAAAATACCGGACATGTGCAATGTCCGGTATTTTGTGAATTTCCGGCTGGGTGCCGGAGGGAAGCCTGGCGGGGGCGGGGGGGCGACTGGGAGGCGGAGCGTGATTGGCTTTGGGAGCCCTGTGGTTCGCGCAAAAGCCGGGTGGGGTGGGGTGGGGTGGGGGCCGGAACTCCCAGCCACCCCGCCCAGCTTTTGCACGGGACCAGAGGCTCCCAGCGCCAATCGCGCCCCGCCTCCCAGCTGGGAGCCTCTGGTTGCGTGCAGAAGCCTGGCGGGGGGAGTGGCTCCCAGCCCTACCCCCGCCCGGCTTCTGCTCCCAACTAAAGGGAGCGCCTGCCGGGGGCACGGCCTGAAGGACTCGGCTGCGGCCAGTGGCTGCACCCCCGCCAGGTCTGCTTCCCGCCCCCTCCCTTCCTCTGTCCCCCCATCCTCCCCTCCAGACCCACGGCCCCGATCCCCAGCTCTACTCCCGCCTCTTCCTGCTGGCCAGCCCCGGCCCCCGGACACCCCGCCAGCTCTGCTTCCTGCCCCCCTACCAGCCAGCCCCGCCCCCCTCCCTGCCTGTCCCTCCGCCCCGGACAAGCATGTCTGGTTTTTTAGCGGGGTCTACCTGGCAACCCTACCTAAACGATAAGAGGTAGGCTCACTAAATTTGACAGGCGGCTTCCTCTTATCGTTAAAGCAAGGTCAGGGTTTGGTTGTGCCAGGAAAACGGCATGGGCCTGGAATGGGATTGCTTCTCAGAAAACCATAGGGAAAAGAGACAGAATCACCAGGCAGATGAAAGGGGCTGGCTGGGAGGCACATCTCCCCACCCCCTCTGGTACTGCCCCAGCTCCAAGCCACCCACCCCCCAAGCACCCAAGGGCGGGGGAGGCTGAAGCTCTCCCCACGATTCGTAGGGGAATATTGCTGGCTGTTTCCCTTTGTCAGGGAGCGAGGGGAAAGTGCACAGTTTGCTCTAGCTGGGGAGTACAGGGGGCAGAGGAACCTGGATTTGCCCCAGCCGGGGAACATGTACTCCTCCCTGGCTGCGTCAGCTGGAGCTGCAGTGGCCACGGAGAGGTGCTTCTCACCTGGCCCCGAGCTGCTGCGTGACAGACCCCAGCAACGCCGGGTAAATCTCATTGTAAGTAATACAAGATTCATTTCTTAACAAAAGAGACAAGGGGTCCAGTTCCGCTCACTGAGCTTCCCAAAATGAAAACCAACAAAGCAGAGCTGAGAAAGTCACTAGGGCCTTGGCGGCTGCTCCTTCTCGGACCTAGGAACATCGCGGGTCAAATCCTGTCCCTCAACGACCTCTGTGATTCCAGCCAGAGATGCCGAGGAACAGAGCTCTCCCCCCCCGACAAACAGAGCAGAATGCCGTGATCCTAGCGCACACGGGACCCTGCGCTGACATGCCCGTGTTGCTATGAGCCGATGATTGTTGCCAGCTCTTGTCTGCACATCTCCGGTCGGGCCTCTGCGAGGGTTGTCTGTTCACGGCATCCGCAGGGTACCAGTGTGGTGTGGGTTGGCTTCAGGACAACAGGCCAGGAGACTCCCTGGAGAGAAGGGGTTAATGTTTTCACCTCTTGTGATCACTTCCATAGTGTTTGAGGGGGGGTCTCACTTCTTTGGTCCATGCATACAAGGACCACAGCAGCATCCATACAGGCAATGCTGGGAGCTTCTACCCAGATCTGGGTTATGACATGGGATAGGGATGTAACAGGTGAAACGGTTATCCAGTAAGCATCAGCCTTACCGGCATGCCTACCGGGTAACCAGTTAACCTGAGGGCCCAGTTGGCAGGAGAAGCCCCTTCACCTATGGTGGCCCAGCCAGCAGGACCCCAGCCATCATGGGCCAGTGGGGCCAGAGCAGCCCCCTAGCCCATGGGGCCAGAGCAACCCATGCCACCTGCAGCGTGATGGGGCCAGGGCCGGAGCAGCCCACGCCACCCACAGCCTGTGATTAACCAGTTGAACAAATTGTTTAACCGGTTCACTATTTCAGGCAGTTTTTACATCTCTAACATGGGGTGGGGGTAGGCCCTGGCGCAGGCCCAGTCATGATCACCTGGTACTTTGTGTATCAACACCCGGGTGACACCAAACCCTACTCATTCCACCCTGGAAGCGCTTTGCACTGGTGTACACATTGGGCATCGGAGACCTGAAGTCCTCGCTGATTAATCAGCTTCATCAAGGACCAGCAGGAACCAAAGGGACCAGGGTAAAAGAACGGGAGAGTAAATGACCCGGTCAAAGGACAGGCCAAGCCCGTGAGTTTTTATTTCTGCTGTATAATTCTAAAGGAGGGAAAGTGGGTTTGATAAAGGCGCACGGTCCTGTACAGGGAACGGGCTGTTACAGCATCACTAATTAGTTCCCTTCTTTCCCCTGGCAACGTGTGAGACTGGAGAACAGGGATCCTGCCTGAACACTGACAGACCCTGGAAACAACGCACATCTCCCTCCCAGCGGCCGGGGGGAAAGTAAGAGAGTTTGTTAGGGAGTCCAAACAGATAGAGCCACAAACATTACTGCAGCATGAAAAGGCAGAAGCGGAAAGATGGAGAAGAGAAAGAGCCCTCATCCAGGCTGGCTACTGTTCCCTTTGCACCTTTGCTAGGCAGAGATTGCAGACAAGGACACACACTGGATAGTACTTTGAGGGCAGGTGTCACGAGATCCTTGCAAGTCTGCCAGCACAAAGCAGAGCAACCACTGCAGCCACAGCAATCTAAGCCAGGGGTTTTCAAACTAAGGGTCACACCCCAGGATTGGGTGGTAGAATGTCAGGCGCTGGGTCTCGGTGCTGCAGGGGGATCAGCGGGGGTGTTACGGCAGCAGCTCCCTGCCTGTCCTGGCACCGCAGACTGCGCTGCACCCCAGAAGCATCCAGCAGCAGGCCCAGCTCCTAGGTGAGGGGACAGAGAGCGCACAGGGCTTGTGCACTGCTCCTGCCCCGAGCACTAGCTCCGCACTCCCGTTGGCAGGGAACCTGCTGCTGGCTGCTTCTGGGCGCAGCCTGCTCTGCGGTGCTAGGAGAGGCAGGAAGCTGCCTCACACACACACACACACACACACACACACACACACACGCTACACCACTGCCCAGGAGTCGCTCAAGGTAAGCCCCTCCTGCCACAGTCCCCCCAAAGCTGAAGCCCCCTCCTACAGCCCAAAGCTCACATCCTCGGCCCCACGCTGGAGCCCATTCTCCAGTCAAGTTCTGCGGGGTCATCGGCATCAATGATTTTCTTCAACTGAGAAAAAGTTTGAAAACCCCTGGGCCAGCAGCCCAGTGGGGAGGGTTTTGAACCGGAGGATGGTGCACAGGTACCATCCCCAGTGTGTCCACACTCAGGGATTGCACTGGCAGGGTGCAAAAATCCACGATACCAGCCACCTCTCACAGTCTTCACAAACCTTTCCCGAGCATCTTTAAACCTGCAAGAGAAAGTGGCAAAAGCTACAGTTGCCTGGCTTCAGAGCAGCATCTTTTCCCCCAGAGATCCAGAGCACCTTGCTTCCATCTTGCTCAGCCTTTGTTTGTCTCGGCCGTGGCCAGCAACCTCCTGGCAGAAAACCTGCTCCCCCAAATCAGGCTGGCTGGCAGGCCAGGGGCCTGCCTCTGTGTCACTGACTCCAGAACTCCTCCGGACCTTAACCTCAACCTTAACCGCTGTATCAGAGGCGGCAGCGCAGGGTGGCAGGTGGATCTGCAGGGGCTGGACCGGGAGCCGCATGGAGCCATTTGGGTAACCAATAAGCTAATGTCCAGACTGCAAGAAAGCACCAGCAGGGCAAGAGTCTGTGGGGCTTGGGCTATAGCACCAAAAACAGCAAAGAAGATGGAGAGAGGCTGTTCTTAGTGGTGGCAGATGACAGAACAAGGAGCAATGGGCTCAAGTTGCAGGGCGGGAGGTCTAGGTTGGATCTTAGGAAGAACTATTTCCCTGGGAGGGTGGGGAAGCACCGGGATGGGTTCCCTAGGGACGGGGTGGAATCTCCATCCCTAGAGGTTTATAAGTCCTGGCTTGACAAAGCTGGGGTGATTGAGTTGGGGTTCATAGAATCATAGAATACTAGGACTGGAAGGGACCTCGACAGGTCATCGAGTCCAGTCCCCTGCCCTCATGGCAGGACCAAATACTGTCTAGACCATCCCTGATAGACATAAGAACATAAGAACGGCCGTACTGGGTCAGACCAAAGGTCCATCTAGCCCAGTAGCCTGTCTGCCGACAGTGGCCAGCACCAGATGCCCCAGAGGGGGTGGACCGAAGACAAAGATCAAGCGATTTGTCTCCTGCCATCCCTCTCCAGCCTCTGACAAACAGAGGCCAGGGACACCATTCTATCCCCTGGCTAATAGCCTTTTATGGACCTAACCTCCATGAAATTATCTAGCTTCTCTTTAAACTCTGTTATAGTCCTAGCCTTCACAGCCTCCTCTGGCAAGGAGTTCCACAGGCTGACTATGCGCTGTGTGAAGAAGAACTTCCTTTTATTTATCTAACCTACTCTTAAATATCTCCAGAGATGGGGATTCCACAACCTCCCTGGGCAATTTATTCCAGTGTTCGACTACCCTGACAGTTAGGAACTTTTTCCTAATGTCCAACCTAAACCTCCCTTGAGGTTGGTCCTGCTTTGAGCAGGGGATTGGACTCGATGACTCCTGAGGTCTCTTCCAACCCGAGGATTCCGTGTTCCCCTCCGACAGGGGCACAACATGGGCTGAACGGTCGTGCCACCCTCCACACGGCCGGGGGCCATCGATCCCGGGGGCTTGGCCGGAGGAATCCTTTGATTGCTGTAATGTTTTTACAGTTGATGGCACGGGGCTGCTCCCCGCCATCCGCGCCACCGGCCTCTCAAAATAGACGAGAGACGTGCAACCTGATGCAGCCACTGTACATGCCTTGGCCGCCCTGCTCCTTCGAGGCTCTGCCCAGTGGCTACAAACAGGTTTGAAAATCCCCCTGAAATTAAATCCTGACACTGCCTGGGAGATGGCAGGGCTCCTCCTCTGGAAGCCGAGTTGGCTCTGGTCCATACAATAAAGGCATGACCTTCACGGCGACCCACGCATTAATCCAGAAATAATGAGACTGACACTAAAACACATGATAAGGGACTTTTTTTTTTTAAGTTCTAGGAATCTGCTCTTCTCAGTGTCCCATTCGCGGTAATCCCCACACAATCTTGTTAGCGGCTCTCCTTGATTGCCTGGCCACTTAGCCAGGTAGGGCCATGTGTTCCCCAGGCTGGAAACTCTCCGTAAGCAACACGGCGGGAGCTGCTGGGTGCCGAGCGCTTTAAAATGTGGCTGTGAGGCCACGTCCGACGAGGGGCGGAGATCTCAGCCCCCGAACACTGACATCTTTCCTAGGATCTCTAGGTCAGGCTGGAGGCCTGCAGAATCACACCCTAAAGGAAGGGAGCTTTGAAGCTCCACAGAGGAGGTCAAGCCACACGGTCGGCAGGACACGACAGAACCTCTCTCTTTGAAAAAGCCTTTCCACTGTAAAATGCCACAAAAAACACCCCGGCCGCTCCACATCTTAACCCTCGACCCCAACCCTGTCACTGCTTCTACCCACAAACCCCAAGCCTGATGTGGCCTTTCACCCTGAGTGCCTACCCTGTCACCTTTCTGTCCGTCCCCCCCCCAAATCCTCTACCCTATGCCAGAGTCTTACCCTGAAAAGGAGACAGGCCAGAGACTTTGCCATGGTTAGTGATTTTACTCTGGAAGGCCAGATGCCATGGTGATGGGCAGCACTCTAGAACCCTAACATATCTAAAGCAGCCATGAGTCACTGTCTCCTGTCAGTCTTGTACAACCCCAGGGCCCAGCCCCGATTCCACTCAGGGCCTGATCTCCATCCCTTGACAACAGGGATTTGGACAACCATCACCCCTTTCCCCTAGCGCTGTGGATTTTGATGGGGGGGGGTCACTCCACATTTACATGGGTGTAAAGGAGATCAGAATCAGTCCCACGGTCAACACTGCTGGAGGTGGCCAATGCTTTTTGGAGGCTCACCAGCTGACTTGGAGGCTCACCAGCTGACTTGAACCCACGACCCAGTCCTCCTCAGGCAAGCGCCCTAGCCCCTAGGCCACGCGGGAACCTGCCCCACCATCTTACCATCAGGGTGCCCCTTATCCCTCCTGTCCCGGGGCCATGCGGCTTTTGGCCGTCCCGTCCCAACCCGGGGGAGGCAGGACTTCCAAAAGTCCCAACAAATGGAGCCTTTTTAAAATTTCTCCCAGAGGCACTGAGCTCCTGCTGCTCCCGTTAGCGTCCATTGGAACAGTAGGTGCCCCGCACCTCTGAACAGCAGGCCCAAGGCACCCAACACTGCTGGGCACTTTGAGAAGCGTTTGGCCCCTGGCACGATCAGCCTCACCCTTGACTGAGCCCAGGCAGTGGTGTCATCCATTAGAAATTACTCACGGGAGACACAGCCGCAGTGGCACGTGCCCCCGCAGAGCTGATCTCGTTCCCAATTAAGTTACCGAATAGTTTCCATTAAAATACTGCAAAGCAGCCCCTGGTATCCATGTCAATAACCTGTATCCTTGGAGAACCTGCTAGAACTATTTTCCTCTCGACAAAATACAGGCAAACATATCCCCCCCTTCCCTAAGGTAACCCATTTAGAATGATGACACGCCCGTCTTGTCACGCACTCCCCGCCTGGGCGCTTTGAAGATGACATCAGTATACACCCAGCGTCCATGTTTGCCAGAATCAGAGCGAGATGATCCCATTAAACTTTCAAAGTCTGACTTCAAAAGGAGTGCCAACTCATACTCCTTATTAAATGAAGCCCCGGCTAAATTTCCCTACAGTTATTTTTTTGGGCCGGGCCTGTTTCAAGAGGCTGAGCCAGGCCAAGCGCGTTCTCATGCAAACAGGACACAGAGCGTCTATTTTCGAGCTAGCAGAAAAATTGTAAAAAACGCGTGGACTAGCAATAATGTCGCCCCGGCCTGTAGGCACGAAGCGCCACGACGCACCTGTTAGCCACGAGACAAACGCGGGGGCTGGGTGGCGTGTATTGTACCGACTTCCCCGCCCACCCACACGCGAGTGCCCCATTTGCAACAGTTCTACGATTTCCAACTGCATGTGTCGCTTGTAACCGTAGACAAGGGTCAGCCTCACTCTGGCGCTGGCAGCCGTTCCCAGCTCCATAAAGCAACGTATCAAACACCCACGGAATCGCCAAGAATACCACAGTGACCAAGCCTACAGAGAACCAGCAACTCTTCTAGTCGTGCACTTTGCTGGCCACTACAAATGCCAGGGCCTCCTGATCCTTGCTCATCACAGGACCACTGTACAGGGTGACGGAAAGGAATCCAATTTGGGGCCTGAAGGGCCAGGGGGATGCTCGCAGGGGAACTTTTTAGGGAATTAACTTGCAGCTGTAGCTCCTTTCCCAAATGTGACTTTATAACTGTTAAGCACATGAGGAGTTCCACAGACTGCCAGCCCCAGCTCCGCCACCGATCTAGTGAGTGTCACTGGGCAGCTGAAGTCATGCTGGACAATGAATGTTGCTGGACCAGAAAGTGCCAGATTAGAGGTTCAATCTGTACTCCCCTGTCTGTCCGTATCTTTCTGTTTCCTCATCTTCTACTTAGATTGGTAGCTCGTTGGGACAGGGGCTGCCTTTTTGTTCTCTTTGTACAGCGCCTAGCACAGTGGGGTCCTGGTCTGTGACCGGGGCTGCAGGGCGTGACGATAATATAAATAAAGAACAGCAGCTGCACAGAAAAGCATGAAAACCTGACTCTAGCTCAAAAGTCGAATAAAGAGAACCCCACATTGACCAGGCTTTCTAAAAATCTCGTGGTTTTGGGGGTGGGGGGCTGACTCGTGATTTCTGAACATATGGGATTGGTGGCACTGATTCGCAGCCCAGGGTGGTCAATTTCTTCTTTGTAAGGATGTCACAAACTTTACCCGACAACGTCCTTTCCAGAAACAAAAAATGTTCCTATGAATTTTTCAAGTACCTAATGGAGTGTTATAAGGAGGAGGGAGAAAAATTGTTCTCCTGGGCCTCTGAGGATAGGACAAGAAGCAAGGGGCTTAAACTGCAGCAAGGGAGGTTTAGGTTGGACATTAGGAAAAACTTCCTACCTGTCAGGGTGGTTAAACACGGAAATAAGTTGCCTAGGAAGGCTGCAGAATCTCCATCACTGGAGATATTGAAGAGCAGGTTCGATAGGCATCTATCAGGGATGATCTAGCTGGTGCTTGGTCCTGCCGTGAGGGCAGGGGACTGGACTCGATGACTTCTCGAGGTCCCTTCCAGTTCTAGGATTCTAGGATTGTATGAATGCAAGAAAATTAACAGGTCAAGCAATTTGCTTTCAGGCTCTCCTCACGATGTTCCCTTTACTTCAGCCTTGGTGAAGCCCCCGCCAATCAGCACTCTGTGCCATGCAGGGTCTAATCTCAGAGTTTACGGATGCTTCGCTGGCTGACAAGCCCATCTGCTGATCCCGGGAGCATTCATTTTCCCCAAAGGCGGCACAAAGACAGAGAGTGGAAGAAATAATTCATTTTGTTTGAGCTGTGCAGCGGACACCTTGTCACGTCAGCGCTCTGACAGCCCCATAATACAAACACAGACGCTCGCTGGGTGCCTCAACCCATCGGGATCAAAGAGACAGTTTCAGTCAGCGACAAAAAAAAAAGAAGCAGCAGCTAAATCAAAGTCTTTGCTTATCTTTCCTTATGAAAGAAACGTGTGAAAAAGGCTTCCTGCCAGGCAATTAGTAACCAGCATCTGAACTACTTACTGCACACGCACCGATCTCTCCGCTGGGTTTGTTACTATCTTTATCCCCATGCTATAAATGCAAGCAGGTGGGCCCCTGCTCAGAGTGCCCTCAAAAGCGGGCCAGCTCTGGCATCACTCAACCAAGGAATTAATTACTTTGGAGCAAGCTTTTTTGTGGTGCAGGCAGGTTGCTTGAATCCATTAAGGAGGCTTTTGAGTCTGCCGAGGGAGACCAAAGGAAAACACTGACCGGACTGGAGCCCTACTTCTCTCTCCTGAATCCGAGCGGCCAGTCTCAGATGCTTCAGAGCAAGGGGCAAGAAGAGATGCAGTTATGGGTTAACCTGCCCCCGGGGCAAATTTCCCCTGAGCCCCTATCAGCTAGAATCTGGATCAGTGGCATAAATTGGGGACTCTCCTCCACCAGATGCGCCACCTCATCGCAGGGGTGTAGCCATGGGTGGGCCTGAGTTTTGTACGTAGGCCCACGCCCCTCTAGCCTGCCCAGTGAGCCAGCCTGGGAAAGGGATGGGGGAAGGGGGACAGGGCTTATCCTGCTATGTCCCGGTGTTCCAGGCAGGAAGCAGAGCCGGGACTTGCTCCCTTCTGACAACTCACAGGGCCAGGGCCCAACAGGGCTGTGGATTTGCTTCAAGACAGAGTTGATGAGGCATAGTTGCTTTTATTAATCTTACTACGTCACTACTATTACAGGCTTAATACTACCAGATGGTTACACTGCTACTGCAAAGGAGTACACCAATAAGCACAAGCAAAGCAATGCATAAAAGAGTAACAGGCGCTTGGAAATGCTTACACCCCCTTCAGGTCTGCAGGAGTCCCGTTCCGGTTACCTTGCACCAGGCCGCAGCGGATGTGGCTTCAGCTGGGGGGACCCAGGGCACCCTTCGAGGTCTAGGCCCCTGGAGAGACTCAATGGACATGGGACTCCCTACACTAGTTATACTACAGTTGTTTACCGGGTGTTCACGTTCCTGGCTCAACGCCATTCTTATCACTTTTATGAGCGGAGACCGAGGTCAAACTTGCTTACTGCTCAGTAGTTTCCCAGCTCAAGGCGTGGGTTAAAGCTCATAAAGCCCAGCTGGCTTGCAGGGTCCCAAGCCATGCTAAGCTGGGAACAGCAGGGATGGAAACTTCCATCCCAGGCCTGCTAAGCTGCAGGACCCACATATGACTTTCATGTGACACCTTCCACCCCAGTACTTGCTCCCCTCTTCCCCTGCGCTCCAGCCAGTGAGTGGGGCTGGGGCTTACCCCCCATCCCGTTCCCTATTCTTGCCCGCACACCTGGAGTCGGGGGACCCATCCAAGTGAGCCCGTCTGGCCACACCACCGCCCCACCGCACAAAGGAGGCTGCAGCGTCACTGGGTGCTCGGAGAGGAGCAGAGCTCATAGGGAACAAATAACCTCGACAAAGCAGGAAGCTGGTGTCCGATGCATGTCTAGCTACCAGGATTCTGCGGCGCTCAGCCTCGCTAGGGCCCAGGGTTTCCACTAGAGTGAGAAGACAATGAGTTTACTGGAAGTGGAGATAACTGAGAATCTAGGCTCCTTCATCCCAGGGGAAGCACTTGTTCTCCAGCAGAGATTCCCACAGTCAGAGACCCTCCCTCCACGACCTTCCCACCCCTGCTCAACATCCGTTGGGATCAGAAAACACGAGCCAGAGCTGGCGCTGAAGCATGGGATGAAAGCGCCCAGTTTGGGATGTCTGCAGATCTGGGCTGGGCGCCAAGCGCAGCAGGCGGTAGACGTTATGGTTTGTATCACGACAACGCCCGGAGACTCCGCACCCAAGCAGGGCCCCGTTGGGCTAAATACTGTACACGGCTAAGAATCAGCACTTGCCCGCCAGAACGTACAAGCGATACAAGGCGAAGGGGGTGGGGAGGGAAAATACCCAAGGGAGTTTGGTTCCTACAACACTCGGAGGCTTTTGGAGGCTTGGAGTCAGAATGCAGAGGTGCTGGTTAGATCAGAAAGCAGGGCAGGGGGTGTGCTCAGAACCTGCAGCCTGCTCCCCTCTTAGAGTCTGTCTACACAGCAAAAAGCGCCCCAAGGAAAACCCAACCCTGGAGCCCCAGCTTGACCAGGAACGTTCACACTGCTACTTTTAGCTTGGTAGGTGGAGGCCTGGCCCGTCTCCCCACCTTGCAAGGGGTCCATATAGGAATGGCATTCAATGCTGATAAATTAACAACAACAAGCCTGGCCTTAAAAACTCCCGATGGTTTTAAAGACAGTGGGAATCAGCCAAATGAATCTTCATTCCCACAACACCCTGCCTCCCACAGCACTTTGCAGAGGAAAACATCTAGACCGGCTCCCTTCACCCACGACTGAAGAGCAGCCTCCTCTGGGGCGGTTGGCCGGATCGCAGCCATGCAGCAACACAGCAGCCGAGCCGAGCCAGGGAAGGCAAATGCTACATGATGGTGTTGAAACTTCAGTGGGGAGTTTGAATTCAAACATACTCCATAGAGATCCCTTGAGCTAACCCCTTATCCTTATTGCTGGACACTTCATTCTCCCTTAACAACCAAGCCATTAACTAAGCAATGAAGGATGCAACACCACCTATAGGTCTTTGTTTAAAGAAATGTGGGATATTGATTAAATGTCTCCCATTAACATAGCACTAGTTTGGCCACGTCCAGGCTGAGATGGCACTCTCCTCCAGAGACATGTACTTTAACCAAGAAGTGGACTCGCTTTTTATTTGCACTGCCTCAGAAGAGGCAGACATTATATCGTTTTCCTTTTAACGGGTTTTATTCACTGTCATTGTTCTTTACTGAGTCAAGTGAGAAGGGAATCGGTTAACCGGTTACCGAGTAAGCATCATCCTTACTGGGTAAGTTAACTGTTACCAGGGAGCAGTCCTCTGCCTGCAGCCACCCTCAGCCCTCCTGCTTCTGACTCCGTGCGAGGCTGCTGACTCCCAGCCCATGAGCCTGGGAGCAGTAGAGTTGAAAGTCCTGGCCAGGGTGGTCTCCGCAGGGCACTGTGGGACACCTCCAGAGACCAAGAACTTTGAGTTTCACAGCTCTGTGCCTGCACTACTGTAAAGCCAACCATGCAAGGTCGGATTTAGCGTTCCTCTTCGTGAAAGCAGGAGCACCATAATCAACTTTAATGGCCCTTAAAGTTGACAGAACGGGGTTGGGGGTGTGGATTCACTGTTTAGAAATTTGACCTAATGTGGCTAAATTCGACAAACTCCCAGTGTAGACCAGGCCTGAGTTACTTTCACCCCTGCACGCATGAAAAGTTCTGCAGCCGAGAGAAGTTATAAATGTGCCCGCGTGGGAGGTTATTGCTGGCTTCTTCCTTGCTTTCTGGTGCAGGAAACATTTCAGCAATGGGCTAATTCCACCCCACCCACAGCTTTTAACATCCACAACCTGAGAGCTTCGGGGCCACCTGGACCTCTGCTCCCCTAGTATGCGAGAACTCTGCTGGCACCGGCTGCCTCACATACCCCATGCAGGCTGCTAATGTGTGCTAGCTCTCGGTCAGGCCCCCGGGGGGGGGGGTGGATCTGTATAAGCCAATGATGGTATTTGTGCAGCGGAATTATTAAACCTTCTAGGCCATGATGGAATCCCTCAGGAGTCTTAGAGACCACACAGCCATTCACACTCTGGAGAGACAATGAAACAGGCATGGGCTTTCTTAAAGGGATATGGTGCAGGTATTTACACAGGAGACCCAACATAATACACCCCCAGAGCCCCCGCCTGCTCCCCAGCACAACCCACCCTCCATAGCCCTCACCTGCTCCCAGGCACCGTGCATCCCAGAGCCTGGGAGCTGGCGAGTTCCCACAGGGCTGTAACAAGGATTTTGAAGGGATGCAACTGGAGATTCTGAAATTCCAGAAAGGGCTGGAAATCAAGGAGCAACTGCCCCGTTCACCGCAGGCCACAGGCGGCGACAAAGAACGGACACACAGAGCAGCTGCCAGGGAGAGAGCGGGTGGGTTGCGGAGTTGGCAGGGGGAGCGAGAATGGGAATTTATTTAACGTCTATAAAAGGGGGGCGCAGGCCCAGAGTGCATGGCAGGAGACAGCAGACCCCCGACCCCAGCAGGGTGGAACGCTGCACTGTTGGCGTCACCCCGGTGCTACTCAGACATCTGTGGCCTTTATCACCCCGCTGGCGTGACACCCTGCACCTTTTCCGTATCCTAGTGCCTCCCTGAAGCATCATTTTCAGGGAGAACCAAATGCCGGCGCTTCTCTTTTTCTCAGTGGCCAAAGACAAAAAGGAAAAAAGAAAAGCCCCGAATCCCAGAGCCGAACCCTGCACAAGCAAAAAGCAGGAACCATTTTGAACATTTTTATCCAAGAACTCTTTACCGCTTTTCCACCAGCTCTACTGAAACTGCACGCAAACCCAGGGGTCCTAAGTCAGCGAGCTATTTGGCACGGGATTAAGTCCAGCCTAATTCAAGATGGGACTTTTCGATACCCTGAGAATCTAATAATCAAATCTACACAATTTCCCCACAAAAAATGTCTGGCAAAATCACACAGCGGGATCAACGCCCTTTTGCCTCAATTCATTTCCAACTCACTTGAAAAGCCAATTGGTCTTTGTACGGCTAAGAAGCCATCACTGATGGGCAGGGAAATTAAACGGGGTTCTTCAATATCTCTTGCATGTGGGTTAATAAATGTATACGTTGACCTTTGGCTAGAGGTTAAATGAAGGGGAGGGATTAAAAACTGTAGTTTAATCAGTAAAATCATTCTAGCGTGAATTAATCTCCTCGGCTTTCCATAGTGTCTCAGCTTTCTCCGTTGACTTTCAAATATCGTCATTCAAACTCCCTTTTGGAACTGGCTTTACTACTATAAACCCCAGGGATGGGTAACATACCACTTGCTAGAACAAGGAAGACTTAAGCTTTGCATGGAGTAAGGCCAGCCAACTGGCAAAGGCTGCCTGCGTAAGAGGAAAAGCATGCGTGTCCAAGTTCAACTAGAAACCCTTAGCTAACGCAAGGCCAAAAGGAAGCAAGTATCCGCTGGCAGTACAGGTGACGGCTCCAATATTTGGGTTTGGGCAGCACTCATCACCAGGTTGTTTAATAGGCTCCAACAGTTCCGTTTCCTGCTCGAAAGTACCATATTCATGAAAAGAGGCTTGTCTCCCCTGCCCTCCCCCCCCCCAAAAAGGGGGGGGGCATTTGCTACAGGTTCTCTGAGCTGCTTCCTGCCAGTCCAAGCCATATCCAAACCGGTCACCCTGCAGCGCCGAGAAACTCCCAGCAGATCTGTAGCCTAACCCCAACTCAGACAATGCAAACTCCGATTTCGGCAGGGTTCGGGCAGAACCCAGGTCATGGGAGCTATTGTAGCAGGAGCCTGACCAAGATACAATCTACATTTTGCGCTCTGTGCAACTTCCTCCTGCTTTTACCTACATCCTGTTATAGCGCCGTGGAAATAATGCCCCTTCCCGGAAAAGCTGGCCTCGTTTGGGGTGAAGCGCAGCCTGGGTGGATTCCGCAGCCCCATACAGGCTGTGCCCCGCTCACTAGGTTGTCTCACTGGTGCGCCTGATTACTCCGAAAGGCAGTGTGGCCTAGTGGGCAGGGCACTGACAGATCTGGATTCGGTTCCCAGCGGTGGCACTGACTGGCTAGGAAGCCACTTCTCCTCCCTGTGCTGTGTTTTCACTCCACCCTCTGCCTGCCTTGTCTGTTTGACTGGTGAGCGCTGTGGAGCAGGGGCTGTTTCACCCGGTGTGCGTGCAGCACCTAACACAACAGGATCCCGATCCAGGTGGGAGCTTGTAGGACCTACCATAATACCACTCCTAAGAACCCTATTGATGCATGGTGTACTGGGTCTCTAAGCACAGTCTGTCGACCCAGAAGATTTCCAGCACGAAACACCCCCTCATTTCCTCACCGCCTGGCTAATGAGCCTGTCCCAGTGAAAGCGTCTACACACGTCTTGCCACCTCCTTTGAACCAGATCATTAAACAGCCAATGCTGAGCCGGGCCAGCGGGTGCAATGCCACCGCCCGCGCCTCTTTGCCAGCCTGAAAACCCTCCGTGACCCCTAAACTCCTTGGCAATGACCATGGCAAATGGCAGACTCCTAGGGTTACCAGGTGGCTTCAAAAAAAAAATGCCGGACACACTTGATCTCAGATGGGGGGGTGGGGAGGGACACCGGCGGGAGGGGAGCAGGGTTGGCTGGGAGGATGTATGGGCGGGGGGGAACCGGCTGGCCGGGGGGAGGGAGCGGGGGGAGAGAATCGGCTGGCGGAGAGCGGGACTGACCAGAGCGCACGCAGATCCTGGGGCGCTGCCTGTCCCGCACACGGTCCTGGCGAAGCACGAGCGAGTCCAGCCCCGGGATTCCCTCCCACCCTGGCCCCGCACCCCCCTTGCGTAGTTGCGTACTGCCTGGCTGGTAGACACGCTCACGCAGCATGAGGGTGTCTACCAGCCAGGCAGTACACAACTATATACTGATACTCCTAATAATAATAAAACATACCTAATGAGAAAATACCGGACATTTTATGTGTCTGGTATTTTCTTAATTTTTTCCCTGGACAGAACCTTCAAATACCGGACTGTCTGGTTCAAAACGGGACACATGGCAACCCTACCCGAGAGTTATTAAGCAAAACAATTAAAGAAATTTTAAAAAACCCAGCACGGTCCCTTTAAGAACAGGGCCCGGTTGCTGAGGTTTGCCAGGTGTCCAATATTGACCCGGACAATCTGGTATTTTCACCCCCTGGCTGGGAAAAAATCAGAAAGTACCAGACATTTTCGGTGTCTGGTATTTTCTGAATTTTTTACCGGCCAGGAGGTGAAAATACCGGATTGTCCGGGTCAATATTGGACACCTGGCAACTCTACAGACTCCCCATGCTGGAGTGAGTGAGGGGGTGGGTTCCAGGCATGTTGCCAAGCTCTCTGCAGGCCTGAGTCAACACGCAGGGTACCGGCTGATCCGGTCCAGCTGAGCACTTGCAAAGTGTCTCCAGGGGAGACCGTGAAACCTGCTGAGTAGGGCGGGACCCTCACAGCTCTTAGCGATGAGCATGTGTAACGCTGACAGGCGGAACTGAACCTGGGACCTCTTTCAGCTAAGGCTGTAGACTGAGCAAACGCATTCTCTCTCTGTAAGCGGTCACAGTGCCACTCCATGGGACAGTCAACCACACCCTGTCGGTGTGTGAGTTACACATGCTCCTGAGCGGACGGCCCCCCACCTGGAGACTGAGCCTCCTGTGGGGACCTACTCAGCTCCCCCCAGGGGGTCCGGCCAGGTTCAGAACCCCCAGAGACTCCCAGGGAAAGGAAGGGCACAAACCGGCACTGTGCTCTGTCAGCGCCTGTGTCAACCCACACAAGCATCCCGTGAAGCTCTGCCAGGAATTCCGGCTTTTGTCCTAAAAAAGCTGCAATGTTTCTGGGTCCGTGCAAACCCAAGGCAACTCTCCTGGTTCACCTGGGCAGTGTTTGGAGTTTCTAGGCTGCCAGGAGACCTGCAGAGCCCAGCTGAGCTAGGCCGGGCTCTCCTTGGTCATTGCAGGATGCTGACGGGCAAGCAGGCCTTGACGCCTCCTTTCTTCCCCCCAACCCCAGTGCTTAATTTGTACTGAAAGAGGTGCCAGTTTTGTACATACGTGACTCATGCAGCAAGTCCAGAGGTGCCGGCGCTATGAGCCGCTGGGCCGAAGGTTCCCGGGGCTCAGCCCTGTGGGGCCCAAGCCCTGCCGGGCCCAGAGGTAGGGTTGCCAGGTGTCTGGTTTTCACCCAGACAGTTCAGTATTTTGGCCTTCTGTCCGGTAAAAAAACCAAACAGAATACCAGACATGTAAAATGTCCGGTATTTTCTGTTTTCCTTGGACGGACGGCAGCATCTGCGAGGGTGAGGGGAGCGAGAAGCGCGGTAATTTAAAGGCACAGCAGCCTTTTTTTTCCTCAAAAAGACTGCCGGCAGCATCTATGAGGGCAGGGGGGAGCGAGGAGCGCAGTAATTTAAAGGCGTAGCGACCTCTTTTTTCCTTTTTTGCTTAACAAGTTTGGTCTCCTTTTTTTTTTTCCCCCTTCAACCAATTTTTCCCTGCCTGTTCAGGATTTTTTGTGAAGGTATCTGGCAACTCTACCCAGAAGTGCCTGGGCTCCGGCCTACCGGGCCCAGAGGTGCCGGGGCTCCGCCACAGCACCCTGGTCCAGCTTAAGCACTGCCTAGCCCTCCCCATATGATGTCACACTTGTTGCCCCAGGATGTCACAGATGCTTGACTGTGCACGATTCACACAGGAGGAAGAGGCTGAGTGGAGACAGCTGCTCCCGGAGACACACCCAGACGTGCCCAGTTAGTGCCAACAACGGAGAAAGGACATGCAGGGACGGTCCATTAAATCTGGGTACCACAGAGGAAACAGTCTTTCCAATATTCTTGCCGAAAGCTGCCCATCAGGTGTCAGCACCACCCAACAGACAGTATTGTCCAGGCACTCCCCGCGACAGGCCCCTGGAAATACAACGAGGGAGCGGCGAAACAACCAGAGCTCACAAGCCCTGCTGCCTGCCCCAGGATGCACTATCCCCAGGCAGCACAGCCGGGATGAGCCATGCTGAGGAGTGGGCACCCTGCCATCCGCACAGACAGGAACGGGCACAGGCAGCCAAGAAACAATCATGCAAAGTGCATGTGACGTGTGTTCCGCAGGCCGGAGTCCCAGCTGGGAATGTGCAGAGCCCCTGATTTCAGGTTTGACAGGGGAGACTCCCCCGGAGCTGAAAGCCAACATGCTGGCAGGTAGCAAAGCTACAGAAGAGCACACGGGAGTAAGGATGTTAACTAGCGGTTAATTGACTAGTCGAGTAGTCGATGGAATTTCTAGTCGATAGGCACTTCTGCATTCTTCCTTAGAAATGTACAAGAGCCCCCTGGAACTCCGCATGCAGCCCAGGGCCAGCGGGAAGTCCGGCTGACTCCGGGCTGCACGCAGATGCCAGCTTTGAAATGCACAAAAATCCCCAGCGGGAGCTCTTGCGTATGTCAAAGCAGCAGCGCAGCATGGAGCCCGGCGTCAGTGGGGGCCTCAGAGTCCCCCCTGACCCCGGGCTCCATGCTGCATTGCCACTTTGAAATGCCACGCTGGAGATGGGGTCAGCTGGGGAGTCCCCAGCTGACTGCGGGTTCCGCACAGCATTTCCCCAGAACCTGGGCTCAGCTGTGCGGCGCTGCCACTTTCAAGTACCCCCTGTTCCCCCCCCCCCCATGCTCCCCTCTATCTGACAGAGGCAGCAAGGAGGGGAATCGGATAGTCGACTAGTCTTTAACATCCCTACATGGGAGCAGACATCCAAGAGGGCCACAGGCAGGCAGATCCCTGCACTCCCAAGAGATTCTCGCGTCTAAGGAGCACTGCACTCTGCGACAGTGGTGGGCAACCTGCGGCCCACTGGGGTTCTGAGTGGGGCCCACAAGACATTTTGTTTGCCCACGTGCAGGATTGCCAGCATGGACGGTGGGTGACGGTACGGTTGGGGGAGGCAAGCCCCCAGCCCCGCCCCTTCTGCCCAGACCCTGCCCCCCACAGGAGACAGCCCCCCCCTCCCCAGCACCACAAGGAGGTGAGATGGCCTGCAGTCCTAGCCTCCCCGGCCTGGCGCACGGGGAGGGTGGGCACTTGGGGGCAGCAACACTCCGCCCCCAGTACACCAACAACAGGCGTCCTGGGGCGGAGTATCGGTGGGGCAGGCTGGCGGTCTGGGAAGGCACCGCCTTCCCCTGCCTATTACACCTGCCGCCCCTGGTTGCCAGAATCCACTGGGTTCTGTTTGCATAGGGTTTTCCCTATCGGTATCACTCAAGGGACACTCACGAAACGCAAGGGCCTGGGCAGTGAGGGGCGAGCCGATTGCACACAACACTGGCGGTGAGAGCTGCGCGCTCTGTCTGCGTCCAATCCTAGCGCTGCTCCGGGTCCCTTGGCACAACCCACAAATTCTGAGCACGCCAGCACAGCGAGCAAACCTCCCCTATCCTGGGAGGCCGTCTCAGTTCTGTCAATCTAGCAGCCACCGAGAGGGAGGAGGCCACTCATGAGGCCCACTCCGTAGCTCAGGTGGCCCATGCCTGCTCTCCACTCCCCCACGAGGAGAGGCCATGCTGAACAGGGGCCGCCCATGGGCTCCTCTCTGCAGCGTGCTCCGGAGAAGGCGAAGCCCCTTGTGCACAGGGAGTGAGGGTCCGGACTGGCTGCAGCACTGCCCTGATTAGCCAGGCCCGACTTGCTGAATGGCACAGGGCACGAGCAGGAGACCCCCAAAGGGCTAACAGGGAGAATCCCACAGAGGCTGTCTGCGGGGCCAGGCGCGGGGCAGCATGGGAGACGCTGTCAATAGGAAAACACCCGAAGGCCAGGCCTGAAAACGCTGCCGGGAGTCAGCCACACAAACGGGCCTTTTCTGGTTCTTCCACGTGTCGCTGCCACGCAGAAGGAGGAAGCGCTGAACGTCGGGATCAACGTCCAGGAGACACAGTCAGGCTACGTCTACGCTGGCGGCTTCTTGCGAAAGAACTGTTTTGCGGAAGAGTTCTTGCGCAAAAAGTCTTCCACAAGAGCGCGTCTACACTGGCATGTGCTTTTGCGCAAGAGCGTCTATGGCAGTGTGGACGCTCTCTTGCACAAGAAAGCTCCGATGACCATTTTACCCATAGGGGTTTCTTGCGCAAGAAATTCATGTTGCCTGTCTACACTGCCCTCTTGCGCAAGAGGGCTTATTCCTTGTGGGGAGAGGAATAACTCTTCCGGAAGAAGCCGTTTTCCGACGCTAGACTGTAAATTTACTTGCACAAGAACGCGCGTGCAGTGTAGACACCTGGCAAGTTTTTGCGCAAGAACGGCTGTTCTTGCGCAAGAAGCCACCAGTGTAGACGTAGCCTCAGTGACTGTTCACTGCAGGAGGCAGGGCTTTGTCAAGTCAGGACTTAAAAACCTTGAGGGATGGAGATTCCACCCCCCCTCCCCAGGGAGCCCATCCCAGCACTTCCCCACCCTCCTAGCGAAATAGTTTTTCCCAATATCCAACCTAACCCTCCCCCACTGTAACTTGAGACCTTGCTCCTTCTTCTGCCACCTACCACCATGGAGAATTAGGGTTGCCAAGTGTCCAGCTTTCGCCCGGACAGTCCGTTATTTCTGGCCCCCTGTCCGGTAAAAAAACCCAGAAAATACCGGACATGTAAAAAAACCCAGAAAATGCCAGACAGAAGGCTGGCAGGGACATTCTTGCCCTGCTGTGTCTGGGGAAGCAACCTTTTTTTTTTCCCCCTGGGGTTTTGTTTGTTTGGTCAACAACTTTAATCTCCTGCTGTTTTTTTTTTTTTGCTCAACAAGTTTGGTCTCCTTTTTTTGATGAAAGCATCTGGCAAGCCTATTAAGAATGGCCTGTCTCCATCCTCTTTGAAACCCCCCTTCAGGTAGTTGATGGCTGCTATTAAATCCCCCCTCACTCTTCTGTAGACGAAATAAGTCCCAACTGAAGCAAACCCAAACCCGCCGGCCCATTTCTCACGGAGGGTACCCAACAGCCATCCACATAGACCCTTGTGGTTTCTGGTCCCTCCCAACCCCAGCTGCATTTAAATGGGCACCTCAGAGCATTGCCTGAGCCATTCTGCACCTGCATCCGACCAGAGCCAGCTACTGCCTCTTGCTTTACACCAGCAACAGTAAACGTGCAAAACCAGGGATACCGGGAGAACACACCCTTTGGGCTGGAGTGCACGTCGGAGCCTGGTTTACGAGCTACTCCCTGTTCCTCATTCTCACAGAGAGGGTTTTCTGCTTCGAGTGGCAGGTGTCTGGCACATACACCCAGCCCCATCCGTAAGCTGTTCAGTTTGGCTGGGCTGCAGACAGTGCGGAAGAGGTATTTATAAAAGTCACGTTCATGGGATGAACTGAAACTACCCTGCTCAGGTTTTTATTCCACATCCCCTTCCCGGGGTTCCCAGGGGCCGACTCAGTGCTTGCCTCTGCCTGGCATTTTTCAGAAAACTTTTTACTACAGCTGACAAAAAGTCAGTGAAACGCCAAAACTCTTTTTGTTTTCATCGACTTTTTTCTTCAGCAGTTTCCACAGTTTCGTCAAAAAACAAAAACAGTTTTCAGCCCCTAAAAGCAGAACATTTTTCAGAGTGGTTTGCTTTTTCCCCAGGCGAGAGGGTGGATGGGAAGTCTTCAATTAAAAAATGAGCATTTCATAGAAAATGAATACTGTCTGCAAACTTTCAGTGCGAATGGGAAAAGTTATTTTTCCACTAAACACGTTTCTAATGGAACATTCTGACCCGTCCTACATTTTATCCCAAGCGCATCCATTTATAACAATAAAACTTACAAAACTAACAATCAAAAGGGACTTATTGGAAGTAACTGGCCTTGATAGGAATTGCATAAAAAGGGCACAAGAGTATATTTGTGCAGTAGCATGACATATCGTAACTGCTGATACTACCAAACCCAGGCACTTATTCTGGCAGTTTCTGCTATTTCAGGTGGGCTACGAAGTTTTGAATGGAACAGGGCCATGTGGAACTCCATGGATCTTAAGCATCAGAAGCAAGAGGGCATGAAGCAAAGCTAAGGAGTGACGGGGAGGTTAGCGAAATGTCTATGTGTGGACAGCGGACAATAATATTAATACGCCGCTTTTCCAAATTACCATCAATCCCAGGATCTCAAAGCACTTTTCACAATCATGTACTACATCTGCTAAACCTCTGAGAAGGAAAAGCAACTCACCAGGCATCCTGCAGAGAATATTTGACCAGAAGACAGAACCCACTTGAGCGCGGTCCTTTTACAGAGCTGGCAAGAAAACCCAGGAGTTCTGATTTTCCGGCCTCCAATTCTAACTAGCAGAGCTTGCTCACGCCTCACCCAAGAATTACAAACAGGACTCAGGAGTCCTGGCTCCGAACTTCCACTGAACCCACCGAAAATTAACCGTAAGAGCGACTCCGGAATTTTTCAAGAGAAAACTTTTTTTTTTTTAAATCCAAAATGTCATTTCCTCAGCGTTGAAACTCTTCGACGAAACGCCTCGGTTTCCATGAAATTCTTCTGGGATGGAATTCCGGGGTGGAAGAGAGACAAAGTCTTGGGCACTTCCTGGGCATGTGGGAGAAAGACCCAGATTCGAGTCCGTGCTTTGCTTGATTTCAGCCTGGTGGCCTCACGCTGGGCTATCCTGGGAGGCGGAGAGAGAGGTTTTCCCACCAGAAACACGGAAAGCTCCCAGCGCCATTCTGCCGCAGGGCAAATCCAAACACCGACCCCTTGACGTTTCCTGCCAAGAGGGAACCTCATTTCCCAGGAGGCCTTGCAGCCAGCACACATGGGAACAAAGAGCTTGAGATGTCGTCTCCTCTACGGTATTGGACTGGGCCCTACCATGGGGTGGGAGACGGTCCTCGTGGGGCTTCATCTGTGGTTTGATTCCCTCCCACGTGCTCTTGCCGCCGTCTGGGTTGCCGGCGTCACCGTCTCATTCTCCACTGAGCGCACGGCGCCCCCCTGTGATGGGGATCCCCCGCGCTCAGGCCGCTCCCAGCCTGTGGCGGGTTTCACCCAGCCCCCCTGCTCCTGCCAGGCCCGCCCGAACCAGTTCTGTCACGACACTCTCCGGAGGGTCCTCGCTCTCCCGCCTGCTGAGTGCTCCGTGGGTTAATTGAAAGGGGGGGGGGGAACCCGTTAACACTGCGCGGCTTTGGCTGTTCGTTGACGCCCGAGCAATCATCTCGCCTTCTTCCTTAGGCTGGGGAAGTGACTCTCGCAGCCCACAAAGACCCGCACCGCTGCTGTACGGACCCGAACGAGGGGCTCCTCCCCGTCACAGCAGCGGGGCGCCAGCAGGGTGGGAGAGCAACCCAGGCGTCCTGAGAACCGGCCATGGTTCCTGCTGCTCTGCCATTAGTAGAACCCAGGAGTCCTGACCACCCCTTCCCCGGCTTCCCCTGTTCACTCCTTGCCTAGAGATGGGACTAGAACTCAAGCAGTACACCTCCTCCTTCCCGCTCTAGCTGGTAGATCACACTGCCTCCCAGAGGCAGGAGCAGAACCGAGAAGCCCCGACGCCCAGCCGGTCCCCCGGCCCCAGCTCTAGTCCACCAGATCTCCACTCTTTCAAGAAGGAAAAACATGTGCCAAGAACTCCAGAACTTGCCTTCATGCTGCAGCATCACAGAAGTATTGAAGTCACAGCAGCTCCGCGGGTGGGGATGGGGGCCTCCCCCCGCTGGGCACTGCACACACACACACACACACACGAAAATCAGCCCCCACCCCAAAGAGCTGGCATCAACCCACAACAAAACAAGCAGACCCAGCCCGGGACGGGGCGCACAAGGGACCAGCTCTAGGTCGGGACACCAGCTGCCTCACCGTCCCGCGTCTATTTAAGAACCGCACCTTGGCTCCTGACGCCGCCGCCTCCGGCGCTATCAATCAGCACTCTTCGTTAAGGAGCCATCGTTCACTGAGCATCTCCCGGGGCAGCCGGGCATGCACGGCGCCCGATGATCCATGTGGAGCTGGGAGCCGTGGAGGCAGGGGCACAGCACTTTATTTCCTTCAGTCACGTCAGTATAACACGACGAGAATGCCGGCTATGCACCCTCAGCAGCACACTTAATGCCGGCTGAGAAGCTGCAAGTGACTAAAACAGGGGGGTGAATTATTAGTGACTCAGCCGACGATTTTGCTCCTCTGGTGGCTTTTTTTAGCACCGCGTGGACAGAACTTACTCTGCAAACCCCTGCTGGGCACAGCCACTCGCTGCTCTCAGTTGCTCCCTAAGCTTTCGGCAGCCCGGCAATCCAGCCTGAGATCTGAGCTTAAACCTCGTCCTCCGAGCCAGAGGCTCACGCACAGCACAGGGGCAGCGACCGGAGCCGGGACACGGTGAGATGGGCAGCGCACATTCCCCAAGGCACAGAAGCGGCTTGTCAGTTGCACCATGGATGAACCTGTGGCTCCCAGGGATGCCAGCACGTTGCGGACCACAGAGCCTACATGGCCGCACACGCTTGCTTTCGGAGCTTCCCCCTCACCCGCCACTGCCCGGTTGCTCTGGCCCATGAGGTGGCCCTAGCAGCCTGCCCACGAGAAGCGGAACCACACACGCGTACGGTGGCATCACGGCGCAACTCAGGTGTTAGCAGCACAGCGGCTTTCTTGGTCTGTACTCTGCACGCACGAGGCTTTTCTGTTGGGAAATAACATTTCCCAGGACAAAGATGCTCTGTGTGGCTGGGCCGTCTCTCCCTATGTGTCTGTGCAGCACCAGGGGAAGGGGGTATTGGTTCTGGTTGAAGCCACACTCCCTGCTCCCAAAGTACATCTAAAAAAGAACAGGGACCTCCCCAGGTATTAGATAAGGACTCACCTTGAGCGGCATTACCGCAGCCTTGCACTCCTGGTAAGGCTGGCCAGCTGCACCCTGCAGTGATCAGTGTGGCCAGCTCCTGGGATTTTTATCTCAAGTCCCCTACAGTTTGAGGTTTCTCTTCAAATCCCTGTTCCTGCAGTCAGGTGACTGCACGAGTTTCTCAGCTTTTCTCTATGAAAAGCAGCCTCCTTCCCAGCCCTCGGGGTTCTGGAGAAAAGCTTAGCAGCCTGGTTCCTAACAGGCTCAAAGGCCAGGAGCAGCTGTTTGCAAAGTCCTGCGATTCTCACGCCAATCTGGTGACTTCAAAATGCTCAAATGCAACAAACTCCAGCCTCCAAAGGGTGGATCCGTCCATAGCTCCTACCCCCTGGCAACGGCCCCTTGCCAACCTACCGGCCCTTTTTCCCAGCAGAGAGCTCAGGCATTGGGGAAGGGGGCCCAGACAGCAGCAAGTGAGTTACAGAATATGCAGCGTTGCAAACACCGCTCCTCACGTTCACGGAACGCAGCATCCAGTCCAGTTTAGACTTTCCATAGACCCCAGCTCTAGAGCAGGTGGATCTGAAGGCCAACAGGTGAGCCAGCCTGGGGCTACCTTGCTTTTGGCCCCCCAAGTGCTCTGGAGATTTCAACATTCACTGTTTTGCTACCACTCTCGTTGTTCTTTCACACACGGCTGGCCCCACCATCACCCTCTCTCCTGCAAAGGCCGGGAAAAGGAGAATTTTCCTCCTGCTGGAGGGGGAGGTCTCTACGACGCACCTGTCCCAGCTGTTGTCTTTGGTGCCTCCTCTTCTCTCTCCTGCTGCTTCCAATTCTGTCTAGGGCATCAGAACAAAACCGACCCAGCTGGTCCCAGTTCCACTCCTGCCACTGGGCATGACTGAGTAGTATCGGGGCGTCCAGCGTGGTAGGTCCGAAGCATACACAAGCGATGCTGGTGCCACAGCACCGCAGCTGGTGGGTCAGCTCGGCTTTCGCTAGCTGCGCAGGGGCAGGGTGGGAGATGAGCAGGCTGGATGTGAAAACAGGGCAGACAAGGCAGCGTCTTGTTCCCATCTGCAGCTGGACTGTTCTGGGGGCAATCTGTCAGAGAAACCCTGGCACCGTCCGCAGCAGGGAATACCTCTAATAGCAAGTGAGTAGCCCCACACTAGTCAGCGTTCTGTGAACAATAAATCGGCCCCCGGAACAGCGCTCTCCTTGCCACTGCAGACATTAGCACAAATGGGCGGCTTTCTTTCTACGTTTTCCAGTTCTGCCACAACGTTTTCCCCCAGCTTTCCAGATCATCCCTTTCCTTTCTCTTACCGGGTTTTTTTCCCCCCAGTGGCATAAATAAATAAATAAATAAATAATAGAGAATGGAGGGGAGGGCTTCCAGATGAAAATCCTAGAATCCTAGGGCTGGAAGAGACCTCAGGAGGTCATCGAGTCCAACCCCCAGCCCAACCCCATCTAAATCTACCCAGCCAGGGCTCTCTCAAGCTGGGACTTAAAAACCTCTAGGGATGGAGATTCCACCACCTCCCTAGAGAACCCATCCCAGTGTTTCCCCACCCTCCCAGTGAAATAGTTCTTCTTAATCTCCAGCCTAGACCTTCCCCACTGCAACTTGACACCGTTGCTCCTCGTTCTGTCATCTGCCACCAGGGAGAACAGCCTCTCCATCCTCTTTGGAACCCCCTTCAGATAGTTGAAGGCTGCTCTCAAATCCCCCCTCACTCTTCTCTTCTGTGGACTAAATAAGCCCAAATCCCTCAGTCTCTCCTCATAAGTCATGTGCTCCAGCCCCCTCATCATTTTTGTTGTCCTCTACTGGACTTTCTCCAGTGTGTCCACAACCTTTCTGTAATGGGGGGGGGCCCAGAATTGGATGCAACACTCCAGATGTGGCCTCACCAGTGCCAAATAAAGGGGAATAATCACTTCCCAAGATCTGCTGGCAATGCTCCTACTAATACACCCCAATGTGCTGTTAGCCTTCATGGCTACAAGGGCACACTGTTGACTTTTATCCAGCTTCTCATCCACTGTAATCCCCAGGTCTTTTTCTGCAGAACTGCTGCTTAGCCAGTCGGTTCCCAGCCTGTTGCAGTGCTTGGGATTCTTCCGTCCCACATGCAGGACTCTGCACTTGTCCTTGTTGAACCTCATCTGATTCCTTTTGGGCCAATCCTTTAATTTGTCTAGGTCACGCTGGACCCTCTCCCCACCCTCCAACGTATCTACCTCTCCCCTTAGCTTAGTGCTATCCATGAATTTGCTGAGGGTGCAATCCATCCCCTCATCCAGGTCAATAATAAAGATGTTGAAAATCTTCAATACAACACAACGCTAACAAGAAATATCAACTGATGGGAAGGTCGGCCATTTTCCGATCCTGCCACCTGAATGCAGCTGGCATTTCTTCACTGTTGGCAGCGCCCCTCGGCCAATATTGTAACGAGTGCCACGCAGAACTCGAAAGAATGGAGCACAGTGAGCACGAGCCCTCATTGTTAAAGCCACAAGGGACTGCTGTGATCATGAGTTTAACCACCTGAAGTTTAACCACCTGCATCATTCAGGCTGGAGAATTTTGCCCAGCATCATACCTGCAGCTGGGCCTGCATCAGCTCCACAGACACAAAGCCAACGTGCCACTTCATTCGCTGGGGTACGCTGGCAGCGGAAGACAGGCAGAGAATGGTGTGAGCGTAACCACCACCCAGAGGATTTGAACCTGGGACCTCTGGAGCTGAATATAGGAGCCTCTACCCTCTGAGCTAAAAGCAGCTGGCTCCCAGCCCATTCTGTAGAGGTCTCTTGTTCTTAACTGTTGCTGTGGTCTAGGTACCACTTGCATTGATCAGTAACCACACTAGGTGTGTGGGTTACATGAGCACAAGATCATTGGCACCTACTACCGAACCAGGGGATTAAACCTCGCAGTCAGCACGAGAAGAACAGTGAAGACGACTGTGGTAACCGTCAGGACATCACGACAGACACCCATACTGCAGCCAGCGTACACACCACGCACAGGCTGGGAAGGGAAAGAGATTTGTCCAGGACCCCCTCCAAGATCTGGAAACAGAGCCCAGCTTTCCAGCAGCCTTCCCCTTAGGGAGCGGGTTACGCGTTCCTCCCCAGAAGAGGGCTCATCCTGGCAGTATGTCTCGACAGGAGGCCCTGCAGGAGCTACTATCAGCTGTGATTCCGAGCTCCTTCTCCAGGGCACGACCAAAGCAAAGCACACGGAGGGAACCCTGCGTGGAGCGGCTGGGACAGGCAGGTCTGGGCCTGTCACCCCAGCGCAGACTCCCCAGGCAGGGCCGGCCCGAGCCATTCGTGCGCCCCAGGCCCCAGGAGCACAGCGCCGCCCTCAGGAGCGCGACGCGTGCGTGTCCCCGCCCCCGGGCGCACGGCGCATGCACGGTGCTGCCCCTGCCCGGCCCAGCAGCCCCGCGCGCGCCCCCTACAATGGGGCGCCCCGGGCGGTAGCCCGGTTGGCCTGTACCTTGGGCCGGCTCTGTCCCCAGGGATTCACTGGGGCCAGTCCCCACCTGGGCTGGCTGGTTTCCCTTTCTCAGGAAGCTGCCCCCTGAAGCGGCTGCTCCTAAGAGGGGGGACTAATGGTGCAGCCTCAGCCAGCTTTACCAAATCCTCTCACAAAGTCCCTCGGCTCCTCTAGAGAACTCCCAGGGGATGCCACGCCAGCCAACGGCCCCGAGAAGACACCTGGAAAGAGGCTGGAGGAAGAGGAGGGAATTTTTCTTAGCTGCACAAGGCAGCTTCCTCTTCAGCAACGGCCCAGCTGCGCCCTCCGTGTTTTGCCCAGCGCTAACGGGACTTCACTAGCCAGCAAGTTCCCCGAGCAGCTTGCTGGAGAAAATCAATCTCTCCCTCTGCCTTCAAGTCTTTCCAAGACAGATGAACTGGAAATCCCGCCTGCCTGAGCAACTTACTTATTCAGCCTGGAGGCTGACTGACTGTTGACATGTCCATAAATATAGCTACCGGCACCAGTTTAATCACTTGCGACAAATCTCAATTGACTGTGTTTGGGCTGTTTATTAAATCCACTTCCCTAATGTGCTGTCGGTAGGCACAGGCGGCTACAATTACTGTTCCTTCCGCTGCCCAGGATCCCGCGAGGGGGGTACCAGCGCTCACGCTGTGGTCAACCCCCACCGTCTACACGGCGATTAAACTGCCCCTCAGCCCGAGGCAGCCGGCAGGGACCAGTGGCTAACGCCAGTGCAGACTCACCCCAAGATGCCTGAGGGGCCGGATTTGAGGAAAGGTTTTGCTAGTGCTCTGGATGCAGGGTCGGCTCGAGCCATTCCTGCGCCCTGGGCAGCGGGTGCGCGACGCATGCGCGGCTCCGCCCCCGGGCGCACAGTGCATGCGCGGCCCCACCCCTGGCGCGCTGTGCACCTTACAGCTGCCATCAGGCGCCCCCCATAGGTTGGCGCCCCGGGCAGCTGCACGGCTAGCCCCCCCCTTAATCCGGCCCTGTCTGGATGACCGCACAACCGCCAGGGCCAGCGTGTTTCGGTGAACTGATTAACCTGGGGCATCAGAACGGCCTGGGGGAAAAGGAGACCTTGAGATGTTATGGGTCCAAGATGTTATGGGTCCAGAGTGGCTGCAGACCACATTCAAGCCTGGCCTCAAAGCCCGATCCTGCAAGGGGCTGTGCACCCGCAATACACTTCATAGTCCAGGCTGACCCAGGTCCCCACTGTGCAGCACACAGCAAGGGCATCTAGGGAGCCAGTGACTCCCCTCGGGGCCTTGCAGTGTAGATGACAGGGACAGGGCTATTAACCCAGCCTATGGCTGGGGAACAGAGGCCCAGAGAGTAAGGCCCCGAGGCAGCAAAGCTCCTAAGCACGTGCTTTGCTTTAAGCAGGCGCTTAAAAGGGACTTGTCCGCATGCTTGAGCGCTTGGCTAAACGGAGACCTAAATGACACGCAGGGAATCTGGGGGAGAGCCAGGAAGCAAACCCACCCCTACCGAGCATGTAACCGCACCGCCAGCTTCCCTGCCCTGGCTGCCTTCAGACGGAGCCGGCAGCACCAGAGTCCGGAAGGATCAGACATCCACTCGGTGCCCCTGTTTTAATGGTCCGGTGCCCAGCGGGGCAAGGAGTAGGGATGTGAAATATCGGTGAACCGAATAGTCGATTCACCTCGTGAATTCTTATCGGTTACTCAACTATTCTACAGTTCCTGGGGTGGGGCCGGTCCACTCCCACTCCTGCTGCCTCTGTATCAGGCGGGAGTTGGTCCATGAGGGGAGCCAGTTTAAAAACCAGATCCCCTCGCAGACCGGCTGCCTGTCACCCCACGCTGCTGCCTCTGATACAGAGGCAGCAGCCCCTGTGTGTGTGCGGAGTGGGGGAGGGGCATCTGAGCTTCCAGACCGGGCGCAAGCCAGAACTGAGCCAGGCTGCGTGCCCTCCTGGCTCCTAATACACTTTAAATACAAAGCCGCAGCGGGAATAGGTCCCGGACCCGGTGGAGGCAGGGCTAAGCCAGGCGGCTGACCAGCCTGCTAAAAAATGTACTGGCAAGGGGGGATGTGGAGGGGAGAAATGCGTGTAGTCTCTAGCATTAACCAATCAGCTTTTGCTTATTGGTTAATCGACTACACTATTACATCCCTAGCAAGGAGCCGTCGCTCAAAGGTAACTCGTCCTCACAAACGGCCCTTGGCTGGCAGCCAGTCCACCCTGTAAGCCGAGGGCTTGGGCGCCCACCCCAGAAAGATTCAAATGCCAACCAGCCAGGCCCACCGACGGAGGTGTGTGTGTAAAGGGAGCACTTGTCCTGGGGCCTGGAGATTCAAAGGGGCCCGGAGCTCTAAGCACCACTCCGCATGGCTCTGAGAGCTTGGGGAGGGGACCGCGCGCCACAATCTGGGCGATGCTAGGGGCTGACGGCCCTCAGCTCTGCCCCTTTCACCCGAGGCTCCACCCCTTCCAGGGGCGTGGAACGTACACCTCCCTCCCGGGGGTCCTGCACCCAGCTGATTAGCAGAACATCCACAGCCAGCAACATGTGTTTCTACTAGTGGTGCATATATGCTTCAGTGCACATAACAAAATTCATTCCACACATGGACGGAAAAAAAAACTTTAGAGGGAACATTGCTGACAGCCACAGCTGAGACCTCAAGGAGTGGAATGGGGCTCGGACAGAGACCAAGCTCCCTTCCCGCAGAGACGAGACATCTAAGGTTGCCAGGTGTCCGGTATTGACCTGGACAGTCCGGTATTTTCACCCTCCCGTCCAGTAAAAAAATTCAGAAAATACTGGACACCGAAAATGTCCGGTGTTTTCTGATTTTTTTTCCCTGCCAGGAGACGAAAATACCGGACACCTAGCAACCCTACACACACTCAGCAACCGGGCCCAGCCCCCCCCCGCTTACCTGGTTCGGCTGGTTCCGCTTACCTTGTCTTCTGGCTCGGAGCAGGAAAACAAGATGGCCCCCGGCAAAAAAGCCTCAAAGGCATTTCTTAAAGGGGCCATGCTGGGTTGTTTTTTTTTTTTAATTTTTTTTTGCTTAATAACTCTCTGGGTTCTTTTTTTTTTTCCCTCAACGACTTTGGTCTCCCCCTTTTTTTTTCCCCTCAACAGAATTTTTTCCCTGGTGTTTTTTATTGGGTTTTTTTTTGGGGAGGGGAGGAGGGGGTTGTTCGGTATTTTTGGTTAAACCATCTGGCAACCCTAGGGACATCAGTAGGGCAGTGCCCGTGCCTGAGGGAAGCTTGTCCCGCTGGTGGCCCACGCTCTGAGTTGCCAGCAGGGAATTTGCACGCAGGCAAAAGGGCCCAATCCAGAACTGCAGTAGTGGGCTGGGTTTGACTCCTGGATCTACCCCTGACCTGCCGTGTGACGTCCGCACATCAGTGAGGACAATGCGGCTGCCCTCTGAAATGCTTGACCCACGCCCGGGGAAGTGACGACGGTGCTAGATGCTGCACAGACGGGGAACAGCCCCAAAGTGCAGCCAACCCGTGAATGTAACAGAGCACTGGTCAGAGCTTGCAGCCTCCTCTCCCCATGGATGCAACAGGCCAGAGAGCGGCTGCGCGGGTGGTCACTGCACTTTTCCAGCTCCTGCCGAGGTAGCAGGGCCCCAGCCCGAGCTGGACTTTACCTCAGCGGTTCCCCCCTCTCGGCTGCCTGCTGCTAGGCTGACTGAAGAGGAAACCTGTAGCCACAGAGACAAACGCGGCCCTCAGACTCCCCAGCGCCCCTCCCTCTAGCCTGAGGGCTACAGTTCCTTCACAGACCAGGGTCTGTGCCGTTTATGGGGCAGGTCCAGGGGGCTCGGCTTTGTTTATCTATTTATTGACCTGGGATCGCAGCCGCTGCTCCGGGACCAGAGACTAGAGAGAGGCCAAATTCTCCACAGAAGCCTCTTTGTGGCCCTGACCTACCGGCGGCCCACAGTCACCCGGCCTGTACACAAGAGTTTTCCTGTACTTAGGAGCAGGCAGCAGGTTGGGAAAGAGCCCCACAACGCAGGCCTCTGTCTCCACCTCGTCTGTTCCTTTTCCAGCTCCTTCCCCCGGCCCGGCCTGGCAGCCGGGCCACACAATCCCCCCTTCACCTGGCTCATAAAGGGGGCTCTGAGAGGAGAGGCCGGAGGGTCGCCTTGCACACACAAGCCTCCGGTGAATTGAAAGTCGCCGGCGTCAGGGTGCTGACAAACCTGGCGCATTCCTGGGATGGTTTCCTTGCCCACAAAACGGAGAGGAGTGGCACGCCCTGCCACCGGTTGCCAGCTGCTGGGCTTTGCTACTTTTCCCTTGGCCGGCGGAGCCCCAGGAAAAACAGAAAGCGTCGCTCCACAGCCTCCATTCTCAACACCGTGTTTCCAAGAACCAGCTCCCAGCGTTCAGGACCCTCGCCCTGCACACGCTCTGCTGCCTGAGCAAGACGCTTGGGATAAAGCATCATCCGTCCTGTCGCCCTGCCCGGCAGGCAGCAGGGCTGCCAGATGGTTTCAACAAAAATGCTGGACACACTTGACATTACATCACAATCGACATTGCATCTTATTTAGAAAAGACCACACATTTCTATTTTCTCATTTCTATATTCTCAATGTGTTTCCCGAACAGAAAGCTCGAATCCTGGACTGTCCGGTTCAAAACCGGACACCTGGCAACCCTACAAGGCAGGGCGTTGGAGCCGGGCAAGCCGGATCCGCTCTGCAGACTACACCAGTCTCCAGTTGGGGAACGTTGCCACCGAGTGCTAATTCCGAGCACCCTCTGGGTATGTCTACACTGCACACTTATTTCGAAATAAGCTATTCCGGAATAGTTATTCCGAAGTAGCTTATTTCGAAATAGCACATCTATACTGCAGGGAAGCCTCAAAATGAGTCCAAGGCAGGCTAATGAAAACATGCTATCTCGATTTAGAGCCCCAGAAGGAATAACTTAGAATGGCCCTGGTGAGGGGCTATTTCGAAATAGCAGCAGTGGAGCGTCTACACACGCCTGATTTCGAAATAGCTATTTTGGAATAGGCCTTATTCTTCACAGAATGAGGTTTACAGAAGTCGGAATAAGCCATCCGTTATTTCGAAATTATTTCGAAATAACGGAATGGCCGTGTAGACGCTCGCATCGTTATTTCAGAATTACAGCCGTTATACCGAAATAACTTGGCTGTGTAGACACACCCTATGAGTCCTGCACTCAGGGCATGTCTTGCTTTGGACCACTCGGCTCCTAGCATCCCCACCCAAAAGGAGTTTTCTGCTCCACTTGCTAGTTCGCACCAAACCAGTTTTGATCTCTCTTTTGTCTCAAGCCAGTGCCCGCAATCCCCCAAAGAGGATCTGCTGAATGGGAAGGAGATTTTGGGCGCTTTATTCTGTCCCTCCACACACCTGGATCACCTGCCTTTCACGCTGCCCCATGAATTCTTCTCTCTATTACTTACCAGCTAAGCTTGCAAATGCTGGCTTTGCTCAGGATCACTGAGAAACAGGGCTCCATGGGGCTAATGCAAACAAAGCCCATTTAGAATTTAGGCAGCAAACTGTGATCAAAATAGCTGCTCCCTGCACACTGTTTCTGAACTCAGCTGAGGCGTAAAGGACCGGCTGTGTTACACCGGCGTTACCTCTGCATGCATGGGAGGTAATGCAGAATTCAGCCCAATGGTTCGGATGATCAGGAAACAGAAATTCTAAGTGGTTTCCCACTGATCAGAGATGGCCAATTTCAGGCGTCTTCGTTTCCCACGCACAGACATGGGGTTTTCTGACTGCTTTCGGAAAGCCCAGCTAGCTGGCTGAAAGGCACCCATTTCTTCCCCAGCGTGCGGGTGTATTTCCAAACGCCGGGATAAACCAGCCCATCCCGTGAACATCCTTAGCAGACAGTGGTTGCGGGGTTTCTACAGACCCCTTTGACGCATCTGTGACGTAGCGGGGATTGCGTTCACTCTTGTAGTCACTGTGTTCACTCTGGTTTTGTAGTCACTGTTTGCTTGGTTGTGTTGTATGTGATTCTACTGTCCTGTGCTGTTCTGTAGTGCGTGTGCGTGTGCGTGTGCGTGTGCGTGTGCGTGTGTCCCTAGGCACTGCAACACTATCTGGATGAGGAGGGGACGGCTGGGCATGACCCACTGTGGAAGAATGTCCAGTCTCTCACGTTCTGAGGATGAGGTGATAGCAGATAAGACCATGGGCAAAAGAGGGGGCAGGGGTGCCTAGATCTGGGACCAGTTGCCTAGATCTGGGACCAGTGAGCTAGTTTTTTGGCAGGCTCAGGGAGCGGGGAGTCTAGCTGGCTTGGGGGGCCAGACACGGGCCCCTATCCCCATGATGGCTCCTGGTTCCTGTGACAACAAGTCTGTGTTACACTGTGTTCCTGTCAATGGATAAACCTTCTGTTCTGCTTGCTGGCTGAGAGTCACATCTGGCTGTGGAGGGGGGTGCAGGGCACACTCCGTGACAGCATCTGCTGCCTGTACTTGCCTTTCTCTATCCCCTCTCATCCAGGGATCCTGCCCTGCTTTCAGGTATTAGTGGATCCTCATGAATAACCCTCCTCTGGGAAACAGGCAGGCACTCTCACCAAAGGAAACAGTCACAGAAAGGTGGAGTGACTTGCCTGAGGTCACCCAGGAATCCTATCCAGTCATCCCCAGCTGTAATCACTAGGCCCCAGAGCTAGGAACAGGATCCAGGAGTCCTGACTCTAACCATTGCTTGCATTCCTGGCAGAACTACGGACCCCGGGTATTTTAGTTTCTTCCTTCCCATCCCTTTAAAAACATCACTCTCTCTATTCCTGGCGTAACTGGTTTAGGGAGCAATCTGGGGATTATCGCGGCGGGATCCCGAGACGTGGCCCTGGGATACGGGCTCATCTCTGAAAGCTGGTGGAAAGCCTGGGATGAAAGGCGCTAGAGCAGCACAAAGTAATCACCCCGGCAGAAGGCAGGAGGAATGCGAGTGAATTACTTGCTTCTCCTGCAGTTTGCTCTTTGCTTCCACAGGGAGAGAAGCAAACAGGCGATCCTGACGGAGCATTGACTAGGAACTGCTGGGTCACAGCGGGGGACGGGGAAAAGGGGGAGGCACACCTATATTAAAAGGAAGGGGACCAGGGAAGGATGAAGACACAAGCACTGCAAGTCCACACCTATTACTCCGATTCCTGGTGCCCAGGGCCGGTCCTAACCAATTAGTGGCCCCGGGCGACTGCCCAGCTCACCCATAGGGTTGCAAGATGGTTTCAAAAAAAAATACCAGACAAAAATTTGTCAAGCAAAAAAAAAAAAGGGGGGGGGGGAATCAGGAGTAACCAGGGAAACCTGGGGGGAGGATTCGGGAGGTCGGGCTGAAATGCGGTCACGGCTCACCCCTAAGACCAGCTCTGTCAGCGGCCCCTTGAAAATGGCGGCCCTGGGCGACCGGCTCTGCTGGTGCTAGGTGACTACAGCACAATCTCAGCCTCCCTTTGCAAGAAAAAAGGGATTTTCCTGACTGTAGGGGGGTCAGGGTTAGGCATAACCAACGCCTGCCTGAGTGTGAAGAGAGCCTGAAACAATTGCTCTGAGGGAAACTACCCTGAGAACTTCAAGAGGGTGCCAACATCAAGACCCCTGGTCCTGGAGGGCCAGCCCCACCCAGCAGGGGATGCTCTGGTGCCCAGAAAGGGAGAACACTGTGGCTATACACCTCGGCTCCAAGGAAAAAATATTCCCCTCCTCCGTCGGGCACCATCCTGCCTCTGCGGAGGAGCAAAAAGTTTCTAGGCGTGTCCAAACCCACACTGATGACTGTTCACTCGGGGGAAGATTTCCCAGTGTCAGGGCTCCACTGCTGCATCACCCGGGCCCCCAGCATTCCCCCTTTTCAGACAGCTCCGGCCCACCCCCGGAGCAGGCCAGCTGCCTACAGGAAGTGGCCAGCATCCACCACTGAAAAGTCTGAGCCTCGCAAGCCTGACATGGTTTATAATCCGCACACTGCCCAGGGGGTAGGACCGTGCTCTCCCCCTCTCTACAATACATGGGGAAGGGAGGGACAGGAGCAATTAGGAAACGTACCCAAGGTCAGACACGGCATCCATGGTGGAGCAGGTAATCTGGGAGTGCCAGGGGGCTGTCCTTAGTTCCATCCCTGGCTCCGCCACTGCCCTGCTGCGTGACCTTGGGCAAGTCCCTTCCCGTCTCTGCATCCATTCCACTGGGAGCTCCTTGGCGGGTGCACAGAGTGATTGGGACAATCCTGCATCCATAACGCTCAGCCCAAATGCCTTTGCCCCTCGTAAGTGGAGATTCAGCCCTACATCACAAGCGGACAATGAACTTAACAGCACCAAAAGGCGAAGCAACACACCCAAGGTCACCCTGGGAGTTAAAGGAGGAGGTGGGAACAGAACCCAAGAGAACAGGTTTAGGAACGTGAATGGGTAACCAATTAACTGGTTACCCGATAAGCATCACCCTTACCGGATGCTTACCAAGTCACTGTTAATCAGTTCCCCGGGAGCAGCCTGCCAGGGGCGGAGGGCTGCTCCAGCCCCGCCGGGCTCCCATGCGGGGCCACCAGCCAGCAGCCCGCACCATATGGCTGGGGCCAGGAGCTGGCTCCATGAGGGACTGGGAGCTGATCCACCCAGGCTGGAGCGGTCCCTTGCCCAGGATCCCGTTTGGTCGGTTAGCTAGTTAAATGTTAGGTTAACCTACCATTTAACCAGTTAACTGATTAATCAGGATTCTACATCCCTAAGCGGGTGCCCCATTCTCTGCTCTAACCACTAGGTACCACTCCCTCCTGAGCTGCTTGCTAAAACTCAGAAGTAAACATTCACCAACTGGCCTATGGATTCTGCTCACTAGAGTCGCGGTTTTTACATTTTCTTTAAACCCGCCCATCTCCTCCTCGTAGAAAACTGGCTCCGGTGAAGATGCCCGATACCGTATTCTGCTGACTGGCTTCCCAGAGGGGAGTGGGGCTGAGTCTGTCGACTATTTCCCTGCTTCCAACCAGGAACAGCCGTGGACACATAATGGTTGTGGCCTGGGAGCACAATTGCTCCTGACAAGCTCCTCCTTGCCCTAAACACCACGTCATCCCTCTGGTCCCAGTCGAGCTCCCAGTAGAGCTGCCACCGCGCTGGGCGTTGGAGAACGCTGCCTCAACTTCCTGAGTTGAATGGCTTCCAAACTGCCCAGTCAGCAACCTCTGCCTCTCTCCGAGCAAAGATTAAGCTGAGTGTCCTTTAATCCCCTCAAGCCCTTTCATAACGATTCTCTGAAATAAACCCAACGCGGTTCCTAATTCGTCTCGAAAACGCAGAGTGGGGCTATTTCTAGGGTTCTGCCCTTGTGCGTGACTGAGCAAGCACCCCTGCAGTGTGCGGACAGGAGCCAGCGGACGAAACGGCTTGTGCTCCTTTCGGTGGGGCCATGCATTTCCAAGGCGGCCCACAGAGCGAATTAGGCACAGGCGTGGGAGGCGGCTTGCAGGCTGGGGCAGCAAACTCACGGCGGTTACACACCTGCAAATCGGCAGCTCTCTGCCTTGTACCCGCGGAGGCGGAGGCAGATATTCGCGCTCATGTTTGCGGATATGGAGGCAGACGCCAATTTTGTACCCAGGACCGTGCACACTGGCGGATAGCCACAGACCATTTTTGCAGAGGCGGATACCAATTTTATATCCGCTCTGCACATCCCCTTCCTCTCCGAGTAGCTGGACTGTACGAAATGGAGAGTGGGAAGCAAAGCCTTTACAAGGCCAAAACAGCAGCAGCATTCAACCACCCCCAGCAAGCTAACCCTACAGCTGGTGCACACAGTACAGAACTGTCCACATAAAAGATCCCCCTCTCCCATCCCAGGAAGCTAGGTCACTGGGAAAAAAAAAATTGAGAGATGTCCCAGCCACTGGGAGCAGGCTCAGAGCTAAGCACGGCACTTGGGGATCATTCCACGCCAAGATTCTGTCCACACTGCACCAGAGGAAACTGGTTTTAGGCTCAGCTGCCTTGGAACACATGTGTCCATGCCAGCAGGGAAAGTCACTTGCAATTTTTTACTGGTCCTGTCCTATTGCAACCCAGGTCCCTGCCAGCTTTTTCAATAGCTCCCTGCTGGCTTTGCCGCAGTTCAGCCGGCTCTTGCCAGAGCTGCGCACCAGGGCGCCCCTGCGTCCTTTCACCTCTGGTCTGGGCAGAACGTAGCTAATGCGCATTGCAATGGGCAAGGTTCTGTCTCTCCCTGAGGCCCGGGCCGGCCGACTAACTGGGTTGGCATACTGTGAGCACAAGGCTCTAGTCCAGGGGTGGGCAATAATTTTTGGCCAGGGGCCACTTCAGAAATTTTTGAAGTGGCCCCGGGCTGCACTGGAAGGGGCGGGGCCTCAAGCGGAAGGGGCAGGATACTTCCCTGCTTCCCGACCCACAGACCATGATTGGTCGGGGGAGTGCTTTTAACACCTACCCTCCCCCCCCCCCGAGTTTCCCCCTAGGCGCCCATGCCCCTGGCAGTGGGAGGAGACATCGCACGCTCCTCCTTCTTCCCCCAGGCCAATCAGGGCTTGGGGCGGGGAGCGCGCGAAGTCTCCTCCCGCTCTGCCAGGAGCTCGTGGTGCTTCTTAAGTGCCGAGCGCTCCTGGCAGGGCGGAGGAAACTTTGTGCACTTCCCAACCCCCCAGCCATAATCGGCCTGGGGGCAGGAGAGTGCCAGGGCCTCCGCGGGCCGGATCCACCTGCTTGGTGGGCTGGATCCGGCCCACGGAGGCCCTTTTACCCACCCCTGCTCTAGTCACATATATGTAACCAGCTTGGGCAGCCCTCCTTCCTCGCAGCTGCAGGGGAACCCCAGAGAGCAGTGCTCTGGGCACTCTGCCGGGGCACCTTGGGACAGCAGCTCAGCTGCTCCTAGAATGCATTACTGCAAACCCAGCGAGCCGGCGTGGGAGGTGTGGCTGCACGGAGGCGGGGGCGAACGCGGGACGGCCGCTGCGCTGACAGAGCAAGCCACATGGCACGCCAACGACGACTGCCGCTGGGCCTCTGGCCGCTCGGAGGGAAGGCGCACCCTCCACTCCGCGACAGCCCCAGGCCCCGAGGCCACTCACGTAACAGCTATTTGCAGAACAGCACCGGCTGGAGAGGCACCCCTTAATCACTGAGCGACCCTACCTCCCTTTGAACATTGCTCCAGCGGGTCAAACTGCCGGAGACGGATTTAGCAATTTGTTGGGAGCAAGGGGCAGCAATAAGAGTCAGTGCTTCTGCCTAGCACATGTACAGGAACTTCCTCACCCCACTCCCAACCACCCTCTCCTTCCATCACTGCAAAGTTCCCCCAACCCGGCAGGTTTTACATTTCCACCCTCTTCCGCCAACTTCAGCGCAACCGGCCCTTTAATCACCTCCCGTACAACCGCCACTCTGCAGAAGGCCAGGAGACCAGAACATCTAGTGACGGCCTGGAGACCATCTTCTTTCATCGCTGCTAGGGCCCAGAGGACACCTAACCCCAAGGCGATGGTTTTTCCAACATCTCTTGTGTTTGCAAGAAACTTTGCAAGCTCCTATCCCTTCCCAAGGCGCTACACCCACTTCTCAGCCTGCGGCAAACACAGCAAGCATCTGCAGCATCACTTCCTAGCTCTGCCTTTCTCCCCCTCAGAGAAACCCTGAATTCATCCTGTTTAAGTTTCTTTCCGCTCCATCTGCTCTCGCTCTCCGTCACAGCTTTCTGTCTGCCTTGAAGCTCTACCTCAGAGCACTGGTTTATCCCGACACAAGAGTCTCGCCTCCAGAGCCGTAACTAAACCGCTGTGCTGGGAAAAAGGGGGTGTTCTGACCAATGTTCCCTCTAATCTGTTCCATCCAGGGGCAGATTTTTTTCCATCCATGTGAGGAATAATTTTATGTGCACTGAGGCATATGCAAATGTGCACCGCCATTAGAAACACACAACCTAGCTGTGGGTGCTTTGCTAATCAGAATCTCTCCTGAGCGGCTGCCTGGGTGCCCAACTTACAGGGAGCACTGGTCCTCACTGCCAACAAAAGGCAGGAGATGGAAGAGCCCACGAAGGGCGAGAGGATGGAAGAGAATGCACCTTACTCACAACACATTCCGCACACGTACAGCCTGCATTTAGGAACAGCTGTGAACCAAGGGAAGAATGGACTAAAACAGAGCTAATGATTGGAATGCGCATGTGTGTGTGTGTGTGTGTGTGTGTATGTGTGTGCACGCGCGCACACACGCACACACACACACACATATTCACACGGTCTCTCTAAGAGCCAGCCCCTCTTCGCACCAGGTTGAGCGCCAACACTGCCAGAAACTAAGTTCTGGCCTTAACTTTACAAGTGCTTAATAAACTCTGCCAATGGGTTATGATTTCTTGCAGGCAGGAAGGCACCAGTGTTGCCGCTAATTTTTTTCACCCATGTGTGGAATAAATTTTGTGATATGCACCAAGGCAAGTGCAGATGTGCACCACCCAATTGAAAATACATGCTACCAGCTTTGGGTGTCTGTGACCACTCTGCTAATCAGCTGGGTGGCACCTGAATCTCTCCTGGGAGAACACTGGCAAATGCCCCTGCACTCTTCTCCTTCCTCTCCCCCAACACACACAGACCAGGTGAGCTTGTCCGCAGAGACGCGCTCTGCTCCCACTGATGTCCATGGGAGTGCAGCTAAGCTGGGTCAGTGCCCAGCACGCTAGGCAATCCAGCCCGGAGTAGGTATAAAACACCCATGAATGAGTTCCAGTTGCAAGCACAACCCCGCTTCCCACTGGCCATGGAGACATGCCGTGTTTTCACAGCCTGCGCCATGCTGCCGAACAAGACGAAGTCCAGCCCCACTAGCTCCCCACACGCTAAAATCCCGGCCAGACTTTCGCTAAAGTCAGGGGGAGCTCTGCTCGAGGAAGGACTGTGGGACCAGGGATGGGATGCTGCAGGGATGGGATCTCGCTCCAGGTTTGTACTGCGGGGAGCACGCTGTCAGACCTCAGCCGAGGGCTAAGGCAGGTGGGGCGCTCCGCTCTGGCAAGGAGGAGACGGCCAGCTGGGGCATTTGGCTGCAGGAGGTGGCAGGGTGCACTTCCAGCTGGGCTCCCGGGACTCTCTGCAGGCAGCCAGGCAGGTTAAAGGGGTTGGCTGGGGGTGCACCCCCATTGGTCCAGGACTGCCCCAGTCCCCCTGATTCGTAGCAGGATGCTGCTTGCTGTTCCCCTTCCCCTCAGGGAGCAGGAGGAGAGCACAGCCTGCCTGCATGTCCCCCGTCCCCAGCTGGGGAGGCCAGGGGCAGAGGAAACGAGTCACTCACACTGTGAGCTTCCCTCTCGCTCTCCACACTGACAAAAGGGAACAGCAAGCAGCGTCCCCAGACAAATCTTGGGGGGGAAGGGCTTGAGCCCCTCTGCCCTCCCTTAAAAGCACCTTTCCCCCACACGCTCCACTACACACAGATACTCCACCCCCCTGCCCTAACCCCCCCAGCTCCCTGCCCCAAGTCACTACTCACACCCCCAACCCTGACTCCTGCACTCCCACACCCGTACTCCTGCCTGAGCCCTCCTAACACCCCCAATCCACTCCTGCACCCCAAACCTCTAGCCCCTGCCCGAGTCCCACCTCACACCCCAATCCACTCCTGCACCCCAAACCCCTAGCCCCTGCCCCGAGCCCCACCTCACACCCCCAATCCACTCCTGCACCCCAAACCCCTAGCCCCTGCCCCGAGCCCCACCTCACACCCCCAATCCACTCCTGCACCCCAAACCCCTAGCCCCTGCCCCGAGCCCCACCTCACACCCCAATCCACTCCTGCACCCCAAACCCCTAGCCCCTGCCCTGAGCCCCACCTCACACCCCCAATCCTGACTCCAGCACCCCTACACTCCTACCCCTGCCTTGAGCCCCACCTCATACCCCAATCCTCACTCCAGCACCCCATAATCCCTAGACCCCTACCCCAAGCCCCATTTCACACCCCAATCCTGACTGCACCCCCAAACCCTCACCGAGCCCCTCCTGACTTCTTAATCCTGACTCCTGCACTCCCACACTTCCTACCCTCCCCCCCCGCCGCCCCAAGACCCCACTCACACTCCCCAACCCTGACTCCTGCTATTTACACTTACTGACCTCAGTTGGGATTGTCAAAGGAGCCTGAAAGACATAAGTGCTTAAATCCCACTGAAAGACCATGGGAATTAGGTACCTAACTCGTCCAAGCTCCTCCCAGGTTCCCAACCCCTCTTCCCCCCCGGCATCACACATGTTCATTGAGGTTTGTATGATGGAAATCTCTTTCCAAAGGTATGAGCCGAGTGAAACCTTGCAATGGACTGAGCTAAAACCCCGCTGAGGCTGGCAGGTTTAACCTCAGCCATCAATAACCATGGCTGTAAACGTAAGCCCCCGCCTGAGACAAAAGGGGATGTCACCCCACTCAGGAGCTTGGGCTGAGTAGCGTTTGGGTGGGTGCATGGGTGTGCGTAGCAAGAGCAACCTCTCAAGAACAGACCGAGTGGGAGACCCGGCCTGACAGAGCAGCAAAAAGCAAGTGGGATTGGTCCTGCCTTGGGCAGGCGGCTGGACCTGATGACCTCCTGAGGTCTCTTCCAGCTCTAGGATTCTATGACCCTGGAAGAAACCTGGGGAGTGGTTTTTGGGTCGAAGGTACAGGCTGAAACGCGCATCTTGGCACCGTGAGCAAAAGCAGATGGTTTCTTGCTGTTTGATTCCCCCCGAATTCAGAGACTCGGGACTTTGGACGTTCTTTGTCAACAAACAAAACTGCACCAAAGAAAGGTCTGACTGTGATGATCACCAACTTGTACTCCCAGTGAGGACACCCACAGGCCCGCACTCCAGCTAACTGCTTGGGCTGAAAGGGCGAACAGTCTTGTCACGGCAGGAGTTACTAAGGTGATGCAGTTACATAATCTTACATGTTCTTTTCTTACTGCGTGAGCCGTGGGCAGTCTTTGAAGAAATGTAGCATCATTCTTAGTTCTATGATGAAGATCTTGTTGGAAGGAAAACAGTAGGAGAGTTGACTCTCTCCCTTAAACTCTCTAAGCAGAGTCAATTCTTACTCCCTGGAAACTGGGTGTAGGTGTTTTGGACTAAGGGCCCTGAAAGAAGGGATTGCTTGCATGCTGTTTGTGGCCACCTCTGTTCCAGGACTAGCATGAGTTACACTAACAGGCACCAGGGCTTCACCTCGCTAATTTCTCCTCTAATGGGAAATCGACCAGCAAGACCCTGAAATCTGCTACCAATCCCCAAAGAGGCAACAGTATTTCTTAATATGGCAGGTTATGAATGAGTCCGGGAAGCCAGCTTCAAAGTGTGAATTCCTGAGCCCTGGCTACACAGGACCACGTATTCAAAAGGACCGAAGAGGTCACAACTGTATGCACTCATTCCTGGCATGCACTGTGTAAGCAACAGGCTGCGGAAGGCGAGTTTTGGCTGGGGGTTTATTTATTTATTTTTGCGCAGTTCAGAGTCCCATCAAAAGGAACTTCAGCTCCGTAACAAACAGTAAATCTGCTGTGCGGGGAAGGCTTCCAGCCGTTCAAACACATGCAAAGTAGCTGCTCTCCTGCCCAAAACAAACAGTGTGGGTGCGTCGCGCGCGGGGGCAGCGCTGTGTTTCTTGGAGAGATGAGACGCGGGGTGCAGGCAGCCTGGGGAACAGATGACAAATGCTAATGGGAAGAAGCGTTGCTACTTCAAAAGGAGGATTTGAGTCAGACAGCCCGAGCAAATCCAGCCCCACACCAAAGCCGTTCTTCCCTTTCCAAATAAATAAATGGCCTGTTAAAAGGCACTTGGCTTCTGTGGGCAGAGAACAGGACTACACAGCTACACGACTGGTTCCCCGCCCATAGCTTCTTGGGGGTGGCTGCGAACTAAGGAGAGGCTGGTCTCTGGTCTATTTCCAAGCACACACAAGACAGGATCACATCCCAAGAGTATCTTTCCTGGTAGGCTCAGCAGGGAGAACAAGAACAAAACAGACCCTGGGGGAATAAATACCCCTCCACTGGAATGTCTATTTTGGGCGGGGATTTAAGATCACAAGTTTGGCTGACAAAGGGCACTGAATTGACACAAGGTCGTACAATCATAGAACCATAGGGCTGGAAGAGACCTCAGAAGGTCATCAAGTCCAGCCCCCTGCCCTAGGCAGGACCAATCCCAACTAAATCAACCCAGCCAGGGCTTTGTCAAGCCGAGACTTAAAAATCTCTAGGGATGGAGACTCCACTACTTCCCTAGGTAACCCATCCCAGTGCTTCACCACTCTCCTAGTGAAATAGTTTTTCCTAATATCCAACCTGGACCTCTCCCACCACAACTTAAGACCATTGTTCCTTGTTCTGCCATCCGTCACTACTGAGAACAGACTTTCTCCAGCCTCTTTGGAACCTCCCTTCTGGAAGGAGCTCGACTTATTCTTGCATGATACCAACCATGCAGAACCCTACATCAACTCTACATTGGCAGCGTGGCCTAGTGGGAAGCACAGTGGATTTAGGACTCCGATACCAGGGTATAGCTACCCGGTGACCATGCCCCTTTACCCTTCTGTACCTCAGTTTCCCCCGCTATAAAATGAGGATGACACTGATCTCCTCATGAAATGCACTGCATAAAAAAAGTAGCTATTATAATACACGGGTATACAATGGCGAACTGGCAGATCTCACAGAGTCACTGTACATGGGGAATCCTCATCCCTCAGGGATCTGTTCTTGGCCCAAAGCAATTCAATATCTTGGGAGACAATGGGGAATCCCCACCGGCAAAACGTGCAGAGCACGTAACGATTGGCGGAATCATAAAACGCAATGGGGCTGCTGCAGAGCGACCTTGCTTGAGTAACGTGTTTTAATGCAGCCAATGCAAGGCCAGTCCATCTAGGAACGAACATGGGAGACCACATGTGCAAAATGTACTGGGATGCAGGGACACTGTGGAGGAATCGGGAGAGTGGCGGCAGGTAACCCACCTGAACATGCACTTCTAATAAAGACAAATGCAAAGTGCTCCACTTAGGAAGGAACAATCAGTTTCACACATACAGAATGGGAAGTGACTGTCTAGGAAGGAGTACGGCAGAAAGGGATCTAGGGGTTATAGTGGACCACAAGCTGAATATGAGTCAACAGTGTGATGCTGTTGCAAAAAAAGCAAACATGATTCTGGGATGCATTAACAGGTGTGTTGTGAACAAGACACGAGATGTCATTCTTCCACCTCTACTCTGCGCTGGTTAGGCCTCAGTTAGGGTATGTCTACACTAGCCCCCTAGTTCGAACTAGGGAGGCTAATGTAGGCATTCGAAGTTGCAAATCAAGCATGGGATTTAAATATCCTGCGCTTGATTTGCATCTTCCCGGCCGGTCGCCTTTTTTTTTTTTTTTGAAATTTACAAGTTCGAATAACTGCCGGCGTCTGCGCGTAGGGGACCAGTAGTTCGAAATAAAGCCTAGTTCGAACTACCTGTTAAACCTCATTCCAGGAGGAATAACAGGTAGTTCGAACTAGGGCTTTATTTCAAACTACCGGGTCCCTGCCGCGTGTAGACAAGGGCAGTTAGTCCGGACTTGTAAATTTCAAAAATGGCGACCGGCCGGGAAGATGCAAATCAAGCGCAGGATATTTAAATCCCGGGCTTGATTTGCAACTTCAAATGCCTATATTAGCCTCCCTAGTTCGAACTAGGGGGCTAATGTAGACATACCCTTAGAGTATTGTGTCCAGTTCTGGGCACCGCATTTCAAGAAAGATGGAGAAATTGGAGAAAGTCCAGAGAAGAGCAACAAGAATGATGAAGGGTCTAGAGAACATGACCTATGAGGGAAGGCTGAAAGAATTGGCTTTGTTTAGTTTAGAAAAGAGAAGATTGAGGGGGGACATGATAGCAGTTTTCAGGTATCTAAAAGGGTGTCATAAGGAGGAGGGAGAAAACTTGTTCATCTTGGCCTCTGAGGATAGGATAAGAAGCAATGGGCTTAAACTGCAGCAAGGGAGGTTTAGGTTGGACATTAGGAAAAAGTTCCTAACTGTCAGGGTAGTCAAACACTGGAATAAATTGCCCAGGGAGGTTGTGGAATCTCCATCTCTGGAGATATTTAAGAGTAGGTTAGATAAATGTCTATCAGGGATGGTCTAGACAGTAGTTGGTCCTGCCATGAGGGCAGGGGACTGGACTCGATGACCTCTCGAGGTCCCTTCCAGTCCTAGTACTCCATGATTCTACTGCCATGCTGCAGCAAAAAGAGCAAAAACACCCATTGGCTGACGTCAGCCCTGTATACAGCACTAGCCAGGTCATGACTGGATACAGTGCCCAAGGCTCCCTGGAATTCACAAAGGACATTGACAAATTGAAAAGGGTTCAGAAAAGAGCTACAAGAACAAATCCGGGTCTGGTGTGTGACTAGCAGTTTGAACGGCTCAGCCTGTTTGCTTAGCCTTCCCTTGGACCAGAGGTGACTTGAGCCTGATGTGCACATACCTCGCTGAGGAAGAGATTTCGGATGGCAGCGAGCTCTTTGCTCTAGCAGAAGAAGGCAGACCAAGATCAGTGTTCCCTGTAATCTGAGCCCAGGAGAGATTCAGCTGCCACCCAGATATTTGGCAAAGCACCCACAGCTGGCAGAATGTGTTTCTACTGGTGGTGCACATCCCTTGGTGCACATAACAAAATTTATTCCACATACTGATGCAAAATTTAGAGGGGAACATTGACCGAGATCCAGGCACTCGGAGGCTAGAAAGAAGGAATGTGTTAAAACAAGAGTTTCTACTATTGGGTTGGCTGCCCCAGGGCCACGACAGATTCTCCAGCATGTGAAGTCTTTAAATCACACCTGGATGGCTTTCTACAAGCCACCCTGTACATCTGCTGCCTCACACCCGTAATTGGTGTTTGAAATCACCTACCAAGAGTCTCCGCACCTGCAAGGCTGCAGGTCAAACAAGCTCATTGTGGTAACCCCTTCTGGCCTTCACAGCTGTGAACTCTGTATCTTTCAGTAGTGCAGTGTGACAGTATCTCAGCCCACAGAGCTCACAGTCAAGACAGGCAAAGGCGGGGAAAACGAAAGCACCAAGAAATGAAGCGACTTGCCCAAGGTCACGCAGACAGTCTGTGGCAGAGCCAGGAATTGAACTCACATTCCAGTCAAGATCACCCTATCAGCTCTGGAAACCAGATGCACCATGCTACTGAGCAAATGCATTCTGCCCTGCAATGTTCCCTTCCTTTTTTGCCATGTGTGTGGAATACATTTTGTTATGTGCTCTGAGGCCTGTGGAGATGTGCACCACCTATAGGAACACATGGTGCCTGCTGTGGGCGCTCTGCTTATCAGCACCCAGGAGAGATTCTGCTAGGCTGCCCAAGCGCACAGCTTACAGGGAACAGCTTATTAAGCGAGGAGCGTGGAGAATGCTCACGGTGATGTATTTAAGAGTGATACTTCGCCTTTAACGATTTCTCTTGCTAACAGGCAACGAATTCTCGTTTCAGACCCACACCCGCGAATTCCAGCCTGCACTCCCAGCGAATTCCAGAAGCTAAGTCATCCAGCGAACAACATACCAGAGCTATCTGCAATGTCAGGTGCCAATAATTACTCACAGGCTCAAAAATCCCCGGGGAAGTGATGTGCTGGGGGCCACTGAGACGGTTCACACCCAGAACTTTCAATCAGTCGCATAGCCCCTCCCAAGACGATGTGCTTGTTTCTCAGGCCTGCAGAGAGCATGCAATTACAGCAACCTAACTGCTGTCATTTCATACACATTTCACGGTCTCCAGCCAGGGCACTTTGGGTCGGGATCCGGCCGCATCTCGGGTGGTCAGGCTGGATGCGGGTGTGAATGGGAGACGGACGAGGAATCCTGCGGTGGTACTAGAGGCCGTGGCCCCGGGGTTGTCTCAGTGACTTTGGAGCACAGTGCCAACAATCCGGCACAGTCAGAGAGAAATGGCATGTTGGGACCCTCACTGCACAATGCTCAGAAAACAAGCCATAGCCCCCTGCCAGGGACGGCTGTAAAGTACCCCAGAAGCTGCTGCTTAATGCTGTCCGGGAGGAAGAGGCTGCGCCCTGGATCACCCCTGTAGGAATTTTGCTGGTTTCATCGCACACCCAGAATGAAGCAGCAGCATCCTCCAAAGCCAGGGCTGTCCAACTCCTTATCCGGTGATCCAGCTGAAGAAAACTGTTGACACCCCTGACCCAGCATAATTATATCTTTCAACTAGAGTGGGGGGCCAGGAATGAGGGTCTGGGATGCAGGAGGGGGCTCTGGGTTCAAGGCAGCGGCAGGGCATTGGTGCTCATGATTGGGCACGGGCTTACACCCAGCGGTGCAGCGGGGGTGCTAAGGCGGCTTCCTGCTTCTCCTGGCACCGCTGACCCTCCCCTCTCCCATTGTCCGGGAGGAACAGACCCTCCCCTCTCCCATTGGCGGGAATTGGCCAATGGGAGCATGGAGCTAGTGCTCAGGGTGGGGTCAGCACATGGAGCCCCGTGGCTCCCTGGCCTAGGAGACAGACCAGCTGCTGGCCACATGGTGATCTATAATGCCATGTGCCAGGACAGTCAGGAGACCTACCCTAGTCACCAGGTCCCCTTACAACAGGGAGCCTCAGTGCCTGGCATTGTGCGACCCAGGACTGGGTCCCGATCCGTAGCTGGAACACCACTGCTCTAAAACACAGCTGATCCCAACAGCTGATCGGCTGCAGCTAGAGGGGAAGGGGCATGAGCCTCTTAGCACAGGGACAATGCGAACGCCGATTCTCTGCTGTTGCTTTTCACCACGGCACGCGATGAAGCTGAGTGATCACTTACCACCCCTGGCAGGACCTGCCAGAACCCAGCAGGGTTCAATGTTCCTGGTCTCCTCCCCATCTAACCTAGGTACTCACCTCTTCACCCTACCTTCCCTTCCTGCTGGGCCATGCTCGGGAGAGGGGGGCCGGACAGTGGGGAGGGAGGAGACGAGTGCATTTTGGGACACTGACAAAATGTACCCAGAACCACCCGCTGCATAGTTTTGGTCCCAGGATGCACGGGGAGCACAACCCAGAACGCAAAGGGGTGCAGGAACTGTGGGAGAGCTACCCACAGTGCATTGCTCTCAACGTTGACGGTAGCCAACTTGCTGGGGACTGCGTCGAATTCTCGTGCACAGTGGGGACACGCACCTCCGACTTTACAAAATCGGGTGCTAAAAAAAAAAAAAAACAGCCTTAATACATTCAACCTTTTCTTGTAGTGTAGACATGGCCTGAGTGTTCTCAAATGTCAAGGTTCGCATTACAGGCAGCACCTTTACAATAAAGTATCCCGTAATACTGGGTGCCACATTCTGTTCAGCACCCAGGACGTCCCCTACTCAAACCCCGACACCTCTCCATGCACCAATAATGGGTTTTCCTTGATCTCCCATCGCAACACCGGCCAGTTTCAACCCTGCTCTGCTCCTAAATAGTAAAATGGTAAAAAATGGTAAAAAACAGAAAATGTCCGGTATTTCCTGTTTCCCTTGAACGGAAGCCCGGTGGGGACAAATAATTTCCCCTGCCGCGTCTGGCAAGGGCGGGGGAATGCGGAGCACGGGGCCATTTAAAGGCGTAGTGCTTTTTTTTTTTTGCTCAACAACTTTGGTCTCCCCCCCTTTTTTTTCCTCAACAGAACTTTTTCCTCGGTGGTTTTTTTTGGGGGAGGGAGAGGGGTTTGGTATTTTTGGTTAAACCATCTGGCAACCCTACTTATCGGATAGTCGACACACCCTTATTGATTAATCAAAATTTTACATTCCTACTCCTAAGAGCTGACACAACAAATGCCATCTGGGGACCAGACACCAGCAGCACCATACAGGGAGCTGCCTGTTCTCCATCCCCAACTTCTGATCAACGAGGAGTGGAAGTCGAGGGTTTCCAAAAGTGATTAGCGATTTTGGGGGGCTTTTCCAGAAGGTCCTGAGCACCCACCCTTGAAATCCAGACCCTTTGAATATGGGGAACCTAAAAACTGAAGCTCCCCAAATCGTTGGGAATGGCTTGTCCTGACTGTCGTTAATAAACTGCCGGCCACGGAAGGAAAACGCAGCAGTCAGCTGGCTCAGCAAATTAAGACTCGTAAAACAAAAAAGTACCCATGTCTTTTCGCCCTCCCTAACTGGCTTTCCCACCCCTCCGCCGCTCCTTGTGAATAAAACACAAGGTAAATAGGTCTGAGGTAAATAGGATGAAGTTTAATAAGGACAAATGCAAAGTGCTCCACTTAGGGAGGAATAATCAGTTGCACACATACAAAGTGGGTAGTGGCTGTCTAGGAAGGAGTATGGCAGAAAGAGACCTAGGGGTCAGAGTGGACCACAAGCTAAATATGAGTCAACAGTGTGACACTGTTGCAAAAACAGCAAATATGATTCTGGGCTGCATTAACAGGAGTGTTACGAGCAAGACAGGAGAAGTCATTTTTCCGCTTTACTCTGCACTAATTAGGCTTTAGTTGAAGTATTGTGCCCAGTTCTGGGCACCACATTTCAAGAAAATGTGGAGAAATTGGAGAGGGTCCAGAGAAGAGCAACAAAATGATGAAAAGTCCAGAAAACATGACCTATGAAGGAAGACTGAAAGAACTGGGCTTGTTTAGTTTAGAAAAGAGAACAGGGTTGCCAGGTGTCCGGTTTTGAACCGGACAGTCTAGTATTTGAGCTTTCTGTTCAGGAAACAAACTGAGAAAATAGAAATGTCCGGTATTTTCTAAATAAGATGTAATGTAGATTGTGATGTAATGTCAAGTGTGTCCGGTATTTTTGTTGAAACCATCTGGCAACCCTAAAGGAGAAGACCGAGGAGGGACATGATAGCAGCTTTCATGTACTTAAAAGGGTGTTACAAGGAGGAGGGGGAAAAATTGTTCCCCTTGGCCTCTGATGATAGGACAAGAAGCAAGGGGCTTAAATTGCAGCAAGGCAGATTTAGGTTGGACATTAGGAAAAACTTCCTGTCAGGGTGGTTAAACACTGGAATAAATTGCCTAGGGAGGTTGTGGAATCACCATCACTGGAGATATTTAAGAGCAGGTGGGACAGACATCTATCAGGGGTGATCTAGATGGTGCTCGGTCCTGCTGTGAGAGCAGGGGACTGGACTTGATGATCTCTCGAGGTCCCTTCCAGTTCTAGGATTCTAGGATTCTAAAACACTGGAGACCCAAATGCCATATCTTGTGAAGTACAAAATTAAAGACTGGCCCTGGAGCCCAAATGAGCAAGAACTAGCTTGGTTTAATTTCGCCAAGACCCGTTGGCAAAAAAACCCCAGCTGGTTTTCTACAGGAAATCGCATATACACTTTTGCCTTCACAGGACTGCGTCAGCCTTTTTATACATTCATACCAAAACAGCAGCAGCTCTCGGCACTGAGATAGATACGGGGGAAGGAGCGGGGGATAGAATAACATTAAAACTTAACCTAGAAAAATTTCCCTTGCAATTTCCCAGTGATTTTTTATCAACACATTTTAAGAGCGTTCCCATAATATAGGGCAGGGAAATCGAGGCTTGGGAAACATTTACTTTTCAAACAAGAGCAACTTTTTTCCAACGCACTTTAAAGTTCTAGGCGGAGCTCCGGTTTAGCAAACTGCCCCTTGTTCCTTGCCTGTCCCAGAGATGCCCCTGGTTTGTGCCACCCTCCCCCCTGCTTGGGCAGTGCTGCTGAGTTTTAACGTTGTTTTTACAAGAGTTTTTGGGACCCACTCCCTCACCTCTGTTGCACAAAGAGCTGAGATGCTTTCCAGACTGCTAGTGGCCACAACTCACCCAACTGGACTCAATTTACTATTACGTGTAACACTGGCACTAGGCAACCCCCAGCCTCACTGAGCTACACAACAGTCCCCTGCCCTGTTATTGTAAAATCTGAGCACCTCCAAACCAGTACTGTCTTCCTCCTCACAATCAGGGCAGTGCTATGATGCAGATGGGAAACTGAGGCACAAAGAGACTTGCCTAAAGTCATGGGGAATCTCAAGGAAAGTTCCCTACACCCCAGGATAGAGGCCTAATGACTGAACATAAGAACGGCCATACTGGGTCAGACCAAAGGTCCACGTAGGCCAGTCTCCTGTCTTCTGACAGTGGTCAATGCCAGGTGTCCCAGAGGGAGTGCAGAACAGATAGTCATCAAGAGATCCCTCCCCTCTCACCCATTCCCAGCCTCTGAAACAGAGGCTAGGGACACCACTCCTGCCCATCCTGGCTAATAGCTATTTACAGACCTAACCTCCATGAATTTATCTAGCTGTTTTGAACCCTGCTAAAGTGCTGACCTTCACAACCTCCTCTGGCAAGGAGTTCCACAGGTTGACTGTACATTGTGTGAAGAAATACTTCCTTTTGTTTGTTTTAAACGTCCAGCCTATTAATTTCATTTGGTGATCCCTAGTTCTTATGTTATGGGAACAACTAAATAACTTTTCCTTATTCACTTTCTTCACACCAGTCAAGATTTTATAGACCTCTGTCATATGCCCCCTTACTCTCCTCTTTTCTAAACTGAAAAAGTCCAAGTCTTTTTAATCTCTCTTCATATGGCAGCCATTTCAAACCCCTCATCCTTTTTGTTGCCCTTTTCTGAACTTTTTCCAATGCTAAGATATCTTTTTCGAGATGAGGCGACCACATCTGCACACAGTATTCAAGATGTGGGCATGCCATGGATTTATACAGAGGCAATAAGATGTTCTCGGTCTTATTCTCTATCCCCTTTTTAATGATTCCTAACATTGTTTGCTTTTTTGACTACTGTTGCACACTGAGTGGGTGTTTTCAGAGAACCATCCACAATGACCCGAAGATCTCGCACTTGAGTGGTAATAGCTAATTTAGTTCCCATCTTTTGTATGTATAGTTGGGATTATGTTTTCCAACATGCATTACTTTGCTTTTATCCTTCCTCTTTTTCCTTCCTCTCTTTTAGCAGGAGACCCCACAGAGAAAGTACCTTCCTCCCACACACTGAGCCTGCAAGGCCCATGGGATGCTGGAAAATGAATTCCTCCTTAATTGCTTAATTGCACACTGAGGAGCGTCAAAGGAGTTTGGGTTTCTTCTTGTCATGCAGCACAAGCATCCTGTCTGGCAGTGACAACTGATCTGTGCCGATGTGCCAGAAAGCAGGAAAGCATCCTGGAAGGACCACTTGTCTCTTCTAGTGTGTCATGAAGTGGGATATTGGGCTAGCTGGACAGTTCCGCTACCCCAGGAGAAAGCTCATGTCTGAAGGCTGCAGATACAAGGAGCAAACAGAAGGGCTGCGTCTAGACTGGCAAGATTTTGCGCAAAAACTTGCCAGCTGTCTACACTGGCCACTTGAATTTGCTCAAGAGCACTGACTTTGTAATGTACAAAATCAGTGCTTCTTGCTATAAATACTCTGACGCTCCCGCCAAAGCTAAAAGCCTTAAATGCTTTTGCACAAGAGAGGCCAGTGTAGACAACCCAGAACGTTTTTAAAAAGCCCGATGGCTAAAATGGCGATCGGGCTTTCTTCGCAAGAAATCGTTAACACGACGCTTTTCCGCAAAAAGTGCTTTTGCAAAAGCGTCGTGCCAATCTAAACGCTTTCACAAATGCTTTTAACGGAAAAACTTTTCCGTTAAAAGCATTTGCGGAAAATCATGCCAGTCTGGACGTAGCCAAGGAGATTAGAAAAAATTGCAACAGAAGCATCGAATAAATTCAGAGAGGCAAGTTCTGCCTTTGAGACATCCTGCCACAAGAACTCGAGGCAAGTTTTCTTGCAGGTACACAGGGACGAGGAATTTCCCAGCTCACGACAATAATTTTGGCCCGTCTCCATGGCTCCTTCACTATATAGATTTTTTTTTTCCTGACTCAAGTAAATTGTTGTGGTGTCCATTTAAAAAAAAAAAAAAAAAAAAAAAGAGTCCTTACCACACAGCCACAGACCAAATTTCCTCAAGAGCACAGATGTAATTCTTGAGAGAGGTTATTCGACCTATACATCATAACACTACTTTGGACGCAATCTAAGAAGAAACAGCCTTTGTGTATCACAAAGTTATTTCTACATTGACAAAGACAACCTCGTGGGCTTTGGTCCTCTACGTTAGGCTGTGCATTTTGAATGTTTTACTTTGCCGTGGAATGCTTAATAGCCTGCTGTCACGTTACTGGATTTTAAGGGGAGCAGCCAGCTCACTGTTGCACCCCTGGGGGGGGTGTTTGCCTCACAAATTGATACAAAGGGGGGCCATGTGAGGTGTCAAATGAAAGCTTACTTTCTTCTGATTCTATATACGCTATTAATGTAATTGTATAATGTCTGGGTGTGGAGTTATAAATATGTACTCTGTGTTGATGCTGAAAGATTCTCTGTCTGAGGCAGAGCAAGGGACCGGGAATGTTTGCCCATGGACATGCTAATGAGCAAAGCTCCAGGGAACAACGGACCTCTGGAGGCCAAAGACACACCTGGCCACTGGCCATGTGACTCCCTCCAGCTTGGAAGAAGCCAGGAGGGGGTATAAATATGCCATGTGGCCGACTCCATCTTGGTGCTCAGCTCAGCTCTTCATCCCAGAGGCAAGAGTGCAGGGATCGAGGAGCTGGAAAGAACTGTGAACCCATCCTGACATAGGATGTACACCAAAGACTTTTAAGCCAGCAGCTATAACATCTCTGCTATAAGCCTGCATCGAGAACTGGGAGATTCGATGCATGTAATGATGATACTTTAACAACCTTACTCTCATGCTTTTCTTTCTGGTAGTAATAAACCTTTAGATGTTAGATTCTAAAGGATTGGCTCCGCGTGATTTGTGGGTAAGATCCAGAGTGTAAATTGTCCTAGGATCTGTGGCTGGTTTCTTGGAATCGGACAGAACTTGTTCAGGGAAGGTGAGATTGGATTCTAAAACCCCCCACCTGTGTATGAGGCCTGGGGCCATCTGTGGCACGGATATTGCTGGAATGTCGGAGGGGTTTTGCTCGTGAGGTTTCTGGCTGGCCAGGCAGGCAGCTGAAGCGCTCTGTGGGACTGGTTTGTGGCCTAGTTGGGAAGGTCTCCAGTCTGGGGGCTATAGAGAGCCCCAAATTGGAGCAATTCGCCCTGAGCAGATGCCCTCAGCTGTGCCCAGACCCGGCCCGGTCCGTCACACCTGCAAACCAGTGGGCTTAAAGGCCGCCAGCTCCAGGCTGCACTGGGCCAGTTTTGAAATGTACAAGAGTCCCCAGCGGGGGCTCTTGCGCATTTCAAAGCCACAGCGCCCTCATGGAGCCCAGGGTCAGCTCCATGAGGCATTTCTCCAGAACCCAGGGTCAGCTGGGGACTCCCCAGCTGATCCTGGTTCTGCTGAAATGCCGCGCGGAGCCCGGGATCAGCTGGGGAGTCCCCAGTTGACCGGGCTCCATGGTGCTTCCCCTTTGAACACTGCTTCCATGGTTCTGATAGAGGCAGCAAGGGTGGGAGTTGACTAGTCCAGTGTTTCTCAACCTTTTTTTATAAAGTACCCCTTTTTCACAAAAAAATTATAAGTACCCCCAGTACCTACAGTTTTCAGACACACTAAAACATTTTTCTACCACTGCAACACATTTATTTAAACAACTTAACTGTAGCCAGGTGAGCGATGAAATTTTTGGGTGTAAAACGTACAAAAATAATAAAGCTCTGTAAAACTTACAACAAAAATTTAGTTTTCTCCAAATTTCAGTTGTGTTGACGTACCACCCAGACTTCTCTCAAGTACCCCCTAAGGGTACTCGTACCACTGGTTGAGAAACACTGGACATGTCGACTGACTATCCAATAAGCATTTGGATAGTCAACTAGTCCTTAACATCCTTAGTTTGTGAAATAAGAAAAAACACTCTGTGGGATTCTTCGTTAGCTTAAAAAAACCCACACAAATTGTATGCCAAGACATGGGTGACTTTTCAGAATTAAAAGCAAATCAAAAGCAAAGCAAAAAGCAAGCAAATCAAAGCAAAAAGCAACGCAAAGCCAACTCTGTCAAGGTTTTTAGTCCTGCGTGGAAAAGATTTGAGCATACAGCTTTGTTTACTCAAAGGCAGACGTCCAGTACATTGGAATCTTTTTAAAGTATATAATACGTCTGTCAGTCTGTCTCCAGGGCTGCAAGAATAAATTAAAAGTTAACTCAGGAAAGAATCCAGGAAATTAAAATCTCTCTCATGGGGCAGCTGTATTTCAAGGTACACCCACAGGATCCAGTGTCCCTTTTCAGGCAATAAGTTATCAGCAAGTGTGTTCATCTTGTGTGATTGCTACTTGCTGTCTTTCGCTAGTGCCTTTAGGAATACTTTAAAATCAGAGCCCCTTCTCAGAACTTTCATTTAACCAATTAGGTAGCAATCTAGGCTCTATTGACGTCAGTGGAGGTTTTGCCGCTGACTTCAAGTGGGCCAGGGTTTCACCCTTAATAAATCACCCACACAATGCCTGGGTTTTCAGTTGAAATCCAACCTCAGGACTGTGGAAATAAATAGGGAGAAGTAAACCCCATCACCTTTCCGGCAATTACTCCAGAATAACATCTACACAATGGAGAGCCAAATCTGGCTGCAAGATCCGTCCGGGCGGGTCTGTGCACAGAAGACACAGCAGCATCATGCCGCAAAACTACCATGTCAGTTGAGCGCGTTCACACACCACCACCTGGACCAGCTCTGGTTATGTCCACACAGCAGCAGGTGTCACATCAAAAATACGGTGCAGTGTGGCTGGGTATCCCAGGGAGGGGGACTCTGCACCATCTGCAAGCCTATCACCTTGTGGAAAATGTCTGCCGTGTATTGGGGAAGAGCCGCTGGCATCGTAGGGAACGGCAGGAGTTGTGGGTCAAATGCCCAGCATTCCAACAAGGGAGGTTAAATATCGGTTAATTGAATAGTCAAGTAACCTCATGAATTCTTATTGGTTAGTCGACTAGTCTATAATCCATGGGGGCGGGGCCAGCAGCCAGCACGCCCACTCCCAAGGAGCCCCCTGCCACTCCGTGCTGCTGCCTCTGTATCAGACTGGTCTGAGCTGGGCTGTCTGCCTGCCTGGATCCTAATACACTTTAAATACAGAGTCACAGCAGGGGGTGGTCCCGGACCTGTTGCAAGCCAGGACTGAGACAGGCTGCTGGCCATCCTGCTAAAAAAATTACTGGGGGGAGAAATGTGTGTAATCTATAGCACTAACCTATAAGCTTTTGCTTGTTCGTTAATCGACTACACTATTACACTCTGCCGACAGGCTAAGGATCGACTGGGCAAGAGAGACCGACTGTGCATTAGTCATGCTGGGGAGGAGAAATCCGCTCTGCATCTGCCTGTACTTAGCTACACAGAGGCCTTTGGTCTCAAAGGACTGCCAGCCCAGCCCACGGCAACACAAACATCTCTTGCCCTTAGGTCACGTCTGAAAAATTCCTAGAGGAGAGAGATTTTTATGGCCTGCTGCAGGGCTGGCAGGCAGCAAGAAAACACCCCAAACCACAACCAACTACAGCGATCAGAGGGGAGGGGAGGAAAGCTCGGCAGAGATTTAAATGGGACGTGTCTTTTCAGGCTGTTTATTATTATTCTATTAAACCATAGGTGACTGGTGCCTGTTGGAGGAGGGGCTGCAGGAAAGGCCACCTGGAGGGATCATGAGGGAGAGCTCCATTTAGCAAGTAAAATTTGGGTGGGGGCACAGTGGGGGGTGTAGTATTAAACAGCAGTATTTATACTACTTCCTGCTAACACAAATACACGTGGGACATGTCTACACTACCCTCCGGAGGTTGATCTCTAGCATTCGATGTAGTGGGTCTAATGTAGACCCCTAAATTGAATGCTGAGGGCAGCCACCGCCGGTCTCCAAAGAGAACAAAAAAAAGTGCCACCGTAGCTTAACCACCAAGTAAAAGAAACAGTGAAGAGAAAAAGGGCATCATTTAAAATTGGAATTTAAATCCTCGTGAGGAAATTAGAAAGGAGCATAAACTTTGTCCAATGAAGTGTAAAAACATAATTAGGAAGCCCAAAACGGAATTGGAAGACTAGCGAGACAAAAACTCAAAAAGTAATGGCAATTTTTTTTAAAAGTACAGGAGAAGCAGGAAGGCTGCTAAACAACCAAGGATGATCGGCCCCTGGACGATCGAGATGCCAAAGGAGCACTCAAGGATGATAAAGTCATTGTGGAGAAACTAGACACATTGCTTTGCTTCGGTCTTCATGGCTAAGGATGTGAGTGAGAGTCTTGGACCTGAGGTCTCATTAGGGAAGGTTTGGGAACAAACAGATAAACTAAATCATAGTATGTCACCAGGACCAGATGGCATTCACCCAAAAGTTCTGAAGGAACTCAAAGTGAAATTGTGGAACAATTAACTCTGGTTTGTAAGCTATCCTTTATATCATCTTCTCTGCCAAATGACTCGAGGGTAGGTAATGGGATGCCAATATTTTAAAAGCGCTCTAGAGGTGACCCTGGAAATTACAGACTGGTAAGTCTAACTTCAGTACTGGGCAAATTGGTTGAAACTATAGTAAAGAACAGAATTGTCAGAGAGTTTTTTTGTGACAGTACTGCCCGGGGTGTTTGTTGGGTTTTTTTGCTCAACAAGTTTGCCCCACAGTACGGGCACCTTGTTTCTTACCAAAAAAAGCACTGGTCAGACACATAGATGAACATAATTTGTTGGGGGAAAAGTCAACATGATTTCTGTAAAGGGAAATCATGCCTCACCAATCTACTAAAATTCTTTGAGGAAGTCAACAGGTATGTGGACAAAGGGGATCTAATGGATACAGTGTACTTAGATTTCCAGAAAGCCTTTGACAAGGTACCTCACCAAAGGCTCTTAAGCAAAGGAAGCTGTCATGAATAAGAGGGAAGGTCCTCTCATGGACTGATAACTGGTTAAAAGATAGGAAACAAAGAGTAGGAATAAATGGTCAGATTTCACAATGGAGAGAGGTAACTAGTGGTGTCCCACGGGGATCTGTACTGGGATCAATCCTATTCAACATATTCATAAATGATCTGGAGAAAGGGGTAAGCAGTGAAGTGGCAAAATTTGCAGATGATACAAAACTGTTGAAGATAAATAAATCCAAAAGCAGACTATGAAGAGCTTTAAAAGGATCCCATAAAACTAGATGACTGGGAAACAAAATGGCAGATTAATTTTAATGTTGATAAATGCAAAGTAATGCATATTGGAAAACATAATCCCAACTACACGTATAAAAAGATGGGGACTAAATTAGCTGTTACCACTTGAGAGATCTTGGAGTCATTGTGGGTTTCTCTGAAAACATCCACTCAAAGTGCAGTGGCAGTCAAAAAAGCAATCAGAATGTTGGGAATCATTTAAAAAGGGAGAGAGAATAAGACAGAAAATATTGTATTGCCTCTACACAAATCCATGGTATGCCCACATCTTGAATACTGTGTTCAGTAGTAGTCACCTCATCTCAAAAAAGATATCTTGGCATTGGAAAAAATTCAGAAAAGGGCATAAAAATGATTAGGGATCTGGAACGGGTGCCCTATGAGGAGTGATTAATAAGACTGGGACTTTTCATCTTGGAAAAGAGACAACTAAGGGGGGATATGATAGAGGTCTATAAAATCATGACTGGTGTGGAGAAAATAAATAAGGAAAAGTTATTTACTTGTTCCCATAACACAAGAACTAGGGGTCATCAAATGAACTTAATAGGCTGGAAGTTTAAAACAAACAAAAGGAAGTATTTCTTCATACAATGCACATTCAACCTGTGGAACTCCTTGCCAGAAGATGCTGTGAAGACGAGGACTTTAACAGAGTTCAAAAAAGAGCTAGATACAGTCATGGAGGATAGGTCCATCAATGGCTATTAGTGAGGATGGGTGGGAATGGTGTTCCTAGCGTCTGTCAGAGACTGGGAATGGGTGACAGGAGAGGGATCGGCATGATTCCCTGTTCTGTTCATTCCCTCTGGGGCACCTGGCATTGGCCACTGTTGGAAGACAGGACACTGGGCTAGATGGACCATTAGTCTGACCCAGTGTGGCCATTCTTATGTTCTTTTGGTACCGGGGGGCAGGGAAGGGTTAATAAGGAAGGCTCCAATAGAACAAAGCACTTAAGCCCGTGCTTAACTTTAGGCACATGCTTAAACACGCTAGACTTCTGTGGGACTTGCCGCACATTCGGACGTGTTCTGATGAACGCAGATGGGAATTACGGACACGAAGCCATGCACAAAAGTTCTGTTGAGTGAGGGCCAGACTTAACCTCTTGGAAATCCCTAGCAGATGCTCCAGCGTGTTTCTGTGGGAGAAGATTGGGCCCGGAGGCTCGAGGTTTGATGGCTAAGGTTCGAGAAAGATTTCCAGGAAGAAAGGTCAGGAAAAATGAAGTCGTCCCAAGCTTACATGGGGTGGAAAGAACCTCAGCAGAAGCCACACACCTTGGCCCATTCTCACCCTCTGAACTGGGAAGCCCCAGGAGGGCACTGCCAGGCAATACAAAGAAATCCGTCCCCCCCCCCAGCCACAGCTCTCCTGTCGTTCTACCAGGTGTTTAATTACCGGAAAGGTTTCCTGTTGGTTCTGTGGGATACAATGGCTCAAGCCTGCACACCCTAACCCAGATGGCCCCAGCTCAGCTCTGCTGGATTTGGCACCGCGGCCCCAATCTTGCCATCGGACCCTCCTACGGCAGATCCCCCTGCCTGTGCCGATCCCCAACCGGGTACGCCGGCTGTGTGAGGGCTCAGGATGTTAAAATGCAGGTAATTGATTAACCAGATAACTGCTGAACATTTCAGCAGTTACACGGTTACACGCAGGGTGGCAGCCAGCTCCCTGGGAGCCAGCTTAGAAGCAACAAAAGCTGTTAAGCTGGCTCCTGGCACGCACCGGCTCCCGCCTGCCACCTCGTTCCTAGGGAGCCAGCTGCTTCCCCATGCTGCTGCCTCTGATACAGCTCCAGTTCTTAAGCTCCCACCTGTCTCCCCCATGCTGCTGCCTCTGTAGGCGGTTCCCGGGAGCCAGTGCATGCTGGGAGTCAGCTTTTAAGCTGGTTCCCCATGCATACCAGGACCCCATGGTGCTGCCTCTATCAGAGGCAGTAGTGTGGGGCAGCAGCTGTCTGGGGCCCCCACTACAAAAAGGATGTGGATGCACTGGAGAGGGTCCAGCAGAGGGCAACCAAAATGATTAGGGGGCTGGAGCATATGACCTATGAGGAGAGGCTGAGGGAGTTGGGTCTGTTTAGTCTGCAGAAGCGAAGAGTGAGGGGGGATTTGATAGCAGCCTTCAACTTCCAGAAGGGAGGTTCCAAAGAGGCTGGCGAAAGGCTGTTCTCAGTAGTGACAGATGGCAGAACAAGGAGCAATGGGCTCAAGTTGTGGTGGGAGAGGTCCAGGTTGGATATTAGGAAAAACTATTTCACTAGGAGGGTGGTGAAGCACTGAATGGGTTACCTAGGGAAGTAGTGGAATCTCCATCCCTAGAGGTGTTTAAGTCTCGGCTTGACAAAGCCCTGGCTGGGTTGATTTAGTTGGGATTAGTCCTGCCTAGAGCAGGGGGCTGGACTTGACCTCCTGAGGTCTCTTCCAGCCCTATGGTTCTATGATTCTATGTGTCTTGCCCAGGAGCCGGATCCCATGTAGCCATTTGGGTAACTGATAAACTCCTTCTTATCAGTTACCCATTCACACAGCTACACTCTTACATCCCTAGTGAGGGCAGCTCTCATCAGGTTAAAGTGACCTGCAAGCCTGCCCCTTTAAGCAATGGAAGTCTGTGGCGGAGATCAAAGGGGCTAGCTCTGGCTGTAGCAGCAGACTTGTGGGGGCTCCCAAAGGACAGGCCAGCCACAGGGCTTGTGCCAGCTGTATTAGTCTGTCTGTTTGATTTTAAAATGCTCCCTGGCCCAGGAATGCAACACTAGCACTTTCCACGCCCTGATCACTATGGCAGGCGCAAGAGCCTTCTCCTTTGCAACATCTGCCCTCTGAAATAGCCACCTTGGATTATACATTCTTGGCCATTTCTGCCTCTGGTTATTATTTGGCGCTGCAAAAGCACCTTGGGTGTCCATTTACAAGGCGGGTGCCCTGCAAAAATCAAGGGGCAGGGAAGAGCCCGTATTGTTCTGCTCCCCAGGAACTGAACTGGGCAGCTTGGATGCAGAAGGCAAAGCAGGACCAGCCCGCCATGTTTAATTGCATCGTCTGGGCACCAAACAAAGCCACCCTCGCAAAGCTCAGGGGTCATACGCGGATTTAAACCAAGGAACCTCATAAGCCAGGCAGCACACAGCATAACACAGCTGCTTCGCAAGACATGCCGCTTCAAATGAAAATGCCAAATGCAAGGGGGGGAAGGAGGGACACCAAGCCGAGAATTCACCCCTAAAGGCAATAAATACCAGCGCACACCACCAATGCGTCTAACCTTTAAAGTCCAATGCTGCTCCCACCAATACGAATGGGAATTCTGCTCCTAACTTCGTAAGAGTGTTGTTGGATCTAACAATGTTTAGCCCAGGGGTCTCCAACCCTTTGAAGCACCAGATCACTTTTTGAATTTAACTGCAACCCAGGATCTACCTCAAACCCAAATACCCGTGTCCCCCCACCTTATTCCCCTTCTCCGAGGCCCTGCCCCTGCTCACTCTGTCCGCCCTCCCCCATCCTCCCTTCCTTTCACCAGGCTGGGGCAGAGGGTTGGGGCACAGGCTCTGGTCTTGGGGATTTGGAGCGTGGGAGGGGCTCTGAGCTGAGCCTGGGGCAGGGGTTGGGGTGCAGGGGGGGGCAGGCTCGGTAAGGGCTAGGACAGGGGCTTAAGGTGCAGGAGGGGGTTCATGACTGGGGCGGGGGTTCAGAGCTGGCTCAGGCTGGGCACTGCTGACCTCAGGTGGCTCCTGGGTGGTGGGGCAATGTGGGGCTAAGGCGGGCTCACCCCTGCACCACTCTCCAAACTCCCTCCATCCCAAGCCCTGTTGTGCCCCCCTCCTCCGTTCTGTGGAGACAGAATACAGGGTGGGAGGGGGCACCCTGACATCAGCGCCCCCTCCTCTGCTTGCTGCCCAGAGCAGGAAAGGGAGGAGACTCCCAAGGAGGGGCAGCTCCAAGGCAAAGGGCAGGAGGTGCGCAGCAGTGCGGGGAGGGGCAGCTGACGCGCTGGCACTTGACAGCCTCTTGGCCACACCCGTCACAATCACTGTCAGAGGCTCCAAGATCGACCAGTAGATCCCGATCAACTGGCTGGTGACCAGGGGTCATGTAGGCAGGGGAGAATCTCAGATGTCATTGTTTCTGGCCCTTGTGATCACACAGAAAAGCCTGTGAAAAGTATGACCCACGAACAGCTCAGAAAGGCGAAGGAAACAAGAACCTCCCCCCCCACCCCCCCGCCAACATTTTTCGATCTCAAGCTTTTTGTAAAGCAGTCAAGCAAGCATCTGGAGCAGACGACTGGCAAGCATCTGGAGTGGATGACCTTGCCCATGCAAAACCATCACTTGAGCTGCTGAAGGAGCTAAGTCCAATGCGTCGGGATGCAATTACAACAGCTACGTCATTATTTTTTTGCAAGTGCCTCTTCACCTACTAATTATAGCCCGCTGTAATTTAACTATCCTATAAAAACATCACCCCGAGGATCTCTATTTTTTCCTCCTATTTGAAAGCAGCAGGGAATTTATTTCAAATCTATGTACAGAAAACATCCAGCGAGTTCCATGGTAAACCTCATGTTCTGTTCTCAGTACCCCACAGAACTGTGCTAGGCAAACAGAACAGGATGCTCCAAAAGCCACCATTTGCCTGGACAGCTCCATCTGAAAGCACCTGCAACCACTCATAAAAACCCATAAACGATCCTGCAATTTACTGATGTTATTTGGTGGAGAGACACATGATCGAGCTGGAAACCGAGGACACAGACGTGTCTGTTTCAAGCCTCTTGCATCTAGCACCAGCTTCCAAATGGCACAGGGCTCTTTTAAGAGAGCGCGCCCCATTTGCAAACAGGGAAGCTTACACAGACTATCCAAATCGCACACTTAGATGTTCAGATCAGTAGCTAGGGTGAAATTAACCCTGTGCTGACACCAAGCACATGGCTGATACATCCCGTAAGTTGCAAGCGTTCCAATCCTGCAAGGACTCATTCACATGCTTAACTTTGTGCATTCCCAGTGCATTAGATTAAGCGCAGGCGTATGTCTTGGCAGGCTCAGGTCATTAGAGGCGCACAGGCATTGTGTGAACCCTCAACTTGGGGCAAATGTCTCCCCATAAACGCCCTAACACAGCCTCCCGTGCCAGGAAACTAGGCCCACAGATCTCACTTTAACACAGAACCAAAGACTTCACCCCCTTTTGCTTGCTAAAAGCTGATTTACTCGAGATCAAATTTGAATTTCTGACTCTGAAAGAGAGAGAAATCAGCTGTAAGACTCCATCAAGTTCCACTTTCAGGTTCTGTGAAAGGACTCATTTTTCCCGTTCGACTCTAATACGTTTGGCATTAAGTGCTGACAGTTCTGCCCGGGTGTTCTGCCAAAGATAAACCATAGACGCGTCGCTTCTTTTTAAGATACTTAGGATTTACTAGGCAGGAAAAGGAAAAGGTTTCCAGCTCTCACTCTCATTCGCACAAACCCCCGGAAAATTCACAGCAGTAACGAGGCTGTTATCAAATGAGTAATAAAATGAACTGAACCACATATTGGAGGACAAGAGGGTCAGAAATCTTCTGGACAGGAGTCACGCTCCAGGGATTAAGTAATTGCTGATCATTGGAGTTAACATGCTAGAATCACATTTGTTTCGTGATGGGAAACATCGTATACAGGCTGAAGGCCATGCTTGTTACTCAAATCACTCCCAGAAAACACTTTTGTGAGGACTCAGCAAAAGAGCCGAGTACCCCTGTGAAGACAGCCAGAAAGGGGAGGCTTGATTTAGTACATAAACCAATTAATTACTGACTGGATTTGATGGATGGGAGCAACTTCCCAGCCAACCACCCCGCTGCAGGGTGCATAGATGACATGACTTTGCATGCTTACTGCAGCAGGCTTACAACTTGGCTAATATAACCCAGGACATGGGAGTTATTATTGGAACAATAAAATCCAGGTTGCACAGACGTCCCCAACTGCCCTTTTTAAAAGATAACTGGCTCTTGAAATGAATTACTCGCCCAGCGCAACTAGAAAGGGGGTGTGAAGAACCCAGAGTGTTTCATTTTAAGTTCTTCAAAGCAGGTTTCTCTGCCAAATTCACACTTTTAAAAAAGAAAAACGACTAGGGATGAAGTTTGAGCTCCCCTCACGTGCGTCTCACACACACACACACTAAAAGACCAAGCAACCCAGCTGTGGTCCTTAAGGAGGCGAAGTTTTTTCTCAGCTATGCTGAGGTTGCAAAAGTTTGTGTTCCCTTATAAGAGTGAAATTTTGCAGGGGGTAGGAGTGGAAGGAGCTGGAGAGAATGAAAGCATCCCAATGCAGCACAATGCCTGCAAACTCCAGTTTGCTGGGAAGCTGGGACCTTTCCAGTTGCAAGATGCAGACAAAACAGGAAGCAACAATAAAGCAGGAAAACAACCCCATGCGTCCATCCTTGTGGACAGCCCCTTACAAATGACAGACCCGATTCGGATCGCCTGTCCACACTCGGTTGGACGCCTTTGACTCCAGCTCTCGCTTCTAGTTTACGCCAGCGTACGAAGCAGCAGAATCAGGCCTGTTTCTCCAGCTCTGGCCCCTTGTTTTCGGAGATCAGGTCAGAGCGAACTGTTTCAAAGTGCAGAATCTGAAGTGTCCCGCATAACCCTTCCAGTTCTGTATCCCTTCCCACCACCGGTCCTACCTCCTTGGCCCTGCAGACGAAAGCCCAGAGCCTTGTGTGACATGTTTAAGGGGCATGCACCCACACCACCAACCAGTGGTGAAAGGAACTTAAAATTTCTTACAGGTACTGTCCTATTGCACCCCAGGGCCATGCCAGCTCTTTCAACAGCTCCCTGCTGGCTTTTTGCTGCAGCTCAGCCAACCTCTTGTCCAAACAGCGCACCAGGGCGACCCCACTTACTGTCACCTCTGCCACCAACCCACATCCCTCCGAACCACTGATTCTAATGCCCTGGCTCTCCAAGTGGAAGCATTTCAAGTGGACCCCACAGGACCTGCAGCCCGCACGGATGCTGGGGGCTCAGAAAAAGGCAGGGGCTGCGTGGATCGCAGGCTTTTCCAGTTCACTGCTCCCCTGTCCTCCAGAAATCAGGTCGCAGGCTGCCTCGCTAGAGGTATTCGCCCCCCACCACAACTTTTGCTGCCGCAATAACTATTGCACGCACCACCCCGCCGCACGCCTCCCAAGTCCCGGCCATGCACGCACCTGCCCAGCAGGAGAACTCTCCCTCGTGCTCATTAGTTTAATTAACCAGCCAGCGCTGCCCTTGCCTGCGCATCGCCCTCTGCACAGCTGCAGCTCCAGTGGGGGGGGGGAGGACGCAGGGGGGCACCAAGCAGCGGCGCAGCAGCAGCCCCACGCATCTCCGCCCCCTTGCGCACCCAGCCCGCCCCTCTCACCTGGCCAGCCGCTCAGCTGGGCAGCCTCCACCGCTGCGTGCAGCATCCTCTCCCGGGAGCGCCGGCGCCGCTCGCGCCGGAGCCGGGGAGGGCGCGCGCGCGCGCGCCCCGCCGGGCGCCCGGGGGAGCGCGCGCGCGCGCGCCCGAGGAAAGGCAGAGGGGACGCAGCTGGGGCTGCGAGGTGGCGCTGCACGTGGGTCGCTCCCTGGTCCCCACCCCACGCCGGGCTGCACCCGGGGCCGGAGCTCCTGCCCACGGGGCACCCCATCCTATGCACACTGGAGTTCCTTCCAGGGGCCAGAGTCCAGGCGCTGCTGAAAGGGTCCCTAAGGCTGCCTCAGGAGGAGCCCGATCCTGGATTCCCTCCTGTGCCCAGCCCCAGTGTCCTGGGGGGGGGGGAGTCCTCCTGGAGCAGGTTTGGGTCAGGTGAAATCGACACACCCGGCGGGTCCCAGCGAGCAGCCCACCACCCCCATGGCCGGAGCAGTGTTCTCTCTGATCTTTTCCATCCATACCTGGATTTTTTCCCCATCCATGTGCAGAATAAAATGTTTGTGGTGCACTGAGCGAATGTGCACCACCCCGAGAAACACAAACCTAGCAGTGGGTGCTGTGCTCATTAACTGGGCAGCATTTGGATCTCTCCTGCCTGGCTGCCCAAGTGCACAGCTTACAGGGAACGCTGCAAGGGAGGCCCGGCAATGGGCCCTCTGTTCAGATCAATGGTCCTACCTGTCTGAGAGTTGCACTTCTGAATTAAACATGAATGTAACTAAGGGACACATGGTAAAACAACATGGGTGGGGGAGGGGAGGGCTACAGGCCCTCCCATGCTGTCACTCTGGCTTCATGCCAGGCAGTTTGGAGTCCCTCTTGAACAGAGAGTTAACAGAGGGCAGGAAGGGCTGACATCAGAATTTGTGACCTTGAGGATGCCACCATATTCCCTGTTTTGTTAGAGTTACACAATACCCGATTCGCCTTTGGAACTCACCGCCACAAGATATCATTAGGACCAACAACTTATTATCCATAGAAATCGATAGTCCTTTTTGGATGCTGAGACCATCCAGAGCTTTAATAATAAGGGTTTTAAAAAATACAACTCACTTGAGTTTTGAGTTGATACAAACGTCCTGTTTTGGGTCAACCCCTGACTGATGGAAGAGAGGACGAAATTTCCCCTAGGAACAGTATCAGAGGAGGGGCTATGTTAATCTGTATCACAATGAGGATCCTGTGCACCTTAGAGACTAACATATTTATTAGGGCATAAGCTTTTGAGGCCAAACCCCACTTCATCTGGGGACAGGTTTTCCTGGTCCTGCAGGGTTCTTGCACCTTCTCTAAAACCAGGGGAATGGACTTTGCAATTGCCTCTAGTTTCTACCAAAACTGGAAGCAAAGCAGGCGATTCTCTCATGAAGCAGACATGGCTGGGGATGCTGTGGGCTCTGACTGAGCCGAAAGGTGAGGAGGGAGGCTGGAAGGACGTATTTGAAGCAGGGGTGTAAAATGCAGGTTAAAATGTGGCAGGGGGCTGCTGGAGCTCTTTTAATATATTTCCTACAATACTGAGGAGCAGGCAGGTTTTGGTTTGACTTAGATCCCTGCATAAGCTCAGCAAATACATCCTGAATACATCCATCGCTGGGAAAAGTGTCAATGAAATTATTGCATTCGGCGGCTAGTGCTTGGAGGCTGTGGCTTGCAAATGGGATGCGGGACAGTATTGTCCAGTGGTTGCAGCAGGGGGGGATGTTAGGCAGGTCTCCTGCAGGTTGTATTTCTGCTGCTGATTGGCTGGCTGAGCATGATTAAGTTGCAGGGCCCCGACGTGCCTCAGTTTCCCCATCTGCAAGAGGTGGATAATACTTGCTTATCCCCCTCATTGTGCATGAGGGTGGCAGGGACATGGGAGGGGGAGCTGCTCCAACCAGACCTCCATTGGTTAACCAGGTAAGCATGCCAGTAAGGTTAACTGGTTAACACTAAAGTTTACATCCCAAATTTGAAGGTGGAGGAAGGCTTGCATTACACACACTATGTCGGATCGGTGCCACTAATTGTCAGACCTACCCTCTGCATTTTTTCTCTTCCCCTCAGGGCACAGGGACAATATTCTCAAGTACCCTCACTCAGGGCAGCAGCAAAAAACAAAATCCACAACCAGAAGCTTTGGCACAATTGGTGAGAGCCGCAAACCAGCCCTGGTGGGCTCTGAAAAGCCTTGCTGGCTGGCAGAACTGGGACCTGGCTGCAGACTGTTTATTATTAGTCGAGTGTACATGACGACACCTCCCATCAGGGCACTGGGAGCACAGGCAGGGAGAGCCCCCGTTTGCCAGTCACTAGCTGAATCCAACTAGTTGGAGGAGAGCAGGTACAAGCAATGGTATGGTGTTGTTTTGTTCAGTTAAAAAAACCTAACAACAGCCAGAAGGTACCAGCCTTTAAGAAGCAAGAGATTGGCTGCTCCCCCAGGTGTGCAGAGGGCGTTTGTGCAACTCACTGTCTTTTTAAAGTGTTAAAAAACCCCTGTGTTTGATATAGCAGCAGGCCCCAAACGCTTATGCAAGGCAGGGGTAGGCTGGATGCACAGATAAGACTCCCACCCAACAGAGAATACCTGCTAGTCCGGGGTGTGCAATTATTTTTGATGGGGGGGCTCTCCAAGAATTTGGTAAGTGGTCAAGGGCCGCATTCTTCCAAGATATCACTGGAAGAGGTGCAGGGTCTGGGAGGGAGGTGGGGTGCAGAAGGGAGCTTGGGGTAAGGGACTGGGGTGCAGGAGGAGGTGTGGACTCTGGGAAGGTGTTCGGGTGAAGGAAGGGGTAGTGACCTGGGACAGGAGACTGGGGTGCAGGGTCTGGGAGTGGGTATGGGTGCAGGAGGGGGCAGAGGGTTTGGCTTATGTGGGGTAGTGGGCAAAGGGGCTGGGATGCCATGAGGCAGGCTCTGGCTGGGAGACGTTTACCTGGGTGACTCCCAGCTGGTAGCCCAGCAGGTTCCCTGCCTCAGGTCTGCTCAGAGCAGCCAGCTGCAGGGCCATGTGCATCTATGAACAGCTGTGCGCCTGTGGAGGAGGAGGAAGGGGTACTTTGGGTGCTGCCTGTTCATCACTGGTCTTCAAACAGGCAGTTCCCATTGGTGGGAAACTGGCCAATAGGAGCTACAAGATTGTGCTGTGGGCAGGTAAGATTCTGCTCACGCCTACCTCTCCCCGGGCTTGCAGCTGTTCACAAACAGGGTCCTGCAGCCGGCTTTTCTGAGTGATGTGCAGGGGGTAGGGTAGGCAGGGAGCCTGACTGAGGCTCCCACTGCGCCTGCGAGCTGGATCCTGTGGCTTGGCCCGTGCCTGGCCCAGATCTAGATGCTCTGCATAACGACTCTCATAAGGGATCTCAAAGCACTTGACGATCACTAATGAAGTCAGTTCACTAATGAGCTGGGCAGCGAGCAGTGTTCCCTGTAAGCTGCACGCTCGTGTGGCCATTCAGGAGAGATTCAAGTGCTGCCCAGCTAATCTGTAGAGCACCCACTCCTGGATTTTCTGCTTCTACTGGTGGTGCACATTCACATGTACCTGGGTGCACAGGAAAAAAATCATTCCACACACGAATGGAAAAAGTCCACACATGGACAGAAAAGCTTTAGAGGGGACATGAGCTAGGAGTGCTAATCATACTACCTGCAGCTCACACTCGAGCTTTTCAGTGTTTGCTACAGATCAGTGCCAGGACAAAACAGTCTGCTGGAGACCAGCTCCCACTGGATTCCCTAGAGGGGGACAACCTAGGAGAGCTGTCGGCTCAGATGCAGTTTTTAGGGGATTGGTGCAGAGGACAGTCCTGCGTTAGTTGGGTGGAAGTTACGACCCAGCCTGATGATGCCTAGCTCTATAATTTGTCCTGCAAATCTTGCTCTCAGGAACATTGAAATAGTAATAGAGATGTAGCCGTGTTAGTCTGATCTTGCTGAAACAAAAGAAAGGACTATGCAGCACTTTAAAGACTAACAAGATGGTTTATTAGGTGATGAGCTTTCATGGGCCAGACCCACTTCCTCAGATCAAATTCTGGAAGAGAATTGGCATGACCATATATACATTGGAGTCACTCTAATGAAGTCAACGGGGACTAGAATTTGCCCAGCTGGCCCCGTGACATGGAGCTTGTTCTGCCGAAGGGGAACAACAAGAAAGGAAAGAAAATCAGATCCCGTACTAGGATCTGATTGCAGGATCAGGGCCAACGCCAAGATTAAAGTGCGGAGCCGCTGCCCTGCTCGATATCGGTGATTATAAATCACTTTATTTTTAAGAGCCCTCTCTCCAGCCCCAGAGCGTTTATTTGCTCTGCTATCTGATTTTACAATGTTGTATTTTCTCTCCCTATAAATAATTACAGACTCTCTAATGGATCTCAAACCTTGCATTACCTGAGCTGTCAGGAACTTGACAATTACGGCTCTGCCGGCTTCTCCCCTTTAAAGGGCTCTTCAAACATTCATTCACCCTCCCGCACACTCAGCAAGTATAATCCACCTCTTTCAGGTGGAGAAACTGAGGCACATCGCAACCCTGTGACTTAATCATGCTCAGACAGCCAATCAGCAGCAGGAATACAATCTGCAGGAGACCTGCCTCACAGCCCCTTCCTGCTGTAACCACTGGACAATACTGTCCCACGTCCCTTTTGCAAGCCACAGCCTCCCAGCACTAAGAGCCGAATGCAATAGTTTCATTGCCACTTTTCCCAGCAATGGGTGGCTTCAGGATCCATTTGCAGAGCCTATGCAGGGATTTTGGACTCAAACCAAACCGCTCCTGCTCCTCAGCATTGTAGGAAATATACTAAGCGGCTCTCCAGGTGTCACTTTCTGGGCAGATCATTCACACTGCATCATGCCATGATGGTTTTGTGGTGTCCTCGCTGTGCAGTGAGTTGGATGTGGACACGCTGGAGCATCAGAGGCAGAACCGAAAGCAGGGCCGGCCACAGGAATCAGCATTAATTCTGCCACCAGAGCTTCCCTTTTCTGGGTCTCCCAGGGAGATCAATGGCAAGGAACTTGCAAGCCGCACGGTAAGATTTCACAGCCAGCGAGTGGGCTTGGTGGCTGTCATTCCCCTTCAGGCATGCTCAGGGACCAGCCAGGTTATCAGAGAGGAACACTCAGAGCAGCCCCAAATGCCATAGCTGCTCCTAGAATGGCAGAGCATCAGGCTGTCATGGCTCACAGGTCATGCCCACTTGGCCCCTCAGCTCCAGGGCTCACTCTCACCTGGGGGGTCTGCCCCCCTGCCTCCGGGACGGTGCCTTTCAGGGCCTTCAGCCACCTGCCTCCACTGTGAGCCCCTTCAGAGGGTCTCCTCTGGACCCCCGGGGACTCCACTCCCACACCTTGTTCTCTAGACCAGAGCAACTATCAGCCAGCTCAAAACAGGAGGGTTTATTGAGCTTTGAACACTAGGGTTACCAGATGGTTTCAAAAAAATACCGGACACACTTGATCTCAGATTGGGGGGAGAGGGGGGCGGTCGGGAGGAGGGAGGGGAGGGAGCGGGGCTGGCCAGGAGGAGGTCAGGGGAGCGGGGCTGGATGGGGAGATCGGGGGGTAACCGGCCGGTAAGAAGCAGGGCTGGCCGGGAGGGGGCTGGGGGGAACGGGGCTGGCTACAGGGAAGCCAGCCTGGTGGGGAGCAAGGCTGGCCAGGACGGGGTTGGGGGGAGCAGGGTTGGCCGGGGAGGGAGCAGGGGGAGGGGAACCAGCTGGCGGGGAAGGGGCTGGCCCAGGCGCACACAGATCCCGGGGTGCTGCCCATCCTGCGCACGGTCCCGGCGGGGCGCACGGGCGAGTCCAGCCCTGGGTATTCCATCCCGCCCCGGCCCCGCCCCCCTCCTCTCTACTGTGTAGTTACATACTGCCTGGCTGGTAGACACACTCATGCAGCGTGAGTGCGTCTACCAGCCAGGCAATACGCAACTACATACTGATACTCGTGATAATAATAAAACTTACTTAATTAGAAAATACCGGACATTTCTATGTCTGGTATTTTCTCAATTTGTTTCCCGGACAGAACGCTCAAAAACCAGATTGTCTGGTTCAAAACCGAACACCTGGCAACCCTATATACAGCAAAGGATCTCTCAGGCCACAAGTGGTGGTTGGTTTGTATCCTCAGCTGATCTGGGAGGCCCCGTTCCTCATGGTCTCACCTTGTGCCCTCAGAACGAATGGGCATTTATTAATATCGATGAACATTTTTAAACTCTTTGATTACAACAAAATCTATGTCAGGTAACAACAACAAAGTTTTGTCTCTTACCAAATCGCATCTCGTACATCCTTCCACTTGCAGCTCTAAGCGGAGAGAGTGGGACACATTTTGGTCCGATAAGGATGCACATTTAAAAAAAAGGGTTGTAAAACTTATCAAAGGCCAAAAAATTAACAAGCATCTAAATCTGAGGCCCCCTTTGAGTTTGAGGGCCCGGCCAAATGGCTCTCCTGGCCTCCCTCCCTGATTAGCCCTTCTGACATGCCAGGGACTGGACTGGGGACCTCCAGACTCACTTGGGAGGGGACACACCGGCCTTTGCACAGCAGAAGTGCCCAGAACGACAGGCTCTGCTGGAAGCTTTGGCTTGGCGGATATTTCCTGGAATGGCTTGAGATCACTGAACTTTCTATGTGAGTCACTCTGTGAGATCCAGCAACTCCCTGGGGACTCCTGGAAATAAGACCCTCCCCACCCCCTGTCCTGGGTACAGAATTTTTATAGCTGCTCCACACTTCAGATCTGGAATCCCAGCCTCTGTCAGCTCCTGAGGCCAACACACGCTCAGGGCTTAAATCCAAGCTCTACATAGGCCAGTTCCACCTGGCTGGCACAGAATCATTTCAGCTGTTAATTTTATTGTTCTGGAGAGCGCCTGGGGATGCAGGGCATGAGAAGCACCAGAGACATGATGTGGCTACAGTTAACTGGATTCCAATCTGACCAGGAGATTGACAGAAACCGACTGGCCACAGGACTCCTAGGTGGGAGCCCTAACTTGAACTGAACACTCGGGGTGCTGCTCTGAGAAAGTCCTTCTAAGGCCAGGATTTTCAGAATGGCTCAAGTGCCCGCGTTCCACGCCATTTTTTTCAAATACACTGCACTCCCATTTCAGCCCCAGAGCCAGATTTGCAAATGACCTCAGAGCAGAGAGAGGAAAATCAGGCTGCTTGAATTTTGGGGCATCAGGGGGAGCTGAGTCATGGGCGCTGACCCTCTGAAAGTTTCTAAAGCTAAAAGCCAGGGCGTTAATTTCCTATAATATTGCTGCAATTCTGTAATTTCTGTCATATTGCTGACTTTGCAAGCCTTTTGCCTGTCGGCTTAACACAGAAAACGTACATATTTGGCCTCAGCAAACTCAAATGCACCTTACAATGCTGTACAGTAAACAATGCACCAAAGGCATGGGACGTATCGACAAGCAAAGAGGCAAGTACAGGATTCATCTCATCGTCATCCTCTCGTCTTGCTGGTGTCCCCTTTTCCCCTTTAGTTCAGCTTGTTCCTATAAAATCATTTGCCACAGAGCAGTTTGGGGACGGACTCCATTAATTCTCTTTGTTCACTGCAGAACAAAAACGCTATGTTTTTATTTTCATACCTACCTCTACTGAGGTCTGGGTTAGTGGGAGAAGAAGAATCCAAGAGTCCCCTGGACTTGACTTTTGGATGATTATTATTTGTATTTTCACAGGATACAGCCCAGGATGCACCGTGCTGGACAAATGCAGAACCAAGACGCTGTCCCTACCCCGCAGAGTTTAGCATCGAAGGCTAAGTCTACACTGGGAAGGTTTGGCAACAAAAGTGCTGTCGACATGCACATTGACAAAAGTGACAACCGCTCAAACTGGTTTTTCTGCCTCCCACTGTCGACATTTCATGGCCACATTGCTAGCACCTTGTCAAGAGAGCAAAGCATTGTGGATAAGCCTCCCACTGTACAGTGTTGTGGGAAGGCAGGGCTGATTCCTGCGCTTCTTGGGATTCCCTCATAGTTCTGTGAGCTCTCTGTGGTGAGGGATATCAAAGCCACCCAGCTGTCTCTCCAGCCCTCCCCATGATGCAGCAGTTGGCCTGCCCCTGTGTTCCTAGCAGGGCAGAACAGACACACTCCCATGATTTATTCTTTGTTTGTTCCCTAAACGGAGCAGCTCGCTCAGCTGTCAGATACTTCCTGGAGCTTTGAAAGGGGAGGGGCGCATGCTGCCAAGCAGCAGAGATCACAAAACACTGAGCACAGCCATCCTGACAGGCACTGTGGGATACTGACAGAAGTCAGTTCTCTTGACAAAACAAACAGCAGAGTCCACAATGGCTCCTTGGTGACAACAAAGGACGGGGAAAAGACAAAAGTCTCTCAGGGCTGAGAGGCTATGTCTACACTACAAGGTTTTTGCGCAAAAACCAGTGGTGCGTCCACACCTCAAGTGCGTTTTTGCGCCAAAAAAAAAAAAATACAGTAAATTGACAGGACAGAGGGCTTTTGCCGGTAGAGTTATTCCTCTCCCCATGAGGAATAACTCCTTTTTGCACTACAGCTCTTGCGCAAAAAGGCATGTGTGGACGCCCCTCAGGGGTTTCTTGCGCAAAAAGAGCCTATCCAAAAAAGCACAGGTGCTCTGATGGCCATTCTGTGAATGGCCATCAGAGCTTTCTTGCGCAAGAGCATCCATGCAGTGTGGATGCTCTCTTGTGCAAAAGCACATCACTTTTGCGATGCGCTTTTGAGGTGTGGATGTGCTTTTGCGCAAGAAGTTTTTGAGGAAGATCTCTTCCACCAAAAGCTTCTTGCGCAATAACCCTGCAGTGTAGACAAAGCCGAAATGTTTTTGTTGCCAAAACTGGGTGTTTTTCCTGACAGAAGTCGCAGTGTAAACGTTCTCACTGTTTTGTTGCCAAAAGGCAGTTTTGGGTGACAAAATGTACCAGTGCAGACAAGGCCTTCAAGTCAGAGTTTACCATCTGGACATCAGACCAAAGCCTTAGTGAAACTAACTGTCATGTGGTTCGATTTTTAGATCCAAGGGAAACCAGGACACTCCAGAGAGACTTAACCACTTTCATATTTATTGCAAGCTTTAAGCAGTTAATATAGTTGTTTAAATTTTATAAACCTTAAGAACAATGACTATACAATTTAAACCTTAAATACTATACATTCTAAAGCAATTAATACAGTGCAAAGCAATGCAAAAGCAATTAATAGAAGGTTATTACAATACAATAATTAAGCCTAGTCCACGTACACTTCACCCATATGCTACTTACAGTGCCAGCAGGTGGTCGTGGTCCCTTTGATTCCCACCCATCCGGACACCATGCACTGCTGTAGGTGGTGTGAAGGGTCTTTTACTTCTAGTTACAACTAGCAGGACCTGTGGGTCAGTCCTGCTCTCTCACTCCTTCTGATTATCTTTTCTACACCTGTATTTATACTCGACTCGGTCGTTCCAGCAATATCTAGCAATTGATTACGTATCATGCCCATATTTGGGATACATCCTGCTACTCAGGCTGTACTATACAGGCTGTACTGATTGACAGTTCTATGGCTGTATCTGTGATTTTTGCGTATCAGAAATATTATGTACCAGTACCAGGTTTCTCCCGTGCTACATCTACACTGCGCATTGTTGCGCAAGAAGATTTGCAAATGAGGCGCGGCGATGAATATCAACGCGCTTCATTTGCATACCTCATGAGCCGCCATTTTTGTGGAAGGGGCTTTTGTGCCAGAAGGAGCTGTCTACACTGCTCCTTCTTGCGCCAAAAAACCCTCTTGCGCAGGAGCCGTTCTTCCTGAAAATATGCGGCAGAACAGCTTCTGCGCAAGATGGGTTTTTCTGCACAAGAAGGAGCAGTGTAGACAGCTCCTTTGCGCAAAAGCCCCTTTGGCAAAAATGGTGGCTCATTAGGTATGCAAATGAGGTGCGGCGATATTCATCGCCACACCTCATTTGCATATCTTCTTGTGCGACAATGCACAGTGTAGACATAGCCCCAATGTTCTTGGCAGGGTGTCACTACACCATAATCCCTACACACAATTGCTTAAAACACCCCTGACTCTCAAAGCTTCCCGCCCTAGCCTGCTCTGCGTGCGGACATGCACCAGACTTGCGACAGGCCTGGGTTTGCTTTGGTAGAAATCCACACTTTGGGCAAGACAGCCATTGTTAGTCCGGTCAAGGCAGGGCCGGACAACGCAGACTTTATTATTCTGGTCAAGACGGGGTTATCCAGGCTCCCCTACACTAACCATCCCAGTGGGTTTGTTCCCATGTGGCCACGCGACCCTGGGCAGGTTTGTGGGCCAGCTCCAGCAGCGGGAGGACTCAACACAAACTGATTTTATTATTTACATTTGTCAGGAAAACATTTCTGTCATATTGCTGACTTTGCAATCCTTTTGCCTGCCTGCTTAATACAGAAGACATGTATTTGGCCTCAGCTCACTCAAATGCTCCTTACAATGCTCTGATAAACCGATGCACCAAAGGCATGGGAGGTAGTGACAAAGCAGAGCAGCGAGTACAGGATCCATCGAGGGGCTGGATTACCCAATAGGCAAAGCAGGGGCACAAAAAAAAAAGAAAGATTTTACGGTATAGTATTGCTTTTATTTTGAATTACATATGGGGGGGGGGGGCACCATAATCTTTTCAGTGCTTAGGGCCTCCAAAGGTCTTAATCCAGCCCTGGATCCATCACATTGTTGTCTTCTATTCTTGTTGGTGCTACCTTTTTCCTTGGGCATGTTTCTATAAAGTCATTTGCAGCAGACCAGTTTGGGAACTGACGCGCCATCAATCCTCTTGCTTCACTGCAGATATTGCCAAAATGAAACACACTTGTTACCGTAAAACAATTTTTCCCCGGCTCCTACTTACTGGCAACTCCGCTGCATACAAATGTTGGGAGACGTTTTACCAAATCGAGGAACCACGTGAATCAAAATCCTTTGTTATATTATTCTTACAAAGCCCACTATTTATACTTTTTTGGCATTAAAAGGAAATAAAACAATTCTATAGAGGCAGGGGAAGGAAAATGCTTTCGCAAGCTTGTGTATGGTGACTCCAACAGTGCGGAAGGCACTATCTTTGTTGTGCAGCAGGGTAGGACCAAAATGGCATAATTTTTTATTCTTTTAAAAAATCTTTTGATTTTGAGTTTGTCTTTGCAGGCTCAGCACAAAACATCATTTGGGAACAAACAATTGTTTGTTAAGGCTGAAACGTTACCCTCCCTCTCATGCATGCAGTTATAATTGATGACCATACCGAATACATAAAAACAACTTTCAAACTAGAAGCAGAAATCAGCATTTTAATGGCAGCTGAAAAGCAAGCTATTTTAAATATTTTACACAGTCCCTGCTGTACCCAAGTTGAGGTTGAAGCGGATAAAAAAGCTGAAGGAAACCCCGTTTCCCCCTTTTCACGACGCACAATTTTCCGGTGGAACTCATTGCTACAAGATACCACTGAGCTCAAGAGTTTAGCAGGATTCAGAAAAGCAGAGGATGTTTCTATGGTGGGTAATGAGAACGTCCCAAATTATCAGAATAAAGATTTTTTTTAAGGAAAAGAAAGACAGTTAGAATGGTTATAAATAGGGTTCCTTGGTTATTTTCCACAGAATCTTCTTTTGGCTAGAAAATGGTTTTTTGATTGGACAGAAATCGTGGCAGCAATATTTTTCTCCTCATCAAAATTTTTAACCCCCAAAAAATCTTCTCTCTCTTTTTTTCCAGTTTTTGGTTGCTGACAAGCCATATTTTTGGCTTTCAACAAAACCCTGATAAATGTAAAGACCATTTTTTGAGAAAAAAGTTATTCTCACTGAAATTTTTCGCAAGGGAAATAAATTCATTTTCCAACCAGCTCGACATCTAAAGTTTCCTGCTTCAAGGCATGAGCTGACTGACATTCAGCTGACAGATTCAAGAAGCAGCTTCCCCTAGGGATAAGTTATCCCATAACTGGTGTTTTCTGGCCCTTCCTCTAATGCAGCAGATGCTGGCCATGGTCAGACACAGGGCACTGTCCGTACATGAATTCTTACCATTCCTGTTTTCCACAGCATCTCCCGTTTATGGTCCTCCAGGTACTTTACTAAGGCCAGGTCTATACTGCCAGGGAAAATCGATGTAAAATATGTAATTCCAGCTACGACCATTGCACAGCTGGAATCAACATACCTTCCACCGATTTTCTGGGGTGACCCCACAGCTGAGAGGTCAATGGGAGAAACTTTCCGGTCGACTTCCCTGACTCCTCGCGACTATGCGGAGTGCCGCAGTTGACAGGTAAGGGAGTTTGGAGAGGCGGGAGGGTCTAGGTGGGAGTGCGAAGTCTGGGCAGGAGAGAGGGTGCAGGAGCAGGGTGGAGGTGCGGGGTCTCGGTGGGGTGTGTGTATGAGAGGCACTTACGTGGCGCTGTGCCGCCTGCCACTCCCAGGCTCCGCCCCCATCGCTCCCATTGGCCATGATTGCGGCCAGTGGGAGCAGCGGGGAACGCCTCCAGGCGAGCGGTTTCCTGTGCCACCATTCCCAGGAGTGGCAGCATGCGGAGCTGCTTCCTGCCCCGGTGAGCCAGATCCAGCCTGCGAGACTCACCCCTCCCCGCAGTGGGAAGCCGGCCCTGGTGTTCCAATCTTGTGGGGGTTGGGGTCGCGGGGCGGGAGCGCCAGCACAGACTCCCTCCTGCAAAGGGAAGCAAGCCTGAGTCACCTACAACATGGCCGTGGACCACACTTTGAGAATCACTGTATTACAGTAACACCCAGCAGTCAGGTGGACCCAGGGTGGGAAGAGAAACTGAGGCACGGGGGCAGGAAAAGGTCTTGCCCAATGTCCCCCAGCAGAGCAGCAGCAGAGTCAGGACTAGAACCCACGTCCCCTCCATCCGATTGTTTTGATGAGTTCAATTAACCAAACTGCACATAAAACGTGGATCTTCTTTTCCCAGGACTCTCTCCCCGGGATGGGCTGTGTTTGCCCAGCCCAGTGACCAGGCCTCCTGGGTTGAGCGTGGCAGAGATGCCAAGGACGAGGCGCTCCCAGTTGGGCCCATCAGCCGCTACCAAGCCTGCCATTGGTTGTTGCATCACTGATGCACATGTGAAAGCAGCGCTGGTAGGGAATTCAAAGCCCAGGAAAATCTCACAGTTGGGTCAGAGCCGAATCCAGGAGGGCTAGTGTCTTTCAAGGCAGGAGAAAGGGAATGGGGTGCAGTCCCTTTGGGGGGAGTTAATTGCTCAGCGAAATTCCCTAGCTAGGCCATCCTTTTGGCCATAGCAGGCCAGTGCTGCCCGTCAGGCTGTGCAGTACTGCTTTGTACTCGCCCGGACCCACGTGGGAGTTGCAGCCTTGGTGAATCAATAACCCCCCATTTAGAGGCCTGACTCCGTATTGTCCGCCTTAAATTACTGCATCACAACCAATGTTCCCTCTATTTTTTTCCACTCGTGTGCAGAATAAATGTTGTTCTGTGCACCAAGGCATGGGTGGAGGTGCACCACCCAAAGAAACATGCTGCAGGCTGGAGCCGCTCTGCTGATCCGCTGAGCGGCATTTGCACCTCTGCTGGGTGACCTCCCACAGGCTCAGCTGCCAGGGAACGCTGGCCATAATTCTCACGGACAGGGCTCCGCTCAGCGGATGGAGAATAAGCGTCCCAGAGTGTGGGGCAACGTCCTTGACTGGAGAGGGTGTTTCCAGAGAAGGAGGGGGCAGATGCAAGAGGATTGCAATGATGGATGGAAGGGCACGATGCAGACAGTTCACCTGCTAGAAGCCCTGCATCAGAGGTCAAATGCCCTTGCGCTGCCCAACCTGCCTGGCAGAGCACCGCCCTGTGGGCCCGACGGGAGTGGGTGCAAAGGGCTGGCAGCGGACAGCAAGGGCCTGATCCTGAAGGGAGCCGCCATTGGGGGGAGGGGGTGTGTGCAGCAGGATCAGGCCCGTGGAGTGAGCTGGGAGGAAACACTCGACCCTTCAAGGTGAGAGCTGCCGGCATCCACCAGAGATGGCGCCAGGCAAGTGACATCCACCCTGCTCCATGCGGGGGGCAGCGATAAAATCAGCAGCTGATCTGTCATCCTTCCCTGTCCCTGCTAACAGCTCCGGCTCCTCCCCAGCCTCTCGCCCCTCACCGCAGTCCGCGCGGAAAGCCGGCCTCCCTGCTCATCCCCCCGGCCGCCACTGCAGCCCCTGTTGTGCCCCCTCCAGCATGCGCTTAAGCCCCTCAAGTCCCACTGGCGCTGACATCAGGCTTCTAGTTTGGCACGTGCCCACGGACCTTGCTGAATCAGGGCCTATGTCTGGAGCTTCCCCCGCACCCACCAAAAGCAGCTCCGCCATACCCAGCCCAGATGCCCACAGTGACCATGGCGCCCCGGAAGCCGTGAGCACCCAGAGAGATTTAAGTCAAGGGCAGGCCCACCTCAGCGCCGGGATTTTAGCTGCGCTGACAGAGCTGAGCTGGAGCAAGTCCAGTGTAGACGCGATTCGCAGCCATGCAGCCTACTCCAGTTTCAGAGATCGGAAGAAGACCTCCGACTGATCAGCTTGGACCGTCCAGAACAGCCCCCGCCAGCCTCCGCTCACCATCACGTCTGTAGTTCAGTGTTGCTTTGATGTGCTCGCTGTCGGGCCGGGCACTGCCCAGACCCTGACCGAGATCACTGCCCGGACCTGACTGAGATCAGCCTCCAGTTGAGCCAAGCACTGCACAGACCCAGGTGAGATCACGGCTCCACTGTGGCAGGCACTGTACAGACCAGTGTTCCCTGTAAGCGACGTGCTTGTGCGGCCACTCAGAAGAGATTCAGATGCTGCCCAGCTGATTAGAAGAGCATCAACAACTACGTTTTTGATTTCTACTGGTGGTGCACATTTGCGCATGCCTGGGTGCATATTAAAATTTATTCCACACATGGATGGAAAAAATCCGCACATGGATGGGAAAGAGTAAAGGGAACATTGGTGCAGATCCCAACCAAGATCAGGGTCCAGCTGAGCCAGGCACTGCACAGACCCAAGGGAGATCACGGCCCCATTGTGCCAGGCACTGTACAGAGTGCAGATCCTGACCAAGACCCGGATCCAGTTGTGCCAGGCGCTGCACACACCAGACAGAGCTCAGGACCCACCCCTCTTTCTCTTTTGCTTGTATTTCCCCACATGGGAGGGGCAGAGGAAGCAGGGGGTGGGGCAAAACGCAGGCCAAGTCCTGAAATGCTCGGTTAGAAGAGGAGATGGCACAGACCCCCAACAATAGCAGCGCGGTTTTTCCAGGCGATGCAGCTTCCATTACAGCCCAGCCTCCTGGGCACTTCAAGGCAGCGCTGGCTCTATGAACAGGAATGGCAGAGGCAGCAATGAATGATGGGGTGCGAAATGTGGACAAGGACAGAAAACCCTCTCTCTGCCCTCCCCCAGGCAGGCGAAGGCACTGGGGGCAACCTCGTGAGCATTCATAAAAAGCTTCTGGCACCCGCTAAGGCAGCGCTGGGTGAGCGTTTCCATGCCTACCCCAAACATTTGCATAACCTGGGCCCTGGCCTCCGTGTGTGTCCGCGTGAGGAGCGAGCAAATTACCTGGCTCCTGACAGACACGGCAATTAGACTCGGACATGAGTGCTAGGCAGGTCAGGAGTGCTAGGCAGCATCGCAGCCCTGGGCTTGCCGTGTGTCACGCAGTGTGGGGAACCACCGGGCCCTGCACCCCCGTCCAGCCAGCCATGACTCTCAGGCAGCAGGTAGAATGGAAGGGTGATGGGTTCACAGGGACACAGCCTTGTAACGGGAGCAGTCAGCTCCATCCATCTTGGAGATAGGGGGGACCAGCACCAGGACTCTGGGCTCCCTGCCTGCCCCCCCAAGCCAGGTGGACTCCCTGCATCCTAAGCCAGCTGAGACCAACTCACACACTCAGCAACCGGCCCCCAACCCTGCAGGCAGCCCCGCCTCCTCCTTTGTCCAGCTTCCCCTGGCAAAAGGTGTCACCTGATTGCATCTTCCACCTAGGCTCAGGTGACAAGAGAGCCTGGGCCATTGTGTCCGTGCTGGGCTGGGCAGCCAGGGGCAGCCTCCCTTCAGTGAGAGTCACACCCAAAACTCCCATCCCCAGCCAGGCATCAGTGCAGTGCCCAGGGAAACTGAGGCACACACACACACACACACACGTGCACACAGTTACAACAGAGCAGTGCAGGACAGCAGGAATCCCATACAACATAACAAGCAAACAGCATGAACACAACCCCCACACGGTGCCATCCAGATGCAGAAGAAACGCGCGCCGTATTTGGGGCAAAGGGCGACCTTTTGGAAGTGGGGTTAGAAAAAAAAAAGTATTAATAACTGTTCCATTTCTGTTCCGTTCAGACAGCCCCGCCACACTCCAGGCTCTGTGGATGATTCTTACTTAAATCTCAGAGCCCTTCCATGAGGTCACATTGTTCACAGGAGGAATCCTGGACGCAGGTTTGAAACCAATCATGTGATTCATCAGTGCCTCTTTCTGCCCCCCCCTCCCATTTTTTTCCTTCTCCTCCCCTCCTCCCCCCCTCATTTATTTTGGTTCTGGACATCCAACACTCCAGTCATCTGAAGAAGTGGGTTGTGCCCATGAAAGCTCATGAAACCATCTACCAGAGTTGTTGACTTGAGTCCCACAACTTGAACTCGAGTTGGACTTAAGTCGCCTAGGTGACTCGACTTGAGACTCGACTCAGGTTCATTGTTTGTGACTTGAGTCTCGACTGGAGACTTGCTAATTTTGTTAAATCGACTTGGTGAAAAAATTGTCCGAAAATGCCAGTGTTGTTAGTAACAAACCGCCCACAGCGGCAATCACAGCCCCGCCTCCCAGCTGGGAGTCCCAGCTGGGAGGCGGGGCCATGACCGCTGCTCTAGGCGCATCAGAAGCGGGGGGGGGACAGCGGGGAGTGGCTAGGACTCCCAGCAAGTACGATTTATGTTAATAAATGAAAACCGATAGTGATTATTGTTATTTATCGATATTGATGGCTTGTACAAAAGTGACTTGACATTTTTTAAATTAAGACTTGAGACTCGACTTGGGACTTGACTCGAAAGTAACTTTAGGGACTTGAGACTCGACTTGGGACTTGACTCGAAAGTAACTTTAGGGACTTGAGACTCGACTTGGACTTGACAATGATGACTTGAAGACAACACTGCCATCTACATATTTTGTTAATCTTTAAAGTGCTACCAGACTATTTGTGGTTTTTAAAGTTTTCCCTGTTACAGGCTAACTCGGCTACCCCTCTGAAGCAGTAAATTACTGTTGTTCAGCTTGTAGAACAATGTAAAACTCTGGAAGAGGGAGCACCAAATTGAGTATGCAAATCACTGTGTCCTGATTGGCTGATCTGAGCTGCATGAGAACTATTTTACCTTCCAGCGTGTAATTTTTTCTCTTGATCTCTGACTTCACCAGTCCTCGTTACTGAGCCTGCATGAGGGACATCCATGGTGCTTAGTCGCTATCACACTGGGACCATAAAAGGCCCCTCAATATAAATACAGTACAAGCTGTGTTATCCAAGTCATGTTAATATGCGGAAAAATTGGTTAACTGGCAGCTGTCATAGATGACAATATAATCCCTCCTTCAGTTAACTGGAAATGTGATGCCCAGAACTGGACACAATACTCCAACGGAGGCCTAATCAGTGCAGAGTAGAGGGGAAAAATTACTTCTCGGGTCTTGCTCACCACACTCCTGTTAATGCATCCCAGAATGCGGTTTGCTTTTTTTGCAACAGTGTCACATGGATGAATTCTGCTTAGCTTGCGCGGGGCAGAGCTAGATCACAATTACAAAGGGGAAACTGAGGCGCAGAGCGAATGCTCACAGCCATAATTTTAACGGCCACATGATTCCCCCAGAGCTCAGCTCTTGTTTGATTACTTAAAGAAGGGCCAGACATACAGACACATTCCTGCCCAGCAGCTGGGATTGGTCCTGCCTTGGGCAGGGGGCTGGACTTGATGACCTCGGGAGGTCTCTTCCAGCTCTATGATTCTATGGGGAATTCCCCACTGACAATGGGGACCAAGCGCCTTCGAGAATCTGTCCCCCGGGGTGGGATTCCCAGGATAGGTGGCCGTCTGGCCCAGTGCCACTCACCCAAGATGTCTGCAGAGCCAGGAATCTCACTCGTAGTGCTGCATGCTTGATCCACCAGCCCATCCCTGCACCAATGGAAAACAGAAGACGTCCCCTGTTCAGGAATGAAGCATTTCCACCCACTTTCCATGAAGCTTCTTTGTCCTACCCGGATCCCTTCTTGCCCACGTCTTCCACGGATGCATCAGCCAGCAACGAGGCAGAGTCCCTCTCCTCCCGGCCCCACACTAAATTCTCCCCCCCGTGCCACTAAGCAAACAGCATCACACATTCCCTGGTTCTCCCGAAACACCCCCGGCGTGAAAAAAGTGCCCATGCGTCACTGTTAGTGGAGAGACTTCTATTACTTTAGGGCGGTCGTTGTCTCCTTCTGTTGCACCTTTTAATTAAAATCCACAAAAGGTGAGCTCCACCAGCCCCCTCATCTAATTGCCGGGAGCAAATTTGTATTGTATTGAAAAGTGGGTTTAATTTTGCATTGAGTTTTCTTTTGAAAGGAAGCCCGGGGCTTTGAAGCACGCCCGTGAGCCCTGGAAACGCCATCGAAGGGGGAGAGAGGGAATAAGGGGGGGTTGTTACATGCTCCCTCTGAAACAGTTATTGTCGGGGAGTTCCGTGCTTCCTTGAACGAGCGCTGACTTGCCCCAGCATCATCGGGCGCAGGAGGAAAAATTCAAATGAAACTGATGAGAGGCCCAGCCGCTGACTTACCTCCAATTATAAACAAAAGCTCCCTGGCATGCTGATGCTGGCATTTGATGTGTACATTAATTATAAATAAATGATCTACACTTAATGTTGAAATGAAATTCCAGATAAAGCTTTATATTTAGAAGAGCACCGCGTCGGTACATAAATATTTATGCCGGCAAGCTGGATGGGCCAGGACTGCTTCCCCGTGATTACGCTAGCACAGATGCTGGAGTGGCCCACCCCATTGGCTCCTCTGGGATCGCCTAGGGCAGGGGGTTTCAAACTTTTTTTCCCCGCAGCCCAGTTGAAGAAAATTGTGGATGCCACGACCCAACAGAATTTGACTAGAGTGAGGGCTCCAGGGTGGGGCTGAGGATGGGAACTTTGCGGTGCAGGAGGGGGTTCCGGCTTTGGTGGGGGATCAGGGCTGGGGCAGGAGGGTCTTATCTTGAGTGGCTCCCGGGCAGCGGGGCGGCTAAGGCAGCTTCCTGCCTCTCTGGGCACCGCAGACCAGGCTGCACTCTAAAAGCAGCCAGCGGCAGATTCCCAGCCCATGGGAGAGCGGAGCTAGTGCTCGGGGCAGGGGAGCCCTGTGCGCTCTGTCCCCCTCACCTAGGAGCCAGGCCTGCTGCCGGCCGCTTCTGGGGTGCAGCGCAGTCTGCGGTGCCAGGACCGGCAGGTCGCTGCCTTAGCGCCCCCATTGGTCACCTGATCCCCCTGCAGCACCGAGACCCAGCGCCCGACATTCCACCACCCAATCCCGAGATGCGACCCGTCGTGTGAAAACCACTGGGCTAGTGCTTAGAGGAAGGGCCCAGGAGATACTCCAGTGTTACTCTTCCAGGTCTGGCCGTCATCTTGGAACACTAGGGGGCGCTCCAGGGAGCTGGGCGGAGCTAATATTTAGCGGGTAAACAGGTTGAGCCGAGTAGCTATAGACTGTTTAGTCTGATGCCAATCCCGGGCCAAATTACAGCAAGGCAGGTACGGGAGGCTGTGACCAGCCTCTCCTTTCTCCTCTCCAGGAAAGCCCTGACTCCTGAGCCCGGTGGGTCCACCAAGATAGCTGCAATGATGAGGAGCCCCACCCCCGATTCCTGCACCCAACGGTAGCTTTCAGGCTGGCTGCGTCCCTTCCTGGGCTCTCCAGCGGGCGAGCTCCTGACCTCGCTACCAGCAGGTGTCCGGGGTGTCTCCTACCTTAGCCACACCCAGGGCTTGATGTTTTCTGAGGCCAGGTCCGGCCTGGAAACACGTCGGTGAAATCGGCACGGCTGTGCGACGCAGTTACACCCACCTGGCCCCCGTGAACAGGGCTAAGTTGGTAGGAGACGTCTCCTGTCAGCATAGCCGCAGCCCCTCGGGGAGGTGGTTAGCGACGGCGAGGGGAAAAGCCCGGCCTTTGGCCTAGCAGCGTGGTCGGTTTTACACACAGACCTGCCCTCCAGGGCCGGGATGCCGGTGGCCAATCAAGGTGGCTTTAGGGAAAATAGGTCTCACCTCGGCGGTTTGCTGAGCTCCCAAGCTGGTTTGATTCTGGCATCGGTGCTGCCAACACTCCCTCTGCCATGGGGCGTCTGAGTTAGCCTGCCCCACCTGTCCTGCATCGGGGCAGGACTTTGCAGCCCCACGCTCCAGCACGGGTGGCATCTCCTCTCCATGCAGCGATGGCAGGGAGCAGGGCTCCCAGCCTGGCGAGGGAGCGGCAGGGGACAGTGCCCTGCCGGGGCGAGAGCCGAGGACGGGCGGGCCCAACAAGCACCGTGTCCGTGACAGGCACTGGCACCGTCTGGGCCTGCCGCTTCCGATGCCCGAGCGGGGCCGGCATTGGCCAGGCTGGGGAGAGACAGGCTCTCGTCTGGGAGGCGGTGGTGGTGCCGTTGGTCTGTTATTGGAGGCCGTGAGTGAGGGTCACACAGAGGACACAAAGACCCCCATTCACCCCTCTGCTGGGTGGAGAAGGGAGGCAGTGGGTGCCCCGTCCTGCTGGCTTGAGGGTGACATGTCTGCCCTAACTTGAGCCCCTGGGGGGGTCAAAATCACCCCCTCTCCTCTGGTTCGCCCCCTCCGTCCGCTCTCTCCTGCATCTGCCCCCTGTGCTCTGTCCAGCTGCCCACCAGGCAGGCCTGACCTTTGCGCAGTTTCTCCAGCGCGGCGGCACCCCCGACCGAGTGCCCTGCAGGGCCCTGCAAGGCTGCGGGGAGTGGGTGGGGTGGGCACGGCCCTCAGCACGCGGAGGGCTCCCGAGAAGGGACCAGCGACCTCCCTTCCTGTCTTTCGTGTGTTTCAAGCGGAGCCACCGGTGGTCTGGAGTCCTGGGGAGGTCGGGGCAGCGTCTCCCCTGCACAGTCAGCACCGCCGGCGACGTCAGCACAGCCGACCTCCCGCCTGCTCATCAAGAAACGGAGGAGCCCGGCTCATGGGGCTAATCCTGGTTCATCGGACGGAGCAGGAGGGCGGCCTTGGAACGTGGCTGTCAGGGCCAGCTGCCCTGACAGCTCAATGGGAGTGCTGCCTGTTGTAAGTGCGCTCAGAGGGGTGACAGACAGACCCACACTGGGCCCAGCTTGCACACGGGGGCTTCGCTGCTCTTCAAACTCCAGCCAGGGAGAGCCGTAGCACCCGCCAGCGCGCGCCGTCTGCTCCGATTGCAGGAGCCACCCGGCTGAAGCCTGCAGCAAGACAGCCCGGAGGACTAGGACTTCGCAGAGGGTCCTGGGTCCTTACTACCTAGGGGCAAGGGACTCCTGGCTAGATGGGGCGGCTCCAGGACTGGGGAAGTTGGGAACCACACGCTGCCAGCTCTCACATCATCCTGGTCTCCTGATGCCAGTTAAAGTCCCGGGGGCAGTTCACGCTCGACCTTGCACAGACACCCCCACTCCACCCCCCGGTCTCTCAGCAGGGGGGTGGAGGAGTCCAAAGTGACGAAGGGGGGAAAAGCGAGATAGAGGGTCACCGGTCCCTGCTGAGCTTGTGGCCTGCACCTCCCGCCGCCCCCCTCTCTGGCTACAACGCTTCTCTGTCCGGAGCAGAACGTGCCTGCTCTTTCCTGAAGGTTACTCCTGCCTTCGGGGCTCAGAAAATGTCAGGGAGGCCAGCTCCGTTCCAGCGACAGAAATAGCCAGTTCCCCGCAGAGTAAACCTAGATTCCTTTTTTAATGACAATTTACAGGCACGGGGAGTGCGGGTTCCTCTCCTGGAGCCGCTCAAATGGCAACACCGCCGCTGGTCTTAAAGGGACCATGGAGCATGAGCCGCCAGACTGACTCCCCGCTGCTAATCATGCCCAGAGCCTTCATGGGGCGTCACATGCGGCACCTGCCAGGCAACGTACATGGGGAAACTGAGGCATGGCAGCGCCCAGGGTTGATGGCCGAGCTGGAATGAAAACCCAGGTGGCCAGACTCCCTGTCCAGGACTCCATATCCCAGGCTTTCCAGCAAGGGAGCCTAGAAAGATGAGCCATTAACGCAGGGATAGTCTGGACTCTCCTCCTCCAGCCTGCCCAGCGCACAGAAAGGAAGCAGAATGCAGCGCTGGCTACATGGATCCTCCAGAAACACACCAGCTCTGGAGTCCCCTGCCTGCCCTCTGCACAGCAACCCACCCTGCACACGGGGGCCGGGAACCTTTTTGGGCCAGGGGACGCTGACCCACAGAAAAATCAGACGGGGGCCACACACAAGTGAGAAGCTGCCCTGGCCCCCCGCAGGAGAAGGAGAAAGACACTCCCCGTATTCCCCTTGCACACCAGAGCCTAGGCTAGTAGATTTTGTGTGCTCCAGCCCTGCGGGGAAACGGCGGAGGGTGTGGACTCCCCAGGGCTGGCAGGGAGGGAGGCCCGAGACTCGGGGGCCAGATCCAGGCAAGCCAGGGGCCACATCCAGCCCCCAGGCCTTAGTTTCCCCTCCCCTGCTGCACAGGGACCCCGGAAGCATGGCACACAACACCGCCGTGTCATGCTGTCTGAAGGAGACAGCTGACACTAAGTACACCCACAGCCAATAGAGGTGGAAACCTGCTCTTGCCTCCCCATCCAGGAGTCGGGGTCAGGGGCCAGGTGCTGTCTACGCTGCTGCAGAGCACCTGGCCCCTTTCCTTTCATAGGCATGATGCTTCCTGCACCCCTTGCCCAGTGGGACGATTAGATTCCAACAGAGACATGCTGGAGAGCCCCTGTGCTAGGGGACCCACGGCCCAGGCTGCTGCAGCTGGGCCAAACACGGAGATTTTGCTTCCAAGCATGGAGCCGTGAGGTTAGCCACCCGTGGCTGCAATTTACACACTTCCACATAGCAAATCTGTGCTCGGTCTGTTGGGGTTTAGGTGATGTGCAAACTGCATCACCTTGCTGCTCTGTGACTCCCCCTACCCCGTCAAAGCGCCAAACGTCCAACCCAGCATGCTACGAGCCAGGGGAAACCACTGATTCGCCAGTTCGCTTCATGAATAGCGTCACGGCCCTATTCGCTGACTGTCAACCGCTCGGATGACCAGGAGACTCTGCCACGGGTCGATTAAGGGCAGCTGAAATGGGCTGGAGGGGACATTTGAGGCTACATAATGGCGCTTTTAATAGCATTTGGAGAGGTCATTGGTGTTATCCAGCACCTTCACTGCACGGCCAAGAAAAGAGTGAAACGGCTGAATATTGACTCTGCTGCAGAAACCGCTCCTTACACTGCTGTCCTGGAGTGAAAGGAGATAATCCAGGGTGTTGGAAACAACCCCCCTGGGAACACAGTGGGTACTAGGAGAGACGGTGGCTAGTCTGGGCAATCAGAAAGCACTAGGCATGGAGCTAAGACAGAACAGGGCCAGGTATGTTGGGCACAATTAAGTGTAAATGCTCCTGAATGAAGACACATGGGTTTATATCACCCAAGTCCTTGGCACACGACTGCCCCTGAAAAGCGCTCCGCCCCTCTCCCTTGTGCTGGCTTGTGTGCCAGCAGCTACTGCCACACAGGCCCTGTCCCAAAGACTTTGTGGTCCACATAGACTAGACCCACAAAACACAGAAGACAAGAAGATTATTTCCGTTTGGCCGAGGGGAAACTGAGCCGAGATGAAGGGACATGCCAAAGGGCGTCTGGGGAGTTCTGTGGCAGAGCCGTGAATTGAACCCAGCTGTCTTGAGCCCACTAGCCACAAGCCAGCCTACCTCAAGACAGACCTTAAGGGGAAACTAAATGAATTTTCAATTACCTCCTCCCCCTTCCCCGGCCCCCAAACAAAATCCCACCTGTTTCTTTCTGCAGTTTCAGCTCCAGGCACTTCCTCATTACCTGGGGGAGAGAAACTTTGCAAAGCCCACATGTGACAGGGTGAGGTCACAGCAGATCCCTTGGGGGTGCTGCCTTGAGTGCTGACACGGCCACTGCCACTCACCTTCCTGCTCTCCGGGGCTTCTCACCACCTGGTCCTGCTGGGCCAGCTCGGCTGGTCTCCCCCAGCTGAGCTCCCCCACCCTGAGAAGCAGTACAGACACTGAACCTCTTCAGGTCCAAGGAGAGTGCAGTTTTGGGCCCAGCTTCCTGGGATACCACTCCGCAAATGGGATCAACCTCTCCCCCCGCAGTGAATTACCTGGGTAAGCCCCTTTAGCAATGAAAGGGAGAATGTGCACACTGGTTGCCCCTCCAGGTAACAATTATTGAGAAAATGAAAGTGAAGTGATTTTTATTAAGTACAAGCTGAGCAAAGTAGGTTACAAATCAAAAGAAACAAAACCGCTTCACTAATTCTACACTGAAACCTCCGTGCAAACTTTTTCAAACTCACCCTAAAGCCTCTTTTCCAGCTGCCCCTCCAAACCAGGGCTGTCTCCCCACCCAGGGGTCTGCGGCTCCTTTCTTCAGGTGCAGCCCAGCCTGAAAGACATAAGACGCCTCCCTTCCTCGGCTTTTTAAAGAATTCCCTTATTGCCGGGATGGCCGACCAGTTAGAGACTAAGAGCCAGAATAGCTGTGGATAGTAATGCAAAGAGCCCCGTATAATATATTTATTTCTATATAGCTGTAAAGCACATATTATATATTTACTTTTATATAGCTATAACCCTAAGGCACCCCCCAGCCTCCCTCCTCTAACCCAATGCCCTCCCCCTCCCCCAGAGCCAGGCACCCCCAAGACCCCACCGCTCTAACCCAATGCCTCTTCCCTCCCCCAGAGCCAGGCACCCCCAGCCCCTACCACTCTACGCCCCAGTACACACTGGCTATGTCTACACTGGCATGCTCTTGCGCAAAAACTCTTTAGCGCAAGAGTTCTTGCGTTAAAGTAGTTGTGCAAGAGAGTGTGTACACTGGCATGTGCTTTTGCGCAAGAGCATCCATGCCAGTGTAGACGCTCTCTTGTGCAAGAAAGCTCCGATGGCCATTTTAACCATAGGGCTTTCTTGCGCAAGAAATTAATGTTGCCTGTCTACACTGGCCTCTTGCGCAAGAACAGTTGCTCAAAAGGGCTTATTCCTGAGTGGGAGCATCATAGTTCTTGCGCAAGAAGCCCTGATTTCATATAGTAGAACGTCAGTTTACTTGCGCAAGAACACACGGCCAGTGTAGACAGGCAGCAAGATTTTGCGCAAGAGCGGCCGCTTTTGTGCAAGATCACGCCAGTGTAGACACAGCCCCTGGGTTTCACCGGAGCCGCCACTGCAGCCACACACGTTTCCCTCCTGGCGCAGGGGCGCATGCGCAGAGCGGCCGTAAATCATCCAGGCACGTGGATCCAAAGACAGTCGAACATTCCCTTGAAGGCAGGTGCCGCCGCCTCCTCCCCGAATCCCGAACTATGTTTGTGTTTTCAAAAAGCTGTCCAGACAGCAGTTTAACATGGGGACACGAGGACATCTCCGGGAAAAACTGGCAGTACGGTACGAGCCACATTTCTATGAGCAAACAGCCGCATGCGGCTCGAGAGCCGTGGGTTGACCACCTTATTGTATGGGGCGTCACCTGGCCCGTCCCTACCAACCGCTGCTAAGACTTAAGGACAGAAGGCTATTTGCATAGCCAGACACCGAGGACTCCCTTGATGGCTTTCAGTCACACATTTAACAATCAAAGTATTCCCTACTCCACATGTCTAATTTTACACACACGCACGATACACACATCAAAATGAGATAAACAGAACCAGCAGGTCATGACATGAAGACTGAGGGGTTACAGGAAATAATTTGCGCAAAGCCCCTTTGAGTTATGCATATTCATGTCCTGGGGGGAAGGGAGGTCCGTCACAGTACATATTCAGAACAATCCCAGCCTATGAGCAAGAAGCGATTAGGCTTTGCCAATCCCTGGGATCGCAGGAAAGGGGTGTGATTTGTGCCAGGGCATTGCTCACCACTTGGCACGAGTTGCTGCAGATGGCGTGATGGCTTTCCCAAGCGGTGCCATCGAACGCGGGTCCAAAGGGAGACACCGTCTATATTTTAAGGTAGGCTGTGTGGTAGAGGTGAAATCTGACAGCCAGGGGCTCCTGGCTGTGGAGAATGATGGCAAAGCTGAAGCAATTAAAACGTGCAAGACGTTACTCTGCACGGAGTCGCGCAGGCTGAAACAGCAAAAGCCGCACCTGGGCTCGCGCTGCCAAACCCCAGCAGAAAAGACTTGATATAAATCACATCTCCAGGCATCTGGGGGGGGAGTTACATGAAACACAGACAGGGGAGTGGTGCAGCGTGGAAGGAAGCTGCTGTGGCACAGGTGAGTTCGGTGTCTCCCAGAGGCACAAATCTTGCCACAAGGGACACCACGAGGGGGCTTTACCGAGGCTGTTGGAAACTCGCAGCATCTGTGGCCTCCTCTGGCTCTCCAACTACTCTGTGTCGCTGCAGGGGTCTCCCTAAACCCTGGTCACGAATACTCTGGAGCCGTAAGCTGCAGAATCCAGCCGAGAAGGGGGCAATTACAGACCTGATTAATCAGCCCATGTGTGTGGGAGCCGGGCTGCAGTGCACCCAGAGCAAGCTGCGTAGCTGCCACCAGCTTCCCCAAGGATGGAACTGGTGCCGGGGGGAGGTGGGGTTTGTCCCCCTGTGGCCTAATGGTTAACACATCATCTTTTGGAGCTTGGGGTTGTAGGTTCAATTCCCACACCCTCCTGCCCTGGGGTCAGCCAAGTAGCACCACCAGCTTGCAGAGCTGGCCTTACCATGGGGTGAACTGAGGCACCCTTAACAGGATTAACCAGTACCCGGGAGCAGCCCACATAGGGCCAGAAGCAGCGGGGCTGGAGCGAGAGCCACTCCAGCCTGGCTGTGGTGGATGGGGGACACTCCACTGCCACCCCTATTTAATCAGTTAACCAATTAAACTTAATTAGTTAACAAATTAAATGGAATTTTATGTCCCTCATTTCTTTAAACCCTTTGCTGAGGGACACATTTCTGGCCAGCTTAGCTGGTGCAGATTGATATCATCCACCAGCCCCACAGGGGCTGTGGTGGTTAGAGAGGGCATGGCTGGGAATTGAACCCACGACCTGATGCCTTACCCATTAGGCCACTAGGTGCCAGGCTCTGGTGCTATGTCTACACTGGGGGCTTCTTGTGCCAGAAATATGCAAATAAGGCTAAGCATGGAATATCGCCAAGCCTCATTTGCATACCTAATGAGCCGCTATTTTTTGCAGAAGAGGCTCTTGCACCAGAAGGAGCATCTACACTGCCCGTTATTCCTGACAATAATCAGCGTAGCGGCAATGCACAAGAGGGTTTTTCTTGCGCAAGAAGGGGCAGTGTAGACGCTCCTTCTGGCGCAAGAGCCTCTTCTGCAAAAAATGGCGACTCATTAGGTATGCAAATGAGGCTTGGCGATATGCCACACAGCCTCATTTGCATATTTCTGGCGCAAGAAGCCGCGAGTGTAGCCATAGCCTGAGAGGCCAGCCTTAGAGGGACATGGAAATCCCAGGCGCTCTCTCAACACATCCTGCGCTGTGCGCATTCTCCTAACAGCCATCCTGGCTGGGGGACAATTTCTCCAGCAATGGGGTTCCTTGCCCATCCCCGTGGGGAAGGTTTCACTGTGAGGTGAAGTCTCACCGGAGGCAGCCTTTCCCCTAGAACAGGGGCGGGCAATATTTTTTGATGAGGCCACTCCAAGTTTTCAGTAAGGGCCGCACTTTTCTATGCAGGAGGGGTGGGATGGAGGTTGGGTGCAGAAGGGAACTCCGGATAGGGGGGTGAGGGTAGAACCTGCTACCATTTCACCTCAGTTTCCCCGAGTTCTAACCCGGTGCTGAGACAGGAGTGCGGGCTAATGGTTAGAGCAAGGACGGGGCCTAAACGCAATCCTGGAAGAGCGAATCCCCCCCCGCCCTTGTCCCATCCGTGCTAGCTTGCGAGTAACTCACCCTGCGCTGGCAGCTCCGCCGCAGCAGCAGGGTCACCTTTGGTATCACAGTGCGGCACGCTCCTCGTTCTGCGCTGGGAGCGGTATCTCATTTCTTCCTCAATTAGCTCCTGATTAGCAGTGTCCCGGGGCCCTTTTCCAGGCTCTGTTTAATGCACCATTAATAATTCATTTCTCAGATAGCAAGAATGCGCGAGAGGTTCGGGCTTTGTGACTAATACGTTCCAGACCAACGCGCATCTCCCGGGACGGACCAAGAGGAGCGGAGGGGAGGAGGGGAAATAAAGAGAAAAAAAAAGCAAAGGTGATACGTGTCTCAGCCTTGAATCAAACGCAGACGAGAGTTTGATTGCTGGGCTGACAAGCAGAATCACACGTCACAGCAGCGTGCAGCAGCCCAACTCAACCACAGAGCTACGCACAGGCTCATAGCCTGATAGATCTCCCCCCGGCCCCAAAATCTCCACTGGGCAGAGGGGAAACTGAGGTACACAGCAGGGAAAATGGCTCGGTCAGAGACACGGCAAACAGAGCCAACTGCCCGCGCCTGTGGACTGCACTCCCTTCCCACAGCTGGGACAGAATCCAGGAGTCCAAGACATCCAGGCCCCCACTCTAACCAGTAGACCCCACTCTCCTTCCAGAGCTGAGCCTAGAACCCTGAGCCCTGATTCCCAGCCACATGCTGTAGATCAGTGTTTCTCAACCAGTGGTACGAGTACCCTTAGGGGTACTTGAGAGAAGTCTGGGGGGTATGTCCACACAACTGAAATTTGGAGAAAACTGAATTTTTGTTTTAAGTTTTACAATGCGTTGTTATGTTTGTACTTTTTACACCACAAAATTTCATCACCCGCCCAGCTACGATTACGTTGTTTAAACAAATGTGTTGCAATGGCAAAAAAAAATTGTGTGAGTCTGAAAACTGTAGGGACCGGTGGGTACTTAATTTTTTTTAAAAGGGGTACTTTATAAAAAAAAAGGTTGAGAAACACTGCTCTAGAGCCCAGAGCTAGGGCTAGAAGCCAGGAGCCCTGGCACGAATTTGGGGAAACTGTGAATGAGGAAATTCAAGTCTTCCAAAGTAACTAGTGATCCAGGGCATTTCAGCTGCTGTTGCTGTGTTCAAGACACCTTAAGGGGGTCAGAATTGCAGAAGGCAGGTGCTGAGGCCTTTCTGAAAATCAGGGCCCAACGTGGCACCCGAAGCCACTCACCATGTCCAACACTAACTCCCACATCCTTGCGCTCAGTCCCTGGACCAAAAGCCCTGCTCCCAGCCTGGTTCCCACATGTAGCACACAGCAGGGGAGACAGAGCCCCTGGCAGAGCCGTTCCCGAATGTCAGACTTTCCAGATAGCCAGCATCGGTCCAGAGCTCATTGGAAAAAACAAGAAAAAACACCATGTAGCAGCATAGCCAGGGCTGCCCCTGGGGCAACTCCCCTGCCACACGCCCCACCCCCACCCCACTCCCAAGCCCACCCCTTCTTTCCCCTGCTCCACCCCCTTGCCAAAACCCCCTCCCCTGAGCAACACAAGCCAGGGGATTACCAGAGGACCTGGGGATGGCCATCAGCAGGGGTTATCCCCTTCCCGTATTCACCCTGGCGGCGGGAGCTGGAGCAACCCATCAGCCTTCTCTGCTCTCCCACCACCCTCGTCTGCTCTGCTCAGCTTCACCACAGCAGCAGGAAGCAGAAGGCCCTGGCCCCTTCCCCAGGGTGATCCGTCGCTCACCGCCGCGGAGAACTGGGACACAGGGGGCTGCAAGAGGGCAGTAGGAGAGGGGAGCTGGCTGCCGGGCTGCTCTGTGATCGCAGTGGGGGGGACTCCTGCTGCCAGCCTGCACAGGGCCCCCATGCAATCTCCCAGGCTGCCCTGGGGTCCCCCAAAGCTTGGGGTCTGGGGCAGCCACCCCAGACTGTCCTATGGACGGGACATCTCTGAGCATAGTTACAGGTCTCCCAGTGCAGCCAGGAGGTTATGGCAAGAATTTCCAGGAACACATTAAAAGATCCCCCAAAAATCTGCTAAGCAACCAGGCTCCAGAACTGGAAAGCACAGACGGGATCTGTCCGTGTGCACAATCGGCACGTAGCCATCCCTGTGCTACACGCGCCACGCTTCCTAGCAAGAGCCACGGACGTGTCTGGATTCCATCCTCTTGCCGACAGCAGGAAAAGGGCTTTCCAAGACGTTAATATGATTTGTTGGGGGCCTAGAGTAGGAGCTCTTACCTGGGGCAGCACAGTGAAGAAATCACATGCACTTCATTAAGACGCCCTGGGGACAGTGCCGGGTTGATGGGACAGACACCGCTGGATTACGGTATTGACTGCAGGCCTCAGCATGCCTGGCACTGCATGGATGCATAATGAGTAGGGCCCTGCCCAATCCACAGCTGTGAAAAATGCATCCTAGACCATGAAATCTGGTCTCTCACTGTGAAATCAGGTCTTTTTCTGTTTTTGCCATGGACAGGTTGAACTTCTCTAGTCTGAGACCCTCCCAACCTGATTGGTGCCGAAACAGAGAATTTGCCGGACCACGGGAGGTCAATATTGTCTAGCCATATTACCAACACTTCCACTGCTTGCTGGGCTCGTAGAAGACATTAGGGGTAACTTAGAGCTAAATAACAGTGCAGAACACTGAGCGTCAGACCTGGTGGCTATAAACAGACTTTATGGGACTGCAGGAAACTTGGCCACACCCATGAGAAGTAGACGTTTGGCTCACTAAAATCATGCCTGACCACGGATGTTGCCTGACCAGAGTGTGCCGGACTAGCGAGGTTCAACCTGTACTTTACATATTTCACAGGAGAGACCAGCATGTCTCAAACTGGGACTCCTGAACCAAAAGGGAGTTGGGGGAAGGGGTTCACAAGGTTATTTTAAGGGAGTCCTGGCTTTGCCACCCTTACGTCTGCACGGCCTTCAGCGCTGGGCAGCTGGAGAGGGGCAGCTTTGGAATGGGTGCCCAGCTCCGAAGGTCGCCCCACCACTATCAATGCAAAAGGAAGCAGTGCAGAAGATTGGCAATACCATCTCATGCCCTCCTTCTGCACTGCTGCTGGCACTGGCTCTGCCAACTGAGCTGGGCTCCCAGCCAGCAGCCGCTGCTCACCAGCTGCCCAGCTCTGAAGGCAGCACGGCCACAAGCAGCAGAAGTAAGGGCAGCAGTACTACAACTCCCCCTCCCCTCCACAATAACCTTGAGACCTCCCCAGAGGTGAAAGGAAGCAGGGGAGCCCTGGTGCGTAGCCAGGGGCGGCCCGAGGCGGGCTACTGGCACTGGCCCGGCGGAATGCGCAATCGGCGCCCCCGCCTCCACAGCCCTCAATGGTGTGACGTCATCATTGAGCGTCCCGTTTAACGTGGCACCCTAGGCAACGGCCGAGTCGGCCTATACGCACGGGCCGCCCCTGTGCGTAGCTCTGGCAAGAGCTGTGGCAAAAGCCAGCAGGGAGCTATTTAAAGAGCTAGCAGGGACCCAGGTGGCAATAGGGCAGTACCTGTACAAAATATGAAGTTACTTTATCACTGGACCTCCCCACAACTCCTTTTTGAGTCAGGACCGCTACAATTACACCACTACAATGATTCAGATGTAAATAGCTGAAATTATGAAATGTCAGATTTTTAAAACCCTATGGCCTTGAAATTGACCAAAATGGACTATACATTTGGTAGGGCCCTAACCATGATGGTAAGTCCCTGCCCCAATCTAGTTTCAAAGAGATGAGGGAGAGAGAACTCTCCCTTCCAAATCACAGATGGAGAACTGAGGCCCAGGGGAAGGAAGGGACTTGCTCAAAGTGATGCAGGGAGCCTGTGGCAGTCAGGAATTGCACCCAGATCTCTGATCATCCAGGCCAGACTGCCCCCCTGGATATGGACTATAAGACAGAACCTGCTCTGACATATGCAGGTGGAATTTCACACTGAATACAAGCCCATGACCCTGGTCTTAGTGCTTGAGTCCCTAATGCAGGTTGCTTGTGCCCCCAGGCCGGGAACGCGGCAGAGGCCCTAGTGACAGAGACTCGTGGGAGGGCACACACGTGTGCAAGTGTGCTCTACGCACAGGCCTTTCTCTTCCTCCGTGCGAAGCAGAGGGAGGAAAGGCCTGGGGCCAAAGTGAGCCGCAGAAGGAATGGTTTCTTTAAAATAAAAAATAGCAAGAGAGGAATCCGAGAAGGCCCCCTGCTGGGGAACTGTCCTCACGCCTCCCGTCATGTGGAAGCAGTTGATTAATTAGTCGCACCTGTCAATGAATCACCCCAGAAGGTCAATTCAGGCTGTGAGGAAGGGACAGCAGGATCCTTTGAATAGAAAAGCCTACTGCTGTGTGGATCCCCGGGGGGAGAATAGTGCCTGCAAAGTACAACATGACACCCTGCCCTCTCCACGGGGTGGTCAAAATGTCCCTCAGCTCCGGGCCTCTCTCTTGGGGCTCCTTTGTTCTCCCCAGGACTGTTGTGTTGCTGGATCGGTTTGTGTGTTTGCAGCGAGGCGAGAGAAGAGCTGTAAGCACGTCTCTGCTGCTGTCCTGCTGCATTGCAAGGCAGCGGCGACACCTCAGATGGGGCACACGGGTTGCTGACGCTTTCCCGGCAGGACTAGGGCACTTCAATGTAACAGCTGGGGAGTGAGGTGTGAATAGTGCAACAAAAATCCCGAAAATGGCAAACTTGGTTGAGAAAAAAAAAAGGGGAGGGAGGAGAAGACCAAAGTTGTTGAGCCAAAAAAAAAAAAAAGGTTGCTGTGCCTTTAAATGGTGGTATTTTCTATTTTTTTTCCCGGACCAGGGAGCCAAAAAAACCTGGACACCAGACAACCCTAAGCGTGAGAGAAAAGGATGCGGAATGCCGGGGGGGATACGTCTGCAGGCTTTGGGGTGTCAGTTTGCATTGCCCTGCCCCCACAGCTTAATGAGAGGGAAGGTGCTCCACTTTGCAAGGTGCTGCTGGTGGTGCTTTGGGGGCCAGGATGGGCAAGCACTCTTCCCCAGGATGGCAGGAAGCACGGTACCAGACGAGGGGACCGGGAGCAGGAGGTAGAATACTGGCCCAGAGCACCGGAGTGTAGTAGGAAATGGGATGTTGGTCTAGATGACTCACTGTTCTGTTCCCGTTCCCTGGAAGTGGCAGATTATTATCACCAGTCTTGCGCCCCAAAGCCTCCTAGTGCCCTCATGCACACATCCTGTTGGGGGGCAGGGTCCCTCCTGGCCCAGCCCATAGAAACGATGAATAAGGTTGTAGATTATAGGGGTGCTGGCTCCCTGCACATACTGGGAGCCTGCATGTAACGGTGAAAGTTAACCCGGACTCATCGGTCAACCATGTACACAGTTACACTTTCCTTAGTAGATCACTGGATTTTTGTGGCTTCTGAGTCTTCCCTATCCTCCTGTGGCTACAGCAAGCTGTCCAGGGCAGGGATCTGCCTGGTGCCGTACCAAATGGGCTGCATAGACCCCCCCCCGGGACAGACGCTGCAGCTGGATAGCATAGCAGCTTCAGGAGAACATGCCTTCCAGTAGTCTGCCATTGGGGCAGGCAAAAAAGGACTGTGGGTGCAATTTGGCCCTCGGGATTTGTGTCACGCCCACGGCTGTGCCCCACTGAGGGCTCGTCTAGAGTACATCCCTCTTTCAAAAGAGGGATGTAAATGAGCCAGATCGAAAGCGCAAATGAAGCGCGGATTGAAATATCCTGCGCTTCATTTGCATATTCGCGTCCGATCTCTTGTTTCGAAACAGGGTATTTTGAAAGTGAAACTGCAGGCTAGACGCAGTTCTTTCGAAAAAGAAACCTGTTCAAGGAGGAGTACGGGATCTTTCAAAAAAGGGTTTTTTTTGTTCCGAAAGAACCGCGTCTAGACTGCAGTTTCACTTTCAAAATACCCTCTTTCCAAACAGCAAACGGATGTGAATATGCAAATGAAGCGCAGGATATTTAAATCCATGCTTCATTTGCACTTTCGATCGGGCTCATTTACATCCCTCTTTTGAAAGAGGGATGTAGTCTAGACCAGTGTTTCTCAAACTCCGCGGAGCTCCTGGGACTCCGCAAGGTTGACAAACTGGAAACATCGATAGGTACAACACATACAATCAGTGGACCGCTGGGGCTCCACACATACAATCAGTGGACTGCTGGAGCGCCGCATAAATTTTTACGCATGTAAAGGGCTCTGGAGCCCAAAAAGTTTGAGAACCGCTAGTCTAGACGAACCCTGAGATAACAAACCAGGGTCAGTGACTTGCATGTAAATTCAGCTTGCCAAGCCAGAGGCCAGGACCTGAGACACTGGCCCATCATGGTATAATGTAATACTTCCTCTTCCCTATAATCACCCTTCAGTGCTGCAGCTGTATTCAGCCAACAGCCCCACAGAATAAGCCAATCTCATTATCCCCATTACACAGCAGGAGAAACTGAGGCCCGGAGGGACGAATGACTTGCCCAAGGACCCGTGCCATGAACTAACGTGGGTCCTCCTAGAGAACAACCTGCTGTTACCAGCCGCTAAAGAGAACTTCCTCTACCATGGATGGCAGGTATAGGAGGCAAAGGGAGGTAATGCCTTCACTGGGTCTTAGTGCTCAACCTCTCCCCTCTTCCTATCTCTGTGCTAACGGCTCCTGCAGGCTCCCAAAGCAGCCTGTATAAAAGGCTCAGAACGGTAGCCGGGTTGGTCTGTAATGTGTAAAAAAAAAACCCCACTCTAAAAAACAAGTGGCCCTGTAGCACCTTAGAAACTAACAAAAAAAGTAGAGATTCTTCCCCAGAAGTGGATCAATTAACTTAAAAGTAAAGCACCTTCCAGCTTGCCAGACCTATTGAACCCGTGAAAGAGCCATTAAGCGGTAATGAAGCCATTGAAGAGGCATGTGCCAACCTGGACGTACACATACTGTCAGTTTCTGAATTGACTGACAAAACCCGTTGTGCATTACTGTAATAGGACATTAGTTTGAAATATGCTTTAAATATTTCATTAGTGTGTTGCCACAGCTTATAAAATCACCTCCTTAAAAAAAATCCTCGCATAGATGAACAATCTGAGTAGTCAGCTTTAGCCTTAAATGCTTGGGTCTTCAGACAGAGTTTCAATAAATTCTTCAAAAGACCACCCTTATCTAAAAGACGTGTTTTAATTTTAATTAGTAGACTACAAAACTTGCTTCCAACGTCTGTCTGTCCTGTCTGTACAGCACTGCTCTCCTTCCATCCCTGTTGATGAGACTTTAAAGGGTCAATATTCCTTTTCTTCCAGATCGTAGAACTAAAGAGTTTCCTATTCTTTACTACAAACTATTTGATGAACTGGTTTAAGGAAACCCTCTGCCACATTCAGTACCTTTGTCAGAAATAAAATCCTTTGTTATGCCTAAAATCTTTGGAAACGTATTTTTAACAAACATAATGGTGAAATTTCATAAACACGTCTATTGTGATGAAGATCACACAAACTAAATTAGTGTTCCCTTTTTACAAAAGCAATGGACTTTGTTCTGAACATATTCAACTGCTCTGACGGATTAATGTAAAATAGTCTTTGTTTTGGAGCATTAAATGTGTAGTTATCTGGAATGATTACTTCATGAAGGCTGAAGAGCACATTTAAAATATAAAATCAGCTTAGAAATATTGATTAAGGAAATATAAAACAGAAGAACTGCATCATGTTTTCCATGCTATGTAATGGTGTTATCAGCAGGACAGCTGCCTTGCCCTTACTACAAAAATTTTTGCAAATAAATCTCTGCCAAACTTCAGGATATATAAAAAGACACTTGTGACTGATATTTTTTATTCTTAAATTTAGCGCTTTTTATTAGGTACCTTCTGGCACGCCGTGGAAAATGTGCCCCATTTTCTTAATTTTAAGAAGAGTGATTTTTTTCAAATGTCATTTGCTACATTTGGGGTCAGGAATTTGGCTGGAAGGGGTGAGCAGAGGGAGAGGGAAGAGAAGAGGGAGACAGTGGGGAGGGGGCCAGGCTGGGCAGAGCAGGGGCAGGGCCTGGGCAGAGCAGGGGCGGGGCCACAGATTGGGGAGCTTGCCTCCCCAAGCAGCAGCTTCACCCACTGCCCATGATCTCTACTTGCAATTGGCAGCACTACATGCCGAGGGCCAAGGTCAAACGTTGCTGCAACCCTGCTTAAAACTCAACAGTGGTTTCATGGCTCCCAGCCTCACCAGAACAAAGTCAGAATTCGGGAGGATTTCATCCTCGTAAGGTGACGCAAGCATTTCCAATGCACAGTTTGAACCATTCGCTTCTTCCAATGGCTGGTAGACAGCCATTCACCATGTGCTAGAAAGGAATGAGATGACAGAGCTCAGCAAGCCAGGACATCCCCTCAGGCTAGGGTCAGAGGTGATGCCTGGTCCAAGGTGTGCATCTCTCACATCCCCCTTTGCAGGAATCTGCTGCAGCTGCTGCCTGGGGGAGATGGGATGGCCCTAGGGATTTTGCAAGGGGAGCTGGCGCGTAGGAACTGGAGGAAGGCTCCTGCCATGCTGTTACCTGCACAAATTTCTCTATCCCTTCCACACTTCAGGGACACCCACCTTTACCCAGTTCCTAGGGCTCAAGGTGCAACCCTGTTCATTTAAACACCCACCCTCACCCAGTTCCTAGGGCTCAAGGCAGAACTTCCTGCAGGTCTACAGGATCTTTTGCCACTGAAAGAGCCTTACACAGTAATATTCCTATTCTCTATTTATTGACAATTCCCAAGCAAGCAGAATACACATGCTAAGCACACAGAGTCATGCTCACCCATCCGGATGCAGACAGGCGGACTTCCCCTGTTGGCCAGGCAAGGTCAGTCTCTCTGGATATTAGCTGCTGCACCTCACAGTCGTGCAGAGGAGTCCTGGCCACTCTGGTCTCAGGCTGAGTCTTGGGAGTGAGTTTGTCCAGGTCTTCCCTCCTTCCTAATGTTCCTTTCTTCCTTTCCTCTCTCCTTTTCCCTGCTGGTCTCCTTCTTGGACCCCAGTTTATATAGTGCCAGGCTCAGGGGAGGCCACACACGTCCTGCCATGGGGGGGGGGGAGAGCACCATAGCTGGAAGCAGGCTAGCCACAGGGGCACAGGCATGACTCCACAGACTGATGAGTGCCACACACGGGCATGCCTGCTCAGCTATACCTTAACCAATTATTTTAGTATAATTGTACTAACCAATCATAACATACTGTAACAGAATGACCTAACCCAGCATTTCTCAAACTGTGGGTCGCGACCCCCCTTGGGGTCACGAGCAACTTAGAGGTGGGTCGCAGGACAGTCTGGTTTTTTGGGACAGTTCGGTAAAAAAAATTGAGAAAATACCGGACATGTGCAATGTCCGGTATTTTCTAGTTTTCCGGCTGTGTGCCCGATGGAAGCCTAGTGGGGGTGGGGGGAGTGGCTAGGAGGTGGGGCGCGATCAGCGCTGAGAGCCTCTGATTGCGTCTGACGCCTTGGGGAGGAGGGGAAGCCCTGTACGTGCTCCTGAGCGCTGGTCAAGCACGTGGTGGAGCCGCAGCCGAACTCACTCGCGCTTCGCCGAGACTGTGCACGGGACAGGCAGCGCCCTGGGATCTGCATGTGCCCGGGTTAGTCCCGCTCCCCGCTGGCTGATTCGCACTCCCCCCGACCCCCTCCCAGCCTGCCGGTTCTCCCCCACTTCTCCTCCCGATCTTCCCCGGCCAGCCCCGCTTCCGGCGGCCAGTTCTCCCCTCCTCCTCCCGATCTCCCCCCACCAGCCCTGCTTCCTGCCGGCCGGTTCCCCCGTCCAATCTCCCCCGGCCAGCCCCGCTGCCCCCAACTCCCCCTTTACTCATGGAGCAGTGGGGATGGGAGGTCACACAAATTCATTTAGAATTTTAGGGGGTCGCGGTATTACAAACTTTGAGAACCCCCTGACCTAACCAATCGTTCCCCACCGCCTTAGTTGATTTACACCTAGCAAAATTAATTATCCAGCGGACAGAAACAGTTACAACCCAGACAGAGATCACACGGACAAACAATAGGAAAGTGAGGTCAATAATGACAGAATGAGGATTCCACAACCTTAACCACTGATAAACAGGAAAAACTTAAAAAACAAATAGTGTAGCAGCACCTTAAAGACTAACAAAACATGTAGGCTGTGCCTACACTGGCGCGATCTTGCGCAAAAGCAGCCGCTCTTGCGCAAAAACTTGCTGCCTGTCTACACTGGCCGCGTGTTCTTGCGCAAGTAAACTGACGTTCTAATGTATAAAATCAGGGCTTCTTGCACCAGAACTCTGACGCTCCCGCTCAGGAATAAGCGCTCTTGCACAAGAGCTCTTCCATAAAAGGCCAGTGTAGACAGGCAACATGAATTTCTTGCGCAAGAAAGCCCTATGGTTAAAATGGCCATCGGAGCTTTCTTGAGCAAGAGAGTGTCTACACTGGCATGGATGCTCTTGTGCAAAAGCACATCTCTTGCTCAAAAGCACATGCCAGTGTAGACGCTCTCTTCTGGAAGAGTTTTTGCGTGAGAACACGCCAGTGTAGACGTAGCCGTAGATGGTATATTGAGCGTTCGTGGACGCAACCTATTCTTCAGATGACAGGAGTCTGAAGAAGTGGGTTGAGCCCACAAATGCTCAATATACCATCTACATGTTTTGTTAGTCTTTAAGGTGCTACTAGACTATTTGTTGTTTAAGTTTTTCCTGTTACAGACTAACTCAGCTGCCCCGCTGAAGCTATTGATAAACAGTTTCCATTTACTCTACCCATCTTGAGATCCGTTTCTTTATCTGATGACAGTGGGGACAGAATCCTTCTCTCAGCCTGGTGTGACCCTATTTTAATGCAATGTAGATCGAGTGTGAGGATGTGACTCCAAGCTTTACAGCTGACGGCTGCTGCTCTTCAGTCTGGCTGCAGAGGAAGGCTTTAGGCCTACTAGTATGGCGACAGGCCTTCCAATATGGCGACAGAAAAACCATATTGTTACAATGCCTCTCTCTGATCTCACTTCCTCTCCTTCAAAGGGTTATTCACTTACTTACCAGAGCATGCAATGAGGGTTTTGCCCCAGGCCTGGGGCTCTGGTGGGGGGCAGGCCCAGCCTTTGGGCAAGGTGAACGAGATGGTTGCCTTTAGGTGGTGGTGTCTGGTTTTCGCCCAGACTGTCTGTTATTAGGGTCCCCTGTCCGGTAAAACAAACAGAAAATACTGGATATGTGAAATGTCCGGTATTTCCTGTTTCCCTCGGACGGAAGCCATCTGGCAGGGGTGGGAGAGTGAGGAGCGCGGGGCCATTTAAAGGCACAGCGCCGCCCCCCCACACAAACACACTTTTTTTTTTTGCGCTCAACCGAATTTTTTCCAGTGTTTTGTGTGTGTGTGTGTGTGTGTGTGTGTGTGTGTTCGGTATTTTTTGTTAAAAAAATCTGGCAACCCTAGTTGCCTTGGGCCCTGCGCATTCTGGCCCAGTAGCCTCATGCATTCAGGGCTCCATGCTGCCCAGCTCCTAGCCCCGCCCACCCGGCCACTTACTCACTGCCCTGACTGGGAGCTGCGCGGCCGTGCGGCTCAGCCAAACACAGCGTGCTGCCTTGGGCCCCACGAACTCTTTGGCCAGGCCTGGAGGGGGGGTGCCTCAGGCCCCGTGCCTCCCTGGGACAGCCCTGAGAGCGACCCATGGCCTCTGTAGATTACACACGCGTAACACTGAGCACAAGTTCTCCTGCTGAAATCACAGATGCCTTTTTGTAGGTTAGAGCCCAGAAGGAGAAGCTCAGAGCTGCACAGAGGAACGGGTCCCATCTACACAGCTGAGCGGGCCCACGGTGCAGCAAGCTCAGATGAGCATCGCACGGCAGACGTCTTCAGAGCGAATAGCGCCCTGACGTCGGCAGAGCCGCACTGATTTACACCAGCTGGGATCGCTGTAACGTTTTTTCCTCCGGTGGCTGGTTTAAGAAGAGAGATTTTCCCCCCTTGCACAAATGATAAATAAGCCGGCACCAGCCCTTTAGGGCAGCCCAACGTAATTGCAAACACCTGGCTGAGTTATTAGGCCTCGAGAGGAAAATTAAAAATTAGCAGCACGCGTAGAGGGGAAGTATGGGGCCAGATCCTCACCTGAGATCAGTTGGCTTGGACTTCCGTGGAGTGCCAGCAATTTACACCAGCGGAGAAGCCCCACACCCTTCCCACTGCTCTCAACTCAGAAATCACAGGCCAGATCCAAAGCTGCCTTCATTGGGAAAGCGCCATTAAAACTAGTGCTGATTCCTGTCAGCCCGTTATCCAAACATGCTGATTGCAGGGGAGTCCTGAGGAGAAAACCCGACACGTTTCCGTGGGGAAGGAGAGATTTATTGGTTTCAAACCCGGTTTGCAGTTCGTTAATTTCAGGAATGTGTTAGCACAAATCTCCCAGATGGTAGGTGCTGTCTAGAGCTACCCCACATAAGGGCAGCCCCTGCTGGACTCCACTTCGGTGCATGGTTGGGAAGAAGGGAGGGGGGGGGAGCCCAGCATCCTTGAAGTGCAGCAAGTAACAACACGTCTTGTTGACAGCTGCACATTAAGTGTGACGGGTTTCTGACAGATCCAATTATAAAGCCAGGTCTCTGCAGAATCCCTGGCCCTGATAATTAGTGCATGAAATTTTGTTTCTGAATTTTTTTAAAGTGTGCATTGCTTGCCCTATTTTTGAGTGGAGGAGGCAAGAGAGACTCAAGAGGGTCATCTCCTATTACCAAATCAAATCCTGGCTAAGGAACTAATTCCCCCTTCCCCATTTCCTATTGGAAGCACAGTTCAAATACTTGGGAAAAGGAACACAGAATTGTAACTAGGTCGGCACTCACCTCACGCAAGTGCCCCCATGTGGCCCAGTGCGGGTTCCTGCACTGCCTCAGTTTTAAAAAGCCTTGTGGCTACTCAGCCCTCCAGCTGAGTCTCACAGCTTCATGTGAAATAACAAACGCCTTCCAGGGCACACCTCGACTTTTATATATTTTCCGGACTTTTTCTCGAAGTTTTTCCTCAAATATTTTCTCAAATATTTTCTCAGCTTATTCTCAACTTTTTCTTGACTTTTTCTTGACTTTTTTCTCAGCTTTTTCTTGACTTTTTCCAGATTTCTTTCTTGACTGTTTTTCAACTTTTCCTGGACTTTTTTCTTGACATTTTCTTGACTTTTTGCTCGACATTTTACGGACTTTGACATTTTTCTTGGCTTACTCTCAACTTTTTTCAGACTCTTCTTTATTTCTGTCTCGACTCTAGACTTTTTTTCTGGACTTTCTCAACTTTTTCTGGACTTTTTCTCAGCTTATTCAGGACTTTTTTTTTTTTTACTTTTTCCAGACTTTACTCTCGACATTTTTCTCTACTTATTGTCGACTTTTTTCTTGACTTTTTTCTCAGCTTATTCTTGACTTTTTCCAGAGTTATTTCTAAATGTTTTTTGTGACTTTTTACTCGACTATTTCCTGATATTTTCTTGACTTTTTCTGGACTTTTTTCTTGAGATTTTTCTCAACTATTTTCTTGGCTTATTCTTGACTTTTTCTGGAATTTGTTCTCACAGTTTTTCTTGACATTTCCAGACTTCCTTCTTGGCTTTTTTCCTTAACATATTTTCAACCTTTTTTTGAACTTTTCCCCCTCACTTTTTCGTGATTTTTTTCTGACTTTTTCCTTGAGTTTTCTCCTGACTTTGACTTTTTTCAACATTTTACAGACTTTTTTCCTTGACTTTTTTCTCAACTTTTTCTTGACTTTTCCCCAACTTTTTTCAGGTTTTTTTTTTAAACTTTTTTCCAGATTTGTCTCAACTTTCTCTGGATTTTTTCTCAACTTTTTTCAAAGTTCTTTTTTGCCTTTTTTCTAGACATTTTTACTTGACAATTTCATGAGTTACTTCTCAACTTTTTCCAGTTTTTTTTCCCTCACTTTTGCGTGACTCTTCTCAATTTTCCCTCAACATTTTCCTGACATTTCTCTCAACTTTTTCCTTAAATTTTTTCTTGACATATTCTCAACTTTTTCCTCATCATTTTTTGGACTTTTTTCTCAACTTATTCTTGACTTTTTTCTTTACATTTCCTGAACTTTGTTCTTGACTTTTGTGTCACACTTTTTCTTGGCTTATTTTTTAACTTTTTCCAGACTTCTTTTTCAAATTTTTCTAGAATTTTTCCTGGACTTTTTCTTGACTTTTCACAGACTTCTTTTTCAGCTTTTTAATTGACTTGTTCTTGACTTTTTCTAAACTTTTTCTCGGCTTTTTCCAGACATCTTTTTCAACTTTTTCCTCTACGTTTTCAAGATTTTTTCTCTCGAGTTTTTCTGGATATTTTTCTGGAATTTTTTCTCAGCTCTTTCTAATCTTTTCCCAGACTTGTTTTTCAACTTTTTATTGACTTCTTGACTTTTCTCAACTATTTCCAGACTTTTCTCAACATTTTTTACTTTTTCCAGACTTTTTTCCCTACTTTTTTCTCGACTTTTCCCAGACTTTGTCATTTTTTGACTTGTTTTCGACATATTTCTTAACTTTTTCAAAACTGAACAGACCTTTCTGTGATCTGCAAGGCCTTCTGGGCTAAGCCAGGCCAAGCAGCTGGGGATCTTTGCCCCATGCAAAGAAGCATAAAAACCCAGTAACTTTATTCCCTTCCCCTCTTCTGCTTGGGAGTTGAAACTCAGCTGACGGGAGGAATTCTCGAGCAAGACTCCTTTTCATAGGAAGGGGAAGGCTTTTGCTCACTTCAATGCTCTCAGACGGATGTGGGTACCTGCGGCTCATTTTTGCAGCTGCAGAAACCAACTTTGTATCAGCGGAGGGCTCTATGGGTGAGGCCGGGCTTTCCTTGTTGGCTGGAGGTAACAATTAGGGACCAGCATTCCCCACTAATCTCTCTCTTGGGTCTGGTGTTTTACGGGGCAGAGGCGGACAAAGTCAGTGCTCCCCTGCTCCCTTACAGCGGGGGATACAAAGCTGGAGCTAAACATGCACAGCAACTCACAGCAGTTTGGTACAGAGTAAACACCTGCTGATCATTCTATGCTGCGGGATAATAGCCCCGCTGGTGATTTCGTCTGGGGACCATGATGTTACCCGCACTAATTTCTCTATCCCTTCCACACTTTAGGGACACCCACTCTTACCCAGTTCCTAGGACTCAGAGCGAAACTTCACACGGGTTTGCAGGACCTTTTGCCACTGAAAGAGCCCCACACAGTAATATTCTTATTCTCTATTTATTGACAATTCCCAAGCAAACAGAATACACATGCTAAGCACACAGAGTCATGCTCACCCATCCTGATAAAGGCAGGCCAATGACCCCTGTTGGCCAGGCAAAGTCAGTCTCCCTGGATTTTAGCTGCTGCACCTCACGGTCCTGCAGAGAAATCCTGGCAGCTCTGGTCTTAGGCTGAGTCTTGGAGGTGGGTCCTTCTTCCAGGTCTTCTCCCTTCCTCTTGGTGTTCATTTCCTTTTTTCCCTTTTTCTGCTTCTTCTGTCTCACTTTTCCCCTTTTTCTTCTTTCCAGACCCCAGTTTATATAGTGAAACTAGAGTCCTGCTCTAGACCTTAACCAATTATTTTAGTATAATTTTACTAACCAATCATAACATACTGTAACAGAATTACCTAACCAATCGTACCCCACCACCTTAGTTAATTCACACCTAGCAAAATTAAATTATCCAGCAGCCAGAAACTGTTACAAACCAGACCGAGATCTCACAGACAAACAATAGGAAAGTAAGGACAATAATCATAGAATGATGATTCCACAACCTCAACTACTGATAAGCCGTTTCTTGCCAGACGAAACGTTAACTAAGTTTACTCTACCCATCTAGAGATCGGTTTCTTTATCTGGTGACAGTGGAGGCCATTAGGACAGGATCCTTCTCACGGCCTGGTGCGATCCTATTTTAATGCAACGTCGATGGAATGTATGTGACTGTTCCATGTCACAGTGGCACGAGCTGGCCCCTGGTCTGTCAGCATCACCGCCTCAAGGCCCCACATGGCAGCAGGGTGCTTGAAGATCAACATGCAAAGCAAGTCGCCCGCCGATCCCGACCGCGTTGGAGGGTGTCCATGGACGCCGTGGGGCTAACCCAAGCAGAGCCGGCGAAGCAACGGCAGCCCCTTAGGGGCTTTTTAATTAGTATTGTATTAGCACTGGCCCACTTTACCTAGCTGCTGGTTCCGAGAGCGGCGGGGCCGGTGGGAATTCTGCACCCTGCTCGCTGGCTGTTGCAATCAACACGCGCTCAGTTGAGTACAGCTGGTGGGCACTGGGCCCAATCACTGCCACTGTGACCAAGGGTGGGGGAAGGGCTCCCGGGCAGGGGGAGAGAGATATACTGCCCTTCATGGGACCACAAGGAAATTTACCTGCAGACTCCCCTGCCCCCCTGACAGGGCATCACATTGGCCCTGTCTGCCGGTAGGGAAACTGAGGCACCAAGCAATGCGTGAGATCAGCCAGTGAATCAGCGGCAGAGCTGGGAACAGGACCCACGGCTGGGCCTAGTCACAATGCGCCGCTCCTTAGGGGTGAGTGTTCGGGGGTGGACAGCAGGGAGGGGAGGGTGGACGAGGGAGTGTTAGAACCCTGGGGGGGGTGGGGGGGGGTTATGACCAATCCTGGGCTGAAGAGTACAGATCTTGCCAGGAGGTCAGACTAAGATGACCCTGACATTCCCTCCTAACCCAGTGGTTATAAGATCCCTTGACTGTTTGGCCGGGACACTTCAGTCTGATCACTAGGAGACTTCTCCCAGCTCAGATTCTGATCTCTGGGCACCTGATTCTCAGCAGGCCCGGAGGGGCCCAAACAGAGTCATTGACAGGACTGGGGCCTGAGAGAGGGGCAGGAACGCCGTGGGGCCCATCTGCAGAAGGTCCGTACTGCTCCCTTGTTCTCAGTGTCTCTCCAGTGCCCAGGGGAGTCTATAGAATCCTAGAACTGGAAAGGATCTCGAGAGGGATCAAGTCCCGGCCCCTGCCCTCACAGCAGGCCCAAGACCCGGGGTGAGCAATAATTTTTGATGGGGGAGCCACTCCAAGAATTTGGAACGTGGTCGAGGGCTGCACTCTTCCACGATACTAATGGAGAAGGTGTAGGGTCTGGGATGGAGGTTGCAGAAGGAAGCCTGGGGTAAGGGAGGGAGTTTGGGTGGAGAAGGCAGTTGTGACCTGGGGCACTGGACTGGGGTGCAGGGGGTTGGATTGTGACCTAGGGCAGGGAATTGGGCTGTGAGCTAGGGCAGGAAGCGACTGATCTGGGGCAGGGTATTGGGGTGCCAGATCTGGGTGCAGGAGGGGTACAGAGGATTTGGGTATGTGGAGTAGGGGGCAGAGGGTTGGGGAAGGCGGGGCTTCAGTGCCAGAGGCAGGATCTGGCCAGGAGACTTACCAGCTAGCAGCCCGTTCCTGGATCAGCCTCCCGGCCAGGCAGTGTTCCCTCTAAGATGCGCTGGCACCGAGCTCTGAGCCTCTGACTGGGCGGGGCTGATTAATCACCGGTGAAGCTGGGCTGCCAGCCCAGCTTAGAGGGAACCCTGCTGCCTGCCCCGCCCCTGCACAGGCTGCAGCCACGTGCTCTGGAGCTCCTTGTGCTTCGTGGCTGCATTATTCCAACAGGCAGCTCCCATTGGCCGGTTTCTGGCCAGAAACCGACCAATGGGATCGTGCTGGGGGTGGGCGCAATTCCTTCCTTCCCCTCCCCCCTCCAGACTCATAGTTTTTAAAGAAAAAACGCCCCGCAGCCGCGTTTTTGAGCAGGGTGTGGGTGGGACGAGGCAAGCGGGGAGCCTACCTGAGGTTCCCCACAGAATCCACAGGCTGGGTCCATGGGCCATATTTTGCCCAGGCCTGTTCTAGACCACAGAGGAAAGGCAGAGCTGCACCTGAACAAAGCAGGGTTACAATGTGTCCCTTGTGCTCTCTGGCAAGGGGGCTCCTGCCCGCCAAACCAGGGACTGGGCGAAGGCGCCGCCTCACCACGGGAGGCTGGCTGGGGCTCGGGCAGCCTCCTGCGTGGGCCGGCTGCTAGATGCCCAAGTCGAACGTGCTGCTGCAGTACTCCTCGTAGTCAAACTCCTCGATGGCGAAAGTCACCCGGCTCCATTTCTTGTGTTCTTTGTTCCCGTCCGGCGTGGCCACCACGAAGTTTTTGATGGAGAGCATGGGCAGCGTCACGCTGCGGTAGATCATCTCCATACCCCAGGCCTGCAGGGACAGACCAGGTACACGTCACTTGTCCAGACAGTCCAGACCCCCCGCCGATCGCTGGGGCCAGAGAGTCGCACGACAGGGCCAGGGGGGCTTAGAACTTGGCCACGGAGCTGAATTTTACACAACAGCTCCAAGTGATACACCCAGGAGTGTATGTATACACATTAAACTGCCCTGCCCAGTCACACGTGGCCACACGTGCACACACAGACACAGGCTTGCGTGCGTTATACCCACCGTGGGCGGCCGGTAACGCAGGCAAGGGAAGGCACAGACTTCCCAAAATTGCTGACATGCCCTGGCCGCCCGGGAAGGCTGGGGCCACGCACGGCAGCCCGGCTCCCCTGGCCACTGGGGAGGGCTGGGGCCCTGTAGCATGGCAGCCCCAGCCCTCCAGGTGGCCAGGAAGGATCAGTCCCTCCAGGGAGTGGGCGGGGCTTATATCCGGGGAGGGGCCTCGGGCAAAAGGGGCGGGGCTGGGGCTTGCCTTCCCAAGCTGGGCCTCCACCCGCCGCCCATTGCGCCCACATACACCCCAGATCCAATGGCTGTACGGTTTAATGCAGAAACACTCACACAGAATGTGGTGATGATGTTAAGTGTGTAACTGACTCATCCTGTAGTCGATACAATTGTATCGACTACACGATTGGTAGGTCGATAAAGGGGAGACGGGAGCTGGAGCTACCCCTGCTGCGGCTCTGCAGGCAGCCCAGCTCCTACTATATTTAAGCTGCAGAGCTGCAGCGGGGGTAGATCCCAGACCCAGTGCAAGCTGGGACTGTGTGGTCCCAGCTCGCACTGGGTCCCGGACCACTGCGGCTTTGCTTCCCCTGCTGCCTCCCCCCCAACCCCTGCATCGCGGAGACGGTGCTGGGGTGAACCGGCTTTTAAGCCAGCTCCCCCCAGCACCGGCTCCTGCCTCCCCTGCTTGCTGCCTCTGACGCACTACCCACCTGCCCGCAGTTTGCACAGCTGATGCTGCCCCCTGGCTTCCAGTCCTTGAAGTTGCGGGGAATCGCCACCTGGCCGGACGTGGCTCTGTAGTAAACCCTGCAGGACACGCACCAAGAGCTGCGGCCATAAGGAGCTGGCACGGGGGCGACTGAGTCAAGCCTGCAGGGCTTCCAAGCGGAGCCAGCAGGCAGCCGCCTGGCGAGGAGCACCCCCTACCCCGCCCCCCTCGGGGAGGGACAAGGCTGGCCCCGAGGGCATCCCGGCTGCTCCCCAGAGCAGTGCCTGGAGCGGAGAGGAATGACGGGGCTGGCAGAGGCTGCCAACTGGCCCCGCAGGGAGTCCTAGCACGGCGGGAGGAGCCAGCGGGGGGCCTCGGGGCAGAATGAGAGAGGAGTCTGAGGGCAGGGGGTCTGGGGACATTAACCCCGCCTGCGCTAGCGACTGTCCCCACCCGGCTCCCTCGCTCGGCCCCGCGGGCGACTGCTGCCCACCTCCCCTCCCAGCTCTGGTCGCCAGCGAGTCGGGCGCCCCTCACAGAACCCCAGGGCTGGCAGAGACCTCAGAAGGCCACTGAGTCCAGCCCCCTGCCCAAAGCAGGACCGACCCCAACTCAATCTGCCCAGCCAGGGCTTGGTCAGGCCGGGACTTAAAAACCTCCAGGGATGGAGATTCCGCCCCCTCCCTAGGGAACCCAGCCCAGTGCTTCCCGCCCCCTCCAGCCCCCCCCAGGCCAGGGCTCCACTTGCTCAGGCCCCCTCCCCAGCGTCCCTCCGCCAGGCCGCCCTCACTTGAAGTTGGGGTTAATGTTGACGTGATGCATCTTCTCCACGGTGCGCAAGTCGCTGCCGTGGCACACAGCCACGTGGCAGGACGCGCAGTGCAGCCGGACGGTGTCCGGGTCGTGCAGCTGCCGTTTCTGGTGGGATTCGGCCTTCTTCACCTTCCGGCTAATGATGGCACTTCGCTGCAGGTCTGTGATCTGAGGGGGGGGCAGAGTGGCTTACTGGGGGTGCCACGAGGGGCCTCAACCGCCGGGGGGACGCCCACAGACAGGGGCAAGAGGCACCACCAGCCCCCTCAGCTCCTCTCTGTCCCCTCCCCAGAAGGGGCTCCTGCCACCTGGGAATTGCTGCCCCTCACCACCCTGTGGGCCAGGCCCGTTAGGTCTCAGCACAAGACACAGGGCAGAGCGTGGGGCCTGGGGCAGGAGGCGCCTGGCTCCCATCCAGCACCGGCCCCCTCACCGTGTCCCGGTACTCCTTCTCCGGCATGGCCTGCACCTCTTCGATGGCTCTTTGCATGAGCTCCTCCAGGGTCTCATTCCGCCGCTCCCGGGACACCTCCTTGCTGTTGGCTTGGGCGAGGACGGAGTACAGGCTGTTCTCGGCCCGGGCGCGGCCCCTGGCCTGCACAAACAGGGAGGCACTGGTGGGTCAGCTCGGGGAGGAGGCGCAGGGAAGCGCTGGCAGGACCCCCCGCAGGAGTTGGGGCAGGGGAGGTCTCCAGCGCCCCAGCGCAAGGGGGTTGGGGGAAGGCTGAGCCCCCTAGGCCTGGGCGGCTTGTCCTGCTTCGCCCTCCCCTGGTGCTGGCAGATGGCACTGGGGTCGGAAGGCCTGTGGGGAGCCCCGCAGAGAGGTCTCCATGCCCCATAAGGTCCTGGTCCCTCGGCACAGCTCCTGCTGCTGAGCCAGCTCCAGCGAGAAGGACCCGGCTGCAGGCAGCGCCCAGCAGGACTCCAGGGAGGCCGGAGGGGTGCAGGCAGGGACTTGGGGCTAGCTGTGCGTCAGAGAGACCCAGCCGGGTGGGACAGGAACAGGTGGGAGCTGAGCCTAGCGAGGGCTCCGAGGAACAAGGGACGAGCCGGGCCAGGCCTGGGAAGGGGCCGGCTACCTGCACCATGGCGATCTCGTTGGTCATCAGCCCATAGCGAACCACGATGTTGCATTCGGGGATGTCCAGGCCCTCCTCGGCCACACTGGTGGAGACCAGAAGGTTGAGGGTTCCCTTGCGGAACAGATTGATCACGTCCTGCTGCTCGTTCTGGGAAAGGAAGGGACGGAGCCTTCATGGTGGGCCCGGTCCCAGGCGCCACGGGGATACCCAGCCCAGAGCAGGGCGCCCCAGGGCTAAAGGACAACAGGGAGCCTGGGCAAGACGGGACCTGGGACACGGAGGCCAAAGCTACAGCCAAACATGGGACACCCTCGGTCACAGCTGGGCTACGAAAAGGTGAGAATCACATGGACTGAAGCTAGGGGCTGGTCCCTTCCCAAGTGGAGCAGGGTGGGAGAGGCTGCCAGGGAGGGTCTAGTGCAGGGGTGGCCAACCCAACAAACGAAGAGAGCCAAAGAGCCACACCAGAACTGTTGAAGAAAAAAAAAAAAAAAAAAAGACGCTACCGCTTTAAAAACCCCAGGTTAGGCTTTTTGGCCACATCGGGCTCCCGTTGGCCGCTGCCATCTTACCGCTGCCATTTTGCCACGCTGGACGGCTCCCCTGCACCCGGCAAGCACAGGGAGCTGGGGGCCGTTTGTAGGGGCGCATGGGGCAGCTTCGCGAGCCACGGGGGGGAAGGGGCTTCACGAGCCGCACTTTCAGGGGTGAAGAGCTGCATGCGGCTCACAAGCCGCGGGTTGGCCACCCCTGGTCTAGTGGTTAGAGCAGAGGAAGGGGTGGGAATCAGGACTCTTGGGTTCTCCTCCCAGCTCTGACACCAGCCTGGGGAACGCGGCACTTCCTTTTTTGTGCCTCAGTTCTCTCTCTGTCCCATGGCCCCTCTCCATGGGGCATGTGGGCAGAAAACACCGTGAGCTCCTGGGCCGGAAAGGGCAGACCTTCCCCCCACCTTGGGCACTGCCAGCCCCTTCCCCTGTGCACACCCACCTGGGTCATGTGCTTGGTCTGGTTGCTGTAGCCAGCTCCAGTAAGCACAGCGGCCTGGATGCCCAGGTTGGTCAGCGTCGTGTTCTCCTTGATCCACTCGCGCAGGGCGTGGGCGCTCTGGCGCGTCTTGGTGAAAATGATGCCGCGGGCGCTGCCCCAGGTGTGGAACTGCTCCCGGAGGATCTTCTCCAGCTTGCTCAGCTTGGGGTTCTCGTAGCGCGCGTCACTGGCCAGCGCCCTCAGGGTGCCCCTGTTCTCTGCAACGGAGCGTGCCGCCAGCGAGCGGCGGTCCCTGTGAGCCAAGCGCGTGGGCGGCCACCCCGGAGGGATTGGAAAGGCGCCCGGCTGATTGGCAGAGCACCCACAGCTGGCGGCGTGCGTGTCTACGGGTGGCGCCCAACCGCACATGCCTCAGTGCGCATAACAAAATGTATTCCGCACATGGATGGGAAAAAATACAGGGCGCAGTGGGTGAGAGCTGCAGCGCCGAGCCAGCAAGCCCCATTTACAGCACACAGAGCCTTGTCCATGATTCGAACCCAGGGCCTGCTGCTCTAGGCACACAGACTTCTACTGCTGAGTTTGTTAGCTAGCAGCAGTAGTAGGCACTTATCCATTCCTGAGGACCATCTACCCACCTCCGCAGGTTACATTAATCTTAGCGTTTCTCAATGTGCTTTTCCCCCTGGGGCTTGACGTACCGTCCATTTGCGGTCTCTGGCAGCAAGTGCTGCAGAAAAGATGGGTCCCAGCACCACAAGGGGCAGCACTACCTAGTGGTTAGGACACTGGTCTGGGCGTCAGGACACACGGGTTCTAGTAATGGTTCTGCCACTAGCCTGCCCGAGCAGAACCCGGAGAGGATTCTCCAGTCTGTCCCCTTGCTTTGGGCTCTCCACGTCTGTCCCCCACCCTGTATCCTGCCGCCAGCTCTTACCATCAAAGGTGTCGATGAGGAAGCCCTCAGTGGCGTTCTGCAGGGTCTTGGTGGCCTTTTCCCGCTGGTAGAACTCATCCAGGGCGTGGAAGGCATCAATCATGCGCACGGTGTCGTTGATCAGCAGAGCGTCGTTGTACTTCCGCAGGTGCATGGCATACGTGCGCGTCTCCCGGCACAATGACTCGGCTCCTGGAGAGGCAGGGACAGAGCCATCCTAGCGACCAATGCCCCTGCATGGCGGCTCTAGTGTGGGGACCAGGCTCAGGACTCCTGGGTTCTCTTCCTGGCTCTGGGCAGAAAGCCTGTTTCCAAGACCCCTTACGCAGCGAAGAGGAAAAGGTAACAGCTTCCCTCCCCCCCTGCAGCAAGGAGTCCCACAAGTAAGGGACATGCTGCAGGCAGGACTCTGCCCTCCCACAAGCACCATCACTGGGGTGGGTGCCTGGTCTGGAGCCCAGGTGGATATATCTAGGACATTTGTGTGCAGAAACAGGAACGCCTAGAGCAGGGGTGGGCAAACTTTGTGGCCAGGGGACCAAAATCAGGGTAGGGAAATTGTATGGAAGGCCATGAATGCTCACGAATGGAGCTGTCCCATCCATAGGACGAATCGGGCCTGGTGCTTTTTGGGGGCCCCACAGCCATCCGATGAACGGGAGAGACCCGGGGATGACGGGGGCCCAGCGCAGCAGCCGCAGGGGCCACCCCCCTCACCGCGCAGGCAGCAGGAGCCAGGCTGCTCCACACTGCCCCTTCCTGGCCCACCGCGCTCGGCGACTGACCGGCAGCAGGAAGCAGAGTGCTCGGGCACCTGGGCGCTCTGCTTCCCACCGCCGCAAGAGGCAGGGTGCAGCAAGCCGGGAGTGGGGGGTACAGCGGGGTGGAGCTGGCTGCCGGGCCACTCCAGTTTCTGACGCCCGCGTGGTGAGTGAGGGGGTAACCCCCGCTGTCGCCCTGCACCAGGCCCCCAGAATCCTCTGGGCTGCGTTGCTCTGGGGAAGGGGGCGGAGCAAGGGCAGAGCAGAGGCGGGGCTGTGAAAAGGGCGGAACAGAGGCGGGGCCTGTGGAAGGGGCGGGGCCTGTGGAAGGGGGTGCCCCAGGCCCGGTGCCCCCCCCTCAGGACGGCCCTGCTCACAAACCTGGGGTTAGGATGCAGGAGGGGGTCAGGGCTCTGGGGTGGATCTGGGGATGAGGTATTTGGAATGCAGGAGAGGACTCTGGGCTGGGATCAAAGGGTGAGGAGGGGAGACGAGGGACGGGGCAGGGGGTTGGGATGAGGGCAGGGGGCTGAGGGGCAGCTCTTACCTCCTCAAGCAGCTCCTGGAAGCAGCAGCATGTCCCCCTTCCGGCTGGCTCCTATGCAGGCAGTTCGGTGCTCTGCCCCTGCAGCTCCCATTGGCCGTGGCTGCCAGTCAATGGGCGCTGCGGGAGCAGTGCTGGGGGAGGGGCCAGCGCAAGGAGCCCTCCAGCTGCCCCAGTGCAGAGGAGCTGGAGGGAGGAGACATTGCTGCTTCCAGGAGCCACGCGGAGCAGGGCCAGCCTCAGACCCTGCTCCCCGGCGGGAGCTCGAGTGTCGGATCAAAATGGCCAACGGGCTGTCGTTTGCCCACCCTGGCCTAGAGGGACCCATTGCACTGAGCCCCACGTGGAGACATGAGAAGAGACCAAGCCCTGCCCCCAGTCAAGAGAGGCAACCCAAAGGGAGGCTCGTTATCCCCATTTCACAGGTGAAACAGGTGAAACAGAGGCACGGAGCAACCCACTGACTCGCCCAAGGCCGGGTGGGGCTACGAATTGAATCCAGAGCTCCCAAGTCCCCACCCAATGCCTGAGCCACAAGCCAACCTTCCCCCTACCCCAGATGTCCATAGATCCTTCCGCCCCTCACAGCCCCCCAACCCTTCCCCCAACGGTGCTGGCACACAGCCCCTCACCAGCCTTCCGCAGCTCCACGATGCGCTGCTCGTAGACCTGCGTGCCGGAGTCCTGCGGCACCTCAGGAACGTCCAGGCGCTGGTGGATCTGGGCCATGATCTCTTTGAGCTTCCTGCCAAAGGGGTCCTGGAGCACAGAGCAAGGGGCTGAGCTGTCCCCCCGACAGTGTGAAGGCCCCTGCCTCGGTCCACCCCCCACCCGGCCCTTCCCCGAGGGAGGGCGTTAAGCCCCCCAGAGCGGTCTCTGGCCTCCCCCCGGCAGTGGCTGTGCTGAGGCGGGGTCTCTCTCTGCCCACACGCAGCCCCCTCACGGCTCGGCGCGCCCTGTACCTGCGGCCTCTCGTGGGACACGTCGTACTGCTTCTTGGGCTGCGGGATCTGAGCCTCCAGGTGCTGGCGGTGCTTCTGGGACGACATGATTTTGGCAGTGTCCAGGTTGGCGCAGATCTGAAAGGGTTCAATCCCACACACACGCGCCCGATGAGCCACGAGCGAAGCCAGCCCCTTCGTGCCCTGCTCTGAGCCACAGGCACCAGTCCGGGGCCAAACGGCACGTGCTAGGGAGGCACAAGCGGGGAGGGGGCAATCCCAGATGTGCCCCTGTAGGGGAACCCTCAGTATCCCTGCGTGGGCACAGCTGGCACCACCAGCCACTCACGTGCCCCCACCCCTCGGGACATCCCCTGGTGGATGCCAGAGGGAACAGCACTGCAGCTCCGGGACACGTAGCTGCCGTGGCCAGAACCTCAGGTGCGTCAGGAGGCCAGAAGCCGAGGAGATGGGCACCCTGGCGGACGGCTCTCCCCAAATCCTGCCCCAACGGCCTTTTCCAGCCGCCAAAAGACAAGCCTGGTGCAATCGCAGAGAGGGGCTGCAAGCGCCTGGGACAGTGGGGGGCAGCCGGGCACGTCACCCGCTCAGCTGGGACGGGCGGGTGGGGCGCGCTCCCCTCACCTGCAGGATGTGCTGCCGGGCCCCCTGGAAGGTGCTGGCCCCCCCCCCAGTGCCGGGCGAGGCAGTGAGGCCCAGGATCTGTGGCAGCTTCTTCTGGCCCTTCAGCTTGCGCTCCAGGTAATCCTCCATGATCTGGTTGTAGACGGCGTCCTTGTGGGTGTGGTGGCATTCGTCAATCACCAGCAGGGAGAAATCTGCCCAGGGAGATGGGGCTGAGCCACGCTGAGGGGTCCAGCGTGTGGCTGACAGCGGGAAGGGGGTCTGGGGGGAGGGAGCGTGATCAGCATGCTAGCGAGGGGTCAGTTCCCAGCTCTGCCACTGACTCCCTGAGGCACCTCCAGTAAAGTCACTTAGCCTATCTGGGCCACAGGCCCTGGCTGCGAAATGGGCCAACAGGCCCGGGTGGATTTTGAGGTTCAGATACTGCGGCAAGGGGGCCGTGCGAGGAGGGGGACAGACTGAGGGCCTGCTCTGCGAGGTGACCGAAGGCCAGCTCCTCAGCCAGCATCAGTCGGCCGGGACACAAGCTGGGAATCCAGCCCGGTGCCCGGCCCCACCCGGCTCCTACCCGTCAGCTCCACATGCATGTCCGGGTCCTCGCTGGTCAGGGCATTCTGCAAGATCTGCGCCGTGCAGAGCACCACCTGGTTCAGCAGCACCTCCTGGGAGAAGAAGTTCTTCTGGTCGCTGTCGCTGCTGATGGCCGTGACCTGGAAGCGATCCTGCAGCGCCCGGAATTCCTGTTGGTAGTGCTGATCCACCAGGTGCACCTGGCCACCCGACATGGGAGAGAGGCCCAGTCAGGCTCCTGTGCTGAACCCACCAGCCCCGAAAATTCCCTGAGCTACGGGAGGGAGCTGGGGAGAGCCCTATGGACAACAGAGGGCAGGACAGTAGGGCCCCCCTGCCCAACCCAGCCCGCCACACCCTGCCTGTCCAGGGGGCTCCGACACAAGGGCAGGAATAGGGCTGCCAGGTGTCCGGTTTTGAGCTGGACAGTCCAGTATTTGAGCTTTCTGTTCGGGAAACAAATTGAGAAAATAGAAATGAGAAAATAGATCTGTCGGGTATTTTCTAAGATGGAATGTCGATTGTGAGAATGTCAAGTGTGTCCGGTATTTTTGCTGAAACCATCTGGCAACTCTAGGCAGGAGTTTGGGATCTCTTCCTCCTTAGCATGGATTTTAAGCACAGGACTTCAGCACAGCCCTCACTACCATCGGAGCTAATGGAGTAGTGCCGCGAGCTGGCAGCAGTAGTAGGCTGTTACCCTCTCACACGGACCAGCCATGCAGAGAACACAGACAGTGCCAGGTGCCATGCTGGGCAGTGGGGGAGGACGAACCTGGCAGCCGTGCATGTGGAAAGGCTGCAGCCTCCGGAAATGTTTGGCTCAAGGGACTGAGCCGGATCTCGGTTACCCAGGCAGAGTGGGAAGCGGGCGTGTTCCGCCTCCAGTGCTTTTCCAAGCCCCTGCCCTGCCTAGTGTGATGTCAACCAGAGTGTGGGTAATTAGCTGGACTGCCCTCTGTCCCCACCGCCATGCCTGGCACACGACAACCACCCAGCAAACACGGGGACTTGGACCCACGCAGTTCCTCTCCAGCACGTGGACTGTGTCAAGAGCTGAAAGCCTGGGACAGGACCCCTCTCCAGCTGCAGCCCCGGACAGCCCCAGGGCAGCCCCACCACGCCCTGGCCAGGCTGGGAGAATCAGCCCCCTGCAACTCCAGCCTCACCCTGTTCACCAGCACGGCCACCTTGGCCCGCTCCCGGGTCTCCAGATGCCTCTTGCACACGTAGGCGGCCGCCCGGGTCTTCCCAGCGCCCGTGGGCAGCCAGATGATGATGTTCTGGCCCTCCAGGGCGGGCAGGATCACTTCCCACTGGTAGTCGCGCAGCTCCATGGGGGCGGGCGCTGGGCACGGGCAGGAAGCCCAGGCACAGCAGGAAGGGGGCAAAGCCGGTGTCAGCATGGACACAGCAAGACGGGGTCAGGCCCCCAGCCCTGCCTTCCAACCCCTCCTCTCTCGCCCCCTGCCTAGCTTCCAATCCATCGCCCCCCCCCCCAATACCCCTCCTTCCCATCCCCTCTCCTGGCCTCCAGTCAACCTTCCCCCACCCCGCACGCTCCCTGCAGGCAGAGCATAGATCAGACAGGATCAGACCCAGCGCCGCCCCCAGCCCTGCACCCTAAAATACAGACCCACGGGGTGAGATGGGACCGAGGGTAGCTCGTCTGCCCCCGCCCCGCCTGGGTCTGTGAGCCTGGGCAGGATGTCCCTGCCAGCCGGCGGCTGCTGGCAACACCCCCAGCCCTGCAGCGCCCCTCCACCCGGCATCACCCCGCTTTGCAAAGCCCAGGGCGAGTGTCTGGCTGGCCTGGCAGCTGCTGACTCTGCAGGGGGCAGCGCCCACCAGCCCCCAGGGCTTTTAAACTCTCCCTTCAGACCTGAGAGCCAAGCCTGCCTCTGCCAGTCTCTTCCGGGAGCCCCAGCCAGAGGGGTGTCCGGTGGGTCGGCTCCGTGGCCATACGCTGGAACTAGGGGGTCTGCCCCCCCCCCCACTGGAAGTGGCTTCCAGCCCACACAGGGTCCCAGTTGGGTTCAATGGCTCTCACCCCCCCACTGCACCCATTGGTCCCATGCCCCCTCTCCGGGCTCCAGCTCCCAGGTTAGACTGACCTGAGTCCACCAACCAGCCACAAGCTCTGCTCCCTGCCACTGAAGCCACAGGCTGCTTGCAGAGCCCTGGAGCCCCCGCCCCCTTCCCCAGATTCCCCAGCCCAGTGTCACAGACAGAAATCGAAACTGAATCCTCTGCTAGACATACAGGGAGGCTCCACCCCTAGGCAGGGCCGGCCTGCCCCCTCTCCCTTCCCATGAGTTCCAGTGATTTCTTGGGGGCTGGCCTGGCTGCCAACAAAGCCACCCACATGTTGGGAACTTGGGGGGAGAAACCAAGGCAGAAAATGTCTGGTGGCCTCTATAAATCCCGGGCACACCCACCTCTTGAATACCTGCCTGCAGCTGTGGTCGCCCCACAGAGAAGCTATATTGGAACTGGAAAAGGGTCAGAAAAGGGCAACCAAAAGGGGCGTGGAACGGCTGCCCCAGGACGAGAGTAATAAGATTGGGACTTTACAGTTTGGAAAAGAGATGACAAGGGGGGAATACCAGCCTATACAATTACAACAGGCACAGAGAAAACCAACGAGGAAGTGTTATTTAACTCTTAAGTGGTCAGCTGATGAAGCAGGTCTTAGCCACGGAAGCTCATGAGCCTTTTCTATCTTTGTTGGTCTCTAACATGCCACAGGACTACTCGTTTTAAATGTTACAGACTAGCACAGCTCCCCCCTCTGAGACTTTTTGGCACAAGAACTAGGCATCACCCAATGAAACTACTAGGCAACAGGTTTCAAACAAACAGGAGGAAGTATTTCTTCACAGGACACAGTCAATCTGTGGAACTCCTTGCCAGAGGACGTTGTGAAGGCCACACCAACAAGATTAAAAAAAAAACAACCAATCAACCAACCACCCACCCTAGATTCATTCCTGGAGATGAGGTTCCATCAATGGCTATAAGCCACGTTGGGCAGAGAGGGTGTCCCTAGCCTGTTTGCCAGAAGCTGAGAATGGGCAACAGGGAATGGATCATTTTATGCACTGATTCTCCATTCTGGTCATCCCCTCTGGAGCACCTGGCATTGGCCACTGGCTGAAGACAAGATACCGGGCTAGATGGACCATTGATCTGACCCAGTCTGGCTGTTCTGAGATTCTAGTTACATTTATGAGGCTCACAGAATCCCTGAACCATAAGACGACACACAGCAGCAGTTTGGCTCCTGCCTCACCATTTCCCAGCCAATCCTGTGCCTTGAGCAGCTGTCATGGCCCCCACCCTCTCCCCTGTTTCTCCCACCATTCTGGTCTCTCACACAGCTGCAACCAACCCCCTGCATCTGCAGTCAGCTCCAGGGAAAATTCTCAGGCTCCACCACTTAGCTCCAGCTGGTAACCCAATGCCATGGGCGGTGGCCTATTTGTTTCCAGCTATCACAACACAAAGGGATGTTTAACTGCTCCTCTCAGCCGGCCTGAATGATGGATGCGTCAGCACAGCCATAGCGATCCGGCTGCTGCTTAGACATGCCCCCTTCCCCAGAGATCGCTGGGCACAGCCACCCCCATCCTTGCGCTGCTTCACTTGGCCTCCCACAACAGGCAGCAGCAGGGTGCAATGGGCAGAGGTTGTGAAGGCCAGGACTATAACAGAGTTTAAAAGAGAACTAGATAAATTCATGGAGGTTAAGTCCATTCATGGCTATTAGCAGGGCTCGACAAACCCGTGTATCTACTCGCCCGTGGCGAGTAGATTTCAGCCGGTCACCCCGGTGTGCGCATGCGCGGTGTGGGGCTGGCCAGTGGATTTCGCCGTGGTTTGTCGAGCCCTGGCTATTAGCCAGGAGGGGTAAGGAACGGTGTCCCGAGCCTCTGTTTGTCCGAGGGTGGAGATGGATGGCAGGAGAGAGATGGCTTGATCAGTACCTGTTCGGTTCACTCCCTCTGGGACACCTGGCATTGGCTACTGTCGGCAGACAGAGTACTGGGCTGGATGGACCTTTGGTCTGACCCAATGTGGCTGTTCTTATGTTTCTTAGGGGCACTGCGGTCAGATGAAGGGATGAGAGTCCGTCACAGGTGCCCCATGCCCATCTCAGTAGGGACGGGTGGGGGCTACCCCCCCACGACTGCCTTGCTGCAGGGTCCCCCGCAACACCAGGAGACAGACAAAGGCTTCACTGGGGCCACGTACATTTATTTAAAAAAAAGGGGAAATAAAAATGAGGGAGGAAGGGCCCATGGCAGGGGGACCAGTCACCCCACGGCACCGCGAGAGGGACAGGCCGGGGCGCGGAGGAATAAGGCAACAGGGCCCAGTCTGGGACATGCCGTCAAAACGCTGGCCCGGCTTGGCTGCCCTGCCATCCACTCCTCTGCGGTGAGAAATCATCTCTGGCTGCCTCTAGTGCGCTGAACCAGGAGGAGAGGAACCTCAGGGCAGGAGCTCTGCGCTTCACTGCGTCCCATCCCGGGCTCCCGCTGGGCCCTGGGCACCGCGGGGGAGGCAGAAGGGGCAGCAGCGCAGCTCAGCAGGGAGAGCAGCCCCCTCTGTGCACGGGCAGAGCAGCCCCCGGCCCAGAGGACAGTTCAGCCCCTAGAGGACGGGGCAGGGAGGGGACCTGGCCCAGCCACATGCGGCACTCACCGCTTGGACCCCCCCTGCACAAACCCAAGGCCCCAGCTCCCACCTGGGACCCGTTTCTCCCATGAGCGCCGACCCCACCCCGCAATGCCCCACACAGGAGAACGAGCCTGGACTGTCCCGGGCCCTGCAGGCTGAGCATTGCCAGAGTGGAGGGGCCTCGCCCCAGGGGGCCCCGTGGGTGGCTCAGGACAGCAGTGCCCAGTGAGGGGGGGACCAGAGCACCTGGAGAGGAGAGCAGGGAGGATGGATCTGACCCCGGTGCAGCTCAGGGGCTAAAGCACGGAGGCGGCGGTGGGGATTGTGCCGCGCTGGGGGCAGGACCGGGCGCGAGAGAGGCCAGAGCATCGGCCCCAGGCCACGCTGCAGGGGGAGGAACGGCTGACACAGACGCTCTGATCCAGGCCCCCTGGGACCACCTGAACCTCTTCCACGGCCTGCACCGAGCCCAGGCGAGGCCAAAGGGGGGCACCTCCCGGCCCCCGGGAGCCCGTTCCACATTCATGCACAAAGTGGCTCGGTGGGGCGCAGGGGCAGGCGGGTGGGAACAGGAGCCGCAGGGAACACACTGGGCTGCAGCAGGAGCAGCGCAGGCCTGGGGCCAGGCAGAGGGGCTGCAGCAGGCAGCTGGGCCCCCACCCCATAAAGCCCAGGTACCTGCCGTTCCCCCGGCCCCCAGCTAGACACGGTGCAGCTCAGACTGGAGCCAGCGCTGCCCTGCTGGAATCTGAAGCAGGCTGACTCCACAGCAGAGCCCAGAGCGCCCGACGGTCCCTGGTGCAAGCCTGCCCGGGCTCTTGCCCCCAGGGCCAGACTCCGAGTCAGTGAGGAGAGCCACCTGGGCCGCCCCGGGGAAGGGCAGCTCCTGTCCTGGCTGCTGCCCCGCTGGCTTACACAGCCCGGGGGCCCAGGGGAGAGGCCAGCAGCCACCGGGGAGCCAGCGAGTGCCCACGGAGAAGCCCTCCAGCAGAAGGAGGGAAGCCAGCTCTTCAGCAGCCACGCACGCTCCCTGGCCGGTCCTGACCGGCCAGCAGCTGAGCTGGGCCCCTCCTGGGAGAGTCACAGGAACTGAGGCCTTGGGCACAAGGGGAGTGCGAGGCCAGGCCCCCCCGGGGCCCCTACTTGTCTATGAGCCCGGCCTCCTTGAGCTTGAAGTAGAAGAACTTCTCGAGGGTGTTGGCGCACTTGCAGTAGTCGCTGTCGGGCGGGTTGTACTCCCGGCAGTTGGTGACGATGCGCTGCAGGTCGGCGATGAAGAGCTTCTTGGTGACGTAGTAGCGATTCTTCAGGCGCTCGGTCATCGTCTTCAGGTCTGCAGGGGCAGCGAGGGGCTGGCTGGGTTACTTCCCCCCCCCATACGTCACCCCCCTCTGTGCCCCATGACCCCAGCGCCAGGCCTCGCAGAGCGGAAGGGGGGGCAGCGAGGGGCTGGCTGGGTTACTCCCCCCTTCCCCTATACGTCACCCCCCTCTATGCCCCATGACCCCAGCGCCCCGAGCCAGTGCCAGGCCTCACAGAGGAGCAAGGGGGGGCCACGAGTCAAAGACAGAGCTAGGAACAGAACCGGGGAGTCCAAGCCCCTTCCCCACCCACCGCTCCCCACAGGAGGGCAGAACCCAGCCCCCCTTCCCCTCCCCAGCTACCAGACTTCCCCTCCCTCCCAGGGGTCAAATAGGACCCAGTCATGCTCCCCACTGCCAGCGAATACCCCACGCAGCCCATGCTCACCCCCAGTGCCGCGATGGCCTCAGGCTGACCCGCCACCTACCGATGGGGAAGCGGATGATCTCGTAGTAATCGGGGGCTTCGGATTTCTTCACGGGCTCCATGAAGGGCCAGGCGCTGGGGTGGGTCTGTGGGGGGCGAGGGGCGGTCACAGGCTCACGCGTGGGACACAGACAGAACTCCCCTCCCAGCCCCCTGGCCGGTTGGCTAACCTGCCCTTCCTGAACCAGGCTGGGAGGCACCTGGCTCCCGGCCATTTTCCTGCGCACAGGGAGTGGAGGCAGCCAAAGCGCCTGGAGCAGAACCGTCTAACCAGCCCAGGCGCTCTCCCTGGCCGCTGGCCCCAGCTGCGGCAGTGGGAGGCACCAGACACCCCATGGAGCCGGGAGAACCTGCCCTGAGCCCTCACTCGGCAGCGGGCAGGGAGGCTCCCATGAGAGCTCTCGATACCCAGCAAGGTCTCTGCCTCCAGCGTCTCTTGGGGCCCAGAGCAAGACCCTGGTGGAACCACCCCCCACAGCCCCGTCACCTTGATTTGGGCCAGGAGGTTTTTCAGGGTGTTGTACAGCTGGTCGGGATCCTTGAGCTCCTTCCTGCAGAAGGGGCACAGCTGAGGTCTCGTGCGTCCCCTCCCAGCACCCGTAGGCGACTGAGCCCCAAGCCCCCGTGGCTAGGTGAGCCCCGCCCTTCCGACACGGGGCGGCCTTGCGCCCTTCCTCCTGGGCCGAGGGCAGCAGCCTGCCAGGGGCTGAGCCCCATGTGCGATCCCCAAGGCAGCGCGACAGCCTCAGACCTCATGTGTCTCAGCTGCTCCCACCGCCATGGTACAGCCACCCTAAGGCCCAACAGCCTGCGGCCCGGCCAGGCCACTGGGAATGGATGGCAGCCCCGTGCCAGCCCCGCGTGGTCTGCCAGGCCGGGCAGCCAGCGCCCTCCGGCAGAAATCACCTGGCTGCTCCCAGGTCTGGGGTATCACGCCCGCCCCGCTCGGAGGCAGCGGGGACGGACGCAGGGCTGCGAATGGCGCTTACCCTTTCTCCTTCCCCAGCGGCCGCCATCCTGCGTCTCCTGGAAGGTAGGAGAAGGAACCTGTTCACACGCCATCGCTCGCGTCGCAATCCCTTCCCCCAGCACAGCCCCCGAGCTGCGCTCTCCGGCCTCTCTGAACCAGCCTGTGAGGCCCACGGCCGCCCCCCCGCTGCCCCCAGAACACATGCTCCATGGAGATGCGCCGGGAGCTGGGACAGTTCGGCGCGGAGCTAAGGCCGGGGGCCAGCTCAAGAGAACCTGAAGGCCTGGAGCAGAGGACAGCGCAGAGCCGTGCAACCCCCCATCTCTTCCCTAAGGTTCCTGGCTTTGTTCCTATAGGAAGGGCAGGCCCAGCCGCTGCCTGGGCTCACTCCCCAGCACCCAACAACCAGCTCTCAGCATCTGAGCCCGGACGCAGCCCCTACGGAAGCTGCGTGCCTCAAAGAGGATGGAGCAGCAGCACAGCCTGGCCACAAGGTGGCAGCAGCACTGAGCCTTTTGCCCATACACACCAGCTGTACCTACAGGCGCTGCGGTGGTGCGAGCACCCCCAGGCGCTCCGGGGGTAGCTACAGCTGCAGAGAAAGGCTCCAGCGGCAGGGAGGGTGGGAGCTGTCAGAGCTCTTCCCGGCGGCTGGAACCTTTTGGGGCACAGGGAAAGCCCAGGCAGCAGGGGGCCCACACGTACGGATTCCGGGGATGCTCTCGACGGGATTTGCCGCACGCCCTCCTTGAAGCACGTCAGGCCGGGGTAGACCTTGCGGATCTGCGCCTGCTTCCTCTCGATCAGCTTCTTGATGATCTGCAGGGGGGCAGGCAGGGCGTGTCAGCTGGGGAGGCCCGGCAAGGGCAGAGCCCAGCTGGCCCAGGCTGCTCCCCAGAGGCTGCCTCGTGCCATAGGGCACAGGCCAGCAGGGCTGGAAGCAGCGCTTGCCCAGGGCCAGGCGGCTGGATCGGGTCTGAGGCCGTGCGCTGGCCGGGAGGACCTGGCGCCCATGTTTAAGACAGCGGGGGCGAGGCTGGTGCAAGGGCCGGGCGGAGCCAGGCAGCACCCCCTCCCCTGTGCTCACCCCCCCATGCCCAGTCAGTCAGATACCTCCTTCTGCTTCTTGATGATGTGCGAGAGCTCGGTGTAGGGGATGCGGGGGTTGAGCTCACACTCCATCAGGGTGGCCCCCTCGTAATCCTTGATGTAGCCCAGGTAGCGGCCCTTGGGCACTTTGATGTCCTTGGAGAAGCCCTGGAAAGGAAGGGGGGGAGCTGTGAGAGCGAGCTCCTCTCCCCACGTGGGGGAAGGCATGGTGGCGTGGGGACCCTCCCCGCGGGGGAGAGGGCAGGCGGCGCAGCGCCAGGGGGCCAGACCTGCTTCTTGAAGTAGCCAATGGCGTACTCGTCGGCGTAGGTCAGGAAGTAGAGGATGTTGTGCTTGATGTGGTACTCCTTCAGGTGGTTCATCAGGTGCGTCCCGTACCCCTGGGGGAGACGCTCGTCAGGCAGATGCGAGGGTGGGGAGACGCCCCCGGCTAGCTCCAGGAACGGGTTTGTGGGACAGACCCCGGCAGAGCGAACGCTCAGCCGCAGCGACAGCCAGCGTTAACCACGGGCCGTGTTCCCGCTACAGGTTTCCGTGTGTGCGGAATCAATTTTGTTCTGCACACTGAGGCATGAGCAGATGTGCACCACGAGTAGAAACATGCTGCCATGAAGCTTCGGGGCAAGCTCCGCTGTCTGTGGGGTTACGGTCACCTGGGCCGGGGAAAAGCACCAGCTCCTGTCTCCCTCACAGCTAACCCGGCATCAGAGCCGCAGCCTGTGGCCGCCTCCTGCTACCTAGGCCTGGGCCCCACTTGAACCTCTCCCCCACGGTTCCCGCAATCCCAACCCGCAGCCCCCGGTAACCCACAGCTCCCCAACCTGCAGCCCCCTGGCAACCCAGCCCTGGGCTCCCCCAGCTCTACCAAGATCCCTGAATCCCAACCCACAGCCCCTGGTAACCCACGGCTCCCCAAACCCAACCCGCAGCCCCTCACTGTGGTCTCTCCTGCCCCCTTCCTCCCCTAACTCCGCAGGCGAGCTGCCGTTTGGCCTTCACCTTCACTTGCTCGTTGGAGGTGACGGCGCAGAAGACAATCTCCGTGAAGCCCTGGGTGGGGGAACATCCGGAAGCAGATCCCTCCGATCACCCGCCCATCCTTGATCAAAGCCAGGGTCTTGTGTTTGCTGGGGGGGGGAAGCCACAGCCGGTCAGCAGAGGGGGGAAAGGGGGCAGCCTTAATGCCTTATCCTGGTGCTCCCCTGCCCTGCAAGTCACTGCCGCGTCCGAGTGACTATTAGGGGACTTGGGTGGGTCTGGAGCCCAGTGTCAGCCTGGCTCGAGTGTCTGGATCCTTCCCCCACAACCCTCCCGGCTGCGGGGGGTCCCGCTGGCTCTGGAGCAGCCGGGCCACAGGGACTGAACCCAGGCCGTCCACTTCCCACATGAGCCGGGACGGCGACAGAGCCCGAGCCCCCCCGCTCCCGGCGCCACGTACGGGTCGAAGACGAGGCGGGTGATGTACTCCTTGGGCATGCGGGGCAGCTGGTGGGAGAAGACGTTCTGCAGCCCCACCAGCCACATCAGGATGCGCTTGTTGGATTTCTGCGAGAGCGCGTTGCCGATGACGTGGAACTCGATGATGCCGCGCCGCTCCTCCAGCCGCGCCGTCTCGTCCCGCGCCGCGTTGGCTGACAGCAGGCTGGTCTGGGGGGAGGGCAAAGCACACAGCCCTGACCACATACTCCCCCCCACCCCCCCGCCACCCAGCCGGGGCGGGGCGGGGGGGGGGTACATAGAGACTAGGTGCCACCTCGTCCTCACAGAGCCAGCCCTGCACGCCCCCCTCCCCTGTGGCTGCCAGCTCCGATTCATAGAATCATGGAGCTGGAAGAGACCTCAGAAGGTCAACAAGTCCAGCCCCCTGCTCTAGGCAGGACCAATCCCAACTAAATCAACCCAGCCAGGGCTTTGTCAAGCCGAGACTTAAACACCGCTAGGGATGGAGACTCCACTACTTCCCTAGGGAACCCATCCCAGTGCTTCCCCACTCTCCTAGTGAAATAGTTTTTCCTAATATCCAACCTGGACCTCTCCCACCACAACTTGAGCCCATTGCTCCTTGTTCTGCCATGTGTCACCACTGAGAACAGCCTCTCTCCATCCTCTTTGGAACCTCCCTTCAGGAAGTTGAAGGCTGCTCTCAAATCCCCCCCTTACTCTTCGCTTCTGCAGACTAAACAGACCCAACTCCCTCAGCCTCTCCTCATAGGTCATGTGCTCCAGCCCCCTAATTATTTTGGTTGCCCTCCGCTGGACCCTCTCCAATGCATCCACATCCTTTTTGTAGTGGGGGGCCCAGAACTGGACACAATACTCCAGATGTGGCCTCACCAGAGCCGAATAAAGGGGAATAATGACATCTCTGGATCTGCTGCCAATGCTCCTCTTAATGCAACCTAATATGCCATTAGCCTTCTTGGCTACAAGGGCACAATGCTGACTCATATCCAGCTTCTTCCTGGGCCTGTCGCTGTCCCCAGAGGGCAGCCAGCAGGTACTGATGGGAGCCCTCCCCGGCCCGTACCTCTGGGCCCAGCATGGCGGCCGGGTCTGTGATGGTCAGCATCACCTCGTTGACCAGCTCCATGGGGATGTCGCCCATGACCCGGATCCGCTTGGCATCCTCCAGCGTCAGGCTCTCGGGCAGCTTCCGCTTCTCGCCTGCTTGGGGGGCAGAGGACGGTGACACCGAGGCTTATGGCAGGGCCACGGGCCCCTCGCTTCCCAGGGCCCCCCGGCCCGGCAACAGAGAGAGGCTGCAGCCAGAGCTCAGGAGGACGGGGGTCCGTGGGAGCCAGCAGCGCTGGGCCTTAGCAACCTCCTCCACCTCTCAACTGCCTACAGGAGGGATAGGACAGGGGCAGCCCGACCAGGTGCGCCACAGCGTCCTGCGTGGGGCTGCCTGCCCGGGGAGCGGTCACAGCCCTGTCCCAGGCAGCCTAGGCTGGGGGTCTTAGGATGGCTCTGTCGTTCCCCCGTTGAGCTGAATGGCTTGTGACTGACGGGCACCAGAGTTGCAGGCATGGGCTGCTCCTGAGCCAGCTGGCGACAACCCACCTCCGCCCCAGACCCTTCCGCTCCCCAGCCCTCTTCCCCAGCCCGGCAAACGTGTGAACTCTCGCGGGTTAACTGTGGATCACTGTGGTGTGATGGGAGCTGGCACTGGCCAGACGCCGGGTCCTCGGGCACAAGGCCCCCCCCACGCGGGGCGTGCAGAGTTCCAGAGGTGTCGGGGCCATCACGGTTTAGGCCGCCCGGGGATACACGGGGGGTACAGCACAGGGCTGGGGCTGGCCTCACCTGGCACAGGCTCTGCCGCGCCGGCATCCAGGCTCATGGAGGACAGGGAGCTGCTGCTGCTGAGCTTCTTGCTGAAGATGGGGGTGCTGGGCACGGGGACGGTGCTGACGGCTGCTGAGAGGAGAATGGAGCCTTTTGCCAGCAGAACTTGCGCTCGCAGCCCAGGTCAGTGCCCACGTGGCTCCAACAGGGCACGTTTGCACGGGCCCTCGGCAGCCGTGCAAGGAATGCACGTGCGTGCAAGGGAGCTGGCGTAAGCTCCACCGCCAGGTCGCCTGAGCGGCCTGGGGGCATTTCCCCAGCAAGGTACCTGGGCGTGGGACCAGCTGGGCGCCTTCTGTGGCCGGCATGGTGAAGTCCGATTCCCAGATGGGCGAGTTCTCCCCGTAGATCTCCTCTTCCAGCATTGACAGAAACCTGGGCAGGGCGGGTGACGGGCCACGTCAGCCAGCAGCTGGCAGGGTGGCACGGCCGCAGTAGCGCTGCCGATCCTGAGCAGCCCGGGGAAGGGGGGAATGCAGCCACATGTGGCAACCCAAATTGAAGAGGTAGGTAGCCGATGGGGAGAAGCCTCACCCAGCGGGCAATGCCCAGGGACCTGGCACTCAGCGGGCACAAGAATGGCCACCTCTGGGTTTACCAGGGCCAGGGAGAGCTCAGCGAACTCCAGCAGCCCCCCCAACCCCAGCAGCCAGCTCCGCCTACTTGGGGAAGTGGGTGAGGATAAGGGTCCGCTTCTCGGGCACCAGCTTGTCCTTCTCCACCCGGAACTTCTCCAGCAGCTGCCGGCGGGTGACGGTGAAAATGGACTTGAGCAGGCTGCGCCCGAAGACGTGGGTGGTCTCGCAGCGGGGGAGGCTGTCACAGCTCTGGGGCACGTGGCAGTAGCACAGCCAGCTGCAGGGGGAAAAAGGGGTGCACTCCCAAGGACCTGCCCGCTCCTCGGCACTGGCACCAGCGCCCCCGTGGGGCCGGGGCTATGCCTGGGCTCGCAGCAGCAGCCTCTTCTGTGTGTGGGGGCGGGAGGGGGGCAGAGAGGCAGCGGCTGTGGCAGTCCAGACAGGGCATGGGACAGTAAGACCATTGCTCCCAGCCACCCGGGGCAATGCACACTGGCTTCACAGCACTGAACCACCATGGCTGCTCCAACCCACATGCTACACTGGCCCAGGCGCAAGCTGCCAAGTGCATTAGCCCTTCTGTGGCCCACGAGGACACAAGGGTGCGCTGGGCCAAGCCACCGGGGACAGCAGCAGCTGCTGGCGGTGCTCTGGAGACGCGGTAGGGATGTAAAACCCCTTTGAATTGGTTAAACAAAGTCTGGACACTCTGGGTGTGGAGCAAGCAAGAGAGGGAAAGCTGCTCCAGTGGACCTGGGGTGCCCCCCCCCCACCCACTGGGGTTGGGCTAGAGCAGCCCCTGCTGCAGGCAGGGGCCCCCCCTTGCCTCCGTGGGGGGATCCCCCTCCCAGTCTGAGTCAGCAGCTCTGCACAGGGAGCCCAGTGGGGCTGGGGCAACCCACCGCCCATAGCTGGGGGCTGCCCGCGGGTACCAGTCAACCGTTACCTGATAAGCACCATGCATTAATGGCGATGCTTACCAGGTAACCGTTTAAAGCCAGGTGCCCGTTCACATCCCTAGGATGCGGCAGGCTCAGGACCCCCGGTTACTGTCACTGCAGCCGGCAGGGAGGCGGGAGAGATCGGGATCACAGAGCACCTGGTGGCTCAGCAGACCAGTCCAAGCCCAGACTCGGGCCTGGGCAGAAGCTGACGCCCCCTTAGCCATGCCTGCAATGAATGGTCGGCGCAGGCCGAGCGGGGACAGGGCCTGCCCCCACCCCTCTGGCCGGCGCTCACCGGGTGTAGTTGACTTTGTAGGTGGCCACGTCGTCGTTCTGCGAGCGCTGCCGGAACTGGGAGGGCGTCTCCAGCTTCCAGTAGTTGAGGCAGAGCAGGAACATCTTGGAGAGCTCGTACATGGTCTGCCGCTCCTTGGGGGGCAGGTGGCTGAACTTGTACTGCACGAAGTTGAAGACTCCCTGCGGGGGGGCAGGGCGCCCGATTAGCATCAGGGGAGCCGCCGGGGGCACAGCACACACAGGGCAGGAGAAGAAGCAGCAGGGAACGGCCGGGACAACCCGCGGAGACCCAGGCTCTGTTATGGATCAGGTGCTGTGGGCTGCGTGTGGCCGGATTCTCCAAGAATTCCCAGGTCACCCGTCACCGTAAGAGCCTCCCTGCCCGGTCTGGTGAAGCCGGGACCAAGGGGCGGCGGCAGAGAGGGAGCGTGGAGCCCAGAACGGCGCATCGGCAGGGTCAGTGCTGTGGCTCAGGGCTGGAGATGCACTGGCTAACACCTGGAGACACGATACTGGGCAGACGAACCCCGGTCTGACCCCGCCGGGCACCTGCAGCCCCGTCCCACATGCTACACCAGAGCCCTCCCTGCCTTGGCCCTCCAACTTACGAAGATCTACCACTTCCAGGGCCGGGGCAGCAGGCCAGACACCTCCACGAGAAACAAACGCACCCAGCACCAGCCCCCACGCAGGGACTTCCTTGGACCAGCACTAACACGGCTTGCTTTGCTACCGAGGCACCAGCTGTGCGGTGACGTGTCCGTGCCAGTCCCTGGGTGGATAACGAGTCGGCCAGCTGCAGGGAATGTCTCCTCGTTATACAAGGGGTACCGGGCAGGGGAAACAGACACCAGGAAGCTAAAAGTCACAAAGATCAGGCTGGAGGGGGCCATGGGAACATGCCAACACCTCTCCCCCACGGGGGAGTCCATGTAGACACGTTCGGTTGGGGCCAGCTACATGTCACAGCAGAGGGGGCACTGGGTTTTGGGGTCACCGTGACCATGGACGGCCACCACAGAGCACGTGGGGTTACCTGCTCGATGTTTGGCTTCTCAAAGGGCGGGCTGCCGAGGGACCCCTCTACCACGGGACAGCTCATCTGCAGGATGCATTTCCTCAGCAGCTGGGGAGGCAAGGGGACCATCACGCACCAGCAGCTGCAGGGTGGTGAAATTTACGGCAGCCACAGAAAGCTGCAACCATTACGATGCAGGCCAGGAGCAGCCAGCCAGATCCCCAGCTGGCATACGTGGGTGCCACGCTGGTACCTTTAACCGGCTGCATGATTTACACCACCTAGGGAATGACCTACTCCTTCCCTTGAAACGTATTCCCCATGGGGGTTCAGTTTGGGACGGGGGCGGAAGGAACAACATCTGGTTTCCAGCAGGGATGTGAGAGTGTAGCCGTTTAAATGGCTCGTGCGGATCGGTTACCCAAACAGTTACATGTGCCTCCTGGTCCGGTTCCCTGGGAAGGGGACAGCAGAAGGGAGCCTCCTGCCGCCCCATGCTGCTGCCTCTGTAGGGCAGCAGCTGGCTCCCTGGGAACAGGGTGGCAGGCAGGAGCTGGTACGTTCCCAGCTCCCAGAGAGCTGGCTGCTGCCCCACATGTAACCGTTTAAATTTTCAGCGGTTACACAGTTATCCAATTACATGCATTTTAACATCCCTAGTTTCTAGCAAAACTTTTGCTTCTAAGCCAGTAGCTGGGCTGCACCAAGGCAGGTTGCCAGACTTTCAACAGCTCTGAACCTTTCCTGACTACTGTCCCTCTTTCAGGTGGCTGATGTGTCTTGCCTACCCCCTAGTGGCTTACAAAATCAGACACCAAAATACAACTGTGTCCCAGTACCTAGTACTGAACAAGCGCTTATACCTTCTCATTTTACCATATAAACCAATTGGGATGTAAACCCTGTACTTAGATGTCCGTGTAGATTACGTGGAGTAGGGATGTTAGATAGCGTGTAATTGAATAGTTGTGTAACCGCATCAAATCTTACTGGTTACACAACTATTCGATAGTCCAGTTAGCTCCACATGAGTATCGGTTCCAGCCTGCCCCCTTCACCCTCCACACTGCTGCCTCTCTATCAGAGGCAGCAATGCGGGGGGAAGAGGGGAAGCAGGCAGATCCGGTGCTCATGGGGAGCCGGCTTTTAAGCTAGCTCCTCACAGGCACCGGATCCCACTCAAGACTAACCAATAAGCCCAGGCTTATCGATTAATCGTGTAGTGTCTACACACTGACATTCCTAACACAGAGCAGTATAAGCAGATCGCGGTGTGTGAAATTCTAGTTTGTATTGACTTTGCTAGTGCTTTGTACATAGCCGGTTATACAATTAGGCTTCAGGTTGACAGACCCTGAAGATCTGGGTGTACCTCCGGGGTACATAGCCCTGGTTCAGAACCAATGTAAAAAATCAGCAACTCCACTGGGCTGAGATTCCTACACAGGCTGGTTATTCCCAGGCGTAAGAGAGACCCCCGCGCCCACAGACTCTCCCCGCACTAGTCATGTAATCCGTCAGCTGCTCTTCCTAGCTCCATCACAGGCCCGGCGAACAGGGATTGGGATTGGTCCTGCCTTGGGCAGGGGGCTGGACTGGACGACCTCCTGAGGTCTCTTCCAGCTCTATGGTTCTATAACCATTTACAGCACAAATAAAGCAGAAGGGGTCAGTTATTACTTCAACAGTGGAGGGCCAGATGCGGGTTAGGAGAGGTATTTTGTTCCCTGCTTGTAGGACGACAAACTACCATTCCTCGCTCAAGATGGGCACCGGGGGCTTCTGAGCCCACTAGGATACAGAATCAAAAAGGCATCAGGAATTCAGAGTTCCATCCTTGCCAGGCAGGATACACACAAATGGGATAATTTACGCTAGGTCCTACACAAATTAGACGCACAGTCAGAGGGTAACACATGCTGCTACACACGTGCAGACCGTTCCCTTCCCGGGGAAACAAACTCTCCTGCTATGCCGCTCTCGTTTATTGAAGCTGGAATAACGAAGGTCCCCTCCAGAAAGGGGCAGCCCGGAGGTCAAGAGGAAGGCCGCCTTGAACACGGCCTGGAAACGCTGTCGCTGAGATGGACTGCGAAGGCGTCTGGGCAAGGGAGAGTAAGGAAGGGGGCACCCATGGAGCGTGCCCACTGGGCAAACAGGAATCCCTGCCGCAGAGCTGACTTCAACTGAGCCCGCGTGGAACAGCGGCCAGACCAGAGGCAGGAAGAGAAGCACCAGATTTGAGGCTGGAAACTAGAAGCCTTTGCTGTTTATCCACTACACTGGGGTCAAACCACTGTCATGTGGACAGGAACAGCCAGCTCCCCCTGCTCAGCAAGAAAAGGTCAGAACTGCGGTTCTAGGCCCCCCCCAATGCCACTGGCCAGGACGTTAAGGCATCGGCTCAGCTTGCACCAGTGTTCCCTCTAAGCTGAGCACTCAGGTGGCAGCTCAGATGATTAGCGGAGGGCCCAAAGCCAGCAGCATGTTTCTACTGGTGGTGCACATCCACACATGCCTTGGCGCACATAACAAAATTTATCCTGCACATGGATGGGACACATTAGAGGGAAGGGAACACTGGCTGACACCTTGTCCTGGATGCCCGGCATGCAGCTCCAAGGCAGAGCTAAGCCGCTGCTTCCCCACCTCACCTTGAACAGATAGAAGTACACTTGCTTGGTGTCCGTGTCCTCCTCTTTGTGGACCGACATAAAGAGATTTTCCACATCCACCACCATCCCCAGCAGCCGGTTGATCTCCTCTTCCGAGACGTTCTCCAAGTGGGACACGTGGTCAGCTGGACGGGGAGCAGCAAAGATGGACAGGCTTAGGCGGAGAGGACCAGAGAGCATCACGCCGCTGGGACATCGCCAGTGAGCCTCAAAGCATGCACAGCACCGAACGCAGCCCCAACAGGGTCTGACAGGCCCCCGGACAGCCCCACCAGAGCAGCGCCCTCCACTCTCCAGCCCTGCACCCCCGCTTGGGTCCCCGCGCAGGGTGTTACCTAGGGCGTGTCCGCAGCTCCGGCACAGCTCGCTCAGGTTGGTCACAGGCTGCTGCAGGTCCATGCGGGGGGGCAGTGGGCGGGTTGGGATTCTTCCAGCCGTTGCACTTGCAGGCATCGTTGGCCTAGGCCAGGGACAGAGCGGTGATCAGTGCAGAGTCCCAGGCCTCACCCCAAGGGCTGGCGCTGCCCTGCCCAATTCAGTGTGACCGCGGGGAGCTGGAACAGCCAGGAAAGGCGCCACCCAGGGCGTGAGGGCCACGTGGACCTGGGCAGGCTGTTGGCCCAAGGGGATGAGCTGGGATTGCTCAGCTCGGAAGGCCCAGAGACAGCTGCTGCCCAAGGGCCCCAGCTGGGACAAGAAGGATGATGTGGCTGCCCAAGGCTGGAAAAGCAGCATCCAGCTCCCCCCAACCCCTGCCCCAAACTGCTTCTCCAGCTCTGCCCCAGCACCAGGCCAGTGGAGAGCTCCCCCGCTCCTAAACGCAGCTGCCCACACAAACAGCTCCCCCATGCCCAAGCATCCCTTCTCTCCTCTCCTCTCCTCTCTCCCCGCACCTTGCAGGCGGAGAACACTCCCGCAGAGAACCCTCCCCACCCCGCACCTTGCAGGCGGAGAACGCTACCCCGACCCTTGCAGGCGGAGAACGCTCACCCCACCTTGCAGACGAAGAACCCTCCCGCACCTTGCAGGCGGAGACCCCCGCACCTTGCAGGCGGAGACCTCCCCGCACCTTGCAGGCGGGACCCCCGCACCTTGCAGGCGGAGACCCCGCACCTTGCAGGCGGAGACCGCTCCCCGCACCTTGCAGGCGGAGACCACTCCCCGCACCTTGCAGGCGGAGACCCTCCCCGCACCTTGCAGGCGGAGACCCTCCCGCACCTTGCAGGCGGAGACCACTCCCCCCCGCACCTTGCAGGCGGAGACCCCCGCACCTTGCAGGCGGAGACCCCCGCACCTTGCAGGCGGAGAACACTCCCAGCTTTTCCAGCTTCTTGGCGCGGGGGAAGCCCCGCACTTGGGCCTTGCGCTGGCTCGCGCGCTGCTGCTGGCTCAGCCCGGGCCGCGCCGGGTCGCTGGAGCCAGCGGGGCCCCCTGTGGGGCCCGGCCCGGCCCCGGGGGCGGCCGGGGGGGGCGGCGGCGGCGTCCGGCCGGGCTGCGAGGCCTCCGGCTCCGCCATGCCGGGACCACGGCGTGCGCCAGGCCGCCACTGCGCTTGCGCGGCGCGCGGGCTGCTGGGAGACGTAGTCCCTTGGCCCGAGACAGGGCTTAGCCTGCTCCGGGCGAGGCCGGAGCCCAGGCCGCCAGTGCGCCTGCGCCGCGCGGGGCTGCTGGGAGATGTAGTCCCCGACTAGTTTAGCCTCTTACTGAGGGCTAGCCCTCTTGGGGGACCCCGACAGAGCACCCCCTTGTAGGGTAAATAACCTCTTCCACAGAGTATACCCCCCACACTGCAGGGGGTTATACAGAGTATACCTCCTCATTTTACCTATCCCCCACAACTGTGCGAACCCCCCAATGAACGTGGGAAAAGGGGTGACTGGAGGTTCTCACCATGTGGGGCGCAGACCTCCCAGGAGGGCTAAGGAGCCCTAGGTTCCTGCCCTGACCCTTTCAGGAAATGTGTCACCATATGTCCTATGTGTTTCCAGGAATAACCCCCCTTCGCCCTCCCCCCACTAAAAAAAAAAAGTTGGAGTATTAGGATATAGATATTCAAACTGGTCTGTTACTAGGATTTAGGGTTTCCAGGTGTCCGGTTTTGAACCGGACAGTCCAGTATTTGAGCTTTCTGTTCGGGAAACAAATTGAGAAAATACAAATGTCCGGTATTTTCTAAATGAGATGTAATGTAGATTGTGATGTAATGTCATGTGTGTCCAGTATTTTTGTTTAAACCATCTGGCAACCCAACTACGGTTGCCAGCTACTTTCCGAAGAAATACTGAACATGGCGGGGGAAAAAAATGTGGTTGAGCAAAAACAAAAACAAAACAAAACAAAACAGGGGACCAAGGTTGCTGAGCAAAAAAAAAAAAGAAAGAAAATGGGAGAAGACCAAAGTTGCTGAGCAAAAAAAAAAAAATGCACCAAAAAAAGAGGCGCTGCACCTTTAAATTCCTGCTCTCGCCGCTCTCCCTGCCCCCGTGGCATGGGAGGAATGTCCCAAGCGGCCTGCTGTCCAAGAAAAACAGAAAATACCAGACATTTTACATGTCCGATATTTTATATTTTTTTTACCAGACAGCGGCCACAAATACTGGACTTTCCAGGTCAATACCGGATACCTGGCAACCCTATCTGTTACAGCCTATCCTTTAAGGATGTAGGTGCTTTCCGTACAGGATAAAAAACAAAGACTCAAAATCACCATCTATCTGAGGCCTTGTTCTGAAGCTAAGGCTTTTGACAAAGCAGCAGGAGAATCCATAAGCCGGGAAACGTGCAGTCACATCTTGATCCATCCCAAACAAGTCACATTGAAATAAGGCAATTCTGGGCTGTTAGAAAGGCCATCCAACTATCATCTCCTGATAAAGGAAAGCACAAAGAAGATTTAAAGGAAACTTAGGTTGATAGCTTTCTGACCAGCAGGGATCCACTTATCAATAGTTGGGGTTGTGAAATCCCATTTCTTTATTGCTTTTTTATTATGCTCCCCCCCTCTCTCTATTATTTATCCGGATGGTCTCTGTCTGGTTGTTTGATTGCTTTTGTCTGCTGTATAATTAATTTTGCTGGGTATAAAACAATTATGGTGGTGAGATAATTGGTGAGAAAATCATGTTACAATAAGTTAAGATTGATTTGTTACATATCAGTAGAATGATTGGGTAAAGTATACCTGAAAATATTATTATGTGCAGTGGGGACAAACAGGAAGTAAGAGGGAAAAAACAAAGGAAGAAGGGGAAAAAGGAAAGGAAACTGGATTTGTGCTTGCTGGAAGCTAACCTCAATAAACATGAAATTGTTTGCATCTCCGGGCTTTGAGTATTGCTGTTCTTTGCTCACATGAGAAGGTTCAGGGAAGTGGAAGGGTGAAGGAATAATCCCTCTAATAGACAGCATGACCGGAGCACGCCCCGTAAGGGTGGCGGGTAATGTAGGCAAGGGAAGGCATTGCCTTCCCAAAACTGCTTACAGTGCCCAGCCACCTGGGAGGGACCAGGGCCATGCAGCGCGGCAGTCCGGCTCCCCGGCGGCTGGGGAGAGCTGAGGCCACGCCACACGGTAGCCCTGGCCCTCAACTGGGGTTTGGCTGGGTGGGAAGGTTGTTGAAGGGGCATGGTCTCGGAGCAAGGGGTGTGGCTTCGGGTGAAGGGGTGGGGCTTCGGCTGCCTTCCCCAGCTGGGCCTTCATCGGCCACCCATGCCCCCAGCCCCACATCCCAAGGTGAAGCCAATTGCTGCAGCCCCCACCCAAAGGTGCACACACCAGTGGAGTCACTGGAAGCAGGGCAGGGCTTCATATGAGCCTCCATCCTGGACCGCTTTAGGGTGCAGCAGGGGTCCAGCTTGCCTTGGGAACACTAAGGGCTAGAAACACAATACTGCACTGAGGTTGCTGGCATCACGCAGGCACTGGGCCTTTCAGGAAAACTCCTGGGTTTGTGCCACAGCTGATAAGGTGAGGAGAGCTGACAACCCTGTGACTAACAGGCTGGCACCAAGGCTGTGGGAAAGGGTCTGTCTGTCAAGGAATCATTGTTAGGCTGGGGACTGTACGAAACCTCTCTCTGCTCAGCCCTCCCAGTTACCTTACAAATCCATTGACCTGCAGAGCAGCTTTCTAGCCGTGTAGCCACGCCCACCTGCCCCGACAGACTCCGAAAAGGTAGGCTGGTGAGGGTCTCCTTGGTGACATCTGGCCCAGCCCCCCACGCCGAGGCAGGACCAAATAAATCCAGACCATCCCTGCGAGGTGTGGGGAGGTTTTCAAAAACAGATTAGACAGGTCTCAGAGCGGGAGCCATCTTAGTCTGCCACTTTAAAAACAATCAACCGTCCTGTAGCACCTTAGGGACTAACAACATGTCGTACCACGAGCTTTCGTGGGTAAAACCCACTTCCTCAGATGAGCCGGAGTGGAAATAACAGAACCAAGATATTTATAACAAGGGCTAGGAGGAAGCACCTGTCAATTGTAGCGCCGGTGCTAATGAGGCTAATTAAGAGGGCTGGACGTGTCCCATTCTTAGCTTTTGATGTAAAAATGTTAGAGGAAGAGGAGACTGGCTTTCTACTGCAACATCCAGCTGGGGATTCTACCACAACCTCTGCTCAATGATTAGACATCAGGAAAATCTTTCTAACGCCTCTTTTTTAGTCCTCTCCTCCCGAGTTCCCCCTTTGTTACACTGTTCCCACCACCTGCTCAACATTTCCTAGCCTGATACTGCACAGGGCCTTGAATGCTATTTCACTCCCATCCTCGCCCAACCAAATGCCTGGGACTGTTTTCCAGGGCTTCGCGATCCCTGCAGGTCTCCAGTTTTCTCTGAACTAGACCAGTGTTTCTCAACCAGTGGTACGAGTACCCTTTGGGGTACTTGAGAGAAGTTGGGGGGTACGTCCACACAACTGAAATTTGGAGAAAACTGATTTTTTGTTTTAAGTTTTACAGCGCTTTGTTATTTTTGTACTTTTTACACCCAAAAATTTCATCACCCGCCCGTCTACGATTAAGTTGTTCAAACAAATGTGTTGCAATGATAGAAAAAAATTGTGTGTCTGAAAACTGTAGGTCCTGAGGGCACTTATAATTATTTTTTTTAAAAGGGGTACTTTATAAAAAAAAAGTTTGAGAAACATTGAACTAGAGCCTGCAATTAAGCAACGTCACATCACCCACTTTAGAGTCTGTTAGAGCCCAAAAAAGGTTTCTACAAAGTGCACTGACAACGGGCCTGGGGGAGAACAGGTTTATTCCGGCAGCGACACAGACCAGAGAGACGCAGGGAGAATCATCACCCAGCAGCACAGCCTGGGGCCAAAAGGGAGAGGGGGACACTTGTGTTATCTGCTTAATCGAAGCACATGAGATCTTTTATCAGGGAAAAGGCAGTACGCCGCATTTATTGAGAATACAACAGTTGCATATGCTTTTCAATCACTCACGCACAAACATACACACACACAGTCTTGCCAGACGATGTTATAGTTACCAGTCCAGATTCTGTATCAGTCTAGTGGCCAGCTAGATTGAACACAGAGGGAGAGCAGGGCCTTTGTTGGTCGATCGAGCCGATGTTCCTCTGGAGTTGGTGGCAAGACGAACCCAAAGTTCCATAGCAAAGCACCCTGCTTTTATAGTCCTTTTCTCTGTTGAAATCAATGGATTCCGCTGTGTCAGCTTGTGACCGGAGTGTTATCTTGTTGATGTCAATCGTTCCCAAACATTTCTTGAAGGTTCATCCTGTAATCAGGGGCGGCTCAAGGAGACCTGCCGGCAACTGGCGCCCTAGGAGGAATGCGCAATCGGTGCTCCCCGCCTCCATAGCCCTCAATGGCGTGACGTCATCATTGGGCGCCGCGTTAAACACGGCGCCCTAGGCAACTGCCGAGGTTGCCTACATCCACGGGCCGCTCCTGCCTGTAATCAATCGTCTCTTGGGGATGCCAACTTCGCTTCAAGGTTCGTCAATCTGCCATTCTGCCAATAGTTCAATCACTTCTTATTATGGGTACGCACTGACGGTTTCTCTTCGCAGTCTGTCTTTTACAGTTTGTCTTCACCCCGCATTCTCCCCCTTTTCTCTTGACCATCTGGCTCTAACGATGACCTTCACACCCTATCTCGTTCACACAAACAGTCTTTCACAAAATCCTTCAAAAGTAAACAATACTATTTTATATTAAGCAAAAGAAAAATCAAAACAATTCACATCGAAGGCTCGGGCCTTCAATATTCCTAATCTCATTAACATAGACACAATATGAGATCCTATCTCTTTACTTACTAAACTTTAGAACAAGGAAATATAGGAGATATACACTTAACTAAAGGATTTCACTTACTACAATATTAAATATGATTATATATTACCTTACATTACTACATTACTAAACATAACATACAAATATAAAAAAGAATTAAACTTTCAATCCTAACACTTGCACATTCGATACAGGGGCCACAATCCCACCGGGCCCCTCGGGCGGCTCCAATCCGCCCCAGAGACAGGGCAGTTCCCCGGCTTAGCTCGGGAAGAGGCGTCGGACACACGGCACCACGCGAGAGCAGGGCCGGAGCGGGAGGCGCTGGCAGCCCGGCCGTGGCTGTGGCCTCCGGGTGCTGGCATCTCTGGCCGGGTCAGGTCCCCCTCGGTCCCTCGCTCTCTCCCGCAGGGGCCTTGCCCCGCTCCTCGCTGCTTGGCGGCTCCGGCCCCGCGCCGCCGTCCTCCCCTGCTGGATGCTGATGGGAACGTCTTTCCCCGCAGGGCCGGCTGGGCCCGGCGCGGCGCCTGGATGCAGAGCTGTCCGTCCCGGGACAGGGAGCAGGTCACGGCCTGGAGATCCACGTCCTCGGGCAGCAGGGCCTCTGTGCGCAGCTCCCTGTATTCCCGGCTGCGGCCTCCCTCTTCCCACGCACGTTGCTTTTCACGTTGCCCGGTCACCGTCAGTCTCCTCCCCGCTACCCGCACCCTCAGCTCCTCCGGGGAGAAGCCGGCCACGTCCACAGCGAGCTGGAACTTCTCCTCCTGCCGCCCCCGGGAGCCCGGCTCCTCCTCGGCATCCCCGGCCGGGGCCGGGCCGCTCTCCCCCAGCTCCCTCCGGCCCGCAGGCTCCCAGCAGAGGGCCGGCTGGGCCTGCAAGACAGCGCGGCTCATCCTGTCCATCTCCTCCAGGTGTCGGCGCGCATCGCCCAGCACCTGCTCAAAGAGGCTCTGGGGGGCCGGCCCCAGGAGGCTGCTGTCCGGCTCGCTGCTGCAGACCCACATGGGGCCGAAGCTCCGCGACGGCCACCGTCTGAGCGGCAGCAGCCGCACCAGGTACCGGGAGCAGCTCGTCATGTTCCCGCTGCCTTCGCCTGCCTGCCTGGCTGAGCACTGGCTCTGGCAGCTGCAGGGCTGCCTTATATAGCTCCTCCCCCCCCAGCCCTTCCAGGCCCTTCCTGAACCTTCCTCCTCCGTCCATGTAAGGGCTGAGCCCGCCTCGGCTGCCCACAGATGGTGCCGGGGGCGGGACGAGTCCGGCCTTCGGAATGACGTCACAGGGCAGCAGAGCCAGCAGCTTCTGGCAGCCCCGTGCAGGGCCTGGCTGAGAGCAGGGTCTGGGCTGGACAGGGCTCTGCAGGGGGAGCCCAGCCCCTGTGTCTGCAGGGAGGGGACGGCCCTGGGGCTGACTCCTGCCCCCCCCCCCATGTCAGCCCCAGGCTGTTGACCCAGCCTGCCCAGAGCAGCATGACAGGAATCCAGCCTGGGACCTGTCCCATTCCTGCCATGCTCAGGGCTCAGGGGAACACCCCCTCCCAAAGGTCAGCCTCCGGAGCAGAGAGCAGCAGGTCCCAGGCCCACCCTGCACCTGCTGAACTGTGCAATATTGCGAACATCGTGTCATGCGGCTTGGCAACGACACACCGAAGCTGCCGCAACCTGTGTGGGCCTGGAGATGGGGAAGGGGATGTGGGTAATGCCCCACCCTAGCGCTCCCTCTGCCACTCCTTACCCAGCTGGTGCCCTGGGAACCACGGCAGAGCTCAGGGCACCCTGCAGACCCAGACACTGATGCCAGTGGGGGACCAGTGAGACTGGCAGGGGCAGATTGGCAGGGAGGCGAGTGGGAGGGACAACGATCCAGTGGAGGCATGAGGCAGAGACACAGGAAAGCTGCTCCCGAGGGGGGGTCCCTCAGACACACTACGCACACCCCCACGCTGGGCTGGACCCCGTCCCGGCACTGCCGGGGCAGCGACTCCCAGGCTCAGCTCCCCCCCAAAGAGAACACCCAGGAGCCTCCCGAGATTTCCAGCTACCAGCTGACCTGGGCCGAGAGCTGCAGTCAGGCACCCGTCAGGCAATGGGCATGACCCCGAGCCAGGCCCCTCCCGCCTCCCTCGGACACAAACAGGGACCAACTTCAGGGAGACCCCAGAAGACTCTGGGCTGGGCGTGGGCTGGCAGCCAGGGCTCAGCCTCAGCGTGGGGGCTGGAGCGAGTGAAGGCTTTTATCTGCGTCGGGCCCACATGGGCTCCGTGGGTGTGTGTCTGCCTGTCTGTGTGTGTCTGTCTGTGCGTGCCTTTGTGTCTGTGTGTGTCTGTGTTTGTGTGTACCTGTGTGTCGTGGTCATGCCCATTGCCTGACGGGTGCCCTGGGCAGGCTCAGCCCAGGTCATGCACTGGAAATCTCAGCCAGCTGACAATGGAGCTGAGGCCTGGGGACGTCCCCCTCCCTGCAGGCGGAGTCCCAACCCAGCGTGGGGGGCTGGGTGAGGACCCCCTTCACAGAGCCTGCCTCTGAGCCCTGCCCAGCCTGGCCACTGCCGAGCCCTGCCAAGCTGCTCCGCCAATCTGCTGCCCTGTGACGTCATTCCGAAGGCCGGACTCGTCCCGCCCCCGGCACCATCTGTGGGCAGCCAAGGCGGGCTCAGCCCTTACATGGGACGGAGGAGGAAGGTTCAGGAAGGGCCTGGAAGGGCTGGGGCGGGGAGGAGCTATATAAGGCAGCCCTGCAGCTGCAGAGCCAGTGCCCAGCCAGGCAGGCAGGCGAAGGCAGCGGGAACATGACGAGCTGCTCCCGGTACCTGGTGCGGCTGCTGCCGCTCAGACGGTGGCCGTCGCGGAGCTTCGGCCCCATGTGGGTCTGCAGCAGCGAGCCGGGCAGCAGCCTCCTGGGGCCGGCCCCGCAGAGCCTCTTTGAGCAGGTGCTGGGCGATGCGCGCCGACACCTGGAGGAGATGGACAGGATGAGCCGCGCTGTCTTGCAGGCCCAGCCGGCCCTCTGCTGGGAGCCTGCGGGCCGGAGGAGCTGGGGAGAGCGGCCCGGCCCGGCCGGATGCCGAGGAGGAGCCGGGCTCCGGGGCGGCAGGAGGAGAAGTTCCAGCTCGCTGTGGACGTGGCCGGCTTCTCCCCGGAGGAGCTGAGGGTGCGGGTAGCGGGGAGGAGACTGACGGTGACCGGGCAACGTGAAAAGCAACGTGCGTGGGAAGAGGGAGGCCGCAGCCGGGAATACAGGGAGCTGCGCACAGAGGCCCTGCTGCCCGAGGACGTGGATCTCCAGGCCGTGACCTGCTCTCTGTCCCGGGACGGACAGCTCTGCATCCAGGCGCCGCGCCGGGCCTAGCCGGCCCTGCGGGGGAAAGACATTCCCATCAGCATCCAGCACGGGGAGGACGGCGGCGCGGGGCCGGAGCCGCCAAGCAGCGAGGAGCGGGGCAAGGCCCCTGCGGGAGAGAGCGAGGGACCGAGGGACCTGACCCGGCCAGAGATGCCAGCACCCGGAGGCCACAGCCACGGCCGGGCTGCCAGCGCCTCCCGCTCCGGCCCTGCTCTCGCGTGGTGCCGTGTGTCCGACGCCTCTTCCCAAGCTGAGCCGGGGAACTGCCCTGTCTCTGGGGCAGGTTGGAGCCGCCCGAGGGGCCCGGCGGGATTGTGTCCCCCTCTCCCTGTTGGCCCCGGGCTGCCCTGCTGGGTGACGATTCTCCCTGCGTCTCTCTGGTTTGCTGGAATAAACCTGTTCTCCCCCAGGCCTGTTGTCAGTGCACTTTGTAGACGTGGTTTTTACTCCGATTTCCCTCTCACCAGGGCAGGCTTAAGGGCCAGGGCTGAGCTCGGGGTTCATCCCCCCCCGGGGGGGCTGCCCCAGGTGCTGACTGGGCCGTCGGGGCCCTGCTTTCTGCTAGGGGCTCATACATGGTCCTAGGTCCTAGTTAAGGGCAGGCCTGGCTGGCAGCAGGGAGTCCCCTGGCTGAGGGGGGCTGGGGAACTGGGCCCTAAGGAGTTAATGAAGGAGAGTTATTCCTGGCACGCGCTCTGGGAGCAGCACAACGCACTGGGCACGCACCCTGGCGACACACAGCTGCCGGCGGGCACCAGAGGCGTGGCGAGGGCGTTATGCGCCATAGGGCAAAGGCCAAATTTGCACCCCCCCTCCCCCGCTGCTGCACCCCAAATTTGGCGCACCGCTGAGCCTGACCCTGTGGGGGGGAGCTTGTACCGCGACTTCCCCCGCCCCCTCCAGTTTGGGGCCGGGGCCCCGCATGCACTAACCTGCCGGCGGAGATGGAAGAGGGTCAGGCTGGGGCAGAAAGGCAGGTAGGAGGATCCAGCCGGTGGTGGCGGGCAGAGGAGGAGCAGGCGAGCTGAGGGATGACAGAGGGAGCGGAGAGGGACTAAATTGACACCCCCCTAGCATGGTGCCTGGGGGTAACTGCCCTCCCCCGGCCCCTCTCACTATGCCACTGGCTGGCACCCCTCCTCCCCCACCCTCCCCCGGGCACAGGCCTGGTTGTCACAGCAGGGATCTGGAGCTGAGACAAGCCACCCTGCAAATTTTCCACCCCTGCAGGAGCGTCTGGCTCCCTGGGCAGGGCCTGGCATGCCCAGGAGGTCCTGCCTGCGTGTGGCTGGAGCTGAGGGGGGTAGCGCCACCGTCGCTCACTGCCACGCATCCCAGAGGCGGGGGGGGCAGCAGAGCCGGATCGTGCCCACGGAGTCCCGCCCTGGCACGCGTGGCGCGAGGCCTTTGTGCGTGTCGCCAAGGAGAACACGGCCTCTGGCGGCACCGTCGCTACTGGCACGGCCGGCTCAGTGCTGGACCAGCTCCCTTGGCCGGCAGGCAGCAGGCTGACGAGGCTGTGGCCGAAGGGGCTGGTGCCGACAGCAAAGCCCCTAGGCTCCATGCAGGGGAGGGGTGGCCGCGTGGACGAGCAGGGCGCCCTCAGGAGCAGCGTCGGATGCGCTGTGTGGTGGCGGTGGCAGGCCTCTGTGCCAGGGTCCCCCCACCCACTTCCCCTTTGTCGCTTGGGATGGCCCAGCAAGAAGCCTGCCTCAGTTTCCCTCCGAGGTTCCTGGAAATAATCCACCCACCATCTTTAAAATAATGCCCCGCTCTGCCTAGGGTCTCATTCAGGAAACCCAGGGCAGCCCTGGCTATGAGCCTCTTTCACCCAGAGCTAGGCTCCTCCGCGGGGCTTTGTGCCGGGGGAGCTAACTCTCTGCTTGTGCCTCGCTCCCAGCCTGTGGTGGAGCCCAGGAGCCTGCCTAAGCCCCCCGACCTGCCCCCGAGGAAGGCAAGCTGGGTGTGTCACAGCTTTGCCCCACCTCCCCAGATGGGTCCAGCTGCACTGTGCCAGCCCCGGCTCACGCAAGCCGATAGTGCCGCAGCACAGCCGCAGTGCTGGTGCCGTGCCAGTGTAGAGCAGGCACGGCCTGAGGACGAGCCCACAGTGAGGGCTTGAAACTGGCTAGCCCTAGCCAAGGCAGCACCGGCCCATGGGAAAATCAGGAACATTTAACATCATACCCTCTATCTACATTTTTACTGCATCTGTCTGTGTGTCCGTCTGTGAGTCCATTTGTTTAAGAACGCCTCCTAAACGGTGAGAGCTGGGGCCACCAAATTTGGCCGGCAGCTTCCGCTTCTCCTAACTTAAAGCAAGGTGAGGGTTGGGTGGTGCCAGGACAACCGGAAGCCCTAGGAAAGGGACTGTTTTCCATAGCATGCGAAGGGGGAGGGGCTGCTGCTTGGAGGGACCCGATTTCAGAGTGTCCATCGGGGGCAGCCATACCACCAAGGGAGTGGCCAACAGGGTTGGGGCTCCACCTTCTTGCCTGCCAGACCACTGGTAAGTAGCCCCACTGGCCCAAACCGGCCCCCGCCCCTCGGTCTCACCACTGGAGTGGGGGGATGCCCCTGGTGGCTGGAAGGTGCCTGGGAGAGAGAGAACAAACTCCTGGTGGCTAGGAGAGCCTGGGTTGGGAGAGAACAGGTTCCTGGCAGGCAGGGGGGAATTCCCCCACCCTGAGCCCCTCCTCACCCGCCCTCCCATCCTCACTCTCTTGCCCCCAGCCTACACCCACCCCCACCTCCCCCAAGGCCCTGCCCTGAAGGACATGGAACACTGAGTAAGTCTGCTAGTCTACTATATATTTGAGAGTGTGTCTGTCTGTTCAAGAACTCCTCCTGAACACTAAGAGCTAGGAGCACTGAATTCAGTGCAGAGCATCCTCTTGTGATAATTAAAGCAAGGGCCGGGTTTGGCTGTGCCAGGGAAAGGGAATGGGCCTGGAATGGGATTCATCATCATCAATAGCCTCCCTCACTATTTCCTTCCATCTTTCCCTGTCCAGTGCGGAGTGGCTTAGTTTCTGTAGACTAGCTCCGCACCAATCTATTTTATCATCTACCCATTTTCTGTGGGGTCTGCCTCTCCTATTCGGACCATCCATTATGCCAAATACCAGGGTCTTAACATTTTGCTTGTCGTTCATTCTGCAGATATGCCCGAATAGCTCTAACTTCCGCTGTATAACCTTCTGCGGTAGGTTCTCTTTCGGCTGTATCTTCCTATAGAATTCCTTGTTGGTGACCTTCCGCGTCCATCCTATTCTCAGGATCTTTCTATCACAACTCCTCCCGAACGCCAATATCCTTCTCTTCGAATCTTTCGCTATCACCCCTGTCTCATATCCGTACAGCATGCTGCTAAATACACACGCTTTCAAGACGCTCAGCTTTGTTCCTACGCTAATTGGGACTGGCATGAAACCCCTAGGGGCTTCATGTCGGAGTTTGGAATGGGATCGCTTCTCAGAAAACCATAGAGAAAAAAAGACAGAATCACCAGGCAGTTCAAAGGGGCTGGCTGGCTGGGGTGACCCCTCCGGGACTGCCCCCAACCTCAGCCTCCCACCACCAGGTGACTTTTAAGGAGGAGGGGGTGAAGCTCCCCCCGCCGATTCGTACAGGGACATTGCTGGCGGGATTGGTGTTCCCTTTCCCGAGAGAGTTGCAGCGTTTGCTGCATTCCTCACTCTGGCTGGGGAGCGCAGGGGGCAGACGAACCTGGACTTGCCCCAGCTGAGGGACATGCACCCCTTCCTCGGCTGTGCCCGCTGGAGCTGCAGTGACTATGGAGAGGCGTTTCTCACCTGGCCCCAAGCTGCTGCGGTGAAAAAGGGGATGGGGGTGTCCTCTCTCCCCGGGGCAGCCTGCACCCTGAGCCCCACATGCCCTGTCCCACCTCAGAGCCCTGATTCAAACAAAGCCTGGGCATTTTCATTTTATTTTCCAAAAAATACAAATTAATTGAGTGCAGGCCCCGAGGAACACCAGGTACATCGGCTAGTTTCCTATAAAAATAGGTACATGCCACGAATGTGGCTTGCAGCCAGCCACAGCCAGGCCCCCATCTCAGTCCCTGAGAGCCCGGGCCACTGGCTCTGTCAAGTCTCTGCCCTGGTCTCTGGATTCTGCCCTCCCTTCTCTGCCAGGGTTGCTGCTATCAGCTCAGCCGGTTACCCCCGGGCTCTGTCATTGGCCCTGTCCTCTGAGCCCAGCTCAGCCGGTGCCGCCGAGCTCCCCGCAGGGCTGAGCTGGACGGGCACGTTCCTCTCGGGGGCGGCTGCTGGGGCCAGGCCCGGGGCTTCGATGCGCAGCTGCCCCTCCCTGGAGATGGAGCAGGCCAGGCGGTCGGTGTCCACGCCCTCGGGCACGTCCCACTCCCTCCTGAGCACCTCGTACTTGTAGGAGAAGGCGCCGTGGCCGTCCTCGCGCTGCGTCTCCTTCCTGCCTCGTCAGCAGCAGCTTCCTGCCCGCCAGCTTCACCCTCAGCTCCTCAGGCGCAAAGCCCTGGACGTCCTGCCGCATGGCAAAGGGCTGGGCCGGCCCCTGGGCCACGGCCTGGCCGGAGCTCTGGGCTGGTTCCCCAGCAGGGCTGCTGCTCCCTCCGCCGGCCACGAGCCGCCCCCTGCTGCTGGCAAACTCCCTGGCCATCTCCAACTCCCGCAGCAGCTCCTGCTCCAGCTCCGCCAAGAGGGTGCCCGGGGCTGGCCACAGGGTGCGCACGTGGCCCAGTCGGGCAGCCAGGGAGCCATGAGGGCGTGGCAGGAGGGGCAGGCGCCACAGCATCGTTGCTTCTTGGGCTGCTTCTGGCTCAGGGCTGAGTCCTTTCAGCAGGGACCAGGGGCTGATCTGCTTGGTGCCGGGGGCCGGCAGCTTTTATCCCATCCCGCAGGGGGGCTGGCCCCTTCCCGAACCCTCTGGCCCTGCCGCCCCTGCCCCTGCCAGACGCCATTGTCTATTTTTATGAAGCTGATGGCTGGAATGACTCACGGCCCAAAACACAGCGACTATGTCCCCGGCCTGGATTCCTTCGCTCCAAATAGCGTAGCCGAAGTCTCAGACAGGAGCTCAGGTTACAGGCAAGTGCTCAGCCAAGTCCCCCCCTTCCCAGCTGGGGCCTGGCGCAGGAGAAACACCTTGGCACCTGGGCACCTGCTTTTATCTGCTGTGGGGATGAGTTTGCAGCAGGTCTCTGGCCCATCTTGTGCTGGGGTCGGGGGGGATCACCATGGTCCCATTCCCCCCCACCCCCCGCAGCTCTATGAGCACAGGAGCAGCAGGGCCAGAAAGCCCTGGGCCGGGCTCAGAGCTGAGCTGCAGAAGGGTGGCTCAAGCCCTCACACGGTCCCTGCCTCCCAGCATCATCTTGCTCTGGGGGGAAAGCAGCACTTCTCAAGCGCCTGCCCATTCACACAAGCTCTGCCCCATTCCCGAGGCCGGCCGGCCAGCTGTTCAGCACCACCCAGCAGGCTGACAGGCCGGTCCCCAGCACACACAGCCCACAGCCCAGGTTCATAGAATCATCGAATACTAGGACTGGAAGGGACGTCGAGAGGTCATCGAGTCCAGTCCCCTGCCCTCATGGCAGGACCCAGTACTGTCTAGACCATCCCTGATAGACATTTATCTAACCTGCTCTTAAATATCCTGCTCTTAAATATCTCCAGAGATGGAGATTCCACAACCTCCCTGGGCAATTTATTCCAGTGTCTGACTACCCTGACAGTTAGGAACTTTTTTTCCTTATGTCCAACCTAAACTTTCCTTTCTGCAGTTTAAGCCCATTGCTTCTTGCTCTATCCTCAGAGGCCAAGATGAACAAGTTTTCTCCCTCCTCCTCCTTATGACACCCTTTTAGATATCTGAAAACTGCTATCATGTCCCCCCTCAATCTTCTCTTTTCTAAACTAAACAAACCCAATTCTTTCAGCCTTCCCTCAGAGGTCATGTTCTCTAGACCTTTCATCATTCTCCTTGCTCTTCTCTGGACCCTCTCCAATTTCTCCATATCTTTCTTGAAATGCGGTGCCCAGAACTGGACACAATCCTCCAACTGAGGCCTAACCAGCGCAGAGTAGAGCAGAAGAATGACTTCTCCTGTCTTGCTCACAACACACCTGTTAATGCATCCCAGAATCATGTTTGCTTTCTTTGCAACAGCATCACACTGTTGATGATGTTACAGGCTACAGGGTAGCCCCCTTTGGCCCCCTGCTTTCTAGCTATGATATAATGGGCTGTAGGGCACTGCTGAGAGGGTCAAATGAGGGTGTGTTGCTCAGAATCAGGGCTAATGGAGAAGCCCCCTTATCCTTCCTGAATTCCAGGGGTGCCAGCTCCTTCTCTTAGGAGGTGGCTGCCCCCAGGACAGGCAAGGCTTGAATCTTCAACCTCAGGCTCCAGAGGCAGATCCCTTATCCAATGTACCACTAGAGGAGCCTCCCAACCTGCTTATCTTCTGGAGCTCCCTTATCCTTCCTACTTTCCAATGGTGCCAGCTCCAGCCCTTGAGAAGCTGGTGGCCCCAAGCCAGAGGGCCCTTCATTAGAAGGCACCAAACCAGCCTTCTTGGAGGAGGAGCAGGGAGGAGGAGCACTTCTGTTTGCCACTCTGGCCAGCAAGAAGTCTCACAAGCCATCCCCTGAGACACTCCAGTTTTCCTGGGCTCCAACCAGCACCCCTCCTTACACTGAGGAGAGGTTATAAAAACCAATCCCACCAACTCCAAACAGATTCTCCCGGTCCCAAGGGACCAGCCACGCACCCAGGTCATATATCTAGCCCCAAAGAGCATGCTTGGACCAATCCTTTAGAATCAAAGAGTTTATTAATGAAAGAAAAGGTTGAGGGTAGAACTGTTAAAAGAATTAAATTGCACACAACAATGACAAAGCTCCTGCCGCAGGCTCTTTGCAGAGATGGAATAAACTGCTTGCTTAAAAGTCTCTGGAGTGCCTCCTGCGTTAGGATGGGCCGTCAGTCCTTCGGGGCCCTTTATCCATAGCCAAGATGCTTCTGAAGTGATGAGCTGGAGTGAAGACAATTGGAGGAACCCCCAGGGCCCATTTTATAATCTTGCCCATGTGGAGGGAATCCGACTGTTCTCGCTGGGGGAAGGTGCCTCCCAAAATGGAGTTTGTCACATGAGCAAGTCACCTGTTCACGGCCTTTTTAGAGGAGCTGCCCTCTACCTGCTTGACTGCAGGTTGACAGCAGAATTCCTCAGCTGTGTATAGGCAGCGCTTAAGGTGCATGGTCAGTGAAGCGCTGCTGTGCATTGGAGTAGCCAGACACCCTCTCTCAATCGCTGGGGGACGCCTGTTGAGATCTCCCAGAAACAAACATTTGAAGGACAAGTACCAAGCCAACACTCGTAACTTTACAAACAAAACGCATCCAGGCCCAGGGGCAGGATGAACAGAATCCACAACGCATTGGCTTTCACCAGACACCTCACTTGCCCACTTTGCACAACTGTGGGGCACGCGCAACAAGGTGCTGCCTGTTCACATCGAAAATCCATTCACATCCCGCTAGCCCCCTGTAACATACCCCCAGCAGCAGGGAGCGTCCACACGCTGGATCTTCCAGGCCAGGCTGTGGGGTGGCACGTTCAGTGCACCAGCTGGGAAATCAGCATCTGCCCCGGGTGAGGCTTGAGTCCCCTCGTTAGCCCATCCACGGATGAGTTATCGCACCCATTTCAGTAGCACCCTGAGCAGGGAGACCTCGCGTGCTAGGCCTGGCACTCACAGCGAGGAAATCCTCAGCTCCAGCGAAGCAAGGTGCAGGGAGGAGAAACTGAGGCACGGAGCAGAGGAAGTGATGTGACAAAGGACACCAGCAGAGCTGGGAACAGATGCCAGGGCTCCCATTCCCAGCTTGTGGGCCTGCCCACTCCACCCCACTGTGTCTCTGATGATGGGCCTTCAGCCAAGCAGTCACTCCCTGCTGCTCAACCTGGAGGGGATGAACTGGAGCCAACGGGGAGAGACCAGGGCTGGACAGCTGGGGCTGGCAGGGCCTGTGCCAAGGAAGGAAGGTCACAGACCTTCAGCAGGGGGGACTCCGAGCTGCCAGGAGTTTCTATTTAGAGGCAGAGATGCTGCTGCTAATTATAAGCACTGAGCCAGGCATGCGACATGGGAGCTGCCTGTTCTGGGGGCTGAGTAATGGGAAGGAATTGTCCCTTTGAGTCAGAGGGACCTGGCAGGTGTGGCAGGCCCAGAGGGTTCGGGAAGGGGCCAGGCCCCCTTGTGGGACGGGATAAAAGCTGCCTGCCCCCAGCACGAAACAGATCAGCCCCTGGTCCCTGCTGAAAGGACTCAGCCCTGAGCCAGGAGCAGCGATGCTGTGCCACCTGCCCCTCCCGCCACGCCTTCACAGCTCCCTGGCTGCCGAGCTGGGCTTCGTGCGCACACTGTGGCCAGCCCTGGACACCCTCTTGGCAGAGCTGGAGCAGGAGTTGCTGCAGGAGTTGGAGACGGCCAGGGAGTTTGCCAGCAGCAGGGGGCGGCTCGCGGCCAGCGGAGGGAGCAGCAGCCTCGCTGGGAAGCCAGGTCAGAGCTCCAGCCAGGCCGTGGCCCAGCCCTTCGCCATGTGGCAGGACGTCCAGGGCTTTGCGCCTGAGGAGCTGAGGGTGAAGCTGGCGGGCAGGAAGCTGCTGCTGACGGGCAGGAAGGAGACGCAGCGCGAGGACGGCCAAGGCGCCTTCTCCTACAAGTACGAGGTGCTCAGGAGGGAGTGGGACTTGCCCGAGGGCGTGGACACCGACCGCCTGGCCTGCTCCATCTCCAGGGAGGGGCAGCTGCGCATCGAAGCCCCGGGCCCGGCCCCAGCAGCCACCCCCGCAAGGAACGTGCCCATCCAGCTCAGCCCTGCGGGAGCTCAGTGGCCTCGGCTGAGCCGGGCTCAGAGGACGGTGCCAAAGGCAGAGCCCAGGGGTAACCGGCTGAGCTGACTTCTGGAGCAGAAGACAAGAGGCTTCAGAGCCAGCATTGGGTTTGTGTCTCTAGGGGCCGAGGGAAAGCAACTTGTTAGTTTTTGTACCAAATAAATTCCTGAGGCTAGAAATCGGTCCCGGCTGGCTGAGCATTTGCGACCACAGTTCCTGGGCCACCTTAGCTGCTGATGCAGGAGGCTTGGGCCCTGTGGAGGAAGGAGTGAGCAGCAGGAGAAGCTGCCCCAGGGTCCATCTGCCCTGCACCCTAACCTGGCTCTGCAGACTCCAGCCCTTCCCCCCACTTCAACCTCTCACTGCATGCAGCAGAACCTGCAGGAGGGGATCTGGGTCCACCTTGCTGCCGGGGGTAGCCCTGCTTTAGGGGAATGGGTGTGGGGTGCACACCACTCTCAGCTGAGGGATTTCTCCCAGAGCAGGGACCCCCAACATGGTTGCAGGGGCCTGGTGACTTTACAGGAGATTCAGCTCATGTGTTCCTATTGGGGGGGTGGGGAGGTGCTACCTACTGGGCCAAGAGGGCAGCTGGCAACCTATGATACCTGGGTTCTGGGCCCAGGCTCTTCCCCTTTTCAGTTCATTACAATCAGAGCCTGGGCAAGGCAAGGCAGCTGGATACCACAGCACCCGGCCACACAGGTGGGGGGGCAAGTCCCCTCTCTCATCAGAAGGGTGGGAAGAGGCTGGCTCCTGAAGCCGTTGTGATCAGTGGGTAGAAGCTGATCGGGGCACGGAGTTGCTTTGAGCTGCAGCAGAATGGCCCGAGAGCCACCCTGTTCAGCACCCTGGCTGCAAACAGGCTCTGACTGCAGCCACCACTGCCCCCTAACCCAGTGATGAGCTGTCTAGGCTAGCGAGGGTCACGGCAGTATCCCTCCATGTCAATGGGCTGTCAGATGGCTGCAACCACGACAGTCTCCCAGGGTGGGGCAGTTTTGCTACGGGAGCTTGCGTGCCTAGAAGTGTCCCCAGTCAGCTTCCTTTGATTGGAGGCAGGGGGAGCGCACAGCTTTCAGTTGGTGCCATGACCCATTAGCACACACCTCCCGTGCCCTCACTTGACATGTTGCCTTAGTCATACCCAGTACAAAAACCTCCCAACATGGACAGAAACCTGCAGAATCTGGCACCCCTGGCTACAGGGCAACAGTCAACAAAATGTCTCGTGGGCCATACACAGAACCTGGATGGACATTAGGGTGCTCAATTCCACCCTAGCCCCTTCTGGCACTAGGGAGCTCTGAGCAGGAGACTTAAGGCAAGGAGGCAGGAACAGCTGCAATCCGGCAGCTGCAGGAAGCGCAGGCTCTGCCCCACAGTCACTAGGTGGCAACATTTTATCACTTTACTGAAGTGAAAGCCTCAGCTTGGCTCTGCCCAAGCACCAGGAAGTTCACAGCTGGTGGGATCTAGCATGAGCCTGCTCTTAAGCCCGAGCTGTTTCTCCCGACACTGCAAGGTGAGCGCTTTGAAGCCTTTCCAGCAAGCACCTTGCTGCAGCTGGTAAAAGGCTGGAGTTGGTGTAGGAGATGCAGGATGCCCCCCACCCCCAACCACTCTAGAGCTGCTGCCAGCTGGAAGAGGGGAGGCCGGGTTTGCTGGACAAAGCAACAAGCCAAGGGGCAGGGAGGATGGGGCCAGATTAATGCAATAGGGAGCCCACGCACCAGGTCTGACCAGGGACAGTGGGTGGCATGGTAGGAATTAAGTAGCCTCCCCCTGGAAATGGGGGGGGAGCAAGGGAACTATGAAGTGGGCCGATCCTCACACATGCCTCATCAATGCTTTTACGGTCACAGTGCAGCTCCTCCTGCCTCACTGCCTGATTATGCCACAGCACCAGGAGTGGGGGCTGCCCTCAGCTTTTGTGCTCTGCTCCCGTGCCCCAAGGAAGAGACGGGTGGAAGGAAGTTCAGGTACAGGCAGACGTTTCCCACCCGGCAAGCTCTGAAGTACCCTGCCCACGGAGCTCTGAAGCAGAGGCTTCTGCTCGGCCTTGCTAGCGCTCCATGTTATGGGAGCCTGTTCAAGGCATCCTAGAGGGGGGATGGGCACTGAGACCTTTCCCTCCAGGTTTCCATCTGGAGTCAGATAAGCCTCCTATGAAATGAAAACAGCCTTGTTCCCTGGGCACCCTGCCATGCTCCAGGCCTGGGTCAAGCTGGCACCGGTTCTGTGCCTTGCCGAGAGGCCCTGTGTTCAGGACAAGCCATTCAGCTTTTACACCCTGGGTACATTGGCATGCCACTGGGGGCAGACTGCTGCACCGAGCCCAGCCGGGGATCTAGACATGGCTACAGTTGTCTACAAGGAGTAGCAGGTAGAACAGCACCTGGGATTTAACACACCTGGGTTCCACTCCTGATCTGACATTGGCCTGCTGGAGGGCCTTGGCAAGTGCCTCAGTTTCCCCCATGCGGGCTGGTGGTAACACTGCCCCCTGAGCAGGGCTTTGAGATCTTTCCTGCTGTGGCACTAGCAGAACCAATTCATAGTGAAGTGACACTGGTCAGTTTCACTTTCAGCGAAGCACCTGATGCCCAGGGACACCAAAACCCAATGTTTTCATCATCTGGATTTAATAAAACGTGAACATTCCGGGTCACATTAGATTTATAAAAATTTTTTTAATCACACAACGTAAGTTTGTGGTGAAGACTAAGTTGACAGTTCCTCTTTAAATACCGATCTGTGAGCCGTGGCATGAGGCACTAGGCAGCAGCCAACACAAGTTAGACTCCAGCTATAATCTCCCTCCCTCACCGCAGGTTCTCTTGTCGGGGGAACAGATGGTTTCCACAGGCAAGATACTCAAAAGTCTCCCCCAGCTCCAACTCCGCACATCAGCAAAACCAGAGCCATCTCCCTGCCAGGTTAACAACATTAGTGGCATCGCATACTGTCAAAAAGGACAATTGTTTTTTTTTTAATACAAGATTTTTTTTTGCAAAAAAATTGCAAGAGAATTATTAGTGCATTACACCAGAACTGAAGAGATAGAAAAGAGTTGGCATGCTCAAGTCCGACACCCAGATGAGGACAACAGAAGGCTACCTGGTATGTACTATACTGACAGGATACTGATTGGTTACATGTTGAAGAAATGTACAATACAAAATACAGAAAAAACAAACCAGTTTGGCTCCCGGCTGCCCCCCCCACCCCAAATACTCATCATTGTGATTTGGTCGAGACACCTGGCTCCGAAGCCGGAGCTCAAGGTCACTATAATGCTATTGTTTTGTTTAGTGGACTCCCCTTAGCTGGTTCACGTGGCGAACGCAAACGAGATCCCATGGAACGGGCAAGTTACCCTTGTTTCCAAAAGTGAAGGAGAAGCTTGTGGCGCCCGGCCGGCTCTAGCCCTCGCCTAGCACGTATCCACCACCGGGAAGAGCAGAAGTTCATCTATTAAAAAAGGTGACGTTAAGACTTAAAATGGAATTAGTATTTGTACAGAAAGGTGCAAGTGGAACAGCTCCCTCCAGCCCCGGATCAGCAGGAGCTGGAGAAATCATGGCAGCTGCAGGGGCCCAGCTGCTCTACCGTAAGTGCGATTGGTGCGCGTGGATTCCAGTCAGGTCATTGGAAGGGCTGCGGGCAGGTGGGGACGAAGGCTCAGTTGCTGCAGCACTGGTTTCTGCTGTGCTGGCTGTTGTCTTGCAGGTCCACGCCCCGATTCCTGCCTGGCGCGCCGGCAGCGTTCTGGGCGTCGCTCTTCGGCAGCTTCTTGGCTGGAGGAAGAGGAAGGGGGTCAGCTGCGTGGGCTGACAGCAGGGGGCTCAGCTCCCCCTCCTGCATGGGGCTCCCTGCTCCCCGCACGGAACTGAGCCATTGTGCTGCTTAAGCTGGTCTTTCCCTCCAGCTGGGTTTGGGATTGTCAAGTGGGTAAGTGGGTGCCAATTCCAGACGTGCCCAGGGCACTGGCAGCACTAAACAGTCATGGCCAGGCGGGCTCAGGTAAGGACAGCCAGACTGGGTCAGACCAAAGGTCCACCTAACTCGGTACCCTGTTTTCCAACAGCGGCCAATGCCAGATGCCCCAGAAGCAGCGAGCAGAACAGGGAATCAAGTGATCCTTCTCCTGTCATCCATTTCCAGCCTGACAAACAGGCCAGGGACACCATCCCTACCCATCCTGGCTATGAGCCATTGATGGACTTAACCGCCATGAATTTCTCTCGTTCTTTTTTGGACCCTGGTCTTCACAACATCCTCTGGCAACAGGCTGACTGTGCTACATGAAGAAATAGTTCCCTTTGTTTTAAGCCTGCTACCTATTCATTTCATCTGGTGACCCCTAATTCTTATATTATGGTAAGAAGTCAATATTTTCTCCTTATCCACTTTCTCCAAATCGATCATGATTGTATAGACCTCTATCATATATCCCCTTTGTCTCCTCTTTTCTAAGCTGAAAAGTCCCAGTCTCTTTAATCTCCCCTATATGGGACCTGTTCCAAACCCCTAATCAGTTTTGTTGCCCTCTTCTGAACTTCCCAATGCCAAGATCTCATTTGAGATGCGACCACATCTGCATGCAGTATTCCAGATGTGGGTGTACCAAGGATTTACACAGAGGCAGTGAGATAGCCGGTCTTATTCTCCAATTTTAATAATGCCCCAACGTTGTTTGCTTTGACTGCCGCTGCACATTGAGAACTACCCACAATAACGCCAAGATAGAGTGGTTATAGCTAAAATAGTCCCCATCATTTTGGATGTATAGTTGGGATTATCTCCCCCCCATTTGCATTACTTGGCATTTATCAGCATTAAAATTGGTTTGCCATTTGTTGCCCAATCTAGTTCTCTGGTTGCCCTGCGGCAAGGTGGCAGCGTCCATGGGGGCAAGAGAGCTGCTTCCAAGGCAGTGACTTGGCTTTGCTACCCAGAGGATTGCCGCTGTGCCAATGAGCAGCTGCGTAGGGGGGGGCGTCTTGGCACAAGGCCGGTTTGTGATGGGAGCACTGCTCTCCCCCCCCCCCCCCTTACCTATCGCCATGAAGATTTCATTCACATTCATTGCTGTCTTCGCTGAGGTCTCCATGAACAGCAAGCTGTTGTCGTCTGCATACGTTTGGGCTTCCTGGAGGCAATCACATGGCGTGAGGCTGGCCCTATGCTCAAGCAAGGGGCTTGGGGGAAGGCCCAAAACCATGCCGCCCCACCACTGAGGGGTGGGCTGCAGGGCAGGTGAAGGACAGAGTTTCAGCCCCAGCCTCTATCACTAGATTCTGCCGCTTCCCTTCCCAACCCCACTCGAGCACCGGATGGATTGAGCTGCCACAAGTTACAGCCTGGCCTGGCCCACCTGCTCACCCAAGCCTCCCACCAGATAGACCTGCACAGGGTGCTGCTCACAAGGGTCGTGTGTGACACCTGCCAGGGCAGCTGCTGGCCAGGAGACATGCTCTAGCAGCCTGACCCACAACCACCCAACCTGCGTCTCCGCACTGCAGCGTAGCAGAAAGCCTGCTGCTGAGACAGGCAGGGAAAGCAGGGCAAATCCCGCATAACCCAGCGCACTCAGCCAGGTGGGAGCCAGCAGGGGATCCGTGTAAACAGCTGCCTGGAAGAGATTCCTCGGATGGATGGCTGCTGTTTGCCCACAAGGTGCGGCTCCTCTGCCTCCGGGAAGGCAGGCAGCTGGCCGAAAGGCAGCACCACATGGAGTGTGGGCAAAACACACCAGCAGTTACTCCCAGCCTAGAGGAGTAACTGTCTCTGCCAGGGGCAGCCCCATCTCCAGGAGTGGGTATTGGAACAAGGGCTCCAACAGGACTGGATGGATGCAGATAGGCTCCACTTCCCTTCAAGCAGGGTTGGGGGGTTATTGGGTTGTGGCCGCACAGAACCCAGCTTTCCCTGAGGGCTTTAATGCACCTGTGGGTTAAGTTTCAGCCTGAAATTAGCAAACAAGGAAAAAAACCCCTCTGTTTTCCCAGCTCTGAACTAGGGCAGCGTCCACGCCAACTTCTGCTCACCTGGAAGTCCACAGCTCTCTTGCTGGCAAGGTCTGCCTTGTTGCCTGATAATGCAATCACAATATTGGGGCTGGCCTGCCTCTGCAGTTCCTTCACCCAGTTCTTGGCTCGCACAAATGTGTCCTGGAAAGAGGCAGGAGGCCGTAGTCAGGAAGGGTACCGTCTCCCCGTGCCCACCAGCTGCCTCTGATCTTTTCCTTCCATGTGCTGATTTTTTTCCCCACCCATGTACAGAATACATTTTGTGCAACAAGGCATGTGCCGATGTGCCCCACCCATAGTAACATGCTGCCAGCTGTGGGCCCTCTGTTAATCAGCTGGGCAGCATTTGAATTTCTCCTGAGCGGCCACACAAGCACCCAGCTTACAGGGAACACACGAGGCAGGAGAGGCTGACGCTAAGCCGCAAGAATGGTCTCCAAGCTCTGTGGTCAAGGCTCAGTGGCTGGACTAGAGAGCCCAAGCCAGAGCCAAGGGGAAGGGGCACATGGGGAGAGTCAAAGGAGGGGTTAGACCCAAGATCCGCTAGTCTTGGTTTTGAGCTGACCCCGCAGTGGCCCAAGGAGCACGGTCCCCAGCCACTCCCCTCTGGAGAAGCCTCAACCCTTCAGCAAGCCGGCCCACGGTGCCGCACTCACCGTGTTGGTGATGTCATAGACGACGATGGCTGCCTGCGCGCCCCTGTAATACATGGGGGCCAAGCTGTGGTATCTCTCTTGTCCTGCCGTGTCCCAGATTTCAAACTTCACCGTCGTGTCATCCAGACAGACCGTCTGCGTTAGGAAGGCGGCTGGGAGAGAAGCAACGGGTCAGCGCCAAGGGAGCTGGAGCCTTTGAGAACCTGGCTCTCTGCACTAGCTGTGCCCGGTTAGATGGGTACCAGGTGTGCCTTGGAGGGATGGTCTGACCACTCCCTCCGCTGAATAGCACCCCACTGAATCGTGGGACACGGTGGCACATCCCAGGAGGATTTTGCTATCTCACTGTTATGGGAACATGCTGTAGTTCAGGCAACGCTCACCAACCTGCTTCTCGGACACACAGGCAAAGGGCTACAGAGCCATGACCTGCCACACGCCAGCAGGGGGCACTGTGACATTTACAATTCCTCTGAAGGCCAGTTTGGTGCTCCCGTCTGCAGGGCAGCCCTCTATGCTCATGGCCCCACAAGGACTGTCTAACAAAGGGGATAGAATGGGGGAGGGGAGCCTTAACCACTTGGCAGAGCGGAGGTGCTCCCTTTTGTAACCAATTCTGACCCTTATGCTGGACCACTGCTCTAGTCTATCAGCAAAACCAACGTTTGGGACACTCCTGCTTGAGAAATGCCTGGTGTGGGATCATCCCTGCTGCTGGAGTGACTCTACAAGCTCATACTATGCAGGAGGGAGCCAGGGTGCTCATAGCTGGCCGGGACAGCATTCGTGTCCTCAGCTGGGTGCGATTTTGCATGCTGAAGACCGCAAGCAGGCTGGGGTGGCTGTTCTGTACAAGGCACATGGGGCTAGAGAGCTAAGGGGACACAGCAGTTGGGTTGCAGCCTGGGGAATGGCACAGCTCTGACCTGGGGGAAGGCCCAGTTAGAGCTACATTACTCCAAGAGTCAGGTACACCGCAAGAGGCTGCACAGGGTAGAGCGAGGGTCTTTAGGAACTACAGCTACCTGAGCTAGAGACAGGAACCAAGCCAGAGTCACAGCATCTGGAGAGCCGCTCCTTGCTGCATGAGTCTGCCCCACTGTGCAGCCGAGCACACAATGGGAGGACCTCATCTGCAGACAGTTGGGCAGCCGTGCCAGCTTAGTGACTCTTTTCAGAGGGCTGCTAAAGAGCCAGGGTAATCTCAGCATGAATCCTCCAGTGCTCTTGTAGGCAAAGCTGGGGTGTTAGAGCACTGCATTCGGGGAACACTGTGCCCCTAGTGCCTTTGGAGATCTGAGCGCTTCCTTGCAAACAAGCCTCAAATGCCAGCCGAGACAAGTGACGTGTGGCACATGTACCGGGTCCGAGGTTAGCGCAGCAGTGCCGGGCATGGAACCCAGCAGATCTGGCTCCATAGTGCCAGACCATGAGGCAGACTACCACGCCTCATTTTTGTGCCCTTATTTTGAATCCTGTTTCCAACCATGGTGCTGCCACAAGGGAGCCAGCTACATCCTCAGACAGTAACCAGGGCCTGTGGCCCGGTGCCGAGAGGTCGTGGGCTGGGGGAGGTGGGGACACCCTCTCCCCTGCAGGTGGGGGTCAGTTGCAGGCTAGTTGAGGCCTGCCAGCAGGTTGATGGAGAGGAGCTAAGTCCTACGCAGGCCAGCGCAGGGTGTTGGGCGGCTAGGAAGGCTTCCAGCCCCAGGCTACCGCTCCAGCCGAGCATGCTAGAGCCACGCTGTAATCCCAAGGCCCGTGGGCTGGGGATGCAGGTGTGGGTGCCTGGAAGCGGCTTTCTGGGCAGAGCAGCCCAGTCAAACTCCCCCGTGTGGCTTCACTACAGCAGTGGAGACCCTGAGGTTTCTCAAACAAACCCACCTTCCCTGGCCTGCATGACTAGCCCCCACATGGGCCATCCAGATCTGACTGCAGCAAGGCACAGGCTGTCGCTCTTCCTGTTTTCTGTGAGAACTTGGGAAAAAGAGCCCCCACCCTGCAAACTGAAAGTGAAAGGTGGTTCTGCATTTCCCACTGCAGGGCCCATCTCTTTGTAGCTGCGTCATTCCCCTCACTGCAGATCTCCATGCAAGGCCCAGAGCTGCTGCGCACCCTGCTGCATCGGAGGGGGGGGGAAGGGAGAGAAAGAGGAGGAGGGGCTTGTATTTCTATGGCCCCTGCACACTGGGGCTGTAAAGGAGCCAGGCCCTAAGCAGCCCCCAGGAGCAGGAGAACTCTGATTACAGCACCGCATGCTGGGGTTTAGAATTTCCTGAGGTGCAGGGACATGCTGGGAATTCTCCCTCAGCCAGGATACTGAGCATCACTTCAGTAAGGGGGCAGCTCAGTCACTCCTGACAGCTTCCTCTAGCTACTACAGCACTAGCTATGTGCTCCGGGGGTGGGGGTGGAGAAGAGGCAGACACCTGCCTTTTCACCTCCCAAATGGATGTGAAGTTACTTCCCAGCAGCGCGTGTCAAGCCAGTCTGCAAGCTTCATGTAAAAAACATGGCCTGCCTGTGGCTTTGAGCTTCACTAGTGTTGGCGAAGGGGTTTGCATGCCCCCTGCACCCCCTGGGGAACCCTCCTCAGCCCAGGAGCGCCTTGTTTGCCTTGCCCCATCACAGGGGGCCTGGAAGCTTCTCAATCATGGGAGCTTACCAAGGGCGAGCCTCAAGTCTCTTCAGCCCCGTCACTGCAGCAAAGATGCTCTTTGCCAGTGGCCCACTTGCTCTGCCACAGGCTGCATCAGGCACCAGCTGTGTCTCGGGTTCCAGAGCAAGCTACCCCGGGAGTGCTATGTGGCAGCCCTTTGTGATGGGCAGCCACCAGTGTCTTACAAACCGCCACGGCCGGTTTGCTTTCTAGTCGTTTAAGAGCAATCCAAGGCTGCAAGAGTTGAAGGCAGCCAAATCCAGTCGGAGGGGTGTTCAGTTAGTGCCGCTTCCCTAGGCACACCTGCCTCTCAGACATGCCATCCACTGCCTAACGGCAGAGGGGGCAGTGCTCCGAGTGAGCCCAGGCACAACTCCAGGCAGATTTGAAGCAGGTGACCTGCTGGCAGTGAAGAGCTCATTCGCAGGACAGGTCCAAAGGTTCTGCTTGAGTAACGGGTTCTGCTTGCTTTCTTCAGCTCAGAGCAGAACACGGAAAGTCACCAAGGGTCATCAGGCCAGAGAATCTGTGACAATTCATAAGGCCAGATACTCTGGTCTTAACCAACTATGAAGCGATTTTCTATCATGGGTTACTCATAAGAACATAAGAATGGCCGTACTGGGTCAGACCAAAGGTCCATCTAGCCCAGTAGCCTGTCTGCTGACAGTGGCCAGCACCAAGTGCCCCAGAGAGGGTGGACTGAAGACAATGATCAAGCGATTTGTCTCCTGCCATCCTTCTCCAGCCTCTGACAAAGAGGCCAGGGCACCATTTCTATCCCCTGGCTAATAGCCTTTTATGGACCTAACCTCCATGAAATTATCTAGCTTCTCTTTAAATTCTGTTATAGTCCTAGCCTTCACAGCCTCCTCTGGCAAGGAGTTCCACTCTGAGAGCAGTGCAGAACGGACACCAGTTAAATAAAATGGTTTAGTCCTTGTAGCTAAAATAGTCTTAGACCAACACTAAAATACTGTAAAGGAGATAATTACAGAAGCACACAGAACTTACTATTTCACCCTGCCTCATGATCAGACAAGGTTTGTAATACTAACAAGCAGCAAGACCTTATGGCAAATTAAGTTGGGCCTCTTGTCTCCATTACAAACTTGGGAGAGATTGTGTCAATCCTTCAGTAACTGTATAATCAATCCCTTCTAAAATGTAATCCTGTCTGAAACTACCACGTTGCTGAATGGGAAAGTCTCTGTCCATGGGTTGTGGGGCAAGTGGGGGATGTGTGCGTGGCTAAGGGCAAGTGTGAAAACCATTACAACGCACAGATGGGCCAGAGGAAGTGAGAACCTTGGAGACAGGCAGGAAGCATCCACTGTGCTCAGTGCTAGAATTAATAGAATTGACAAGCCTTGGAGATAGGCAGAGAGACTCCCTTCCCCCAGTGAAACAAACAAGAGGTAATGGGAAGCTTGACAATAGCCAAAGGACACAAAGGCAACACACAGAAACCTGTGGGACAGACTTTAACCTGCCGGGGGAACTCATTAATGGATCTCCAAGTCAGTGGTGTTTCAGGCCAATTCCACAGGGAAGCGTTGGAACTTAACTTCATTCACAAAAGTTTCATTCTCATGCAGATGGTTTAAAATCAAGATATTGGATGGCTGGGACATTACCAACCAACGAAGGTACCAATGGTTCTTGAGATCTGTATGGAATTTGTTTGCACTTGGAGAGGACGAGAACTAACTAATGGTTCTTATCTACATGTTTTGTTAGTCTATAAAGTGCTACCAGACCATTTGTTGTTTAAATTTATCCTGTATAGACTAACTTGGCTACCCCCAAAGCTGTTTCAGTTTCTCCTGTTACAGACTGGCTCAGCTTTCCCTTTGAAACTTTTCTCCCCCCCCCCCATTTATTCTTGGTTCTGGACATCCAACACTGGTCAGCTGAAGAGCTTTTGTGGGCACAACCCACTTGATTATGCCATCTACATGTTGGTGTTAGTCTGTAACAGGAAAAACAAAGAGTCTGGTAGTACTTTAAAGACTAACTCAGCTACCCCCCTGGAGCTTCATTTACAAGTTTGGGACCCATCACAAAGGTATGAATTATCTGGCTAGCACACTACCTTCCTCATCCTAATTACTTGCCAAACAATGGGTACTTAAGAACAATTTGCATCTTCGCCATCAGCTTCATGTAACTTGAACACTAATTCACTCCTCCTCCTCCCCCCACCCCATCCCCTATTTATTTTGGAACCGGACTTTAATACTCCATTCCTCTGAAAGCTTTTGTACCCACGAAAGCTCATGTTACCAGCTACATTGCCTTGTTAGTCTTTAAGGTGCTGCTAGACTAGTTGTGGTTGGTTAAGCATTTAACATCCCAGCATGTTGGAGGCCGCAAGTATAACCGGGTTGAAGAGAGAATTAGACCAGTTCATGGAGGATGGGCCCATCAAAGGCTAGTAGCAAAGATGGGCAGGGGCACAACTCCGGGTGCCCCATAACCTCTGACTGCCAGAGGCTGGGACTGGGTCAGTCATGCCCTGTTCCATTCACTCCCTCTGAAGCATCTGACCCGAGCCACTGTTAGAAGCGAGCATCCTAATACTGGATCACCCCATTCTTGGGCACTTCTGCTGGCCTGAGCTTCCCATGCAGCAGCAGGAAGCATGCCTGCCAGACCAGACTCGCTCAGGCTGCTAGGTTCGCTTCAGAGGTTCTCAAACAGGGCAGCTTCTCTGATCACATCTTGCTCTGTACGCCACGCCTCGGATGGAGAGTGGCAGCCAGCTGGCCGGAGTGTTCTGCACAGCTGTGCAGAAAGGGAAAGGGAGTCAAAGACACTGGGGAAACCCCATACTCCTAAGACTTATGGGTTACATAGCATTTGTCTAGCAGCAGCTTTTTTAAGAAAGTCAGTCACTTTCAAGATCTTCCCCCCCAGGATAGGGGCTCCTAGCTGGCCAAGGGCTTGTTTGGCCCAGGCAGACTCTGCTGGTTCCCACCTCAACACAAGGTACATGAAGATATCCCCCACAACGGGAGAGGCATTACTCCAACGCCAGCAGCCTATGAGGGGAGCTGAGTAGCAGGATTTTATGAACTGCATTCACCCGCTTTGGAAGGCAGCAGGCCGAGCGGACCTACCCCCACCCCTTAGACAGGGAGCCAGGCCATCCTTGGGTAAAAGGAGCTCTCGGTGCAAAGGATTTCAGCGCTTTAATGCTCACTTAGGCAGATCCTGAGCAAACAAGCCTGGTTTGCAGCAATGGCACAACTAGCGAGTTCTGGGTTCTAGCTGTAGCCTCCTGCATTCCCACCAGCCTGCTCCTTTGAAACCCAACCGTCCAGCCAAGCCTCTGCTGCTTCCCCAGCACCGGCTCAAGCACTCACCTCCAATGGTGCTTTCCTGGTACTCGTGGAACTGGCCCTTCACAAAGCGCAGGACGAGGCTGGATTTCCCCACAGCAGACTCCCCCAAGAGGACAAGTTTAAACTGGCAAATTTTGTTTCCAGAAGCCGGTCCGTTCGGTCGAGCAGCTCCTCCCCGACCCGCCATGGTCCGTTCCAGTGCGGCAGCAGCACCCAGAGCACAGACTTCAGGGGCAAGGGGATTGCGCCACACTCGGGTTACCAACTGGAGGAGGAGGACAACAACAGATTACATTAGCAGCAGCAGCATCATGGTCCAATCAGGCGTTCCAAAAGTGAGCTCGTTTCCTGCCCCAGCAGGAAGGAATCCCCTCCCACCCAATCAGAAGCCCCCAAACCAAACATGGATTACAGGGCCCCTCCTTGGAGGAAGGATCAGGTACTTGTTAATCTTCCAGACTTACCCTTGCCAGCGCTCTCATTGGACTACTTTGTCTGAAAGGAACCTCAGAATCTCCTAGCCTGCCACAAGTGACACTAGCCATGCTCCCTTTCCCCACGGTGCAGCCAGCCATCGCTAGCTAAGAGCCGACAAGGCCACACAACGCTTTGCCTCGTTGCTAACACAGGTAGGGGAGAACCCCAGAGCAGGTCCTGCCAAGTGTTCTTTGGATCCCCATCTGCTGAAAGCTGGATAACCAACCAACTAGTTTTACAGGCCACAGAACAGCCAAACGGCATGTACCCGCCCCCCCCTTGTGAAACCATTCTGTGGCACTAGGGGACTTGCTTTGACAAGTCATGTTAGCTACCCGAGCAGTGAGATTAACCCACCTGCAGGGCCTTAGCTTGCATAAGGCAACAATGAGCAAACTCAGTATCAAGCCACCTATGTGAAGTGAGAACACAGGCCAAGCACCTGAATGATTAGAACAAACGAGCTTAGCCCAAGGCCGACTGTTCAGCCACCAGGGGCTCCTTAAACACTTGCTGCTCCACAGAGCGAGAGGCAAGAAGTTCTAAGAGTGGGGGTGTCAAAGGGCAGAGGAGCTTACAAAATGGTCTGTACAATGTCCAAGTCGGTGCACGAGAACCATACCACTGAGGAAGTTGGATGTGTATTCTGTCTAAATGGGAAGAGACATTCCCACTGAAGAACGGGCACCCCAGTGGTCCATCTAGCCCAGTACCTTCCATCTTCCAACAATGGCCAGCGGGGGAAGCTTGCAGAAATGAGAAGACTGGACAATTTATCATCAGGGCTTGACAAACGGCAACAAAAACCGCTCGCCAGCCCCATACTGCGCATGCACAAGACCCGCATTGCGCATGTGTGCGCCGCCACTGAACGGGGCACGCGGCTGAAATCTACTCACCCGTGGCGAGTAGATTCTATAGTTTGTTGAGCCCTGATCATCATCAAGTGATTGATCCCATCTTCCCTCCCCAGCTCCTGGCAGTCAGAGCATGGGGTTGCATCCCAACCACCTTGGCTAATGTTATTGAGAGACCCATCTTCCCTTCCCAACCTATGGGTCGGGACCCAAATATGGGTCGCCATTACGTTTCAAAAAGGTCACCAAGTGTCTCCCCAGGCGGCTCTGCCCTCCCTCCTCCCTGTTTTTGAATTGCCTTGGGTCACCAAGTCTTCCTCAATTGTCAAAATGGGTCCCCATCTGGAAAAGGTTGGGAACTGCTGCCTTAACTTCTCTTGAAGCCCATTCACACTTTTGGCTTTCACAAGATCCCCTGGCAACAAGTGCCCCAGATGGACTGTGCTGTGTGTTGGTTATCAACCGGCTGCCTATCTGCTTCATTGGCTGGCCCTGGTTTGTTTCATCTGAAGGGGGCAGTCATTTCTGCAATATCGTTCAGGCTTCTAGAGGCCTGATATTCTCTCCTCCCCCCACCAAGCTCCAGTCCTCTTTGCTAAGCTGATCAGTCTTCAGATTTTTAATTTCTCCTCATACCAAAGCTGTTCCCTACTCATTTTGGTTGCCCTTCTCTGTACCTTTTCCAACTCACATCACCTGTTAGGAGATGGGATAATCAGAACAGCAAGCAGCATTCAAGGTGCAGGCAGTACCAGGGGGTGTATAGATGGTATAGGATCATTTTCTGTCTTACCGATCCCTTTCCTAATGGCCTCTAACATTGCGCAGTGGCAATCAAAGCTAACACGGAGCAGGTATTTTCACAGAACCATTCACAGCTCCAAAATCTGACTGGTAAAAGCCAATTGAGAGCCTATTGTTCTGTATGTATAGTTAGGATTATGTTTTCCAGTTGCATTTATCAACACTGAATTCCATCTGGCACTGTGTAACCCAATCACCCGGATTTGTGAGATCTTTGTAACTCTTTGCAGCCAGCTTTGGGATTCAGCTATCTTGAGTAATATTGTATCTACAGATTTTGCCACCTCATTGTAGCAGATGATGCACCAGAGGCTGTGAAGTGACCAGTCTCCTACATAGTAGCAATCGCTAGAAGTCAACTGAAGCTGTAACACAGCGAGTATAGAGAGGGGGGGAGCAATGACAAATTGACCAGTTTACCCATTTGGCAGTGCCTGGGAAACAAGACTTACATTAATTTTATATGGCTGTTAGCACTTCAGGAATGGAGGCTGTTCATTTGTCAGACGAGAAACCATTATGACTTTCAAGTTCTCAGCTGAACGATGACTTAATACAGCTTTGAAACTGTTATGCAGAAGAAAAACTGCTGCTTGTAACCATCTTAATTGACAGGAGATAAGCAGAAAGTTTACCTTGTCAAACCTTTATTCTAGTTGTTTGTTCAACAGTAATGCAACTAGCTTTTTGGGGTGTTGCTGTTGCCTGATCACATGCTTCCAGTTCCAGATAAGGTGTGGGCGACAGGTCAGTTTGTAACTCTGGGGTTACACTGTAGGATGTCTTTCAATTCATGTCCAGTCATTTGAGTCTCCACAGCAAAGCTGTCCATCACACATTCCAGCTACTATGCTCCCCCCACTCCCCCACTCTTATTCAGACTTATCTTAATGCACTGGTATATTTGTACTCGTTTATCCTGGTTCCGTTCCTCTTACGTAGAAGTGCCTGCTAACCCAATGCTTTGATTTGCTGGGATTATGCCCAAGGCAGGAAGAAGAGACAGGCAGGTTGCTGTATATCACAAAACAGATGAAGCCCACAAGCCCCACAGCTGTGCCTCCTCCAGCCACCTAATGCTATTCACTGCAGGGGAGGGATTAGCAACTGCAAAGCAAGGTGATTAAGGGAAAAGGAGAAAGGGAGCCACAGTTTAATACACGTTTGTCACTTTGGCCCCACTGAAGAATTTTAGCACAGATATAAAACGCTATTTTCTGATCAGCACTGGAGACACACACGAGAAGGTGCTTCTTGTCTGACAGGGCAGCCTAGGAGAAGCGCTGAAGAGCCAGGGTTGGAGTCTCAAGTGTGCCCAGACTCCCTTTGGGGGGTTTCCTGAAAAGAAACTCTAGCCTGTGCCTTCTGAATCAGAAGACTTCAGAGACCCCGGGTCACATAACTCAGACACTGAGAGCTGTGTTTGCTAAGACCTACTTCAAGTCATTTCTCAGTCCACATTGACTCATTCCAGTGTGTCAGAGTTCCATCTGCTCTGGACTGGCAGTCTGGTCCACGTCACTGTACATGCTGTAGGGAGCAGTCCTACCTGGGCTGCCAGACATGGCCGAGGGGCAGATGGCTTGCTTTGGAAGCTCTCTATTCAGGAAGGCACCTGAGTTAGGGAACAGAACCTTGAGCTTTGACCCTAGAGACTGTAGGGGCTGGCAAGGGGGCTTGGAGCAGACTTCAGAACTTCAAGTAGGACTAATCTTGCTTCCAAATTGAGCTAGCCAGGAGACAACTTCCTGAAGGATAAACTCTTTTAGATTATAAATTCTTCAGAGCCAGAGCAGCCTCTGAGAGGCTATGCAGCCAAACACAATGGACCCCTGATTTTGGTGGGGGAGGAGAGAGAGAATCTTAGGGTGCGTCTACACTGCACCCTTAATCAAAATAAGATGCACCAAATTCTGAAATAAGATACGCTATGCAAATTGTGCATCTACACAGCGTCAGATTTCAAAAACACTATCTTGAGACATCCCTTATCCCTCGTGCAACGAGGTTTCAGGGATGCCAAAATAGCGTGTCTGCTATATTTCACCTCTGGTATCCCGAAATAGCATTGCAGTGTAGTATCACACCACAGGCAATACTGGAGCTATCTGTAAAACGTCACTGGCATGAGACGTGAAGAACCCCTTACCAGTCATTACTGGCTTGTCAAGGCAGCTCTGGACTGCCACTCTGCCTCCCCCTCCACACAGAGCATTCGAGAACAGGCATGCACAGAAACAGCTACCTCTGGTCAGAGGCATGCAGACAGAATAGACACCTGTCATTTCTTACATGTATGCGTCGGGCAATGACTCAAAGTATGGGGGGGTAGAAATTGAGAACTCTAGGGAGTCATGCTCATATGCAAAAGTAGCAGCATAGCCCCCTCGAGCATCTTTTCAACAAATTCCAGGTTACCAGCAAAGCTGTCCTTCTAGAAACAGTTTGACTAGAACGATCCTTGCAACACCACTCAAGTTTCTCATGCCGCTACTGATGACCAAGTCATTACACGCAAACATTGGATGCCAGTTTCACTCCACCCAGGGATGGTCATTTGACTCTGCTTTGTAACCAGCTATAACTAAGCGACTAGAAAGCAAGGAAGATATTCCTGTGGCAGTTCTGTCTGCATGCAGACAGAGGCAGAAAGCCATGATAAACAGGTCATATTATGTCCTTCCAGAGGGCTCTCTCAACCAAAGCCCATCTGCACAAGACTGCTGGGAAAAGGGCTCTATGGATTTGCTTTTGCGAATGGTTTCATTATCCTGTGTGTCAGTTAAATGCCATAATGTTCTGCTATAAAGAGGATCATCTTACCCAACGACATTAAGCATCAGGCAGGCAGGGAGGGGAGGGAGGGGAGCCCTGCTCCTGATACAACAGCAAGGACAGAGAATCCGTCTAGAATGTGAGGACCCGCTCATGCCCACAGCTGGATAATGCAGTGAATTCAGGGAACCAAAGCACTACATTTTGGTCTTGCTTGCTTGACAGTCCTACCAGAAGCTGGGTATCACAGGAGTGCACCTGCAAGCCCTTGGTGGGTCCTTCTCAATACGCATGGAGGAAGACCGTTTCCCAGCATTCCTCAACCCCTTTCTGGAAAGGCACTATTGTAACATAGTAAGGATCAGCCCCCATATGTCCTCAGAATGCCAGCACAGGCGAGCTGGGATGGTCCTGGAGACATGGAAGTAACTCCACCTGGAAGTTCTGCAGGACTGACCAGATGGATGTTCGTTATTTCTAGCCACAGCGAACTTGGTTGACGTGAATGCCATCCAGATTAGTGACAAAGGCTCTGCTTCCGTACCAAGCCGAGGCACTTGACCTCCACCTCACGGATTTCTCCTCTGATCATGTAGCTCTGTGGAGCAGCAGCTCTTGTTTTTTAACCTTGTCCTGGTTCAGGAGGGCAGCGTCTACCAGCAACACACAAACACTTGGCTGCAATTTCAGACTGGTCACATTGACTGCCATGTAAGTTGTGCCACAGCCAGATAAGCACCTCTGAAAGGAGCCTGGGAGATCTACAACACAGGCAGCACAAGGAAACAGTGACCCAAATTCCTATCCCACTAGCCTCATAAGCAAGCATAGACCCAGGATCAGGCAGTCAAGTCTATTACATAAGGCAGCACTGAATCACCAGGAAATACAGCTTGTGAGACAGTTCTCTGCAGGCTCCAAGGTGAGACTACATGGCCCAGGGGTTTGACATTTTACTCCTGGACTAGGCTACTACTGACCACAAATGGAGCCCATAGCCTCTGGTGGCTGCCTGGACATTAGATGCCGATGGGCTCAGTCCAGTTTAACAGGACAAATGTGTCAGATCCCATTATGAGGCACTAACTCCCTCCCCCACTGGGTAGGTCTACACTTGCATGTGATCAACAAAACTTGTTGTTCACTTCCCTTCCCCACCCCAACGAACGGCCAAGTTTTGCCACACCACGTGTTGAATGCTGCTTTGTCGGCAGGAGTGTGCTCCTGTCCAAGTGAAAACCCTTGTAGAGGGAGGAAGCGGATGGTCAGCAAAAGTGCTGACAAAAAACATCCACACAAGAGGACTTTGCAACAGGGCTATGTCAACACAGCACGGTTGCTCAAAGCTGCACAGCCTGACATACCCACTGGTCACAGCCACACCAAGGACTGAGTGAGCCATAGAACTGGGTACCTCATGCCTCTCTAACAGCAGCCCCTCCATGTGTTTGGGGGTGGTGGTGGTGGTATGGCAGAGAAGCAGCCAGGAAGGATCTGGCTTTGCTTTGGTACATGTTCATGGAGAACAAGACTATGAATGCAGCCCTTTTACCAGCGCTGAGTTGGTTAAAGGATGATCTGCGCAGGCATTCTATTCGCTGCTTTAGAGGAATATTTGACTCTCAGAAGCTCAAATTGGGCACCAGAACCACACTTTGCTTATGCAGCACCTAGCAATCTAAAAATCACTCATTTACTTCCCATGCTACAGGCACTTGACATAATTCACCAGCGCACTGCGGTGTTACCATCCCAAAGAGACAGATTCCCTGACTTCCTAATGCTAGCCGTAAGCAGTTTCTTGCAGCTGTAATTTGAACCTTTGTCCAGCCTGTCACCACCAGCTACAAGGTGGTCTTAAAACCAGGAAAGCGCTTTGTCTTGTATCCAGGCTTCTGGATGCAGCTGAGATGTAATTATGACCATATTATGTAGCAAGGAAGGTACAGTAAAGTAGCTGACGATTCTCACTTGGCTTTAAGTCTATTTGATGCCTTCTGGCCTACCACTAGGCATAAAAACATTGCAAGTGAAACTCAAGAGTTGGCAAAGGCCAAAAGCTTAGGCGCACCTAACTGATTCCAGACAGAAGGCTGTTTATATAATTGCCCACATTAAAAATAGGGTTCCATTTGTGCAGCATTGACAAATGGGTGCAGTCCTGCTCTCAAGATGTGCTAGGATGCAAGCCTTCCAACATCAGCAACTGTAGAGATGCCCAGCAGCAACTGTACATGCTATGCACTGGGGCTTCTCTGCTCCTGCCAGTCAAACATTTTTATGTTTACAATCCTTGTGCACATCTGAACGATCAGACAGCAGTGCTTTGGGCCAGTCCTTCCCAGCTGCAAGACTGATAACTTTGAAGTGTGCTGGGATGCGGGGGAAGGCCTGGCAGACTGGCTGCCAATTCCCATCTCAGCTTTAAGGACATGTTCACACCACGTATAGCGGGCGCAGCAATGCTCCCAGCACACCACACACTTCCACAGCAGCAGATGTGCTCAGCTGGTCCAGCAGGCATTCTTGAGAGCCCATGGCCCCATGCACACCCTGTATAATTAGACTGGCGCCCTCCATCATTCTGAAGTCCCCTCCTGCCATTTAAAATAAAGCAGCACCATGAGGAGTTTGAACTAAGGCCTGCACATTAGTGCCTGGTTCAGACTAGAATCCAGTTTGTGTTCATAAGGCATCTGCAGAGACTGGTCAAGAGGAGGAATCCCTTGCCTCAAGTGACCACGTCCAGAAATGTGAGCTAGCTATTCAACTCAGGGCTTGTCGACACCATGGAAGAGCAATGCTGTCTAGTGAAGACCCACTAAATCGAACTGTGAGGGCGCCCCTTCCCCCGTCCGTCAGCACCGCTACTCCTGCCCCTCACGAAGGATAAGTGAAGTCGATGGGAGACCTTGCCTAGAAGCTTAGAAGGCTTAAGCTCATCATTTGTGCTTCGATAGTGCTCCATCTCTGTTCACATTCCCCAACCTTGCCCCCCACGGCAATGCCACCCTGCATTCGAGTCGATAGTAATAAGCAACATCAGATTGTGTCTGCCACTCACTCTGCCTTCGCAAGAGGAGCAATTCAAAGGGGCTTTGCAAACAGTTATTGCAGCACCAGTTTGTAGCTGGGATTTTAATTTAGAAGAGTGTCTTAGCTGGCTAGTCTAGCAAGGCCTTAAAGATACTTCATGCAGCTCTCCCCTCCACCCTCAGTCTGTTGCCGGATAGTCTCAGTGTGGAAGATGGAAGTAGAAGAGCACTGAAAAGAAGTGTTCAACTTTACAGTGTTCAGGGATACTGTCAGTGTGGGGTAACCAGGCTACACTTCTGCTGGCAGCTTCTGGACAGGACATTTGGCTGTAAGGTTCCTTTATTCTGCACCATTTAGGGTATCATGCACTTGGGAGACTTCAGTTCAGAAAAAAAGATTAACTTTCAGTGCAAGGCAGGCTAGACTCACAGTGATTTAGTAGGTCACTCCTCCCCCCCCAACCCCCATATCCTGGTACTGCTGACAATTGTTTAAAAGTACAGCCAGTAGCAGCAAGTTAACCTTTTAGAAAAAAAAAAGCCACACATGGCGGAATGAGCTTCCCTCATCAACTTGGGGGGGGGGGGCGGGGGGGAGGAGAGGGGAGAGAAGTCCCACCTTGGAGGCACCTTGCAACATGCTCTGAAAGTCACAATGGGCTAGTTCATACCAGGGAAGTGGTTCCGAAGCCAACAACCCTTCACAGAACACTGAGCCAGGTCCGCATCAGCCAGAGACTGCAGCTTGCCAAGATCCTGAATGTACTGGCTACAGTGATAACTGGCATTTTTCCTTGCTATTCTTAGTCAGCCATTAACTGCCCAGTAAAACACAAATCTGCTAGCCAAGGTAGCTTCCTGCCAACAGGGGATAAAGCAGAGCAGGCAGACAGGGCTGAGTCAGTCCATTATAAGAAGGGAGCTGAGGAAAGCATTGGGTACTTCATATCTAGTACCAAGCTGAGCATGCTGAGTTATCCCTTGCCAAATTGCTGAGCTAAGGAACTTTATCAGCACTTGCTTAACTGAAGTCAAGTAAAACAGGCTACAGGGTTTTAATCAGCAACAAGTGGTGATCAGGGAGCCTGGTCCGAGGAGTCAGCCACCTACAGTGCTGCTGTGGTGGCTCTGGGTGAACCTTTGGTGGGACATTCTTCCAAGCCTGAAACATTCCCATGGTAAGAGTAGTTCTGCTCCCAGCTGTGGCAGTCACTGTATTGTTTTGGATGGGTCTCTTCTGCAAAGCGGGAATAAATCCTGTCCTGGGGACACTGCATGGCCTGTCTGTGTCCCCCTTAGAATGTCTGGAAAGGACTCTGGAGATGGAACAGGACTTCAGGGACGGAATCATTGTCTGATAGTAACACTAATAAGCAGAACCCAAGTAATACCCAACATTACTGTAAGTGGCTTTACCTTTGCTGGCCTCTGAGGCCAGCAACAGCCTTGCTACATGCAAAGTGCTTCCTCCTCCCTCACTAGTAGATTAAAAATTCTGCACTTTACCAAAAATAGTCCAACTCAAATTTTTAACTGACCGCAGGACACTCTGAAATATGTCACACCTATGCTCCAAGCCAGCTGACACCTGGAAAGCACAGCATGTGGGGACCAGTTACATAACCTCAGTACACATGGTGTGAAGCATTTTCCTCCCTAATCAATGTGTTGACTAGGAATGTCAAATGCAGATTAATTGGCTAATCGAATAGCTGATTTGCATCAGCTAGTTGATAATGGCCCTTCTGCCTTTGAAATGTAGTAACCCCATGGCTGTTGCTGCACTTCAAAGGCAAAAGTACTGCGGGGACCATGGGGCTGGCAGAGGACTCAAGCAGTCCCCGCACTGGCCCTGTCCTGCGCATGGTGTTTCAAAGCAGCAGGCCACAAGTTCCCCACTTTCAAGCACCCCCTCCTCTCCTGACAAGGGGGGGGGGAGAGAAGAGACTAGTCGTTCACATCCCTAGTATTCACTCCTGAGAAATGAAAGCTGATCCAATGTTTTCAGGGGTGTTATTTCAGAGAGTGTTCAGAGCCACTTGTGCCTACCAGAAAGCAAACTAAAGAATCAAACTTGTTGTGAGGGGAGCCCAGGGGAGGGTTCCACTGATGCTACAAGAAGGAAAGTGGGTACTGGAGTCACATGTATTAACATCTTGTGTAGAAACCGGATTTAGAGTGTCAATGCTAAGAGTATTGACAAGGAAATAGGAAGCTTCACTTCAGCTTAAACTAGTCAAAGAAACTCAACTCCTGTGGTGCTTGGTTGTTGTAACACAACCCGTCTTGGAGGTCTGGTATCTGCTTGCAATGGTCAGTGGCCAGTTCTCATATTCATGTCTCCTCCCAGATAAAAGGCTTAATGCACAGAAGGTGAAAAACCCAGATCCTCCATTGCCCCTAGCCTCACAAGTGGCTACTTGTGAAGGTAGCTACACCTGCAGTAGGGGCATGTCTATTCACCAGGAAAGCAGCACAACAGTGATCAATTCCCCTGGGAATCGATTTCATGTGTTTAATTAAGAGCCACTAAAATCAACCCCTCCTCCCCCCTCCCGGACGAGAAGTGTAAGGGAAATCCAAGGGACAGTTTCTCCTCACGATAGAGGCCCCACAGCAACTCAAAGGTACTCACTCTACTCCAGCCACAGTACTCACTTAGCCAGAGCTGCATGCCTTATGGCAACATAGCCCTGGAACTTACCATCTGCCCTACAACAGGGGAACTGAGGCTATTCAGTGATCTCAACTCAAACAGCCACATAGCCAAGATCCTCAACATGCTTATGGCACCTGGCATGCAAGTACCCACAATTCAGCCACATTGCAACTACCTCATATCTTTGAGTCGGGGGGGGGGGGAGGGAAAGAGGGGGTCGTTAAACTAGGATTCAAACTGGTTACTGTTTTGAGGACAAGTTGTACCTCATGTCTGCATTGTAAGCTAAGCTGTATCTTCTAGTAACTATTAATCTTGCCTGACACTCTGCACAATTGTGTGGTGTGAGTGGAGGATGTGTGAGCCATCACAGATGCCCAGGCGGTCAAGAAACCTTGAAGATAACCAGGAAACATCCATTGTGTCAGAGGCTGAATTAAAGTAGCAGCACTGATGAACCCTGGAAACACAGTCCGACACCCTCAAGAGTGAGACAAGAGACAATGGGAAGCCTGACAACCATCAAAGCATAACTCTGGAAAACCCGGAGATTAAAACCACTGAAGAATGGATGATTGCAGCACGACACTGCAATCCCCAGAGACTCCAATGGGAACTTGTATAAGAAGGGGAGCTCTGGCCATTAACTCTGGGTTCAGTCCTGCAAGCCAAGCCTCAGAGGTGTTAGCATATGCCAACTGCTTTCCTACTGTATTCTTAATAAATGGTGTATTGCCTTTTCCCCTGAAAGATCTTATAAGCATAACAATGGCTGTGAAGACTGATCTTAAAAATGTGAACCAGCTGTAACTAATGGCTTGTCTGTCCATGGAGTCAGTTGGACAATCTGTTCCACTGGCTCCGTGTGGCGCTGGCTACATAATTTCATCTCGGTCCTTCTGACAATTCAGGCAAGTTGGGGGACGCATCCTCACCATAGTGAAGGGACTTGTCAAGCACCCACGTAGTGGGTGTAATAAGGGGAGATGAGGTATGAAGCGTTACAAGCAACTATTACATTTGCTTCCTGAAAAATAAAAGGAAAGTGTACACACTCCAGGTGAGACGCGGCTCTTCATGGCTGCTACCACTCCAGTGGGCACAGGTGGGGGAAGGGGTGCATGGGTCCAGGTTGGTCTGCCCCTTGCGCTCCCCTGCCAGAGTGAGAAATACAGCAAACTGTGTGCTTTCCCCTCGCTCCCTGAGGAAGGGAAACAGCCAGAAATGTTCCTGTGCAAATTGGGGGGCCTTCAGCCATCCCTGAAGGGCACCTGAAGGGTAGAAGGCTCAGACAGACTTCGACGGGGGAACCCCAGCCAGTCCTTTTCACCAGCCTGGTGATTGTCTTTTCTGTATTGTTTTATGAGAAGCAAACCCATTCCAGGCACATTTTCCTGGTGCAACTAAACCTGAGTGAGGAAAATAGAAAGGAGCATAAACTGTCAAATTAAGTGCAAAAAAAAAAATATATTATATATATATATATAAATAAATAAAAGAGACAAAGTTTGAAGAACAGCTAGCCAAAAACCCAAGTAGTAACATAGCAAAAAGATTTTTTAATCAGAAGCAGGAAGCTGGCTAAATAACCGAAGGATGGGGGAAGGGGTGCATCTGGACAGTCGAGATGCTAAAGGAGCACTCAAAGATAACGCCATTGTGGGGAAACTAAATGAATTCTTTGTTGCCGTCTTTACGACTGAGAATGTTAGGAAGATTCTCAAACCTGAGGCATTCTTTTTAGGTGAAAAATCCAAGGAACTGTCCCAGATTGATAAACTTAACAGTAACAAGTTACCAGGACCAGTTGGCATTCGCCCAAGCGTTCTGAAAACTCAATGTGAAATTGCAGAGCTATTAACTGTGGTTTGTAACTTATTCTTTAAATCAGCTTCTGTACCTAATGACTGGAAGACAGCTAATGTGATGCCAATATTTTAAAAAAGGGCTCTAGAGGTGATCCTGGCAGTTGCAGGCTGGTAAGTCTTAGGGATGTAATAGTGTAGTCAATTAACCGATAAGCAAAAGCTTACAGGTAAAGGCTATAGACAACACACATTTCCCCCTGCCAGTAAATTTTTTAGCAGACTAGCCAGCAGCCCTACTCAGTTCCACCTTTCACTGGGTCTGGGAGCTCAGCTCCCTCCTTCCCCAGACAGGGGCTGCTGCCTCTGTATCAGAGATATCAGCACAGGGCAACAGGCAACCAGTCTGAGGGGAGCTGGTTTTTAAACTGGCTCCCCTTGCACAACAGCTCTCACTTGGTACCCCACGCTGCTGCCTCTGTATCAGAGGCAGCAACGTGGCATGGCAGGGGGCTCCTCAGCAGTGAGGCCAGAGTTCACTGGCTGCTGGGCCCACCCCCAGGAATACAGAATAGTCGAGGAACCAATAAGAATTCACAAGGTTAAGTATTTGTTAATTGAGTAGTCGATTAACATCCCTAGTAAGTCTATCATCAGTATTGGGCAAATTAGTTGAAACTATAGTTAAGAATAAAATTGACAGATGAACATCATTTGTTGGAGAAAGTCAACATGGATTCTGTAAGGGAAATCATGCCTTACTCGAGTTCTTTGAGATGGTCAAACATGTGGACAAGGGGATCCAGTAGATAGCGTACTTAGATTTCCAGAAAGCCTTTGACAAGATCCCTCACCAAAGGCTCTTAAGTAAGTTGTCATGGGATAAGCAGGAAGGCCCTCTTATGGACTGTTAACTGGTTAAAGGGCAGGAAACAAAGGGAAGAAATAAACGGTAAGTTTTCAGAGTGGAGAGAGGTAGCTAGTGGAGTTCCTGAAGGGTCCATACTGGGACCAATCCTATTCAACCTACTGATAATGATCAAGAAAGGGGTAAACAGTGGGATGGCAAAATTTGCCGATTATACTAAACTGCTCAAGACAGTTAGACCAAAGCTGACTTTGAAGAGTTTAAAAAGGATCTTACCAAACTAAGTGACTGGGCAACAAAATGGTAAATGAATTTTAATGTTGATAAATGCAAAGTAATGCACATCGGAAAAAATCTCAACTAGACACAAAATGATGGGGACTAATTTAGCTACAACTACTCGAGTGAGATCTTGGAGTCACCGTGGAGAGTTCTCTGAAAACATCCACCCACTGTGTAGCAGCAGTCAAAAAAGCTAACAATACCGGGAATTATTAAAAGAGGGATGAAGACAGAACATCTTATTGCCTCTATATAAAACCATGGTATGCCCACATCTTAAATACTGATTACAGATGTGGTTGCCTCATCTCAAAAGAGATATTGGCACCGAAAAAGGGCAACAACATTTATACGGGGTTCGGAACAGGTCCCATATGAAGACAGATTAAAAAGACTGGGACTTTTCGCTTAGAAAAGAGGAGATAAGGGGGGATAGGATGGAGGTCTATAAATCATGACTGGTGTGGAAGATGCAAATAAGAAAGAGTTATTTAGTTGTTCCCATGATGTAAGAACTAGGGGTCACCAAATGCAATTAATAAGTAGCAGGTTTAAAAACCAACAAAAGGAAGTTTAACAGTGCAGTGTCAACCTGTGGAACTCCTTGCCAGGGGAGGGTGTGAAGACCAAGACTTTTACAGGGTTCAAGGAAGAGCTAGATAAAATTCATGGAGGTTAGGTCCATCAATGGCTATTAGCCAGGATAGGTAGGAGGGTGTCCCAAGCCTGTTAGTCAGAGGCTGGAAACAGGACAGGAGAGGGCTCATGTATGATTCCCTGTTATGCTCACTCCCTCTGGGCCATCTGGCATTGGCCACCGTCGGAAGTCAGGATACAGAGCTAGATGGACCTTTGGTCTGACCCACTATCGTTCTTGTGTTATGTTCATGCTTTAAGTTATAAGAGGAAGCTGCATACCAAATTTGGTGGCCCTAGCTCTTACTGTTTAGGAGGAGTTCTTGAACATACACTCAACGCACATGGATTCCTCTTTGATTCATGGAAAGGAAAAATTATTAGCTAAGGCTGCAGGGTTTCATCTACCCCACATCATAAGCAGAGACCAGACAAACTGAGGAGAATGAAAAGTTTAGGATGCTAGTACCTGCTAGTATGAAGTGCTATTGGATGTTTCACCTTCCTTATTCTGCTTCATCAGGGGTACAACTGTATCCAACCTACAGAAGTGACCAAGACAGGGTCATACCAGTTCTAAGATTCAGAGGCAGTTGCATGGTTGCTCTAGTTGGGGTTTTAATTTAGCTGAATGGTATGACTAATGCTTTAGAAACAGCTGTTTGTGCCCTATTAGATCACCATGGCTGAAGTGAGAAACATACAATTAGAGCAGGCTGAGGTATTGTGTTTGCACGTGTTACTAGCACACAAGGAAGGTGACAAGGATAATATTAGAAGCTACATTCTCACTAATGGCACCCAAGCACAGCATTCTTGTTTATGCTACTACAGCAACGCAAGGCGGGTGGCCAACTAGATCAAAATGACGGAAGAGCCACCAAAGCTAGCTTTGTATTGCTTTGGCTAAGCCCTCTGCTTGGGTCACTATCACCCTCAGGGTGAGTGACTGACTCTGTACAAACCCACTTTTGCTAACACCCTCATTAACAAGATGCCAAGTTGCACTACTTTTCACTATAGTCTTCTGCACTTCATGGGAATGTCACGGGCCAAAGAAAGTCTTGTGCAGTGTTATCTGGGTAGCGGGCAGAACTCTTTAGAGAAGGCCCCATCTTTCTGAATATATATGGAGCATTTAGCAAGAGAAACTCAGCTCTTGTCCAAGAACGTCATAGTATAAGTGTCTCAAAGCAGCAGCTGTCTAACATGAGCCCCATCTCTAATTTTTGTTCACCCCACATTAGGGATGTTAACTTTAGTTTAATCAACTAATTGACTAATGGATGGAAATTTCATCTACTAGTTGATAAGCAGGGGAGCTGCAGCAGGGTTAGCTCCCAGCCCCAGGAGCTAATCCCACTGTGGCTCTACCTTTTAAGTGTATTAACAGCTGGCAGGCTCTTAATACAGTTAAAAGGCAGAGGTGCAGCATCTGGGATTGGTTGTGAGCCAGGAATCAGCTGATTCCTAGCTTGTGCCTAGCCCCCACTACCTGCTGCCTCTAAGGATGTTAAATAATGATTAATCTACTAGTCAAGTAGTCGATGGAATTTCCATCGGCTAGTTGATAGGCACTTCCACTTTCTACCTTTGAAATGTACGCAGCCCAGGGCCAGCGGGAAGTCCTGCTGATTGAGCTCCAGGCACTTTAAAATGTGCAAGAGCCCGGGGTTCTTGTCCATTTCAAAGCAGAAGTGCCCACGTGGAGCCTGGAGTCAGTGTCATGTCCCGCTGGCCCCAGTCTCAAAGATGGCATGCCTGTGCAAACGCCATGCGGAGCTGGGATCAGCTCATCCCAGGCTCCATGCAGCATTTCCACGGAACCTGGGTTTGGCGGAAAAACTGCGTGAAGCCCGGGATCAGCTGGGGAGTGATCCTGGGCTCCGCTTGCCATTTCAAAGCAACAGTGCTGCTCAGAGCCTAGAATCAGCTGGGGACTCCCCAGCTGACTCCAGGTTATGCAGAAATGCTGCAGGGAGCCTGGGGTTAGCTAGGGAGTCCCCAGCTGACCCTGGGCTCCATGTGGCACTGCCGCTTTGAAATGCCACAGCAGTGTCTCAAAGGGGCAGCACTACACAGAGCCCCGGATACAGGCTCCATGTGGCACTGGCGCTTTGAAGTACCCCCACCACCCCCACTTTGCTGCCTCAGAGGCAGCAAGTGGGGGAGAAAATCAACTAGTTGACTCGACTATCCAATAAGCATGAGCTTAATTAACAGTCGACTAGTCCTTAACATCCTTACTCCTGAACCCCGTGGAGATGGTGCTGGGGGGGAAGCCAGCTTTTAAGCTGGCTCTTCCCCCTTGACAGAGGCAGCGGGGAGGGGATGGCAGAAGCAATTAGTTATGCTTATCAGTTAGTCACTTACTTCCCTACCCCATGTATATTGTGGCATGTCACATCTGTGATAGGGAAACACCAATGCTTTCACCACGTAAGGGCCTTCCAGTTTGCTGCTCTCATTGCAAACAGGCACAGCCCTGTACAGGCAGAGTGTGCACAGAGGAGTGGGGGGAAAATAATGCTTTGCTCAGAGTCAGAGGGACCCCATCTGCTTATAAGAGGAACTCAGCTGCCCAAAAGGATCACTCTGCATACCTCTGAGCTGGGAGGGGATGGAGGGTCATGTGAGCATTCAGCTACCTTGCTGGGCTACTAAGCATAACCCACGTTAGCCTGTGTTGGGAAGACTCCACAACACAACTCACTGCATGGAGCACTGCAATGTAAACCAAGCAAGGGATGCCAATAAGATTGCTTTAGGGCTTCAGGCAGCTCACACCAACTGTCCCTTAGAAGAAAGGGCATGCATTTTAGGGTTTACATTAAATCCTAGTGCTCCCAGAGACAGTAAAACCCAAAGAAGCTGCAACATACAATATGATGGGGGCTAATTTAGCTACAACTAATCCGAAAAGAGATCTTGGCGTCATCGTGGATAGTTCTCTGAAGACGTCCATGCAGCGTGCAGCGGCAGTCAAAAAAGCAAACAGGATGTTAGGAATCATTAAAAAAGGGATAGAGACTAAGACGGAGAATATCTTATTGCCCTTATATAAATCCATGGTACACCCACATCTTGAATACTGCATACAGATGTGGTCTCATCTCAAAAAAGATATACTAACATTAGAAAAGATTCAGACAAGGGCAACTAAAATGATAAGGGGTTTGTAACGGGTCCCATATGAGGAGAGATTGAAGAGACTAGGACTTTTCAGCTTGGAAAAGAGGAGACTAAGGGGGGGATATGATAGAGGTATATGAAGGCATGAGTGGTGTGGAGAAAGTGAATAAGGAAAAGTTATTGACTTGTTCCCATAATAGAAGAACTAGGGGCCACCAAACAAAATTAATGGGCAGCAGGTTTAAAACAAACAAAAGGAAGTTCTTCACACAGCACACAGTCAATCTGTGGAACTCCTTGCCTGAGGAGGTTGTGAAGGCCAGGACTATAACAAGGTTTAAAAAAAGAACTAGATTAATTCATGGAGGTTAAGTCCATTAGTGGCTATTAGGCAGGATGGGTAAGGAATGTGTCCTTAGCCTCCATTTGTCCAAGGGTGGAGATGGATGGCAGGAGAGAACGCTTGATCATTACCTGTTCAGTTCACTCCCTCTGGGGCACCTGGCATTGGTCACTGTTGGCAGACAGGATACTGGGCTGGATGGACCTTTGGTCTGACCCAGTCTGGCCATTCTTATGTTCTTAACTTTCCCAGCAACTGCTTGGAGTTTATGGAGATGCTCTGAAAGCCGGAAACAGGCCTTGCTTGTCCAACAGTGTCTAAACTTCATTGCTTCTGCATCACTGCCCTGGTTTCCAACACTGAACAAGGGGACACCTCAATAATTCTTAGAGATATGAGAAGTCATTTGTCTTAAAGGATTTTGTAAGCTTCTCTGCACCCAATGTTACAGGAACATTGCTAGTTTTACGTACCTGAAAATACTGGGTAATTTTACTGTTCTCTTCTCCTCTAATTCATTAGGTCACTATTTTTACCTGCCTGGGGTCTTTTGCACAGCAGCAGAGAAACAAGTGTTAACAGGTAAGAGGCTGTAAGACAAAGATGATCTCAGGGGGCAGGCCCAGAACCTGAAGGCCATTTAAACTAATTAACTAGAAGTGAAGTTGGTACCTAAATTCACAAGGACGTACTGACCGAAGATAGCAGCTAGAGAGGGAAAGATCTAACGACTGCTTCAGCTGTAGTAATAGAACAGGTTTACTCCTCTGCTGAGATACTGTGAATTTCACTTTCACTTCCAGCTTTGCTTCCCCTGCCCTCCCCTCCTTCCTCCCCCGTTATTAACTTAACCTTATACTGTTGGGTTCACATCAGCACAGGGAAAATTAGGAAGTTGCTCTCCCCCTCTCCCCCCCCACACCCTGCCACAAAAAAGTTACAGGCCCACAGTAAGTTGGCTGTCCCTTGTATTGCTCTCAAATTTCCAAGTTCTCCTCATGTGTCATTTGAAATCACTTAAGTTTCCCCTTGCCTGAAGGCCATGAAGAATGCCTAGAGAAACTGATAGGGTTGTATGAGGGAACATATTCATCTGGCTCCATTTCTGACACACACAGACAACTTGGAGCACCCTATAAAAATGTATAAGCTATTCACTCATTCTCTGGAAGGATGATGGTGTTAAACAGAGGATAGAAGAACAGCCATACTGGTCAGACCAAGGGCCAGCCTCCTGTCTTCCAACAGTGGCCAAAGCCAGGTGTCCTAGAGAGTGACCAGAACAGGGAATCAAGTGATCCATCCCCTGCCACCCATTCCCAGCCCCTGACAAACAGAGGCTAGGGACACTATTCTTGCTCATCCTAGATAATAGCAACTGATGGATCTAACCTCTGAATTTATCTTTTTTGAACCCTGTTCAAGTCCTGGTCGTCACAATATCCTCTGGCAGGGAGTTCCACAGGTTGACTGCACTGCATGAAGAAATACTTGTTTTTGTTGGTTTTAAACCTCCTACCTATTACATTTAATTTGGTGACCTCTAGTTCTTGTGTTATGGAACAAGTATATAACATTCACTTTCTTCACACCAGTCATGATTTTATAGACCTCTATCATATCCCCCTTACTCACCTCTTTTCCAAGATGAGAAGTCCTGGTCTTATTAATCTTTCGTTATACAGCAGCCCCTCCAAACCCCTAACCATTTTCTGCCCTTTTCTAGACTTTTAAAATGCGAAGACATCTTTTTTAAATGAGACATCCATATCTGTCTTCAGCATTCAAGATATGGGGGCATACCATGAACGACATCTAGATCCTTTAGACGTATTATTCAGGAAGATCACATTAGTTGAAGACGTAGGGCAAGATTCCAAACAGGATTACTTCAGCCATTCGGAATGAAGCAAGCTACTCAGTGACCCATAAATGTCAAGTTATTTCTCAACACTGCCGTTCTGGGTCACTCAGTCACGGTGTGTAGCGGATCCCTAGTTCAGAGCCGCAGACTACATGCACTGTTCTCAGAATTCCACATTCATCATGGCTGCTTCCACTTCTGGCCACCCAGAGCACTAGTTACAAGCTCCAAGTATAAGAGCAATGCAGAGTGTGGTTAAGAGAAGCAGCCAAGGAGTTAATGGGCATTGAACAGGAAGTTTCAAAGATATGAGCCAGAGTGGAGGACAAGGGCACAGGAACTGAATCAGTCCCTGTTAGTCCATGAAGACTAACAGGCCCCTCAGCTCTTGGCCTTGGAGATTAAGAGTTTGGAGTTCAATTACCTCAAACAGGAAGAGCTCACAAGTTGTCTCAGCTTGGTACCAAGGTTCTGATACATTGTCTCTTCTGCCAATTTGAGCTAGTACAAGCAGCACATTCAATTATTTTGAACTCTGTCAACAGAAAGCCAAGAATATACAAGCAGCATGTTTCACACGGAACAGCCTTAAAACATGATGTCCCAGCGTAATCTCTCTTCTTTCCTTTATACATTTTAACTTCAACCTTGATTTGTCTCAAATCGCCATTTACAGAAGCACAAGATGTTAGAGGTGAGCCAACATAATATTAATGCTGCCAGTAAGATCCCAAACCAGACAGTGTTGACTTTAACACCGCTGATTTTGTTAAGACTGGAAAACTTAGTTGCTGTTTCTCATACCAAGACAGACCTTCAGTGTCCAGTTTCCTTAGAGAGAGGCAATATCACTAATGACCTGTCAGGACCACTGCTCCTTTACCCTTAAGTATAAGTTACCTTTTAAGTGCAAGTAAACCTAATTTTACTCCATTCCAGACGTGTTAAATATTGGTTAATTGATTAGTTGAGTAACCTAATGAATTCTTGCTGAAACAAAAGACAGGACTATGCAGCACTTTAAAGACTAACAAGATGGTTTATTAGGTGATGAGCTTTCATGGGCCAGACCCACTGATATTGATCTGAGGAAGTGAGTCTGGCCCACGAAAGCGTATCACCTAATAAACCATCTTGTTAGTCCTTAAAGTGCTGCATAGTCCTGTCTTGTTTCACCTAGACCAGACTAACACAGCTGCATCTCTATCACTAATGAATTCTTATAATTACTCAGCTATTCTATAGTCCCCAGGGACAGGGCTAGCAACCTGTGTAATCTGGCCCCACTCCTGAGAAGCCCTCTGCCACACCACACTGCTGCCTCTGTATTAGAGGCAGCAGCGCAGGGTGCCAGGCAGGAGCTGGTCTGTGAGAGGAGCCAGTTTAAAAAACAGCTCCCTGTCACCCTGTTCTGCTGTCTGATACGGGGTGGCAGCAGCCCCTGTCCAGGGGTGGAGGATCTGAGCTGGTGCGAGCCAAAACAGAGATGGGCTGCCTGCCCACCCAACTCCTAATACACTTTAAATGTAGAACCATGGCAGGGGTAGGTCCTGGACCCATCACAAGCCAGGATGGAGACAGGCTGCTGGCCAGTCTGCTAAAAACAAAAACGAAACAAACAAACCTTACCGACAGGCAGGGAAATGCATGTAGTCGATAGCATTAGCCAATAAGCAAAAGCTTATAGGTTAATCAACTATGCTATTACATCCCTACTCCATTCAGCTTTGAATGTTACAGTTTAGCATATTTATGAGGTCTACATTTGATCCCACTGTCATGCAATTTAACTGCAGTATTACCTCTCTAAATGTGTTAAGTGCACCTTCAACCTGATACATATTCAGCTTGTAAACACCAGCTCTGACCATTTTTTCCCCACTTAACACAGACTTTCTGAAATGTGAGACTGAAGTTGGGGTCTTAAGTCCACTAGAAGCTAGATACTTGAAACTCTTAAAATAAGGGATCCAATATGTGTGTCTTTTTGGCAACTAACTTTGGGCTCCTGTTTCCGAAATCCCTGGGCAGTTTATTTCCACGAGATATTTTCTAAGAAATCCAAGCTCTTTAAAAAAAAAGCAGAAGTGCTCTAACCTTTGCTACAAGTCATAGAAGTTAGGAGAAATCAATTACTTTGTCTATACAAAACAGTACAATGGCACTTACTCAAATAACCAGAACAGTTACAGCTGGCTGTTGTGGCTGTCATTCAGAAAGCCTGACACAGCATGGTATTCCCCTACATATAAAGAAACTAGTAACTCAGGCAGCCCTTATGAGTCAAACCTGAAGAGCCATATCCCCATGCTCCAACTGGGAAGTTAAGTGAGCAGCTTCTAAGTATGCTGCTTTTAAAATCAGGAAGTGAACTGTAATTATTATTAGTAAATATTATTGCTCTGATGTCCATAAGGATCATACATTTTGGTTGGATAGCACCTGCATTCTGTGCCTCTAAAAAAATCTTAGCACACTTACTGTGGAAGTGTGCTACCACACAGGCCCTATCATCAAGAAGGGGGTGAGAAGGTTAGTTTTATAGAAGCATGCATATGACCTAAGTGAAATCCCCGTATGGGAAATTCGCACTTTTATTCAAGAGCCTTAACTAGAGGAATCTATTTTAAGACACCATCTTTTCTTCAGTTAAACCCTTTATTCCTTGCACTGCCACTGTTTCACATGAGGCAACAAGCCCCCAGTCTTTGGAGCCAAATACCATGCCCGCGTCAGAGGATAAGACACCTTCCTCCAAGGCCCACATTACAAGCTTATGTGCGAGTTGGGATTGGAAGTTGAAGTCGCCCCACCTCTCACACACACACACCAGTGCTCAGTCCAGACTAGGTGACTTCTCAAAGACCTAGTTTTGACATAATTCTCTGCCTTAAACTTCCTGCTTAATAGCAAACTAGCACTAACTACCATAAAGCCATAACATTATGGTCAACTTGTACATCTACATTTGACAACAGAAAGCCTAACACTTCGAAACACTATGCCATAGCCATATTAGACCTGTCCAGTACCCAGAAAGCTAGGGTGATTATGGCAACAAAAGCCACCATTACCCAGTCAACCAATCCAGTTATCCAGATCCTAATTGTGGGCAGGACAGAGGTCTGTTTGCTGGGTCAAAGTGAATCATGAATTGTCATACATTTACCAAGTGACAATACAAGCCAGAGGAAGGGGAAGTTACTAGGAAATTGACTGTTCATAACCAGGGAAGCAATAGAATTAATGAAGGGGGGATGAGTTTGCTTCTTTTCTCTACTCATGTAATAAGTGAGTTACCAGCAAATGCCATTCTTGGTATGCTTTATGTGCACGCATATGAGAGAGAGAGCAAGAGAGAGAGGTGATGTGGGCAAGATTACAGAGTCTCATCCAAAATAGGGCAATAGATTAGGTGGCTGTGGAGAGAAGTGGGATTAAACTGGTCTCAGGTGTTCAGGGAAACAGGGAAGGTTACCCCTGTAAACAGCCCAGGCTCTCAGCTGCTTCCAGGCCCATTTACACACACATGCCAGGTAACAAGGAACCCAGCCCAGTTACCAAGGGAATAACTGCTCCATACCAACATTCCCTCTAATCTAGTCCAGCCACGTGTGGATTTTTTCCAGCCAAATGCAGAATAAGTTTTGTGCACGCTGAGATATGTGCAAAGGTGCACTACCAATAGAAAAACAAACAAAAATACTAGCTGCGGTAGCTCTGCTAGTCAGCTGGCTGGCATTTGACTCTGAGCAGCTACGCAAGTGCCCAGCATACAGGCAACACTGCCCCAGGACCCGTGTGGCCAGGGCTGATCTCTGCTGACCCCTGAAGGGTGGCTGGGCAAAGCTCCCTATAAAAAGTCACCTCCCGCCCCCCCCAACACAGCCTTACGTATAGAGCAAAGAATAAAGAGGGGGAGCATATGAGACAGGGGCAGAGTCCCCCCAGCCCAGTGCCTCCTTGCCAGATCACCCCCTGGGCCCAGGGAGCAAGGCACCCACCTCAGGGCCCCCCCCCCACAAGGCTCCACCTCAGGGCCCCGCCCCCACCCACAAGGCCTCTCTGCCCCCCGGCTCCAAGGGGCAGACACCCACCTGAGAGGCCCCTCCCCCGACTGTGCCCCCGCCCCAGGGAGCAGGACACGCAGCACCGAGCCCCCGTCCCAGGACGCCCCGCTCCGAACCGGCCCCGCTCACCGCTCCGGGGTCGCCTCTCTTCTCCCACCCCAGCTGGCTCTCAGGCTGCGGCCTCCACTTCCGCCTTTCAGCTGCTCCGTTTCCGGATCCGCCCACCCCTTCCGCTCCGGTCGGGCGGGGTCAGAGGCAGCGGCGTCCGCCAATCACCGAAGCCCTGCCCACTCCTCCCTCCCCGCCCCTCCCCCAGGCCCGCCCTTCTCCGCGCTGCCGGACGTGGGGCGTAGCGCGGCGGGGTGGACCACGTGACGCACTCGCTGGGGCCGATGGGAGTTGTAGGCCTCGAGGTGGGAGGGTGCCGCCTGGGGCGGTGGGCGGAGCTTGGTGCGCAGGGAAGAAACGGGGGCAGGAGCCTGGAAGGGGGCGGAGCCTGAGGCGGGTGGGGGAAGCGGAGGGAGAAGCCCGGGCGGTGGTAGGGTGGGGGAGGAGCCAGGGGCAGAGGAGGAGCCTGGAACGGGGAGGATAAAGGGGGAGGAGCCTGCGGGCGGGGTGGAGCCTGGGGCAGAGGGCGGAGCCTGGGGCGGGGAGGATAAAGGGGAGGAGCCTGCGGGCGGGGAGGAGCCAGGGACAGAGGAGGAGCCTGGAGCGGGAGGGGATAAAAGGGGGGGAGGAGCCTGCAGACGGGGTGGAGCCTGGGGCAGAGGGAGGAGCATGGGTAGAGGTGGGGGGAGGGAGAGCAGGAGGGAGAGCCTATTGCCTGGGTGTGGGGAGCCCAGCAGGACTTCCCCCTGGTGGCAGCAGGGAGCTTCCAGCCCCGGGCTTACGAGAGCGGGTGATGCAAGCCACCCCGCGGGCTCGTTAGGGGAGAGGAAGCCAAGAAGCCACCCTGCGTTGCCAGCAGCGATGCCGCGCGTGTTGTTTGTTGCTCGCAGAGACCTGGGAGCGCTGGACCTAGGGGAGATTTTCACATCCCTGCCCTCCTCTTGGGGCCAGTGCCTGTGGCTGGGGCAGAGCAGGGAGAGAAACCTCCCCCCTCGCAGGATCCAAGCTGCCAGAGTCAAGGCAGCACCAAGGAGCCCAGCACTGGGGCCCAATCAGTGAGCCGGGCGGGGTAAGCCCCCCGGAGCATGTAAAGAGCTGCGGGGCATGGGGCGGGCAAGTCCGCAGGCTGGAGAGCAGGGTGGGCCGCTGAGTGGGGGCGGGGGGGGAGCACGCTCCCCTCTAGGCCAGAAAACTGGGTTGGCCAATCTATCCATGGCTGAGCCCCAGCAGTCTAGGACAGGTGGGGACCGGTGCCCGTGAGTCAGGCTGGCTTGCCAGGAAAAGGCGCCACCAGTTAACTGCCCTGTTCCAGGGAGGGTAGCTGGCTGGCACAGCACCTCTGAACAAGAGTTTGGGGTGGTCCTGGCAAGCCGCTGAGGGTGGAGTTCAGGCCGAGACAGGGCCCTGGGGCTGTGTGGCCTGGAGCCCGAAGCAGGGCAGTGTGGGCACTTCATGGTTTCCTTTAATATCAAACCCGAAATAGGGCAGAGATTAAACAGCCTTCTTGGGCAGCTGGTGCTGGGGGGGGGGCGACCCGTGGGGGGTGGAGGAGGGCAGCTCACAGGAACACTTTGCAACTGCCAAACAGCCCCAGCAGGTGCTAACATCAGCCCATGGGGGCTGGAGCAAGGCCTGGGACGCCCTCCTCCAGCAGCCCCTCGCAAGTGGCTGTGATGACGAGTGGGTGGGGGAGAAGGGGCAAGCCCTGAACTGGTCCCCAGGATCCCAGAAAGCAGCAGCAAAGGGCTCTGAGCAGATGGAGCCCCAGGTAGGGGGGGCCTTTCAGCGAGGTGCTTTGGGGTGCCAGGTATTTTGGGAATCAGACTGAGTTGTCCCCCCCTCCCCCCCTGTCTCTCCAACCCCTTCTGTGCCAGCCCTGGACTGTACCATGTAGCAGGGGCACAACACTGCCCCTCCCCAAAAGCAGCAGGAGGCAGCAGCTGTAAAAATAGAGCTTTTATTTCATGTTGTGTCTCTGCAGCACCATGGAGGGGGTGGCCGGGCAGGGGGTGGGCAGCAGTGGCAGGCAGCGGTGGCACATGCTGGTGGCAGGGGCGGGGAGAGGATTCATCTGTGGAAGGGACCAACGATAAAACGGAACGAAACGCCGGAGAAGCACTAAAGTTCCCAGCAGGGAGCAGAGCCCCGGAGCCGGGCGCCGCAGCAGGCGGGGAGGGGGCAGGGAGGGCAGCGACGGGCGACTGCTGGAGTCCGGGTGCCTCCGGGCTCAGGGAGAACAGTGACCGGTAGCAGCCAAGCCGTGTGTGTGTGTGTGGAGTGGGGGTGGTCCCGAGGAGGTGTCTGCTTGGCCACGGTCCCCTTGACTCTGCCCCCCGTGGCTGGGTCCTGGCTCACCACCTTGTGGCCCAGCCCAGCTCCTGCAGGCCCAGCCCGAAGAGGCAGGCTGGTGCAGCCCTCTCTGGGACTAGCTGCTAGAGCTCAGCACAGGGTCCCTGGCCAGCGGCCAACGCTTATAGGGCTTCCCCTGCATCCTAATCCTGAGCACAAAGGGGCTTCCCCACCCACCCACCCAGCCCCCTCCCTCGCACTGAGGTGCAGAAGAGACTGCTGGTTGTGGCAAGCACAGCCAAGGTCTCGTGGGGGGGAAGGGGGGGAGGAGGCAGGCTGGGACGTGCCACACAGGCACATTCTGGGAACAGCCCCGAGGTGGCCAGGGCCGAGAATCCCCAGTCGCCGAGGCGGCCAGGCAGGGCTGTGTCGGAACAGACGTAAGGTGACACGGGCCCAGCGCTGGGGGCGGCTGCGTGAGCTGGAGCTGCTGCAGCCCTGGGGAGAGGTGGGGAGCCAGGCTGAGCTGGGTCATTCACACACAAAGGGGGTGCTCCTGGAGCTGCACAGCTCCCAGAATGCACTGCTCCAGCTCCCCTCCAGCCACAGGGCCCGGCCGGCCATCCCCAAGACTGAACCAGGCCCCTGCAGTTTGGGCTCCATCACCCTCCCCGCCCCCCACCCCGGGGAGCCGGCCCAGAGGGCAGGGGGCACCTGGCCCCCCCGAGCAGGGGGTTACACTTGCATGTTGGGACACGTAGCCTTGTCACATGCACAGTCTGAACCCCCCGACTTGCAGTGCCTCGAAACCGAGCCCTGCGTCGCCGGGAACAAAGCGGCCCTGACTCAGCCTGGGGGTGGGGATTCCAGGACGGGCACCAGGCGCTACCGCGTCCAGCCCAGTCCACAACTGCCCCTGAGACTTCCCTGGAGTCCGGGGGGGGATCGGCGAGAACCTGGACGGCCCTACCGGACCTGGTTTTCAAGTGGCCCTAGAATCAGCCCTGCTGGTTTCCCACGTTGTGCGTTTCACGCAGCTTTTCCTCCTGTCAATTACACCAGAGCCGCTCCAGCCCGACCCGCTCGGCCACCAGCGCCAGCCCCACCTCCGCCCCTTGTTGAATTCGTGCCAATTCGTACTGGAGATGGGAGCAGAAGACTGGGGAGACAGCTCCCACCAGGGGAGCAGAGAGGTACCTCGCTGGGGGGGGGGGCGCTCCAGGCCTGCGGGGCGCCAGTGGGGCTGGTCTGCAGGGCAGCGGATGGCCTTGTGCTCACGGTCGTCCTTGGAGTTCTACGGCTCTCGGAACAAACTGCTCGTCGCAAACATAAAAACCGTCATTTTGTAGAAAAGGCCCCGGCTCTGCAGTCTGTGGGCAGCTGGGTTGACAGCTGGAGTGGAAAGTGTCCTGGAAGAGTGTGTGGGGGGGTGGGGCTCTCCTTCACACACACACCCCCAATTCCCTATCTCTTGTGATTCCTCCTGCAGAGGAAAGTTGCCGCTGGCAGAAAGGGGGTGGCCTCTGTGTGCTCCATCCATTTTGCTCGCCCCGGTGCCCAGCCTGAGCCAGGCGGGTGCCACACCCGGAGGGCGAGCTGTACAGGAGGCAGGGGTGCAGCTCTGGGCGGGGGTGAGCCGATGGTGGGGGTGTCAGCGGAAGCTTTCCGAGTCTGATCTGCAATGGAGGTGCGGCCCGGGATGGCTCTGAACGGGGCAGTGGGGGAAGGAGGGGCTGGGGCCGGCGGGGGGCGAGGGAGAGGACACAGGATGGGGGAGCCTGCGAGCGAGTAGGGGAGGCTGGGTGTCGGCCCACAGTGCAGGGCCGCCTGTGTCGGCGAGAGGAGGGCTCCGTCCATGGCTGCCCAGGGCAGGTGGTAAGGGCAAGCGGGGCTGGAGGGTGCGCAGGGGGAGTCTCTGTGAGCGCGGAGTCCTTCTGGCTCCCGGGGGCTGGCCCTGGCGGAGGTGGTGCCGGGAGAAGCTCCGGCGTCCCCTGGCCGTGGCGACAGCGGCCCCGAGATGGCGGCGGCAGCCGAAGGCAGAAGAGGCGGCCCTGCCGCCGGGGGCAGTCTGGGCGGCTGCTCGCTCCCGCTGCTGGGTTTCGGGGGCCGGGAGGCGAGCACGGGGAGGCCGTAGGGGCAGGCCAAGACGGGGGCGCGCAGCAGCTGGCTCCGGATCAGGTGTATCGTCCGCTGCAGCTCCCGGCTGAGGTGGGAAACTTCCTGGTTGAGGTGAATGAGCTGGAAACAAAGGAAGGCAACAAACGGTGAGGACAGGGCCCCGAGGACGCGGCACCCTGCCCTGCTCCCACCACAGCCCAGGGCTCGCAGCTCCCTGCACCGGCAGCCTTTGCCGTGCGCCCCGTCCTGCTGCCTGGCGCCTCGCTTCCACCGGAGAAGCAAAGGATTCTGGGAGCACGGGGCAGGGATACCCCCTTTGGATCCGGCTGCTCCTGGATCTGCAGCCAGAGGAGTGTGGATCAGGAGAGGGCTGGCAGTGGGTGACTGGGAGGGGGGTGTCTCAAGATTGTTATGACATGCACCCGGACACAGCAGCCTATATAACACCTACCTGCTGCCCCAGCACAGCCCACTGCGGCTCTTTTACCACATGCATCCATTTATTCATCCCCATCTCGGACAGCCCCGGGCTCGTGTCCCAACTTGCTCATTGTCTTTTGTTCACCAGCCTCATTGGCAACACACCCCAGGAAAGGGGGGTTACCGGCTGCTGCAGAAAGGCACGAGAAGCAGCAGCAGCAGCCCTTTTGTTTTTTTAGGGCCTATAAAAACCAGGTAGTGGCCACCGCTCTTACTTCTCTGCAGGGATGGCAGGTTTAACCTCCTGCTGGATTCAGGATGCTAACAACTCCCCCGGCGAATCCCAGCAGCCCAGCATACCCGCCCTGGCTCTCCTGGGGGCCGCTGTTTACCATGAGCGCTGGCTACGGAGGAGAGGAAAACCCAGGGGGCCAAGACGCAGCAGCAGGCAGGCTGACAAGCCAGGATCCAAGGCCGAGGGGGCCCGGCCCCACTGGTTTTACTGGGCTAGTCTGTGAGGATCCACACAAGGCAAGCAAATGCCTGGGCCGCAGGAGAGGTCATGCCGGGGCTGCCCATGGAGATGCAGAGCCCGAGATCATGGCTGGTTAAGGGCGCTCGAGTCCCAACAGGACCCTGGGGCTGCTCTCGCTTACAGCAGGAAACCGACCGGTCCCTGCAGCAGCCTCACGTCTCGCTGCTCGCCCGGCCTGCCCCAGGCAAGCTGCCTTGCTCAATATCCAGAGAGCGCTGGCAGCCTGCCCCCAAGGGCAACGGACCCTACCCTCCAGCACGCAGCCCGGGGGAGGCGGGCGCGGAGGCGGCGGCGGGGCTGTTCCCAGAGCTGCCTTTGTTGCTATGAAATTGTCACCCAGACAGAGTGGGCTAATTTTAAACCCGGATCGCCTGAGTCAGCGCGAGCCGCGGCGCAGCCAGGGCTGCCTAAGCCGGCGCGGGCTCAGCGCTGGGGGTGGGGCACATCCCCCCGCCTGCAGAACGCCCCCGGCAGCCACGTGCCGTGAGCTCTTTGCAGGAGGGAGCAAACCGGGCCCGTGGGTGCTGCAGGGGTCCGAGCACCTGCGAAGCCCGGGAGACCCAGCCCGGCAGCACCCACCTCTCCCGCCCCCTGGCCCCAGGCCCTACCTCTTGGTTCAGTCTCCTGACGTTCTGCTTGATCTCATCTGCTTCCGCGCCTAAGGCTGGGCTGGCCTGGTCAGTCCCTGCAAAGAACCCAGACCCAGCTCAGGGACCATTGACCCCGACCCGCAGGGACTCAGGGGCCCTGGCAGGACAACAGCCCGGGGGCAAAGCCTTCCTGAGTGAACCCCACATCCAGTCACCTGCCCCCCGCGAGACCAGCCGCCCCCTTTGGATGTGGCCCCTTCCTCGCTGGGCCCCATCCTGGGCCCATGCCCAGAACACTCAGACACGGGGGTTTCCAGCTGGGGGAGAGGGTGTCAGCTGCTCCCGCCCCTCCTGCGCAGCCCCCTCCCGGGGCCACTCAGGCCAGGCTGGCAGGTGGTGGAGCTGAATGAGCCGCTGCTCATCCCAACGGGCACCGTAACCACGAAGCGCCTGCCACCCCGTCCCTCCAGAGGCCGGCCAGGAACATGCCCAAGGGCACACGGTGAGTCAGAATCAGGACAGGACCTAGGAGTCCGGACCACATGCGCTGGCTGTAGGGGAGAGGAAACCAGGCAAACCCCCTCCCTTCCAAACCCTGCGACTAACACTCCCCCAAGCCCAGAGGAAACAGCTGTTCTCCCGGGACAGAGCACGCCGCGTGGCCTGGAGGGCACCGGGTGGGGCAGCAGGCGGTTACCGGACGTCGGCGAGTCCACGACGGAGCTCGGTGGGGGCGGCTCCACGTTGAAATGGAACGTTTGCGTCTCCGACGTCCCGCCATCGTCCTCGATCCCGTCAACGACCCTAAGGGAGGGGGGATTATGGCAGGAAAGGGTCCTCCCCATAGGACCAGCTGGGGCAGCATCGCTAACTGGCCCCTCTGCCTCTTAGGCATGGGGAAAATCCATGCACTGCCAGGCAGAACCCGACGGGTGTGGGCAGCCCTGGGCGACGGAGCCGGGCTCCAGAGCCTCCCTCGCGCCCTGGGCGACGGAGCCGGGCTCCAGAGCCTCCCTCGCGCCCTGGGCAATGGAGCCGGGCTCCAGACCCTCCCTCGCGCCCTGGGCGACGGAGCCGGGCTCCAGACCCTCCCTCGCGCCCTGGGCTCACTGGCTCCTATGGGGCAACGCCCAATGATTTCAACGCAGCCAGCTGAGCAGCGGACGGCAGCTGTTGGTGAAAGTGAAATGAGCCAATGGATCTCAGCCTTGATCCAGGAAGATGGCCCCATGGAGCCAGCCCCACCCCCACCCCGTGGCACTTACCGCCCATTCCCCAGGCTGGCAGCTCTGGCAGGGAGGCCAGGGCTGGGTGGGCAGAGGCGTGGGCGCCTGGCACGGACAGGCCAGGGTGTGGGGTGCTTGCCTCGCATCTGCAGGCAGTAACTGGAGTATTCAGCTGCCAGGGCTCTCACGCCGGGATCTGCCGGCCCAAGCAGCTGGAATCCCCCTATGCCGCCTGCGTCTCCCCTGGACGCCAGTGTGGCAAGGCAGGCGCTGCATCCTGCAGGGGCAGGTGGATGGGGCTTGTCGCTTGCCCCACCTGGGCCCAGTCCTGCGCTGACCAGCCCCCTCAAACCCTCGCCCTCTCTGCCCCACGGAATGCCAGCGACGCCGGCCATTTGGCAGAACCACAGCAACGGTCGGGAGCCCCCGCAGGGAGGGCAAGCCGCGGCCTCCTGCTTTGGTGGGAGCCTGAGTCCCCGAGGCAGCGACGCACTGGGTGCAGGAGGTGAGACGCCCAGTGAATCCAGCAGGTCTGGCTCTGGGACAGAGCAGCAGCCCGGAGCACGTGCGTGTGTGCGTGTACATTTTCAAACACCAGGGCCTAACTCTCACAGGCAACATGCCCCTGAACCTGCAGTGAGTGCAACACGCACGCTGCGGCCAGCCAGAGCTGCAGGCGATGGGCAATCATCGTGAGACGAACTGGGGAGAGAGGAGCAGGTGGGCACGTGTGTGCGAATGAGGCAACACACACTCTGGGCACCCAAAGGGCTGCTGTCTTTCCACCAACACGTGTGCACACGCGTGCGAATGCATACAACCCCGCCAGCGTGCGCACACATGTGCAAATGTGTTCACCCCGCCAACGTGCACAGGCGCGAATGCATGCAACCCCGCCAACGTGCACAGGCGCGAATGCATGCAACCCCGCCAACGTGCACAGGCGCGAATGCATGCAACCCCGCCAACGTGCACAGGCGTGCGAGCAGTTGGTGACCCATGCCAGTGTGTGCTGCCGAGGCATGCACGCAAACCCTCGCACGCCGGTTTGGGGGCTCGGCCCTTGGCCGCGGTGTTCCAAGACGGTGGGGCTGCTGGGGCTGCCCGGCCTTACCTGGGGCTCAGGTCTGGGGGGCCGTAGGCGTGCACGGCAGGGATCAGGAGCTTGGTCGGTCTGCGGCCGTTGCTCTCGCCGTCTCTTGGACACTGCGGAGAGGGGCTCCTGCCCCGGCTGCAGCGGGCGGGGGAGCGGCAGGTGCGGCGCAGGGCCGAGAACTGGCGCAGCTCGTCACCCAGCAGGCTGCTGAGGGAGCCACACCGCACAGGGCTGTGCAGGGTGGGCAGCAGCAGCTTGCGGTGGGTCAGGCTGGTGGGCGAGGGGTGGAAGAAGTCATCGGGAGCCTCGTCGTCCTCCAGGATGGAGGGGAGGGGCTTCTCGGGGCTGGCGCCGCTCTCCGGGTGAGGCTGCAGGCAGAGGGAGGGAGCTGGGGGCCAAAGGCGAGGGGGCTCCCGCACCTGGCGTTGGCTCAGGGGGCAGGACAACCCCCCCTCCTGGCATCGCTCAGCCAGGCCAGCGGGGCAGGGGGAGGAAGGACGCAGGCTCCCTGCTCCGAGGGCCCCCAGGGCCTTGGCGCCGTGGGGAGCACAGCGACTGCAGGCAGCCCCTCTGCACTGAGCTCCCGACATCGAAGCTGAGCCCTGAGCGCCGCGGCTCGGCTCAATGCGCCTGCAGGCTGAGCCGGGAGGAGCTGCCGCGCCTCGGCCCCCTCCTCCCCTGCCCAGCGCCGGGCCGTGAGGGCGGCTGGACACCCGCAAACCCTGGCAGCCTCCTGCTCCCAAAGGCCCCGAGAGCTGGGGAGTCGCGGGGGTGAGCGGCCGCTGGCCCCGCACGTCGGGGGGGAGGGAGGAGAGTGTTTCAAATGAGCCCCTGGCACAGAGTGAACTCGGGGGGGTCCGGGCAGCGGCCAGCCCAGCCCCCCTAGCCTGGTCCAAACCAACCTACCTGGGATAACCGAGGGGACCTGGGAAATCGCAGGAGCCCCTGGAAACCAAGCAGAGAAAGGCCGGTCAGTGTCGCTCCATCCGACCCACACCCCAGGCACCGGCCAGCTCCCAGGAGCAGCCCCCAGCTGGGGGAGCAGCGGAAGACACCGAGCGAACATCCGCGTGGGGTCATGCTGGGGGCCCTCCTGCATCGACAGGAGCCGATCCCCAGCGGGAACAGGCAGGGAGAGGGTTCCCCACAGGTGCCGGGGGATAGCCCAGCACTCTATATCAGTGCCCGGCCGCCTGTGCCCAGAATCCGACTGCTTTGTGCCTGCCCTGACCGAACACTGTCCCCTGCCACCCCGCCCGGCCTCTCGGCAGGACAGTCCCCGAGGGTCTGCAAGGCACAACAGCAACCGCGGCATGGGGCTGGCTCACGGGCACAGCCCGTGCCTGGGGAAGAGGAAGCCCAACAGCCCGTGATATGGGGAGCTCCGTGGTTCTAGCCCATGTGGCTCTTCACCCCTGAAAGTGTGGCCCCTGAAGCCCCCCCCCCATGGCTTGCAAAGCTGCCCCATGCACCCCTAGAAACGGCCCCCGGGTGTAGGGGAGCCATCTGGCACGGCAAAATGGCGTCCTCAAGATGGCAGTGGCCGATGGGAGTCCGATGTGGCCAAAAGCCTGCCAGTGGTTCTTAAAGGGGCACCATCCTCTTTTTCTTTTTCTTTTTTTTTTTTGCTCAACAATTCTGGTGCGGCTCTTTGCATTTTTTCCGCCGCTGTTTCGGCTCTCTTCGTTTAATGGGTTGGCCACCCCTGTTCTAGCCGGACAGAGGGACCAGTGAACATCGGATTCTTGGCCTTGGGCTGGCGCTGCAGCGAGTGGGGAAAGTTCTCCTCTAGCGCCCCACGGCTCCAGCTCTCCTGGCCCTCGGGGCTGCCAAGGGGAGGCCCCTCAGAAGTGGGGCCAGGGTAACATGCCATCTCCAGCCGACCTGCTGGGTGTCCAGAAAGACTCTTCCACTCTGGCCTGGGCTTCCAGTTGCTCGGCTCCCATCTCAGAGAGCAGCGGCCCGGTTCCCTGCGTCTTCGCCCCAGAGCGGGGAGCTCGGAGGCTATTCTGCAAAGCCGGGGGGGAGGGAGGGGTTGTCCAGCGTTTGAACCAAACCAGCATCTGTAGAGGGGACAGCGGCACCCAAGAGACCCCCATCCTGGCTGGAGCTCGGCCAGATGCTGGAGCAGGGCAGAGGAGACAGCTGTGCCCGAGCTGAGGCATGGGACAGGCCTGGCTTATGAATTTCACCACGGGGAAGGTTTAACCAGCTCCACGAGGCCAGATGCCCCATGGCCATGCACGGTGCTGGAGGGCTGATGGGGATAAGGGGGCGAAATGAAAGCCACTGGGGCAGCGAGACCTCACAGCCAGTGTTCCCTGTAAGCTGAGCACTTGGGCGGCCACCCAGGAGAGATTCAAATGCTGCCCTGCTGGTGAGCAGAGCGCCCAGAGACAGCAGCGTGTGTTTCTACTGGTGGTGCACCTCCCCCACATGCCCCAGAGCACGTAACAAAATTTATTCTGCACATGGAAGGAAAAAATTAGAAGGAACACTGCTCAGAGCCTGCACTTGAGAGCGGAAATAGGACACATGGGGGCCGGGAAAGGGAAGCTGCCTGGTGCACAGGGTCTGGCACGAGGGGGCACCGCCTACCCCTCTCTCCAATTCCACGAGGCCCGTTACCACTCCAGTCCCGCCTCAGTCCAAAGCAATGCCTAGCCCCACTGCTGGCTTCGTGCCAGGAGGGACTATACCTGGCAGCAGGTGCCTTTGCTGCTGTGGGTTTCTGGCCCTGCCCCCAAACTCCGGCTCTCCCCTCTGCCCCCACCAGTCCTATGCGGCCCACTGGGCATCCGGCCAGTGGTGAGGCTGGATCGTGGGCAGCACCTACCACCCTGTGCCCAGAGGGTCGCTCAGAGAGGACTGTGGAAACACAGAGATTTTTGGGTGCTTCACGACTAAACCTACAGGAACTGAGCAGGGAGCAGGGGCTGGCAGGGGAGGCTGGGAATCCGTCACACTCAAAGGACCACTCCGGCGGGGTGGGTGGAGGGACAGCTCGGGGGGGTCGGGAATGGGTCACACGGCCCTTCACCTCGAGGTCACTGCTTGGAATGCAGCCTGGGTCGGTAGCGACCGAAGCACGTTACCATCCGCCGGCTGTTCAGCGGCCTATGCGAAATGAGCGGCTGGTCTCGCTCCAGGTCCTAGTGGACAAAAACCACCCGTCACAATTGGCACCGAGCCGTGGCCGGCAGAGCAGAGAGCCTGGGCCAGGCTGGCCCAGAGACGCAGGGCCTCGGCAGGGAGCAGAGTGAGGAAGCTGGTACCGAGTTTCAGCCAATCAGCGAAGCTGTTCCTACACTTGGTACCTGCCACCAGCTGGCTTGGAAGATGCTCCCAGGGAAGTAGGGAGGTTGGCGCATCCACCTTCTTGCTGATGTCACAATCCAGAGCAAGTGACATCACAAGGCATCGGCACGGAGGTGACGGTGATGTCAGAAGTGCCGGATGTGGCCCCACCAAGTGGAAGGAGCCTCGGGGGGATGGGCCCCGCATGGCATTTGTCTGTCAATCTCAATCAGGTTTTACTTCCTGAAAACCCAGTTACCCCCTTCGTTCCCATGTTCTCCCTATTTTCATTACGGGCCAGACTCCGAGCCGCAAATCAGAGTGCTGCAGGGTCAGGCCACAGCAGGAAGGACGCTACTTTCTGGCCCTGGTGACCTGAAACCTCACGGAAACATCTGCTCTTGCAAGCCAGCTCAGGCCAAACCCACAGAGCAGCCGCTCGGGAGGGGTCAGCGCTGCCGAACCAGGAGCAAACCCAACTGGTCTGCAGGCAAAACCTGTCTTCCCGCGCCAGACTTCATCCAGACCCGACTGGCCCGCTGGGCCCATCGGCTGCACATTCACGTCTTTGTGTGACCGTTATCGAGGGAGGCCTGCCCAGCTGTGAAGCTGCACTTTGCCGGCTAACCAGCAGAGGGCGCAGCCGGCACTTAGTTTTGGTGGGTCCTATGCAAACCGGGGGCTTGGTGTTTTACAGGTATATCCACTTACCAATGACTCGGAGATGGATTTTTTTAAAGGTTTTTAGGGCCCAGAGGGGAATTTCCCACCGGGTTCTATTCCGGGCCTGGGGGATTCTCCAGCAGGGTGCGCCGGGGACCTACACGGAGCCAGACGGGCAAAACACCCCGAGCTCTCCCCGACGCCGGCTGACACCAAGTCTCTATTCCAGGCGGATGAGCAATGAGAGGCTCTTTCTGAAGCAGAACGGTCCCGCCTGACTGAGGGAGTCAGCAGAATGACTAACCCTCCGGCCCCAGGCTCTCCCGGGCACAACCAGTCCCGGGCACAACCAATCTCCCTGGAAGGCACTGGCTGAGTTCCAGGCTTGGCTCCCAGGGTCAGGCACCAGCAAATGCCTGCCCCTCCCCTCCAACAGGGCGGACTCGTTAATGTTCCGTTTGCCGGGGAGGATTCATCCGGCTGATAACGCGAAGCCTCTGGCCCGGCCGCCTGCTCGGTGGCCAGAGAGGAGCGCGGCCCTGGGACTCTCGGCGACTCCATGTGACAGTGCCCACGGCGCTCCCGCTCAGTAACAGCCAATCCGGGGCCGGTGCCGCTTCCTAACAGGCTATCCCGCGGTGGGTGCTCGTGCGCCTGATGTTACGTGGTGTAGCACACCCGCTGGGCTGCCACTGACCCCGCGGGGCCGGGCAGGCGAATGGGCCCGCCACACCCTGTGGTTTCACAACCCTCCCTGGCACGGATGGGACAACGGGGCCTGCTAGGGACACAACACGCTTCTCCGGGCAGGCAGGAATGGGGAGTTCAAACCCCCGGGGCCACGGCCAGCCCCGGGGTCAGCAATTCCAGTGACTCAGGGAGGAAACTGGCTTGTGCGTTTTAGGCTCAGATTTGGGGGGTTACGCGGCGACTCGAGCCCTTTCCCGGAGGTGGGGCGTGCTGAGCAGAAAGAGGGGAGCCCACGGGCCTGTGTGGGCATGGAGCAGGCTCCATGAAACCCTCCGGGAGCCCCAGGGCCTGGATTGCCTTTGCGTGGTGTGCCAGGGAGAGTGCGACGGGGTGTCCCCTCGCACGAGCCCCCTGGTGTTAGCAATCGTGCACAGCAGTCACTAGAGTCCCCTCCCCGCCCAGCCACCGATCCTGCCTGCAGCAGGGCCAGACGGCCCAGGATCAGGGTGCCGAGTCCTCCCGGCTGCAGGAGCGACTCAGGGAGCCGCCGTCTCACCTCGTCCAGCCCAGCCCTTGGGGCTGAGGGGACCCAAACGCTCTCTGCAAGCCCTGTGCATCCCTGTGGGCTGGGGCGTGGGCAGGGGGGCGGCTCCGGGACCGGCGCACACCCACCTCGATCTCGCTGCCCTCCCGCAGGTTGAAGGTGAGGTCCTGGTGGATATCAGCCAGGAACTTGCTGGAGTACTCGGGGTACAGCTCCAGCACCTCAAAGAGGCCACGCAGGCTGAGGTACTGCAGGTCGCAGTAGGTCAGCGCCTTGACGTCCGCGTTGGTTTTGATCACCTGGTCCTTGCCGGGCAGGTCAGCCCCGATCAGGTCCCCTTTGCCTGCAGGCATCAGGAAAAGGGGATAAGCCGGACAAGGGGCTCCCTGGCCAGGCCTCAGAGGGTTCATTGCCCAGAGGGGAAACTGAGGCACAGAGCCGGGGCAAGGGCCTGGTCCCCTTCTAGCCAGGAATAGAATCCAGGCTCCAGTGCCCTTTCTTAGCCTCCTCCCAGGGAAGAGACCCAGCTGGGAGGGCCGCAGTGCCATGGGGCAGCCGGGCATCTTGCTTACCAGGGAGGGCCCTTTGGGGGAGATGACAAGCTGGACTGCCCCCCCAAGAGAGGCCTGCGTCCGTGTGGGGGGCCGCCACCAGCCCAGCAGTGGCTTGGACCAGCCACAGGGCCCCCGCAGGATGTATCGGAGTCCCTAAGCCCAAGGGTGGGGCTTTGCCAGCTCCCTGCACGGTGCGAGGAGCAGTCTGGAGGGCCCATCTCGGCAGCCGCTGTCTGAGCCGGGTGCGGGCCCTGCCCGCAGGTCCCTCTGCCAAGGGTGGCGGGGATGGGCACCAGGGAGCAACCGCCGCCCGCTGCCCGGCGAGGCCCCCGCGCCTCAGGCGCTCGCTGCCCGGGAGCCCAGGCACGGGGCACCGGCACGGGGCACGCCCTTACCCAGGATGGCCAGCACCATGTTGTCCTTGAGGACCTCGAGGGAGCCGGAGCAGACGAAGTAGTTGGCCTGCAGGGCGTCGCCCTGGCGCAGCAGGTACTCGCCGGGGGCGCAGAAGGAGGTCTTGATGTGCAGGGAGAGGGCGCGCAGGCAACCCCGGCTGGCCCTCTCGAAGAGCGGCAGCTGCAGGATGTCCTTGTTGAGGTGCATGGCGATGTCGGCCCGCAGCTCGTCGGGGAAGTCGCGCAGCAGCTGGGGGGAGGGGGGCGGCGGGAGGGAGTCAGCGGCGCTGGCAATGCCAACGCCACGGCAGACAGAGCCGTGCCGTCCCAGCGCCGTGCGGAGGGCGTCACCGCCCTGCCCAGCAACACCGGCCTGGCCAGGGCTGGCTGGGACGTTACCGGATGAAAACGATGCCCCTTGTGACATAGTGGGGGAGCTGCCTGCTCTGGAACCCGGGGTCCCCCTGCACTGTGAGGTGCGATTCCCACTGACTCACCCACGTGTATTAGCCCAGACACCTAGGCGCAGCCTGACCAGATAACAAGGCTCTTCCCAGGGGGAGAGACAAAGGGAGGGAGGCGGAGACGAACCAGTTTTCGGGGGAAAGGTCAGTTGCTGGCGGGGAAACATGAAGGAAACAGCCTGGGCTGAGGGTCTAAGGTGGGGCAACGGACCCCCTAACCCAAGGGGTCTGAGGCATCCTGGACTTGACTCCTGTAGCCACATCACGTCTGTGCTGTGCTGTATCCTGGAGAAGCAATAAGCCCTCTCGATTCTACTGGCTGGCGGAGTCTGTTCTCACTGCTACGGGGCTGCAGGATCGGGGGAACCCCGACGCACCGTCACACCCCTCTAGATCACTGTGGCCATCTCAGTTCTATGCTTGCAACCAGCCTTACACCGAGCGCCAAGTGAGTGATCTGCTTACGCCGTGGCCTACACGAGGGAGTTATTTTGAAATAACCCTCCTCAGTTCAAAATAAGCAGCAGCACGTCCACCTTACCCAGCCCGTTATTTCAAAATCCGTCCTGCTGCTTTCCTTGGGGAATCACGCTGATTTCGAAATAGCGGGCGTGTGGACACGCCGCCGCGGCTATTTCAAAATAACTGCCCCGCAGAGTCATTTGAAGTATTTACTCTCCAGCGCTTCCTGGGGCTCAGAGTCGAGGGAGTGCGTCCACGTTAAGAGAGCCTGCCCCAGACTCATTTTGAGGCTCCTCCCGTAGCGTGGACACACTCGTTCAATTCTTCAGCAGGTCCCTTATCCTGCCTTCCTAAAGCAGGAGCCAGCTCCATCCCTGGGGCAGCCTGTGTTGGCTGTCCGGCCGGTCCCAGGGTGGGTGGAGGGACTCGAACCCACCGCCCTGTGCTTCCCAGGCAAATGCTATTGTTATTTCGGGAGTTGTTATTTCGAATTTCGTTTTTTCAAAATAATTCCCCAGTGTAGACATGTGCTATAGCTCACGGTTTGCTGGTTACGGTTATACTGTTGGGGGACACGCACCATGGGCACATGTAAAGCTCTGAGGACTGGCTCTGTTCGCTCCGGAGTCGTGCCGGCAGAACAGCTAGCCGCCACGGCTGGGAACGGCTAGTCAAGCCGATGGGCCCACCAAGACGTACTTGGCTGACAATGGGCTTGGGGAGGTGCCAAGCCACATCTGAGGAGCTGTTCCAGGAATGGTCAGACCAGCCTGGAAGAGCTGAGCCCTGCGGGGACAACGGGAGCCCCTCCACATGGCCCAGGACTTATAAAGGGCCCTGGAAACCCCTCCCTTTTGTCTTCAACCCTGCTTCTCTGGAGGATCTTTGCTCTGAACTAAAGATCTACACACAGGACTGAAGTTCCAAAGAGGATGGAGAGAGGCTGTTCTCAGTGGTGACGGATGGCAGAACAAGGAGCAATGGTCTCAAGTTGTGGTGGGAGAGGTCCAGGTTGGATATTAGGAAAAACTATTTCACTAGGAGGGTAGTGAAGCACTGGGATGGGTTCCTAGGGAAGTAGCGGAGTCTCCATCCCTAGAGGTGTTTAAGTCTCGGCTTGACAAAGCCCTGGCTGGGTTGATTTAGTTGGGATTGGTCCTGCCTAGAGCAGGGGGCTGGACTTGATGGCCTTCTGAGGTCTCTTCCAGCTCTATGGTTCTATGATTCTATGACACAGAGCAACAGGGGACGTGCTCCAGAGACCTGATGCAAGCCTGGGGTTTATTCCCTCTCTGCGACAAGCGTGCACCAAGAACTGTGCAACTGGTGTACATATTGGATTTACCAATTCCTTCCTTCCCTCCCTCGGTTTTAGGTTCTAAAGGACTGGCACCGCGTGATTTTTGGATAAAATCAGTGTTCCCTGCAAGCCGTGCGCTTGTGCAGCTGCTCAGGAGAGATTCACGTGCCACCCAGCTGATTAGCAGAGCGCCTACAGCTAGGATTGTGTTTCTCCTGGTGGTGCACATTTGTGCATGCCTTGGCGCACATAACAAAATTCATTCCACACATGGATGGAAAAGATGAGAGGGAACATCGGGTAAGCGTCCCAGTTATAAATGGACCTGGGAATGTGTCTGGTCCCCTGGGATCAGAAGAACCTTTTATTCGATGAGACTAGTTTTCATAACCTCCCATCTGCACACGGAGTGATACGGGTGGTAGGTGACACAAGAGATCACAGGGGGGAAGGGGGAGTTGCTTGTAGGGCTTCTTGCTAGCCCGTGTGGTGACCAGAAGGGCTCTTGGTGGCTGGTTTGGTGCCTTAGAGGGGATGAGCCCCGATCGTGGGCTGTCAGTAGCTTTGCTCTGAGTTGACCCTCTCAGCAGGGCCCCTAGAACCTCCATTATTACACTGCGCCACACACATGGGGTGCTCTCTGATCCTCTTCCACCGGGGCTAAGCGCACACACCAGCTCGCGCTGCAACCCCCCGGAGAGCCGGCCCCATGGGCAGCCCCGATGGCGGAGGCCCGGCCCGGTGGTACCACCTACCTCGTTGGCGTCAATGCCGTTGTTGACGGACCAGGTGGTCTGGAAGTACTCCAGCATCCTCTGCTTGAGCTGCTGCGGGAGGCGGTGCACACGGATGAAGTCCTTGAGGTCCTTCATGCGGGTGTGGTAGAGGGAGCGGCGGGAGTACATGCGCTGGATGATGGCCGTCACGTTGCCGAACACCACGGCATGCATGAGGGCTGCGGGGAGAGGCCAGTGCTGGCTCAGTGCCACACCGGCAGGGACCCCCGGCTGCACCAGCCCAGGGCAGAGTCCCTGCACCACGGCGGCTGCCAGCATCGGGAGCCCTGCCGCGCTGGGGAACCCGCCCGCAAGGGGCCTTTCCTGCTCCCCAGCACCGAGTGCATGTTCCCTGCCTGGCCCCGCCTGGCTCCCCCCCAGCACAGGGCGCCCGTCCCTCTGCCTGGCTCCGCCCGGCTCCCCCCCAGCACAGGGCGCCCGTCCCCCTGCCTGGCCCCTATCCGGCTCCCCCAGCACAGGGCGCCGCGCCCTCCTGCCTGGCCCCGCCCGGCTCCCCCCCAGCACCAGGTGCATGTCCCCCTGCCTGGCCCCGCCTGGCTGCCCCCCAGCACCGGGTGCATGTCCCCCTGCCTGGCCCCACCCAGCTCTCTCCCAGCACAGGGTGCCCGTCCCCTGCCTGGCCCTGCCCAGCTCCCCTCAGCACAAGTGCCTAAGCTTCCCAGCACAGGCGCCTGCCCCCTGCCTGGCCCCCCGGCTCACCCCCGATCAGCATGGTGCAGATGGAGAAGATCTTCTCGGCGTCGGTGTTGGCACAGACGTTGCCGAAGCCAACGCTGGTGAGGCTGCTGAGGGTGAAGTAGAGGGAGGCGATGTAGGCGCTGCGCACGGACGGGCCGCCCAGCGAGTTGTTGATGTAGGGCGCCTCCAGCCGCTTGCCCAGCTCATGCAGCCAGCCTGCCAAGCACAGCCAGGCATTAGTCACTGGGGGGTCAGGCCGGTCGAGCAGCCCTGGCAGCCAGCCCGCTGGGCACCCACAGCACCCCCTCTGCTGCCGGGCATCCATCACAGCGCCCAGGCCCGGTGCCGGGCTGGGTCCCACGAGCTGCTGCGGTGACTCGCCCCACGGCCGGGTCACTCCCATCCCACGAGGGCCGGGGCCCACTTCATGGCACCGGGCTTCGGCCGGAGCACTGCTGCAACTCCCTCCCGCCGCACCACGGGGCCGGACGCTCGGGCGTGCCAGGCGCTCAGGGCTCGACTCGCTCGTGGCACCAAGTGAGGGAGTTGTGGGGGGTTCCCAGGAGCTGCATGTGGGGGGGGGCACTCAGTATCCCTGGGTGTTACAGGTGTAACGAGGGGAGGGGAGAGGGAGTTTGTTGTGACAGGCAACGGCACAGAACTGGAGCCCCCAGCGACTGGGAGACCCAGCTGGAGGGCACAGTTGGTGCTGGCCAGAGGGAGGCCAATGGGCTGCAGAGAGAGGCCCCGGGGGTTCCCAGCCAGGGGAGAACCAAGGAGGGACGAGAGGAGAGGCGGAGAAGAGAGGAGCCCAGGTGCCCTATTTAGCCTGGGCAGGCGAGGGGCAGCTGGAGGGGATGTTGGGGGCTCAGCTGGAAGAAGGGGGCTTCTGAACTGGGCAATGAGAGAGCAGGCAGAGCCCCCCTGGCGGCAGGGAGACCCAGATGGGCTGGGCTGTGCGGGGAGAGGGAGGGGAGCAGGGTGCAGGCCGACAGGCCTGAGGGATCCTTTGCTGGTTCAAAGCTCAAGAAACCCTCCTGTTTGATGCCTGCTGGGCATTGCTCCAGGCTGGGCTGTTCCCTCTGGGAGTGCAGGCCCCGGGGGGCCAGAGAGAGTGGACTCCCCCCGAGGGGGCTCACGGCAGAGACAGGCTGGGGGCTCAGAGAGGTGCCGTCCCAGGAGGCAGAGGGGCGGACCCTCGGGAGAGAGTGGCCCCTCGAGAAGGGGCTGTCACACTGGAGGGGTCTCCGCCCGGGGACCGTACGGACTGAGCCCCTGGCACCCAGTCAACGCAGGGGCCCGCACAGCTGGCGCGCTGGCGCCAGGGCGAGGAGACGTGTTTTCATAGGCCCCCTGCAGCCGGCGCCTCCTCACCGCTCTGCCAGGCCAGGGAGCTCACAGGCAACGGCTCCCTGGCAAGAGACATTCAAACCCCGCTTGGCCAGCAACAGCCCCCTCCAATGCATCCAGAGGCCCATGACTGCCAGGCCACCCCCCTGCTCGCAGAGCTCCCCCTGCGCCTTCCTTTCCTGCACGCAGTGGGGGGCTCCGCCTCACCCCAGCGGCTGCAGGCAGCTGGACTCCCCCGCGGAAGGGACAGGCCTCTGGCCACCCTACTGCCTTCCCAGGACTGTGCACAGGCTTCCACGCCCCCCCGGACTGCACAGCCCGGCCCAGTGCCTGGCCCTGGCCAGACCCTGCATCCGCCTCCCTTGAGGGCTGCAGCGGGCCCCTGGCACTACTCATCGAGAGCGTCCCGCCTGCCAACGCCCTCCGCAACCATTCCTGGACCCCGGGACGTGGGGCAGCCTCCGTACCCGGCTTGCACGAGCAGGGAAACCGAGGCAGCGACTTGCCTCGAGCACACCAGCAGCCCATGGGAAAGCTAGACTAGAATCCAGGCATCCAGACCCCCCGCCCCCCTGGCTCTAACTACTAGATCCCACTCCCCTCCCAGAGCTAGCCGCAGAACCCAGGAGTCCTGGGCTGGCCCACTGGGGCTCAGGCCCCGCGGGACTCACCGATGTCCCAGGTCAGAGGGTCGTTACTTTCCATCTCCTTGCGGCCGATGACGTACCAGATGCAGGCCAGCCAGTGGGCGAGCAGGGCGAACATGGACATGAGGAGGGTGAGCACCATGGCGCTGTACTGCGAGTAGCGGTCCAGCTTCTGCAGCAGGCGCAGCAGCCTCAGGAGACGCAGCGTCTTGAGCAGGTGCACCAGTGAGGTCTGGGTCGGCGAGCGGGGAGAGAAGCAGAGGCAGCCGTCACCCACCACGGGCACCTGGGCAGCTGGACGGGAAACAGCTTAAAGAACTAGCACAGGGTTGGGCCGGATCCGGCCCCCGTAACACGTCGATCCGGCCACTGCACCTGGCCGCTTTCTATGGATAGCCTGCGGCCCGTGGCACCGATCCAGGCAGCAGGATCCTATTGAAATGCCTCACGGTCGCGGGGCTACCCGGCGGGGGCTGGAGTCGGGAGCCCTTTGCTGTGTTTTTAATTCAAAGCCTCCTGCCCCAGTGGGGGGGCTAGTCCCCAGCCCCGCCCGTTGTCCCAAGCCCCGCCCATTCTGTCCCAAGCCCCGCCCCTTCCAGGGATTGGAGCCAGCTTATGACCACCTACCAACGTTCATTAAGTGCCGCCCCCGGAAATTATTGCCCACCCCTAGAATCACAGGGGGGAGAAACAGCCCTGGGCAGAGCCCAGTTCTCACGCCGGGCAGCGGCTCAACATGGGGGCGTGACCGGAGGTTAGAGCCCTCCTGCCCGGAGGTTCCCCTTCCAATGGGCTGTTTTGGGTCAGGGCCTGCAAGGAGAGGCTCGGCCGCTGGTGGCCCCTACACGGGGGTCCATTCCCCCAGTGCGTGGGCTGGTCCATATGAGGCCCAGGCCAGCCCGCTCCTCTTCCTGGTGCCTGGGGTGGATATGGCACCTCTAAAGCATCTGTGGCTCCAGCCCAGGCCCTCTGTGGAGGGATGGGGGCCCAGACCCTCCCCAGCTCACCCCAGCCGCTGTGCGGACTCAGTCCCATCTGAACAGGGTGGGCGTGGCAGCGCGTGTGTCCGTGTGGAACCTGCGTGGGCAGGTGTCTGTGCATGTGGGTGCGTCTCGGAGCCCAGGCGGCCTCGTTGTGTCCCTCTGCCCGGGCAGGGGCGCCTGCAGGCGCATCCGCGGGTCCTTGGCAGGCGCGGGGGCAGCCGGCGAGCCCTGCGCCCGGGTGGCTCCAGGGGAGCCGCGACAGAGACCCCGCAGCCCGGCCGTCTCCGGGACGCCCCGGGTTCGCACTCACCACGGTCACGTTGAATGCGTACAGGAGGTCAAAGGGCAAGGCGGCGATCAGGTCCACGAAGAACCAGGTGGCCACGTAGTGGAGGCAGATGGAGCGGGCGTCGTAGACCACCTGCCCCGACTGGCTGACGTAGGTGGTGCGGAAGTTCAGGACGATGTCTGGAGAGGAGCACCGAGCCGGTCACTGCCAGAGCCCTGCCTGGGTCCACCCTGCTGCCTGGGGCGGATGCCAGCCTGGAAACGGGGGGCTCAGACCCAGCCCATTCGGGGACCGGGACAGCGCAGCAGCAAGCCCTCCGAGCTGGCCTGGGGGCTACTGGGGGTACGCGCCCCTGGCACAGAGCTCAGCTGGGAGAGCAGGCGCCCTCTTCCCAGCCAGGAAGGGCCCGGTGGGCCCCAGCCCCGCGCCGAGTGAGCTCCCCGGGTGCCACACAGCGGGCGCCCGGCCCGGCGCCAGCCCTACCCAGGATGAAGAGCATCTCCACGACGATGTCGCTGACGATGGTGCTGCGGGCGGCCGCCAGGCTGTCCTCGGTGCCGGTGAAGCAGACGTTGTAGGGGACGGTGACGGCCACGTAGAAGGTGGCCAGCAGGATGAGCCAGTCCCACAGGGCCTAGAAGACGCTGTAGTGCAGCAAGATGAAGCGGGATTTCTGCACCGAGGCCACTTTGTACTCGGGAATGGAGGGCTTGCTCTCGAAGACGTCCTGGGGAAGGGAGGCCTCTGCTGAGATGCAGGTGCCCGGGGGTCAGGCGCCCCCATGGCTAGCCGCACGAGGCCGGAGACCGGGGTGAGGGGCTTGCAGCAGGGATTGCTTAGGGGAAGGGAGGAACACCAGGCCCTGCCCCAGGGAGCTCCTGTGACGGACAGGACAGGAGTCCCCATGCAGGGACACAGAGAGTCTAGGGTTGCCAGGTGTCCGGTATTGTACGGGACAGTCCGGTATTTGCGCGCTCTGTCCGGTAAAAAAAATCAGAAAATACCGGACATGTGCAATGTACCAGCTCTGCTTCCCGCCAGCCCTTTCCTCTTCCTGATTTCCCCGGCCAGCGCCGCTGCACCCCCATCTCCGCCAGCTCTGCTTCCCGCTCCCCCTTCCTCCCGGCCACCCTCGTGGCCCAGCTGTGCTTCCTGCCCCCTTACTCACGGCCAGCTCCGCCTCCCGGCCAGTCCTCTCCCCGATATCCCGCGGCCAGCCCGTTCCGCCCGCCCCCTCCCCACGACCAGCCCCCTTCCTGGCGGTCTCCCCCTCTCCCCCATATAAAGCGTGTCCGGTTTTTAAATGACTACCTGGTAACTCCTAGCAGTGATCCAGGTTCTTGGAGTCTTTTTTTTTTTTTTTGGTCAACAACTTTGGTCTCCCCCCTTTTTTTCCTTCAACATAATTTTTTCCCAGTGGTTTTTGGTTTTTTTGGGTGGGGGGGTTCAGTATTTTTGTTTCAGCCATCTGGCCACCCTAACAGAGACCCCGACACCCACTGCCCCCTGGCCCATTCTGAGCCCAAAACAACCACCCGGTAAGCGCCCCCCCCTTCCCCTGCCAGACCTCTCTCCCCAGCCCTCAGGAGGAGCTGTTGCAGGCAGGGCTTGACCAGGGCCTGGGGTTGCGTCTCTGTCATCCCCAGGAGGCCGGGATAAGCCCAGCCACTAGGCGCTTAGGACCTGCGCTTCCAACGCTCCCTAGTCCAGCCTCCAACCAGCCCCTGCATTGCCACCCGCCCCCCCACCCTACAGCAGCCGGCCCCTGCGCTGCCACCCGCCCCTGCCCTGTTTCCAAGCAATCCTACAGCACCAATCTGGGCCGGGCTCCAAGCAGCCCTCCCGGGAGCAGGCAGCCCACTTCCGGGGCAGAGGAAGCCCGAGCTGTCCAGGGCTGCGAGCCGGGGCTGCTGACTCCCAACAGTGAGAGGAGGAAGGGGACCAGGAAGGGAGATCCCGCCGGGCCCCCTTTGCTGGACGAACGTGGCAGAGGGACACAGGCCGCGTCTGCCAGCTGCGGCTCCAAACGGAGCAGCCCCCGGTGTGCAGGCTGCTCTAAGGTCACCCCGGCAGCAGCTTGATGATGTGCCAGGGGCAGGACGCCCGATTGCAGCCTCTAGATTCATTTCCCTCTAATGCTATTAACGATAATCCCCGGGGGCCGCCCGCCCTGGCCCAAAACAGTTCCAGGTGCAAATGCTCATGACTTTGGCAGCCAAGGGCACAGCGAGTGCACATCTCCACTTCCAGGACGCCTGCCTCACAGCTCCACCACAGGGCAGCTAATCCGTGCCCCAGATGCAAAGTCCGGAGGAACAGGGCTGCTGTTTCCCACCTCCCTGTCCTGGGGCAAAGCACAGAGCACTGGGGAATAACGCCGGGGAAACACCTCCCTCTGCCTGATGCTCCTCCGGCCCCGCTCGCCCAGAGTAAACATTCCTCCAGGATGCAGCCACCTCTGGGGTGGAGGACAGAAGCCAACAGGTGGAAGGAGGGAAGGAAATGCCAGCCTAGGGCAAGGAGATAAACACCCACCCTTCCAACCAGGGCCAGCAGGGCCCCCTGCGTGACTGGTTATTTGTTGCCTGTGGGTGGATTTAGGGACCATCCGGAGTGATCAGTGCACAGCACCTCGCCTGGCGGTTCCTGCCTCCCGCCTGCCCAGCTGGGCGCAGCATTCACCAAGAGACGTCCCGGCTGGATTTCAACGTTCCCAGAGACAAAGACTCCGGCTCAGTTACCCTCCTGGCTGGAAACGGGCAGCTGGTTTCTAGCACGCCCTGGTCTGGCTTCAGCTCCTGGCCACAGGCTCTGCTCTGCCAGAGGGGAGAGCCCACTGCAGGGCTACAGAAACCTTCCAGAGGCACCCGGAGCCCCAGCTCATGCTCCTCTTTCCCTGCTCTCAGCTAAGCAACAGACAGAGCTGCTATGGTCTCCCCTCCAGAGGCAGGTTTTCAGGGAGCTCTCTCCAGCGTGTCAGGGGTCCGTCCACACTAGGGATGTCACAGTGTAGCCGACTAACAGATTAACCGATAAGCAAAAGCGTAAGAGGTTAACGCTAGAGTCTACACGCATTCCCCCCACCTCCCAACCAGCTACATTTTTTAGCAGGCTGGCCAGCAGCCCGGCTCAGTTCTGGCTCACGCCGGGTCCGGGACTGATCCCCGCTGCGGTTCTGCATTTCAAGTGTATTAGGAGCCGGGCGGGCAGGCTGGTCACTGTGCTTGGGCTGTGGGTGACCCCCACTGGCCTGTGTCTGTAAGTGGGGGTCACCCAGACTCGAGAGATGTCTGGGGGTACGTCCACACAACTGAAATTTGGAGAAAACTGAATTTTTGTTTTAAGTTTTACAGCGCTTTCTTATTTTTGTACTTTTTACACCCAAAAATTTCACCACCGGCCCGGGCTTCTCACCTGAACAAAGGAAAGGGTGTGGCTACCTGGGGGGTTGTGTGTTCTGTGGTTTTGGGAGAGGCTGTCTTGGCTGGGAAAACATGGAGAGAAGAGACTAAGCTGAGTACTGAGGGTTCAGGGGCCTGTGGACCCCTACCCCAAGGGGTCTAGGGCTGCCAGCCCCCGACTCCTTGTGTCCACACCATGCCGATGCTGGGCTGTATCCTGGAAGAAGTAATAAAACCTCTCTGTTCTACTGGCTGGCGGAGTCTCATCTTGCTGCAGATGGGGGTGCAGGATCGGGGGGCTCCCCGACGCGCCGTCACACTCCCCTCACGGACCAGCTCCCACCTGGCACCCTGCGCTGCTGCCGGCCCCGCCCCCAGGGACTATAGAAAAGGACAGTGTTTCTCAACCTTTTTTTATAAAGTACCCCTTTTAAAAAAAATAATTATAAGTACCCGCAGGACCTAAAGTTTTCAGACAGATACATTTTTTTTCCTACCATTGACACATTTGTTTAAACAACTTAATCGTAGCCGGTGAAATTTTTGGGTGTAAAAAGTACAAAAGTAAGAAAGCGCTGGAAAACTTACAACAAAAATTCAGTTTTCTCCAAGTTTCAGTTGTGTGGATGAACCCCCAACTTCTCTCGAGTACCCCTAAGGGTTCTTGTACCACTGGCTGAGAAACACTGGAATAGTCGACTAACCGATAAGAAATCAAGAGGTTACTCGACCATTCAATTAACCGAGATTTAACATCCCTAGTCCAGACCCCAGACCCGGGGGCAAGACCCGGTGATGGGCTCGCGAGACCACAGGCCGAGGCGACCCCACCTCTGTGCTCATGCTGGTGTCTGCACTGGGCTACCCCAGAGGAGAAACCTTGGTCTGAGCAGAGTAGCTGGGTTTCCTTGACAGCAGGCAAGAGGCCCTGAATACCTGCCCCCGGCCGCTCTCCACACACTCCAGCCCATCACATTACGCCACCGCCTCCTTCCCCTCTGGCTGCACATGGAGTCAGTTCACACCTAAGACCGAGGCCCCTTGGCAGGAGCCGAGTTCCCTGCCCCCCAGAACAATGTCCTATTTCTAGGGAGCTCCTGGGAAGTGGTTGCTAACTAGCCCTCAGCCCAGCGCCTGCCAGGCCTCCAGACAGCACCCGGACGCCAGGAGCGCTGAAATGCAGCTACTGCTGGAGTGGAACGCTTCTAATGGAGGGGCTCAGGCCGGTGCAGAGAGGGGAGGGTGGGGTGCTGCCGAGCCAGGGTGGGGCACAAATGGGGGCACTATGCACCCAATTCCCACTGACCTACAGTAGGGTCCAGAGTCCAGGCCAGGAGGGGCTCTGCGGACCGTCCTGTCTGAGCCCTGCATTGCCTGGGCCGGAGAACCGGCCCCAGAGAGGCGCTCTGAGACAGACACGCCCTGCCTTGATTCACAGATGCCAGGTGACAGGCTCCACCATGCCCCAGGCCGGCTGCGCAGGAACCCTCCCTTCTCTGCCAGGGCACTTGATTTCTGGCCCCAGCTGCCTTAGCTTCCGCCTGTGGGTGACCTCCCCTGCGCTGGCAGCCCGGGGGCGCGGGGAAGGAGGGTGTTGCGTGACCCACACTCGAGTCCAGAGCTGGGTTTTCCCAGAGGAACTACTGCGAGGTAACTCCAGCGCCACTGTGTTCAGGGTGCTAAGCCCTGAGCCCTGCTGGCAGCAAAGCCCGTGTCTGCTGGAATTCCCGCTGTGCTCGCTCCCCCTGTGCCACAAGACTGCAGACAAACCCGGCCCCTCCGCCCGACACGCCTACGGCCAGTGGACTCTGCCGGGATACCCTGGGCAGCCTGCCACAGCCGGAGGGCCAGGCACGCAGCCACACCGCACCTCTGGCTCTCACCGCAGCCACACCGCCCCGACCCTCCGCGGAACAGGACTCCCCTCACGTCTGGGAGCCAGGGTCTACAGAACCACGCAGGCTGCTGCTCACACAACAGGCCCGGGACCGCACCGACGGGCCTCGGCTGCCTGCTGCTCCGCTCTGGGGCAGGACAGGAGCCCGATGCCCCGGGAACAGAGAGCTGGTACCCGGCAGAGAATCAACAGGCAGGCCCAGGCAAGGCTGCCTGCCAGAGGAGGGCTGGAATTCAGGGCAGCTGGAAAAGCCATCGGGGGCTGGGAGAGTGGGCAGGGGCTGGGGGGAGGGCACCGGGAACACCCCAGGTTAGGGGGAGCAGAGGGGGCGCAGGAATAAGGGACCATATGGCCAGACTCCCACAGGGGGAGCGGGATGCAGGACCTGGCTCGCTGAAGGCAGGCGGGTGCCCGAGGAGCCCAGCACAGAGGCAGGGGAGGGGTGAAAGGCCGGGGGGAAGCCCTGGGAGCAGGGGCCGGGTCCTTACGCTGTTGATCTTCATCTCGGCCTGCTCCTTCCCGGCGAACTGGCGCGTGAGCTGGTGCAGCACCGTGCGGCCCTGCCTGCGCGCCGCCCGCAGGCGGGAGCTGCCCGCCTTCTTGGTCCGGTGCTTCTCTGAAACACAGGGGGAGCGGCTCAGACCCGAGGCCGGCGCCGCGCTGCTGGGGCCGGCCCCCTCCCAGTGCAGGCCCCGGGTGCGGACGCAGCGGCCATCCCACGAGGGCCCCCGCCCGCCCGAGGGCGGAGAACCTGCAGGGAGCCTCGGGGAATGGCTCGGCCTTGGGGAGCCAGAGCCATGGAGCCCCGGCTTTGCCCCAAGCAGATGCCACCAGGACCACGCTGGCCTGTCCCCGCCATGCCAGGCCCCCATCCCAGGCACACGCTGCCCAGCCCCACTGCCCGCACCCGGCCAGGGCGCACCATCTCTCCTGTCACTCGGGTGGCCCTTGCCCCGGCTCTCCGTGAGGTCCTTGAAGGAGACGAGGAAGAGCACCACCTCCCCCTTCTCGTTCTTGATGGGCACGATGTCCAGCAGGCACCAGAAGGCGACTCCTGCAGGGAGAAGGGGAACAAGGTGAGCCAGGCATGCCACGCCACAGCCAGATGCCCACACAGGGGGCCCACCTCCCCCGGGCAGGGCTAGTCAGCAGTGCCCCCATTCCAAGACCACACTGTGCCCGCCACCCCCTCAGCCAGCAGGGACCCAACTCTGGACCTTCCGCCCCACGTGCTCTAAGAAGGGAGCTGCGGGAGTAACTCCAGGAGCTGGCAGCAGTAGTAGGCTGTTAACCCCACATCAACCGGCCACTCGAGGGGTCCACAGGATGGCCTGGGGCTCTGGGAGAAGCTGCTGGGCTAGGGTTCCCTCCGGCAGATCAGCCATGCTGTTACGCTAAGGGGCTGGAGCCGGTTCCTCTGAGGCTGGTCCCCGTGGGTGCTGCAGATCCCGACCTCACAGCCCACCCCACACCACTTCCCCCACTCACCGCCCTTCTTGTAGAAGCCGACCTCAGTCTGGAATTCCTGCCTCCCGTCCAGCGCCTTCTCGATGCTCTGCAGGGCAGACTCGCTGGTCTCCGCCCCATACAGGAAGCGGCAGCTGCAGTTCTTCTGCATGACCTCGGAGCGGGCGAAGCCGGTGAGGTCGCAGAAGCCGTCAGAGCAGTAGACAATAGGGAAGCCGCGGTGAACCTGAGCGTTGGCCAGGATGAAGTTGCTGTCTGGAGAGAAACAGGTGGACCCCACCCTCAGTGGCGCGGTTATCGCCTTTGAAAGCTCACAGGAAGCTTCCCCATTGTGACCCTGCCTCCCAGCCCCTGCTCTAACCACTAGACCCCACTCCCTTCCCAGAGCCAGGAAGAGAGTCCTGGCTCCCAGCCCCCTGCTCTGACCCACTAGACTCCACTCCATTCCCAGAGCTTGGGCTGGAAAGCAGAAACATTAGCTTCCAGATCTCCCTTTCCTGCTCCAACAACTGAACAACCACAACACTTGCTGAGCCAGAAAGCAAAGGAGTTTTTTAAGCATATTAGGAGCAACAAGACATTAGCACCGATCCACTACTAAATGGAAAGGGCAGAATTATTAATAATAATACACCAAAGGCAGACGTGTTCAATCCGTATTTGTGTTCTGTACTTCTGGAGCTATGTCAGAAGACAACACTCTTTCCACTAGCCTCTCAGGAGGATGTTAAACAGTAGCTACTAAAGCCAAACATTTTAAAATCAGCAGGTGCAGAGAACTCGGATCCAAGAGTTTAAAAAGAGCTGGCTGAGAGCTTGCTGGACCATTAATGTCGATTTTCACAAGTCTTAGAACACTGGGGACATTTCCAAGGATTGGAAGGACGCTACGGTTGTCTCAATATTTAAAAGGGGTAAACAGGATGACATGGAGGATTATAGGCTTGTTGGTTTGACATCGATCCTGGGCAAGATGATATGAGACTCAATTAACAAAGAATTAAAGGAGGGGAATATAATTAATTCCTGTGGGCTTATGGGGAAAAATGGTCCTGTCCACCTACTTGATTTTTTTAAAACATGAGATTACAAGTTTGCTTGTGAGTGCTGATGTAAAAGACCAAATATCTGTGAAGTGTTTGACTCGGTACCAGGGATATTAATGGGTAACCTCTGCTGGAACCCTGCGTCCACTTCTGGTGCTGACAAGTCAAGATGGTACCTGCCTGGGGAACACACATTTAACACTGGGTTTTCCAGGCTTGCAGAGGCTCTAACACAGGGTTACTCAACACGCAGCCCGCAGTGTGGTTTGGGTTTACGCAGGGCTCAACACACAGCCCACGGGCAGGATCCTTTGAACATGGCCTCCTCTGGGAACACGCTCCACAACGGCGAGGCATCTCCCAGGTGGGGTGAGCACTGAAAGACGCAAGCGGACGGGCTGGCTGGAACAGACAGGTTCAGGGTGTCGGCGTTTCTGGCCCCCAGGGAAAAGGTACCGGGAGTGCCGGGGCATTGTGGGAAGTGCTGGCTGCTTAGCCTAGTGGGCAGAGCCTGAGAGGTGCTGACTGGCTCACACTGGCCACATTTGGGTCTGGCACCGCGGCCGGACAGCCCTGCCTCCGTCCCGCACGGAGCGATGGACTCAGAATCATAGAGCTGGAAGAGACCTCAGAAGGTCATCAAGTCCAGCTCCTGCTCTATGATGGGAATCCAGGATGGGGCTCACCTCTCATGTCTGGCCTGACTCGCCCAGCTCCCCACCACTGCAGGGTGGAGCACTCTGGCTTGGAAACTTTTCTTTTTATTGTAAAATCACTCCAAGAAACACACGACCCAAATTTCCAAGCTAAACACCCAAAACACTGGTACCCAATTTCCTTTTTAATACGAAACATTAAAAATGGCAAGAAAGAAGAGATGCTTGTTGGATGAACACAGGGTTTTCAACCTGTTTGGGAGATGGAATTCGTTTTCGCAGAGATGAATGGAAAACCAATGTGTCTTCTATCAGGGATGGTCTAGACCATGGGTTCCCAAACTGGGGTGTGCCCCCCTGTGGGAAGCATGAAGAAATTCCGGGGGGGGGGCGTGAGACAACCCAGCCCCTGCCCCCCATCAAGTTTTGCTGCCCCGGTCAGTTTTTTTTTTGCTTGCTCAACAAGTTCTGCTATTTTGGGAGGAGGGCGTGAGGATTTTTCAAAAATCAAAAAGGGGGCGTGATGCCAAAAAGTTTGGGAACCACTGGACTAGTACTGGGTCCTGCCGGGAGGGCAGGGGACTGGACTCAATGGCCTCTCAAGGTCCCTTCCAGTTCTAGTGTTCTAGGATTCGTCAAAAGACTATCGCTGAAACATTTTGGATGACCTACATACAGGAAGACATGTACCCTGCATTACTGAAATATGCCCAAAAAGTGCTGACTTGCTTTGGGTCCACATAGGTATGTGAAAGTTCATTCTTCTCCATGGGAATCATCAAGCCAAAACTGCGCACCTCTCTTACTGACAGACATCTGACTGACTGTCTCCGTGGTGCTACAACGGGATACAAGCGTGATGTGAAACAGCTAGTTAAAAGTTTGCAGACATAAGAATGGCCACACTGGGTCAGACCAATGGTCCATCTAGCCCAGTATCCTGTCTGCCGACAGTGGCCAATACCAGATGCCCCGGAGGGAGGGAACACAACAGATAATCCTCGCGTGATCCCTCCCCTGTCACCCACCTCCAGAGAAACAGAGGCTAAGGACACCATTCCTACCCATCCTGGCTAATAGCCATTGATGGACCTAACCTCCATGAATCTATCTAGCTCTATTTTGAACCCTGTTAAAGTCCTAGCCTTCACCACATCCTCTGGCAAGGAGTTCCACAGGTTGACTGTGCGCTGAGTGAAGAAAAACTTCCTTTTGTTTGTTTTAAACCTGCTGCCCATTAATTTCATTTGGTGACCCCTAGTTCGTATATTGTGGGAACAAGTAAATAACTTTTCCTTATTCACTTTTCCCACACTAGTCATAATTTTATATACCTCTATCATATCCCCCCTTAGTCTCCTCTTTTCTAAGCTGAAAAGTCCTAGTCTTTTTAATCTTTCTTCATATGGGACCCGTTCCAAACCCCTAGTCATTTTTGTTGCCCTGTTCTGAACCTTTTGCAATGCCAAGAGATCTTTTTTGAGATAAGGCGACCCCATGTGTATGCAATATTCAAGATGTGGGCATCCCATGGTTTTATATAGGGGAATAAGATGTTCTCTGTCTTATTCTCTAGCCCTTTTTTAATGATTCCTAACATTCTATTTGCTTTTTTGACTGCTGCTACACACTGAGTGGACACAATTTTCACATTGATTGTACTTATACTCCAGTAAATTCCAGTACTGTATTAGCAGTTTTTGTTTGATTTGTTAAAATTGTGAAGCCAAAACAAAAGAGTAGTCAATATAATGGTCTTCTGTTGACATGCATTTTAGTTGTTAAATTCCTGGACTGTCATTGCTCATTAAAAGTGCTTGTCATATGGGTGGAAATCGGTTAAATACTGCATTTTATTAATATCATCAGAACTGACTTAAATGGGGCCTGCGTGTTGTATAGTCTTGCCTTAATTTTTCTATTCATGCCCGTCAGTGTGAGATAAGCTATTTGCATATATTTGCATATACATTTGCATGTATATGCAACCACACTTAAGTTGCGGCCCTCGGCATGTGATGTGAGTATCATTGTGGCCCCCGGGGCTTCCAAAGTTGAGTAGTAGGGTTGCCAGGTGTCTGGTTTTCGCCCAGACTGTCCGTTATTCGGGTTTCCCGTCCGGTAAAAAAAAAAACAGAAAATACCGGACATATACATTTTCCAGTATTTCCTGTTTCCCTTGGATGGAAGCCCGGCCGGGACAATTTTCCCTTGCCGCATCTGGCAGGGGAGTGAGGAGTGCAGGGCCATTTAAAGGCATAGTAGCGCCCCTTCCCCTCCCCCCTTTTTTTTTTTTGCTTAACAACTTTGGTCTCCCCCTTTTTTATTCCCAACAAAAGTTTTTCCCTGTGGTGTTTTTTTTGGGGGGGGGGTGGGGGAAGAGTTCGGTATTTTTTGTTAAACTATCTGGCAACCCTATTGAGTAGAAATGGTCTAACACGATCCAGGGGCTTGAAGTAGAAGCTAGACAAATTTGGACTGGAAAGAACGGGTAAACTTTTAACAGCGAGAGTAATAATTACCCATTAAGAACATAAGAACGGCCATACTGGGTCAGACCAAAGGTCCATCTAGCCCAGTATCCTGTCTTCCAACAGTGGCCAACTCCAGGTGTCCCCAAAGGGAATGAACCAGACAGGCAATCAAGTGATCCATCCCGTCGCCCATTCCCAGCTTCTGGCAAACAGGGGCTATGGACACTATCCCTGCCCAGCCTGGCTAATGGCCATTGATGGACACATCCTCCATCTTTTTTTGAACCCTATTAAAGTCCTGGCCTTCGCAACATCCTCCGGCAAGGAGTTCCACAATGTGGAACAATTCACCAGGTGTCGTGGTGGATTCCCTCTCACTAACCATTTAAAAGTCAGGGCTGTTTTTTTCTTAGACGCTCGGCTTAGAAAAGATAGGAAGTTTGGCAAGAGACTACCCTGACGTCACCAGGAGACTTTGAATGATCTAAAAATCAAAAAGGCGTCCTATAAAAAGTGGAAACCAAGTCCAAGTGCAAAGGATGAATATAAACAAATAACACAAGTATGCAGGGGCAAAATTGCAAAGGCACAAAATGAGCTCAATCTGGCTAGAGACATGAAGGGTATCAAGAAAACATTCTGCAAATATATTAGAAGCAAGAGGAAGACCAAGGATAGGGCAGGCCCATTGCTCAATGAAGAGGAAGAAACAACAACAGAAAATGTGGAAATGGCAGAGCAGTTTAATGACTTCTTTGTGTTGGTTTTCACCAAGAAGGTTAATGGCAATTGGACGCCTAACATAGTGAATGCCAGTGAAAATCGTGTGGTTCGGAAGTTAAAATAGGAAAAGAACAAGTTAAAAATTAGCTAGAAGTTAGACATCTTCAAGTCACCAGGGCCTGATGAAATCCATTCTAGAATACTCAAGGAGCTGATAGAGGAGGTATATGAACCATTAGCTACCATCTTTGGAAGTCAGGAGAGATTCCAGAAGACTGGAAAAGGGCAAATCTAGTGTCCATTTATAAAAAGGGAAATAAGGACAACCCAAGGAACTACAGACCAGTCAGCTTAACTTCTGTGCCAGGAAAAATAACAGAGCAAATAATTAAGGAATCCATCAGCAAACATCTGGAAGATAATAAGGTGATAAGTAATAGCCAGCATGGATTTATAAAGAACAAATCATGTCAAACCAACCTGGTTTCTTTCTTTGGTAGGAGAACAAGTCTTGTGGATAAGGGGGAAGTGGTCGAAATGGTAGAGCTAGACTTTAGTAAAGCATTTGATATGGTCTTGCATGACCTTCTCGTCAATAAACTAGGGAAATACAAACTAGATGGGGCTACTATAAGGTGGTTGCATAACTGGTTGGAAAACCATTTTCAGAGACTATTTATTAACGTCCACAGTCATGCTGAAAGGGCATAACAAGTGGGGTTCCGCAGGGATCAGTTTTGGGACCAGTTCTGTTCAATATCTTCATCAACAATTTAGATGATGGCATAGAGAGGACCATTATTAAGTTTGCAGATGATCCCAAGCTGGGAAGGGTTGTAAGTGCTTTGGAAGATTGGGTGACAATAGAAAATGATCTGGACAAGCTGGAGAAACGGTTTGAGGTTAATAGGATGAAGTTCAATAAGGACAAATGCAAAGTACTCCACTTAGGGAGGAACAATCAGTTTCACACACACAGAATGGGAAGTGGCTGTCTAGGAAGAGCACTGCAGAAAGGGATCTGGGGGTCATAGTGGACCACAAGCTAAATATGAGCTAACAGTGTGACGCTTGCAAAAACAGCAAACATCCTTCTGGTATGTATTAACAGGAGTGTTGTGAGCAAGACACGAGAAGTCATTCTTCTGCCCTCCTCTGCACTGATTAGGCCTCAGCTGGAGTATTGTGTCCAGTTCTGGGCACCACATTTCAGGAAAGATGTGGAGAAATTGGAGAAGGTTCAGAGAAGAGCAACAAAAATGATTAAAGGTCTAGAAAACATAATCTATGAGGGAAGACTGAAAGAATTGGGTTTGTTTAGTTTGGAAAAGAGAAGGCTGAGAGGAGACATGAGAGCAGCTTTCAAGTACCTAAAAGGCTGTTACAAGGAGGAGGGAGAAAAATTATTCACCTTAACCTCTGATGAGAGGACAAGAAGCAATGGGCTTCAATTGCAGCAAGTGGGGTTTAGGTTGGACATTAGGAAAAGCTTCCTAATGACCAGGGTAGTTAAACACTGGAATAAATTGTCGGGGGAAGGGCTGTGGAATCTCCATCAGTGGAGATATTTAAGAGCAGGTTAGATACACATCTGTCGGGGATGATCTAGATGGTGCTTAGTCCTGCCATGACCTCTCGAGGTCTCTTCCAGTTCTAGGATTCTTGTGGGACAGGTCCTGGGCCGTATAGGTCAAACCAGCATGACAACAGTCCCTTCTGGCCTCGGAATCAAAGAACCCAGGATGCAGAGGGGAAGACGGGTGAGGACTAAGGCTGCCAACCTTTGGGGGTGCCAGCACTGGCCTTGCACCCCTGCAGCATCCAGACATCCCCATGCCAAGTAGAGCTACATCCCCAACTCCAGGGTGACGCCAAGGAAAGGCCCCAAGCGTCACCACCTGTGTGGCCCTTCCTGCTGCTATTTGTGCGGGGACTCCTTGCTTTGTCCGCCCCCCGCCAAGGACATGACTGAGGCTGCAGTCCTTCCTCCAGGCTGGGGGAGCTGGCTATGCCCAGCCCCTCGCCATTCAGTGGGAAGGCGAGCACAGGAGCCCCGATATAGTTCCTGGTTTCCATCTTCACAGAGACACGGTGCCAAGCAAAGCGCGCCTCCCCCTCGCCAGCTGGTGCCTCCCCCCGCTCCCCGCGCAGGGCTAAGGCAGCTTAATAGCAACAACAACAAACCCAGCAGGGGGCTGTGCCAGGACTCCCCACCGGCACGTTAGCCAAGGGCTCGCCGTGGGCACAGGGCAAGCTGCGGGGAGAGGAGCTCCGGTCCGTGCACAGCAGGGTACGCGCAAGAAGGCACCACGCAGGGTGCAGGATGGCAGTGGGCCCTGCATGGTCCCAGAGGATGCTGTAGGGCACGGGTGGGAAACCTATGGCCTGGGGGCTGGATGTGGCCCCCAGCTAGCCTGGGTCTGGTCCCCGAGGCTTGGGGCAACCCCCCAGCATTGGGGACCCCGCAGTGCCCCAGCCCCCCCCCACAGGGCCGAGCACACAAAATCTACTAGCCTGGGCCCCCCGAAGGCTCTGGTGTGCAAGGGAACATGTCAATGAGGGGTTTTTTGTTTTGTTTTGGGGGGGTTCTTCTCACTTGTTTGCGGCCCCGACTGATTTTTCTGTGGGTCAGTGGCCCCCCCAACCCAGAAAGGATCCCCGCCCCTGCTACAGGGCAGCAAGGTCAGATTGCAGGCGTCAGGAATGGCCCCTTGCTGGCAGACTCCGCGCCAGCGCAGACACGGAGAAGCTAGTGGGGTGCCCGGTCCCCCACCTTGGCAAGGGCAGAGTGGTGGCCCAGAGCACCCCGCACAGCAGCCTGTGGAGGGAGGAGGGGCGTGGCTGCAGCAGTGCGTGTCCTGCGGCAACCCAGCCACATGTCCGTCCCCCCCCACCAGCCATGTCACAGCACTACACTTGTTTCCATGACAACAGACAGCGGTGGTACCAGGGTCAGCACCCTGTGGGTAGGAGCACGGACAGATGAGGCCACAGCAGGAAAGCCCCAGCTCACGTGCCCCCTGTCTCCATCAGGGGATGCCCCAGGCTCAGAGCCGGAGTCACTGGGGAATCCACAGGCCAGGGCGAATCTCTCGGCTCCTAGAGACAGGGTCATTGGCTTGGCCGGGGTGTGGAATTAGCAGAGTCTCCACTCTTGGCAACATCCAGAGACACAGCCGGCACCTGCCCCATGCCCTTCTGCCCCACCCTGTGGCACCCAGGCACCAAAGGGGGGGCATCACGCACCGGGGCTGCTGTGGGGGCGAGCTGGGTTCATTTAGCACCAGGCGTCACTGGGAGGAGCCCCCTTTCCAGCTTCGTTAAGCCCCTCATGGACACACTGAGGCCTAAAGCCGAAAGTCTTTCAAAGAGCCTGAGCAATCGCCCTGGAAACACACACGCAGCATCCCAGGGAGGCCTTCCCCCCACAGGCCCATGGTGGCGTGATGTGCCACCCGTCTGGCCAGGATACTAGCCAGGGCAGGAGTGGAACCTGCCATGACCGGTCAGCTCTTCCCACCAGCCCTGGCAGCCCTTAAAGACAAATCTGCTCCCTGTCCAGAGAGGGCGAACCCTTTCCGGGACCCGACTCCACTCCATCACACCTTCAGGGAAACTGAGGCAGGGACGGAATTGACCCAAGGTTGCCCAGAGAATCAGAGGCAGGGCTGGGGATTCCGGCCCCCTCCAGAGCCAGGGACAGAGCCCTGGAGCCCTGCCTCCTTTCCCGGCGCAGAGCGCTGCTGGGAGCGCAGGTCGTTATGCAAACATCTGGTGCGTGTGGCTGTGGTAGGGGAACAAAGCCCCGTGATGCAGTGTGCTGGGAGCCAAGCGGGGGATGGGCTTTGAAAAGATAATTACGGGGGGGGGGGGGGAAGGCGGAGCTGTGTCATTGTCTGAAACATCTGGGCTGCCGGGACTGGCGGCTGCAGGGGAGCCCAGCCGGGCAATAATTGCCTGTGCCTTTGTCTGTGTTGTCGCCGCACACTGGGCACAGCTGCGGCGACCGCTCGCTCTTGGCCGCCTGGCCGGCCAGCTCCCTGCAGGCACCCCTCGGCCTGGAACAGCCTGCCCTCGCCGGCACAGCTCTCCTGCCTGGCGTGCCTGGCGCTGGGTAGGCAGAGGGAGCAGCCGTCTGCTATGGCCACACTCATCCCGGCAGCTCGCAGGCTGGGGTCGGGCTGCCCCGTCCTCCGCCAGAATCACAGACCTTAGGGCAGGGGTCTCCAGCCTTTTTAGCCCGAGATCACTTTTTGAATGTAAGTGCAATCCGAGATCTACCTCACACCCAAATACCTTGGCCCCGCCTCCTTCCCGCCCTCCTCTGAGGCCCCGCCCCTGCTCACTCCGTCCTCCCTCCCTCCCCCATCCTCCCTCACTTTCACCAGGCTGGGGCTGAGGGCTGGGGTACAGGCTCTGGTCTTGGATAAAGAGATCTGGAGTGTGAGAGGGGCTCTGATCTTAGGGCAGGCAGTTGGGGTGCTGGAGGGGGTTCTAGGTACAGGCTTTGGATGCAGGGTACTTGGGGCTAGGGCAGGGGCTTGGAGTGCTGGAGGGGGTTCATGACTGGGGCAGGGTTTCAGGATGTGGGTACCAGCTGGGCCCTGCTGACCTCAGGTGGCTCCTGGGTGGTGGGGCAATGGGGCTAAGGCAGGCTCACCCCTGCCCCCTGCACCACTCCCAAAAGCAGCCAGCAAACTCCCTCCCAAGTCCTGTTGTGCCCCCTCTCTGCTCTGTGGAGATGGGATACAGAGTGGAAGGGGGGGGGGAGGCACCTTGACATCAGCACCTTCCTCTCTCTCCCCTGTCCAGCAAGCAGCAGGCGCCTGAGGGGACAGCTCCAAGGCAAAGGGCAGGAGGTGCGCAGCAGTGCGGGGAGGGGCAGCTGACGCGCTGGCACTTGACAGCCTCTTGGCCAAACCAGTCAGGATGACCTGTCAGAGGCTCCAAGATCGACCAGCAGATCCCGATCGACTGGTTGGTGACCACTGCCTTAGGAGGTCAGGTCCCAGCCAGCCCCGGGGAGAGGATCAGCCCTGGCAGACTCCCACAGCTCCATGCAGGCCACATTTTAAGCATCTGTCCCTCCCTTGTGAGATCCACTGGACTGCAGAAGAATCCTCCCCTCTCTCATGGGCACGTAAGAACATGCCATGGGGGGCAGGGATCTCCCGGGGGCTGCATAGGAGAGCCCCCCACCCCTCGGCTGGAGATCTCCTCTCTGGTGCCAGGTGTCCCCCTCACCCCAGCTGTCCACTGGGACCCAGCCTCTCCCCCGCATCCAAAGGGCTCGGCTCTGCCATGGCTAGAGGCCGGTCGCGGGTTATTAGCTGCGGCTCCACCCAATGATGGCCCCATCCCAAAGGTGCATCCCTTCCCTAGTGAGCAACAGGTGCTGGGAGCAGACGTGTGGGGCTCCTTCAGGGGGGCTTGGCCCATGGATTCGGCCTCTGGAGTTCGGATGAGCGCCTGGCAGAGGGAGTAGCCTAGCAGAGCCAGCAGAAAAGTCCCCCCGCGACCGTCTCTTCAGCAGAAAAGGGATCTTTGACCACACAGGAATGTTCACCGCAAAAATCCACTTCAATAAAAAAAAACCAAAACATGGAAGGGGGGAGGGCGTTTGGAAAAAAAATGAAACCCTGCCCCTTGCAAAAGGCCCAGCCAAATGGAAAACGTCCGAGGGGTCTTTTGACAAATCCCCAACATTTCCACAAAAAGGACCAAAAAAAGATGGTTTCTGGCTCAATTTTCTGCTGGGGAAAATTTAACAGTTTGCAAGCAGCTGAATCGGGGTGGGGGGAAGCGGGACCCACCTTGCCAGGGGAGCACCCGTGACCCACGGAGGCTGACACCCACAAGGGGTGTGCTCTGCCCAAGCTCCTTTCCCAGGGGCTGTTAGCCCCCTCCCGACTGCTCCCTCCTTGGTACCTTCCTCTCCCTGTGGCTGGCACGGGACGGGCTAGCACAAGCCAAACCAGCCAGCCCCCGATCCCAGCCACCCGGCCTGAGATGGGCAAACCAGCCCTGCTCAGAGGCCCCTCTGGGTTAAACGATCCCAACACCTGCAGGGCGAGGTGGCTGGAGCGTAGCCAAGCAGGGCCAGTGCGTGCTGACCATGAGCCACCGTAGGAGCTGCAGAGAGCTGGGGCGCATGTCTGTACTGGGGGCTGGGGCGGCTCCTTTTTGGAGGCTCCCCCTCCACAGCCTGGGGCGATGTCCCCATCCGGCAGCCGGCTGCTCCCTGGGTTTCCCGTCCTCTGAGACTTCACACTGCCCATGGCCCGGCGGGGCTGTGTTGCTATGCAACGCAGCAACAGGCAGGCCGTGCCCGCGCTCACCGCGGGATGTAGCTACATGCAGCAGAGAGAGGCCCTGGGGAGGCAGTGGGCACAGGGGTATGGACCCTGCCCTGGGGGGGGTGGGGTCAGGGGCGAAGCACACTCCGCCCTGCACACCGGAGCCGTGCCTGCCTCGCCATCCACACCGCTAGCTAGACAGGAGCCAGCTGAGCGTACGGCAGGGGCGGGGAGCCTTTTTTGGGTTGGGGGGGCCGCTGACCCACAGAAAAATCACTTGGGGGCTGCACACAAGTGAGAAGCAAGAAAAATAAAGAAATAAATAAAAACACTCTCACTGACGTGGCCCCCGGCTGAGAAGGAAAAAGACATTCCCCTGGCATACCAGAGCCTTGGGGGGCCCAGTAGATTTTGTGTGCTCCAGCCCCACGGAGGGATGACAGGGGGGCTGGAGCACCAACACAGTCTCCCCAATGCTGGGGGGGGGAGCCCCGAGCCTCGGGGGCCGGATCCAGGGAAGCTAGGAGCTGCCACTGGGCCTCACGTTCCCCATCCCTGGCGCATGGTAACAGTACTCTACTCACACAGCCCAACTAAGGTGCAGGCCCAGAGTGAGCTGGGGTGGCCTGGGAGGAAATGCAGGCTCGGGCTGGGCTTGGTTTTGTTCTAAATGGATCCTTGACAAAGCCCCATTCCCTACCCTGCGTGGGGGCCCCTGTCAGCTGTGCCAAGCTCGCACTTGATAACTGTCCCTGGTGCTGAGTCTGGGACAACTCGGTGCCCTCTGGCAATGCAGAAACGCCCCCTCCCTGACAGTCCATCCAGGCCACAAAAGGCTGTACTGGCTCTGATACAATACGCTCCGGCTGGACTCAAATCCGGGGCCAAGCTCCTCTCTGGCCTGACACAAACAATATTCACTTTAATCCATTCTTATATAATTCTGGATGCAGCCATGGCTCTGGAGTGGGGGGCCTCAGGGCTCCAAGCCTCCCTTGTTACCTCCCCAGTGACTCAGCCCCCCCCCCACGGCAGCCTTTCAGGGAGAAGACGGGGGCTCGCTCCCTACGCCCGGAAAAGGGGCTAAGGGCCGTCTCATTTGGAAGGGCTGTCAGGGAGCCCCCGGAAATGCTAAATTAGTTTTCATTGATCTTTCTGGAAGCATTTAAACCACAATCCTCTTAGGGGGAAAATCCCAGCGTCTGCAATATGGCATTTTATTTACAAAAAGCCATGCTTACTACACCTTCCCCTGGGGATGGGGGCAGCACAGACCAGCTCCCGGGCTGTATCGGGAATTCCAGCAGGGGAAGGCGTTAATCCAAGCCAAAGACGCCGAAGAGGCCAAAGACTCAGGGCAGGAGCAGCCATGGCTTGCGGAAGGTTTTTTGACACTTTCCACCAACTGACATGTCAGCAGGAGGATGGAAAGAGGCATTTTCCCCTCCTCCGGGCCACACAGACTGTGCACATTGCGGGTACAGGTGAGCGCTTGGAGAGAGACCCAGGCCCCGCCCTCACCAGGAGTCCGTGATTCTACGAGACCTCCTTGGCCACCCACAAATGCCAGTAATTCAGCCCGGGATGTGGGGCTCAGGCTTCAGCCCTGGCGACGGAGCTTGAGTTTTGACCTCAGGAAACCTGTGATGTTTTGTCTATTGGCTGCATCCTGTCTGCACCTTTCAATAAAAAATACCCATGCCAAAATCAAAGCCTCGCAAGCCACCCTGCCCAGGGAGAACCATTGGCCACCATCACCGCTGCCCTGGGGCGCCACGGGGTGACACAAAATAGCCACAGTGCGGGCCAGATGCACCAAGCCTTCTCTCACATCTAGGTGCCCTCGGACGCAGCCCGTCCATCCTTCACGGGGCAGCAGCATTATTAGGAAAGAATCAGTCATCTTTACAGGGAGGAGCAGGGAGGGGCAGGGCAAGGGGCTTGGCTAGGCTGGGAATCCCTGAGCAGTCTCCCAGAAGCAGCAGGAAGGGGACATGCCCAGCAGCTCCCTGGAACCTGGGGCACTAATGAAGTCACCCCCACCCCAATGCCGCTGGGTGTGCAGGGACCCAACACAGGGACGCAAGGGTCCCCTCTTGCCAGAGCAGAGCAACAAGGAGTCATTGTACTTGTCCCGATAATAGAAGGCTAAACCCTGCCCCTGGGGTTGGACAGCAGGGTGGGGGCGGGGGCGCTCTGTGGTCTGGGATCCCTGCTACTGCCGTCCCGCCCCTCAGCTGCAGAAGTGGGTCATGCAGGGCAGCTGGCCCGGGGCTAAGGTCATGGATCCCTGGGATGGACAATGCCTGCCCCCCCCACCTGCAGTTCTGCTACCCCCAGAGCTTTGGGGGGGCAGGGAGCTGGCAGCTTCCTCCAGAAAGAACCTGTTCCCCCAAGGGGAACCTAAGCCCAGCCCCGAGAGTCCAGCCCTAGTGTCCACTAGAACCACAGCCCAGCCCCCAGCCAGCCCCAAGGCGCAGGATCCCCCTCAGCCCTGCCCAGCCCCAAGGTGCAGGGTCCCCCCAGTCCCAAGGGACAGGGTCCCCCCTGGCCCTGCCCAGCCCCGAGGCGCAGGGTCCCCCCAGTCCCAAGGCGCACGGTCCCCCTCAGTCCCGAGACGCAGGGTCCCCCTCGCCCTACCCAGCCCCGAGGCGCAGGGTCCCCCCCCGGCCCTACCCAGCCCCGAGACGCAGGGTCCCCCTCAGTCCTGAGACGCAGGGTCCGCCCCCGGCCCTGCCCAGCCCCGAGGCGCACGGTCCCCCCTCGCCCTACCCAGCCCCGAGGCGCAGGGTCCCCCCCGGCCCTGCCCAGCCCCGAGGCGCACGGTCCCCCCTCGCCCTGCCCAGCCCCGAGGCGCAGGGTCCCCCCCGGCCCTGCCCAGCCCCGAGGCGCACGGTCCCCCCTCGCCCTACCCAGCCCCGAGGCGCAGGGTCCCCCACGGCCCTGCCCAGCCCCGAGGCGCAGGGTCCCCCCCGGCCCTGCCCAGCCCCGAGGCGCACGGTCCCCCCTCGCCCTACCCAGCCCCGAGGCGCACGGTCCCCCCCGGCTCTGCCCAGCCCCGAGGCGCACGGTCCCCCCTCGCCCTACCCAGCCCCGAGGCGCACGGTCCCCCCCGGCCCTGCCGGGCCCCGGGCTGCGCGCGGCGGACTCACGGGTGCCATCGAAGCGCGTGGCGATGGTGTCCAGGAAGGTGTTCTGCGGAGCCAGCAACCCCTTCATCACCGGCATGGCCCCGCCGCCGCCGCCGCCGCTCCCCGGCCCGGCCCGCCCGCGGGCTGCCAGCGGCAGGTGCAGCCCGTGCGCCGCCCCGCTCCGCCCTCCCGCTAATCCCGGCCGGGCTGCTCCGCGCGGCCCCGCCCCGGGGGACCCTGCGGGCGGCAGCCGTGCGGGCACTGAGCCCGGGGGGACACCCTGCACCCGGGGCTTGTGGTGGGCGAGGGGGGACCCTGCACTCAGGGGCTGGGGGGGAAGGGAGGACCTGGATCCCAGGGGCTATGGGGGAGGGGGCCTTGCACACAGGGAACTGCTAGGAAAGGGGCGACCCTGCACCCAGTGACTGGGGGAAGGGAGGACCCTGCACCCAGGGCCTGTGGTGGAGGAGGGGGAGGTGGGACCCTGCACTCAGTGGCTGGGGGCAAAGGGGGGACCTGGCTCCCAGGGGCTGTGGGGGAGGGGGCCCTGCACTCAGGGAACTGCCAGGAGAGGGGCGACCCTGCTCCCAGTGACCAGGGACCCTGCACCCAGGGCCTGTGGGGGATTAGAGGGGGGCTGGCTTCCAGGGGCTGTGGTGGGAGGGGGCCCTGCACACAGGGAGCTGCCAGGGAAGGGGGGACCTTGCACCCAGTGACCGGGGGAGGGTGTCCAGCTCCCAGAGACTGTACGTGTGGGACCCTGACCGAGCAGGGTGACAGGGGAACAGCTCTAGGCCGAGGGACAGCAGGGAACGCCATATCCCCAGGCACCTTGTGAGTGTGTGTGGGGGGCTATTCGTGGGGCCTTGGCTGAGCTCACATCAGTTTGGAGCCGCCTGGGGCCTGCCTGCGCTGGACCCGAGAGGGGCTGAGCGCCCTGCCCGCAAAGCTGATGCCGAGGGACGCCGACATCTCAGCTCTGTGCCCAGGCTCCCTGCCAGCGCTGGGGGACCAAGGCTCGTGCTGCTTGAATCAACCTCCAGAAACGGGATCCAGCGGCACATCGACTGGCAGCCTCCCTGTGCTCCCAGGTCAAGTAGGGGGAGCACGTGGTGGTGTGTCCAGCCCGGCCGGCAGAGAGCTCCTCAGCCTCGCCCTGGCCTGGGCATCTCCCCGGGGGGTTCGGGGAAGGAGCAAGGTGCCCCAGGGCAGACCCCTCCCTTTGCATGCCCCCGTCTCCCTTCCCTGCACGAAACTCCCTGCTGTGTGGGGTAACCCTCCCAAGCAGCACGGGGCCTCCTGAGGAACTTGCCCTGTGCCCCAGAGTCGGAGGTGACCGAGGAGGGGACGGGGGGCCGGGGGGGTAAGGTTTCCCATCAGACCTTGATCCCAGCCAGGCCAAGGAAGCGGCTGCAGCAGAAGGGGCCGGGGTGGGGTTGGGTTCAAAGGCTGGCTGTGATATGTCTGGCCTGAGAGATCCAGGATCAAGTTCTCGCTCCTGTGGGACACGGGGCCAGTCACGGCGCAGCCCTCTTCCTCATTCCCCAGCTGTGCACGGGCGCCCGCGTCCCGCCGGGGGGAGAGCCGGCAGGGCTGGGGCTGGCACAGCACCACTGCAAAGAGAGGGGCTGGGAATCCAGGGCCTTGCTAATTGGAAGAGGGGGTTTGCTTCTCTGGCTCGATAGCAGGGGGCTGTTCTTGCCCCCACCCCTCCGGCAGGCCTAGGACTGACCCTTAGCTAGGAGTCTGTTGGCTGCAGCAACCCCCACCCCAGCCCAGTGCAGCGATGCCCGTTTATTTTCCAACACTGCCTTCTGGCTGCCAGCGCTGCCTGGCCCCTGGGCTGCGACCTCGAGCAGGGAGATGATCCCTAGATCGGGGCAGCCGCTACATCAGAGGTGGGTGCTAATTTTTGATGGGGGGGCTCTCACATTTTGGAAAGTGGTCAAGGGCCGCACTTTTCTATGGCAGGGGGATGGAGTAGGGAATTGGGGCACAGGAGACGCTGTGGAGTCTGAGAGGGAGTTTGGGTGAAAGGGGGGGGGTCACAGCGCACAAATTTTCCCCCTCCCTCCCCTGGCACAGAGAGGCAGATAGAGCCGGCAACCGATCTGAGCCCTGCGGCTGCTCCCTGCCTGTGAGTCCAATGGTACAGGCCGTGGGCCAGATTGGAAGGCTCAGTGGGCCAGCTCAGCCCAGGGGCCATCTAGCTTAGCATCTAGGATCTGAGCGCCCCAGCAAGTCGCCCTGCGGTGCCGACCCCACCAAGGAGAGGTTGGCTGGTGCCAAAGACCAGCCCGTGGGGGGCCGCAACAAGGTCCCCCAAACCGCTCCCCCCCCCACCTCACAGGCCTAGCCCCTCCCTCTTGCCCACTCTGTGCTACATCAATAAAGTGCCACGAACCATGGGCCACCCTCCTGGGCATCTCTCCCTCAGCCACAGGCCTGCTAGTGGGAAAACAGCCGCCCGGGTGCTGGGTGTCCGCAGTGCAAACACGGGGTGCTGGGGGCTCAGAGCTAAGCCAGCTCAGCCCGCTCCCATCCCAGCCTAGCCTTGAGTGGCCTGCAAGCCAAGGAGGACAGAGCTCCCTTGGTGCGCAGCTCATTGCAAACCTGCTCCTTTGGTCTTTCCCGAGAGGCCATCCCCCGCTTCGTCATGGCGCAGCAGACACCCCCGCCGGGAGCATGGGTGAGGGCAGGGGAGCTGCCACGTTCTGAACTCGCCCTGCTCAGGGTGGCCCCAGCACCTCAGGGTGGCAGCTGGCTGCAGGGGACTCTGGCCAGGCCCCCGGGTGCCCCCACCCCCATTGCATTCCCGTGAGACAACACGCCAGGCAGACAGCCCTGAGCCTCAGGCAGGGGTTTATTTGTAAATGGCCCGTGGTCATTAAAAGAGTCCCTGGGGGTCCTCCCTGCCCTCGGGCTGCTGCTCCCCCGGCCACTTCAGGAAAAACTCTTTGCAGCCACCCCGCTCTGGCCCTTGTCAAGCGGGGCCAGGCACTCCCTGGTGCTGGCAGGGTCAGTGTTGGCAGCACACGAGGCTAGAGGCAGCAGGCCGGTGGGGTAGGGGGAGGCGTCCTGGCAGGCCGAGGCTGGCTGCTCTGGAGCCAGCTCCTCCCGCTTGCCCATGGTGAGGATGCCGGCAGCGTGGTTGCCGGAGCCGTGCAGCAGGCGGTAGAGCTGGCTCTGGAAGGCTTGCGAGCTACTCCTCCTCTTGCCCAGCGTGAGGATGCCGGCAGCATGGTTCCCCAAGCCGTGCAGCACGTCATAGACCCGGCACGGGCAGGTCTTCTGGCGGCAGCACACAGGCGAGCTCTGCCGGGCCGCAGCCAGGGAGCAGAGCAGGGCCAGGAGCAGGAGGCAGGAGGCCTTGTGGATCTGTGAGCACAAGAGGCAAGCGTGAGCGCAGGGCGAGGTGGGTGTCAACGGGGTTAAACCCAGTGACACCCCAGCTCAGCCCAGGGGCCCATCAAGCTTAGCATCCGGGCTCTGAGAGCCCCAGCAAGACGCCCTGCGGTGCCGACCCACCAAGGAGAGGTTGGCTGGTGCCAAAGACCAGCCCGTGGGGGGTCCCAACAAGGTCCCCCAAACCGCTCCCCCCAACCTCACAGGCCTAGCACCTCCCTCTCCCAGAAAACCCACGCGGGCGCCACCTCGCTGCCCTGCCCCACTGTGAACTCTCCACAAACACTGCCCCAAAAATACCCAGCATGCCCCACTCTCCCAGGGCCACCCCCAGGGCTCGGGTTGCGCAACATTCCCGTGGGCCTCCTGCCCCCTAACCACTAGCCCACACTGCCCTCCCACAGCTGGGACTAGACCCCAGGAGTGCTAGCTGCCACACACCCTGTGCACAGGCCCTAGTGACCTGCTGCGAAGTGCCAAAGGGGCCAGACTCACACATACTGTCCTCTGCCCCTCGCCCCATGGCAACACTGTAGAAAGCACCCTCCCCCCCCATTTCCATATGGGAGAAGCAGCCACAGTGGCAATTAGCACTAATTGGCCCCCTGGCTGGTGGAGGGTGCGTCATGGAGACAAAGCTGCCCCCAGGGAGCCTGCCGGGGCAAGTCAGGGACTGGTGCTGGTGAGCAGCTCAGCCTGTTTTGTGCGTGGCTGGCAGGGGTCGTGCTCCAGCTGCCGTAGGCCCCTGGCGGGTTCGGGAAGGCGTTACATGTAGTAGCTGCCAGGTCTCCCTTTAACTCTGACTGTGGGCTCGGTTGTGCACTGCCCGGCGCCCAGCGAGGTTAGGGTTGCCAGATGCCTTCACAAAAAACCCCGAACATGGCAGGAAAAAAATTGGTTGAGAAAAAAAAAAGGGGGGGGAGCCAAAGTTGTTGAGCAAAAAAAAAAAAAAACCCAACATACCGGACTGTCTGGGTGAAAACCGGACACCTGGCAACCCTAAGTGAGGTCTGTGCCCCCGTGCAACGCACCACAGCTCTGAGCAGGGAGCAACGCGGCCAGGGTGGCTCAGGCCACAGGTGCCAGGTCGGCGTCGGCGCCCAATGTGCAGCCCTCAAGGGGTGGCTTCAGCTCACAGCTTGTTCAGGCAGATCTCTGCTTCCCCGGCTTTCTCCACGGCCCAGCAGCACAGCTCCAAGGCGATCAGGAGACACCAGGAAGAGTCAAAGCAGATGCCACTTGCTCCCTGGCCTGCATCCCCCCAGGGCAGGACGGGCTGGGCTCCTCCCCAGAACTGCCCACGGCGCGCGCGGGCGCGGGGCTGGGACACATTGCGACACGCCAGCCCTTGGCGCTGTGGCTGGCAGGGTTTCCCTCGGGAACGCAGCAGGGGAACCTTGCTGGAGAGGAGGGCCACCCTCACGCCACAGCACTCGCCCCCTGCTCCCCCGCATGCCCTGGCCCGTACCTTGGCATTGGGCGCTTCCATCGCTCTGAGAAGTCTTCAAGGGACGGCGCAAAGCTATGGCATGACCCGGCGAGGTGCCTCAACACCCTGAGCCGATCTCCCCGGGCAGCCCGGGCTTATATAGGGCTGGGCCACCCTGAAACTCATTCCCTGCCCCCACACAACGGTGCTGCCAAAAATAGCCCCGGCAGCCGTGGGGCCGGGGCTGCAGGAAGGGCCCGTCTCTGGGCGACACGCGCCCATTGTTCCCCGTTGCTTGGAGACGGGCCAGGCCCGTTCCCTCATTTGTGACTCCCCATTATGCCCCGGCCGCCTGGTGGCCGTGCTGGATGGAGACGGGCCGCGTACCCTGGCGCTAATGAGCCTGTAATTTCCTAAGGAATCCGCCAGCCTGCGCGGCACAAAGCAGCCGGAAGGTCAACGGTTGGGAAGGGACGGGGAGACAATAGCAGCCCTCAGACAGGGAGGGGGGAGACTGGGCCCCATTAGGCTAATTACCGCGTCCCAACAAAGGGTGACCAACAGCCAAGCTGCATCCATCCAAGGCGTCAGAGGCACTGGCATGGCCCTATGTGCTCGTGGCACGGTGCGCCTCCGAATCCCCGGGCCCTGCCGGCGGGAGAATTCCCCCATCAGAGGGGCTGGAACAGTTTTTGTAGTGGGGGGCACTGGTGAGGGCAAGAAAGCAGGGAGTTGGGTTATTACTACTCCAAGCCAGGGGCTCAAGGGCTCCCTACTCAGCCCCAGGGCCCCGTTGGACACACTGAGCTGCAGCTGCCCCAGGGTGGATCTGGGCCAGGGATGGGCAGCCATAGGAACTGCCCCACTGCCACCCCCAGGCTAGCATCTCCCCAGCCATATGCACTTCTCTGCAAGCTGGATCGCACCCGGGAGCAGCATGGGGGTGGCCCCCGGGACAGGCCGTCGGTCCCATGGCACAGGGCAAACTCTGCAACCCCTTCGCAGCAGGGCCATGGCAGGCTGGCAAGGGCTCCCTGCAGCTCCTGCCTCAGCCCGGAGGGGTCAGTAGTGTGACACAAGGTGCCTTCTGCCCCTGGGGCTTACACGGCTCCCCCAGCCCTGCCCAGCCATAGGCCACTGCTCAGCTGTGACGGAAGCACCCCCAGCCCGTGGCCATGTTAGAACGGCCCTGTGGCCACAGCCCAGGGGTGAAACGTGCCGTTCTCATGGCCTGCCAGGCCTGGGGGTGCGTGTGACTTCAGGCTGGCTGGGCCTATCAGCAGCATCCCAGGCAGCCTGGGCCCATGGCAGCCGCCCAGTGCTCTCATGGGGGCCAAGACCCCCCCCCCAGAAGCCAGGACTCCCCCCAGCACGGCTAAGGGCAGGAACAGCAGCATGGCACATAGCTGCCTACTTCCGCTAGCCCTAAGCTGCCCCCTACACCCCACGGCTCTGCAGGCAGCACTGGCTGGAGACCTCCAGCTGACATGGGGCTGGTGGTAGTGGGGGGGCTGACTCTCCATGCAGCACCCAGGCTACCAGGAGCAGGGGCTGGCATTGTGAGAAATGAGCCCGGATGCACCAAGCCCTGAAGAGGATTGGGCAGGGGGCAGAGCCATGCCCTGTGGGTCAGTGACACAGAGCCACCCCATCAACCCAGCCACCCGGGGGGAGAGGCTGTCAGTGCCATCACTGGGGGGGCAGCCCTGGCTGAAAACCCTCAGACACAGGCCGAGGCCCTATGGCGGCGTGTGGGGAGCTGATGTGGGCCCAGCCTGGACTGCACGCAGTCGGGTGGGGTGGGGTGGGATAAAGCACACAAGTGACACGGGCCCGAGGTCCGTAGGGAGTCCTGCTCCCGGGGAGGGGGCCGCATTTCTGGGCCTCCCCTCCCCTGTCTGGGCCGGGATCTGGGATGCAGCAGCAGCCCCGCAAAGCTAGGCCAGGAGGCGTGTTCCTCAACTCCAGGGTGTGAGCGCTTCACTCCCAGCCCCATCCACCCGCTGCCAGGGGGGCTTTCCCCATGGGCCCAGAGGGAGGACAGGATCTCCATCCCAGAGAGCCAAGGGCACGTGGCTATGGGCCAGTCACCACGGCAACGGGCCAGGGCCGGGGGACAGTAAAGTGGCCAAATCGGCAGGCGTCCTGGCCAGGAATGGTGCAAGAGTAGGGCACGTCACAGCTGCTTCCCCTACAGGCCAGGAGCCCGGGCCAGCCCAGGGTCACAGCAGTGAAAGTCTGCACACCCTCCGCCCCCATCCCGCTCCTTCCCTGGGCCCATGCAGTCACCATGGGAGCAGCACAGTGCCCCCCCCACTTCCCAGGAAACCTTGCAGGTTAGGGCCACTGCAATCTGGGATGTGGGGGCGCCGTGGGCTGCCTGCACCCCAGGCCCAGGCCCAGCACGGCTTCTGGCTGCTAACGGCCAGCTTTCCCATAGGATCCCCCAGACCCACACGTGACCTCCCAGGCCCTGCCGCCCAGGGCACCTGCCCGTCTCCGGAGTGCAGCCAGCCCCCACCCCGTCTCAGAGACAGGCACACCAGCGTGGGGGGGGGGGAGGCTCTTTATAACAGGCCGCTGCTTTCATTCAGCTCTGAACGCACAGGGTGCGGGGGGTGGAAATCCTGGCCAAGGTTGGGTTTTCAGGCTCTGCGACTCCACTCCACCCCACCCAAGGAACCACAGTGATGGTGCGGGGCCTCCTGAGCGGCACAGCTCCCTGCTCCGGGCCTCCCCCCAGTCTCAGCCCTATACGGGACTTGGAGGGGAGGGCAGCCCAGGAAAAGGGGGAACCATCCTATCTGGCCCCTCCCAGCCCTGGGGTAGCTCAGGTTGGAAGCTCCAGGGCTGAGCCTGGCGCAGGCAAATGCCCCAGCCCTGAGCTGGGAACCAGTGTGGCAAGCAGGTGGCGAGAGGGGCCAGGTGTGGTCCGCTCGGTGCCCCTCCCACCCCGTCTGCTCGCTGGGCGCCCGCGGGTGCCGCTAGAGCTGCCAGGTGCTGCCGTGGCCCTGCCGTGTGGGGGGCGGGTCCATTGCTGGGCAAACACCAACTCCCCGCCCCACAGGACCAGCCGCTGCATCTGCACAGGGGGGGAAGGCGGCCCAGCTGCCACCGGGGGTGGGAGGGGTTTTTTCACAGTCAACCTAACACAAGGGTACCCCTTCCATACCCCCCCACAGCCACCGGCCGCAGGCAGAGCTGCTGCTACAAAAAGCGCAGTCAGAGCAGGGTTGGGGGCATGGAGGGAGGATCGGGGGTCTGGGGGCTCTGGGAACCAGTTTGATTGTGAGATGCGGGCTGGAGCTGGCCAGGCTCCCCCTCCCACTCCCAGCACCTTGTCCCAGAGCCGGTTCCTGCAGGCCCCCGCTGCTGCAGGAGCCACAAGTTCTGGAGCCACGTCCCTGCCTGACACGCACCCCCCAGCCCAGCCAGGGGCCAGGCAGCGCGCCAACCCCGGCCCCACCCAAACCCCCTGTCTAGATCGCCCTGGGACGGGCAGTGCAGCCCTCCCCCGCCGACAGCCTGCGCTGCACGGGGCTCGTGTCTTTCACACGCACAGTTCAGAGCCTGGGAGTGGCGGGCCCCTCGGGCAGGGCCAGTGCCCGTACAATCCTGGGTCCATGGCAGGAGCGCTGGGGGCCACGGGCGACGGAGACGCTGCAGGATGTCCCCTCTGCCAGGGGTGCTGGCTTAGTCCTGGCCCCCATGCCCTGCCCCATGGTCAGCAGGACCCTGTGTCGCTGCCCCCTTCTGTCTCAGAGATGGGCTCTAGCGGGGCCCGGCCCCGGCCGAGATCGGGGGAGGCGGAGCCGTTCCTGCCAATGCCACATGACTGGCCCGCGTTGTGGATCTGCCACAGGTTGTCCAGCGCCTCGGCTTTGGCGTGCTTCAGGAGGTCGGCCTGGCCCTGCAGTGGGGAGAGGCCAAAGGTCAGGGGTGGGCGGGGGAACCCCCACTCTCCCTCCCCAGGCAGAGTCATTGCTCAGCAGCTGCCCCTAAAGCACAACCGCTGCCCCATGAGACATGCGGTGTCCCCCCCCCGCCCCAGCCAGCCCGGCACAGCCCTGCTCAGGGCCTCGGAGCTCAGAGACCAAGGGCAGAAGTGAGCAAGGTGATCACGCCGCCTGGCCTGCCTCGCACACAGACCCCTGGGCCTGCCACGCCTGCGGGAGACCCCTCGCCTCCGACGGCGTCCCCGGCTCCTCAGATCCCGGGATACACACGCTCCAGAGACTCCCCGGTGACACCCCTTTGGCGCCTGCCTCTGGGGCCACCCGGAGTCCAGGCTGGGTACTGCAGCTCTGTGCCTGCCCGGTGCAAGCCGGCAGGGGGTGTCGTGCGGGGAGAAGTAGGGATGTCATAGTGTAGTCGACTAACCAATTAGTCGAGACGCAAAAGCTTATCAGTTAATGCTGTAGACTACACACATTCCTCCTTCCCCCGCTAGTAAATTTTTAGCAGCCCGGCTCCTGGGACCTACCCCTGCACTCTGCATTTAAAGTGTATTAGGAGCCAGGTGGGCAGGCAGCCCGGCTCAGTTCTGGCTCACGCTGGGTCCAGGAGCTCAGACCCCCACTGGACAGGGGCTGCTGCCACCCCGTGCTGCTGCCTCTGTTTCAAAGGCAGCAGCGCAGGGTGGCAGGCAGTCAATCTGCGAGGGGAGCTGGTTTTTAAACTGGCTCCCCTCGTGGACCAGCTCCCGCCTGGCACCCCGCACTGCTGCCTCTGTATCAGGAGGCACATCGGGAATGGGGCCACATTGCACTGGCTGCTGGCCTCACCCCCAGGGATGACAGACTAATCGAGTAACTGATAAGAATTCATGAGGTTAATCGACTATTCAATTAACCGATATTTAACATCTCTAGGGAGTAGGGAACGTGGGTCCACGCAGCCGCACCAGCACCAGCACAGCCTGGCGTGCGGCGGACCCCACCAAGCCCAGCTGGGAGCAGCAAGAACCTGCCAGGACGCATCCCTCCGTGGGCAGGGGGTGTGGGAACAGGGAGGGGAGCTGAGAGCCACTGAACCAAACTGTGACCCCTGGACGAGATGGAAACCACTTGCAGCCGGGGGTGCAGCAGCCCCATGTGCCGCTGGCCCCAACACTCCCCAGGGCAGCACCGTAAGGCCGCCTTAGCCATGGCCCAGCCAGGAAGAATGCTTGCTCAGGGAGGTGGCCTGAGCCCCACACGGCCCCTAGGTGGCAGCACAGGATCATCGTAGGGGAGGCACGGTGCCTTACCCAACCTGTCTCTGACTGGGCCCATGCAAGCAAGACCGGGGTCTCCCCACAGCCCACCCCACACCCACAACAGTGGGGCCCCAGTCCAGGCTCAAGCAGGGCACAGCCAAGTCCAAGGGCCTAGAGCTGCCCTCATCTGCATGTGCCCCATGGCACAAGCCCCATTGCCCAGCAGGGACCACGTGACCCAAACTATGGCAGCCAGGCGTGGTGGGTAGGGGGAGGCCAGGATGCTGGGGTCCCCCGAAGAACAGCTGATGGGAGCTGGGCTGGATGGTCCCTTGGCAGGGTAGGCCAGGAGCTCAGCGTTCCCACACAGGCAGAGCGAGCACAGGGGGGGTGCCCAGTACAATCCCAGATCACAGGGCGCTGGTCCCTCCTCAGAGCCACCAGCTCCCCTGAGCCCCGAGGCACGTCCCGGCATCATGGCCCAGCCCGCCAAGTGGCAGAGGAAACACCATTGTGCTGAGTAGGGATGGTAAATATCGGTTAATTGAATAGTCGATTAACCTCATGAGTTCTTATCCGTTACTCGACTATTCAATAGTCCCCAGGGGTGGGAGCTGGCAGCCAGTGCGCTCCGGCCCCACTCCTGAGGAGCCCCCTGCCACTCCATGCTGCTGCCTCTGTATCAGAGGCAGCAGCGCAGGGTGCCAGGTGAGAGCTGGTCTGTGAGGGGAGCCAGTTTAAAAACCAGCTCCCCTCGTGGACCGGCTGCCTGTCACCCTGTGCTGCTGCCTCTGATACAGAGGCAGCAGCCCCTTTCCAGGGGAGGTCTGAGCTCCCAGACCCGGTGCGAGCCGGAACTGAGCCGGGCTGCCTGCCTGGCTGGCTCCTAATATATTTGAAATGCAGAACTTCAGCGGGGGTAGGTCCTAGACCGGCGCAAGCCAGGACTGAGCTGGGCTGCTGGCCAGCCTGCTAAAAAATATACTGGCGGGGGGGGAGGGGGGAAATGCATGTAGTCTCTAGCATTAACCTATAAGCTTTTGCTTCTACACTATTACATCCCTAGTGCTTGGCTCTTACCGCCTGCAGGAGCAGGGCCTGGAGCTTCTCCAGGTCAGGCCAGCCTCAGCCCTCGCCCTGTCCCAGGAATAGGTGAGGAAATGGACCCAGGGAAGGGACAGACCCAAGGGAGTCTGGTGGCAGAGCTGGGACCAGGGATGCTAACATGAAGGGGAAAGGAGTCCAGGACAGCTGGCAGTATTTTAAAGAAGCCTTATTGAAGGCACAGGAAGAAACCATCCCGATGCGCAACAAGAAAAGCAAATATGGTAGGCGACCAGATTGGCTTACCGGGGACATCCTGGGTGAGCTTAAACACAAAAAGGAAGCTTACAAGAAGTGGAAACTTGGACAGATGACTAGGAGGAGTATAAATATATTGCTCGAGAATGCAGGAGTTATCAGAAAGCGAAAGCACAATTGGAATTGCAGCTAGCAAGGGATGTGAAGGGTAACAAGAAAGGTTTCTACAGGCATATTAGCAATAAGAGGGTGATCAGAGAGGGTGTGGGGCCCTTACTGGATGAGGGAAGTAACCTAGTGACAGATGATGTGGGAAAAGCTGAAGTACTCAATGCTTTCTTTGCCTCTATCTTCACGGACAAGGTCAGCTCCCAGACAAATGCACTAGGCAATGCAGTAGTAGGAGAAGGAGGTGGACAGCCCTTGGTGGGGAAAGAAGAAGTTAGGAACTATTTAGAAAAGCTAGACGTACACAAATCCATGGGTCCGGATTTAATGCATCCGAGGGTACTGAGGGAGTTGGCAAATGTCATTGCGGAGCCTTTGGCCATTATCTTTGAAAACTTGTGGCGATTGGGAGAGATCCCGGATGATTGGAGAAAGGCAAATGTAGTGCCCATCTTTAAAAAAGGGAAGAAGGACAATCCAGGGAACTACAGACCAGTCAGCCTTACCTCAGTCCCCGGAAAAATCATGGAGGGGATCCTCAAGGAATCCATTTTGAGGCACTTGGAAGAGAGGAAAGTGATCAGGAATAGTCAACATGGATTCCCGAAGGGCAAGTCGTGCCTGACCAATCTGATTAGCTTCTATGATGAGGTAACTGGCTCTGTAGATATGGGTAAGTCAGTGGATGTGATATACCTTGACTTTAGCAAAGCTTTTGATATGGTCTCCCACAATATTCTTGCCAGCAAGTTAAGGAAGTATGGATTGGATAAATGGACTGTAAGATGGATAGAAAGCTGGCTAGACTGTCGGGCCCAATGGGTAGTGATCAACAGCTCGATGTCAGGTTGGCGGTCAGTTTCTAGCACAGTGCCCGAAGGATCAGTTCTTGGACCAGGTTTGTTCAACATCTTTATTAATGACCTGGATGAGGGCTGGATTGCACCCTCAGCAAGTTTGCAGATGACACAAAGCTAGGGGGAGAGGTAGATACGCTGGAGGGCAGGGATAGGGTCCAGAGTGACCTGGACAGATTAGAGGATTGGGCCAAAAGAAATCTGATGAGGTTCAACAAGGACAAGTGTAGAGTCCTGCACTTGGGACGGAAGAATCCCAAGCATTGTCACAGGCTGGGGACCGACTGGCTAAGTAGCAGTTCTGCAGAAAAGGACCTGGGGATTCCAGTGGATGAGAAGCTGGATATGAGTCAGCAGTGCACCCTTGTAGCCAACAAGGCTAATGGCATATTAGGGTGCATTAGGAGGAGCATTGCCAGCAGATCTAGAGAAGTGATTATTCCCCTTTATTTGGCTCTGGTGAGGCCACACCTGGAGTATTGTGTCCAGTTCTGGGACCCCCCTGTCACGTTATTGGATTGTGAGGGGAGCAGCCGGGTCACTGCTGCACCCATGGGGGGGTATTCGCCCCAAAAGTGGTACAAAGGGGGCCATGTGAGGGGTCAAACAAAAGCTTACTTTCTTTTGATTCTGTATCTGCTCTTCATATATCTGTATTATGTCTGTGTGTGGAGTTAGGAATCTGTAATCTGTATGGAGACTGGAAGTCTCTCTGAATGCTTGAGCATTGGGCAAAGCCCGGCCCATGGACATGCTAATTAGCGAGGCTCTGTGGGACAATAGCACTCAATGGGCCAAGGACACACCTTGGGAATGAGGCCTGACACCTAAGGGCTGCCAGCAGGGAACACAGGGATAGGCCGCTGGCCAGGTGACCTGCTGCAGCCAAGAAGAGACCAGGAAGGAGGTATAAATATGCCATGTGGTCGACTCCATCTTGGTACTCAGCTCAGCACTTCATCCCAGAGGCAGCAGTGCAAGGATTGAAGAGCCGGAAAGAACTGTGGACCCATCCTGACCTAGGATGTTCAACAAGGACTTTTAAGCCAGCAGTTATAACATCTCTGCTAGAGCCTGCATCGAGAACTGGGAGATTCGATGCATGTAATGTATGATTCTTTAGCAACCTTACTCTCATGCTTTTCTTTCTGGTAGCAATAAACCTTTAGATGTTAGATGCTAAAGGATTGGCTCAGCGTGATTTGTGGGTAAGATCCGGAGGGTAAATTGACTTGGGATCTGTGGCTGGTTTCTTGGAACCGGACAGAACTTGTTCGGGGTAGGTGGGATTGGGTTCTAAGACCCCCCACCTGTGTATGAGGCCCGGGGCCATCTGGGGCACGGATATTGCTGGGGTGTCGGAGGGGTTTTGCTCGTGAGGCTTCAGGCAGGCAGCTGAAGCGCTCTGGGACTGGTCTGTGGCCTGTTTGGAAAGGTCACCAGTCTGGGGGCTGTAAGGAGCCCCTAGTTTGAGCAATTCGCCCTGAGCGGACGCCCTCAGCTGTGCCCAGACCGGCCGGGTCCGTCTCACCCCCTATAGAAAGGATGTGGACGCATTGGAGAGGGTCCAGTAGAGGGCAACCAAAATGATTTGGGGCTGGAGCACATGACCTAAGAGGAGAGGCTGAGGGATTTGGGTTTGTTTAGTCTGCAGAAAAGAAGAGTGAGGGGGGATTTGAGAGCAGCCTTCAATTTCCTGAAGGGAGGTTCCAAAGAGGATGGAGAGAGGCTGTTCACAGTAGTGAGGATGGCAGAACAAGGAGCAGTGGTCTCAAGGTACAGTGGGAGAGGTCTAGGTTGGATATTAGGAAAAACTATTTCCCTAGGAGGGTGGTGAAGCACTGGGATGGGTTCCCTAGGGAGGTGGTGGAATCCAATCCCGGCTCTCGGTCTCTCTGGTGCTCAGGATCTAGTCTGTAGGGCTCCTCTAACCCGAGGGAAACTGAGTCAAGTGGAAACTGCTGCAGCTGAACATCTAGAGGGAATCTCCCCCCAGCCCCAGCCCAACAGCAGCCAGCGACCCAGGCCAGGCCCCGGTGTTACCTTCAGCACCGTGATGTTCCAGGCAAAGCTCTCCAGGGCCTTCTGCAGCTTCCTGCCCTTCAGCCCTTCCTGGGCCTCCAGGTGGTGCAGCTCCTTGTGGAAATCCATCCCTGGGGAGCAGAGCAAGGAGGCTCTTGTCATGCCGAGCTGGGGTCCAGTGCCACAGGGCAGAGACCTGGGGGCCAGGCTACCATGCCCACAGCAAAGCCGGCGGCGGGGTGGGTGCCCAGAGCTGGCTCCGTACGGTGGCTGCACAAGCAGAAACAGCCGGGGACAGCTGGCACCAAGCCAGGCAACTGTGCTGGCACAGGCGGCTGGGGCCAGGAGAGATCCAGCGTTGCCCGCTGCACCCCACCTAGGCAGCTCCAAGGAGCTGGAAACAAGGGAAATCCCCTGGCACAAAGGGGAGTCCCAGCAACACAAGCCCTAGCCTGCCCTGGGTGGACAGAGCAGTCCCAGAGGCCAGGGGGCCTGTGGGCGCCCGGCTCAGCCAGGTCCGAAGGCCAGAAGAGGCGCAATTCCAGCCATCGGCGGTGGCAGCTGTCACCACCCCTCCAGGAATCGGGTGAGGCCAGCGTGCCCAGCATGGGATGGGCAGCGCCCTGCGGGCAGGGGCAGGGTGTGCATGGGTTACCTGGGCTCCCATAGCAGAGGTGGGGATGGCCGGGCCATGGTTGGGGGCCTGTGCTCCTCAGAGGGGACAGAGGGGCTCGAGGGCTGACCCCCGGGGCCAGGCGTTGCCCCAGAGGGTGGCATCATGACTGGACTGAGCCTTGGATGGGCAGACGCTGGCGAGTGGGCTGCCTCTCCCATGGACCCACTGGCCACCCACGCTCAAGCCAGCAGCTGCCGGGTGTGTCCTGGTGCCTTCCGTGCTGGGCACAAGAGAACAGCCTCAAGAGCCGGCGGGGGAGGGCGCAGCCAAGGTCGCCCCTCCCAGCAAACCTCTGTGGAGCGAGGAGCCTGGGGGTTGCCCAGAGAACAGGCCTCCCCCTTCCCCCAGCATGGGGCCTCCCCCAGTGTCCCACCCGGGCTCGGGCACTGCCACAAAGCAGCCTGTGGGGACGGGAGATCCCATGGCGAGGGGCAGTGATGTGCACATGTGGGCCGAGGGCTAGCGACCCCTCCAGGGGAGCCTGGCGACCCCCAGAGCCCTGCCTGCCCCCTGCCCCGATCCCTTCCTGATTCCGCTTCTCTAGCACAGGCCCCCAGCTCGTTATCGCTGCTGATGCTAATGGGAACGGACAGGGAATGCCTACAGTGGGGCGGGGGCAGGGCTGGGAGCCCCAGCGATCGTGAGGCACAACGGGCGCCAGCTAGCAACATGTATGGCTATGGAGCACCCCCCCCGGCACCCATGGGGCAGCAGAGAGAGCTTGCCTGGGGCCACGGGACACCTCTCCAGCTGCTTAGTGCTGGAACAGAAAGAACCAAGGGTGCTAAACAGCATATCCAGTCCCCCCCAGGGCCCTTCAATGACAATACGGCCCCCCACCCGACAACCCACCACCACAGCCACCCCACACCCAAATGAAGAGGGGCAGTCCCTCTGCCCCTGCAGTAACAAATGGGGCCCCCGCTGCCCTTCCAGACCTGGGGCACCATGCTGAGCCCACCCTGCTGGACTCTCTGGCCAGGGACAGGTCGCGGGGGCGGGGTCCAGCACACGAGGGGTTAAGCCAGTCCGCTGCACAGCACCCCGAGCGCGAGCTATATTTACCCTCCCTGACGCGGTGCCAGCTCCGGGCCCACGCAAGGTCGCCCACACGCTGCCGCTCACCCACCTGCCGTCAATCAGCCCCCCCTCCCAGAGACGCACCAGGCAGCTACCCAGCCCCCCGCCTGGGGTACAGCCCAGAGTTGGGACCCACGGCAAGGCAGGGGGCAGAGCCGCCAGAGAATCACTGGGGGTGCAGGTGACAGAGCCGGGGGCCTGGGTGTCTCCCCGCCACAAGCTCGGGCAGAGCCTGGGGCGCTTGGGCAACACCCGACCCGCTATGAACTGGGCTTAGGCCCAACAAACTCATCTCACCTTCTGCCAGCAAACACCCGGTCAGCCAGCTTTGACTGCACAGCCCTGGCATCTCCCCAAACCAGCCTGGCCTTCTCAAGCACCGGCAGGGGGCCATAAGATGTCCCCTGTCCCCGAGCCACCACCAGGAGCTTCTGCAGCCACACCCAGAGTACCGGCACCAGAGCCTGGGGCACCTCTGAGGGGCTGGTGTAGGCACAGGCTCAGCCCTGACCCCTCTCCTTAGGTCACCCGCCAGCCCTGCCTGCCGCCCACCGGATCCTAGAACTGGAAGGGACCTCGAGAGGTCATCGAGTCCAGTCCCCTGCCCTCACGGCAGGGCCAAGCACCATATAGGCCAGTGTTTCTCAACCAGTGGTATGAGCACCCGTAGGGGTACTCAAGAGAAGTCTTGGGGGTTCATCAACACAACTGAAATTTGGAGAAAACTGAATTTTTGTTTTAAGTTTTACAGCGCTTTCTTATTTTTGTACTTTTTACACCCAAAAATGTCATCGCCCGCCCGGCTACAATTAAGTTGTTTAAACAAATGTGTTGCAATGGTAGAAGAAAAATGTGTGTGTCTGAAAACTGTAGATACTGGGGGTACTTATTTTTTTTTTGAAAAAGGGGTACTTTATAAAAAAGGTTGAGAAACACTGATCTAGACCATCCTTGATAGATGTGTATCCAACCTGCTCTTCAATATCTCCATTGATGGAGATTCCACAACCCCCCCAGGCAATTTATCTCAATGCTTAACCACCCTGATAATTAAGAAGTTTTTCCTAATGTCCAACCTAAACCTCCCTTGCTGCAGTTTAACCCCATTGCTTCTCGTCCTATCGTCAGGCCAAGGAGAACAATTTTTCTCCCTCCTCCTTGTAACACTCTTTTAGGTACAGGTTGAACCTCCCTAGTCCGGAATCCTCAGGACCTGACCGGTTCCAAACGAGAGAATTTTCTGGACCACGGAAGGTCAATATTGTTTAGCAGCATTACCAACACTTCCGCTGCTTACTGGGCCGTTAGAGGACGTTTAGGGGTAAATTAGAGCTAAATAACAGCACCGAACACTGAGAGCCAGGACTGGTGTCTGTAAACAAACTTTATGGGACCGCAGGAAACTTGGCCAAACCCGTGAAAAGTGGACATGCGGCTCACTAAAATCATGCCAGACAATGGATGTTTCTGGACGAGAGAGCTCTGGATTAGAGAGGTTCAACCTGTACTTGAAAGCTGCCATCATATCCCCTATCAGTCTTCTCTTTTCTAAACTAAACAAATCCAGTTCTTTCAGCCTTCCCTCACAGGCAATGTTTTCTAGACCTTTAAGCATTTTTGTTGCTTTTCTCTGGACCTTCTCCAATTTCTCCACATCTTTTCTGAAATGTGGTGCCCGGAACTGGACACAATACTCCAGCTGAGGCCTAATCAGCGCAGAGTAGAGGGGAAGAATGACCTCTCCTGTCTTGCTCCCCACACTCCTGTTAATGCAGCCCAGAAGGATGTTTGCTGTTTTTGCAACAGCACCACACTGTTGGCTCATATTTAGCTTGTGGTCCACTGTGACCCCCAGATCCTTCTCAGCAGTACTCCCTCCTAGACAGTCGCTTCAGGGGGTCTTCAGGGCTCCTGGCAGCTCCCCTGGCACTGGAATAGGGGATCAGTGCAGTGGGGCACAGGCTGGCACAGGCCTCCCGTGACAAGAGCAAAGGGGCCTCTAGACCCTCCTGTGCCTGGCAGTTGCCCTTGCTGCCCTCCCCAGGCAACATGCAACTCTGCCAGGAAGGGGATGGGGCGCTGCCTCTCCCTGGAGATGAGAGGAGGCCCCTCCTATCCCCACAGTGCAGACCTGGGGTGAAGCAGACCTGCAGGGCAGCAACACTGGCGGATGCAAGCAGGGTCCACACTGGGGGGGCAGGACAGGTTGTGGGGCACTGGGCCCAGAAAGGCAGGAACTGATCCAGTCCAACAGGCCAGCCCGCTGGGATGCGGGATCTGTCCCACCGCATTAATCCCGGGCTATTCATAACGCTCCATGCTCCCCGAGGATCCAATCAGCCAGGGCACAGCGCGCTCTGACCCCCGGCCCCGGCATGCCTGGGTGTAATTATCCATGCCCAGCCACTGAGGAGCAGAGCTTTGAGTGTGGGAAGGGAACGGGGCTGCTGGTCGGGAGTGTGGGGCACCAACAGAGTGGGGGGGAACCCAGGGCTGGGCTGGCAGGGGCGGGTCAGGAGTGAGGAGCACTGGCAGAGTAAGGGGGAGCCCAGGGCTGGGCTAGCAGGGGGCTGCGGGTCAGGAGTGAGGAGCACTGGCAGAGTAGGGGGAGCTCAGGGCTGGGCTAGCAGGGGGCTGCGGGTCGGGAGTGAAGGGCACCGGCAGAGCTGGGGGGAGCCCGGAGCGGGTGAGCAGGTGGGGGGGGGGCACAAGGAAGGTGCATTGGCACAGCCCGACAGCAGCACCTGCCTGTGTGGGTTCAGCCACATGTCTTCTATGCCATAACACTCCGCTGCCGCTTACGCCGTCAGCCCCAGTCTGTTATTTCTGATGCTAATTATATTTCAGCGTTTGGCAGTTAACAATTCCTCTCTGCTTCCTTGTCAGCCTCCCCCGTGTCGCTCCGCTCCCCCACCCCGCTCACCCCTTTGGGGCCCAGTTGCCCCCTTCTCAGCGCTGATGCCCCTTTGCAAGCTGCCCCTGGTGGAGGGTGGGCTCCCGTGGGGTTCGAGCCCACATGGCAAGAGGGAGCTATTCCCGAGGGCTGGGCGCTCGCTTTTCGGCTCCGCTGTCCCAGCTGGGAGCAGCCAGGAGAGGGGACAGAGACCCGCTGTCCCCCCCAAGCACCCTGTGCTGCTCTGCCCAGCACAGTGGGACCCACAGAGACCAAAACAAGCCAGCAGGGGCCCATTCGTCCCCCACATCCCATCCCCACAGGCTGTGCTACTGGGGCTGCCCGACCACCAGTTTCAGTGCAGAAACAGCCCAGGCAGCAGCATGCCAGAGTCCCCGAGGGCACCGCATGGCAGATTTCTGGAAGAGCTAGACGCACCCCTCACACAGGCCTGTCTCCGACATCCGCCACCCCTCATTTCCTGCCCGCTGCCGCAGGAAGACACGTCCCGGCCGGCAGTGGCACAGCAGACTGCAGTGGGGCCGGGCGCAGAGGGCTGGGCCACACCAGGAGGCGCCTGTCAGACTGTCACAGGCAGCTCAGCCGTCCCCACCTCAGCATGGGCCAGGAGGGGCTGATCAGGCCGTGGGGTCTTTCCCCCCGGGGACGCAGGTTCAGCCCTGGGAGGGGGGCCCCCCGAGTCCCATTAGCACCACGCCTCCTCCCGCCAGCAGGTGTCACTGTGGTCAGCAAAAACGCTGCCCCCCCGGGGCCCCACGTGCCCATCGCCCCCCAGCACCCAATTTCCCTCCGAGCTGCCGGTCACGCCTCGGCCATGGAGCGGCACCGCGGCCGTGAAGAGGTGTGCTGTTCCCAGGCTGCTGCGGTGAGAGAGGGTTGGGGGTGTCCTCTGTCCCTGGGCACCCCAAACCACTCTCCCCCAGCCCCACCCCAGAGCCTGCACCCCACGTTCCAACCCCCTGCTCCAGCCCCAAGGCCCTTCCTGTGCCCCAACCCCCTGCCCCAGCCATGAGTCCTCTCCTACACTCCAAACCCCTTACCCCCCACACCCACCATGTGCGGAATGAATTTTATTATGTGCACCAGCTGGACGTGATGTGTCACATGTCACCTCCCTACGGGTGCACATAAAATTCATTCCGCCCATGGATGAATGATTAGAGGGAACGGGGCCCAGCACGCTGGGGGCTGTGGAATAGGGGCCCCAAACCCACCCCACTCTGCAGCCGCCAGCCGCCCCCGCCGCGGCACATACCAGCTTGCTGGACTTGCATCAGCTTGCTGTGCACGGCATCGGCCGATTCGATCAGGGTCCGGCTGGTCTGGATGGTCTGTGGGAGCAGAGAGGAGGGAAAGAGGGAGCGAGATGAGGGATGGCCAAGCCCCCAGCGGACTCCCTTCCCCATGGGCTGTGCTCCAGGCTTGGAGGGGTGAGGGGAAGGGAGGAGACGCTCCCCTCCCACCCCCACTTCCATCAATGCCTTGGCCAAGTGCCAGCCGCAGGCCAGAGCCTGGAGCTCCTGGGAACATGAAGGAAGGAAGCGGTTCCAGCTCCTCCTATTAAGGGGATTCCTGCCGCCCACCCACCGAGATCACGTCCCGCAGGGCATCTGGTGACCCGGTGCCCGACCCCTGCGAGGCCTGAGGGGTCCCGGGGGGGCTGTGCCAGGGAAGGTGTCTTGCGTCTGGTGGCTGCCACGGGAGGGGCACCCCAGGGAGGGGCTGGGATTTCCCAGCCAACCTGGCCTGACCACCCATGCCCCTGAGCAAGGGGGCACCCGGCGCCCGTGGGGCCAGCCTCAGCGTGCCGGGACCAAGCCAGGCGTTGTCTGCCTGAAGCAGCCGGCTCTTCCCCGCTGCTGCCCGGGCTGCGGGGCAAGGGGCAGGGAGGTGCTTACGGGGCTGCGGGGCAGGGAGGTGCTTACGGTCTCATAGGCAGTGAGCACTTTGCGGAGCAGCTCCGGGACGGGCCCCTGGGCCTCCATGGGGGGGTACTGCTGGCCCAGGTTCAGCGTGACGCTGGGGGCGCTTTCGCTGCGCAGCAGCCAGGCGGCCACGGTCAGGATGCACTGCTTCATGGTGGCCGCCGGCGTCAGGCCACACAGCTCCTTGAAGGAGACCAGGGCATTCTGGAGATGGAGACACGGGTGAGCCGGAAACCCCACTGCGCACTGCCACCGGCAGCCTGGCCTGAGGCGCTGACAGGCCAACGCAGGCCTTCTGCTGGGGGGGCCCTCCCGAACACAGCCCAGGAGTCCTGAATCCCAGCCCCCCACCACTGCTGCAACCCACTCCCACCCCCAGAACCCAGGAGTCCTGACCCCCACCCCTCCCCCAGACACGCTAACCCACTAGACCCTCCCCCCCGAAGGAGAGAGAACCCAGGTATCCTATCCCCCAGCCCCTCCCCGAGATATACTCGACCCCCTCCCCACAGAGGGGTGAGAACCCAGGTATCCTATCCCCAGCCCCTCCCCAGATACATGAGCCCCTCCCCACAGAAGGGAGAGAACCCAGGTATCCTATCCCCAGCCCTCCCCAGATACACTTGAGCCCCTCCCCACAGAGGGGTGAGAACCCAGGTATCCTATCCCCAGCCCCTCCCTCCCCCCAGATTCACTAGCCCTCTCAGGTATCCTATCCCCAACCCCTCCCCTCAAATACACTAACCCACTAGACCTCTCCTCCCCTCCCAGACAGGGAGAGAACCCAGGCATTCTGACCCCCAGCCCCTCCCCCTGACACACTAACCCACTAGATGCCCCTCCCCCACAGACACACTAGCCCCCTCCCCCGATACACTAGACGCCCCTCCCCCGCAGAGGGGGCGAGAACCCAGGTGTCCTGTCCCTCCCGCCCCGGCGCTGCTGGCCAGGCCCGCACCTGGACGTTCTCCCGCAGGTCGGTGGCCTCGCGCAGCGGCTGGCCGGCCGCGCGGAAGACCTCATCGATGGCCTTGATGCCCGTGGCCTTGGTGGAGGTGTACTCCCGCAGCCGCCGGCCCTTGCGCCCGGGGCGCCCCCGCCGGTGCCCCTTGCCCCCGCCGGGTCGGTCGGCGACGGCCACGTGCACGAAGAGGGTGGCGTGGGGCAGCAGGTCCCCGGCCAGGGACTGCAGGGGCAGGTGGCGGTAGCCGCTCTGCAGGCACTCGAAGGGGATGGTGTACTGGGCGATGAATTCATCCCCGATGTAGTCGTCATCCAGAACCACCAGGCGCAGCACGGCCAGCTCGGGCAGGTTCACCTGGAACTCCAGGCTCTCCTCGAAGACCGGGTTGTCCCCGCTCTGCAGCGCCGTCTTGGTGCGCCGCTCGGCGCAGTCAGCCGGGATGCCGTGGATCTCGGCACAGACGTAGGGCTCCACCACGTCGCCCTTGGCGCCCGAGCCCCTGGGCTTGGGCAGGTTCTGCCCGCTGATCACCTTGAGGTGGAGCAGCTGGGCCGGCACGCCGGGCAGCGAGTCCTTGGCGTTGGCGCTGAAGTAGGACACCTCCTCCCGCATGACGGCGGGGCGCAGCACGTACCCGCAGGCCCCGTTCTGGCGGAACCAGCCTGTGTTCAGGTCCATCATGAGCCCCGGCGTCTGGAAGTTCATGGCCACCATCTGGCAGCCGCACTTCCAGAAGTCCTGTGGGTTCATGTTGCTGGCGTCGATGCGCAGGGGGCTGGGGTAGACCCGCGACAGGAACCGCTTGTTGTAGCTCACCAGCTCCGCGGGGCACTCGCTGGCGAAGCGCCCGGCCTCCACCTCGCTGAAGGAGCAGAGTTCCCAGTACCGCTGCCCGCGCCGCGAGGCCTCGAAATCCCGGAAGGGCACTGCCTGGCACAGGCCCACCAGGTCCGACAGCTCCCTGCTCAGCTGCAGCCTGCGTGGCCCGCCCCCCCCGGGAGGCTGCCCGTCGGCCTCGCCCGGCCGCTGCCACGGCTCCGGGCCCTCCTCCTCGTCCGTCACCTCCCCCTCGCTCTCGTGGCAGTTGGGCGGCAGCTTCCTGCCCTTGATGAGGATCTTGCCCTTGAGTGTCTCCGGGGAGGGCAGATAGGCCTCCTCGGAAGTGGGGGGGTCCAGGTACAGCTTGGTGCCCAGGGTTTTCCTCAGGCACTGGGCCATCAGCCTCTGCTGGGCAGGGGAGCAGCGCACGGCCAGGCACAGAATGAGGGGGTAGTCGGAGGCCTCGAAGGCGTAGCGGTCGATCACGCCCACCGCGCTGCGGAAGGCCACGCGGGACGCGGCTGAGCGGCCCCCAGAGACCAGGGGCTCGCCCTCCGGGCCGTCCCACACCACTAGCTCCAGGCTGCGGCAGCCCATGCGCAGGGCGGCGACGTAGCCGCCGAGCCCGGCGCTGCCCCAGGAGCTGTCCTCCCGCAGGCAGGCGCCGTGGGCCGAGCTGATGTAGTAGTGCGACAGGGGCTGTGTCATGTCCTGGCACACCCGGCGGTGCTGCGGGTCGAAGATGGAGCAGTCGGGGGAGAGCAGGTAGCGGGTGAAGCCATCCACAGCCAGGTAGCCCTTCTCCCGGCCCTCGCTGGAGGGCTCGTATTTGCCAATGATCTCCAGGCACATCTCCTCCGTCACCCCCTCCATGCCCTGCTCCACCTCCAGGAAGGTGAGCAGGTCCTTCAGGCTCAGCGACTCCTTGTTGCTGGAGAACTGGACCAAGAGGAAGAAGATCTCGGGCCGGGTGCAGAGATCGCAGTAGGCCTCCACGAAAAGGTCGCAGGCGACATCGCTCCCCGACCGCTCCCCGGCCTTCTGCATCTCCTTGAACTTCTGCTCGATGGTGGAGGCCTTCATGCCCGGGTTCAGGGCCTTGATGAGCTGCACAGCCCGGGCCACAGGGATCCGCCCCGCCTTCTCCAGGTCGGCAACGTCGAAGACTGAGGAGATCCAGGCGGTCCGGAGGCTGGGATGGCCGGCTTCCGGCGCCTCTGGCGTGTGCTTCCCGTAGGACACCAAGTACCTCAGCCCCATCACCCAGGCATTCACCACGTCGGCCGAGCTAGCCACCAGATCCAGGGACTCGTACTTCTCGCCGTAGATGATGGAGAAGGCGCACTCATCCGGGAACTGGTCGGAGAGGCCGTTGCTGCGCAGCACGGGGGTTTTCTTCCCCACCCGCACCTCCTTGACCGACTTGATCTCAATCTTGGCCTTCTCCGAGTCTTTCTTGGATGGCTCCCAGCGCAGGCAGCGCATGTCGGGCTCCAGCAGGAAGAAGCGGCTGTACATGCGTGAGTTGGAGCGCACCTTCTTCATCTCGCAGCCCTCCAGCATGAAGGAGATGCAGGCGGCTGTGCTGTTGATCTTCCGGTCGTTGGGCATGGTGCTGAAGGACACCGTCTTCTTCTTCTGCACCGGCCTCTGGCGAGAGCCATCCTGCAGAGAAAGGAGAACACCGCGGTCAGGCCGGGCGGAGGGGAGACACCAACAGGTGGTGCTGTGGGTCGGGCTGCGCAGCGGCTGGCCGGAGGGAGGAGGGGCGATGCCTCGCATACGGGCGAGCGCCATCCCCTCGCGAGACGCACTCTGCCAAGGCCCAGCTGAGAGCAGAGCCCGGCGCTGGGCTCCTGCCCCTGCGGGCGCAGAGACAGAGGGCAGCCAGGCCTGACTGCTGGGGACAGCCCGGTGGCGGGCCGGCTCCTTTGAAGCAGAGCAGAGATGGGAAGGAGGGTGCCATTCGGGCCCAAGCCAGGAACCCGGGAGATCCAGGAGGGAGGCCCTGCTCTGACACAGCCCTGCCGGGTGCCGCGGGCACATCCTTGTTCTCCCTGTGCCTCCAGGCCACAGAAATCCCACCGCTAACAGGCTGGGGGGAAAAGGCAGAACTCCCGACGCCCCATCCGAGAGCCCATCCCACCGTGCAGGGGCAGCGCAGCCTTCACGGGGGGTGGGGGGACGAATTCGCAGCTGCTGCTTCCCTGCGTTACTGCCACGGGTGGTTTTTCTCTGTAGGGAAAACTCTGGTAGCAGCAGCAGGTCCCTTCATTGCAAGGTGGCCAGATCAGCCCAGCCCCCAGTGCAGGGCCCCAGCACCGACCCCCCAGCCAGCTGCCCCACGGGGGCATGACAGCAGCAGCCTACAGGTCTCGGTCCTCCTTCCGCCCCGGCAAGGTGCAAGGGCCTGATAAGCCAGAGCCAGCGCAGTTTCTTGGAGCTAAATATAGGGCACATCCTCCCTGGGGCAGCTACACAGTGACTCCCACCCCCTCTCCTCCCCGCCAGCCGGTGAGCTCTTCCTGCTAGGATCTGGGGGCAGGAGGTGCCTTCCCGCCTCCCCACAGGCGGCCTCTGCTCCTGTTGCCCTGGGACCCCCATCCAACTGGATTTGCTTCTCCTTTGAGCTGCAGTCCCCACGCTCTCACCCCTGGGCTCCCCCACAGCCCTCCAGTGCCCCTTCCTCCCCACCCACAGCCCCGCTATCCCACCCCAGGGCTCCCCACTCCCCACCGCCCCTCCCTCCCCACCCACAGCTCCTGCTATCCCACCCCAGGGCTCCCCACAGCACCCCGCCTCCCCACCCACAGCCCCGCTATCCCACCCCAGGGCTCCCCACTCCCCACAGCACCCCTCCCTCCCCACAGCGCCCACTCTCCCACCCCAGGGCTCCCCACTCCCCACAGCACCCCTCCTCCCCACCCACAGCTCCTGCTATCCCACCCCAGGGCTCCCCACAGCACCGCCTCCCCACCCACAGCCCCGCTATCCTACCCCAGGGCTCCCCACAGCACCCCTCTCCCCACCCACAGCACCCCTCCTCCCCACCCACAGCCCCCGCTATCCCACCCAAGGGCTCCCCACTCCCCACAGCACCCCGCTATCCCACCCCAGGGTTCCCCCACCCCACAACACCCCTCCCCACCCACAGCCCCCGCTATCCCACCCCAGACTCCCCCACTCCCCACAGCACACCTCCTCACCCACAGCTCCGCCTTGCTCCACCCCAGAGCTCCCCGCTTGCCTCCCCACACAGCCCCGCTACCTTCCTCCACCCAGAGGCTCCCCCACTCCCCACAGCACCCCTCCTCCCACAGCCCCCACTATCCCACCCCAGGGCTCCCCACAGCACCCCGCCTCCCCACCCACAGCCCCGCTATCCCACCCAAGGGCTCCCCACTCCCCACAGCACCCCCGCTATCCCCACCCAGGGTTCCCATCCCACAACACCCCCTCCCCACCCACAGCCCCGCTATCCCACCCCAGGGTTCCCCACAGCACCCCTCCCTTCCCACACGAATGCCCAAGCAGGCAGCAGGGCCCAGATTCCAGTGAATAGGCACCAAAGGCGAAGGAACCAGCTGTCTCATAGACCATCAGCCCGTGGGCAGCCGGGGGGCAAGGAGGGGATCCTGGCTCCAGCTCCCCTCCCCCAACCAGCCCTGTCTCAAGGTGAGCTTGGGCCCTGAAGAAACAAAACAGCCCCGTGGCCCTGAAATGCTCCCATCCGAGCTAGGGAGACCCCAGCGTCCACGGGACAGCCAGCCTCGTGCCACTCCCTGCCCCCCCACTGTGCAGGGCACCCCCCAGGCTCCTTCCCAGCCCCCCAGAGTGGGATGCTCCCCCAGCCCCGCCCCCCCCCCAGCCCAAAGGGCTGTAAAACCGAAGGCCCCGCCCTGGGCCCTGACCCGGTGGGAAGGCCCCATGTGCAGCAGCATCCTTGCTGCTGGGCCCCAGCCAACGTGGCAGGCTGGCTGCTACCCCCTCCTCCCCGCCCCCCCCGCCCGGCGCATTAACCAGACCCGGGCCATGCTCCCAGAGCCACGTGCAGCCGCAGTCTGTGCAGGGGGGCAAAGGGGGTAGAGGGGGTGCAGCCACCAGCCCCCCCCCCCAGCAGGTGCCATCCAGGGTCCCATTGCAACTGCAGGGCCCGGTGGGGGCTGGGCGGGTCACGAGCCATGGGACGGGGGTGGATTTCCAGCCAAACCGAGGGGCATTTTCCGAGTGGCTCAGGGACGTGGCGGATCCTAGCTCGTCTGGGGGGTTTGAGGGAACCACTCGGAGGCTGGGAGCTGGGCAGGCCCCTGGGGGGCAGAGCGCAGGGGGGCACAGCTGGGGTGGGGCCTGGATAAGCAGCCCTGGCCTGGGGGTACTTCAAAGGGCAGCTCTGAAAGCTGCTCCTAGGAGATAAGGGGGGCTCAGCAAACCAGACTCAAGCACACCAGCAGGGAGAGGCTGCTCCTGCTTGGGAGCGGGGAGGGGAGTGAAGCCCATCAAGGCCCAGGTTCAGGGCCTGCTGCCCATAAATGGTGAACAACAGGGGGCCCAGATGGGAGCCCAAGGATGCAGCAGCGTGGGGCCAGGGACAGGAACTGCATCCCGCCAGGAGGGGGACCAGCTGCAAGGGCAGCTCCCAGCTCCAGGGGCTGGGTCCCGCTAACGAGCAGCATGGTGGGGGGCATGCTAAGAAACACAGGAGCTGCCAGGAAGCGGTGGTGCTCCTCACTCCCAACCCGCAGCCCCAGCCCTGGGCCTCACCCTTCACCCCTGAGCCAGCCTCTCCCTCACCGGCTCCGCTGCTGAGCCCCCCTTCCCGCAGCCGGACTTGCTGCCCTTCTAATCCAGCGGATTTTCCAATCAAGAGGAGCTGGCAGGGCCCGATCCCCTGGATCTGAGGCTCCTGCTTGGCCCAACCGAACTCCCTGCCGCTGCCAGGTCACTGTCGCCGCCGGGGCAAGGGACCCCCGTGCGTACACCCCTTTGCAGCTGAGCGACCAGGAGCCAGGACGCTCTGCCCAGACAGGGTCCCCTCGGCCCCTCAAACAGCCACAGTCCACCAGGGTCAGGACTCCCTGGGGATTCCCCAGTGCTTCTAGCCCCCTCTCTGGCCCAATGGGGAGAGACTCCTGTCCCGCCAAACCAGATTGTTTTAGCTCCGTTTTCCTTCCTTCCTTCCTCTCCAGGCCGGGGGCTGGGATCCTGCCAGCTGCTCACCCTCCCCTGGCAGCCTGGCCACTCCGGGCTTCCTCCCCGGGTCAGCCTGGCCCAGCCCCCAGCCCGCCATGGCTGCCCCTCATGACACGGGGCTTTCGGGCAGCTCACCTCCACGCACCCAAATGCCCGCTCTGACACGGGCTCCTGCTGGGCTGCCCCAGGAGTTCCTCCCAGCGTGTCCCCAGCCCCCCCATCTGTCCCAGCCTCCGGACTCAGCCATGTCAGGCTCTTCCTGACAGACACCCCAGTACTGCCAGGTCCCTCGCCCCCGCGCGAGCCTGCCCCTCCCCTTCAGGGCTGGATGTGTCCTCAGTTCCCTTACTTGGACGTTACCGAATTCTGACGTGAACGTACAAAACACTGTTCTGTGTTTGCACCAAACCTTGGGCCAAGTGAGGTGTCTATAGAAAGCATCTGTGTGGCTGGTTCTGTTTCGACGGCTCTTACGCATGTGCCACTTTTGTATCTGAAGTTATGTGCATTGGCTCCGAACTTGCATTTCACATGTACAGATGTGGTCTCCTCACCTCAAAAAAGATATTTTGGCCTTGGAAAGGGTTCAGAAAAGGGCAACTAAAATGATTAGGCGTTTGGAACGGGTCCCATATGAGGAGAGGTTAAAGCGACTGGGACTTTTCAGTTTAGAAAAGAGGAGACTGAGGGGGGATATGATAGAGGTATATAAAATCATGAGTGGTGTGGAGAGGGCAGATAAAGAAAAGTTATTTATTAGTTCCCATAATAGAAGAACTAGAGGACACCAAATGAAATTAATGGGTAGCAGGTTTAGAACTAACAAAAGAAAGTTCTTCTTCACACAGCGTGTAGTCAACCTTTAAAAGTTTAAAAGCCGGCTCCCAGTATGCACTGGCTCCCAGGGTGCTGCCTGACCCGCCCTGCTGTATCAGAGGCAGCAGGGTGTGGTGGCAGGCAGGACACGGTATGTGCAGGGAGCTGGCTCCCCCTGCACATCGGATCCTGGGGAGCCGCCTGCCAGCCCACGTGGAACCGTTGAAAATTTCAGCGGTTACACGGTTACTTAATTACACACATTTTCACATCTCTAGTGACAAACTGCATCTTGGGACATACTTTCGCACCGGGACAACAATGGGATCCCCTCCACATGGGCAAGGGCATAAAGAGGGCTCTGAGGGTTCCTCCGCCTTTGCCTTCATTCCAGCTCAGCACTTGGCTATGATTTGAGCCCCCAATCCTAACAGAGGATGTATTCCAGAGACTTATAAAACAGCAGATTAATCCGTCTCTGCTACAAGCCTGCACCAGGAAGGTTGTAAGCAGTGTGTGTCACTTGGTTCCTTTAACAATTTCACTCTCAACCTTGTCTTTCCTTCTTTTTTAGTAATAAACCTTTAGATTTCAGATTTTAAAGGCCTGGTGCAGGGCGCTCTTTTGGATAAGATCCGAGGTGTAAATCGACCTGGGAGCGTGACTGGTCCTTTGGGACCAGGAGAACCTGTTCAGAGTCGGTGAGATTGGTTTTTAACACCTCTCCTCAGTGTAAGCAAGGGTGCTGGTTGTGGCACAGGTAAAGCTGGCGTGTCTGAGGGGATGGCTCGTGAGACTTCTTGCTGGCCAGAGTGGCAGCTGAAATGTTCTTTGTGGCTGGTTGGGCGCCTTGTAGAGGGAGACACCCAGTCTTGGGCTGTAAGTAGCCCCGGTTCTGAGCAATTCAGCCTGATTGGACCCCCTCAGCAGTGCCCCCAGACCCTTGTTCTATTACACCCAGAAACCTTTTATTTTACAGGTTCCAATTCGGTCCTGCCCAGCGGCAACATCCCTCCGCACGGTGCAATGACGGATCCCAAGGTACCCTGCACCCGACAGGCACCTGCAAAGGGAAGGGAAAACTGCAGACACGCCCCACCTGTCACCCAGAGAAACCGCCCCCACACAGGGCCCTTTCACCGCAGTATCCCCAAAGCCAACCCTGGGGCTTATCACACGCTGCACAGGCACCCCCACAGATGCTGTGGTTGGCTTCAGAATCCGTTGGCATCCCTTGGTCTCTCCCCACTGCCCCCAACCTCGCGGCCAGGCTGCTCTGGAGAGCGGGCACAGCGCCAGAGACGGCAGCCTCCACCCACCAGGCTGCTGCTAGCCAGACTGGGCCTGTGGCACCAGGCTAGGTGGCACCGGAACGGGGGAGCCAGGTGCCAACGCTGGGTCCTGTGGGGCTGCAGGTGGGGGCGAGGTGAGGAAGCCGGTCGGTGCTGCTCCCTGAGATGGGTGCAGCCCTGCTGGGAAACCAGCCAAACCAGGAGGGGGGCCCCCCAACCACCCACAGGAGGGGTCACTGCCAGCCTGTACCACACTCAGCCACAGACGGGACGAGCAGCAGCTTGTGCCTGAGGCAGCCGCCCCTGGCCCAAAGGAACCGGCTGCCACCCTCAGGTCGTCTCAGTCATAGGGCCAGGCTCATGCCCACTCTGAGATAAGCATCCGCCATTGGCTATCCAAAGCTGCTTTGCTTATGGGGCAGGGCCCCACAGTGCCTCCTGCCCGGCAGAAACCCTGCCAGCTGCCGAGGCTCTGCCCTGAGATACTGCAGGGGTTGGAGGCAGGGGCCACGGGATTTAAAGATACCCTAGAGTGGCCAGCAGCAGAGGGCTTAGTAACAAGTGGCCCGTGCCCCAGCCAGCGCCGGCACCAGCTGCACCGTGAAGTCCTAGCCAGAGGCTGCAGGCACAGGGAGCCTGTGCACTGGTCTGGTGCCACCGAAAGCCCCTGCCAGGGTCGGGGCCCCATTGGGCTGGGCGCTGCAGGAGACTAGCACACACGCCCCTGTCCCAGCACCTGCCATGCAGCCCCCACCTCCCCAAGGCAGGAAGTCTGGACTAGGCTGGGCCGCAGGCTGCCTGGGGTGGTGGCAACTGGCCAGCACGGGTCCTGTCCGGAGGGTGAAACAAGGACACACACCCGGCTCGCCAGCCTCTGGCACCCAGCAGCAGGCAGAGACCCAGCCTGGAGCAGGCTCCACTGGTGACCGACCGGCAGAGGGGTCCCCCCAGCACCAACCCCTCCACTCCAGCAGCCCTTCACGGTGCAGGGTAGGGAACGAGGCACCGGAGCAGGGGGTGAGCCTGGAGGGACAAGCAGGCGGGGAGGGGGGGGCACAGAATGTGACATCGCTATGGCTACTACGCCCAGGGCATCGCATCTGCTGGTGCCACTCACCAGCTCCCAGCCCAGAGCCAGGTGTGGCCGCGGGACGCCAAGACAAACCTGTGGGAGACTTCTCTGCTCCCACAGGACGGGTGGTGAGCCCGGGGGGCTGTGCCGGGTTCTGACTCCCTCCGCAGCTCAGTGATGGGCCAGGCAGCCTTGGAGGGGGGTCCCCTGCTTTCATCCTAGCTCCACTTTGGGTGGCTCCAGCTGGCAGTTAGAGGGTGTTTCCCCTTCTCCCTGAACAGCCCCCACGGCCGGTCCCGCTGTCCAACCGTCTCCCAGGCCGCTCCCTGCAGACGCTGCAGCTTCTCCGGAGCCTATTGCTGGAGAATGATGCCCTCTGCTCCTGCACAGAGCACCCAGGGGAGCCCCATGCGTGGGCGGGGGGCGGGGACAGGCCCCATGGAGACCAGACCAGCCATCACTGCACCCCAAGCAGCCTGGAAGGGGCGCTCAGCACGGTGGTGCAGCACCTGAGCCTCTGGCTCTGATCACAGGCACGTAGCTCTCTGCCCCTCCCTCGCCCCCCTACCCCATCCCTCTGCCCTGGAGCAGGCAGCTCTGCCGCCAGCAGGGTCAGATGCACACGCAGGGTCATGGCCCAGCCTCCACCCGGTCCCAGCGGCACCGCCCTCCTCATCCCACAGCCCGTACCGCCCTGCCCCAGCCCCGAACAGAAAACAGGAAATCTACCCGGAAAGGAAGGGCCGGGTGAGGAGTTGCTTTGATCGAACAGCTGCCAGATGTGACTTCACAAGGCACCACGTCTAGCCTGGCCTGCTGCAGAGAAACAGCCCCACCGGCCAGACGACTGGACAGAGATCTGGCCGCAGGGGGATCATGTCAGCTGGGAACCCCTGAGCTAGCTGGGGCACAACCTGTGGAGGGGGCGATGGGTTTCACTGTGGGGGCAGGTCGATGACACACCCCTCCCTCCCGCGCCGGGAGCGTGGTCCCCGTGCACCGAGGGCCAGCGGTGGCTGAGCGCACGGCACTGGGTGCACGGGACAGGCAGCCCATGGGCTCCCGCTGCATCGCACACTCTGTCTTCTCTGGTGCCTTTCTGCGCTGCCTGCAGAGCGTGACTGCAGCGGGCGGAGACGCCCCAGGGGCTGATCTAGCAAGCTCAGGCCCCAACAGCTGGGAAACTTCCCCAACACTGCAGCTGGCTGGTCCGTGCTGCCAGAGCAACCCTGCGCCTGGGACCCAGACGAACGCCTGCCCATGCCGAGCACCCCCGCCTCAGGGCAGGCAGCCTCGGCACACGCACTACCCCAGGGATCGCCAAGCGCTTTGCAGGCGGGGCAGCCTCGCTTCCCGGTACAGGATAGAGCTAACCGCACGCCGCCTGACTCCGGCCCAGCGAGGCGCTGACAGTTACACGAGGCACGAAGAGGAAGCTCAGCTCCGAGGCAGCCGGTACCTGAGCGCCGCCGCCCATGGGAAGGAGTCAGGGGCTCCTGGTGACGCGTGAGGGGCCAGAGCTGGGCGCTGCAGCTGTCGATGCCGGGGAGGAAAAAGTACCCCCGGCGGCCGGCTGTAGTATGGTGTATGTGGCCCCATGCCCACAGGGGCCTACCCCGCCCAGGGTGGCTCTCACCATGCGGGGCAGTGAACACCCGGCAGGCACCACAGGGCGAGTGCCTTGCTGGGCCAGGCACAAGACAGATGCTTTCACAGTTCCCGAAGCCGACATCACTCACCCAGGGAACTGAGCTTAGCCAATCCCCACGGGACGCCCCCTCTGGGTCAGCCCCGAGCACTAGGAGCTGTGCCCAACCTGTTCCCCGGCACATAGGGCTTTCTCTGGGCTCTGACACCGGGCCTGCACAGCGCTGTGACCAGCCACCTCCCATGCATAGGGCCCCAGCTGGGGTCGCTGGTTTAGCCTCCAAGTCCCTGCAAGCTAATTTAGCACCAAGCTCCGTGTAATTTACCTTGTGGAATATTTCCTTAAGCAGCTGATCTGGCTGCTCCCCCTCCCCCCACGACTGGTCACACCCGGTTGGGTTTGGCTGCTGGTGACCAAGAGACAGAGGAACCGAAAGCAGCGGAGGTTCAGCAGTCAGAGGCTGGGGGGCAAGTCTGGATCAGCAGCAGGGGCTCAGCCTGCCGGCAGGGCAGCTAGCCACACACACACATATCAGAAAGGCTCCTTCACCACCACCTGGGCCCCTGGATCATGGCAAGAGGTGCTCCCCCCTCCCCCCAGATACCTCACAGAGCAGGAGGGGTGTGTGAGACACACCCACACGCTCCCAAGAGTGCCGGTAACTTTCTAACACTAACAGCCACGGCAGAACCGGAGACAAGAAACCAAGTATCCAGACGCCGGTCTGCGCCCTGCCCACTGCCCTGGCCCCTGGATGCCGGAGAGACACCAAGGTCCATGCCGAGTTCTGCTCCAGGGCAGTAGAGGCCACAAGAGAGGGGTGGGGGTGGGAGGAAGGAGGCAACATCACATTACTCAAAGGCCTCTCAGCGTCCTCCCCCTGCCATGGGAAGCCCAGACAGGCAGCAGCTGGGCTCAGCCAGAGCTTTTCTAGAGGAGCTTGTTCCCTGCTGAGAAAAGAGAAAGTGACACACGGTCCCCAGCAGGGCCAGCTGGAGGAGATGGCATGAGCCCAGCCTGTGAGGTACCCCAGGAAGGGGGCAGGTCTAGGGGGTTCCTGCCCCATGCCAGGCCCCACGCAAGGCACCCGAGCACTGCCGACATCGACTGCTGCCCTGCAAGGCCTGCACTGGGTTCTGATCCAGGCAAACCTGACGGGCCCAGTCCAAGCGCCCGGCGCATCTAACCAGCCACCCAGACCCTCCGAGAGCCACCCTGTGCTCACCACACACGCCAGCGACACATCCCCAGTTGGACACCAGTGTTCAATGGAGCCCCTGACCCCACCTGCATCAGCTCCCTGGAGCTACACTCCCCTCGGTAACCGTCGCCCCTGGTACCATGGTAACCGTCACCCTCCAGCCCCCTGGTAACTGCTGCCCCTGGAGCTCCATTCATCTCAGCAACTGTCACCCTGTTACCTCAGCAACCGTCACCCTCTGCCCTGGTAACTGCCTCCCTAGTAACCACTGCCCCAGAGTTGCACTTGCCTCAATAACCGCCACCCTGGTACCTCGGAAACCACCACGGCCAGAGCTACGCTCATCTCAGTAATTGCAGCTCCCAGGCCACCAGTAACTGCTGCCCCAAAGGGCTACACACACCCCTAACCCACCCCAACACCTCGTAACCGTTACCCCAGGAGCCTCACTCGCCTTGGCAACTGCCACCCCTAGCGCTTCAGTAACCATCACTGTGCCCCCCCCCCCCCGAGTTAACCACAGCCCCAGGCGCTACACTCGCCTCATAACCACCACCCCCCGGTACCTTGGTAACCGTCTCCCGGGAGCCACACTCACCTTGGTAACTGCCACCCCCCATTCTGCCAGCGACCAGACAAGCAGGGACCTGCCCTGACCCCCAGCTCTTTGGGGGCACTGCGGGGGGCAGAGCAGCGGCAGGCCGCTCTGTCCCAGATACGGAAGGCTCAGAGCTCAGCCCCCAGGCGCAGGCTGTGTCGGGGTCTTTGCTGAGGACTGAAGGTGCCCGCGAATGGGCAAGGTCCCCTCATCATATTGCAGCCCCCCCGACACCCACCCCATGCAGCAACTCCCCCCTCCCTCCCTCCCCCCCGCCAGCTGCATCCAGGGTTTAATAGATCTCTATAACCCTGGCGTACTGGGCAGGTCACAGGGCTCAAATCCATCCACCTGGCTCTTCTGCTCACGTGGCACGGAGCAGATTTACCAGCACCGGGACAGGAGGTGCCCACGTTTACCTGCACCGGGGCCAGGGGGAAGCTCCCAAGCCCACCCAGGAAAGAGGAGAGACCTGCTGCCCAGTTCCTGCCGGGCGCTCCCCGTGCCACGTGACAAACGCTGCCTCCCACAGTCTAGGGTTTCCCTGCTGCCCCAGCCAGCTCCTCAGGCCTCGGACAAAGGCGATGAGGAGGGAGGAAGGGGCTGGCTGCCAGCAGAGGCGAGATTAGCCAGCTGCGTGCAGGGAAACCCGGGAGGCAGGCGCTGGGATCCAATTAGAAGCGAAGGACGTTTACTCTCGAGCCATCTTGGCATTATCTAAGTGACGTGGCCACAGGCTGCTTTGCTGTTCTACCCATAATTCCCTCCTAGCCAAAGGCCTTTTCTGCAGCCCGACCCCCACCGCCATGGAGGCCTAGCCCAGCTTTGGGGCAGTGCTGTTGGGGGAGCCTGGGCATGGGATGCTGGCATCCTTCACGCCAAGTCCGGGCTGCAGGGGTTGTTGGCAGGAGGGCAAGGAATTCTGGGAAGCTGGGCACAGCAGCTGCCTCTAAATGGGCACCAGCAGGAAAAACACAAGCCAGACAGGGGCGGGCGGTTGCCTGGGGCAGTTGCATTGAGCACAGCTTCTGCCTCAGTCCCCGAACTAACCAACCTGTGGAACTCCTAGCTGCAGGAGACCCTCAAGGCAAGGGGCCTGGGGGCGCCCAACCACTCTGTGGAACTCAGAGCAAGGATTAGATTCAAAGACACCAACATTTTAAAGCCAGAGGGGACAATTCATCCTCCACGTGACCTTCAGGGTGCAGGCAGCCCTTCCTGCCTCTTGTCCGCTGGACCCTCCCGAAGATGGGGCCTGTTTCTGCAGCACAGCTGCACAGTTTCTGCATGCCCAGCTATGCCACATTGATATGTCCCCAGGGCCTCTCCAGGAGAGACTCCTGGGCCACCAGTAACACATTGTGAGCATTTTTGCTCTCCAAAATCTTTGGCTGCAGGCAAACAGGGGCGCAGGTCACAGGCAGGTTTAAACTGGCGTAAATGGTGGAGTCTCTGCAGCTCCGCCAGAGATGAGGAGTCCTATTGCAGGAGTAGGAGGGCGTGGAGATGTGATGAAGTGGGGATTGCACTCGCTTTGCTATGTTGCATGTGGGTTCTACTGTCCTGTAGCAACCCCATGTGTGTGCCTCAGTTTCCCTGAGCACTGCACTAATACTTAGATGAGGGAAACTACCCTAGCTGCAGCACGTACATAATGGCCCTTCCTAACCTGAGCCCAGGAGGGGTACGGCCAGGGTGACACCTTTTGCCCAGGAAGGAGAACAAAAGGCAGAGGAGAGGCTCCGGGCCCAGGCTAATAGGTGGGTCTGAGTCAGTCTGGACTGGCTTGGGGTGCTGGGAGGGAGTGTGAGGCCTTGGCTCTGAGCCCCCTCTCCCCAAGATGGATGGGACTGACTGCTGGTGACTGTGCTGACAAGCCTAATCAACCTTCTGTTCGCCTTGCTGGCTGAGTCACATCTGGCTGCGGCTGCAGGGCCCGGTGACACCCCACACTCAGGGACAGCGGGCCAGGTTCTGTGGCCTGCAACGGGCAGGAGGCCCAACTAGCTGATCCCGATGATCCCTGCACATCTCCAAGATAGATCCCGGGTCATTCGAGGTGCAGTAGAGCCCTGCTCCAACTCCTGGACACGGGGAACTGAGCTCAGCCCCTTCCAGGGCAGAAAAGGAGGGTAGAGCTGCCGAGGGTTACAGCTGCGCTCGTGCTGCGGGCGCTGCTGGGGAGCCTCCGCCAGCACGGCATCCGGGGAGGCGGGAGCCCCTCCTGGCGCATTGCACGCGCTCTGCCTTTCCACCCGCAAGCGCGCTCCCCGCCAAAGGCCCCGGGACCACAACGAGGCTGCACAGGCGCCGGGAGAGCAAGGAACAACCCCCCTGCAATTGCCCTGTGCACACGCTGCGAAGCTGGCTCACGCCCCCTTTGCCAAGACAACGCGGAGCTTGACAAAGGAGGGGCGGGAAGGGGACAGCGGCACGGGAGGCAGCCCACACACCCGGTATTAATAGCACAGCAGCAATTTCATCTTAAAATAGGCTGTGAGAAGAGAGGAGGCGGGCTCTGGACACAGGCGGCCTATCGCACGGCCCAGCAGCGGTGACGCAGGCACCGCTGCGGGACAGACTTAGAAATACACACGCGACTCTCCGGCTCCGGTGCAGCCCCGGGACCCTCCTCACCAGAGGCACCTTCGGACCCTCCCTTGACCTTCCAGCAAGAGACTTCCCTGCCCGCGAGCACCCCAGGACCAGGCAGGGAGTCCCTCCATAGTTCCTCCTTCCCCAGGGATACACCAGCCCACCAAGAAAAAGGGGGTGAAGCTTCCAGCACTCAGAAGCAACATCCGCTCCCCATGTGTGGCTCTCCCACTTTGCTCTGAACACAGCCGGCCCCATACGCAGCCCCTAGTGCCTGGGGACTCCAAGGGGATTCGGGGCTGCCGGGGGCCTGCGCGTGGCAAGACGGAGGGGCGGCCCCGAGACAGGCCCAGCCCCAACACAGCAGCCAAACCCGCCGAGTTCGGACCCCAGAGTGTCACAAACCACCCCATGGCCTGATCCCAGCAGGATCGGCCCTTGCCAGGCCCCACGAGCCTCACCAGCATGGGCCACTGCCAGCCCAAGCAGGCTCGGAGGCAAACCCATCTGTCTGCTGCCTTGAGCGTCAGAGCTGCTCCTCCCCCCCCCCCCCCCCCCACCGTCCACCCCGGGGCAAACAAGAGAAACACAAGCCTGCAGGGGCATGCAGGGCAGGGGCTGCTGGGAGCCGGCCCCACAGAGGCACCAGAGACCTGGCTGAGCACCCACAGAGCAAGGTGGATTCCGTCCCAGAGCAGCAACACAAGCAGACAGGCAGAGGTCACGGATACACGAGGTCATCCAGAGCCACGCCGCCCTGATCGCCCATGGGGCCCAGCACCCTTTGTGCACAGACAGCTATGGGAGCACCAGCCCTGGGCCCCCCCACAGTGCCCTGCAAGAAGCTAGGCCATCAGAACACGCGGCCCCCACCCCGCCCTTTCTGGGAACCCCATGTCTCCCTGGTTGGGAAATCCCCCACAGCTCAGCGAGACCAAGCTGCAAGCCCGGCTCCCGTCCACTGAGCCTGGTGCCGGCTCCCAGCCAGGGGGCGTGGTGCAGCGAACAAAGCCCCTCGTGGGTGGGGATGAATGAACAGAGAGGCCACCCTGCACCCCCACAGAGCCAGGTCACCCACTGCAGCCCCCCCAAGGTGCACGGGGGTGCACACCAGCCAGCTCCCCTCCTTGCTTGCTGCCCCAGACACTCCAACGGTACAGCCCTTTATGCAGGGGTGAACTGGGGCAGGATTCCCCAGTTTGGCCAGGAGGGGTTGGGGATCTGGACAGTATGAGCTCGGGGAAAGAGGGCTGGGGGGTAGCCCTAGGGAAGGCGGGGAAGGCAGGGAGGGGGAGGATGCAGCAGGAATCCCCAGATGGAAACAGGAGGTATGGCAGGGGACAATCCCAGCCGCTGGCTCTGGATGGGGGGAAGGGGAGGAATCTCCAGAAGAAGGGGGTGGTCCCAGCCTGGTACAGAGGATCCCATCCAGATAGGGAAGGCAGGACAGGCAGGGTGCAGACAGCAGTGCCAGGTCAGCAGGGAAGATGTGGGGGGACATGATGGTTGTCCAGTCGGGGAGGGAGTCCTGGCCAGGCAAAGCGGGGAGAGGTGCTACAGGCCCCAACGTGCCAGTCAGGTGGGAATGGGATGAACTGGGTACCAGCCAGGCAGGGGGGAATGAGGGAGACACTGGGTACCCCGGGGGATATGTAGGTCCCGGGTGGGGGGCGGGGCAGGGGGGATGCAGGTCCTGGTTGTAGGGAGAGAGATTGGGAGGGGCAGCTAGTGTAGGACCCAACCCGGTGTGCGGGAGGATGCAGGGTGTGGGGGGGCGGGGCAGAGGATGCAGGGCATGGTGGGGGCAGGTGATGCAGTTTGCAGTCAGGAGGATGAGGAGGTGTGGGGCTCCGGGGTCCAGGCCAGCAGGGCTGATGGGGGACGGGAGGAGGGGATTGCAGGTGGAGTGCTGATGTGGGTCCCAGCTGGGCGGTGCAGGAGGCCAGGGGTGTGGGGGCAGGGCTACAGGATGCAGGGAAGCGGGGGTATAGGAGGGCCTGGGGAGCAGGGATGCTGGGGAGTGCAGGGGGCATGGGAGCCAGGCTGCAGGTTGTTGGGGGAGATCTAGAGACAGGGCTGCAGCGATGCTAGGGTGCAGGGCCAGGAGCACGGCAGGACCGGGAGGGCTGTGAGGGGTCTGGGGTGCAAAGGGGCCTGGGGCAGGGCTGCAGGGAAGATCGGGGGCAGGGCTACAAAGGGCAGAGAGGCCGGGATAGGGGATACTGGGGTGTGCAAGGGAGCCTGGGCTCAGGACTGCGAGGAGGACCTGGAGGGAAACAAGGGGGCCGGGGACAGGGCTGCGGAGGACCCGGGGAGGGGGCCCAGGGGCAGGGCTGCGGAGGGCCCGGGGGAAGAGGGGGGCCGGGGCGTGCAGGGGGGCCCGGGGCAGGGCTGCGGAGGGCCCGGGGGAAGCGGGGGGTGCAGGGGGCCGCCGTCCCGGTCTCACCTTCATGATGCTGGCGCGGGGCGCGGCGGGCACCGGGCTCCGCTCCGCCGAGTTCTCGCGGCTGCTGCCGGAGCCGGAGCCCGGGCTCCCGCCGCCCCGGGGCCCGTCCGCCATCCCCGGCTCGGGGCACCGCGGCGGGGCCGCTCCCCAGGCTCCGCCGCCCCGCGCGCCCCGCAGCCCCGCGCGGCTCTGCTGGGAGGGGGGCGGAGCGGGGCGGGAGGGCTGGGGGCGGGGCGGGCGGGCGGCCCCAGCCGAGCCCGGCTCCGAGCTGCGAGCCTGGCCCCTGCAGCGCTGGGGCGAGGGGCCCGAGCCCAGCCTGACCCGGGGGTCCCGCTCGCTACACCCCCCCAACGTCCCCCCGGTGCCCCAAACACCCCATGCTCCCGAAACGCCACGCCCCTACCGCCAACTACCCCCACCCGCACCTCCGATCCTACCCCAGCTACCCACCCCTGCACCCCGAAACCCCGCATTCTTGCCTCCCACTACCCACCCCGCACCCCGCCTCCAACTACCCACCCGAAACCGCGCACCCCTGCCTCCATCTCCCCACCCCTGCACCCCTGCCTCCAACTACCCCCGTTCTCCGAAACCCCGCACCCCTGCCTCCATCTCCCCACCCCTGCACCCAAAACCCCGCACCCCTGCCTCCAACTACCCACCCGTTCTCCGAAACCCCGCACCTCTGCATCCAGCTACCCACCCCTGCACCCCAAAACCCCGCACCCCTCCATCTCCCCACCCGTTCTCCGAAACCCCACACCTCTGCATCCAGCTACCCACCCCTGCACCCCAAAACCCCGCACCCCTGCCTCCATCTCCCCACCCCTGCACCCAAAACCCCGCACTCCCTGCCTCCATCTCCCCACCCCTGCACCCAAAACCCCGCACCCCTGCCTCCAACTACCCACCCCGTTCTCCGAAACCCCGCACCCCTGCATCCAGCTACCCACCCCTGCACCCCAAAACCCTGCACCCCTGCCTCCATCTCCCCACCCCTGCACCCAAAACCCCGCACCCCTGCCTCCATCTCCCCACCCCTGCACCCAAAACCCCGCACCCCTGCCTCCAACTACCCACCCCGTTCTCCAAACCCCGCACCTCTGCATCCAGCTACCCACCCCTGCACCTCAAAACCCCACACTCCTGCCTCCAGCTACCCACTCCTGCACTCTGAAACCCCGCACCCTTGCCTCAAACTACCCACCCCTGCACCCCTGCCTCCAAGTACCCCTGCACCCCAAAACCCCACAGCCTTGCTTCCAACTACCCAGCCCCTACACCTTGAAACCCCACATCTCTACCACAACTAATCACACCCCGAAATGTTGCACCTGACCCCACACCGCTGCCCCCAAACACCCCTACCCCATCTGCACACCTCTGCTACACATAGCCCGATACAGCCCCCTGCAAAAGCCTGCCCTCCCTGCCCCCTCTGGACACCCACCAAGCCACCCCCCCTATGCACAGCACTCACCCTACCCCTCCATCTACCTCCAGCAGGGCCCTTGGCATCTCACTTCATCTGCCCCCTCAGCCTCCCACCCCACACTCTGGCCCTCCCAATGCCTCTCCCCCCGCCCACCCCACACACAGGCAGCCTGGGGGATGGGGATGGGCAGCACATAACCTCCCTCTAAATAGGGGTGAGGGATCTGCTGCCCCTGCCCCATCTAATTCCTAACCCTTGATGTGGTCTTTGTTGTGCACAGCTTGAGAGCTCTTCCTGGGCGGGGAGCATGTGCCGCTGTGCCACACCCAGCCACCGGGCCCTGGTCTCCACCAGCTCTGGGTGGCACCTGCACTACCCGCTGAAGAACGGCCAGGCTGGGTCAGACCAAAGGCCCATCTAGCCCAGGTGCCTGTCTGCCCACAGCACCCATGCCAGGTGCCCCGGAGGGAATGGACAGAACAGGCAGCCATCCGGTGAGGACAGAGGCGAGGGCCACCATCCCTGCCCAGCCTGGCTCACGGCCATTGCAGGACCCAGCCTCCATGACTTTATCTAGCTCTTCTATTTCAGGTTGGGCGGTGCCTGGCACAACGGGGGCCCCCCAACCTGGTGGGGGCTGGGCAGCACCTGGCACAAGGAGGGGGGCTGATTCCACTGGAGGCCGGGTAGCGCCCGGCCCAACGCGGCCTTGATCTCAGCTGGGATCTGCAGGCATCACCGTAACACAAATAACCCTAGTCATTCCCGTTTGCAAAGCCACCACTGGTAATTCCAGGCCCCCAGGATGAGGGGTCCCTAGCAGCAGCAGCTAATCCCCCCCCCCGCGAGTACTGCAAGCTGCCCCAGCATTGGGCCTGCTGCAATCCCTGATTCTCCACTGATTACACAGCAGTAGGGTCCAGGGAGGGAGGCCTGAGATCATAAGCTCCTTGTAAAGCCCCCCCAGTGCGTGGCAGCCCAGCCCTGGGAGCCGGCTAGGCAGAGCAGAGCTAACAGGCTGGACTCTGCAGCACACAGAGGAGGAAATTAATTCGGCCCCTGGGGAGGACCCTTGTAAGGGATACCCGCCCTCCCCAGCCGTGTGGGACGAGAGGGGCTCCCTGCAGAGCAAACGAGGAGGCACCGCAGGGCAAGGCCCCGCGTGTGCAGTGCCCGGGGCCGCCCCAACGTTCCCTGTCAACAGCAGGTGGAGAGCTGGAATCCTGGGCCCCGCTGCTTTCCCCCAGGGCATGTGAGCAGATGGCAGCCAGGAAAGGAACTAAAGCAAGGACCGGGCAGGCTTCAGCAGAGGGAACACAGGGGCGGTGTGGGTTTTGCTGCGTGGACAGGATGGGGGAATGGTTGGACACAGGCCTTTTACCCGCACACTGTCTGGGGCGGATCAGCACCTCGCGGGGGGCTGCCTTTTGTGTCTTCCTACAGCAGGAGCTCCTGCCAGGTGCTTTGCTTCCCCACCCCGGGGCCCAGCTGTCCGCCCAGCGGGTCTCTGGAGCCTCGCAGCTCAGTTGCCACACAATAAAACCTTCACAAACTGTCGGGAGGAGCCGGCGCCCCTGCCTGCTGCCCTCGGATCTCAAAGGCGCAGCAGCGAGGCAGTCCCAGGATGCCCCGGCCAGATGCCGCGTTGGTGAAATATTCATAGGGCCGCCCTCACGCATACAAGGCCCACGGCCAGGGGAACTCTTTCATCAAGGCGAGGTGGCCTCCCAGCTAGAAATCTCTTAATGGGGATTAAAGCCCCAAGCACAGCACAGGGCCTGGCGGTTATGCTCAGAGATAATCCGTCTTTATTTTGCTTTCGGAAACATTAAAAGCAGCCCCCCCACCTCCCGCTCGTTGTTTCACAAACCGGAGGGCATGTGCTACAACGCCGCTTACGGGCTGCCAGCGAGCCCCAACCCCTCCCTGGCAAAGGCAGGCAGGGCTGCACCAGCAAGCAGAGCCAACCCCCCAGGGCCCAGGCGCCTGGCACAATGTAGGAGGGGCCACGTTACGAAGCACCGGGCATGGCATCTATACCTGCAGCTGGCAGCCAGCTCAGCTCCCCAGAACAGAGCGATGGGGGTTCCCCAGCCTGCGAAACCAAGGACCTGAATGGCAGGGATTGCCCCCTATCTTTGGCGGAAACATACCCCTCCTCCCCTTCTGCAGCCGCCACCTTCCACCCCAGAGGTGGCTGCATTTCAGGGGTGCTGCAGCGGCAGAGCTGAGGGCAAAAGGCACAAGCGGAACGGCTGATGACGACCCCAGCAACGAAGCCAAGGGACGGGAAAGAGCCCAGCAGCGAGGGCAGCTCCCTCTCCAGCCAGACATGGCCCTGATGCTGCCAAGGCCCTGGCAGAGCCGAGGCAGCCGACAGGGGAGAGCTTGATGTCAGCGCCACCTGGTGGGCAAGCCGCCCTCCGCAGGGCCGCCCCTTGAGCAGCATCACCCCGGCAGGCCGGGCCCTGAATGCTGCAGCCCTGGCCGGGACCCGGAGAGCTGGCAGACCTCCTCGGGCAAAGCCTGCCTCAGGGGCAAGATCAGGAAACTTCGCCACTCGGCCCGGGGCCCTTGGGTGGCAGAAGGGGGCCCACTGCTCCCCTGAGCCTGCTCTGTGACCTGGTGACCATGGCAGGTGCACCCCCAGCTGAGGCTGAGACCCCCCACCTCCCGGCCCAGCTCTGAGTGCAGCCTCTGCCAGAGAGCAGCCCTCGATCTCCCCAACCCCGCACTCCCTGGGTCCCTACCCCCAGGGCCTCCCCCTGCGAGCAGCAGCACACAGCCCAAGCGAGGGCAGAGCCGGGCCGGGCCTCAGGAGATGACCCTGCTCTGGATGAAGTGCAACGGGCGCCGTTCCCTCAGCACTCTGGCCATGGGGCCCGGGGGGCTCGCTGTGTCCCGCAGCTCTCTGAAGGCCCCGGCCGCCACCAGGTGCAGCCGCACCGGCCCAATGCTGCCCTTGAAGCGGAAGGTTCTGTAGACAGGAACGTCCTCCTGGAGACACTGATCCAGCTGCAGGGAGAGGGAGGGGATGGAGCCTCAGGACGGGCCCAGGCGCCTCTCCCCAGAGCAGCCAGTCCCAGCTGTGGCAGGGGAAGGTGCCACATGTCCTGGAGCGCCAGGGCCACTTGCCCCAAGCACTGTTAGCAAGGGGGAAAACTCTTCCCCCCGCTGTATTTTCACCTCTCGCATGCATCTGGAGGATCTCATTACCCAAAGGGGTAACGGCAACCCCCTGGCCCCTTTGGGATCCTGCTCTGCTCCAGCCTTGGTCAGACCTTGCGGCGAGGAGTTCCACCGGTTAAGTGCCTCACGGTGCTTCTCTCAGCCCCAGGCGTGGCTGGGTGCCTCCCTCCACCTGTGCAGATGCCCCCACACCCCAGAAGGCAGGGCACCTGCAGGGCACAGCACACCAGGAGCAGAGGCCCCATCCACCGGTTCAGCAGCGCCAAGGCTGAGCCCCTCCATGCCCTTGTGCCCAGCTGGGCACCTGACCAGTGAGAGCTGCCACCTGGTGGCCAAACTCAGCCATGGCAGCACAGGCCACGTGAGGGAAAACCTCTGGGGAGGAGGGGAGGAGGGGCACCTGTGTGGCTCTGGTGGGGCAGGAGCCCAGTGCCGGGAGTGGCCCCAAGCAGACAGGATTGGTCCCTTCTGCAGTCCGGGGTGGCGGGGAGAAGGCCGCCTAGGCTGGGGCAAGGAGACACCCCCTGCCCCGTGCTGCTATCTCCCACGCCACTCACCTTATAGCGCTGCGCCTCTGACAGATCACGCACGCCCCGCAGCTCCACGAACACCTGGTAATGGGGGGCGCAGGCCCCGGAGGAGGCACCTGGGGGGGAACACAGACCCACGTCAACCCACCCCACTGGAAAGGCAGGAGAGAGCATCCCTGCAGCGAGGGGCTCAGGCCGGTTGGGGGAGCCTCCTCCATGCCGGGGCTGGAGCAACCCCACACGGGGAGGGGCAGGAACCCGGACGGCCCCAGCTCGGGGCGGCACCTCGCCCCGACGGGCACAGAGCCGCTCCCAGGAGGTGCCATCCGGCCATCAGCACAGCCACCCCATTGGCTCAGCAGAGCACCCGGATCCGGAGCGCGGGCAGGGGATCCCCACCGACCACGGCGTCACCTGGCACCAACGCTGGCGCCAGCCATAGTGACCCCAGACGCTCAGCCCCCTCCTGCCCACCCAGCTGGGCCCAGGCTGGGGGCATGGCCAGCAGGGCCCGGGCACAGACAGGGTCGGGCAGACCCAGGGTGCCGATAGGAGTCGCAGCCCCGGAGGCGGAGAGGGGCCCGGCTGTCTGGAGCCAGCAGTGGCACTTACCCAGAAGGCCGCTCTCTGCGCAGACGTAATCGACCAGCCGGGCTCCCGGCCACATGGCCACGGCGTGGCGCAGGCTGCGGTAGAAGCGCTCCTCCGGGATGCCTTCCCCACGGACGCTCAGCGTCTGGCTCAGCCTGGGGAGCCGAGGGCAGGGGGCAAATCAGGGAGACTGCCCCTCCGCCAGCAGGGGGCAGCACCACAGCCTCACTGGCCTGGGGAGAACAGCCCCCCCCCCCAAACCACTGGGGAGGGAAGCCCGCAGCCCACACCCCACTTCAGCCTCCATCAGGCCCCAGTGTTCCCCAGGCTCTGGAGGAGGCGGGAGCCCAGTGCTGGGAGCGGCCCCAAGCACACGATTGCTCCCTTCTGCAGGCTGGAGGAGAAAGGTCTCTACCCCCCCCAGACCCTCTGGGTTGGGGCAAGCAGGGGCAGGGAGATACCCCCCTGCCCGTGGCATGGGCACGGCACTAGGCACCTGCTGCCTCTGCCCAGCCCTGCAGGGTGTGTGTGCGCGGGGGGGGCGACTCTCCCCACCTGCGCACGGGCCCCACCATGGGGCAGTGGTTGTGGAATCCAGCCACCTTCAGCACCTCCCCGACACGGCACCTAATGGAGAAAGGGGGGGGGGAGAATGTGAGCCCTGACTGCACCCCCACAACCAGCCCCATTCCATCCCCGGGCAGCAGGGAACAAGCCGCATGGGGTGTACAGATGCCGGGGGCGTGGGAAATAGGGCAGGGGGGCCCACAGGGTGTAAGGGGGGGCAGGGAAGGGGACACCTGAGCGGTCCAGCCTGGGCTGTCAGCACCAGCTCGTATTCCTGGCCCTCACGCAGCTCTGCCAGCAGCACGGCCTCCGGGGGGCCCTCGGCGCTCGGCCCCACCGGCAGGAACTCGCAGAAAGCCCAGCCCGGGCACAGCAGGTAGCGAGAGTCGGGCTGCTCCGGCCACAGATTGATCCCAAGCAGAGCTGGGGGAGGGGGGGCACTGCGGGTCAGCAGCAGGGAGAGCACGCAGCACCGCCCCGGCCCCCCCAGACAGACCCACAGCTGCCCCCTCGTCCCGGGGCCAGGGCTGGAAACACCCACACGGGAAACTCATAGTGGTGGGGAAGCAGCCTGCAGGGCAGTGACCTGAGCAGGCAGCCTGCCCCCCCCTCCCGCAGCAGCTACTGCCAGCGCCCCTCAAGCTGTCAAACCATGGGGGCCCCAGCTGCGCTCGTGCCTCTCGTGCAAAGAGCAGCACAGTGCCCCCCACTGCCACACAGGGCAGGGGTCACCGCTGCCCCCCACTGTTACCCAGGCGTCACGGCATTCCCCCCACTGCCACACGGGGTTGGGGTCACCGCCTCCCCCCACTGCTACCCAGGTGTGACCACGCCCTCCCCACTGCCACACAGGGCAGGGGTCATCGCGCCCCCCCAATCGCACTGGGCACTGATTACTGCCCAGTGCTGGTCCGATGCCCCTCACCTCCTGCTGCGCCATAGAAGGGGCAGTAGAAGGGCAGGCCCTGGCACGCCGACGCTCGCAGGGCCTCCCCATAGAGCTGCTCGCCGCTGGGCTCTGCTGCCACCACCACCTGGAGCCGCGGCCACAGGCGCCGGGCGATGCCGTCCCAGCCCCGGGCGCACTCTGCCCTCAGCTCCGCCGCCCGCACCGCGTCGGGCACCAGCAGCCCCTCCAGCTGGTGCCGGGTCCCTTCAGGCAGCTCCAGCTGGGCACTCAGCTGCCCCCTAGCCAGGTCCTGCGCCAGGCCCTCCCAGCTGGCACTCAGGATGTCCAGGGCATCGTACAGCTCCGACGCCAGCCCGGCCTCCAGCGCCCGCAGCGCCCGCTGCCGCAGGGCGAACAGCAGCTGCAGGTACAGGGCCACAGCTCGCGAGGACACCGTGCCCGCCCCCTCCGGAGTGCAGTACAGGGTCGGCAGTGGCCAGGCCGCGGCAGGCGGGGAGCAGCTCCGGGCCCAGGAGAAGCGAGCAGTGCCCTGCGGGCTCAGGGCCCCTGGGTAGGCTCTGCCGAGGACATCCAGGTACAGCACGGGCCCCTGGGCGGGGGAGAGATGGGAATACAGAGCCGGCACAGCCAGCCGCACCCCCCAGTACCAAACTGACACACCCCTTCCCCTGGTACCAGCCTGAAACTCCCTCCCAGGGTACCAGCCAACGAGACCCCACCCACCCCCTTGGGTACCAGCCTGAGGTGTCCCAGGGTACCAACCTGAGACACCTCCCTTTCCCCCCTGGGGTAGGGACCTGCCTCCCCCAGGTACCAGCCTGACACACCCCCTTCCCCACGGGACTAACCTGCAACACCCTCCCATCCTCCCCCCTCCGCCACAGGGCTCTGGCATGTGACATCCTCCTTCCCCCATAACATGCCAGTCTAACACACTCCCTACTGCCCAGCTGTCTCCCACCTCCGCTCTCACGGCCCCACCGGAGCAGGGCCCTGCGACAGCATGGGCAGCACCAAGCCACGTTGCCCTCCCCCGACTCCCAGCCTGGAGGAGCTGCCCCCTCGCTACCTGCAGCGGGGAGCCCGCGGTGAAGCAGCTCCGGAGCAGGGCCCAGGACCCCGGCGGTGGCGCTGGGCTGGCAGGGGGCTCCGCCCCATCAGAGCCGGGCTGTGCCAGGGGGTAATGCTTCCGGAAGGTGGCCAAGTCTGTGGGGCAAATGAGCTGGGGTCAGCCTGGGCCCCCCGCTTCCTGGCCCGCCCACAAGGTGCCACGCCTAGGCACAGGCACCCTCGTGCACACTGTGCCCTGCCCTGAGTGGGACGGGACCAGCTGGGCAGCAGCTGCCCAAGCCCTCTGCCCCACGCCCTGCCCCAGGTACCTGGCGCTGCAGCTCCAGCTCCCTCCAGCAGCTGCAGCAGGAGGCGCTCTTGGCTCTGCTGCCCATCTTTGGACGCCTGCTCCAGGTGCTGGCGCTGCCGGCCCACAGCCAGGCCCAGCACCCACAGCACCAGCCGGTGCCGGAGAATGAGCCCCCAGGGCTGCCTGGGCCCCGCTTTGGCCGTCCAGGAGCCTGCACCCCCCAGGCAGCAGCGCCAGGCCCAGAGCAGCAGGGCCAGCCCCACAGCCAGCCCCACAGCCAGGAGCATGGCAGCAGCACTGTGGGGAGAAACGGTGGGGAGGGTCATTGACAGAGAGAGCCACAGGCCCCCAAAGCCCCACCCTGGTGTCCCCAGCCCCCTAATATCTCAATGGCCCCAGTGCCCCCAATACCCCACCTCAGTGCCCCTGGGCCCCCCAATATCTCAGGGCCTCCTAGTGCCCCCCTCCAGGCCCACCCAAGCTCACCATACAGGGCCTCCTAGTGCCCCCCAAGTACCACAGTGCCTCCAGGCCCCCAATATCTCAGTGACTTCATCACCCCCAATAGCCCTACCCTGCCCCCAGAACCCCTAGTGTCCCCCCCCGGGCCCCCCGTGTTCTTAGGCTCCCCAACATCTCAATGGCCCTAGTGCACCCCAAGGGTGCCCCAAAGCCTCCCACCCGGATCCCACAGTGTCCCCAGGCCCCCCAATATCTCAACGGCTCCGCTACCCCCCAACAGCCCCGCCCCCAGTGCGCTCGGGCCCCCCAATAGCTCGGGGGCCACTAGTGCCCCCAATGGCCCCGCCCAGCCCTGCTGGGTCCCCTGGCGCCCCCACGGCCCAATAGCCCCGCCCCCCACTGTCCCCGGGGCCCGCAAAATCCCCAGGCCCCCCCCGCGCCGGGCGCAGCGTCGCGTCTCCTACCGACCCCCCCGCAGCCAGCAGACGTGACGGAGAATTAAAGGGCCGGAGCAGCTGCGACTCTTAAAGGGCCAGTTACCCATTAACCCCCCCGCCGGGCCTGGGACCCGCACTGCGTCCCCGGGCCCCAGCCAGGGCTGGGCTCCAGGTCGGGAGTGGGGGGCACTGGCCGAGCGGGGGTGAGCCCAGGGCCACAGGTCGGGAGTGGGGGGCACAGACCGAATTGGGGGGGAGCCCAGGGCCGCAGGTCGGGAGTGGGGAGCACCGGCCGAGCTGGGGGAGCCGAGGGCCGCAGGTCGGGAGTGGGGGACACTGGCCGAGCTGGGGGAGCCCAGGGCTCCAGGTCGGGAGTGGGGGACACTGGCCAAGCTGGGGGGAGCCCAGGGCCGCAGGTCGGGAGTGGGGACACTGGCTGCTGGGGAGCCCAGGCCGCAGGTCGGGAGTGGGGACACTGGCCGAGCTGGGGGAAGCCCAGGCTCCAGGTCGGGAGTGGGGGCACTGGCCGAGCTGGGGCGGAGCCCAGGGCCGAAGGTCGGGAGTGGGGGGCACCGGCCGAGCTGGGGGGGGAGCCCAGGGCCGCAGGTCGGGAGTGGGGGGCACCGGCCGAGCTGGGGGGGAAGCCCAGGGCTCCAGGTCGGGAGTGGGGACACTGGCTGCTGGGGAGCCCAGGGCCGCAGGTCGGGAGTGGGGACACTGGCTGCTGGGGGAGCCCAGGGCCGCAGGTCGGGAGTGGGGGGCACCGGCCGAGCTGGGGGGGAGCCCAGGGCTCCAGGTCGGGAGTGGGGGACACTGGCCAAGCTGGGGGGAGCCCAGGGCCGCAGGTCGGGAGTGGGGGACACTGGCCAAGCTGGGGGGGGAGCCCAGGGCCGCAGGTCGGGAGTGGGGGACACTGGCCGAGCTGGGGGGGAAGCCCAGGGCTCCAGGTCGGGAGTGGGGGGCACTGGCCGAGCTGGGGCGGAGCCCAGGGCCGAAGGTCGGGAGTGGGGGGCACCGGCCGAGCTGGGGAGCCCAGGGCCGCAGGTCGGGAGTGGGGGCACCGGCCGAGCTGGGGGGGAAGCCCAGGCCGCAGGTCGGGAGTGGGGACACCGCCGAGCTGGGGAAGCCCAGGCCGCAGGTCGGGAGTGGGGACACCGGCCGAGCTGGGGGAAGGGCCGCAGGTCGGGAGTGGGGGAGACCGGCCGAGCTGGGGGGGAAGCCCAGGGCCGCACGTCAGGAGTGGGGGACACCGGCCGAGCTGGGGGAGCCCAGGGCCGCAGGTCGGGAGTAAGGGGCACCGGCCGAGCTGGGGGCAGGGCATGGCTCAGGAGTGAGGGGCTCCAGCATCTTGGGACCAGGGCTCCAGGCACCACCACCTGGGAGCTGGGCAAGGCCAAAGGCAGGAGACGCCACCAAACCTTCCCCCAGAACTGGCCTTTCTGCCCCGGTGAGCGACTCACCTTCCCCCCCAGCCCCAACCCCTACCCAGACACAGCAGAGCTTTCCTCTGCAACAGAGCAGAGCTCAGGAGCCGGCTGGGGCCTTGGCTGTTGTTACCCATTTGAAGGGGCCCAGACTCCATGGTGATGCTACAGATCTGGCCAGAAACCCAGCACAGCTGGCACAGGGCAGGAACAGGGGCACTGCCTGCCTGGCACAGCCCAGGGCTCCCATCCCTCCGCTCCTGGCCCCAACCTGAGCCAGGCCCAGCTAGTTTAGGGGAAGGTGCAAGAAACCTTCCTGCTCCTCTCTCTGCCCTGCTCTTGGGAGCAGGAACAGTTTTCCCCGTACAGTCGCTCAAAAGAAATCCAACCCGCACCCAGCTGATTAGCAGAGCGCCCACCGCTAGGTGTAGGTTTCTGCTGGCGGTGCACATCCGCACAGGCCTTGGTGCACGTAACATTTATTCCACACAAGGATGGGGAAAAAAAATCTGCATGCGGATGGGAAAGATTAGAAGGGAGCATTGAGCAGGGGGAGGGCCGACTTCCCTGCCGCCCCATCACAGTCACGCCCCGTGTTCCCGTTATCCCTATAAACATCGTTCTTTTCCCACAGCTTGTGGCAGGGGGTCTCCCCTGCCTGTTGTGCCCTGTGTTTGGAGTCTAGGAAATAGCCCACAAGGAGTTCCCGTCTCTGGTGGTGGGGGGAGCATACAAGACAAGTGGGGACGAGACGCTGGGCGTGCAGGACACGGGGGGGGGAAAAGCACACAGGGCCCATGGGGCCTGTATCGTAAACACAAAAACACAATTGTGCAGCCCCCGGCAGAGTCGACAATAGTTTATTAGTGCCACAGGCTAGTCAGGAGCAGACGCCAACACTAAAAATAGGCAGTTGAAATAATTCAGTTTCCACATACAAGGTTTTCTGGTGGGGGGTTTTGTTTTGTTTTTTTGTTAAAGAAAAATCATCTGAAAGTTTCGCCATGGCTGTTTTTCAAACTGTATTTCCCCCCCTTGCTACAAAAGACGTGATCGACAGCCTGCGGGGGTCCCACCTCCCCTCAAAGCTTTCCCTGCTTCTCTTGAAATGCACGTGCATTGCCAAAAGACGAAAACGGGCCCCCTTGGCCGGGGCTTTGGCAAGAGAATTTTTTTCCTTTTTCTTTTCTTTTTTTTTAAAAAAAAGCAATCTGGTTGGTTGTCAGGAACGACTCAGCACGAGCTGCAGGAGCCGGCTCGCTGGGCAAGGCTAAGCGAGGCCAGCGCAGAGCTCTCGGAGCCCGGGGCTCACCCCCAGGCCTTCCCCCGCGGGCGTGCAGCCTGGCGAAGCAGGTGGCGGCGGAGTTACTCACAGGGAAGGCCACGTGCAGGGCTAGCAGCAGTGCTGAGCTAAGCGCACACTCCCACGCTAGCCGCCTCTGCCGAGTGCAGCACGGAAAGAGGGCGATGACTCCCCTGCCTGTGCCCAGGGCGCTGAGGTTTCAGCGGCTGGTGCAAGGCGCGGGAACAGACACGCTTTGCACTGGGGGAGCATGTCCCGGGAGCAGCCGGACAGACAGCACTGGTGTGAACGGCGGCTGTGCTGGGACCCAGCAGGGGCTCACGCTGCCACAGCCCAGGGGGAGCGCCCTGTGCAAAGCTGGAAGGGCCAGCCATCTCCCTGCCAAGGGACAAGCGCGGCGCCTCCGGGTCCGGGCTTGTGGGGCGCTGGCCATGGGCCCGGCTCAGGGCCGACCCAGCAGCTCGGCTCCCCTCCTGTGGCTAAGGGCACAAGGAACACTTGGACGTGGCGGAGGGGCGAGGATCCGGCTGGAGACCTACAAGCCTGTAACCAGGCTCAGCACCTCCTGCCTCCAGCCAGTTGATTGGGGGCTGCGGCGAGTCCCCTAGAGAGCAGAGCGAGGAACATCACAACTTCCCCGGCCTCCCACCTGGCTGCCCCACAGAGTGTGACCGTTTTCCCCACGGCGGCTCCTCCCCCAGGCCGTCCACACAGTGCACGGCTCAGTCCTAGGCTCCCACACCTGCGGAGCCCAGAGACAGCCCCGCTCCCCCCCACACCAGGGGATCTGTCTGACCCTTCCCTTGGACCTCAGCGAGCTGCTGGGCCCAGACCTGGCCCTCCCACAGAGACACGCGAAATCCAGAGATTTGTGTTAAAAAAATATTCTGTGCTTTATTTACTCAGCCGTAGAAAAATAACGTTGAACGGGAGGGAGGGCGCCCAGGGCGGGGCCGGCAGCGCCTCCCCCCATCCTGAGCCACGCCCTGCCCTGATCCCAGCGGGGAGCCCCTTTCGTCCTGCACACAGAGCAGCCGTGTCCGTCTGGAACCCCCTCCTTCCTCTCACGACTTATCAAACCTCCCGATGCTGGGACAGGCAGCATCCCACCAGCTGAGCAGAGAACGGGCCAGAGAGGAGCCAAGAGGAAAAGGCCCCAGGTCCCTGGGGGGGGATGCCTTCCTGGAAAGCCGCTCCCAAGGCGCAGATGCTGCCGCCTGGGCTGAAAAAAGAGGGTCTTGGCCCCCCCAGGCAGTGGAATCCCCCGGTCTCCGTGCACACAAACAGGACCCGACACGCACACGTGCCCCCCCGGGATGGGGGAGCGGGTAACAAAAGGAAAGCGTTTCAACACAAAAGTCCTAGAAGGGACAATTACTGCAAACTAAGTACCAGGCCTGTCCCCCTTCCCCACTCCCCAGGAGTGGCTCCTGGCCGTGAGGGCAGGGCTCTGCGTCCAGCGGCGGGGGGAGGGGGTGGGACACACGGGGCGGGCGCCAGGGATCTGCTGCGCGTGAAGGAGCAGCGCTGCAGAAGCAGAAAGCGGAAGGCAGGCTTCTTAAAGGGACAGACAGGAAACCATATGACAAGCCCACTGCCTTTAGTACACAGGGATAACACCGACGAGCCAAGCGCAGCCCTGGACGCTGCTGCTGGACACAGCTGCTGGCACCGAGCAAAGCCCCCGGACGAGCATCGCCCTCCCCGCACACAGACACTAACACAGGCTGCTCTCCACGGGGCACGCGCCCCGGCTCGTCTCCGAGGGATGCGGCGGCCGGGCCTGTCCCACAGCGCGGGGTCACGACTGGCTGTGGGGGATCCACTGACTGTCCATGGGCCGCCGGAGAAGCTCCTCCACGTGCCGGGCCACGTCCATCGTGTCGTCCAGGTCAAACTCCCCGTCGGGATCCAGCACGGAGTCGGGGCTGAGGGAGAGATAGGGAGAGCCTGGGGGGGCATCCCTTGACAGCCACGCGGGGGCCAGAGGCGGCGTGCTCCCACGCAGCGCCCCCTCCCAGCACAGGGAGGCCCAGGGCCGGGAACGCGCGGCACCTACTTCTGCGTGTAGACGTTGAAATGGGGCTGGGAGCACACGGCGGGCGACGGCGCCTGATCCATGTAGGTGACCGTTCCGCCGGCGGGATCCCCAGAGGCGCTGGCGAACCTGGAACGGACGAGGGGCCGGCACGTCAGCCGGGGGTGGGGGGACGGGAGCGTGGGGGCGAGCCTGGCAGCTTGTGCCAGCCCCCGCCCACCAGCTTAGCACGGGGCGGGGAAAGGGAGTTCTCATGGGTCGCTGGATCGATGCCACACTCGGCTCTCCCGGGGCGGGATGAGGCTGTGCCAATGGCGCTTTACACCCTCCCACGCAGTCCAGGGGAAGCCGTGCCGGCGGGGGCGGGTTACAGCCACACTCAGATCCTGCTCGGCCCCTCCCAGCTCCTCCCAAGTGCCCAGCAAACACTCCAGGGCCCGTTGGGTTCTCAGGCGGGGGGTTAAATCCTCCCAGCACCAGGCCCAGGTTGCAGCCAGGGCCCCGGGTCTAGACACTGATCACTTCCTGGCTGCCAGCCTGGAGCGCTCCTGCCCTGGCCATCGGCTCTGCCCCTGTGTGAGCAACGGGACGGGCGTGTCCCCGGAACCCTGGCCGGACCCTGCGGAAGAGCCTTGCGGAGCCAGGACACTGGCTCAGGGGTGTGAGCGGAGGGGCCGAGGGAGACGGGCTGAGGACAGCGCACAGACGGGCGTACTTACTCCGGCACCACTTGTTTGATCTGTGGCTTCACGTACCCATCCACGGCTTTAGCTACAGACAGGGCGAGAGAGAGAGAGAAATCAGCACTTCGGCACGGCGAGCCCAGGGGATGCCGAACCGACGCGTCACTGGCGCTAGCAGCCAGTCGGCTCGGGGCGCTGACGAGCCAGACAGCCTGTCGGGTTGGCGTCTCTGCGCCACGAGGTCAGGCGCCACCGAAAGGAACCCATGGCTGCAAACCGGCCAGGCCCTTGGGGGCGTGAGCTGGTGGCAGCCCCCTCCACGGCGGAGCCCAAGCGTGCTGTAGGAGGAGGGGGGCACGCCCCAGACTCACAGAGAACCGGCGTGTAGTACTTGGAGAAGACCTCGTCCTTGGGCCGGTCGGGGAAGACGTAGATGAGGTAATTGAGGTCGCCCAGGCGGGTCGGCCAGTGAGCGGATGGAGAAGTCTCGGGTCGTGAAAGGCATGAGGTTCCAAAACATCCGCTCAGCTAGAAACACAACAGCAGAGAGGCACCTGTGAAACGTGGCATCTGGGGCCACAGGGTGCCATGGAGGGGCCTCAGAGGCACGCTGCCCCCGTCAGGCCCTCGTGTGGCACAGCCGGCCCCAGGAGTTCACTCAGGCCTCAAGGAATCTGGCTTCAAAAATCACGAAAACTCCACTAAGAATCGACGCCGGGTTCGTCGGCGCTTCCTTAGAATCATAGAACCGTGGAGCTGGAAGAGACCTCAGGAGGTCAAGTCCAGCCCCCTGCTCTAGGCAGGACCAATCCCAACTAAATCAACCCAGCCAGGGCTTTGTCAAGCCGAGACTTAAACACCTCTAGGGATGGAGACTCCGCTACTTCCCATCCCAGTGCTTCCCCACCCTCCTAGTGAAATAGTTTTTCCTAATATCCAACCTGGACCTCTCCCACCACAACTTGAGACCATTGCTCCTTGTTCTGCCATCCCTCACTACTGAGAGCAGCCTCTCTCCATCCTCTTTGGAACCCCCCTTCAGGAAGTTGAAGGCTGCTCTCAAATCCCCCCTCACTCTTCGCTTCTGCAGACTAAACAAACCCAACTCCCTCACTCCTTGTAGGTCATGTGCTCCAGCCCCCTCAGCATTTTGGTTGCCCTCCGCTGGACCCTCTCCAATGCGTCCACATCCTTTTTGTAGCGGGGGGCCCAGAACTGGACACAATACTCCAGATGGGGCCTCCTTCTGGCTGTGCACCTTTAGGGGTTCCCTCCCTGCACCCCCAGGGCTGGAAACGTACTGTCCGCACACCGGTACGGTGAGAGTATCATGCAATCGCCTGATTCTGGGAGCTGGGGGCTTCAAACCCCCTCCCTCCCCCCCATATCATCAGCTTTGCAATTCAAGTCCCTGGGCTTCCCCATGCGCTAGGGCTGCTGCTGCATTCAGGGCGTAGGGACCCCTCCGGCATATTTCACAGGCTCCTTTGTTTAAAATCTCACACCGAGAAAACCAGCTTGTCTGTGAGCTCCCCCCACTTCCTCCCTTGACCCAGGGCATCTGAAACAGACTGGGAACAGCCCGAAAGTGAACCTAAGGAGAAACAAAAGCGAAAGGAAGGAGGGAGGCTGCTGGGTCATGGGTGTCGCTGGGCTGAGAGCCGGGGCAGAGCAGAGCCAGCATGTTCTTGCAGGTATCACAAGGGAGGCTCATTCACTGGGAGTGTCTCTGCCCTGGCTGCGTTTGCACGCGGGTCTCTCTCAACTTAGCGCTCTGGATCACACCCCACTGGTGTGGACTGGCCAGCCCAGCCCGGCTGCACAGGACAGCCCTGGCTTTCCCCAACGGGAGGAGGATCCTTGCGGCAGCCGGCAGCCCAGTGGGACGCATGTTCTGGGCGAAAAGGAGAAAAGCCAAAGCTCTCCAGAGCTGCCGGCCGCCAGCAGGGGCACTGTGCCCCCTTAGCCAGCGGGGTTGGTGTGGTTAACCGTGCAGGCCCCCGGGGATGGGGGGATAGGCTCCTGCCGGCACAGCCTGGGCCTGCCCGGGAAAGGGGCTAAGCTCCCCGGGCCTGAGGCACCTTTACCCCGGTGTCACAGATCAGCGAAGCGCCGTCTCTGGGAGCACAACCGGGCTTCCAGGCAGGAACGGCCCCGGCGGGACGCGTGGGGTTTGCTCTGCACCAGGGGCCCCGCGGCGCTGCGCAGGCCGGAGAGCTGGCCCCGTCCCCACACTCACGTGAGTCGAACTTCCAGGCGATGGTGATGCCCCCGATCTCGGAGTCGCTGAAGCGCAGCAGGAAGGTCCCATCCGGCTTGTTGATCAGCAGGTCGTGCGCTTGCTGCTTGTTGACAAAGCCCAGGATGGCCCTAAGCACAGAGAAGGGGGTGAGGGGCGGGGGCAGGCACGGGGGGCCCTAAGCACAGAGAAGGGGGTGAGGGGCGGGGGCAGGCACGGGGGGCCCTAAGCACAGAGAAGGGGTGAGGGGCAGGCGTGGGGGGCGGGGCCGCGGGACCGTTCCAGGGAGGAGGGTCTCACCCGTCATTCCAGTGCGGCTTCAGGTGCTTCTTCAGCACCTCCATGACGCCGTCGAACCACTGCCAGAAGGTGTAATTCCGCCCTGGCAAGTTTTCCTGGGTGAAGACAGAAGGCCCCGCGTGAGTCTGAGCCCAGCATGTCCTACAACAGCCCCACTGCCCGCTCTGGGAACGGGCTTGGCGCCGGGCCCCCCTCTCTGCGCAGGACGGGCCCTGGCCCCGAGGTCTCCGCCTGTGCCCCGGGAGCCGGCGCTGCTCCGGGGGCTGCTGTGGGCCCAGCCCTGCCAGGGCAGGCAAGCCTGGCATCTCTCCTGTGCGAGCCAGAGGGAGGCAGGCAGCAGAGTGACACCGAGGGAGGGAGCCAGGCGTCCCCGCCCACTCCTTTGGGGGAGGCCGGCCCCAGGGCGGCCTCAGACCCCCTCCCTCGCAGTCCGTCTGCGCCAGCTCCTTGCGCCTTCCCACGTGGCACGCGGTTCTGCAGCGAGGGCGACACCAGCTACGCCACAGGGACCCCAGGCTGGCTGCCCCCCTGCGACGGCAAACCCCGGGGCCAGGCTGTCTGCAGCGATTCGCCCCATGTGTGACGCCGCTCGGCGCCTACAGGATCCCTTCCTCCGCCCCGCCCCCAGCCGGGCGCCCCTACTGCCCCGGCCTGGCCCAGTGGGCAGGCTCACCCTGTTGAACTGGGACCAGGAGACGGCCATGGCGCTGAACTCCTCCAGCTGGGGGCTGCTGCTGCTGAAGAGCTTCTGGGCCAGGAAGAGCAAGTTCTCCTTGGTCAGCCCCCGGCTGCTCTGCACCTCCGCCTTGAACTTCATGTTGAGGGCCTCACACAGCTGGGGCCACAGCACCTTGTCGGGCACGGCGAATGGCACCCGGCCCTGCCGGAGGGGGCGCGGGTCAGGCGGCTCCAGCTGCGCCAGGCAGGGAACCCAGCAGCAGCCCCCAGCAGCCCTGCCCCATCCCAGTGCCCCCCGGAGCCCCACTCCCCTTTCTCCAATGCCCCCTCCCCCAGAGCTCTCCTCCTCCCCCTCTGTGTCCCATACCCCAGAGCTCCCCACCTTACTCCAGCATCCCCTCCCCGGCCTTCGCCACCCCATCCCCTCTCCCCAGCATCCCCTCCCCAGCCTTCGCCACCCCATCCCCTCCCAGCATCCCCTCCCCAGCCTTCGCCACCCCATCCCCTCTCCCCAGCATCCCCTCCTCCGGCCTTCGCCCCAGCATCCCCTTCCTTGGTCTTCACCACCCCTCCCCTCTTCCCCAGCATCCTCTCCCCCAGCCTTCGCCCGCCCCAGCATCCCCTCCCCAGCCTTCGCGCCCCATCCCCTCTGCCCCCGTATCCCATCCCCGCCCTTTGCCTCCCCATCCTCCTCTCCCCCGCCAGGATCCGCTCTCCCAGCCTTCACCCCCCAACTCCTCTGCCCCAGTGTGCCCCGTGCAGAGGCCGACTGGGGCCAGGAACGGGCCCAATGCAGCGAGAACAGCTGCAGCTGGGTCTGGGGCAGGGGGCCCAGACCACGGGGTCCCAAGCGACGTGGGCAGGGGAGGCCCCCCGGCGGTGCTGGCTGCTCACCGGCTCGGCGAAGGCGTTATCCCAGAGCACGGTGGCCGTGGCGTTGTTGTCCTGGCTCCCGTGCACGATCACCACCACAGGCAGGGACAGCGTCTGCGGGAACCAGCAGGGCCGGGCTGAGTGCAGGGCGGGGCTGGGGGCTGCCGGTCCCCACCTGCCGCTGGGCGGTTCTGAGCCAGGCGAACCCCTCGCGTGCTCCTCCCCCCTCCTCCCCACACAGCCCCCCCAGGGCTGCCCAGCTAGTGACTGAGGCTCAGACTTCCTGTGTCCCTCCCTCAGCCCAGAGACGCCATCCCGGCGACGGGCGACAGGAACTGCCGGTGCCCAGGTCAGCGTCCCCGCCAGACGCCAGCCCCAGAAGGGCTCCTATGGCCCCCAGGGCCGGGCAGAGGTCCAGGGCGGCAATGCCAGTGTAGGGCCCAGGGCCCAGGACAGCAGCACCAGCGTAGGGCTCAGGGCCAGGCAGGGCCCAGGACAGCGGCACCAGCGTAGGGCTCAGGGCCAGGCAGGGCCCAGGGTGGAGGTGCCAGCGTAGGGCCCAGGGCCGGGCAGGGCCCAGGACAGCGGCACCAGCGTAGGGCTCAGGGCCAGGCAGGGCCCAGGGTGGAGGTGCCAGCGTAGGGCTCAGGGCCGGGCAGGGCCCAGGGTGGAGGCGCCAGCGTAGGGCTCAGGGCCGGGCAGGGCCCAGGGTGGAGGCGCCAGCGTAGGGCTCAGGGCCGGGCAGGGCCCAGGGTGGAGGCGCCAGCGTAGGGCTCAGGGCCGGGCAGGGCCCAGGGTGGAAGTGCCAGCGTAGGGCTCAGGGCCAGGCAGGGCCCAGGGTGGAGGTGCCAGTGTAGGGCCCAGGGCTGGGCAGGGCCCAGGACAGCGGCACCAGCGTAGGGCTCAGGGCCAGGCAGGGCCCAGGGTGGAGGTGCCAGCGTAGGGCTCAGGGCCAGGCAGGGCCCAGGGTGGAAGTGCCAGCGTAGGGCTCAGGGCCAGGCAGGGCCCAGGGTGGAGGTGCCAGCGTAGGGCTCAGGGCCGGGCAGGGCCTAGGGCGGTGGCGGCACCAGCGTAGGGCTCAGGGCCAGGCAGGGCCAGGGCGGTGGCGCCAGCTCTACCTTGACCTGGAAGACCAGCTCGTTGCCGCCAACGCTGAACTGCGACTCGAAGAGGATGGTGAACTTCTCCTCGGTCACCGACTCAGCGCCGCGCCGATCCGAGCGCTTGATGCGCTTCAGGGACTGCGGGAAGCAGGAGAGGGCGTGAGAGGCAGGCCGGGTGGGGGGAAGGGGCGAGGCCTGTGGCCCGGCTCTCACCATGTTCCTGAAGTGGGCGCTCAAGGTGCCCGTGGCCTGGTGGTACTCCATCACGCAGCAGTTGTTCAGGATCTCCCCGCTGCTCTCGCTGCAACGGGAAAGGCAGGTCAGGGGGCCGGGCACTGGGCCAGCTCCACCGGGACACCAGGTGTGGCGCCAACAGTCTCCAAGGGGGGGGCTGTGCCCTCTGGGCCCAGGGATCCCACGTGGGGGGCTGGAAGCCGGCTACGGGCACAGTGGCCTGTAGCCAGAGGAGGGGCCTGCCTGCCTGCGGGTTTGGTTCTTTGGGTTATTCCAGCCGGCTGACAGGTTCCTAGGGAAGGCTGGGACCTTCAGACACACCCTGCGTGCTGAGCTAAGGCCCAGCAGCCGCCCCACGCCGGGGGCCTCTCGCCCACAGAGACAGCGATGGATTGAGGTCCAGACACAGTGCGACCTTCAGCGGACAGACAGCCTGTGTGGCAGCCGGTTGGCTGAGGCGCTTTCCCACCTTCCTCCCTTGAACCCTGCCCGCTCACGCCCAGGAAAGAGCCGAAGGCGAATAACAAGCAACGTCAGAAGGAGCTACTGCCCTTCCCCGTGCGTGTCTGTCCCGAGCCGCACACAGCCCAGCCAGACCGCTCGGGGGGAAGGAAAGCGAGTTTGCACCGAGGAGGGGGGCTAGAAGAGAGTGACACCCCCTCCCCCCCGCCCCCTCGGGACACGTCCCAGCTGCTGTGCCAGAGCTTGTTCTCCAAGCTTCTGCGGCTCTCAACCGGGGAGTTTTCATGCTCAGTTTTCAGCCCGCCGGGCGGGTCGGACTCTACACCGGCTTCCCCGGAGCTGAGCTCTGGCGCCTCCTAAGCGCTGCCCCTGCCGCTCAGGGCCGGAGGTCAGGGGAAGCTACAGAGCTGCCCTTGGCTCTCCCACGCCCCGAACGGCCCGGCAGGCCAGCGGCAAGGCCGGTCCCTGGCCTCTTACCACTGGGCTGTCAGGGCGGGGTGCGAGAGCCCCCGGCAAAGCTCCCACTGCCAAAGGGACCAGTAACACACGAGCTCTGCACCTGTAACTCTGGTCGCCGGACCAGGCGGTTACTGTCCCGCTAGCTCCAGGGAAGGCGCTAAGCGACATTTGTCTCCTCGCGAGGGTTCTGTCCTGCCCCCTTTGCCAACGCCACGGAGCCTGATTCTGGGACCGGAACCTTATTTATCTTCTGAGCAGATGGGCTGGGGAGCTCTGGCCCGCACCATCCAAACGAACCATAAATAGCCTCACGGCAGGCGCCAGGACAGGGGGCCGGGGGAGACACAGGGTCTCAGGTGCCAGCCAGGCCGGGGGGGTGGTCTCCTGGGAACAGGGCTTCCTGGGGGTGCTGAGGAGGGGGCTGGTCACCACCCACACCGGGCATGGGGGGCAGGGCGAGCTCGCCTGACCCCCTCTCCGCTCAGCAGCGCCTTGGGGCTCAGAGGGACCCGCGCTGGGCACACGCTGGGCTGGGCACTGAGGGGACCCCAGCTCTGTGAGCAGAGGGGCACAAAGAGAACAAGGAACCAGGCTCCGAGGGCCCTGCCAGGCGGCGCGGCGGGGCCAGCTCTGGGGTCTCCCTGGCGGAGGGGCGGTTAGGGTGGGGGGGGGCCTACTTGCGGGTGCTCTCGTTCTTCAGCAGGGCCTTGGCTTGCTGCTCGCTGATGATGGTGGCCTTCACCTGGGGCGGGTTCATGTGCACGTTCAGCTTCCCCCCCACCAGCAGCCGCACCGTGGCCGCGAACTTAGTCTGCGTCTTCAGCACTTGGGGGGGCTGCTTCTCGATGATGAAGGTGCTGGGGGAGGAGCCAGCGTCAGGGGGCCTGCAGCTGCAAGAGGGGCCGGAGCCACAGCCGCCTCACGCAGCCTGGGAGGGGGGGCACCGGCACATTCCCCCTTCCCGGCTTACTGCACCCACCCCAAGAGCCCCCTCCTGCCCAGAGCACTTGCCACACGAGCCCCTTTCTCTCGCCCCTGCCCCCAGCTGGCCCCTCACAGCCGCTCCTTCCTAGCTGGCTCAGAGCGAGGCGATTGCTGGGCCTGACTCTGTCTCCACCCACGCTCTGAGCTCAGCCTTGGCCCCTCCAGCCCATGGGAAGTAGATGGCCCGGAGCCCATCAGAGCCCAACCCGGCCCTGCCCCCCAGGCCCTTGTGGGGCGGACATCCCAAGCCATGTGGGGCGGACATCCCAACCCGGCCCTGCCCCCCAGCCCGTGGGGCGGACGTCCCAGCCCGGCCTTGCCCTCCCAGCCCGTGTGGGGCAGATGTCCCAAGCTGGCCCTGCCCTCCCAGCCCATATGGGACGGACGGCCCAGCCCAGCCCTGTCCCCACATTACCTGGTCACCAGGGCGGAGATGATATCTGTGATGGTGCTGTTGAGCTCAGCCAGCATCTCCTCCACGGGCCCCGGGATGGGTAGCTGCTGGCACAGGTGCTCGGCCCGACGGATCTGCTGCCGGTTCTGCCAGATGATCTCGGCCAGCTTCTCACACCTGGGGCAACGGGCCCCGGCCGGGTCAGTGCCCTGGCAAGGCCCAGGGACCTCACGGAGCCCCAACCCAGGTGTCTGTGTCAGAGGGTCACAGGACTCCCTGTCTGCACCCCCCAGGCTGGCACGGCCTGGCCTTAGTCAAGCGCGTGGGGCGGTCGGCCGCCCCAGGAATCGAGTCCCATGTCCCCGGCGATGGGGGCAGGTGACCCCTGGACTAACACCCCCACCAGGGTCTCCCTTGGGTCCGCCTCTTGGCTCCCTGATTCCCCACTGCCGGTGGCACCGTTCGGTGGCTTCCCAACCAACCGCCCAGGGCCAGCTGGCAGCTCTGGGTGCACAGCCCCCCTTTCCCAAGGGGCCCCGTCCCCGGGGCACTGACGCACCAGGACTGCAGCACGTCGAGGGTGCCCTCGGGGGGCCCCCCGTTCCCCGCCAGCTGCTGCCGCCGCTTCCACTGGATCAGCTCGTCGTCCAAGATGGTCGTTTGCTGCTTGCGCAGCAGCTGCAGGGTTTTCTGGTGCTTCTCCGCCAGCTCCTGTGAGGGGCCGGGCGTCAGCGAGGGGCGGGGCAGGGGGCAGGGCTATGGCAAGCATAGCTGCCCCTCGCTGGCACCGGGGGGGGAAGGAGTGGGGGCCCCCAGGCCTGGCACTCACCACTCGGTACTGCTGTAGTGTCTGGGCCTCCCGGTGCAGCCAGGCCTCCAGCGACGCCTTCTTCTGCTGCAGCGTCGTCTCGCGGGATATGCGCTCCTGGGGGCCCAGCTGGGAGAGCTGGGAGAACTGGGCTGGGGGGGGGAGGCCAAGAGCCTTAGGCCTGAGCCCTGTCTGCCCCGGGGCTCCCTGACTCCCAGAACCCCTGTGCCAGGCCTGCCCCGGGGCAAGGACTCGCTCCCCAGGCCTCACGGGAGCCCATGGGAGGTGCTGAGCTGGGGACCCCCCTGGGACTATGGAGGGGGCGGCGGTGAGGGGAGGGTCTGCGAGCATGTAGATACCCACAAGGGCGCGGAGGGTGGGTGAGATGCCGCCCCCCATGTACTGTGGCAGGGTCTCCCCTGCGCTAGGTGGGGAGCTGATCTCCCCACAGACACCCCTGGTCCCAGGGTTGAGCAGCCAGCATGGGCCCAACAGGGAGGGGGCTGAGGCGCAGAGGGCCCAGTGGGGGGGGCCCAATGGGGTTGGGACGACGTGCAGAGGGCCCAGTGGGGAGTACTAGGCGCAGGGGCCAGCAGAGGAGCACCAGGTGCAGAGGGGCTAGCGGGGTGGGGGACGCCAGGTGCACAGAGGCCAGCGGGGCGCCAGACACAGAGAGGAACGAAGGGGCCAGCTGGGGGCACGAGCGCAGAGGGGTCAGCGGGGCACCAGGCACAGAGGGCCAGCGGGGCGCGAGGCAGAAGGGGCCAGCTGGGGGGCACGAGCGCAGAGGGGTTAGCGGGGGCACCAGGCACAGAGGGGCCAGCGGGGCGTGAGAGGAAGGGGCCAGCTGGGGGCACGAGCGCAGAGGGGTCAGCGGGGGCACCAGGCACAGAGGGGCCAGCGGGGGCGAGGAACGAAGGGGCCAGCTGGGGGGGCGTGAGGAACGAAGGGGCAAGCTGGGGGGTGGTGCAAGGCGCAAAACTGCACAGGCAGCATTCTGTGCCAGCTGCAGCCCTGCCAAACCCAGCCGCACCCAGGGCCTGGCGCCCCCCTCAGCAGCTGGGACAGGGACGGTTCATCAGGACAGTCGCTGGCCTGGGCTGGGGTCTCCCTCAGGACGGGCTCTCCGGGCCAAGCTGCCTCTGCCCTGCAGGCCATGCCCCCGTCAGCCCATCCCCCCGGCCCCTCCCTGCCCCCACGGCTGGCGCCCCCACCTTGGAGACGCAGGTTCTCCTGGTACTGGATGATGAAATACTCCTGCGTCTGCTGCAGCTTCTTCAGCTCGCTCTCCGTGTCCTGGGTGACCAGCCGCAGCTCCTCGAAGGTCTGGTTAATCTGCAGGTGCTTCTGGGACAGGGCGTCCGCCAGGCTGCTGGCCGGGGCGGGGCTCTGCACAGAGGGGCGCCAGCTGAGGGCCATGCTCCTGCGCCCGGAGCAAGGAAAGGGCGGGCTGCGGGGGGGGGAGGGGCGGGGGCAGCAACGGGCCCTAGAGGACGGAGGCCAGGCTCGCGCCGGGGGCAGCGGCTGGAGTGAGACACTGTGACGTGGTGGGGGTTGCGTTTGTTCTGTTCGCTTGTTGTTACGTTGTATGTGATTCCTACTGTAGTGTGTGTCTGTGAGCATGCCTCAGTTTCCCTGGGCACTGCACTGATGCCTGGCTGGGGATGGGAGCTTTGGGTGTGACTCTCACTGAAGGGAGGCTGCCCCCGCCTGCCCAGCCCAGCCCGGACACAATGGCCCAGGCTCTCTTGTCACCTGAGCCTCGGTGGGAGACGCAATCAGGTGACACCTTTTGCCAGGGGAAGCTGGACAAAGGAGGAGGCGGGGCTGCCTGCAGGGCTGGGGGCTGGTTCCTGAGTGTGTGAATTGGATGCAGGGAGTCCAGCTGGGGGGGAGGCAGGGAGCCCAGAGTCCTGGTGCTGGGCCCCCAATCCCCAAGGTGGATGGTGCTGACTGCTCCCATAACAACAAGTCTGTGCTACGCTGTGTCCCTGTGAACCCATCACCTTTCTGTTCTACCTGCCACCTGAGAGTCACGTCTGGCTGGACGGGGGTGCAGAGCCTGGTGGATCCCCACACTCTGTGACAGACATGGGGTGCGGTGACGGGCCCCAGGAGGTCCCAGCAGAGTCAGTGCCCTGGGCTGGGGCCTCCCAAGAGACGGGGAGCGAGACAAGGGCCCCTGCCTGGCTACTCACGTTAGTGGCCTCCCGGACCAGCCGCTGCTCGTGGTACAGGATGTGGCGGATGCAGCGCACCAGCTCCATGGGGCACCGATCGTACGTGTTCTGCAGGAGGGACAGCAAAGCCCTGAGCTGGGCTTGTCGGGGGCGCTCTCTGCCCCGGCTGGGGGAAGGGGGTTGCCGTGTGCACCTGTGTGAACTGCTGCAGCCTAGCCCGAACCCGCCCTGCCGGCCTCCCCGCTCCCAGGCACGTGGGGTGGGGACGGGGTCACCACAGCCAGACAAGGAGCCTGAGGGGATAGAAGTGCCGGGGGGGCTGCCACATGGCCCCAGGGCTTGCAGCAGTGGTCCCATGGGGAGGGTGGGGGCAGCAGCGGCGGGGGCTCAAGGACGCGCTCGCTCCACGCGGTGAGGAGAGGGGAGCAACAGGCACCAGGCACCTTCTGCCATGACCCTTGCCCCGCCTTCCCCTGCTGTGCCAGCCCCTTGCTATGTGCCAGGCTCTGCCAGGCCCCGGGGGGGAGCCGAGTGGGCAGCCCTGGCAGGACACAAGGGGACAGGGCGGCTCCGGGGACCGACCTGCAGCTGCGTGGCATAGTGTCCCAGCTTGATCTTCAGCAAGAAGCCGTCCTCGCCCACTTGGTGATCCGCCTTCTTCTGCAGCTCCTGGATCAGCCCCTCCAGCAGCTGGGCGGCTTTCATGTTCTCCTGGGGGCTATCGAGGTCAATGGAGTCCCTGGCACAGACACAGATGGGGAAAAGCTCAGCTAGGGCCCAGGACCGCATCTGCCAGGGGACCCCGCGATGCGTCCGTCCCTCAGCAAACCGCAGCCAGCCCGAGTGAATGGGCGCAAAGCCCCGCCCGCCCGGTTCCGCCCCCCCCGGACCTTGCACCTGCCCCCAACCTGGTGCCTGGCCTGAGCTTGCCCCCCGCACAGAGCCAAACCCTCCTCATACCCGTGTCCCCTGGGCTAGAGGCGGGGGCCTGCCTTTAGTTAGGGTAAGGGGAAAGTGAGGCACGAAGGGCAGCGGTGACTGGCCAAAGCTCCCCAGAGAAGAGGGGACAGGACAGAGAAGAGGCCAGATCCAGACGTCCCCAGGCTCAGCTCTAGTCACTAGGCCATGCTCTACTCAGCCGTGGGGCTGTCAGATCCACGGACGCCCAACAGCGCAGGGGGCCATGTGACGCCCTCACTGCTTGCCCCCTCCCAGCTCTGCCCGGGATCCCTGGGCTTCCTTGCTCCCAGGCTGCCCGCCCTGGCTCTGCCACAGGAGGCTCCCCCGCAGATGGGGGCCAGCGGGCAGGTGGGGCCAGCCCCATTTAGAACCCCAGGCAGGCCTGCGGGGCGGGCTCACCTACCATGCCTGGCTCTCGATCCACTGGGACAGGTAATGCCGCACCTCGATGGGGAAGTGCTGGCCGTAGAGCGCCTGCATCTGGCGCAGGGCCTCTCCCTGCAGCTGCTGGGCCTGGATCCACACGGCCATCGTTCAGAACCTGCCGGGCAAGGACACGCCGTCAGGGTGAGGGCCCCCCGTGCCCCAGAGTGGGCGGCGCCGGCCCCGCGGCTGCCCGGGGCAGGCTATGTGAATGCGGGAGGGGGTCTCCCGGCTCTGGCACGGCTGGGATCCGACTCCCCCTTCCTCTTCCAGGAGGGGCCCTGGAAAAGCCAGCGATGAACGGCCCCGTGGGATCGCATGCAACGCAGTCACCGTCCCCGTAACATGCACCCGACAGCTCGGCCTCGGGCCGGCCAAGCAGAGCCGAGCACGGGAGACAGCTCGGGGAGCTGCCCAGCGCAAATACGAAACCTTTGCCCTGCCCAGCACCAGGCTGCCTTCCCCAGCCCTCCAGATGCCTTCCCTCCCCCCCCACCGGGGCACCTGGCCATGCTCCCCAGCCCCCTGGCCCTCTTCCCCAGCCCCCTGGCTGCTTTCACCAATGCTCCTGGCACCCAGCTGCCTGCTCCAGCCCCTCGGTGTCTGGCCCCCTTCCCTAAGCAGCTGATGGGAGGAGCTGGCCAAGGGCATGACAGAACAGGCTGGAATCACTCACATGCCAAGGCTCTGGGGCTTTGCCCCACATGGCCTAGGCAGTCCAGTTCCTCAGGGGGCAGAGAGACCCAGCCCTGCTACAGAAGAGGCGTCCAGGACAACCCATCTGCAGCCAGCCCAGGTCCGGGGTCTTACGTGCCTCCCACTGGGTCCTTGCCGCACGCACCCTGGGGGCACCGGGTTTGGGAGCACGCCCAGCGCCCGCCCGCTGCCGACTGTACACAAACACCTGGGAGCAAACACCGGGCGAGGCCCCCGTCCCTGCTGAAATTGGATTCCTCGCGCTATTTCAGGCTCCTCCGCCTCTCCAAACACTAGGGGAGAGGAGCCAGCTTCTATTCTGGGCCCAGGCCGGGCTGCACGGCCACGCTCATACCTTGGACTTTAATCTGGGCCTGGAGGCATTTCAACTGGCCAGCGGGGAGAGCGCACATGGCACCAAGCGCAATGCCGGGAGGCAAATATAGCACGGGCGGACAGAGCCAGCGCCTATAAAAAGCAGGAGCTTCCCCTGCTGAGCCGGCCGGATCTTGGAAAAACAACCTCGGCGGTCGGAGAGTTTTTACAGGTGATGCAATGAGGCGCGTGGGCTGGGGCACGCGGCGCCCGGCCAGGGGTGGGGGTATAAATACGACAGACACAAACCGCGCTGAAGAACGTGACTCGGGTTTCAAGTCAAGCACTGAAAAGTTAGGAAACGCCACAATTCACGCTTGGAAAACCTTCCTGTGGCCTCTCCCAAGGGCTGAGGGTCGGGCTTTGCCCTGCTCGGGTTTCTTTAACCCAGTTTTCTCTGGGCAGTCGCCTAGGTTTTTTGGCAAGGGAATGAACGGAGGAAGAACTCCCAGACGTGGGCTCCTTCCTGTGGTACATCACTGGCCTCTGCGGGCTCCCAGCAGGGTTGGCCACCCAGACCCACCTCACCGGTCTCGGCCGCTTGAGCTAACCGTTAACCAGCAGCAGTAGCACTGTTTGTGGACCAAAACTAGAGGGGGGCGAACCACTTTGCCGGTGGCGTCACCTCGCCCGTTCCCCCCTCTTCCGCCCTATCCCCTCCAAGTAGTCCTGTCCCAGGCCTGGCTAGTCCCCACCCTGGCTCCCCTGTCCCCTCCTGCTCCCCCCCCCCATTAGTCTCTGGCTCCATGGGTTCTCATCAGCCCCCATCTCCCTCCCACTCCTAGTCCAATCTGCCTCTCCCTGTCCCCTGGCCTCCCCCATGTTCCCCAGTTCCAGCCCCCCTCCCTGATCGTCATGTCCAATCTCAGTGCCTCTAGCTCCTAGTCCCAGCCAGTCCCAGTCCTCCCCCCAGGCACCGGCTCCTTAGAAGATCTGTCTCCCTCACCTCCTTCCTCCTGCCCCACGGTTTCCAGGCCCGACCTCCCCACTATTTCCCTCTCCCCCGCCCCAGGTGCAGGTAGGCCATACATACAGGAGGGGGGATCTACCCTGGGATGCAGGGTCTCCAGAACTCGTCGGAGGATCAGGGTGGCTAAGGAGCTGACCGGGAGTAGAGCGGTTGTGATCCCAGACTGCAGAACCAGGGCATCTCAGGCAGGAGCAGAGGGGTTATTTGACCTCCCTGTGCTCAGCGCGGGGGCCCCCAATTCAGGGAGTGGTAACCCTGCGAGGGCCCAGAGAAGAGCTCTGAGGACGAGGGAAGGGTTGGAAACCTGCTTTGCGGGGGGGCGCTCCAGCTACGGAGCTTAACACCGAGAGGCTCGGGGTGCCTTGGATCGGTCTGTGAGGACCGACACGGGGACCCAACATGCAGCAACGGCCCCGTCGGCCTAGCCAAGGAAGATCGGACGCAGTCCCACGGCTGGAAGCGGACGCTGGACGAATTCAGCCTGGGACGGCGACGTGCGTTTTGAACAGGAGGGCTAGGAACCACTGAGCCCCAGCTGAACCCTAGCTCGGCCTGAGCTGTTCCCAGGGCCACAGGGCCTCAGCGCCCCCCACCTCCCTCAGGCCCAGCGAAGAAGCTCAAAGCCTCACAGCGCATATGGCAACCCCAGAGCTCCTGCTAAGCAGCAGGGGCTGTGTGCGGGGGGTGAGGAATGCATGGAGGGGGGCTGTGAGCAGGAGGCGGGTGTATGGAGGGGGGCTGTGAGCAGGAGCAGGATGCACAGAGGGGGCTGTGAGCGGGAGCGGGGTGTATGGAGGGGACTGTGAGCAGGAGAGGGTGCATGGACGGGGATTCATGGAGGGGGCTGTGAGCGGGAGGAGGGTGCACGGAGGGGGCTGTGAGCGGGAGGGGGTTCATGGAGGGGGCTGTGAGCGGAAGGGGTACACCGAGGGGTCTGTGAGCGGGAGGAGGGTGCACGGAGGGGGCTGTGAGCGGGAGTGGGGAGTATGGAGGGGGCTGTGAGCAGAAGAGGGTGCATGGACGGGGTTCATGGAGGGGGCTGTGAGCGGGAAGTGGTACACAGAGGGGGCTGTGAGCGGGAGGGGGGTGCACGGAGGAGGGCTGTGGGTGGGAGGGGGACAGGAAAGGTTCTGTGCAGAGGTGAGTGCCATGCAAACCCAGAACCCTCCAGCACTGGCATGTTGCCAATGCCCCAGGAAGCTTCCGGCGGAGAGCCCGGGGGCCGGCAGCAAACCCCCTCATTCGGGTACTGCGCGGTGGCCCTGGCGCCGGGTCAGAAGCTCTTGGTCCCTTCCCCGCGTGCAGGGGATACTCACGGCAGGAACAGGTGTTCTCCTCGCTCTGCCCTGCCCCATGCACCGTCCCGGCAGCCCCTTGCCAGCCCCCTGGGCACCGGGACCCTGGGCACCGAGGGGAGTCCTGCCTCTTGGCGAAGGGTTCGTGCCCCACAGGGACAGCCCAGCTCCCGGCGTGGCAGCCCAGTGCCGCCGCTCCACGGGCTGCCCGGCTACAGGAAGGAGCAAACAGCAGCGATTTCCTTCCAAAATGTCAGCTGCCTCTCGCAGACCAAACAGCGAGCGCTGGGCTCCTGGCAGCTTCCTCCCTGCGCCGCAGCGAGCGCGCGACTGTGCGCAGATCCCAGCCACGCTCGCCGGGAGCGCCGGCGCGAGGCCGCGTGGGGCCGGCAGCGGCGCAAGCGTCTCGCTCAGCTGAGGACAGGTCCTAAAACCAGCGGGGCAGGTGCCCAGCCGCCAGCCGGCATTGGCACATGGGCGTTTCCGCGCCAGCCTGCGCCTGCTCTACCGCAGGACACAGCACCAAGGGGAGGAGGCTGATCGCAGGCCCATCCTCAGGGGGCATGTCACAAGCTGTCGTCCCCGGTGGCCCAGCACTCACAGCTGCATGGGTTTTATGGGGCCCGAAGTGCCCAGTGCCAGGAGACCTGCCCAAGGAACTGAAACCCCAGGGCCCAAAGTCTGCTGGGCAGGGGAGCAGAGGACAAGGGGGGGCATTTAACGAAAGGCGCAGAGCACACAGCACCCGTGGCTCCCCCCAGGACGCGGCTCCTGGGGTGACTCCGAGGAGGGGGCGGGGCAGGTCATGTGCCCACCCTGGAAGCTGGCTCCCTGCTATCTGGCCATGTGAAAATGTCTCTCTTTCTGCAGGGCCAAGCTGTACCTCCCGGTACTCCACTGCCCCCGCCCGGCCTGGCCCAGCCCGCCAGGCCTCCCCCGCTTCTCTGGGACCTTTTCATAGCCAGTGCTGGGGCCTGTGCTCCCTTCCCCAGAACCCTGTTCTTACCAATACAACACAGGGACGACAGTGGGGGGCAAGGAAGCAGCCCCAGACCTTACCCAGCTGCCCAGCAGTGAGCAGGCTGAGCCAGCGAGTGGGTGCCGGCTAGGGTTACCAGATGGCTTTCAAAAAAATACCGGACGCACATGATTGCGGGGGCGGGGGAACCGGCCGGTGGGGAGCAGGGCTGGCTGGGAGGGGGTCGGGGAGCAGGGCTGACCGGCGGAGATTGCGGGGGGGAACTGGCCGGCGGGGAGCGGGTCTGACCCGGGCGCACGCAGATCCCAGGGTGTGCCGCCCATCCCGCGCACGGTCCCAGCGGGGCGCACAGGAGAGTCCGGCCCCGGGGGATTCCATCCCACCCCGCCCGCCCCACCCCTCCTCTCTATTGTGTAGTTGCGTACTGCCTGGCTGGTAGACACATTCATGTGAGCGTGTCTACCAGCCAGGCAGTATGCAACTACGTACTGATACTCATGATAATAATAAAACTTACTTAATTAGAAAATACCGGACATTTTATAGGTCTGATATTTTCTCAATGTGTTTCCCGGACAGAACGCTCAAAAACCGGACTGTCCGGCTCAAAACCAGACACCTGGCAACCCTAAGGTTGGCCTCCATTTGAATATCATTTGTGCCCTCACTGCTTGGCACCATCTAATCACTAGCCGGGTCCCAGCTGTCCCTGTGCCGCCCAATGGGAGAGCCAGGGCCGCCGGGCTAGGAACGCTTTGGAAGCAGCTCCTGGCATGAAGGTCTGGGAGGTTGGGCTCATCATAGTTGCCTTACGCAGCTCGGGAAGGGCCCCTCCAGCCCACAGAGGGGCAGCCCTCGTGGGAGGGGAGGGCGGCGAGCAGAATGCTCACTAAGCTGCCAGGCCGACCCCAAGGATTTCAAATTCTCCAGACAGGCCCTACACAGACCTGGGTTCTTTTCTTATGTGGACAAAGCCATCTGGGTGGAGCCAGGCCCCCGAGATTTTCTTGGCACCCACCTGGCTACAATAGGGTTGCCAGATGGTTTCAGAAAAAATACCAAACAACAAAACACGGCAGGAAAAAGTTTGTTGAGGAGAGGAAAAAAAAAAAAAAAAAAGGCCCCCGAGAGTTGTTAAGAAAAAAACACCACCACCACCGTGGCCCCTTTAAAAACCGCGTGGTGAGGCCTTTTGGCCCTAAGAAACTGCCAGCGGCTGCCCGCCATCTTGACTCCCTGCGCTGAGCCGGACAGCTCCCCCAGTAAGCGCTAGGGTTGCCAGGCTGCCTCCGTATGGAGCCGGACAGTTCAGGATTTTCGCCTCCTGGCCAGGAAAACATCAGAAAGTACCCGACATTTTAGGTGTCCGGTATTTTCTGAATTTTTTTACTGGACAGGAGGAAAAATAACAGACTGTCCGGTTCAATACTGGACACCTGGCAACCTTAGGCTACAAACTGTCTTTCCCTTCAAACAGATTCCCACACAATCTCAGGATTCCAGACGCTTTAAGCTCCCCAGAAGAGCGGGCGAACCCAGCCAGAGCCATCGCAGGCAGGAGAGATTGGGATGTGAACTCCTCGCTGCCTGCCAGCCCTCCTTTTTGGAACCGGCTGTGTGGCTGGGGCGCTTCACGTCGGCCTGTGGTTTCCAGCGCGTTTGCTACAGGCGGAGCTGGCACCAGCTGTGCAGGAGTCACAGGCCGCTTCTGAAGGTTCGGCAGGCTGACAGGTTTTGTTCCGCTCTTGCAGAAGAGCGTGGCATTCGCCCTGCTGCAGCTGGGGACAAAGAACCCGCCGGCGGCCCCCTGACAGCCCTCGCTGGAACGTGGGTGCCAGGTGAGAGGGAAGGGGAACTTCGAGGCCTGCTCTGCACTCGCAGAAGAGAGACAGTGTCAGTTGTGGAAAGAAAATATTTCCTCTTGAGAATGAAGGCGAAGGGCCCAGCTACAGGCCGACCCTTTGAACCTCGACCGTCAGGAGTCGGCACCTCTGCTCGCGTCCTCAAGGGCTCGAGGCTCAGGCAAGGTCACCAGAGAGCCCCAAGAGAAACAAACCATCCAGCAGGGGGTGCTCTCCTCTCAGTCACTCGCAAAGCAAAGGTGGCCCACGGAGACGGAGAGGCGGCAGACACGCAGAAGCCGAGAGGTGCGCCTTCCAAGGACTTTTCACAAGAACCGGGGTGCTGTCAGCTCTGGTGCGGCTATCTAGCTGCCGCGCTCTGCCCCAGAGATGGCTGCATTTCAGAGGAGGGCAGTCCCTCGGTACACTCGGCGATGTGCTTAGGTATCTTTCAGGATGAACAATGCCATGGAAACTCCATCGTTCAGGCTCCAAATCTAGTCACACAGTCATTGCATTTGCAATATGTAACCCCACGTCCCCCGCTGACACCCACCACTCAGGGACCAAGCACTGGAATAAAGACTGGCTGCCTCTCAGAACTCACACTCTGCATACACGCCTCCCTAATCGCTTATCAGCCAAAAGCTACACAGGAGCAGAGGGGACTGGCTCCCTGCCTGAAATTTCTGAAGAGCCACGTAGGAATTGAAAGTTTACAGGCGAGACCCTGAACCAGCCTGGGGGCTGGTAGGTAAGGTCGCATGGGAAGCAAGCGGAAGAGGAAAAACAACTGAAGACAGCTGGCAGTTTTTCAAAGAGACATTATTAAAAGCACAAGAGCAAACACTTCTTATCTTTCCAAGGCAATGGAATAATGGCAAGAGACCACCCGGGATTAACCAGGAGATCTTGAATGATCTAAAAATCAAAACAGAGTCCCACAAAAAGTGGAAACGAAGTCAGGTAACAAAGGATGAATGCAAACAACCAACACAAGTGTGTAGGGGCAAAATTAGAAAGGCCAAGGCACAAAACGAGGTCAAACTAGCAAGAGACATAAAGGGTAACAAGAAAGCATTCTACTAATATATTAAAAGCAAGAGGAAGACCCAGGGCAGGACTGTTTCTAAATGAAGAGGGAAAAACAATAAACAGAAAATGTGGAAATGGCAGAGGTGCTTAATGACTTCCTTGTTTCGGTTTTCATTGAGATGATTGGTGGGCAGCAACCGAATGCCTAGCAGAGTGAATGCCAGAGAAAATGGGATAGGATCAGAAGCTAAACTAGAGCAAGAACAAGTTAAAAATGACAAGTTAGATGACTTCAAGTCACCAGGGCCTGATGAAACGCATCCTAGAATACTTAAGGAGCTGACTGAGGAAATATCTGAGCCATTTGCTATTATCTTTGAAAAGCCATGGAAGTCGGGAATGATTCCAGAAGACTGGAAAAGGGCAAATATAGTGCCCATCTAATAAAATGGGATATAAGGGCAACCCAGGAAATTACAGACCACTCATCTTAACTTCTGTATCAGGTCAGATAATGGAGCAAATAATTAAGGAATCCATCTCCAAACATCTGGAAGATAATACGGTGATAAGTAAGAGTCAGTCTGGATTTGTCAAGAACAAATTGCATCAGACCAATCTGGTAGCTTTCTTTGATAGGATAACAAGCCTTGTGGATAAGGGGAACGTGGTAGATGTGGTATAGCTAGATTTTAATACGGCATTTGACAGTCTCGCATGACCTTCTCGTTAATAAACTAAGGAAATACAACCAAGATAGAGCTACTATAAGGTGGGTGCATAACTGGTTGGATAACTTTCCAGAGAGTAGTTATCAATGGATCACAGCCATGCTGGAAGGGCATAACAAGTAGGGTTCTGCAGGGATCAGTTTTGGTACCAGTTCTGTTCAATATCTTCATCAATGATTCAGATAATGGAATAGAGCAGAGAAACTTTTTTTGGGTTGGGGGTAAAAATCAGTTGGGGGCCGCACCCAAATCAGAAGCAAAAACAAACAAGCAAACAAACAAAAAAACCCAAAAAACCCTAACTCCCTCTCCGACGTGGCCCCTGACTGAGAAGAAAGACCCTCCCCACATTCCCCTCACACACCAGAGCCTTGGAGGGGCTCAGGCTAGTAGATTTTGTGTTCTCCAGTCCCACAGGGGGATGGCGGGAGGGAAGGGGAGCTCCCCAATGCTGGGAGGGAGCTTCGAGCCTCAGGGGCCTGATCCAGGCAAGCTGGGGGCTGCATCTGGCCCCCAGGCCTTAGGTTTCCCACCCCGACATAGAGAGTGCCCTTGTAAAGTTTGCAGATGAAACCAAGCTGGGAGGGGTTGCAAGTGCTGTGGAGGATAGGGTGATAGAGCAAAATAATCTAGACAAACTGGAGAAATGATCGGAGGTAAACAGGATGAAATGCATTAAGGACAAAGGCAAAGTGCTCCGCTTAGGCCACGTCTACACTGGCAGATGTAAACTGCGGGTAGTTACAGCACTGCTCACAGAGCCCTGCAGGGAAACAGCTGTTGTGTGTCCACTCTGCTGCTTGTGACAGTAGAGCATGTCCACATTAGCAGCTTCTTCAACGCCACAGAGAGCAGTGCATTGTGGGAACTGTCCCACTGGGCAATAGGCCGCAGGGTGCTTTGGGAAGGGTCTGCACTGCAGCATGGGGCAGGCAGCGTCACATGATGCAGGTTTCCCAATCCCACTGCTCCATTGACAGCTGCTTTTCAACCGAAATCGGGAGGAGAGTGTGACAGGGAGTGTGTGTGTGTGTGTGTGTGAAGGGGGGGAGACAGTGTGTTTTGGGGGATGTCAGCATGATGTCTTGTAAGTTCAGACAGCGGCAGGGAAGTGCCCCTTCTGAGGCGGGGGAGGAGGAAACCCCCAACATCTCAGCCTCCTTTCCCGGCTCTTTGCCCAGCAATCTCTCTCTCTACACACGCACACAGACACACCTGCCTCTGTGCTCAACAGCACAAACATTCCATCCGGCTGGTTTGTTCTGTGCCCCAGAGCAAATCAGCCCCGCCTGCAGGCTGAGCCAAACAAAGCTCTCAAAGGGGATCTGCACAAGCCTGTAGGGTAGACCGAGGGCCAAACACAGAGTGGGAGGACTTGAGGGATTATGGGCCATCTCTGGAGGCCAGTCACAATGTAACAAATAAATCAAGTGTCCACGTTGGCCCCCCAGTGCTGTATCCAGAGAGCACAGCAAGCTCTACGCGTCTCATTGAGGTGGTTTACCTAGGGTGCAGTGTGACGTAGTGGGAGTCTGTCTGCTTTGTAACCCGGTGTCCCCACCTGGCTGTGCTGTGATGTGTGATTCCCACTGATACTCCACATGTGTATTGGCCCAGACACCTAGTCCCAGACTGAGCAGTTAAGAAGGCTCTTCCCAGGGAGAGAGACAAAGGAAGGGAGGAGGAGACGCCCACCTGGCTGGGGGGCAGGGCCTGGGAGCTGGGCAGTCTTGGCTGGGCAAACATGAAGAGAACAGACTAAGCCGAGTGCTGGGGGTTCAGGGGCAGGTGTACCCCTGCCCCAAGGGGCTGCCTGCCCCTGACTCCTATGTCCACATCACGCCTATGCTGTGCTGTATCTCTGAGAAGCAATAAACACTCCATATTCTACAGGCTGGCGGAGTCACATCTGGCTGCGGACGGGGGTACAGGGTCGGGGGGCTCCCCGAGGCGCCGTCACACGCAGCAACTGCAGAGTTAGTTCGCACTAAGTGCCTTGCCAGTGTGGACACCTCGGGAGTGACAGTGCTGGGAGTTGATTCACTGCGCAGTAATTTGCCAGTGTAGACTTGGCCATAGGAAGGAACAATCAGTTGCATGTATACAAAATGGGAAATGACTGCCTAGGAAGGAGTACTGAGGACAGGAATCTAGGGAGTCATAGTGGACAACAAACTAAATATGAGTCAACAATGTGACGCTGTTGCAAAAAAAGCAAACATCCTTCTATGGTGTATTAGCAGGAGTGTTGTGAGCAAGACACGAGAAGTCATTCTTCCGCTCTACTCTGTGCTGATTAGTCTTCAACGGGAGTATTGTGTCCAGTTCTGAGCACCACAATTCAGAAAAGATATGGAGACATCAGAGAAGGCCCAGAGAAGAGCGACAAAAACAAATAAAGGTCTAGAAAACATGAGGGAAGACTGAAAGAAGTAGGATTCTTAGTCTACAGAAAAGACGACTGAGAGGGGACATAGCAGCTTTCAAGTACCTAAAAGGGTGTTACAAGGAGGAGGGAGAAAAATTATTCTCCTTAACCTCTGATGACAGAACAAGGAGCAATGGATTTAAACTGCAGCAAGAGAGGCTTAGGTTGGACATTAGGAAAAAACATCCTAACTCTCCAGGTGGTGAAGCACCGGAATAAATTGCCTAGGGGAGGTTGTAGAATCTCCATCACTGGAGATATTTAAGAACCGGTTAGACAAACATCTGTCACGGATGGTCTAGATCAACATGCGGGCTACTCAACATGCGGGCTACTCAAACAGGGCTACTCAACACGCGGCCCGTTTGTTTGTGGCCCGCGGTGCGGTTTGGGTTGATATGTGTTTTAATAGTCAAATTCCTGGACTGTTGTGAAGCCAAAACAAAAAAATAGTCAATATAATGGTCTTCTGTTGCGATGCGTTTTAGTAGTTCAATTGCTGGACTGTCATTGCTCATTAAAAGTGCTGTCCTATGGGTGGAAATCGGGTAAATATTGCATTTTATTAATATCAGCAGAAGTGACTTAAATGGGGCCTGTGTGTTGTGCAGTCTGGCCTTAATCTTTGTATTCATGCCCGTCAGTGTGAAAGAAACTATTTGCATATATTTGCATGTATATGCAACCACACTAAAGTTGTGGCCCCCGGTATGTGCTGTGAGTATCATTGTGGGCCCCGGGGCTTACACAGTTCAGTAGCCGTGGTCTAGATGGCACTTGGTCCTGCCATGAATGCAGAGGACTGGACTTGACCTCTCAAGGTTCCTGCCATTTCTTTTATTTTCATTCATTGGCAGCATAAAACAACACTGCCCAAATCTCACCCAGGGCTGGTCTGCACATGAAAGCCAATCTGGAGCCAGGCACAGTGTGACGTAAAAGGGCTCAATCGTTCCTCTGTGTGGTTGCTTTTCCATATCACCTTAATCTGCTTCCAAAGCGGAGTTAATACTAGCTCTTAGGGAATAACACCCCTTAGGGAATAACACCCCATGTAGGCCGACTGTGGAGAGAATCCAAATGGCAGGAGAAAGAAGAGGAGAATAAGCTGTAAATCCTCGCAAAGAGCTTCTGATGGCGTGCTTCTTTACCCTTTGCAGGGCTAGTCTGATGCCTATGACTATAAAGAGATGTAGGAGCCATTTCCTGGCCTGGAAATCCAACTGCCCAGCCATGGTCACCCCAAAGCAAGGGATTAACCCATTACCTCCCAGAGTAACCCCCAAACAGCACTGCACATGCACATACACACTGATGGGAGAGGGCTGCGTTTTCTCAACCCTGCCTCTGTGCAGGGGGCAGCTAGAGGACCCCTCGAGGTCTCTTCTATGACTGCAAGTCTAAGTTTGCCTCACATGGGAGTGGAAACCTCTCCTTCCTCCAGAGTGGCTCGTGAGCACCAGGCATGTAATCAGATTCACCAATGTCAAGCAGGTGGAAAGCAGGAGCCAGGCCAAAATACAAGATTAGTTGCAAAAAGCGTGCACAGTAATGTTGGAGTTCTTTGTTCTGCTTTGCCGTTGGGTTACACTGGAGGGTTTTCGGGCTTCTCTTTGCAACCCCAAAGGAGGAGTAAGATAAAACAGCAGCAACAGAGGACGGTAAGCAGAGATTCTTACGGACTCACATAGGAGAGATGGGTCTTTGAGAAACACTCCAAGTACTGCAAGGCATGCCATACAATCGCAGGAGCCGGCCACCCTACGCAGCCTCCTCACAAACAAACCGGAAGCCGAACAGAAACAGCCATTCCCTGAACGAGAGAGCTTGGCCACTGTGTTTCCCGCAGGTACTTGGCAACCTCATCTGCACCAGCATGTTCCTCCAAAATGCCTGTCCTGGCAGCTCCGCAGAGCAGCGACGGTCGATCATGGCGGCTTAACTACCAGGCTGCCTAAACTACTTGACCTAGGAAAATGAGCCCCAAGGAGAGAGGGATGGAGACTTGTCCTAGGGCACATGGTGAGCTTGGTAGTAGAGCCGAGAGGAGAGCCCCGGAGTCCTGGCTCCTAGCCTGGAGCTCAGTTTTACAGCACATGTTTTCCATCTCATGAGACAAAGGGTGCGTTCATCCCAGGGCAGGGCTCAAACGTGCTTCTCAGCGGCCTAGGGCATCTTCTTGGAAGAGCAGCAGGAACCTGCTGCCACGCCCAGCGGGCTGCCCCAACCCGATGGCACCTCGGCTCTCCCAGGGAGAAGACCAGCGAGTGTTTCAGTGTGAACGCTGAGGAGCCCAACCCAGGGAGTGCCCAGGATCTTCCCAACCCTCGGTGTCCACTCTCTCGGCCCAAGGAGCCCTGGCATGCCAGCCCCACAGGGACAACCTGCAGCAACCAGCCACACCTGCTCCCCTACCCCGAAGCTGGACAGGTGGAGTGGGTGGTGTGGGGGCCTATGGCTGCCCCACTGCAGAGAGGGGCCTGGTGAGGACCGTCCACCCCCTTTGCAGGTCGGAGCCAGGAGCTGTTCCCGTCACCTCCCCGGGCATTGCACGTGGCTGGGACGCTCGTGCCAAGCAGCCACTGTCTGCAGGCCTCAAGCCAGACCCATCCTCAGAGGGACTGGCTACCCAGGGCTACCAAGGGACAGGAAAAGCAGGAGCCAGACATGCCTAGAGAGCAACCCGCACTCCCTGCAAGAGGGCGTTTAGCTCGCAGATGGGACGAGACAGGCTGCGCACACAGGGCCTGATTTCCCTCCCTCCTTTCGCCTTGAGAATCTCCCCACAGCTGCACCCGAGAGGCAGGGATCGGGCCCACGCCCTCGGTGCCCCATCCAGCCCAAGCAGCCAGGGGACTGGAGAGCTGCGCCGCAGGGGTCGTGTCGCTTTCGCTGCTGCTTTGGGAGGCACAGGGAGGGAGGAGTCCACAGAACAGCAGAGCCCCAGTCCCCCCCGCCGGCGCCTTGCCCAGCCCACGCCCTGCCCTGGTGCAGAGGAGCCGGCTGGCTGCACTGCCGGGGCCTGCGCACCCATGCATGCGGGCACTGGGTTCATTCCTTCAGAGGGGCACTGAGCAGTGCCCTGGGGGCTGCCCCGAGCCCCTGGCACGGGCATCTCAGAGCAGCTGTTCGGGGACGGGGGCAGTGGGGAAGGCTGGGCTGTTGGCTATGCTCTCGCAGGCCTAGCACCCTTCCCAGCTATTGCCCAGAACCCCAGCCCAGATGCCTTACACAGGAAGGGCCAGCCCGGGCCCCCACCCAGCTGCTGCCTGAAATTGTCCTATGAGCATAATGAACTGACTGCACTGGGCTCTGAAGGCCCCACAGGCTGGGACCGAGGGGCAGTCACCCACCGCACCGGCTCCCCCTCCCCTGGCCGCCAAGAGCACTGCAGTGGCAGCACGCAGCTCCCCTGGGCACCGGCTGCCAGGGCCCAAAGAAGGGCCCCCCAGGTGTGATGCTGCCCCTCACCCCAGCACCAGGCCTTTCCAGAAGGAATGCAGCGCAGCATCTCACTCCTGCCAATGCCCTCGCAGCCCTCCCCAGGGAGCAGAGCCGGGGGCTCGGCCGGGGGCTATCGCGGCCGTGCCCAGAGCCCCGGGGCAGGAGCAGCTCTCAGTAATCCAGCCGGGAGGACGGGAACAGGCGGCTTAGCAAGCCCTGGGGGAGCCTAATCTCTGCTACTAACGCCAGCACCCCCGCGGGGGATAAACCCAGACGCAGATTAGACAGGCCTTGGCAGCGCTTTAATAACGGCCTCACGGCCCCTGGGGCCACGCGGCCCAATTACCCTTGCTGCGGGGCAGGTGGGGGGGGAAGGGACAGATTTGACCCAGCTGGAGCCCACGAAGCAGGGACTCAGCTGCCTGCAGGCTCTGCCACAGCCCAGGGGATGCTCACAGCTGGCAGGAAGCCGCTCCAGCGGGGACAGGAACTCCTCGCCTCAGCCAGCTCCTCCCGTCCAGTCACTTCCCTTCTCATGAAGGGCCCAACAGACCATGCGCCCCGGGGCCCTCCCTGCAGCCAGGGAAGGGCTGAGGCCTCCCCCTCTTCCTGCAGCTAGGAGGGCCGCTCTTCTCTGCCCCGTCCCAACACACTGGATCAAACAAGGAGCCACATCACTGAGATCTTAATCTGGGGCAGAGATTCCTGGCCAGGCCTGGCCTCAAACTCCGTAAGGTAATCGCCTGGGAGAAAGCCTCTTGCTGAGCAAAACCCTCCCAGGTACAGAGCAAGGCTCGGCGCCGGCGTAGTACAAAACTCACTGCCCGCCACTCCCCCCGGACGCTCCACACAGCTGTTCTGGGGACAACAGCCAGCCTGCTGCCAGCATAAACCCTGCCAGGCACCACAGAGTGACGACCCTCCCAAAGGGACCCTCAACCTCGCGCATGACCCTAATGCCAGGCCTGGACGGTGGAGGAAAACCTTCAGGGCTCCAGAGACAGGGCTTCCGTTGCCCTAGTCGATCCCCAAAAGGGGTCCGGACTCTCCCCTGAACAGGCACAGCCAGAGGAGGGAATCCAGCCTACCCGGAGCTCGGCTGAGCTCCAAGGGGACCCCACCTTGGCTCTGCCTTTGCTAGTGCTGGGCAAGGCCCAGCCTCGACCAGCTGCCAGCGCGTCAACATCCACAGCCGCCTCCGGGCAGCCCAACCCTGAGCTGATGCTGAGGCAGGGCTGCAATCCGTCCCAGGGTTCAGCGCCTTCGGGTGGGGAATAGCCCTGCTTTGGCCTGGAGACACACTTCCGTTTCATCTGTTACGCTCTGGCACGCGCATACAAAGCGACCAACCCACGTCGCTGCCAAGCTAGGCCTGGACGGCCCAGTGGATTCAGCATCCCAGACCACTTTCTGTGCCCCCGTGGGGGGCTCTGGTCCCTCGTAGCCAGTGCCAATGGCTCGGGCAGGTCAGGTCACGAGTTCGACCCACCGGCCAGCCTGGAGCCTGGCTGAGGCTGGCTAGAACCAAGTGGGAAAAAGCTGGTGCTGTTTTCCGGCCGAGTCCTGCAAGTCAGCCATTTCCAGGGGCAGGGGAAGAAGCTTGCACCTTGGCCATCCACCCTCGCCTTGAGCAGGACCCCAGGAACGCTGCCCCGCTCACCAGTGGCCTGCTGGTGCCCACCCTGGTGCGGCGCAGGGGGCTTGGCCGCCACGCTCAGCTGCTGCCGTCCATACCCACCAGGCAGGGCAGGCTGCATCCTGACAGTCACAAACGCCTTCCATGCAACACCGTCCGATGGCTCTTCCCTCTTGTACACTCCCCGCACACCTGGCCCCTCCCTCCAAACGGGCCCAGCCACTTCCCATGAGGAGGTGGCACGAACAGGGTCAGGCTCCCCAAATCCTCGCCCTTCTCGCAACCCACACCAAGGATGTGCAGTCAGTCAGGGCTGACTCTGGGCAGATGCCAAGCGCCCTCGAGGCCCCTGGGAGCCAGTGGGAGCCGCAGGACTCTCAGCACACGGCTGGGCTAAGTGGTACTGGAGAGCCATAGCCTGGAGAGTAACCGCAGGACACAGCAAAGGGGTCCGGGGAGACTGATGACAAACCCCCAGCTCATCTCGCCAGCAGCAGCATGAGCCCCCTGCTCACCCGCAGGGCTGCGCAAGGCCAGGGAGCTCACAAGGGCTGCCTTAACCAGCCCACACCTCTGCCACGGGACATGGGTGAGCCGCCAGGCCTCTGCATTCACGCGGCTCGGCAGGTGGCCAGGCCACATGGCAATTGCTCTCCCCCTCCGGCGACCTGGCCTGAGGGACACACGGGGGCTCACCGGGAAGCGGGAAAGCTCAGTCTAAGTCATTTCAGGGAGGTTGGTTCACATCCAGAGGCGGGCACAACTCAGGCCTGGACCAGCAGGGGGAAGGGCCGGCCAACTGGGACTCGGGCTAGAACAGCAGGGGGAACTGCAAGTCAGGAGTAAGAGACAGGCAGGGTCAGAGCACTGCAGGACGGTGGGTATGGGGTGAAGGGCACCAGCGGGCGTGTGGGGAGCTGGGTTCCCACCTTCATGACACCTGGCACCAGACAGTTCTACCAGTCACTCATTTCAATCTGCAAAACATTACACACACACACAGAAAGTAGGGCTCATCCTTGCTAGCAGGGGGCAGCAGGGCCGGCCGGACAGACCGACACACCCAGCTCAGGTGGCAATCAGTCCATGACAGACACAGAAGAGCACTTACTTTAAAACGCCTATTGTGCGCACCACCCAGGGGTGAAAGTAATGTACGTGTCTTACAGGTACTGTCAGATCGCAAGCCCCCCACACCTGCCTGCTTTCACCTTTGCTCAACCCCTTGAGAAGGGCCAGCTCCTACAGCAGGTTTGTGCAGCACCCCAGGCAGCCACCGGACGCTCCCAAGCTGCAGGTCAGACACAGCAAGGCCGAGGGACGCTAGACCCTTAGCAATATCAGCCTCAGTAAAAGCAACCAGCTCTCCGTCTCGGGAGGGATTTCCATCTAAGAAGGATGCTCCAGCCTCTGGCAGAGTACAAACTGTGTTTTATCTTCACCCTCCACCAAACACAATTCGCAAAGACACGTCTTAAAGCACAGTTTCTACTGATGGGAAAAAGCCGAAACCCTTGTCAATGTTGCACGATTCACGGAATCGGTGTGGAAACTGGTGCCAGCAACCCCCTTCCGGGGACATTGATTTTAGTGCACTTGACACCCAGTTAGCTTACGCGGTTGCTCTCTTAAGCCAAATTAAGTGTGTCAGAGCCAGAAAATTAACAGCCAGAATGTGGGTGTTGTGCCCATATCACTACACTAGATTGTAATCCAGTTCAGTCAAATCAGTGCAAGCCGGGTGTCTCTATACGGCCTGAGTGACTCGCCAAAGGAAATCTGCCCCGGAAGCCTGGGCTACAACGTCTCCCAGACACTGCAGCTCAGCTCCATGGGGCACATTATGACGTTAGAAATGGAGTATTTTTACGGAAGAGCAGAGAAGCGAAGTCAGCTACACCACCCCTGTGCGCATCTGACACACAGTGGTGAGATCACAGCAAAGCCAGCCCGTCGGCTCGGGATCCCGGCGCCCACATTTCTCCAGGTCACACTGCCATGCTTTGCACCCCGGCGCACCGTGCGCCTCACAGAGGGGCTAGCGAGTCCACCAATGGGGTCCCTGCGGCGCAGAGACCTTCCCAGCACCACACAACGGGCCGACGGCAGGGCCAGCAATCCACCCAGCCCTGCTGACTCCCAGGCCGGCTCAGTCACGCCAGCCCTACGACAGGACACGGCTGCAGAGCCCAGCCTTGCGCAGGGTTCCCTTTGTCCAAAGGAAGTGACCACGCAGCCAGGGTCGCAGCCATGCTGGCATTCAGAAAGCAAGAGCTCTGTGCTGCAGATCCACTTCCCAGGGACACGAGACGGGCAAGCCACGCAGAGCTCCGGCACCAGCACCCAAGTTTGCCTGTTAATATTTTTTTGCTCCAGCCACTGAGCAGGGGCAGGGCAGCCTCCTCCCTCACTTGGAAGGGGAAATATCCCACGTTCCATGCTCTCCATAGAGCAACAGCTTGCTTAGGTGCCGATCAGCCAGCTAGGGGAACGATCCAGCCCACAAGGAGCTTTCTGAATCTTCCCGGGACCCAAACCAGGGCTTTTTGTCTCTTCTCTGCTGGCAGGGCCTTGACAGCAGCACGGGATAGCTGGTTCTGGCACCGAGCAGCAGTGTGGGCAAGCCAGGCTCTGGCATGCAAACACCCAGCTTGTCAGACGCTACAGAGCAGCCCAGCGAAAGGAATCCAGGGACAGGAATCAGGGGAAAGGCCTCACACAAACAGGCAGAGCCCAGCTCCGCTGAGATTTCTGTATGTTCTCCGCTCTTCTGGGCCCTGAATTTACTGCAGGAGATTTCGGCCTTACCCCATAGGATCCCGCCAACTCTGCCTGGGGAGAGAAACTACCTGGAAATCCAGCAAAGGGGTGGTCAGATCAGGAAGAGGAGGAAAGGACGGACTCTCCTCAAAGTTGAGATGGGCGAGGAATTTTGGATTTTACTAGCACTGGAATTTTTATTCCAGAAGAAATTCTGACATTTTGGGAGGGAAAACATTCAGGATTGAAAAGAAAAGGGGAAATCACAAACTTTTCTGCAAAACGAAATGTAACAGTTGTTTTGATTTGGAACCACAGAAATGTTTTGTTTTCAGTTCGCCATTTTTACTTTCACCATGTATTACAACATTAAATACAGTGTAATAGATTCCTAGTAGTAAGTATTATATAAACATCCAATTAACATTGCTACTTTAATATAAAAATCACGTTTCTAATATAAAAATCACAATGTTTCTAATATAAAAATCACAATGTTTCATTTGGATGTTTTCATTTCAATTGAAACATTCCCACAAAACGTTTTGGTTTCGACAAAACCGCATTTTCCAATGGAGAACTGGCGTGTACAAAATGGCCCCCCCCGCTTTAGATTTTACTTTATGGAGAGGCCACCCCCCAACCCCCCAAAAAATAATGAAATAAAAACCCATTGGCTGTTTGAGTCTAGTAAGCAGCCAATCCACCCCCACCCCAACCTCCACCCATGTACCAGACTCTCAGAGCAAGAGCAAACCGGGAGCTGGCCTTAGAGCAAGAACATTATTTGGTCCTACAACGTCACTGACCAAATCCTGGGGGAGGAGTCTCGGTCTATCGGCAACTAACCCGAATGCAGCTCCACACCCTTGCCAGGACTTGGGCCTTTCAGGACTGCTCTGCACGTACGGCTGATGTGCACCCCAGCAAACACAGGGAGCTGCTCCAAGCAGAGACCAAAAGGGGAGGTGGGGAAGGATCCTTGCCTGACCCAGGAAGGAACAACGGGAGATGGGGAAGGGACCTTGTCCGACCTGGGGAGTAGCCAGGTTTCAGCCAAGCCCAGTGCATTGCAAAGCCACCCCAAGTGTGGAGCTAACTTCCCTATGTCTCAACCCAACCCGGCCTCATCTGCAAGGAGTTTGGGGCCACTCTCAATTAAACCCTTCACAGAGCAAGAGCAGGTCAATGCACGGAATGGATCAGCAGCCCATGTGCCCTGTAAACTGGGCACTTGGACGGCCACCCAGGAGAGATTCAAATGCTGTCCCGCGGATGCTAGGTTTCCTGTTTCTACTGGTGGTGCACATTCGCACGTGCCTCGGTGCACACCAAAATTATTCCATGCATGGAAGGAATAGATTAGAGCAGTGTTTCTTATACATTTTAATATAGAGGAACACCAAACAATAGTTTGTTTTTTTAATGAGGAACACCAAAGACTTTTTGTTGCGAGAGAGAGGAGAGGAAAAAAAAAAGGTCACCTGCCCCTTTAAGGGCGGCCATTTTGAACTCTGTCGTTCTCCGCGGCACACCGGCGTGCCATGGAACACAGTTTAAGAAACACTGGGTTAGAGGTACAGTGCCGGCTGCCCAAGCCGCTCCAGACTACTGACCAGTAGGTCTGCTCCTTGCCTGAACCTCTGCACATCACAGCCTGCTGACACGTCTTTGCCAATAAACCCTAGAGACCTGCTCTGCCTGCAGGCGCTCAGCCACCACGGGTCAAAGGAGGCGCAATTGACTCCTTCGTTGCCCACACCAGTTTCACCCACACCCCCGCTGTTGGATGCACACCACGCCAGCTTTGGCATGTCCCTGAGGCCCTGCCAGGGCTGGGAACTGGAACCCTGGACGGCCTGGGAGCTGTGAAGGCGTCCTTGTGTGCACAACGTCTGGGATTTGGCACCATGCTCACAGGCCTGCCCTCTGTTGACGCTTTCTCTCGCCTGATCAAAAATGCGATGTCTTCATTTTTGCATGTCCCCCCAGGTCCCCCCGCTCCAGCCTCTCGCGCTCCCAACAGCAACCACACAACAGAAATCCACTGGGGCCAATGTTCAGCAAGCAGACCGGCCAGCAAGAATAGTTTGAACTCACCAGGACACTCTAAAGCAGGGCTACTCAACACACGGCCCGCGGTGCGGTTTGCATTTACATGGGGCTTAACACGCCGCCCGCGGGTGGGATCCTTTGAACATGGCCTCCACTGGGAACACGCTTCCACAACAGCGAGTCAATATAACGGTCTTCTGTTGAGATGTGTTTTAGTAGTTCAATTCCTGGACTGTCATTGCACAGTAAAAGTGCTGTTATATGGGTGGATATCGGGTACATGTTGCATTTTATAAATATCAGCAGAACTGACTTAAATGGGGCCTGCGTATTAGGTAGTCTGGCCTTAATCTTTGTATTCATGCCCGTCAGCATGAAAGAAACTATTTGCATATATTTGCATATATATTTGCATGAATACGCAGCCTCGCTTAAGTTGCAGCCCTCGGCATGTGCGGTGAGTATCATTGTGGCCCCCGGGGCTTCCAAAGTTGAGTAGCCCTGCTCTAAAGCTACAGCCTCCACCCTCAAACATCTCTGGCTTTCTGAAGCACTCCAGAAACCGATGCTCCACAGCCCTACTCTCTGTCGGGGTTTCTCCACCAGCGAGCTGTGACCACTAAAGCAAAGAAAACCTCCCCCCCGCACTCCACAACCTTTTAGGGGCAAGGTTTCTCTGTTACTTCCAGAAGCCCACTCCCAGACCCGTTCACTGGGCTGAGCGTTGTTAGCACGGGTCCGTTTTTTGCTCTGACTTTTAGCCTCCGAGGAGGGGAGTTGTGAAAAACTTTGGCGCAGACTAAGGAGTCGCCAGCCTGACATGACTGAGAAACTCTGATCCACGCGATAGCCAAGCTATGTCCAGCTCTGAGCCCACCAGCTGCTCCTGGGCAAACCACCTGCTTTATCAACCGAAAGAGAGATACTAGATGCCAAAGACCAAGCTTCACCCAGGTCTCACTGTGATTCATCTAGTTTCTGCAGCTATGTAACCAGACAGGGACCTTGGCTGTGAAACTGGGGAGCTTGCAACATCCCCACAGCTCTGACAAGGGCTGAGGAAGATATGAATCTCCACGGACTAGCTGGACCGCAGCCAGGCTGAGCAACGTGCCAAGAGTCAGGGTTGCACCAATGGTCTGACCCAGCCACACGGCAAACTAAATCGAGAGAGATGATTCAAGGCCCATCAAACAGGGGAAGAAGAGCGGATTAGTGTGACCCAAGCAGGCTCGGTGAAAGTGGAAAACTCGACGGCTCCTTGGAAGCCTGATGGGAAACGAACTGAGACCACACAGCCGTGCCCAACCCTGGCTGCCGACCAGGGATAAAGGCAGACACGTGCGTAAGAAAAGCCCCTGGAGAGCAGATTTGGGCTTTTAAAAATGGAGACTAAACTTAGAAATGTGCTGAGCAGAGCAGCCCGGGAAAATGCGACGCCCTAAGCCAGCACTGGTGTGATGAGCTGGGTGGCCTGCGGAGGCCTGGGGGCGGGGGGACTCATGCCAGACTCCGAACAGAGGAGAGCTGGAGAGACTGAGGCGGAGCGGTGCTGGGACCACACCGCCCTAGGGGAGACAGCCACAGCACAGGCCCTGGAGAAGGGGGGCTGGTTCCCAATATGGTGACAGCGCTAAAAAGCTGGGGGAATTTTGGCATTAGACTGACACCCTCCCGCACCTCCCCCCTGCCACTTGAGTTACCAGAAACGTGGGCTGCTTCTGCCCTCAGGACTCCCGTGAAAGGGGCTGGTGCCACAAGTCTGGCAACCGGACCCTGGGGGAGCAGGCACCCCCATTCTGCACTTCTGAAAGGCCCAAGTGACTAATGGGCTCCACACCACTGCGGGAGAGAAGCCCACTGAACTGCTGAAGCCGTGCCCAGCCCCGGCTGTGTTTCAGGAAATCACTCACCACCAGGAGCGACTCAGGAGCCATGGACACCCATTTTCAGCCTGGGAGGGGGTCTGTGACACACCCCAGGCAAGAATCCGCTCCCATCCCCCGCAAAGCTGAAGTGCACGCGTTTGTGCCCGGGAGGGGACAGACAGGAGAGTGCACACAGCACTTGGTTTTCACGTCAGTCACGGAGCCGGGAACCCACACGGGGGTCTCATGAGACCAGCAATCCCCCCCCCGATCACAGACACAGCCGTGTCGCAAACCACAGGGGCCATGTCACAACAGCAAGGAGGTAAGAAGCCGGAGCGAAAGCAGCGATTGCAAAACTTACCACCCGGCTGTTTAAATAAAGAACCAGCCGTGACCATGTTACAGCTGGACTAGGACATTCCAGTGCAAGAAGCTGCTACGGCCGGGTGGGAATCCAGCCTGCTGCGAAATGGGAAAACCTGGAGTCCGGACTGTCAGCGTCTGCAGCAGGGGAACCAACGACCATATTTTGTTTTGCAAGCAACAGGCGCTCCCGTCCCCTCTCTGGCGCAGCGAGATGGGCGGATTCGGCTTTATCAGCAGCTCAGCTCGCCCCTATCGGCCAGGAAGCTGTGTTCACATACGTGCCTCCCCCTGACGTTTCCCAACGCTGCAGGGAGAAGCAGCTGAAGACAGAGGTTCTGTCAACAAGCGGAGGTTACATGGCTAAAGGCATCCCTGCACCCAGCATGTCAGTTTCAGGCAGGCAGATCCGCTCAGGCCCTTCCACCAGACCTGCTGCTGCTGGTCAACCTCCCCCCCACTCCGCCCCTCTGCCAGCAGCAGGCTGCAGACCAAAGCCCCAGGGTTGGGAAACTTTCTCTAGCCACTGAGCGGCCCGAGAGCCCCACTCAGCTGCACAAAATTCCAGCTAACTCCTCCAGCTCAGGAGCAGCATTCAGCAGAGGGAGCTGAGGGGAGCAGGGACGTGCTGAGCCAGGCATCAGGAAAGCCCCCTGGGGAAGAGAGGCAGGAGAGGGCCAGGCGTACCCACCTCAGCCTCTGGGCAGTGACAGCCCCTCTCTTGCTGCACCCCGGAGGAGTTTTGCTCCTGTTGCTTAGTCGTTCCCGGAAGGAACGGAACCCTTCCCAGGAGACAGGAGCCGCTGGGCGTCCCTGGAGTCCAGCTCACTGAGCGTCTGGCATGTTTCTCTTCCCGGAGCGAAGGCCTGAGCCGCCGGGGCGGGGGAAGAGGGCTCTTGTCTCTGGGGTCCCTTCCAGTGACTCTCCTCCATTCCAGGAACCGCCCTGATGCTCAAGCTGCTTTCCCGATCCCCAGATGACGCTCGGCTTCAGCAAGGACCCCAGCAAGGGCATGGTCGGGGCACTGCAGGCAGCTCTAGCTCAGCAGGGTGGGAGCAGGCACAGCATCCAGATGGGACAGTGTTGCTCTTTGGAGGCCAGGAGCCGTGTGCCCCAAGGGCCCCACGTACTCTGCTTGGCTACAAGCCCAGCCCCAGCCCATCTGCTGAGCCTGCTGCCCCAGAGCGCTGGGAAGGGCAGGCTCCCGGGGCCACCAAGAGGTCAAAAGCAGCAGAAACCGGTCAGGGACAGGGGCTGGGCAGGCCTGAGCCCTGCCTGAACTTCCTGCTCTTGCCCATCTTGTGAACAGATCCCGGCCCCGCCAGGTTGCCTGGGGCTGCCAGCCAAAACCATCCAGAAAACAGCTTTCTGAATCAGCTGAGTGGATTTCCCCGCGTGTCTGCCTCACATTTCCTGCATCTCACGGCCCTGCCACAGGGAGCACCACCTGGGTCTTTCTAGAGACCGGAGGGTAACCCGCTGCACTTCTACAACCACCTCTTCACTTTGAGACCCTAAAACCCCAAAGCTCCCTCCTGTGGGGTTCTCAGAAGCTAGGGGGCCACATGAAATGCTGGGAGGTGCATGCACCCCAAGGCATCACACCAGTGCTTTCAAAACAAACACAGAAATACAATCACACCAAGCAGAGTGCGCCTGTAAAACTGAAGGCCCTAAAGAATTCAATGAGAATGAAACCAATGTGGGTCCTATAGACAAGCGTTTCTCAACCAGCGGTACGAGTACCCTTAGGGGTACTCGAGAGATGTCTGTGGGGTACGTCCACACAACTGAAATTTGGAGAAAACTGAATTTTTGTTTTAAGTTTTACTGTGCTTTGTTATTTTTGTACTTTTTTACACGCAAAAATTTCATCACCCGCCCAGCTACGATTAAGTTGTTTAAACAAATGTGTTGCAATGGTAGAAAACATTTTGTGTGTCTGAAAACTGGAGGTACTGGAGGTACTTATAATTTTTAAAGGGGTACTCTATAAAAAAAGGTTGAGAAACACTGCTCTAGAAATCACTCTACACCCTTACAGAATTTAGGGGAATGAGCTCATTTCTATCAGGTTCTCTCAAGTAGGGATGCTAGATATCGATTAATGTAATCATCATGTAACCACACCAAATCTTAGAGGTTAAACAATTATTTGGTAGTCACTGGGGGCAGGGCCGGCAGCCAGTGCGCTCCTGGCCCGACTCCCGGGGAGCCCCCTGCCACTCTGCACTGCTGCCTCTGTATCGGAGGCAGCAGCGTGGGGTAGCAGATGGGAGCCAGTCCACGAGGGGAGCTAGTTTAAAAACCGGCTCCCCACGCAGGGCAGCCACAGACCTCTTCCGCGGGGGGCCTGAGCTCCCCATGGACAGAGGCTGCGCTGGCATCCCACAGAGCAGCCTCCCCCCTGCGCTGCTGCCACTTGAACCTGGAGCAGCCCCTGCCTGCAATGTGCCTGGGCTCCCCACAGACAGAGGCTATTCCTGATGCCAGAGCAGCCCCTGTCCATAACAGGACCCCTATGGGGCTGGAGCAGCCTCCTGCCCATGACAGGTGGGGAGCTGTTCCAGCCTCAACCAGTTACTGGTTAACCGGAACCAATAAGCATCACCCGTTCAGCGTAATGCTCACCAGTTAACCTTTCACATCCCTACTTACAAGCCAATAAAAAATAGTGCCCTCAGTAAAAATGGAAATTTACAGATAGTTGAGAAGTTACTATATTGATTGTCATTAAATGATTGTCTCACACTCCCAAAATTTCCTGCAACTGTGAAAATTTCAAAATTGAGAAAAAAAATTAAAAAATGCTTTAAAATAAGCATCTATATTTCCTGCTGAAAACATAAAAAAAATCAGAATCCAGTTCCACCAAGCCTAGCTGTAAAGCTCTAGAAGAGTGTTTCTCAACCTTTTTTTTTATAAAGTAGCCCTTTTTCAAAAAAAAAAATTATAAGTACCCCCAGTACCTACAGTTTCCAGACATACAAAATGTTTTCTACCACTGCAACACATTTGTTTAAACAACTTCATCGTAGCCGGGCGGGTGATGAAATTTTTGGGTGTAAAAAGTACAAAAATAACAAAGCGCTGTAAAACTTAGAACAAAAATTCAGTTTTCTCCCAATTTCAGTTGTGTGGACGTACCCTCCGACTTCCCTCGAGTACCCCTAAGGGTACTCGTACCACTGGTTGAGAAACACTGCTCTGGAAGTCAGAGCGAGTTCTCCAGCAGGGTCCCATGTATCTGGGGAAACCTGGCTGCCGGCTGAATTCTGCAGGGACAATCCCCCGCCTGGATCGCTTCTGAAGCACATGCAAGTGCGAGGCACTCAAACCCAGTAATTTCTGCCCAGCTCGAAAGCCATTTCCAACTCAAACCTGCTTCTCAGCGGTACTCTGCCGCGCATAGCCACCAACTGCTGCCTCACACCTACACAGTGGTGAGTGCAGGGATTTTGCATACACTAGACAGTCGGGAAATCCCACGAGCAGACTTCACTGTGTATCTGGGGTCAAAGCTTCCCCGGCTCTTGGCAAGGCAGCTCCGTTGAGATATGGAAGCGAATCAAGTGCTGAGAACTACTAGACTCCATCTCCAGGCTGGCAGAGCAAACATCCCCCACAGTGCCCCAGGCACTGCTACCATGTCCTTCCTGCCATGCCGTCCGCTCCTGGGAGACTGTCACTTGCATTGGAAAGTGAGAGACTTTCCCATCACTCTTCACAACCAAACTGTGGGCATCCACTTTCCTGCAGGCGCTAAGCTGCTCCCGAAGGGAAAAACGGGGTAACCCCAGCTGATGCTACAGGGCTCCTGCTGCGTTCTGACGCCAGTGTCAGAGAGGTACGGATTCTGGTGCCGTGGCTGGAGGTCTGATGCCAAAGGCAGGGGGCTTTAAGGAGGGCTGGAGGAGAGGGCTTGTCGCAATACAAGCACTGGATGGAGATAGTCTTGTTGGGCATTGTGGCACCACCGGCTCCATTAGTGCCCCTTACACCTGGCCTCTGACTGACTGCAGGCCCTGCTGTTCCCTCGGCTATCGCGCAAGTCTGATCCCACTGCACAATTCCTCCAGCCTGCAGGCCACATCCCAAACCCGCCCTGGAAATGGCCTAGAATGCTGCTGGCCTGGCGGCAGGACAAGTTAGCCTGGAACAATGTTCCCTCTAATCTTGTCCATGTGGGGAATATTATTTGTTTATATGCACCGAGGCACGTGGGAACATGCACCACCACCAGAAACACACACCTCGCTGTGGGCGCCCTGCTAATCAGCTGGGTGGCACTGGAATCTCTCCTGCATCGCCACCCAGCTTACAGGGCACACTGCCTGGGCCACCAACTGCACAGCACCACAGGGACATGGAGTTTCCAAAGGGATGCGGCTTGTTGCCACCGTGCGAACACAGGCCAGCCAAGAGGCGTGAGCTATGCCATTGCAGCTTCTATGCAGAGACAAGCCCCAGGATGCTCTCCCTCCGCCTCACGGCACTTGAAGAGTGTATATGAACTCCAGGCCCCACAGCTCCCTGGCAGCAAACAGCCTTGGAGGGAAGAAAGATCTGGGGCTGGCTCCATCCTTCTCCATCCACACACACAGCCAAGTTGGCTCCCTCGCGGGTGATGCCAAGTGACATCTGAAACAGGGCCCAATATCCAGACCCCAAGGCGGAGCAAGGAATCCACCCTGTTCTCAATAGCACCATGAAAAGGGAAACGAAACCACACCAGGCAAATACCCGGCAGCCGAGTTCCAGTAGGGACTGAATCGGAAGAAGCCACCCAGCCAATCACTCACCGCAGCCAGGCTTTGCTGGGGGATCCTCTCAGGAGCGAGCCCACAGACAGAAAGCAAGGCCAGGCCACGCAGAGGCTGCTTTGCCCAGCAGCTCAGCTCACACAGCCTGAGGCTGAGCCAGGGTGCTGAGTGCCAATGCTGCGCATCAGCCCTGTGCTTCAAAAGCCGCTCCAAATGCCCTGGAAGCCGAGATTCTTCGCGCTCCTCTGGGGGCACTGGCCAGATTCCTCCACAAGCCGAATGGCCCCAAGGGAAGGGAGTGAAGAAAAGCCACGCTTTGAAAGCGAATGTTAGAATCTCCCGTGCTCCCACCCAGCCAGGCTGTCTGCTCCTCACACAGGAGTGCCCAGACAGGCCAAGCTCTTGCTGTCCTAGGGTTGAGTTTGAAGGGTTTGTATGTTAGGCTTTAGCAAAGAAAAACCCCAAAGTCTCTGAACATCAGACTGGGTCAGACCAAAGGCCCCTCTAGCCCAGTGTCCTGTCTGCCAACAATGGCGAGTGCCAGGTGCCCCTAGAGGGAATGAACAGAACAGGTAATCATTATGTGATCCCTCCCGTCGCTCATTCCTAGCTTCTGACAGAGGGTAGGGACACCCACCCTGCCCACCCTGGCTAATAGCCATTGATTGACCTATCCTCTGTGAATTTATCTAGTTCTTTTCTCTTGTTTTAACCCTGTTAAAGTCCTGGCCTTCACAACATCCTCTGGCAAGGAGTTCCACAGGTTGACTGTGTGTTGCATGAAGAAATACTTCCTTTTGTTTGTTTTAGACCTGCTACCTATTAATTTCATTTGATGACCCTAGTTCTTGTTAAAACAAAAGGAAAAAAGGAAAAAAATATGTAGCACTTTCGAGACTAACAAGATAGTTCATTAGGTGATGAGCTTTCGTGGGCCAGACCCACTTCTTGGATCTGGCCCATGAAAGCTCATCACCTAACTATCTTGTTAGTCTCTAAAGTGCTACATATTTTTTTCCTTTTGTTTTACCAAGGTCAGACTAAAATGGCTACCTCTCTATTCCTAGTTCTTGTGTTATGGAAACAAATAACTTTTCCTTATTCAGTTTCTCCACGCCAGTCATGGTTTTATAGCCCTCTGTCATACTCCCCCTTAGTCTCCTCTTTTCTAAAATGAAAAGTCCCAGTCTTTTTAATCTCTCCTCATATGGGAGCCATTCCTTATCATTTTAGTTTCCCTTTTCTGAACTTTGTCCGGTGCTAACATATCTTTTTTGAGATGAGGCAACCACATCTGTATACAGTATTCAAGATGTGATTGGAGGGCATACTATGGATTTATACAGAGACAATAAGACGTTCTCTATCTTATTCTCCATCCCCTTTTTTAATGATTCCTAACATTCTGTTTGCTTTTTTTGACTGCCACTGCACACCTAGTGGATGTTTTCAAGAGAACTATCCACAATGGTGCCAAGATCTCCCTCTTGAATCGTAATAGTTAATTTATACCATAGTATAGCTGGGATTATGTTTTCCAATGTGCATTACTTTGCATTTATCAACATTAGAATTCATTTGCCATTTTGTTGCCCAGTCTCCTAGTTTTGTGAAATCCTTTGGAAGCGCTTCACAGTCGGCTTTGGTCTTAACTCTCTTGGGCAGTTTTGTATCATCTGCAAATGTTGCCACCTCACTACTTACCCCTTTTCCCAGACACTTTGCTTCTAAGCAAAACAGCAACGTCTTTGTGCCAAGGTGCTCTGCTAAAGCAGACAGCTTTGTCACCAGAATCTCCCAGGCCTTCCTGTGCCGTCACCAAGTGCCCCCTTCCCCAGACAATTCTGACCCTGAGCTCCTCTGCAGGGCCTCAGCCTGTCCACATTTCAGTCCCTGTTAAAGACACCTCTGCCTTGCTGCAATAGTGAATCTCCTTGGTCTGTATGGGAGCTGCACGTAAACGGCCTGTCTGTGCCCCATGTCCACTGACCTTCGACATTCAGCTATCAGTCCCTTGGAGTAGGTGCAGTCCTTACATAGTTGGAAAGGTGCTGGCATGCAAGTGTTACTGCAAAGAAGGAACAGCCTAACTGTGGGGCCTTCCGCTGGACTTTGTAACTGGCCAGAACCCGAGTTTATCTCCCAAGACGCCACACCCCCCGCAAGCCAAGAGAGCTCTTAATACAGTCAGGGCAGCACAGCTTGGCCAGTAAGCTCAGATGCAAACAGCCCACCAGGCTGAAGCGGACGTGTAGGGCTACCCACAAGCCCTGGCGCAGCTCCCAGCTATGCTCCCAGAGCAGGGCGGCAAATGAAATAAGACCCCGCAGATTCCAGCCTGCTCTAACCACGTTACACAAAATGCAACATGGGTCAGAGCCCTGGAACAGGCATCCAGCTCAGTGCACCCCCCACCGTTTGGTACAGCCCTGGCACTGGTACTAAGCAAGACCCCAGCCTTGAAAGGGGCCAGAGTCTAGATTCAGCCCACACGGTCCTGAGGACTACCAGGCTAGGAACCAACCAGCAGACTAGACCTAGGTAATCCACCCTGCTATTCACACCCCCTGGGCTCCAAACAGTACATCTAGTGGTCTGGACAGAAACTCAGCATCCAAGAATTCCCAAATTCTACCCCTAGTCTGCCAATAATTCCCCGGGCAAGATCTCTTCTTCCTCACAAGTAACACAGGGATAGTCATGGAGCTTGTGATACTCTGTCTTTGTCTACCCTGGGATATCCACCACTGGGGGATTTGCACCATTGCCAACTCAATGTGCAACTTGCTGCCTTAGTCTGAAAGTGGAGTGAGCTGCCCTGGTGCAAATCACATGACACCAGTGAAAATCAAGTCTGCAAATACCAGGCAGGGGGCTGTTCTGCTGCAGCTGCAACAGGGAGTGCGTACCAGGCCTCGTTAGTGATTGCTCCCCGCCCACATTGGGAGGGTAGAAAGCGCTGCATGCAGATCACATCTGCCTTCCACAGCCAGAAGCCGTTTACAAACAGTCCCTGTCCCTAAGCCCTGCAGGTTTTTCTGCAGTGTCACTCTATCCACCATTACTGAATCTGAAACAAAACGTTAATGTTAAAAACCAAATAGAGAAGAAGGCAAAAGTCCCTTTGGCTCGTTTAAAAAAAATAAATAAATAAAAAAATAAAGTGAAAATTGCTTTGTCTGCAGTTGCTTGGGTGTCAGCTTTTCAACTGTCCTCAGCCCAGCTCTCAGGGTGACACACAACGTTAGGAACCAAACACCTGCATACGAAGAGACACATATGGGGGGAGTACCAAGGAGTATCGTGCTGCCTCCGTGTTTGTCTAGCACAGTGGACTCTGGGGCGCTATGATAATGCAAATAAATAGCAAAGCTCATGATAAACACCATGGCAGCAGGTACTGGAGGGCTGAGCTGTGGAGGGAAAAATCTACTTTCTCGCACCATACAACACGGAATGTCGAAGGAGGCAGCAGGTTGGATTCTCACTTCCACCCTCATGTTCTCCTCCAGGACAGGGACTCTGCCATGCCAACCAAGCCTACCTGGCCTATCATTCCCAGGCCAACACACCCCGCCTGCACTGAAGCAGGTTGGGGGAAGGGGACAGGCCAATATTTCAGACTAATGCCCTGCTACCCCCCAGCATGGTCTGGAGGTGATGGCCACAGGAGACCTGTCTTTCCACCCCACAGGGCTTAGCTAGGATAAGAGCAGAGGTTATAATTCTTGTCTTTTGGGACAGGACGTGCCTTTCAGTGCGAAACAGAGCTTGAGAACTGAATTAAGAAGTTTGTCTCTGTTCACACTATGCAGACATATTGCCGGCAGCAAGGTCCTGGTACTGACACTGCAAAAAACTACCTACAGCCTGCACCCAGGTTTGGGGGGTTTTACATGAGGTTTAGTGACACTGAGTTTCACAATGACCAAAATATTTACAAAAACGTTACTTCTCTTGGTTGATTTTTAACACTTCCTCCCCACCCCATCCTGGCTCATATAAGGCAGGTATATGAAGAAATCCCGTCTTCAAAGGGCAGGTACAAAACAACTATGCAACCAAGCTGCTGGTTTCACTTTGGTTTCTGGGCAATGTAACCCAGAGGCTGTTCATTTCAGAAGTGCACAATTCACTCCTATAACTGATCCCACGACTGGGCCTGAGCAGACAGATCCTTGCACCCATGCATAGTCCTGGTGAAGTCTATGGGGCTCCGCGTAGGTCCGATCACAGGATCAGGACTTTGACAACACAAAATAATAGTTTCGGCCTGCTTAAAGCAAAATTATGCCACATGGTGGTAAAAAGGCTTGTGCTTTGCCTGCTCCAGAGCTAACCCTGACCAGACCCCCTTGTGCAACACTGCAGCCACATGCACCCATCTCTCTTACATTGGACCAAATGCAGGTTTTGAACCAGGATACACATTGTGGGCTGGGGGGTAGGGGTGAGTCATTACCGACACAGCTATCCCAGTGCAATCCCTGGCTGCAATTATAACAGGAGAAAAGTACCAGTTGTACCAACATCGCATATGACCGTTCCCATACGGTAATAAGCTGAGAGGGGTAAACGCACCATCATCCTGGCAAAACCTCATCCACATGGAGGGGGCGTGCACTGCTTTAGATGCATCACGGTAGTTAAAGCAGTACTGTACATGGTCTTCATGGATGCAAGGCCTTACCCTAGCCCCATCATCACCTCCCACCCCTGGAGCTACCAAGAGTGGAAGCTGGTTTGTTCCCAAACTGCTCAGTTAGACATGGCTGGTGGGAGTGGCTTTCCTGCACCAGACACCCCTGGCTCTAGCCAAATCACAATGTACCCTGCGCACAATCACCAGGACCAGCACTTTGAATGACATCAAGAGACAAAAAGCAGCTGAGGCCAAGGTCTGCAGCAACTCCCCGGAGCAACAGAGAGGCGTACCCTGGAACCAGGCAGCCAGGCTGATACCAGGACAGTGTCAGTAAGAGGGGGGGCACTGCAAGAGACAAGAAGGATTCTATGCTAACCCTGGCTCCAGGAACACCATTCTCTTCAAGGTGTTAGGCAGGGAGAGGGCAGCACACCCTCTGTGTGGGAGGTAAATGTCCCACTCCCCAAGCCCGGTTCACAACCCAACCCCGAGAACTGGGGAGCCAAAGCAAAACACCTGCATTCACAGCCCAAGGTGCAGGCGGGAAAGAGGCAGCCACAGGTGAGAAAGGAATGGGGGTTTTGCCACCCCTTGACACAGCACCCCCAGTGTCACCGGCAGGGACCTGTGCCCTTCCTGACTCTCCTTTCCCCCAGCCACTTGGGATGACCCAGACTGGGCTTGTCTCACCCAGCAGCTTCTCAGTGTCTGTCAATGGCAGTCTGTCTGTATCTGTGTGCGTGTCTGTCAATGGTAGTCTGTGTGTGTGTCTGTCTGTCAGTCAGGGTGTGTGTCAGTGTCTGTCAATGGCAGTCTGTGTGTGTCTCTCAGTGTCCGTCTGTGTGTGTATGTGTGTGTGTGAATGGCAGTCCGTGTGTGTATGTGTCTGTCAATGGCCATCTGTCTGTGTGTGTCTTTCCGTATGTGCCTGTTGGTATCTGTCAATGGCAGTCTGTGTCTCTCTCTTTCTGTTGGTGTCTGTCAATGGCAGGGTGTATGTATCTGTCAGTGTCCATCAATGTCCATCTGTCTGTGTGCATGTCTGTCAATGGCAGTCTGTGTGTGGGGGTGTGTCTGTCTGTCTGGGTGTGTGTCAGTGTCTGTCAATGGCAGTCTATGTGTCCGTGTGTGTGTGTCAGTGTCTGTCAATGGCTGTGTGTGTGTGTGTGTCTGTCTGTCTGGGTGTGTGTCAGTGTCAATGGCTGTGTGTGTGTGTGTGTGTGTGTGTGTGTGTGTGTGTCTGTCTGTCTGGGTGTGTGTCAGTGTCTGTCAATGGCTGTGTGTGTGTGTGTGTCTGTCGTCTGTCTGGGTGTGTGTCAGTGTCTGTCAATGGCAGTCTGTGTGTGTGTGTGTGTGTCTGTGTCTGTGTGTTAGTGTCTGTCAATGGCCTTCTGTGTGTGTCTCTCAGTGTCCGTGTGTGTGTCTGTCAATGGCCGTCTGCGTGTCTGTCAATGGACGTCTGCGTGTGTCTGTCAGTGTCTGTCAATGGCCTCTGACTGTGTGCGTGTTTGTCAATGGCTGTCTGTGTTTGTGTGTGTCTGTGTGTCAGTGTCTGTCAATGGCCGTCTGCGTGTGTCTGTCGGTGTCTGTCAATGGCCATCTGTGTGTGTGTGTGTGTGTGTCAATGGCCATCTCTGTCTGTCTGTCTGTCTGTCAATGGCTGTCTGTGTGTCTCTCAGTGTCCGTGTGTGTGTCAGTCAATGGCTGTCTGCGTGTGTCTGTCAATGGCCTCTGACTCTGTGTGTGCGTTTGTCACTGGCAGTCTGTGTGTGTGTCAGTGTCTGTCAACGGCCGTCTATGTGTGTCTCAGCGTCCGTGTGTCAGTGTCTGTCAATGGCCATCTGTGTGTGTCTCAGTGTTCGTGTGTGTGTCTGTCAATGGCCGTCTGCGTGTGTCTGTCGGTGTCTGTCAATGGCCGTGTGTGTGTGTGTGTGTGTGTGTGTGTCAGTGTCTGTCAATGGCCATCTGTGTGTGTCTCTCAGTGTCCATGTGTGTGTCAGTCAATGGCTGTCTGCATGTGTCTGTGTTTGTCAATGGCTGTGTGTGTGTGTGTGTGTCAACGGCTGTCTGCATGTGTCTGTGTGTGTCAACGGCTGTCTGCGTGTGTCTGTCGGTGTCTGTCAATGGCCTCTGACTGTGTGTGTGTATCTGTGTGTCTGTCAATGGCCGTCTGTGTGTGTCTCAGTGTCCGTGTGTGTGTCTGTCAATGGCCTCTGACTGTGTGTGTGTCTGTCAGTCTGTGTGTCAATCAGGGTCGGTCTGTCTCTGTCCGTGTCCCAGCTGGCGCCTGCCTTTGGCTGCGGCCGCGGCTGCTCCCGAGCCCCCGGCCGGCCCTGCCACCGCCCCGCCCGGCGGCCGCGGCCGCTGCCCCGGCCCCCGAACCCCGCCACCTCGGACCCGGCCCCGCCCCCGAACCCCGCCACCTCGGACCCGGCCCCGCCCCGAACCCCGCCACCTCGGACCCGGCCCCGCCCTCCGAACCCCGCCACCTCGGAACCCCCGCCACCTCGGACCCGGCCCTGCCTCCGAACCCCGCCACCTCGGACCCGGCCCCGCCCTCCGAACCCCGCCACCTTGACCCGGCCTGGCCCCGCCCTCCGAACCCCGCCACCTCGGACCCGGCCCTCCGAACCCCGCCACCTCGGACCCGGCCCCGCCCTCCGAACCCCGCCACCTTGGACCCGGCCCGGCCCCGCCTCCGAACCCCGCCACCTCGGACCCGGCCCCGCCTCCGAACCCCGCCACCTTGGACCCGGCCTGGCCCGCCTCCGAACCCCGCCACCTTGGACCTGGCCCAGCCCCGCCTCCGAACCCCGCCACCTCGGACCCGGCCCCCCTTCCGAACCCCCGCCACCTTGGACCTGGCCCAGCCCCGCCTCTGAACCCCCGCCACCTTGGACCTGGCCCAGCCCCGCCCCTCTGAACCTCCGCCACCTTGGACCCAGCCCGCCCCTCCAAACCCCACCGCCACCTCGGACCCGGCCCGGCCCTGCCTGGCCCGCCACCTCCCCGGACCCTGCCTGGCCCATCATCACCACCCCCAAACTCCCCTGCCACATCTGACCGACTCAGCCCAGCACCACCCCTGAACCACAGAGCCCCCACCACCTCAGACCCAGACCCAGCTCCTCACTGGCTCCTGCTACTCCCCTGCAGCTCCCCACCCTGACCCCTGCTACCCCCTCCATTCCCCTTCCCAGCATCCCGGTACTGCCCCAGCTTGGACCCTCAGACCCAACCCTTACTACCCCCACACCAGCACCCAGTACTGCCCCGACCCAATGCCCATTATCACCCCGCAACACTCTATCCAGACCCAGTGCTGGATACCACTCCTCTAACCCCCGCATGGGCCCAGCACCCCGGTACCACCCCCCAGGCCCTGCATGGGCCCAGCACCCTGGTACTACTCCCCAGCTCCCGCATGGGCCCAGGACCCTGGTACCCCCAGCCCCTGCATGGGCCCAGCACTTCAGTACTGCCCCCAGACCCTGCATGGGCCCAGCACCCTGGTATTGCCCCATGGGCCCAGCACCCTGGTACAGCCCCCCCCAGCCGCCCCATGAGCCCAACACCCAGTACTGCTTCTCTGGCCCCACAATGGTCCAGTGCCAGGTACCACCCACCCAGAGACCCCTGTCACTGCCCTCTCAACCCAGCACCTGGTACCAACTTCCCCCCCGACACAGCCCCACACCCAGCACTTGGTTCTTCCCCAACGGATACCTTTTCTAGGGCCAATACCACACCTGGTACCACATATCCTGGACACCCTGCCCTGGCCCAGCCCAAGTGCAGAGCCACCCCCAAAACTCCCCACCCAGCCCCAGAACCAGCACCTGGTACCACTCCCTCTGGCTTCCCCAGGCCCCTTTACCTAGTAACACCTCCCCTCCCGCATGGACCCAGCACCTTGATAACTCCCATGGTTCTGTTTCCAGGCTCCCACCATCTCTCCCCCCACAGCCCTCTCCCTCCTGTACCCCACTGACCCATTGTACCCTAGGTCCCTGCCCTCCCATCAGCTCACTCTTCTTTCCTCCCTGCACCCTGCTGCAGCCTCCTCCCGCAGGCGCCCTTCCCTGCCCCACCTGAATTCCCCTGATTACCTGCCCCTATAGCCCCTATTGCACCCTCCTATTCCCAGTGCAGCCTCACATTCCTCCCTCCCTCCTCTGTCCCCACTTGCCGGCAGAGCAGTAGAGGCGACTTGCAGGGCGAATAGCAATGGGGCTTGTGCCTGATTTTGCCCCTCTGTGGGGCAGGGCAGGGCTCAACACATCCCTCAAAAATACAGCAGCTGCCTTTCCCTCTGGAGTTGGGTGCCAGCTCTTGTCTGCTTGGCTTGGCTTCCCCGCTGCGGGCAGCAGGAGAAGTTGGCTTGTGTGGCACCAGCGAGACCGAGGGGCCCACACCGCCATAGGAGCCCTGTGTGGGCACCATGGCAGCAGCAGGATCCTTGCACTAGCTAGCAGAGCTAAGAGGGCCCCCTGGCTGGCTCCTCCAGGGAGCTAGGGAAAAGAGTCTGAAAAGGAACCATGTAAAATCTAGGCTCCTGGGCCTTCTCTGTACAGCACAGACAGCCGTAGGAGGCCCACAGCCTTCCTGTTCAGTTCCCGTGCAAGTTTCACTTTCTCCTGGTGCTCAGCAAGAGCCCGGTTGTGATTCCTTGTGAGACCTGAGCAGCACATGGGCTTTGCACTGCCCAGAGCGAGCAGGGAGCCCTGTTACCCAAGGGCTGCGCCATCATCTCCTCCCCTCCGGAGAAGCTTGCCAGTGGCAGAGCCACAGACAGACACACACAGGCTCACAGTCTTCTCCTGCCTCTGCAGCTTTTGACAAAGGCAACCTTGCCTGTCCGGATCCGGTCCGATTGCTCTGGCAGAGATCCTCCCAGACTGGTGTTTCGACAAAATGGTTCCCCCAGTGCCCTTCACCCTCGGGAGGCGCTCCCTCCAATCACCCTCAAAGCTAGCTAGCTATTCGTCTTCCACCCCCTGCTCAAAACTCTCCATTTCTGGGATACAGACAACCATGGTCACATGGGTGCAGCAGCAGGAGGTGTGCAAACACTACCACTGCCCATAGGGCTGTGTATTTCCCCCCCGCCCCACTTGGTCTGGCTCTTGTCTATGCGCTCTTTGGACTACGTTTTGCTTCTGTGTGTGTACAGTGCCCGGCAGTGTGCAGTCTGGGCCCCAGACTAGGGCTCCGAATCACTGCGGGAAGACAGAACGATGACTAACCGGTTTTGGAACAATCGCCTGCGTGACAGGGTGCTCCCGCCAGCCAAACGCGAGGGAAACGTGCTTCCCGGATGGAGCGCGGCTTCTTTGGGATGCAGCACTAGTTGTGCCGAGGATGCGTAATGGGGAAGGGGAGGGGGAAGGGAACTCACTGCTAAGCCAATGCAGTAGCAGTGAGATCATCACCCCAAATCCTGGTGGTTTTCTGGCTTCCTTAAATCGGCTACAGGCCTTAATGTGCCAGCATTAGTTTGTTGCGGGGAGGGTGAGGGGTGGTTTCCAAATTTTGTGGTGTCGTATTCAGAGTTCAGCTGGATCTTTCCTGTTCAGAGATCATGGCTCACTCTCTTACCAGCATGGGCGGTGAGTGTTAGAGGCAGGGGAAGGCATTGCCTTTGCAAACTGCCAGGTGTGGGCCCGCCCATACTCTGCCGCCACAATGCCCCTTGCTTTAGCATGGCCCCCGGGCTGCCACCGGGCTTCAGCCAGGCTGAAGCTGTGGACACTGGGGCAGGCGCCCTGCCTGTGCATCAGGGCAGGAGACTGGGGATGCCCGCCAGTCACGTGCCGCATGCCCTCCACGTGCTCTGGGGCCATGTGTCGCCCTTCCTCCACGTGGTCTGGGGCCAGGGAGGCTCATGCAGGAGGCTGGAGACCTGCCCCTACAGTGAGGGCTTGCACGGGGGAGGGTGGAGGCATGCCCTGTGAGGGACTTTGCTACGGTGGGAAGCGGGGCATCAGGCAGATGGGGCGGGCTGGGGGATTGCCTCTCCTAGTCCTAGGCTCATGCTCATCGGGGTTCCCTGTAAGCCAGTGAGGGGAAACCTAGGCCAGTGAGTGGCCTCCTTCATCTCAGTGGGCCGCAAGGTTGTCGTAACCAAGACAGTCTCCTGGGATAGGGTAGTTTTGCTGACTGCGGCCTTCGGGCTACAGGTTGCTCACCACTGCTGTAAGCTGTGCACCTGAGCAGCTACTCAAGACAGATTCAAATGCCACCCTGCTGATTAGCAGAGCGCCCGCAGCTAGGTCTTTTATTTCCACCAGTGGTGCGCGTTCACTCATGCCTCGGTGCACATCAATACATTTATTCCGCACATATACAGAAACAATCAGCACATGGATGGAAAAGATTATAGGGACATTGCTCAGCACCCAGGCAGGCTGTGGAAGGAGTACCTTGGGGATTGAATTACATGGGAACCACCCTCCAGTACAAGAACAGTGACATTAAACAGGGAAACAATTAAAATTGACCAAAGGCAAAATCGTACACTTCCTGCAGCTCCCTGTATCTGCAGGATACCACTGCAGATTCCAATAGATTAGACGCACGTAAATAGAGCATCCCCAATTGCAGTAGTGAGGATATTGATTAGGAATGGAGAAATTGCCAAACTGGGTCAGACCAAAGGCCTGTCTAGTCTAGGGATGTGAAATCCCATTTAATTGGTTAACAGGTTAAGTGTAATGTTTAACCAGTTAACCGGTTAAAGGAGGGGCGGCCGGCGGGGCATTCCAGCCCTGGAGCAGCCCCCTTCTGCCAGCTGAGCCCAGACCGGAGCGGCACCCCCGCTGCTGACATGGGCTGCTCCGGCCAGGTTGGACTGTCCCCCGCCTGCAGCATGGAGCAGCTGTCTGCCCCGCCCTTGGCACGCTGCGCACATTACAGCTGCAATCAGGCGCATGGCGCCTGATTGCAGCTCTAAGGGGCGCCACGCGGCCCCAGGCACGTGGCGCCTGATGGCAACTCTAAGGGGCGCCGCGCGGCCGGGCGCCCGGCGCCCCTTACAGCTGCCATCAGGCGCCCCCCATAGGTTGGCGCCCCGAGCAGCTGCCTGGCTAGCCCCCCCCTTAATCCGGCCCTGCCCTCAACACAAGTTTTCATACCCCTGTAATGGTCCCTAGTCCTTACCATGCAGGGAATGACTGCTTGGAGAAGACCCAAAGCAAAGCGGAGCCCGGGGTACATTAAGTACACACGCGGCTGGATGCTGACCCAACGAGTTCGATGGTTTCATGCCTCGATGCAGAGTTGTGATAATAAAGCCTGGATGCCCCGAAGGCAGGTCACTGTAACTCCAGTAAGTCTGAGTCACCGTCAGTGGCTTGGTTTCCCTGCAGTGGGGTCAGAACTTCCTGCTGCATGAAGTGGGCCCTGTGTCATGGGAGGGGGGGAGGGGCAGGCAAGGGGCTTTGTCGGAAGGGAAAGCGAAGCCAGCAATCGTTCTGGCTGTTGTCGGCCCCCTGGGCTTCCCATTCCTTCCTGGGCCCCTGAGCCACAACGTGCATGGGGGGGGGCATTGCTGTGCTGCCCCCCACCCCGGTAAGCATGGAGCATCTCCACAGCGTGGACCCCACACAGCTAGGGGCAGGAGATGGAGAGCAGCTACTAACCCAAGGCCACAAGCTCCACTGAGAAACCAAACGTGCACCAGCCCTGCGCTGCCTTGGGGGGACAACCGGAGGGGGGCTTGCCTTCCCGTGTCTGTCACCCAGGGAGACAGGAGGATAATGGCCCAGAGCACAGGCGGCGGGGACCGAGGCAGGGGGAAGGCATGGCCCTCCCGAACTGCCTCACCTGACCCCATCCTGCTCCACTGGAGCCCCCCAGACCCACTCCCCGAGTCTGCCGCTGTGATGCCAGGGGCTGGGGCAGGCAAGTTGGCAGCTATGACCACTCTGGCCATGTAGCACTGAGGCTGGTGGCATGGCTGTGCGGGGGGAGGGAGGCCTTGTTGGCCAGGGGTGCATGCCTGGGCCATGCCTGTTGGCCGGTTGTCCAGACCTTCAGAGCTGGGGCAGGCAGTGGCTGCGCTGCCCGGCAGCTCTCCAGAGCCCCCAGACTGGGGAAGGCTGCAGCCTTGTCGCTTGCTGGCTCTCCAGGGCCACGGGAGACTCCCACTGGTTCTCCGGGGCTGGGACAGGCTGTGGCCGTGTGGACCCCCAGCTTCCCAGGCCTCCAGGGCCAGGGGTGGCTGGGGACACTACCATGGGGCAAGGAGGGTGCCAGGGCCTGCAGCCACATGGGGGAGGGGAGGCTGGGCAGGGGCCCACAGTAGCCAAAGTGTGTGGAGGGGGGGGGAAGCTTGGGCTCTGGTGGGCAAGGTGGGGGGGGGGCGCTTGCCTCTCCAAGTCATGGGGTCACCCACAGCCTGTGGTGCAGAGGAGGCAGCATTTGCTGAGCAGTTTCTGGATTCCTGTGGCCCGTGCCTTCCGCGACAGGAAGCAATACTCAGTGTGTTTGCTTCTGCTTCAGTGCTCTTGCTGGCCACATGGGATTTGCTGGGCTTTCACTTTCATTACCAGCCAGGGCTGCACCAGCCTGAGAACTCTGCTCAACTGAGCTTTCCAAGACCCATCTGCGGAGACTCACGCTCACAGGGACCAGACCTTTGACTCACACACAGCCCCATTGACGCCTGCCAGGAAATCCACTGGAGGGACGGGAGGGAAGATACTGTGCATGATAAGTATGGTGACCGTATTTTCTGAACCAAAATTAGGGACACGATAGCCACGCCCCCTGACTCCCGTTAGCCACATCCCCTGACCTCCATTAGCCACACCCACTTGCCACAAGAAGTCCCACCCCTGGAGGTAGTATTCCCAGGGTCAAGATGGACACATGACCTGAATTAAAGGGTGTCGTGACCCCCGCTAAGAACTCCTCCCACTGTCCTCTACCAATAGGTATGGGTTTGGGCCCCACAGAACCCCCTCATGCAACTATGCTGCAATTGCATTAACCCAACTTGCATTGCATTAACTGGGGGGAGGGGAGAGGCCGGGGTGCCTCTAGTTCAGTGGTTCTCAAACTTTTTGGCCTGTGAACCACCTGGCTCAATGTAAACCTTTCCACGAGCCACCAGTTGCTAATGGAAACTCACTGTTAATTACATAATTACGCCCGAGCCATTTTGCTAGTGCTGCAGCTAAGGGAGAATGGTTTAAATTATTAAACAAATTAAGCATTTTAACTTTCTCATGTTAGTTTATCAAACTTCATTTTAAATAAAGTAAAATATTGAATTTATGTCCAACACAAAATGTTTCCTTTATTTATGACAGAGGTAGGGAGCCTTTTTGGGTTGGGGGCCATTGACCCACAGAAAAATCAGTTGGGGACCACAAGTGAGAAGCAAAAAAACTCCAACCCCCCCCAACTCTCACTGATGTGACCCCTAAAACTGACACACCTCACTCCTCTGGAGCTCCAGTCCCACAGAGTGAGGGGAAGAGACAGGGAGGACTGAGGTTCAGGGCTCTCTATAGGCCAGATTTACTTTTCTGGGGTTCCAGAGTTAGTGGATTTTATGGACCCCCTTAGGCTCTGGGGTGGGGACAAAAATGAGGGGTTTGGTGTGAAGGGCAGGGCTGCCAGTGTGTGGGATAGGGATGGGGTGCAGGATCTGGGCGGAAGATGGGGTGCAGAAGGGGGAGAGGTTGCGAGTTCTGGGTGGGAGGCAGGGTGCAGAAGCAGGCTGAGGGTAGGGTTTCTGGCCAGGAGGTAGGGTACAGAAGGGGGCTGGGGGAGGGTGTCTGGCCAGGAGGGAAGGTGCAGGAGCAAGGGAGGGTGTTGGAGCAAGCTGGGGGTGCGGGGTCTTGGCAGGGGGAGGGAAATGAGTGAGGGGGATTGGGGTCTGGGGGTCTGGGCATCGGGGGGATGCTTTGTGCCCTCTTGCAGAAGGGAACGCCTCTGCACAGCATGCTGCTGCTCCCCCAGCGGGGTGGGAAGGGAGCTCAGCCCCCTCCCCCCCCCCCACACACACAGCAGGGATTAGCACCAGCTCCCTGCTCAGAGGGCACGGAGGGGTGAAGAAACCCTGACCTTCCCCGCCAGACCAGGCTCATTGCACCTGCCAAGCCCAAGCACGTCCCGCCCTGCAGTGCCTCAGCCGGGCTCCGCGCGGCCCCTGCCGGGTCTGAGGCAGCAGCTCCTAGGTGCAGAGGTCCAGGAGTGGCTCTGCTGGGTTTTGCCTTGGACCTGCCCCCCCGGCAGCAGTGGCCACTGTAACAAAGAACAAGCGGCCCAGAGGAGGAGGCAGCGTCGGCGTGGCCGGACCAGGGGCCCCATGAGGCAGTGGCAGTCCCACGGGGGGAGGGAGCCGCGCGGTGGTGGGGCAGTGTATAGCGTGGTGGCTGGAAACCACACACCACCGGAAGCCGGCCCGGCTGCCCGCTGGCAAAGTTCCAATGGAGCTTCCTAGGCTTTCTGGGCCGGGGGAGGAGGTTGCTGCACCTTGCAAGGAGCAATGGCACAGAGCCATTTCTTGGTTGCTTCTTCCCTGCAAGCCGGTGTCCCCATCAAGTAGTGAAATGTCCAGCAGGGCTTTCTGGGACATTTCACTACTTGATGAGGCACCGGGACAGAACATTTAAATTCAGGACAGTCCCGGAAAATTCAAGACGTCTGGTCAGCGTAACGATAAGCCATCTGGCCCCTGCTAGCCTAGCCCTGCTGGGGAACAGCTAACGAAAGCCCGCGTCTATCCTCAGCATGCCTGGACCCAGGGATCAGCTGAGTTAGTCCACAAGATCACGATGGGATCCCCCTCCAAAGAAGCAGCATGGCCTCTGGGCTTTGGCACCTTATGACTGGCACCTGGAGGAAGACATTTGGATACAAAACATCCGGGGGGAAGGGACCCTAACGGAGACAAAACGAGGCTGGTGCTTGCTTCACCGCCATGAAATGAAATAGACATTGGGAGGGCAAATGACCAGCTGCCCAGTTATTGCCAGCACTAGGGAAAAGCGGCCACATCTCCTTGCCAATGGTTGGAAGGCTTTCCGAGTGTCAGCAAAGGCCAGGACGGATGGGCTCCCCGATCCCTTAGTCTTTTCTAGCTGGTTTCCCCTGCATAGACACAAGTGCTCAGATCAGGTGCATTAGAGGCTTAATCTGTATTAAACAACATGTGATTTTAAACAGACAACACCGGCTGGTTTCCTGAACAGCAACATGTTGCACCAATAAACTTACAAGGCCAGACATAGCCCATGGAATGAGCACAGAATGGGACGCCTGTTCTAGACCCCTGGGCTGGCCACCTCATAACATGGAACAGCCCACAGGGGTCTCATCTAGGCTGGATATTAGGAAGAGCTATTTCCCTAGGAGGGGGGTGAAGCACTGGGAGGGGTTCCCTAGGGAAGGGGTGGAATCTCCATCCCTAGAGGTTTTTAAGTCCCAGCTTGACAAAGCCCTGGCTGGGATGATTGAGTTGGGCTTGGTCCTGCTTTGGGCAGGGGGCTGGACACGGCGACCTCCTGAGGTCTCTTCCAACCTTAGGAGTCTATGATCTGCCAATGCCCAAGAAGCAAGAAACCTTGGAGGTGGGGGGCTCTCAGCAGCTGATAAACTGGGTCCCCCCTTTCCAATGTGCCACTGTCCACATGGAGGAGAGCAACCTAACAGGCTTCAGCATTTGCTTCAGGCTGCCACGTGAAGGGACACCCCTGTTTTGGGGGCTCTTGCTCTGCCTCTGTGGAAGGCCCAAGCCATTTAGGGAGGGATAGTTCATGGCAAAAGCAGAAACGGGGAGACAGGCTGAGCACAAAGCCCAAGAGATCTTCAGGGCCAGTTACAATGCCAAGCTCGACTCGTGCCTTCCTTCCCCGCCCGCCGCCGGTATCTGCAGGGAATTGGTCACCGTGGGAGTGCCATCTTGCCTTCGCTATCCCCTGCTGAGTTATTTAGACAGGGCCTAATCCAGCCTGCAGTCCCACGCACCAAGGTGAAGGTAGCCAAGCTACAGAACAGCCACGCCGTGGCACTGGTGGCAGGGACGTGGAAGAGAGTGAGTGGGTGCTGGGGTTCCATAAGAACGGCCAGACTGGGTCGGACCAAAGGTCCATCTCGCCCAGGGTCCTGTCTGCCCACAGTGGCCAGTGCCAGATGCCCCCGAGGGAGTGAACAGAACAGGAATCATCAAGCGATCCCTCGCCTGTCCCCCATTCCCAGCCTCTGACAAGCCGAGGCTACAGACACCATTCCCACCCATCCTGGCTAATAGCCATTGATGGACCTAACCTCCAGGAATTTATCTCGTTCTTTTTTGAACCGTGTTAAAGTCCTGGTCTTCCGATTCCCCGGGCAGCCCCGGCTCGCCTCTGGGCCCTATCCCACATTGAAGGAGGCAGGACCTCACTCGCTTCTGCCCCCCTCCCAACGTCAGGGGTAGCCCTTGCCTCAGCGTTCCTCGTTGTCAGGGAAAGTCAGCCCTTCAGCCAAGCTGAGAAGACACAAGGACCACATCTGTGCGCAGGACCACTGTACTACAGGAGCCTGCTCATCTGCCCCCGTTGGGAGTGCACTGGGGAAAGGCGAGAGCGCTCCCGCTATGTCCCCGCAGCTGTAAGGATGTGTGTCGAGGGGCAGTGTGGGACAGGGAGACTGAAGCAGTCCAAACAAAAAGAGGCCTCCTGATATCACTCAAGGACTGTGCCTGGTAAACAAGATCTGTGTGAGAGTGGCAACCAGTGAACCATAAGTAGCGTGTCAGAGAGTAGGTGCACTGTCCTGCCCATCACTCCCATTGCGGGGCTTTCAGAGAGACTGTGTGAGGAAAGTTGGTGGAGAGGAAGCGCAGAAGGAAGCTACCCTGATGCTGGCCAGCTGAAAGAAGGAGGGAAGTGCCCCATCACAGCTGCCACCTCCACCGTCTCCTGGACCTGCACCTTCCTAAACCCAGAGAGGTGTCCTGACCAGCCTGGGCCTGGTGACACCACCCCCCTTGCCAGCTCTGGCCAAATTCCAAACACTGTGTGGGGCAGGAGACTGTCACACACACCCACTCCTTGCGTGGTCTTTTCTTTCTCCACCTGCTCTCTCCTCCCTCATTAGACAGAAAGAAAAAGGAGAATCTGGCTGAGCTGTAAACCTGTGACCAGAAAGTGGCAGCTAAAAGCAATGCCCTAACAGCCCATGCTGGTACGAGTTCGCCAGGTCTCAGGTGCAGCTGATCAGACCCTGCGCTGGGCCTGTGTTTCTACAGCAGAGAGGCTGAAAGTGAGAGCCAACACCAGAGAGAGAAGCTGCATTTTCTCTCTTTGCTGTTCTTTTCTCATTCTCTCCCCTCCTGCGCATGTTCCTCTTGTTTTCGTGGCTCACTTTCCTCCAGGACGTAACCAGCTTCCTCCAGGAACTGTGCAATCTCCCTTAGAACACCATCCTTACCACTGTGGATGTCCCCTCCCTATATGCAAACATTCCTCACGGGGCCAGCATCTCTGCCTGCCTCAAACACCCACCAGCACTCAGAAATCCCCCCAAACACGTCGCCAAAATCACTCATTTCACCTTTATCCATAGCTTTACATGTAATCACGAACGTTTTGTCCAAATCTTGGGGCAAGCCATTGGTTCTAGGCCAGCTCCCCAGTGCACCAACCTCTCTGTGAGGAAGAATTTCTGGACAAATGCACCACAAAACCACAAATACGTCAATGATATTTTCAGCCTCTGGACAGACGACTTACTGCCTCACAGATTTCCACAACTTCAGCCACCACCACCTTCCCTCAAATGCTTTTTAAAACAGGGGGTCTTAACCTTTTCCTTTCTGAGGCCCATCCCAACAGGTTATAAAAACGCCACAGCCCAGCTGTGCCACAACAACTAGTTTTCTGCATATAAAAGCCAGGGCTGGTGTTAGGGGCTTAGCAAACAAGGCAACTGCCTGGGACCCCAGTCCACAAGGTTCCCCACAAAGCTGTGTTGCTCAGGCTTAGATGTCAGCTCCAGGTCGCAGAGCTCAGAGCCCCGAACTTCAGCACCGTGTGAAAGAGCTTTGACTTTCTGCCCTGGACCCCAGCGAGTCTTACGCTGGCCCCTGCTTGTCAGACCCCCTGCTTGAGGCCCTCCCAGAGGGCCCCAAGACCCTGGTTGAGAACTGCCACCCTAAAACACCACTGCACCATCACCGACATTGTGGATGGCACATCAGCCTCAACAATGGAACCCTGGAGACAACTATATACAAGAAATGGGCAGATCACCAAACCTACCTTCTCAGCTCCAGTAATCAGCCCAGTCACACCAAGAAATCTGTTACCTACTGCCAGGCTCTCAGATACATTAACAGGAGTGTTGTGAGCAGGACACGAGAAGTCATTCTTCCGCTCTACTCTGCCTCAGTTGGAGTATTGTGTCCAGTTCTGGGCATCTCATTTCAAGTAAGATGTGGAGAAACTGGAGAAGGGCCAGAGAAGAGCAACAAAAATGATGAAAGGTCTAGAAAACACGAGCTATGAGGGAAGACTGAAAGAAATGGGCTTGTTTAGTTTAGAAAAGAGAAGACTGAGAGGGGACATGAGAGCTGTTTCCAAGTATCTAAAAGGGTGTTACAAGGAGGAGGAAGAAAAATTATTCTCCTTGGCCTCTGATGATAGGACAAGAAGCAATGGGCTTAAATTGCAGCAAGGGAGGTTTAGGTTGGACATTAGGAAAAGTTTCCTAACTGTCAGGGTGGTTAAACACTGGAATAAATTGCCTAGGGAGGTTGTAGAATCTCCATCATTGGAGATATTTAAGAGCAGGTTAGATATCTATCAGGGATGATCTAGACCAGGGCTACTCAACTTAGTAAGTCCCGAGGGCCACAATGATACTCACAGCACATGCCGAGGGCTGCAACTTAAATGTGGTTGCATATACATGCAAATATATATTCAAATATATGCAAATTGCTTCTTTCATACTGACGGGCAAGAATGCAAAGATTAAGGCAAGACTACACAACACGTAGGCCCCATTTAAGTCACTTCTGCTGATATTAATAGGATGCAATATTTACCCGATTTCCACCCATATAACTGCACTTTTAATGAGCAATGACAGTCCAGGAATTTAACTAGATAACATTATATTGGCGCGCTGTTGTGGAGCGTGTTCCCAGTGGAGGCATTGTTTAAAGGATCCCACCCGTGGGCTGCGGGTTGAGCCCGGTGTAAACCCAAACTGCAGCACGGGCCACAAACAAACGGGCCACGTGTTGAGTAGACTGATCTAGACAGTGCTTGGTCCTGCCGTGAGGGCAGGGGACTGGATTCGATGACCTCTCGAGGTCTCTTCCAGTTCTAGGATTCTACAATACCACAGAATATGCTCTGAGGAGCAAGTCCAGCATAGGCACCTTAAAACCACTTTCCCCTAACAAGGATGCTCCACCAGAGCCATAGGTCACATCATGGAACGAGCTACCCAAATGCCCTGAGAGAACCTGATTCTATACAGAAAAAGAACCCCCTTCCCCGCACACCCCAAGCTACCACTTCCCACCCTACTGTGAAACCCATACGAGGTATCATCAGACCCACACTCGAATGGGTCCGCATCCTGAAAGAAATCTTTCCTGAGCCCTTTCTTCTGGCCTTCAAGTCACCTCCACTTTACCACGCTCACCGCCTGCAGCAAGCTGCTCCCAGAGCAGGACGCACCAACGCAAAGCAGCATCAGACCCTCCCAGAGCAAGAAATGCAAGTCCTCCAGACATATTTGCACTGCTCCGATGCTCAACACCCCCCACAACACACCTCTCCAGATCCATGGGTCCTATACCTGCCCGTCACAACATGTGCTGTTCCCCACTCAGTGAAAGGTCTGCCTAGGTGAAGCCAAACAATTGCTATACTCATGAATGAACTCCCAGAGAAAATGATACAAGAAAAAACTCCCCCTCAGCTGTGGCTAAACATGCCTCACAAAGCGATCACTCCCGAACCAATCCATCAGTCCTTGTCTTCAGAGGAAACCCACGCAATACCTTCAAAAGATGAGCCCAAGGACTCAAATTCATAACTCTGCTAGACGCTAAAAATGGCTGGTTTTACAGCTCATTATAACAATTAGTAACCGACCTACTCTCCTTTGTCCCAGGACTGCAGAACTATTAATTGTCCACTTCACAGGAAGTGGTTTCTTGCAACATGTTACCCCTTATGCTTAACAATCTGTCCCTTCGTTAACAGCTGGGACATTCAAAGAAGTGCTGGGAATTCGAAAGCTTGTCTCTTCCATCAACAGAAGTTGAGCTAGTAAAAGAAATGACCAAATCCAGCCACCCTTCCCCCAACCCTGTCTCTCCTCGGCTTGTTTCATCTGTTAGGAAACGGGTTCAGACTTCACCAACAGCAACTGTAACAGCTGCCGCTTTGTTGTCTTTGTTTCCCCCCAAAAGGACAGTTCTTACCCTCGAAAAGACAGCAGGCCTGGCAGCCAGCGAGTTCTCAGCTTTCGGCAGAGCCCTCCCCAGCCCCTTTGGTGAAATATCGGGAAGGAGGCGGTGGCCGGAGAAATAGGCCTGTCGGGGTGTGTCTAGGCAAGTCCCTGAGGACACGCTTGTAGCTGTGTGCTCTCCTCGCTTGCCAACATGAGGCGCCTGGGGCTGGGGATGTGAATGGGTAACTGGGCAGCCCCCTGCCCACGGCCTGCTGCGGGTGAGGGCTGCTCCAGTCCCACCGGCCCCCACGTGGGGCTGCTGGGTCTCAGCCCACGCGGAACAGGAGCCGCAGCTGTAGGGTGGAGCAGCCCCTCCCCCGCCCATCCTCCAGCCCCCCCCGCCCATCCTCCCCTTTAACCGATTATCCAGTTAAACAGGATTTTACATCCCTACTTGGATTACACATGGCAGCCCAGACAGCACCCATCCCCAAGCACCGAGTCTGGCGTGCCACAGGTCTATTAACCACGGCCTGACCGTCTGCAAACATCTCTTCCCACGCTGCAGGGCCCAGCCCAGTCCACCGGCTTGAGGAATGTCTCAGAAAGGTGCCGCGGGCTCCCTTTCTGACCTTCTCCCCCGTAGCAGCTCAACGGGCAGGGCCAGCCTGTACCTGGGCCCCCGCAGAGAGAATGATTACCAGGTGGGCCAAGTGGAACATCCCCATCTGCTGCCTTCCTTCTACCCCCAAACTCTGGGAACACGAGGCGGGGCCGCAGCTGGCCCCTTTTCAGCCACCCCAGCACCACTTTTGTCCTTTCCAGGGGCACAGGCAGTAGCCACCCTGCCCCTGGGCATTGGACTTTGTCCTGCCTTTTACAAGAGGATAACCCAAGCCAGGGTGCTCACAGATCAGCCACCGGGCTCCCTGCCTGCTCAGTGCTGGCACTCAAGTGGCAGAGTCATTGGCCTTCAGCAGGCAACATGCCCAGAGCAGGGCCTGCTCCCCGGCCCCACACAGCCCCTACCCCCTTTCCGAAGGAGAATGGAGCTAAGCCCCTAGCCCCAAGAGGGCTGGTTTCTAGGACCATGGTGCCCCCAGGACTCCCATGCACAAAGAACCAGACTGGCAGCTCCAGTCTGACACACCAAACTCGACTGATTTTCAGTGGGTCCAAAGCAGCGCCGGAGAGCCAGAGGGCTGCATGTCACACGGCCAGCACCCTCGAGGAAGCCACTCCCTGTGCAGCACACTGGCTGCAAGGGGCTGCCGCAAGCCACTGCTTTGCCTCTCGCCCCTTGTGCCCACCCAGCGTGGGTGACATCTGCAGAGCAGCCTGCAAAGAACTAACGCCAAGGGCTGGTGAACTCGTGCCGCCTGCTTCTCCGGCTCCCAGCTAGCACCAGAAGCCATTTGGCACCGAGGAGTATGTCTACACTACAAAATCAGACATCTTCCTAAGTGGAGTTAGCTAACCGGGGTTAAAACAGCAGTGGACACAGCAGCCCTGCAGGGCACCTGGGTAGAACTGGTGTGTCTAAAGCGAGTTAATATGAGGTGCCATGCTCCCCACCCCCTGCGAATTAACCAGGGTTTGCTCCCCGTTCAGAACACAGCTGGTTTGGCAGCATAAACGTACCCTGGGTCAGACCCTTGTTCACGTTACTCTCCAATGCCAGCCCCACTGGCAGGTCAGATGGAGCTGGCGCTGGGGGCAGATCTGGCTTTGATTCCCAGCTCTGATGCCTTGCATCCCAGACCGGGAGGACCAGGGTGATGGCCCATCAGGGAAGAGCTTTTTTTTGTAACCCAGCCAGGAACACAGTGGTGCTGGTAGGCCCGGGTTGAGAGCTCTGCCCAGACTTCATTGGAAGCTGCCTCTGTCAGGTAACTCCCCCTGTGCCCCTCATTGTGGGGTCTAGGCACCGTGGGCAGGTTAAGACATGGGTTTAGGGGCGAACTGAGTCCTGCTTGGGGTACATAGATGAACAGCAGCCAAAACATGCACCCTGCCTTCCCTGTGACAACACCTTGACCTGCGTGTTAGTGACCCCATTAACATCAACATCTTTCTATTGACTCTCTGCACCCCAAACAAGATGTCCAAGGGCAGCCAGTAATAAGGGGAGAGCAGAAGCAGCCTCAGCCGAGGGTCGGCCAGTTCCAGCAAGAGCCTGCCGGCTGGCGAAGGAAGTCTGCCCAGCTCTCCTGCTGGTCCAGTTTCCATCCCCTCCTGCAGCAGCTCTGGGCAACGTCCCAAACATTCTCTCCCCCTTTGGAGGGGTGGTTGTTCGGATTTATTTTCCTTTTCCAAGAAAGAAACAGCAGCAGGGTGGGTGGCTGAGTATCACATGGCAGGTGGCACCGAGGGCAGGGTCAGCCCTGCCCAGAGCTCCCTTAAACTCCCACGGAAAAGCCCGGCCCAACCTTGAGAAATGAATATTTTGTTCACAGGCTGGAGCTCCCAAGGAGTCTCGGGCAGGCATTGCAGAGCTGAGGATGGCCGTCGATTCGTTGGGCTCTTCCGCCTCTTCTTCCCTGATTCTGGGGTTATTCTCAGCTCACGGTAATGGCTGGAAATGCCGATTCCGTCCGTTTCCACCAGAGAAGTCAACAGAAAACTCAATTCACCTCTGTCTCCAGAGGTAAGAAGGATACTCACACGCCAGCAAGTCACACCAAGCAAACAACCCTCCTTCCCAATAGAAAACCCACATGACCTTCCAGCAGTGCCACTTGGTCAGTGACTAAGCTAGCTGAGAAAGCCAAGGTCATTGTAACGTCTACACATCAGGGTCAACACGTCTGGTTGAGAAGTCCTTTGGTGGCCACCCGTTCTCTTATAACAGCCAGCACCGCCCAAACCCCGGGGGAAGTTGGGAAATGATCCATCGGGGTGAAAAGTGGGTTTTCCCCACTTTCAGTCACTTTTTCATCTTTGGTTCCAGGGGGAAAATGAGGGGAACGTAAAAAGGAGAAAGAAAACCCCCAAGCCAGAAACCTGGCCACAAAGCATGAACGTGTCTTGGAGGGTAGAAGTGTTGGGGTGGAAGGAGATGAACCAGAGAGGATGGCGACTCTTTGCGATGATGCCCCTTGGGCCAGCCCCTCGTCGGGCATAATTGGCACAGCCCTCCTGAAGTCAGCGAAGCTGCACTGATTAACCCCAGCTCAGGGTCCCATTCTCCAGCCCTAAAGGTCTTGCCTGCTGCAGTGGGATGCAGCTGCGTGTGAGGCTGGCATTTGGTCGGGGGATATTCCTTGGATCAGAGATAACAGCCAGGGTCACAGGGTGTATGATTGGGCTTTCCCCCTTTGCATTTGAGCTGAGCAAACTGTGTAACCACAGACAGACACACATACACTCACTGGCTCTTTGCACCTGCAAGCTTCTCTCAATATTTTCCCAAGCTGGAGACTGAGAGTCACCGGCCTTTGATTGCCGGCTGCCACAGTAGAATTCTTCCCAGCTTCTCTGGCAAAGACTCCTCTTACTACTGTCTAGATCAGAGGTCCCCAAACTTTTTTGGCCCCAGCCCGCCCTGCCCCCCAGCCCCTGTACCTGGAACTCCAGAGGCTGGTTGTGGGGCTGTGGTTGGAGCCAGGAGTTATGGTTGGGAGCAGCTGGAGCCAGGAGCTGTGGGCTGTGGCTGGGAATAGGCCCATGGTTGGTGCCAGAAGCTGGGAGCCACATCCAGGAGCCGAGCCATAGCCGGGAGCAGAGCTGGGCAACAGTGGGCAGCAGTGGCCAAGGCCAGGGTTGGACCTGTGGCCAGAGCAGAGCTGAAGGCAGGGTGGGGCTGGGCGGTGCTCTCTTCCCAACCCCCCAAAGTTCCTCTGCACCCTCTGATGGGGTGCACCCCCCAGTTTGGGGACCACTGATGTAGGTGTAGTACATTGTGTCCTGGCTCATCCCAGGACACTCCCCTCCTCCCGGTACAAGGTGCAGCACACAGAGCATGATTTCCTCGGGGGAGCTGCTGCAATAACACCACAGGGACCTCTGGATCGGGGCCATATGGGTGTGAGCAGTGTGCCGCAGGTTGCTGTGCCAAAGGAGCAGCCTGCCTTGCCATGTTGAGTTAAGGAAGCGCCATCGTCTTGCTTGAGTTGGCAGCATCCTGTGGCTTGCCCTGCGGAGCTCCAGCCCAGCTGCAGATGGGGGAGGTGCCGGGGTAATATGCCAAAGAAGTCTGTGGATTTCCTGACCTACCACTGCTCACCGCTCTGCCTGCGAGTCCCTGGAATGCAGCCTCAGGTGAACGAATACCCCTTCGCCGTGGTTGGAATGACTGCACTGTACTAGCCTGTCACGCTAATGAGAGTTTTTCATTACACTTTGCAGGCGCAGCTTTTAATGGAACGCAGGTTTGTCCTGGCAACAGCGGGGCACTCGAGTTCTGGGGGCCACAGAGGCAATTGTTGGGTAACAGGTTGGCAGGAAAAGGGATTTGTTAAACCGCAAAGGGCAGCTTCGAAAAGGTGGATATTTCCAAGCGACCTTTGCAGAACCCGGCCTAGAACTGCAAAGCGACCGGCACCTTCTGCGGCCGCTACAGGGGAGCTTCGCTTTTGCAGGATTCTTTGGCAACACTCAACAAGCGCCTGGCAGGGTAACCGGTGGCCCTCTGGAGCCGTGTCCAGCCCTGGGCCTGCGCACTGTGGTCTGTGCTGAGTTCCCTAGGACGTGAGGCGGTGCAGCATGTCTGGGCCGGGGAGGACGTGCGGGCTTTGTAATTGATTTCCTAGAAAATTGTCTCGCTGGCTCCTGCATTTGGAGTGTGAGCTTGAGGCTTTCATGCCCACCTTCCCCCTCTAATTACATGGTATTTGAGGAGTCTTAATTACCCTCCAGGGCTGGAAGCACCTATTTCGCCAGGAGATGAGAGACAGATGTTTCAGAGGAAACAAGGCGGGGTGATGCGGCTCCTTCTCGCTCATCTCCCTTCCCCCCTTGCCTGCAGCCTGTCATATCTCTGCTGGGATCCTTAGCACCATGCAGGGCTCTTCTCTGCCCCAAGCTCCCTTGGCTCTGGCCGCGGGATGCAGCATGGCCAGCTGGTGTTGTCACCGCACTGTCTCTGGAGCCGTTTGGGTTTCAGGAGGAGATGGAGGTTCTGCTTGGACCTCTGCCAACCCAGGCCCAGCTCTCTGCTTTTGGCTAACTTGGGCCAGAAGAAACCAGGGTTCTCTGACCGCCCCCTGCAGAACACAGGCCAGAAATCTTCTGGCAATTCAGCAGTTCCCAACCAGGGGGCTGGGACCATGCTGGGAGGCCATGGGCAGGTTTCAGCGGGTCTGCCAAGCAGGGCTGGTGTTTGACTCGCTTGGCCAAAGGGCAGAAAGCCAAAGCTTCGCCCACATGGGAACCAAATCTGGAGCCACTTAGCTTTGCGGGGCCCCTGTGCGGCATGGGGTCCCAGCCAATTGCCCTGCTTGATACCCCCAACACCGGGCCTGGCTTCAGGCAGCTGTTGTGGCACAACTGGGCCGGGAGTTTTTCTGGCCTGGTGGAAGGGGTGCTCTGGGAAAGGCTGGGCACCCCTAGGCAGACCAGCGGCTGCTGTGAGCCTAGGGTTGCCAGGTGTCCGGTTTTCTACCGGACAGTCCGGTATTTGCGCCCTCTGTCCGGTAGAAAAATTCTGAAAATACCGGACACGGCACATTGCACATGTCCGGTATTTTCTGAATTTCCAGCTGGGCGCCAGACGGAAGCCTGGACGGGACGGGGGAGCGACTGGGAGGCAGAGCCGCGATTGGCGCTGGGAGCCCTGTGGTCGCCTGCAAAAGCCGGGCGGGGCAGGACAAGGGCAGTGGCTGGAACTCCCAGCCACTCCCCCGCCTGGCTTCTGCACACGACCAGAGGCTCCCAGCGCCAATCGCCACCCTGCCTCCCAGCTGAGAGCCTCTGGTTGCGTGCAGAAGCCGGGCAGGGGGAGTGGCTCCCAGCCACTCCCCTCGCCCCCACCCAGCTTCTACTAGCAACTAGAGGGAGTGCCTGCCGGGGGCACGGCCTGTTGGACTCCGGCTGTGGCCAGTGGCTGCACCTCCCCCCGCCCCCCCAGCTCTGCTTCCCGCCCCTTCCTCCCGGCCAGCCCCGCGCCCCTGACCCCCGCCAGCCCCGCCTCCTGCCCCCTTCCTCCCAGCCAGCCCCACAGCTCCCTCCCTTGCCCCCACCAGCCCCGTCTCCCGCCCCTTCCTCCCGGCCAGCCCCACCCTCCCAGCCGGTCCCCGATCAAGAGTGTCCGGTATTTTGGGGGGGGTCTACCTGGTAACCCTATGTGAGCCCCATCGCTGAGGGAGGACGAAACGCTTCCCAGGGGGCGCAGGGCTGTGAGACCCCTGGCTACCACCTGCCCTTAGTGTGAGGGAGCCTGGTCTGTGCCCACCAGGGGCCGGTTCCATGGCACGCCCAGCCACGCGCAGCACAAACCCTGCCCTCACTGCCCACACGGGCACTGCTATCCCTCATGCCAGTCCTCCCAGCGCCCCCTCGGTGTCCACCCCTCGTCTGCTGGATGCTCACACGACGGCCAGGCCAGGAACCGTTACCCCATAGCTTGCTAGTGCCACCTAGACCTCAGCTCCGCTGGGCATGCAGCGCGTAGCTTTGTTTCTAGAGAAAGCAGGGCTAAGATCGTTGCACAGAGGACAGAGACGCGAAAGCTGGAAACCAAGGGTCACAGGTAAATCTAAATCACAGCATGTGTCCTCGAGCCCCATCTTAACTAGCCCCCGCAGGCCCTGCTCACCCGCAGGCCTTCGCAGTGTCTTTCAGCCAGGCTGGTGGGCCGGACATGCTCCTTTCACAAACCCCCATGTCCTTTGGGGGGTTCATTTGCATCCCAGGAGGTCCCCGGCTCAGCCAGCTGTTTCTGTTTTTTCCTGCAATTTATTGATTACTAGAAGACTTACCCGGCATGAGCTGGGGCCAGCCCAAGGCAGGGGGGGAGGGGGGGAGCATTGCAGGCCTCCCGCCAGCTTCTCCCTGAGGCCAGCCTGGGATGGGGGTGCTCAGCCTGGGGCACGGAGGGCTGGCCTCAGGCAGGGAGGGCAGCACAGCCCGTGGGGGTGTGCAGCTCACCTGCCAGCTTCACCCCAAGGCTGACCCAGGGTGGCTGTCAGGGTTGGCCTGGAGTGGTGAGGGTCATGCTGCCGGCCAGCAGCTGTTCCCCAGGGCTAGGGTGCTTGCTGCCCCCCTGTGGTTATTCCGGAGTATAACTGTCTCCACTATCACACCCCTCCCTTTCCCGTTTGATGTGAAACAGTCCTATTCTAGGCACATCCCATTGTCCTGGCACAACCAAACCCCGACTTTGCTTTAAGTTATGATAAGACGAAGCTGCACACTAGCACTCTTACATTTAGGAGGAGTTCTTGAACAAATGGACTCACAGATGGACAAATGGGGACACACACTCACACACACAAACTCTCTAAACTATATCGTAGAGAGCGTGGCCAGTTTCCCAGTTTTCGACTGGACTCTCCAGGCAAAAAAGAAACCTGACAGCGTCTGGTCAGATCTACTGACTGAACACCCAAAGTCTGGTGGCAGGAGGCACCAGGACATTACCCATGCCAGCCCCTACTCAGCCAAGGCCACCTCCAGCCTGAGCTCCCCGCTCTGGCTCCACAAGCAAGTCTTTCCTGAGCCGAGCAGGGAGGTGCGAGGGGGAGGGGAGACGTGGACAGGGGCAGGGAAGATCCCGGCACTCCTGCTGGAGTGTCCGGTTTTGTAGCAAATTGGCAACCCTGATTCATTAGCATTTTGCTCAGACTGTAAATGGCTGCTCACCGTGAACCAGCCAACACTCCACCTGCACATGAGCAGCCAGAGTGAGTGACGCATTTTGCCCCCTGCCCAAGGGTGCTGGAACAATTGGCAGAGAGGGGGTGCTAAGAACCATTGACCAAGCAGTACACTCTGTATGGTGGAAACCCCTCCAAGCCAGCATTTATGCCCCGGCCTGACCCGACCAAGGGGATCACCTTTTGGTGACATACGTTAACGCACAGCCCCAGAGCACACACTTGTTACTATACATCCAGAACTCCTCATGGATTTTCATGCACACCTCTCGCAGCGATTCTGATGACTGGGACAACACAGGCTCTCATCAGAGACCTTCCATGACACTCTTGGGTAAACTAGTACGTGGATCCTACACCCAGGGGAGAGCACCCCTGCAGATGTACTCTGGGCCCGCTGCCAGGCAGCACAAACTATAACTGGGCTCATAAAAGCATGAGGTAAGTTCATGGCTTATCCAATAGCTATTTCCCAAGATACTCGGGGACACAATCCATGCTCTGGGTGTCCCTGGGACCGGATGACAGGGGATGGATCACTCAATAAATTGCCCTTTTCCATTCGTTCCCGCTGAAGCACCTGGTACCTACTGCTGCTGGAGGACAGGACACTGGTCCAGATGGCCACTAGTCTGACCCAGTGCAGCTGTTGTGTCCTTGGGCCACACCCTTGCAGGCTTCTAGACCGAGATAAAGTCACCCTTTAATTAAATCCTCTCTGGTCGAGCTAAATGTGATCTTACCTCCTGGAGTAAGATACCAGCAGCGCTCACACCACTGCCAAATACAGAGGTAATAGAACCTCCCTGCTTCCGGCTCAATAGACCCTTCTTTATACAAGGGTTGCATGCGGGGGGCCGATCCAAATCCAAAGGCGTCTATTTTCCAGTTTCAGTCCAGATATGAATAAAGTCTGGCAACAGACACACTAGTGGGAACCCAGCGACTGATCTTACAAAATGCCCACTAGTCCAAATGGGCTGCCGTCATGGGAAAACGTCTCGGGGAGATGTCGGCACCGGCAAATCTGAACATGGGCCCCAACCACCAGACCCCGACCCAGGTCTCACCTGAGCTTCCTGCAACTCTCACCTTTCAGAGATGCTTGTCATGCAGTGTGACAGGAAAGCTCCAATCTGTTTCAGACAATCTGTAGACTGAGAGGGGCAGAATCAGCCAATATTCCAGCCCAGCTATGGTCCAGCTGCCAGTGCAACTTGCTTTCTGAGTAGGGATGGAAAATCCTGTTTAATTAGTTAATCACAAACAGAGGCTGCTCCCTGACCCTCCTCCTCCCCGCCGGGGTTGGAGCAGCCCCTTGCTCGTGGCAGGTAGGGGCTGCTCCAGCCCCCACTGGTTAACCATTCACGTCCCTGTTTCTGAGATGGTTCCACGTGTGGCCAGGTCCCTCCAGAGCTGCAGACAAACCGGCTGCACAGCATAGACCTGCCTCTGCTGTTTGGAATCCTGGAATGGGCCCTTCACAGTACCTGCCTGGCCAAACTGCATGGTTGCTTTCACGTGGGCACTCCCATGCCCCTCTCCCATACTCCACTGCCCCAATATTCCCCAGAACTTGGAGACCATCTCAGGGGCTGTACTCCCTGTGCCCTGGCCCGGCAGAGCTTCCCTCCAGTTTGCAAAGTCTGTGTGTCGCTTCCACAGGGCAGATCTCAGGCCTGCTTTCTGTCTCTCGGGCCTACACAGATGGAACCTCTTGAGAAAAGGCCATTTCCTGCAGCGTCTGCCTCTCATTAAACACGTCAGCAACTGTTTCTGTAGTCACTCACGCACCGCCTCGTCTGGAACCCCAGGAAACAACTTTGTGAGTTAGGATCCAAAGTGCCACAGGCAGTGACCGAGGGTCACCCTCAGCAGTTGTGGTGCTGTGCGTGTGAGGTGGCCGATGCAGCTGGGACCCTCAAGCTCACGTCACGCAGGCCCTCGGGCGACTCGCAGTCCTGCTGTGGGCTGGCTTTGGAGCAGCCATGCCAAAGTGAACGCAGCTGTTTCCTGGGCCATTGCCATCCCACAGATCAGCTGAGACTGGAACAGATTCTGCACCTTGCTGTGTTCTTCCCTTTTAACAACCTTTACAAAGACCCAAGGCAGATCCTGCCTCGTAGAGCACAGGTAGGATGCGGTGTGCAGTATCGGGGACTCCCATGCACATTGTGGGCAAGCACAGGAGCGTAACAAACACGCGCAGGTTCATTGCACAAAGTGCACTGGCACAGCCGTGGAGCATGCACCACCAGGTTGTTGTGTGCACAAGGACAGAGGGCTGCGCCGTGCACCATGGGAGGCCATGGGAGTGTGGTTGGGGTGCTAGGGAATGTGCAGGCTCTCTGCGTGCACCAGAGGGGTGTCTGTGTGCCTGGCTTCTACCTACTCCAAAGAAAGGAGATGCCCAGGCGTGTGGGGGGAAGAACATGCCAGATCAGGTTGGGGAGCTGTGAGCTGGTGCTTCCAGATTCCATGTATCTGGCGGCAAAAGATTCCTTCAGGGGAAACTGAAATCGGCCTGGTTGTTCCGAAAGCTACATTGAAAGCTGGAGGTACCAAGGCCGTGGGCAACTGGTGAATACAGAAAACAGACTGATAGCTGGGGGGAGAAAGGGGCTCGTGGGGGACCCTGGGAGCTGAGACATGGTGAATTCCAACTGGAAATAGGCCCTTGTGTTATTAGAGCGGGGGGGGGGGGGATGCAGAAAGACGGTTCATCTGAGGGTGGAACCAAACTGGTCCTACCAGGCTCACACCCATGGGAGGGAAGGGGCTGAGTGCGGGGGCGAGGGGGGAGACAGTCAGACCTGCCCTGCTGCATTGCTGGAACTCCAACCAGTCTAATCCTTTGCTCTACATGCCACGTCTCTCATATGCTTTGCTCTGCAAAGCACAGGGTCGCTTGGCTTCGGGAGGGGGAGATAAACCTCACGCTGATCTGAGCTGAACCAACCAGGAGGAAGCTGTGGCTGAGAACCTGCCGGTGCCAGTTTGGGTTCAAGCTGTGCCCCCACCCTGATAGTGTGACACACACCTGCCTGTTTGTTACAGCTCCTGCCAGGGATTGTTAGTTGTAGCAGCTCATGCTGGAGGTCCTGGGTTCAACCCCAGTGTGGCAGCAGCAGCAAGATCCATGGTTATATTCCGGCAGGAGAACTGCAAAGAGCCATTTACAAACTAGATAGAATGTGGGTTCAGAAATGAGGGGACTCCTGGGGTCCATGAGAGAAGCTGCCTGGTCCCAGACCACTCCTGTTTGCAGTGCAATAGCCTCCCGCTATGTATGAACCAAACAGCAAACTCCCAAGAGGGTTGCACACTGAGTAGCATGGTGTTCACACCCTTTGTGAGATGCCTGCCCCCTTTCTGGGCACACCACTGGCCCCAGGAGACCATGGGGCCTGTGCATGCACAGCATGTCTACACCCCGGGACAAGGAAGAAATAAATGAGTGACGTATCCAACAGCCCGACTGGCTTCCTTCACAGCCTGAAAACAAGGAGTAAAAGAACTTCAGACAGAACAAAGGCTGATGTCTGTTGAGGGATCACACACCCAGGCCTGGAACTCCTGCCCGTCCCCTGTCCCTGCATTGTGTTCAGAGCCTTGTGCACAGGGAGGACCAGAGCACGGCAGGAATTAACTTGTCTGGCTGTCTTCATCGCTTTCTAAAGTAATTTCACCAAGAGCAGGTGCCCCCACGTCCCATCACACTGTGCATTCCTCACCTCACCATGGAGTCAATGCTCCTCCAAGCCCTACATGCAGTCTCAAGACCAGACCCCGACCCCATAGCAGACCACGGCAGGTACAGCTGGATGGGAGATGGGCGGCGGTGCCGGGGCACAGCCTGGCTGGGGTGAGAAAGAGCTGGCCCACACACCGAGGTGAGGAATAGAGCTGGCCAGAAAACATGCAGATGGAAAAGGGGCTAATTTGTTGAAAAAGGAATTTCCACCGGCAATGTCGGTTTTCAACACATGGGGATGGGAGGGGAGTTGCTGCAAAACGAGAACATTTTCAATGTTCAGCAATCGATAAACCAGAAAGATTTCAGAGGGCTGGGGAAGCTGCTCATCTGATCGGCTGAAAATGTTTTGGATTTTGGCTGCTGAACATGAAGACAAGAATGGGGTCGGTGTGGCCATGTAAACCTGAAAAAAAAATGGGTGAAGACGGAAACGTTTCGGTATTTTTGTCTGATAAAAATCCGAAAACCAAATGAAACTTTTCCGCTTTGGTTCCAGGAAGAAGCCACCAAGAGAGGAGGAGACAGAAACTCCCTCACGCAGCTGCAGAACAGGGACCATGGCAGGTAGTAACCAGCACCAGCTGATGCATAAAGGAAACCCACCTAGATCCGAAAGACGGGCCCGAAACACTGGCCTGATTTCTAGTCCCATCAAATCAAGGGGCGCTTGCAGGTGCTTCTGGGGCTTAAATATGGCTTGTAGGCCCCTGGGTTTGTAAAGGTCCCCCGTCGCAGAAGGGATAAGTAATGCGTTCCCGTGCCCCAGGTTGGAACGCACTGTGCCCCGGGCAGGGAACGCACAAGGCTGGCTGTTGCCATGAATTAACACATTTGATGTATTTGTTCCCTCTTTGACGGGAGCCAGCGGTTACCATGGTAACCCCCCGGCTGCCGCTTTCCCCTCAGAGGCCTGCTTTTGCGCAAGCCGGGCTGGTAAACACGGCAGAAGAGGGGTCAGCCTGGTTCATTGGCACGGGCTGGAGCGGCCGCCCGCCCACCCGACCGGGGCCGGAGTGCTGGCTGGTGCAGGCGATGGCTCAGGCGCTGGGGGCCTGCTGCGGGACAGGAAGCTCCCCTCGGGCTCATCTTGGGTTAAGCCCCTGCCTCTCCCTGGCTGGTCGAAGGGGCTGCAAGAGTCCAGGGGCAAGGCTCTGTGCCATGCTGCATTCAGTGTCCTTTTTCCTGGGGGACATTAAGAGAGAGAGACAGGCAGCTTCAACAGCACCCCAGAAATCCCAGTGTGAACTGCTCAGTCTACCCCCAGCCCCACCTGCCCTGAGGGATCCCAGGGGACAGGCCTACAAATCTTGAAATATTTAAGAAATCATCCAGGGGAATTTCTCTGTCTTCGTTCTCTGGTGTCTGAGCCTTTCGGCTCATGCTTGGGTCATGGCCGGCAGCCTTCCCTCCGCAGCCACGAGGGTGAGAAATTCAGCTAGGGCAGCACTGGGGGTTTGTGATTCTCCCCCCGTGCTGCCCATGTCAGTCACTGAAATCAGAAAAACATCAGGGAAGGTGAGACAGGGGACAGACAAACCAGAGAATGGACCATCCCAGGCCGGGAGGAACCAGGGGAGTTGCTGTCAGGGTGTGAGTGCATAAGTGTTATAATGCCAACAGGCAGAATCGAACCTGGGACCCCTGGAGCTTAGTGTACGAGTGTCTACCGGAGGAGCTAAAAGCCAGCTGGTGCTCAGCGAAGGCTGTAGCACAAACTCCTTATTCTCTCTATCAGTGGTTGCAGTGCCACTGGATGGGACAGTGAACCACACTCAGTAGGTGTATGGTTATAGCTTCCCCAGGTCTTTCAGCACTGATTAATTCAGCTAGAGCCAGGCTTTGCCACCTGTGCCCATGTGGAATCATTCCGTAGGCCTGGAGCTGCTGCCATAGGTGTAGCTGAATCTGACTGTGGACAAGACACCACATGGTTTATGGATAAGGAGAACATCCAGGCCTAGAACAGTTAAACATTGTGGAAGGGCTATTACACCTCTCCAAGGCTGTGAGGCACCCTGAGGTGCTACCACCTGCCCTTTTCATGAGGCAGTCTTGTTGGTGACTGCCAGTCCCTGACACCACTGACATTGCCAGGCAGGCTCCGCAGGCCTCACTCTCCATGCACAGTTTAGCGGTGGGCACACACCAACCTCGGAGCATCTCTCTGGAGTGCTCAGCCTGGTCCACAGAGCTCTCCCAAAGCAACAGATCCCACCAGGGTGCAGGTCTCAATCCAAATCACCACCCTGCTTTCCACCTAGCACGTAGAGAACCTATTGTCGGTATCTGGTCACAGCTTTCACACCCTGTCTGTGCATACCTCTCCTGGTGATCCTGATGGCCAGGCTTTCATTACAGACCTTACATGACACTCTCTGGTGGACTAGTTTGTGGCTACCAAAGCCAAGGGATCCCTGCCGCTTTCATGCACCCATATTCGCTCACCCAGGTGGCACCAAGAGATTCCTGGGTCACATCGGACTTCAGTTTTTAAATCAGCCTCTATCCGAGGCTCAACGTGGAGGGCAGAGTACCCCACACCTGCTGTTACAGGGTTCTGATACTTTCCAGAGTTGTTGACTCGAGTTCCACGACTTGAACTCGAGTCCAACTTAAGTCGCCTAGGTGACTCGACTTGAGACTCGACTCGGGTTCATTGTTTGTGACTTGAGACTTGCTAATTTTGTTAAATCGACTTGGTGAAAAAATTGTCCGAAAAAGCCGATATTGATGGCTTGTACAAATGCGACTTGACATTTTTAAAATTAAGACTTGAGACTCGACTTGGGACTTGACTCGAAAGTGACTTTAGGGACTCGAGACTCAACTTGAGACGTGAACTGTAGTGACTTGAGACTGGACTTGGACTTGACAATGACGACTTGAAGACAACACTGATACTTTCCTCTGAAATATTTGGTGATGATCATTGTCAGAGACAGAATACTGGACTTGATGGGCCTGGCAGTTCCGATGTTCCATGCTTTCTTGGGTATCCCTGCATGCACATAGGTGGCAGACTGAGCCCCAGGGGTGATGTGCTGCAGCGGAGAAGGCAGGTAGTAAGCCAGAAGTTGTTTGCTACTGGTAAGAGAAGAAGGAAAGAAAAGGCTGAGGATCAAAACGAAGTGGAAACAAAAATAAAAGACAGATACCTGTAAGTGGTGTTCCTTGAGATGTGTAGCTCATGTCCACTCAACGTAAGTGTGTGTGTGCTCGCCACATAGAGTCATAGACTCCTGGGCTATGTCTACACTGGCGGGTTCTTGCGCAAGATTGGCCGTTCTTCCGCAGAGCCCACCTGCTCTTGTGCAAGAAGATTTACAGTAAAGTGTGGTAAGAGAGGGATTCTTGCACAAGAGCTACGCTCTTTTCTAACAAGTGTAAGCTCTCTTGCGCAAGAGCTCTTGCGCAAGAAGGCAGTTTGGACGCGCGGCAGGGGTTTCTTGCGCAAGAAAGCCCTATAGCTAAAATGGCCGTAAGAGCTTTCTTGCGCAAGAGAGCGTCCACACTGCCATGGATGCTCTTGCGCAAAAGCACATGGCCGTGTGGAGGTGTTCTTGCGCAAGAGTTCTTGAACAAGAACCCTTGTGCAAGATGTTCTTGCGCAAGACCCGCCAGTGTAGACATAGCCCTAGGGTTGGAAGAGACCTCAGGAGTCATCAGGTCCAACCCCTTGCTAAAAGCAGAACTGACCCCAACTAAATCATCCCAGCCAGGATTTTGTCAAGCTGGGACATAAACCTCCAGGGATGGAGATTCCACCCCCTCCCTAGGGAACCTATCCCAGTGCTTCACCACTCCGGGATGTATAGCCTGAGCACACAGAGGATGGTGCAGGAGTCCTTCAAGTCATGCAGCTTAGTGTCTGTCTGCACCGCAAACAGGGCCACCCCATCAAAGGAGCAATCCTGCAGGGACTGCTGTGCCATGGGAGAGAGGCCGGAGAGAAGCAGCTAGGACACCCTCTGCATGGAGACAGCCGAAGCTATAGAATGAGCTGGAGAATCGCTCTGGCAGCTGTTGCTGCTTCCTCCATGAGCGCCTGAGACTCCTTTGAGCCCTCTGGGAGGGAAGACTTGAACTGAGCGATAGCTGTCACATGTCTACTTGGTAGCCAGCTAGGAGGCCTTGGGGACTCACTACCCAGAGCAGGAGGCTGGAAGATGAATACATTTTACGCCCGAATAAATCAAGTCTCTTCAAGTCTGTTTGTCGGGGTTGCCCCGTGCTGGCTTTGCCTTTCCCAATGGTTGATGGCCTCTACTGCCAGGGAGCTGGGGCTCATGACACATGAGCAATGATCTCAAGTTGCAGTGGCAGAGGACTAGGCTGGATATTAGGAAAAACTATTTCCCTAGGAGGGGGTGAGGCACTGGGATGGGTTCCCTAGGGAGGGGGTGGAATCTCCATCCCTAGAGGTTTTTAAGTCCCGGCTTGACAAAGGCCTGGCCGGGATGATTGAGTTGGGCTTGGTCCTGCTTTGGGCAAGGGGCTGGACCTGATGACTCCTGAGGTCTCTTCCAGCCCTAGGATTCTATGACTCTTTGCCAGTACAAAGTATTTGTGCTCTGCCCGCTTAGAGAAGGGGGAAATGGAGGAGGGCATTTGCCAGAGGGCTGTGGCGATTTTGGCCACCCCATCGTGGAGAGGTAAGGCCACTCTGGCCAGGGCTGCCTGTCCCAGCACCCCATAGAGGGTATGCTCAGACTCCTCACAATCCTCCACCTGAGGTTTAAGTTGGTAGCCACCCTCTTAAGGAACTCCTGGTGGGTCTGAGCATCATCACAGGGGGACCACTGCAGGGGGGGCCATGATGTCCTTGTCCAAAGAGGAGGAGGAGGAAGAGGCCTGCACCAGGAGAGCAATCTCAGGACAAGGGGTGGCCCAAACCAAGTCCTGCTCCACCTGTGGGATGGGATCCTTTGAAGCCTCAGGTGCTGGAGGGTGTTTAATGGAGGTGTAGGCAGCCGATGGTGCACTCAACGTACCAGCTACCATGCGCGGTACCTGGGACGGCCAGGCCTGCAGCCACTGAGCACTCTGGGAGCCCATCTGCAATACTGGAGGCATAGGACGAGGTGCTTGTGCCGGAGGCACTGGGACTTGGTCCAAGGCCAGGCTGACAGAGCACGTGGTGCCAAAAGACCAGGAACAAAGTATCAGTGCGGTACTGTGCACTGGCCACTGATATCCATGCCTGGGGCACAGCAGAACATCAAGAGTGGTCCTCTGGAGAGCGCTGGCCGCTAGGGGACCTGCAGTGCAGGTGTTGGTGGCCAGCCGCTCGTAGCGGAGCAGCTATCGGATCGGTGCCCATTAGCCCAAGAGCAGTGCTGCGAACCAGAGCGAGACCACCAACCCCTGTGCTCCTCACGGACACACTGCAGGGAGTCATGAGTCAGGGAACAGTACCTGCACAGCAAACAGTCCTGCACCAGGGACCTGTCTGTTGAACAACACTCAGCGTGGAGAGTACCGGTCCCAAGCGCACCATCTACCAGGAGGCACATGCCTCAGGAGTGCTCTCCTAAGTCCCAGAGAGCCCCGCCTCTCGTCCACTGTGGCCTTAGGCCTCACTGAGGACCAAGAGGTGAGGCCTTCGACGTTTCAGCAGAGAGGGAACAACGTTTCTGTGGAGACCAGGGCAGTGCCATGGCCGGCGTTATGGGGCAGCCCAGTGACTACAGGGGTGAGCGTCACTGGCATCGACAGGATGCCCCAGGCTGCCTGCAAGGCCTCTAGTGTTGATGGTACCCGGAGCTGTTCAATGCCACTCTGAGAAGGAGCCAGGAGCAAGATGGGGAGCCGCACTCCGAAGGGGCCCAATATGTCTGCTCTATTACAGCAGGAGACTCCACTGGTATCGACGTCCTAGGCCAGTGTTTCTTAAACTGTGTCCAAGGTGTGCTGCGGAGAACAACAGAGTTCAAAATGGACACCCTTAAAGGGGCAGGCGACTTTTTTTTTTTTTTGCTCAACAAAAAATCCTTGGTGTTCCTCATAAAAAAAATTACTGTTTGGTGTTCCTCTGTCTTAAAAAGTTTAAGAAACACTGTCCTAGGCCTATCCTATCCGGAGAATTGCCCCTGCCTTGCCTAGGCTGACAAGGAGCCAGGGAACGGTGCTGGGAGGCCAACAGCACCAGCAGGGCACTGAGCACTGACATGCTGGTGCTCGGTGCCGAGTCTGAGTGTTCCTGCCCAAAGCTAAAGCAGATTCCATTAGGAGAGCCTTCAGCCGAATGCCCCTCTTCTTTCTGGTACCAGGCTCGAAAGACTCGCCAAAGAGGCACTTACAAATTCGGTGAGCCTCTCCTAAGCACCGCAAACAGTCATGGGCCCACTGCAAGTGGACAACCACTTGAAGACGCAGGGAACGGGGCTGCGGAAACCTGGGTGAACCTACACTAACTGATAACAGTAAACTAACTCACAATAGAAACTATTCACAGGGAAAACAGAGTCCAGCTGGGAAGTGCCCAATAGCTAATGCTGAGATCAGCAGGTTCTAAGCATCATCAGTGGTGGCAAGAAGGAACTGAAGGTGGAGGGTGGGACAAGACCTCAACTGTAAGATGAGAGTCTCTTGCTCCCAGCACAATCACATAGACCAGACAGCCAGAAAAGGGGGGCGGACAGTTATAACCAAACTCTGGAGCACAAAAAACACAGCAGAGACCTTCAGAAATTTGCAGCTGTTTCCTGCTGGAGAAGCCAAATCCCACAACCTTCCCTTACAGTCTTCTGCAATAATCACTGGGAACTGGGCAACACTATTAATGCTAAATAACCCCATTAATTCCTCCCTTGGGCTTCCCAGTTGCTCCCACTTAGGCTACGTCTAGACTGTAGGCAGGAGCGGCCTGAGGCCGGCTGCGGCAGCTGGCGCTCCAGGCGGAAGGCACCATCAATGGCCGTGACGTAATCATCGGGCGCCCGGACACCCCATTGAAGGTGGCGCCCTAGGCAACCGCCGAGTCTGCCTATGCACACGGGCCGCCCCTGACTGCAGGCGTCTTTCAAAAGAAGCTTTTCCGGAAGAGACCTCCCAAAGGAACTACTTCCAAACGAGAGCATCCACACTGCCGAAGCGCATCGAAAAAGCGATCTGCTTTTTCGAAAGATAGCGTCCACACTGAACGGACGCTATCTTGCATTTAAGCTGTGATTCCTATGGACAGAGTGGTCACCAGGGTGCCTGTGCTTTTTCCTCTTCTTTCGAAAGAACTCCCTCTTCCCCATTCACACACGCCTTTTCGCGAAAGAGCTCTTTCACAAAAAGGCTTCTTCCTCATGGAAAGAGGTTTACCAATGCTGGGAAAAAAACACTCTGCTCTTTCGATTTTTTTTCAAAAGAACGCAATTGCAGTGTGGACGTAAGTGAAAGTTTTTTTCGGAAAAACGGCTGTTTTTCTGAAAAAAACTCTGTAGTGTAGACATAGCCTTATTGTGTGTCCATCAAGCTTAATTGCAAGCTCCTTGGGGCACACGCTCTGTCTGTATTTTGTGTCCTGGACACAGAGGTGAAAGTAAGCAGGTGTGCCCTGGAGCGTAGCTCTGGTAAGAGCTGCGGCAAAGCCAGCAGGGAGCTATTTAAAGAGCTGGCAGGGACCCGGGTTGCAATAGGACAGTACCAGTAAGAAATGTTAAGTTACTTTCACCACTGCCTGTACAACACTAAGCATGGTGACGGGTTGATTACAACTTAAAAATGTTGGGCAGATACCAGCTGACGGGGGCAAATGGCCCCTGTATCAAGAAGCTGTTGCAGGCAGATCTCCTTGGGGTGCTATTGCAACTGCCACCAGGGCAGGCAGATTTGAACCTGGGACTTCTAGAGCTTAGTATAGGAGCCTCTACCCTTTGAGCTAAAAGCCAGCTGGCTCTCAGCCCATGCTGAGGAAGTCTCTTGGTCTTACCTGTTGTTGTGGTCTAGGTGCCACTGCATGGGACAGTGACCCACACTAGGGCTATGTCTACACTGGTGGCTTCTTGTGCAAGAACATCTTGCGCAAGGATTCTTGTGCAAGAAGTCTTGCGCAAGAAAACGTCCACACTGCCATGTGCAAGCTGTGGTTTTGCGCAAGAGCGCACACGGCAGTGTGGATGCTCTCTTGCGCAAGAAAGCTTAGATGGCCATTTTAGCCATCAGGCTTTCTTGCGCAAGAAATCCCTGCCGAGCGTCCACACTGCCCTCTTGCGCAAGAGCTCCTGCGCAAGAGGGCTTACACCTGTTAAAAAAGAGCGTAGCTCTTGCGCAAGAAGCCTTCTCTTACCACGCCGTACTGTAAATTTCCTTGCGCAAGAGCAGACAGGCAGTGTGGACGCTCTGCGGATTCTTGCGCAAGAACAGCCTTACTTGCGCAAGAAGCCACAAGTGTAGGCATAGCCTAGGTGTGTGTGTTACACTATGTCCCCCCCAGAGAAGAAGAGCGGTCCGAGACAGACCAGGTCTGTGTGTAAACACTCGGGGGCTTCTGTTTATTGCGGGGCAGTAGGGTGGTTTTATGCAGGGCCACGGCAGGTGGACCGAGCAGGCCTCGCTCTGAGCCTCTCCATTCTCCAGGCCAGCGGTGGGGCTGCAGGGCCCTGCTTTGCTAGCATACTAACGGCAGGGCGTGATGCAGTAGCTGAATGTTGCTTTATGAGCTTTCATGCTTTGGGAACAGGGATGATGCAGTGGTGAGGGCAGCAATCGCTTGCACTCTCCGGCTCTGCACAAAGCCTCTATTTTGTGTACCTCTGGGGGGGTGGGGTGGGGAAGGAGATTGGAGCATTTTGTTCTAACCGAGCGCAGGCAGCCTCCTGTAACGTTGGTCACGGGAGGGCTTGTCCTCTGTGGCTCGGAGCTTAGAAAACAAACAGAGCGGGAAACGGCAAAGCTACCGTTCCCTGTAAGTAGAAGAGGCATAGATGAGTATTTCACGTACAGACAATCCCACATGCACAGGAGCTGGAGGTGTTGGGAGCGAGGTCGTGGCCAGGAGGCAGGCTGTTGTGGGGAGCTCTTATTTGTGACTGAGCGCAGCAGCAAAGTTTTCCTACATCAGTTTTGTAGGGGCATGTGTTCGGGCAGAAAAGGGAAGCTCTTCGGGCTGCCATGCCTGTTCCAGGGACAGAGAGAAGGCTCCGGCACGGCCTTTAACAGCCCTGGTTCTTTTGAGGTTTGGCTGGTGGCTGAGTTTTCCACCAGGCTCTTGGTAAAGCCTCTCTCATTAGGCTCAGGTAGTGAAATGATCCACTGTGGGGTTGGCCTGGCTGTGTGATGCGTGGGGTAGCCCTGGCAACAAGCGAGTGCACGGTGTGTGTAGCTGGGAGACGTCACGCTGTAATGGCGACGCTACATTCAGATTGCCATGGGCACAGTGTAGATTATTCCGCCCACCCCCATACACCACACCACACCAGCGGTTTATCAGGTAATAAGTCCTGCCTCTGTCCTGACCCCTAGGGCAGCCCTGAATGTCTCATCCCAGGGAGGGTGGGGTGAGTTACCCCCTGAGGGCCTGGCCCAGAAGCAGCGCCAGGGGTGGGTTTTTGGAGGCAAGGCCTCATAAGTTCATAGCTTCTCAGGCGAGAAGGCCCCCGCTGCATCACACAGCCCAGCGACTGGCCCAGAATAGTTCCTAGAAAAACTTGTGCGGCAGCCTGCCCTCACACTGGCTGGCAAGGGATGTTGCTGTTGCAGGGGAAGGCTGCATGCACAAAAAGGCACCAGGAGCGGGCCATGGCTGGAGCTCAAGCCTGCGATACCTGCCGTGCCAGGGCAAAATGGGCGCTGAGCAGCACGGAGGCCGAGGGCCTCTCTCAGAGAAGAGCTTTCTCCTCACCGTGCCACACTTCTGGGTGGCCAGGCTGGGCGTCATTGAGGCTGGGCGGGAATCCCCTGCCACACACCGCTGCTCGGGGGAACTCCAGCCTGACTCAGACAAGGCGGCCGGGTGAGTTGTGTCTCTGCTAGGCGCTCCTGTAACTCCCACTGGGACGCCGGTGCGCTAGGCCCTGTATGCGCAAGGCTAAGCTGCTGCCCTGACCTCTCCTCTCTTCATCCCTCAGCTCCCTTCTTCACGTCTTGCTGCAAGGTGCCAAGCGTGCACAGGGGAGATCCAATTGCACAGACCGGGTGGCCCAGGCCCACTCCAAGACTCTTGGCTGTTTCATTCCCCGCCTCAAGTGGGCTCAGCTGGTACCCCAGCAGCACCGTCCCTGCTCTGCGGATTCCTCTGAGCTGCTGGGCTGCCTTGGCCAATGCAGGTTCGATAGGATGATCCCTTCACAACAGGGCACTTGCAAAGTAATATCAAGGCACCCCTGAAATGCAGCCACCCCTGGGGAGGGGACAGCAGCCAGGCAGACAGCAGACTGCTGAACCGACGTGAGGAGAAAGGCACTTTGGTCTAGAGCAACTGTGCCTGACCCCTTCCCTCTCCCGTGGAGGGCCATGGCATCCAGTGCCTATTTGGAGAAGGAAACGGTATTTGGTTTTTAACGTCTCAGCTGGAGAGATGGCGAGTTCCAGGAACCAGGCCTCTTTGAGAGGTGAGGGCTGAGCCCGTCCGATTGCACTTCAGACCTCTCATTGGAAAGGTAGAGAACTGAGGTGCCAGTCCAGGAATTTCCAACTTAGCCCTCAACCCCTTCTTCTGGGAGATGCGTCGTTTCGCTCGGCTATGCACTGTGCTACTGTGAGCGGCACGCAGCCCTTTTTCATGACTCAGATAATTGTGCAGTACTGCCAGCCAGCCAAGCAGGAGCGCCAGGCCTTGGGGAATTAACTGCCCAGCCCTGAGCAGACGCATTCTGCAGTAACTACAATCACCAAACACCAAAGCAGCAGGGGCACCTCTGTGTGCCTGTCTCCCAAGGGTGGTTTGATGCTTTCGTTGGAGCATTCCCCGTGACCTGATCCATCCCCCCCACTCCGGTGCAGCCCAGATGTCACAGGTGAAGTGCCGTCTACGAGGCCTCATTAACTGTGCACTCCCCGACGGGAGCGGCGCCAGAAATCGCAGCTTGTAAAGTAAACAGCCGGCTGCGTCCAAGCTGATGTTCATGGAGCGTGGGAAGAATCTCGAGAAGGAATTTGCATCCCTAGTCCCAAACCGAGATTCATTTGTGAGTCCAGGATCTCACACCCAGAATCTTACCCTCCTGCCACGGTCCAGAGCATGGTGAGATGAGCAGCAGCGTTCCCTATCAGCTGTGTGCTTGTGTGGCCACTCAGAGGTATTCCAGTTAGGGTCCCACTGCGAGCAGGGGGGCACTCCAGCCCAAACAGAACAGCCCTGGTCGGTGACAAGTCCAGCCTGGAGCAGGAGCACTCCACCTGGCCACGGTAGGTAGGGTGGACCGCTCCAGCCCAGCCCCACTCACCCAATTTAATTGATTAACTGGTTAAACATCACATTTAACTGATTAACCAATTAAACAGGATTTTACATCCCTAATTCCAATGTCACCCAGCTAATAACAGAACACCAAAAGCCAAGTTTTTGTTTCTACTGGTGGTGCACATTCACACGTGCCTCAGTGCACATAACAAAACTTATTCCGCACGTGGGTGGAAAAGAATAGTGGGAACATTGATGAGCAGCCCTGGCTAAGGCAGATGCCCAGTCTACGGCAGGGACAGCCCAAGCTGAGTGCAAAGTCTTGGCAGGCTGTGGCTCGGTGGGGGAGTTATTCCTGGTTCCAGTTGACAGGAAAGGTCACCAGCAGGGTGCTGCTCGCTACCCGCGTGTCCAATGCCAAGTTAGAGAACAGTCAGGGAGTCCAGTGGGCAGAAGCCACGATTAACATGTGAATTGTTGGGCGAGGCTGCTGCTGGTCTCTACACTGCCAGGGGCCGCACCTGCCCCCGTTTGGTTCTGGAAAGGTGCAGAGATTTGGGGAGCAGAGGAGTACCTGGGTTCTCTGCTCCAGCACTGGGCGATGTGCCAGAGAACCCAGACCTCTCGCCCCATGAGGAGACACTCAAGGTCACTGTGGGAAGGGAGGTGACTGAATCGCAGGGGGCTGGCTGAATTGAGGAAGTGCCTGGATCTGAGTTCCATCCCTGGGGAATCCCACCAAAGCAGGGAAAGCCCCAGGGCTGTGGCAGAGCCTGCAGGCAGCTGGGTCCCTGCTTTGTGCCTTGCTGGCTGCTGCTGGGTCAAGCCCGTCGCCCCCCCACGCGAGAGTAATTGGGCCACGTGGCCCCAGGGGCCGTGAGGCCGTTATTAAAGCGCTGCCGAGGCCTGTCTAATCTGTGTCTGGGTTTATCCTCCGCGGCGTTAGTAGCAGAGATTAGGCTCCCCCAGGGCTTGCTAAACCGTCTGTCCCCATCCTCCCAGCTGGATTACTGAGAGCTGCTCCTGCCCCGGGGCTGTAAACACGGCTGTGGTGACCCCCCTGGCCGAGCCCCCGGTGGCGCTGCTCCCTTGGAGGAATCCTCGTCCCACAGCTCCTGGCCACAGAGAGAGGGAAACGCACTGGAGCATCCTCCTCCTGCAAGGCCAAGGAGCTCGCCGAGAGGTGCTCAGATCAGGGATGCATGGAGCAAGAGGCTAACATCCTGCCCGCTCTTTCCCTTCTCTTAGGTTCTGTCTACACTGCCAGCCGAGCAACAAAACTTTTCTCGTTCACTTTCTTAACTCTCCCAGACAAAAGTTTTGCCGCTGCCAGTGGTGGCAGAAGAAATGACTTGCTGTTGGCAGGAACTGGCTCCTGTTCGCTTGTAAGCAGGGGCAATGAACAGCGTTTACGCTGCCCGACTTTTAGCAACAGGGCCGTGTCTGGTGGTGGGGCCGAAAGTTGCGGCGCGTAGACAAAGCCTGATTAAGAGGACAGAAGCCAGCCTGAAGCAGCATTCGTCTAGAGCAGCACAGATTGCATAGCACAGGCCTTGGCACGAACCTGAAGCAGTGTCACGGGGGGTGCTGGCCTCCCAGCTTGGGTCCCCTCCCAGCTTAGGAAATTGGCCCCAATCCTGTATTTGTGGCTCCGTGGGGTGGCAAAGCTTTCCAGCTTCCTCACATGCAAGAGCTGCATGCCCGGGAACCTTCTGTCCTTGGAAGGGAAGATCATTGAATGGTGCCGAGAAGCCAAGTTTGTGCCTTTCCCAGAGCAGAATTCGGTGGCGCAGGCTGTGTGAGGAAAAGAGGGTTTCTGGGATTTCTTCCTGAGCCTTTTAGAGCCCTCTGTGGTAGTCAAGGGTGGATGGAGAGTAGGGCTGGGCCTGGGTGCGTCCCGCAGGGGTGAACAGGCCCAGGGCAGAAATGCAGTTACTCCCCCTTTTGTATCTGTGAGCGCCCCCCCCCCCCATGCTTCATGAGGTTTGGCTCAGGACTATAAATATGTGTCGCTCGAAGATGCTTTACCCAAAATACCTCACGTAACCGGACAATCTCAATGTCACCATCGGCCGGGTTTTCCTTAGAGACGTTAACCAAAGCGGGCAGGGGGCTGCTCCAGCCCAGCCGGGCCACCAGTGAACATCCTTAAGGAAAACCCAGGTCTCCCAACTCCCAGCCTCTTTTCCGCCCTCCGAAGGCAGTCCCGTGTACTGACCTAGCCCTCCATGGCTGGCTGCGGCACAGCCGCTCTGCCAGTGGACTCCCTGAACTTTCAAAGGAGTTAGTCATTGAACTCAACAGATGCTGAGGCTGCCCCTGCCTGGTTGGCCTGCTCCCCTCCCTCTGCCCAGAGCTCCGCGTTGCTTTCCTTGGGAGGGGCAGCTGCTGGGGAGGCGTGGGCAGACACAGTTGCTGAGACAGCTGTTTCAAACGGCCTGTGTGGAGCATGAAAGCTGCTCCCCACGCCTGGCGGTGCAGCTGCTTCATCTCTTTACCCTGGCATATTTCTGGGCAGCATCGGGCGGCCAGGTGCATCGCTTCCTTTGATCTTGGGGCTTTTCCTTTCATCCCCAGAGGCTGCTCTGCCAGGGGGCTTCCCTCTAGCTCACAGGAAGGTCTGAGCAGTTTAATCCCTAATCCACCGGGTGGGGTGGGGGGTTAATTCCTGCTTTCTGACCAGTCCTTTCTAGGCTGGGCAGCTGGTGCTTTGGATCTCCGGTGGCCTGCTGCAGGGGGGGGCCACCGGGCAGCTCCCGCCCCTCGGGAAGGAGGCAGCCTGCTCTGGTGACCTACTTTTCTAGCTGCAGCAAACTGCTGCACAGCCGAGCCCCAGCCCACGGCTGGCTGCTCCTGGCACTGGGCTGGCTCCCTGGCGCTGCTCTGCAGGAGAGCGTGTCCGGGCGGGTGGGGGGAGGTATCCCTGAACTTCCTCCTTTGACAGGCCCCTGCCTGGATTACGTTAGTGACCAAGCTGCTCTGAAAGGTGGGAAGAACCCTCCCCAGATGGGCAGTGCCAGTGAGACAGGGAGCTGCTGGGGCCAGAAGGGACATAGAGTGGCTGCCTCCCCTCGCTCCATGGGGGTTGTGGCTTGGTACTCCAGCCCCGAAGCTCCCAAGCCCTAGCTATTCCCCACACTCCCCCTACAGCTCCCCATTGCCTTCCATCACCGCTCACAGCCTTTGCTTCATGTTCTCCCTACATTCCCATCTAGCCCCATGGGCAGCTGCAGGCACCCGCCTCCCGCCTTCATGCATATGCCGGCAGAAGCAGGGATTTCCAGCTCTGGCGGCCGTACCCCCACTAGCCAGCTAGCCTTAACGGGATGGGCTCACCCCCCGCACCCGAGTGCAATCCCATTGGAGACCCTGCGCTCCTCCGAGGGGTGGCTAATGTGCAGCCTAGTGTGCTAGTTCTGATCACGTATGTCTCCCCGAGCTGGATGTCTCCCCTGCAGGGTCCATGTACCCATCATGTGCAAAGGGCTCCGACACAGATCTGTTTCATGGCCTTGGGCCAGTCACTTAGCACCTGCCTCCATCTCCCCAGCTGTCCAGCTGGCAGGGGGACTGTAGTTACTCAGCCTGGAGTTGTGAGGAAGTGACTGACCGAGAGGACACAGGGGTCTCTTTGCCACACACGGCTGAGCCCATGTAAAGCTGGCTTTGTCGAACGTGTCAGTTTCCTTTTGTTCCAGCCTCTCTGCTAGGAACACTATAAATATCTGTTGGGCAGGGACCCCTGCTGCCACGGGAGCCTCTGACACTTGTGCTGCTGCCAGCCCCATGCCTTTTGGAAGGAAATCGCTGCTGTTTGCTCCTTCCTGTAGCAGGGCAGCCTGTGGAGCGGCGGCACTGGGCTACCACGCCGGCAGCTGGGCTGTCCCTGCGGGGCACAAACGCTTTGCCAAGAGGCAGGAGTCCCCTCAGTGCTCAGGGTCCCAGGGGGCTGGCAAGGGGCTGCCAGGAGGGTGCATGGGGCAGGGCAGAGCGAGGAGAACACCTGTTCCTGCCGTGCGTATCCCCTGCAGGCGGGGAAGGGACCAAGAGCTTCTGACCCAGCGCCAGAGCCACTGTGCAGTGCCGGAATGAGGGAGTTAGAACGGCTAAGAGCCTCCCAGGTCTTGGGGAGATGCCAGCATTGGTTGGGTTATGAGTGACAGTCTGAGCAGAATCTCTGCCCAAAATGCATCCCCGCCTCCGCTGGGCACAGGACCTCTTTGGGGTTGGCTGGTCAGCATCCTGCTGCCCAGCTGGTAGAACACAAGGGGACACAGCTGGGGCTGTGAGGCAAGTATGGGAGGAGCTGTGATCTAACCACGTCCCCTTAATGCCTGGTAAGTGAAGGTGGCATCTCCCTGGGCAGGAGAGTGGGAGCCATCATGGTTGTGCAGGGGGAGGGGCCCAGCCTTAACACCGTTCCCTGGGTCTCTGCCTTTAGCCCTATCCGTGCCGGAAGCCGGCCCTGAACCGCATGGCCAGCGGGTGTTGGTCTGGACTTGCCGTAACACCGGGGAACGTGCCTGCTGGGTAACCAGGCTGCGCTAATGGGCAGGAGGAGTCGCAGGCAAGGCAGAGCTGGGCAGCAGGCTCCGACAGGGCAGGGACGAAGAGGACACAGGCCCGGGAGATGCAGCCACGCGTGGGTGTGTTTATATAGCGCCGAGGAAGGGGACGAAACAACCAATCCAGGGGACGTTCTGCGTCCACAGGAGATGCCTGCAGCCAGAAGTAGCCCCTTCTCAGCAGGGCCCATTAAGGCCGGATGCCAGGGAGGGCAAGTCCCATGAACTGCACATTAGGAAGCGGCGCCTGCTAAAGGAACTAGAGTGGGCCACCCCAGACAACGTGCTACAGTCACACGTCCCCTGAAAATCTGGTTCAGCTCCTGACCTGCATTGCCAGGGCTGCCGGCAGCGTCGGGGGGCTGGCCGCAGGCGCCGGGGCAAGCTGCTCAGGTGTCGCTTGTGCTGGGACTTTAAACCCACTTAGAGGAGCTGGCACAACCCCTGTGTGGACAGTTGTTCTGGTTTCATTTACACCTCGTCTAGCAGGCCCAGGAGGAACCCAGACAAAGCTCGAAACAGGCCTCCACGGAGTTCTACATGGGCCTACCGAATCCGCGCCAAGCCACACCGTGGGTGGAATGGCGCGAGTCTCCAATGCTGGTGAGGCTCAGTCGGGCAATCGCTTGGCAACCACAGGGTGGCCCCATGCGGGAGTGAGCTTGCCCGTTACTGCTCCAGCTGCAGCAGCGGCTACCTCAGACCAGCCCGCGCTCAGCCCCGTGGGAAGGGTGCCAAAGGAGGTGCTGTGAAGCCAGCGGGGCACGTGGCTGAGGGGCAGTTCACGAGGCCTCCCCTTTACACCAAGGCAGGTCACACCCTGGCCCAGAAACAGGCGGCTCGCTTTCCTTGCTGGATTGCGCCACTCACCACACCTGGGCGCAGCCACGCCAGGGAGCCCAGGTACAGCCAGGCCCTGGGGGTAGCACACAATGTTTGCAGTGGAGAGGCTTAAACTGGAGCAGCCTACCAGGGCTGCTCTCCTGAGCCCTCCGCTCGTGCACTTGCTGCTGGGCACAGCTGGTCCCTTGCAGGAGCAGGGCTGTACACCCCCTCAGGATGGCTGGCTCCTCATGGCTGCAGCATCCCCGCACCCCCAAAATCCAAGCCACAAAAGCGCATGAAGCACTCTCCCTGCCAGGAGAAATAAAACTCCCCAAATGCTCCTTCAGCCTCCCAGCCCCATTCCTGGTGCACTTCAGTCCCCCACCCGCCCTTGATATGGGGAGGGGCTTCCCCTGGCTGGGACCCCCAAACAAGCATCCATGGCAGCCCCTTTCTCACCACAGGCCTGTCTCTGTGTCTCGTGGCCTCCACACAACCCCATTCCTCTAGCCCAGGGTTTCCCAACCTATGGGTCAGGACCCAAACATGGGTCACCATTACATTTCAAAAAGGTCACCAAGTGTCCCCCCAGATGGCTCTGCCCCCCATTTTTGAATTGTCTTGGGTCACCAAGTCTTCCTGAATTGTCAAAATAGGTCCCCATCTGGAAAAGGTTGAGCACCACTGTCTTTAGCCTCATCTTCACTGCCTCATCCCACCCTCTCTGCAATGTAACAGCTGCCCTGCAGACAGGTGCTCCTGCCTCCTTATATTCCCTGGCAAGTCCTCCCAGCATGCCTTGCATGAGCCTACAAATCCCATGACCTCTACGAACTACATTTCCCAGAATCCCCTGACCCTAGCTTGAGCTGGGCTCAGGCCATGCCCTCTTGTGAAAAGAACAGGTCCCTCAGTGCTCCAAGGAGGTGGGGGGGGCAGGTGTTCCCCTCCCCATGGGGCAAGGCTCTAGCTATCTGAAGCTCCCTAGGACATTGAGAAACTCCCTCCGCACAAGGGCACAGCGTAAGGCAGACAGTGGCTATGTGCTTTATGCTAGGGCTCAGCTTTTGGCCTCTGGGTGGCCGGCTTCCGTGCATGAAGTCAAACCTGCGGGGTTAGGGCTGCCAGGTGCCTGCTTGGAAAGGGACTCTGGCAGCTCAGGTGGCTGTTAAAAGTCCAGTCTGCATCACAGCAGGGGTCTTGGGCTAAGGAAGGCTCCCTACCAGCCCTGGCGCTTCATGGCACCTGGAAGAGGCCACCGGGGTCCCTGTGGCCCCTAGCGCACGGGAGGCTCTGGCCGTATGCCATCCACAGCCACAGTGTTGCCCTCATGGATCCAATTGGTCACAGTCCCCAGCCAGTGGGAGCTGCAGAGCAGGCACTTGGGTGGGGGCAGCCCTGACCCCCACCTGCACCCCAATCCCCTGTTCCAGCACAGTGAGAGTGAGGGAGGGTGGAGAAGAGCGAGAGATTGGGGGGGGGGCGGTGGAGCAAGAGGGCATGGCCTCAGAGAAGGACGGTCATGCATGTCCAGTTTTGTGCCTAAGAAAGTTGGCAAACCTAGCATGGCTGTGTGCTGGGGTCGGGATGCTCCATACTGCCGGCCACCAGCCCAAGGAAGTGGCCCCTCTGCCCCCTAAATCCCTCCCCTTGGCCACAGTGCTGGGTGGGTGGGATCCCCACCAAGCCCTGTCCCCACTCCCAAGGAGCTGCTGGCCGGAAAGGGGGGATGGGTTGAGCAGCACCTACCCCCCATGAGGAACCACCGGCCCTCCTCCCCGCCATGGGAGCTGGGCAGCCCAGCGCTGGTCCTCCCCCACCCCACGAGGAGTTGCCAACCAGGGGGGCCAAGCAGCCCCCTCCTGGAGGAGCCACCAGCCAGAAGGGCCAGCCAGCACAGCCCCCAACCCCACCCCACGAGGAGTTGCCATTGGAACAGCGTCACCCGCACTGCCATGGGTGGCCCCAGTAAGCACCCCTAACTGCCCACCCCCTGGCCTGACCCCCCCGACCTGAATCCTACACTCCCCTCCTCTGAGCCCCCCCCATCTTCCACACCCTCTCTTGAGCCCCCCAACTCCCAGCCCCCTAGGGTTGCCAGAGGGTCTCCCAAAAAATACCGAATACGCGGGCTAAACATTTTTGTCGAGAAAAAAAAAAAAGAACGTGTGTGTCAGGCATACAAAAAAAAAAACCAAAACCCCCCGCACTTCCCAGCTTCAGCATGTAACCGCAGGAGGCGCCACCAGACTTCTGTCCAGTGCCCAGCCGGTATTTTCTGAACTTTTTTACCGGACAGAGGGCGCAAAAACTGCAAGTGATCCACCCCCTCTAGCCCATTCCCAGCATCTGGCAAACAGAGACCAGGGACACTTCACTGCTCGACTTTGCAGGATATTGGGGTGTCTATCAAAGCACCCTGGGATGAAGTGGGGATTGAGGGGGGCTCACAGGGGGAGGTTGTGAGGGGCACGTGGGGAGTCGCAGTTGTGGGGTCTCCGAAGGGGGAGTTGTGGGGGGGGGGCTTGCAGGAGCTGCCTGCCCAGGGCGAGGACCAGGCATGTGCCGCGTGTCTCTGACCTCACATGGTGCTCCGGGCGTGGCTGCCGGGTCTGTGCGCGGGGCGGGTCCCAAGCCCGGCCAAGCCAGAGCGCTCCCGCTGCAGGGACCTGAGCGGCAGGTCCGTGTCTCGCGCCGGAGGCGGGGCCCAGTGACGTCGCGGGGCCGGAGCAGCCACTGGCCGCAGCTGGAGTCCAACGGGCTGAGCCCCTGGCAGGCACTCCCTCTAGTTGCTAGCAGAAGCCAGGTGGGGGCCGGGGGAGCGGCTGGGACTCCCAGCCATTCCCCCCGCCCCGCCCCGGTCTTTGCAGGCGACCACAGGCTCCCAGGCCAATGGCCACCTTTCCAGCAGGGCGCTGCCAGGCCAGGTTTCGTGACTCAGAGGAAGGAAGTGGCTGGAGTTCCTGCAGGGAGATGAGGGCAGGGCCCAGGATGGAAGGGGCAGGCGGAGGATCCTGGGACAGGCCTCTGCTCTCTGCACAAACATTCTGGAGTCCACAAGGGCTGATAAGCATCAGAGCCCTCAGGAAATGGCCCTTTCAGCAGGGCGCTGCCAGGCCAGGCTGGGGGATGCCTTTGTTCTTGTGGATGGTGGTGACTCAGAGGGAAGGAAGTGGCTGGAGTTCCTGCGGCTCAGGGGCTGGGGAGATGAGGGACGTGGGCAGGGCCAGGTGTGGAGAGAGTGAGTCTGTCTTCCCGAGGTCTATGGGCCCGCTCTGGGCTCTCAGGATCCCCCCGGGACGGTGGGGGGAGGGGGGTTCTTCTACCCTTGCTAATGATGGTAGCAAAGCAGATGTCCCTGCGCCAGAGAGCGGCACGGCAGGGATTCCTAGTGCTCGGCTCTCTGCCCCACAGAGCCCAGAGACCAAGCCCTATGGACCCGTCAGCCCCTCCTGCAAGCTGCAGGCCTGTCCTTTGCATCAAGTGGTTCCAAAACGCCAGCACCCAGTGCTGGAAGCACGCACTGCTGCATCGGTAGGAGCTGGGAGGGGGTTTGGGGCAGATGCCCTCATTTCCCTCAGATTGAGAGTTTTCTGGGGCTGGAGACACCCTGCATTTGCCCCAGGCGATAGCTGGCGGGAAGCCAGCGCCCCTGAATCAGCCACCTTTCCGGGCGGGGAGAGGAATGGTCTGAACCCAGGGGCATTTTTGTCAGACTTGGCAGGAGACTGGGAAGTTTAGGAGCCGGTGGCTGTTCCGTGAGGCCCTGGGCCAAAGCATCAAACATCTTGATTAGCGAGAGGGGCCTGGGTCTTGCCACCTCTTCTGCTCATTAACTTGGAGCTTGTCAGGTCTCCAGGGTCACAGGCAGTACACATGGCTTTCGGTTTCCCCGAAAACAGCTTGTTGCTGGGAGAATCCAGCCCCCGAGGCCTCCTGGAGCCTGAGGAAGAGTGACTGCCAGGGGAGCAGGCAGGCGCTGTTATTCACTGCTGACGTTTTCCAAGTGACCGTCGGCCTGGACTGGCAACCGACATCCTGACTCCACGAGGCCCCCGCTCGCTCCCTGAGCCGGGGGCAGAATTCAGGAGCTTCGGCACCCAAATCATCCCCTCTCTGCATTAACCCGACACACAGAATTGGTTTCAAAACACACCTGTGAAATTGAGGCTTTCCTGGGTCTCTTCACTGCCAGGCTCATGAAAAATGAAAGCTGAGCCATCTCCACCTACTGCGACCCAGTGCCCAGGGCTGGGCTCTCTCAGGCTACATCTACACTACAGGGTTTTTGCGCAAAAACGGCCGTTTTTGTGCAAAAACCTGCAAAGCGTCCACACCTCAAGCACTTTTTTGCACAAGAAAATGTACAGTGAATCAACAGAACAGAGGAGTTTTTGCTGCATAGGTATTCCTCTTTCTACAAGGAATAACTCCTTTTTGTGCAAGAGCTCTTGCGCAAAAAGGTGTGTGCGGACAGGAAACAGGGTTTTTTGTGCAAAAACAGCCTATCGGAAGAAGCACTGGTGCCCTGGTAGGCAGTGAATGGCAATCAGAGCTTTCCTGCGAGAGAGCATCCATGTAGGCTGGACGCTCTCTTGCACAAAAGTGTATCGCTTTTCCCATGCGCTTTTGCAATGTGGATGCGCTCTCGTGCAAGACGTTTTTGTGGAAGATCTCTTCCACAAAAAGCTGCTTGCGCAAGAAGCCTACAGTGTAGATGTCGCCTCAGAGAGCTCCCCCTCCCCTCCATGGAATTTCATCGGGTTTGCATGGGCAGACCCTTGGCCGGGTGAGTGCCGTGGGCTCAGGCCCTGGCTTAGCTGGGACGTTGTTTGTTTTCAGGAGGGTACAGGCGGGCCGGTGCCTGTTTTCCAGCATAGTGGCAGTTGGTTAGGGTGCCTGGCTGGGCCACAGCGCTGAGAGCGAGGCAGATCCTACAACATGCAGCCCACACTAGGCAGGTCCAAGGGCCGACAGCGCCCTGCCTAGCTCTTGTATCAAACCCATTCACAGCTCTGGCTGGCTTCCTGGCCGTCCACTCATCCCAGCAGCTCCACGCCTCCCCCCTCAGCTAGGGTTGCCAGGTAGACCCCGCCAAAAAAACGGACACACTTGATCGTGGGCGGGGGAAGGGGGCGGGGCTGGCCGGGAGGGGGGCGGGGCGGGAAGCAGAGCTGGCGAGGGAGGGGTCCGGGGCCGCGGGGCTAGGACGGGAGGAGGGGGCGGGAAGCAGAGCTGGCGGGGAGGGTGTCCGGGGCTGCGGGGCTGGCCAGGAGGAAGCAGGGGGCCAGGAAGCAGAGCTGGGGAGGTTGGGGGCCGTGGGGCTGGACGGGAAGAGGGGGCCCGGAGGAAGGGGCGGGAAGCAGAGATGGCGGGGAGGAGGGTACAGCCGAGTCCTTTGGGCAGCGCCCCTGGCAGGCACTCCTTTAGTTGCGAGCAGAAACCGGGGCGGGGGCCAGGGGCGGGGCTGGGAGTCACTCCCCCCGCCCGGCTTCTGCACACAACCAGAGGCTCCCAGCTGGGAGGCGGGGCCGCGATTGGCGCTGGGAGCCTCTGGTCGCGTGCAAAAGACTGGCGGGGGGTGTCGCTGGGAGTCCCGGCCCCGCCCCGCCCGGCTTTTGCACGCGACCACAGGGCTCCCAGCGCCAATCGCGGCCCTGCCTCCCAGTCGCTCCCCCGGCCCCGCCAGGCTTCCGTCCGGCGCCCCACCGGGAATTCAGAAAATACCGGACATTGCACATTGCACGTTGCACGTGTCCGGTATTTTCTGAATTTTTCTACCGGACAGAGGGCGCAAATACCGGACTGTCCGGTAGAAAATCCGGACACCTGGCAACCCTACTGAGCCCCCTGGCCTGACACCTGCACTCCCACCCCCTGCCCTGAGCCTATCAACCCCTGCCATGACTCCTGCACCCCCACACCTCCAGGCTCCTGCCCTAAGCTCCCCACATGCCCAAGTCCCTGCCCTGACTAACGTGAGTAGCCCAGCAGAGGCCCTGTCTCGCTCCCCGTCTCTCGCGGGACCCCAGGGAAACAGCCCCGGCCCAGCCCAGGGCACTGACTCTGCCGGGACCTCCTGGGGCCCGTCACCCCATCATGTCTCACTCCAGCCGCTGTCCTCGGGCGCGAGCCTCAGCCTCAGCCTCCGCCCTCTGGGGCCCGTCGCTGCCCCCCATGGCCGCCCCTGCAGCCTGCCCTTTCCCTGCCCCGGGCACGGGGGGCCCGGCCCTGAGCTGGCGCCCCTCTGTGCAGAGCCCCGCCCCGGCCAGCAGCCTGGCGGACGCCCTGTCGCAGAAGCACCTGCAGATTAACCAGACCTTCGAGGAGCTGCGGCTGGTCACCCAGGACACGGAGAGTGAGCTGAAGAAGCTGCAACAGACGCAGGTGTATTTCATCATCCAGTACCAGGAGAACCTGCGTCTCCAAGGTGGGGGCACCAGCCGTGGGGGCAGGGAGGGGCCGGGGGGATGGGATGATGGGGGCAGGGGCCTGCAGGGCAGAGGCAGCTTGGCCCGGAGAGCCCGTCCTGAGGGAGACCCCAGCCCAGGCCAACGACTGTCCTGAAGGACTGTCCCCGTCCCAGCTGCCGAAGGGACGCCAGGCCCTGGGTGCGGCTGGGTCTGGCAGAATGCATCCTGTGCGGTTCTACGCCTCCTGCCCCCCAGCTGGCCCTGTGCGGGGAGGGGCCGCTGCAGGGGAGCATGCTGCCTCTGGCCCCCGTGGCTATCAAGGGATGCCCCCCCCCCCAGGCTCTCCCTAAGCCCCGACTCCGTGCTGTATCCCAATGGGGAGCTTGACCTTGCTCAGCCACTATCCACAACCCTGCAGCTGGGGTTGGGGCTATGGGGTCCCGGATAGCTCCTGGCTCTGGCAGGGCTCCTCCCACTCAGCACTCTTCTCCCAACCCTTCCCTGGCAGGGCCAGACCTACCATGAGGCAAACTGAGGCGGCCGCCTTAGGTGCCAGACTGTGTGTGTGTGTGTGTGTGTGTGTGTGTGTGTGTGTAGGAGGGGCCACTAGGACCCAGAGTGTAGAAAATTGTGTCTGCTGCTGGTGCAGATGTGTTCTCTCTGCTCTAGAAGCACAGAGATGGTGGAGTGCTGGGCTGGAGGAAGGAGGGCACAAAGAACAGGAAAAAGGCAGAATTGAGACCTTTCAAAGTTTTGGCCCAAGCGAGGGGACATGGGGGGCGTCATTTGAGCTCCCCGCCTCAGGTGCCAAAATGTTGTGGGCCGGCCCTGTTCCCTGGCACTTGCTCTGCTGCCTTTTCTCAGCCCACGAGGTGCCAGACCTGAGCCAAGTGGGTGCTGGGCCGGGCAGGGTCTCTGTCTAGCGAGTGTCTCATGGCGGGGGGGTGGGGGGAGTCTCCCCCCAGCTCCCTGGGCAGAGCTGCCTCTTTCAGGATGGGGGATGCGGCCTGGCCCAGCCTCACCCTTCAGAAACCATATTTGTGTTTCTTCATCCCTGGCCTCCTCCCCCAGCATGCACTTTGGCTGGAGGGGGAGAATCATCCCAGCCCAAAATCCAGAAGGCAACCCTGCGGGCAGACCCTGTTATGAGAGGGGGAGGCTGGGCTGGAGAGGGACAGGCCAGGGTCTCCCACCCCACAGGGGTGGCATCTCAGAGCTGGAGGGGGGAAGTTCCCCCCTCATCCCCAGTGGTTGCTTTTGGACTTTAAGCCCTTTTTCCTGGTGACTGACCAGGCAATAAAACGGATGGTTTCTGAAGCCGGGTTGGGAAGCGAGGCTCGGCCTCAAGCCAGGCTGCTTCAGGCAGGTGCTCAGGGGCAAGGGTGCTCCCAGTGCAGGGCTGCAAACCAGGCGTGTGCTTGGGGCATGTGCTGTTTGTAGCCAGCACCCTAGGCCCAGCTGGTCAGCACTGCCCCTCCCTGTGCCAGTGACTGGCCCCAGCCCCAGTCAGCCGTGCGAGGCATGGCTCTGGTGCATGAGCGCCTCGTGCCCCCGTGAGCTGGAGGGCCAGGGCTGGGATCCCCCTTGTACTGTTGGGCCCAGAGGGACTGGCCCCCGGGGATGCAAGGAGGCTGTAGCCCACTCTGCAGCCCAGTGGCTGCTTTGCCTTTATTCTGCCATGGGAAGGCATCTGCCAGCACTGTGCCCTCTAATCGTTCCCGCCTGTGTGTGGAATAAATTTTATTACATGCATTGAGGCATGAGGGAATGTGCACCATCCTTTCCACTGTGCTGCTGGTGGCACCCAGCTAGGCCCCCACCCTGCTCTGCCAAGGGCCTGCAGGTGCTGGAGAAAGGAGCACCTCACTGGACCCTAAGCTTCAGGCCAAGCTGTAGAGCAGAATTCCTGCCCCGGCCCCCCGCCCTCCAACTAGCTGGGCCTGGCTGCAGCTCTCCAGCTCCCCACAAGGTGGCAGCACAACACAGCACTAGGGCCCGGCTCCTGTCCCAGCCCTGCTGGCAGGCTCCCAGGGGTGCAGCAGGGACCCTCCCCGGCTGCCTGAGCCTGACTCTAAGCTGTGGCTGAGCTGGGCCGACAGCTGCTGGCCAACAAAGGGGCGTTCGGGAGCTAGGGCCTGGGGCTCTTTTGCAAAGGGACCACGAACCGGCCCCTCCTGCAATAGCTACTCAGACCACCCTCCCCCCGCCCCCATCAAACATCTTGGAGCACAGGCACAGCCCCCCCCCAGTGCTGCGACTAGCCACGTGCCTGCCACTAACAAGCTGCTGGACTCTAGCCGGTCTGTGTCTCATAGCACCTGCCCCCCTCTTATCCATGGGGGCACAGAGGAAGAGGGGCCTTCCTTCCCCCTCCCTCCCAGCCAGCCCAAGGGCTTCCCACCCCCACTCGGTGCTTTGGTGGGGAAAGAACCAGCCCTGAGCCCCCAATCCTGCTGCAGATGGAGGGAGCCCCGGCTATAGCCTGTAATACTTCACCGGAGCAGCAGGTGGTGCTGTGGAACTGCTCTGGCCACAGCCGGGCCCCCGCTCCCTGTGCACGGCAGGGCCCCAGCAAGGCGCCTGCTGGGCTCAAGCCTCTTTCCCGGGCCAGAAATCTCAAAGCCAAACTCTTTCCGGCCCAGCGGCCGCTCTGCCTTGACTCTACCCCAGGCAGGGAGCTGCCAGCAATGTGCCCTCTACTCTGTTCCATCCAGGTGTGGAATAGATGTTGTTATGTGCGCCCCGGCCTGGGGGAATGTGCACCCCCAACAGACACACACACCTAGCTCGGGGCACAGCCTCTGTTCCTCAGCTGGGCAGCACTGGAATTTCTTCGCGCCCAGCTTAGAGGGAACACAGGCTGGGGGTGAACTTCCAGGCCCAGTGGTGCCCACTGCAGCAATTTAATAGCCTTGCCCAGCCCTGTGCTTTGTGGCCTGTAGGGGATAGTCAAGGAGTGGCTGGGTTCTGGCCAACCTGGGGCACTAACTGCAGTGTTCGGTGCAAGAGGGCAGAGCTGGGGTCCCAGGGCTGGCAGAGCCCCCTGTCTGCTGACAACGGCACAGCCAGGAACCGCGGCTTTGATTGTGGGGCCACAAGAATGGCCATACTGGGTCAGACCAAAAGTCCATCTAGCCCAGTGTCCTGTCTTCCAACAGAGGCCAGTGACAGGTGACCCTGAGGGAATGAACAGAACAGGGAATCATCAAGCGATCCCTCTCCTGTTGCCCATTCCCAGCTTCTGACAAACAGAGGCTAGGGACACCATTCCTACCCATCCTGGCTAATAGCCATTGATGGACCTAACCTCCATGAATCTATCTAGCTCTTTTTTGAACCCTGTTAAAGTCCTTGTCTTCACAGCCTCCTCTGGCAAGGAGTTCCACAGGTTGACCATGCACTGCATGAAGAAAAACTTCCTTTTGTTTTAAACCTGCTACCTATTAATTTTATTTGGTGACCCCTAGTTCTTATGTTATGGGAACAAGTAAATAACTTTTCCTTATTCACTTTTTCTACACCAGTCATGATTTATAGAATTCTATCGTATCCCCCCTTCGTCTCCTCTTTTCTAAGCTGAAAAATCCCAGGTTTTTTTCATCTCTCTTCATATGGGACCTGTTCCAACCCCCTAATCATTTTTGTTGCCCTTTTCTGAACCTTTTCCAATGCCTATATTTTTTTTTTGAGATGAGGTCACCACATCTGTATACAGTATTCAAGATGTGGGCGTCCCATGGTTTTATACAGAGGCAATAAGATATTCTCTGTCTTATTCTCTATCCCTTTTTTAATGATCCCTAACATTCTGTTTGCTTTTTTGACTGCCTAGTTTTCAGAGAACTATCCACTATGATGCCAAGATCTCTCTCTTGAATAGTTGTAGCTAAATTTGTCCCCATCATATTGAAAAAAATTATCCGAACTATACATACAATGTGCGTTACTTTGCATTTATCAACATTAAATTTTGTTTGCCATTTTGTTGCCCAATCACTTAGTTTGGTGAGATCTTTTTGAAGCTCGTCACAGGCTGCTTTGGTCTTAACTATCTTAAGCAGCTTAGCATTGTCTGCAAATTTTGCCACCTCACTGTTTACCCCAGGGGTCAGCAACCTTTCTGAAGTGGCGTGTCCAGGTTTAACTTAGTCACTTTTATTTACGGGCCTGCGTGCCATTGATCATTTTTAAGGTCAATAATAGTCCTACTTACAGTTTAGCAGCTTCATTAATAAACAACGATGCAGATCTTACCGTTTAGTGTGATCCTTGGCCTTGCTTTCCCTTGCTGAGTTCTCCCACCTCGGGCTCCTAGTTTGACACTTTAAGCAGCACACAAGCCTCTGTCTCCAGCACTGCTCCACCAGTGATGATGGCAGAAGAACCACCACAGCAGCAGCAGCTCCTTTGCACTCCTGTGCCACACCGCAGCACCCGGTCCAGCCCCAGCAGCTGCTACGACACAGCTCTAACCCAGCTCCAGCCCTTCCCTAGGTCTGAAGCTGGGGCCACGGCCGTGTGGTGACTTCCCGGCTGTCTTACGTGGCGGCCCCAGCTGCCTGAGGAGCCACTGCTGTGGCCTCATGGTCCTGGGCCAGCCCTGGCCGCCGGAGGAGCTGCTGCTGCAGCCACACAGTCCTGGGCCGGCCCCGGTGGCGATGCTGCCACTGTCACGCAGTCCCAGGCCGGCCCTAGAGGCCGGAGGCGCCGCTACCACAGCCACGCAATCCTGGGCTGGCCCTGGAGGCTGGAGACGCCGCTGCCATGACCACGTGGTCCCAGGCCAGCCCTGGAGGCGCCACTGCCATGGCCACGCCGTCCTGGCCCAGTCCTGGAGGCGCCGCTGCCATGGCCACGCAGTCCCGGCCCAGTCCTGGAGGCGCCGCTGCCATGGCCACGCGGTCCCGGCCCGGTCCTGGAGGCGCCGCTGCCATGGCCACGCGGTCCCGGCCCGGTCCTGGAGGTGCCGCTGCCATGGTCACGGGGTCCCGGCCCAGTCCTGGAGGCGCCGCTGCCATGGTCACGGGGTCCCGGCCCGGTCCTGGAGGCGCCGCTGCCATGGCCACGCAGTCTCGGCCCGGCCCTGGAGGCCGGAGGTGCCGCTGCCTCAGCCCCCAGCCGCCTCAGCCCCAACGCTGCCTTCTCCCACCGCCGCCGAGGGCGGTGCAGCCTAACCTGCTGCCAGGGGCGGGGGAGGGCTCCAGCAGCAGCACGGCGGGCTCCCTGCTGTGTGGGGGAAGAGGGTTAGGCTGAGCTCCGCAGGTGCTGCTCAAAATCGGCTTGCATGCCACTTATGGTTGCCGACCCCTGGTTTACCCCTTTCTCCAGATCATTTGTAAATAGGACTGGTCCCAGTATGGACCCTTGGGAGACACCACTAGTGACCCCTTTCCATTCTGAAAACTGACCATTTATTCCTATCCTTTGTTTCCTGTCTTTTAACCACCCGCTTAGACCATCACAACTTACGAGCCTTTGGTGAGGGACCTTGTCAAAGGCTTTCTGGAAATCTAAGTGCACAATATCCATTGGATCCCCCTTCTCCACGTTTGTTGACCCCCTCCAAGAACATGAAGCATGGGTTCCCTTTTCAGAGTTCCCTCCACAGAAACCATGTTGACTTTTCCCCAACAAATTATGTTCATCCATGTGTCTGACAATTTTATTCTTTACTATAGTTTCAACTAATTTGCCTGGTACTGACAGACTTACCAGTCTGTAATTGCCAAGATCACCTCTTGAGCCCTTTCTAAATATTGGCATCACACTAGCTATCTTCCAGTCATTAGGTACAGAAGCTGATTTAAAGGAGAGATTACAAACCACAGTTAATAGTTTTGCAATTTCACATTTGAGCTCTTTCAGAACTCTTGGGTGAATGCCATCTGGCCTCGGTGACTTGCTACTGTTAAGTTTATCAATTTGTTCCAAAACCTCCCCAAATGACACCTCAGTCTGGGACAGTTCCTCAGATTTGTCACCTAAAAGGAATGGCTCAGGTTTGGGAATCTCCCTAACATCCTCAGCCGTGAAGACCACAACAAAGAATTCATTTAGTTTCTCCGCAATGACCTTATCGTCTTTGAGTGCTCCTTTAGCATCTCGATCATCCAGAGGCCCCATCGGTTATTTAGCTGGCTTCCTGCTTCTGATGTACTTAAAAAAACATTTTGCTATTACTTCTTGAGTTTTTGGCTAGCTGTTCTTCAAACTCCTTTTTGGCTTTTCTTATTATACTAGCCAATTAGCCCGTCATAAAACGGGATTTTCAGGTCTCTCCTCCATGTCCTATTCCCTTTCTATCTCAGTCTTCTCTCCTGAGACTCCAGGTCTCTCGCTCCGTGTCTCTCTCTCTCTCTCCCCCCTCCCCTCAGCTCTCCTCCATCTCCTGCCTCTCTCTCCGTCTTGCTTTCTCTTCTACTCCTCCTCCTGCATGGGGAGCGTGGAGCCCAAACGGCTATTTGCACTGCTTGCTCCTGCGCGGCAGCCCGGCTGAGCGGCTGCCTATGAGCTCCAGCTGCCCCCCTGCACTGTTTCCCTTCCCCCCAGCACTGATCCTGCAGCCTCCCAGTTGTCCTCCACCTTCCCCTCCCCCTCGTTCCCCCGCCCTCCCCCTGGCCAGGGTCTGTTCACGGCCAGGGGGCGGGGCCTGGAGCCACAGTCACGCCGCACGTCACCACCCTGCCCCCCTTCGCCTCCTGCCATGGTGCTGGGCTGACTTCTGCGCCGCTCAGCCGGGCCGCCGCAGGGGAGCAAGCGGCGCAAGCGGCCATTTGGGCCCCACGCTCCCCATGCAGCATGGGGGTGCTGCATGGGGACCGCGGACCCGAAACGGCCGCTTGCTTCCCTGCGGCGGCCCGGCTGAGCGGCGCAGAAGTCAGCCGAGCACCACGGCGGGAGGCAACAGTGGAATGAGGTGTAACCGTTAACTCAAACTAAGGACTCAGTTCGAGTTAATGTTTGACTGCCGCATGTAGCCGCGGGCAGTTAGTTCAGACTAAGGGGATTTAAAAATGGCGCCCGGACGGGAAGATGCAAATAAATCCCGGGCTTCATTTGCAACTTCGAATGCCTACATTAGCCTCCCTAGTTCAAACTAGGGGGCTAGTGTAGACATACCCTATATGATTTTTACACTTAATTTGACAAAGTTTATGTTCCTTTCTATTTTCCTCACTAGGATTTAACTTCTACTTTGAAAACAACGCCTTTTTCTCTCTCACTGTTTCTTTTACTTGGTTGTTAAGCCACAGTGGCACTTTTTTGGTTCTCTTACTGTGTTTTTTAATTTGGGATATACATTTAAGTTGGGCCTCTATTATAGTGTCTTTGAAAAGTTTCCTTGCAGCTTGCAGGGATTTTACTTTTGTCACTGTATCTTTTAATTTCTGTTTAACTAGCCTCCTCATTTTTGCGTAGTTCCCCTTTCTGAAATTAAATGCCACAGAGTTGGGCTGCTGATGTGTTTGTCCCACCACAGGGATGTTACATTTTATTACATTATAACTGGGCCGCTTGGAAATAGTGACCATATTTACCTCTTGGACTAGATCCTGTGCTTCACTTAGGACTAAATCAAGAATTGCCTCTCCCCTTGTGGGTTCCAGAACCAGCTGCTCCAAGAAGCAGTCATTTAAGATATCAAGAAGTTTTATCTCTGCCTCCCGTCCTGAGGTGATGTGTACCCAGTCGATAGTGGAGGATTTCAACTATGCCCATATTACTGAGTTTCTTATTTTGATAGCCTCTCTAATCTCCCTTAGCATTTCACAGTCACTATCCCTATCTTGGTGAGGTGGTTGGGAATATCCCTACTGCTATATTCTTATTATTACAGCATGGAATTACTACCCAGAGAGATTCTGTGGAACATTTTGGCCCAGCTCTGCTTCTGTGCTTGGCCTATTTCTATATGCGGAGAAGCAGCCATAGGGGGGGACAGAGGCTTCATTTGTCTTGTTTCCCATGCAGCTCACCTGCCTTGCTGTCAAGCTGAGCTGATCTCAGCCCCGTGCTGTGGGGGACGCGGGGTGCAGGGCCCCCAAACCATGCAAAGGCCCCTGCTGCATGGCACCAGGCGAGACAGTCATGTACAAGGCCCAGTGAAAAGCACGTATGGGCCACCCTCCTGCTCTGTGCTCCCAGCCCAGCATGCCCGTGGGAGCCTGGGGACTCCGCTGCAAGCCAGGAACCAGCTCTCAGGGTCGTGGTGCAGCTTGGCCTCGCAAGCACCATGAAACCAGGGCTGCTGTCATGCCCAGCTCATGGAACCAGGCCAGGTGGGGACAGTAGCCGCTGAGTCAGGAAAGCCACATGGGGCTCTTAAGCAAAGTAAACTGTCGTGGGCTAACAGGGAAGGGCTGATAGATCAGTGACTGGACACAACAGGAACCAAAGAGGAGCAATATATGGTCTGTTTTCACCATGGAGAGAGGCAAATAGTGGTGCTCCCAGGGCCCGGCACTGTTCAAGGCAGCAAAGTTTGCAGAGGACACAAAATGACTCAGACTAGCGAAGTCCAAAGCAGGCTGCAAAGAGCAACTAGGGAATTTCCCAAAACCAGGTGAGCAGGCAACCCCCTGGCAGACGGAATTGAACGCTGTTAAGTGCAAAGTAACGCATATGGGACAAGCAATCCTAGCTCTACAGACAAAACAGCGTCGTCTAAATTACCTGGTACCACTCCAGAGGGATCTTGGGGTTGTGGCGATTTCTCTGACAATGGCCCTTCAGTGTGCAACAGCAGTCCAAAAAACTATGATTAGCAATCCTTTGGACAGGGTTAGGTAAGACAACAGATGGTATCGTCCTGCTGTATATAAAGCTGCCGTACGCCCACAGCTTGACTACTGTGAGCAGGTCTGGGCACCCCCCTCTCAGAGATACCACTGAAATTGAAGTGCCCAGACGGGAAACCAAAATGATTGAGGGGTTGGAGCAGCTTCTGTGTGCAAAGAGGTTGAATAGATGCTGTAACAACATGTTTTTTCAGTACAGGGCCGGCCCACATTTTGGCACCTGAGGCGGGGAGCTCAAATGACGCCCCCGTGCCCCCTCGCTTGGGCCAAAACTTTGAAAGGTCTCAATTCTGCCTCCTTGCTGTTCTTTGTGCCCTCCTTCCTCCAGCACAGCACTCCACCATCTCTGTGCATCTAGAGCAGAGAGAATACATATGCACCAGCAGCAGACACAATTTTCTACACTCTGGGTCTTAGGGGCATCCCCCCCCAGTATAGCACCTGAGGCGGCCGCCTCATGGTAAGGCCAGCCCTGTTTCTGTAGCTATATTAGAAGGCCTGTCGCCATACTAGTAGGCCTAAAGCCTTCCTCTGCAGCCAGACTGAAGAGCAGCAGCCATTAGCTGTAAAGCTTGGAGTCACATACTCACACTCTAGCTACAGTGTCACATGGCTGCGAGAAGGATCCTGTCCTAATGGCCCCCATTGTCACCCGATAAAGAAACCGATCTCAAGATAGGTAAAGAAAACTTAGCTTAACAGCATTTTGTCTGGCAAGCAACTGTTTATCAATAGTTGAGGTGAAATCCTCATTCTATGATTATTGGCCTCACTTTCCTGTTGTTTAGTAATAGAGAGGTAGCCGTGTTAGTCTGATCTTGCTAAAACAAAAGGAAAAACTATGTAGCACTTTAAAGACTAACAAGATGGTTTAATAGAAAGCTCATCACCTATTAAACCATCTTGTTAGTCTTTAAAGTGCTACATAGTTTTGCCTTTTGTTTTTCCTGTTTGTGATATCTCGGTCTGGTTTGCAACTGGTTCTGTTTGCTGGATAATTCATTTTGCTAGGTGTAAATCAACTGAGCTGGTGGGGTACAATTGGTTAGGTGATTCTGTTACAGTATGTTATGATTGGTTAGTAAAATTATACTAAAATAATTGGTTAAAGTCTAGCTACGCGGGACTCACGTTTCACTATATAAACTGGGGTCCAAGGAGACCAGTGGGAAAGGAAGAAAGGAACAGCAAGAAGGAGGGAAGGCCTGGAAGAAGAACTCACCTCCGAGACACAGCTTAAGACAGGGGTGGGCAAGAGGCTGCCAGGGGGCTGGATCTGGCCCACGGCTTCCTCGCTGGGACCCTTGAGTACAGCGCAGCGGCAGCCGCTTTAAACGTGTCTGCTCTATTCCGGGAGGAGGAGGGAGGCTTTGTGCTCAGCAAAATCTCTTAGCTCCCATTGGCCTGTTTCTGACCAATAACAGCTGAGATATTTTGCTGGCAGCAAGGGCAGCCAATGAAGCCTCCCCTCCAATTCCTTCACCCTGCCCTGAGCGGAGCCATAGGGAGGAGCTTGTGATAGCAGCCTGCAGGGCTGCTGACTGGGAGCTGCCTAGATAAGCACCTCCCAGCCAGAGCCTGCCTCTGGCACCTACAACCCCAAACTACCTGCCCCAAGCCATCACCCAAACCTTCTGCACCCCTTCCCCCCCAGGTCACAACTCCCTCCCAGACCCTGCACCCCCTCGTAGAGCCCCTCCCTCGGGCCAGAATCCTCTCCTGCACCCATACTCCCTCCTGGACTCTGCACCCCGAGCCTCTGCCCCAGATCACAACCTCCTCCCTTCACCCAAACTTCCTTTCAGACTCCACCCCCCCACACCCCTGCACCCCAGTCTCCTACCCCAAGCTCCCTTCTGTACCCAACCTCTGTCCCAGACCTCAAACCCCCCTCGGTAGAAATGCAGTCGTTGAACACTTGTCAAAATCTTGGAATGGCTTTCCATTACAAATTATTGCCCACCCCTGGCCTAAGACCAGAGCAGCCAGAAGTCCTCGGCACAACTGGGACGTGCAGCAGCTAAGATCCAGAGAGCCTGATCTTCCCTGGCCACCAAGGGATGTCTGCCTGCCTTCATCAGGATTGGTGAGCATGACATTGTGTGCTTAGGAAGTATATTCCGCTTGCTTGGGAATTGTCAATAAATAGAGAATAGGAATATTACTGTGTAAGGCTCTTTCAGTGGCAAAAGATCCTGCAGACCCGCCGCAGAAAGTTACGCCCCGAGCCCTAGGAATTGGGTAAGGATGGGTGTCCCTAAAGGGCAGAAGGGATAGAGAAATTTGTGTGGGTAACAATGGGGGCTATACAGCTTGGGAAAGAAACAACTAAGGGGGGGATTTGACAGAGGTCTCTGGTGTGGAAAAAGGGTTATTTACCCTTATTTATTAATGAGATGAGGGCCTGAAACAAAAGTCCATATAGCACAGGCCTGGTTTTAGACCCAGCTAACAATGGACACAACTTGGCTAATATAAAGCAAAGCTAAGCTGGGACCAAGAGGCAGGCCCGCCCCCAGAACTTGGCTGAGCGTGCAAAACACTAATTGGCAATAGGCCCAGGTTTAGAACAGTAATTGGTACTGGGCATAAGCTGAAAGCACATTCCGAAAGGATGGTGCCAGCAGCTCGTTAAAGAGAGACCTTGGTGCCCATGGATACCGAGCCAGGTTCAGGAAAGGGTCTCAACTGACAGCGTGATGGATAGAGACGTTCTAATCGAACCACGAGGTGCAGGGTGATGGGTGGTATCAAAGCAGCGCCAGAGGGTGGCAACCTGACAAGGTCACAAGTGAAGTGTAACATGGTTGTACCTGTCTATAAAGTGGTGTCTCTAAGGGGCTTTGTCGAAACCTTGGGGGCAGTGATGGATTCCCGTATCACCGAGTCAGTCCACTGTCAGGGACATATGCATAGTGGTTCGGTAGAGTCCACTGACAGTTTCAGCTGTACTTCGTTTAAAAATAAACCTGGCTGGGCACTGTCGATCCTTATCTGATTGTGTGGTCTCTCGGAGTCTGCTGTGTTTACGACTTGCACAAGCCTACACGAGTGATCACACATGCACGCAGCCGCCTGGTCATCTTCACTGACCACACAGGAGACTGGTCAGGCCACCATGCCGGCAAATCCTGACTACTACACACGCCACAAGAAGCAGGGGTCAGGCAGTGACGTTAATAGCAACAAGTTTTCAACAGAGGAACGGGTTCTAGGGGTTTGGAATGGGTCCCGTATGAGGAGAGATTAAAGAGACAAGGACTTTTCAGCTTGGAAAAGAGGAGATGGGGGGGGTGGGGGAGAGGAGAGATAGGATAGAGGTCTATAAAATCATGAGTGGTGTGGAGACAATGAATAAGGAAAAGTTATTTACTTGTTCCCATAATATAAGAACTAGGGGTCACCTAATGAAATTAATGGGCAGCAGGTTTAAAACAAATAAGAGGAAGTTCTTCTTCACACAGTGCACGGTCAACCTGTGGAACTCCTTGCCTGAGGAGGTTGTGAAGGCTAGGACTATAACAAGATTTAAAAGAGAACCTCCATGAATTTATCTAGTTAAGTCCATCAATGGCTATGAGGCAGGATGGGTAAGGAATGTCCCTAGCCTGTTTGTCCGAGGGTAGAGATGGATGGCAAGAGAGATCGCTTGTTCATTACCTGTTCAGTTCACTCCCTCTGGGGCACCTGGCATTGGCCACAGTCGGCAGACAGGAGACTGGGCTAGATAGACCTTTGGTCTGACCCAGTCTGGCCGTTCTTATGTAACCGACAGAGGCAAGTGCTTTTCACCAGCGCGCAGGCAGCGGGGGAAATCACATTGCTAAGGGATGCTATGAGCACCAAAACTAATTCTTTTTGGAGCCCAGTTTTAAATCCCTGGAGGCCCAGTCCACAAATGGCTAGTAACCAGGATGGGCAGGACACAGCCCCTGCTCTGGGTGTCCCGATGCCTTTGTGAGAAGTAGGGACTGGCCGATGGGATGGATCACTCAGTACTTTCCCTGCTCATTCCCTTTGAAGCACCTGGCACTGGGCTCTGCTAGGAGAGAGGGTACTGGGCTAGTTGGACCATTGGTCTGACCCCCCCAATGGCTGAATCGCACTGGCCCTGGTGTTCGCATTTAGCCTGCCGGAGGCCGGGAGTGACTGGTAAGAGAGGAGTCTAGCTGGGGTGCACAGTCGCTTTAGCACCTTTATTTAGGAGAAAGTTAAAGCCTGTAAATACAGCAATAAAATATACAAAAAATAAAATCTTTACAGTATTGAGCGCCACAAGGGGACGTACAGGCAGAGGAGGCGGCTGGATGACGGAGAAGCAGGCAAGGGGCGGGGGGGCACTATTGGTTAAGAAATAAACTTGGGTCAGCCAACAGCCTTTGCCTTGTGCGAGCAGCTAGGTCTGCACCAGAGGGCAAGTTTGGTGCATGAGCTCACGCCATGCACTAGTGCAAATGGCTGCTCTGAATGGGCACCCCAGCCTGGGGCTTCTTGGTTAAGAAAGGGACACCCCCAAGCATTTATAAACGTAGGTTTAGCCCAGGCTGTGAAACGCAGGCAGCTCTTGCTCTGCCACCCTGCAGCCCCCTCATGGCTCATGCTCATCTAATACTGGGATCCAAGCTGCAGAGATTCAGAGCATGGTGCTCGGTTCCTCTCTTGGGCTATGTACAGCGCAGAACCGGCTGTTTCATGGCACCTGCAGGGCGCCCTGGGCTCCATGGGGGAGAGCCACCTTCTGACCCACGCCACGTGGCTGGCCACTTCGCACGATTCCAGCCCAGCTGAGGAGACTCATTAGCTCCCCTGCCCCTGAGGCTGGGGGGTGGCTACTGTCTCTCTGAAGCCATCAGGCCTGCTAGCTTATACTGAAAAACCAACCCCAGACCAGAAGGGCAAAGCCCCCTATGTCTGTCCACTGCCTGCCACTGCAGGTTTCTGCCCCCAGCCTGACCAGGCCAGGGCCGGCAAGCCGCAGTGTGGCAAGCACTGGCACCAGCAAGCCCCGGAGGCCTGTGGGATATAAACTCTAGAAGGCGCACGCAAAAGCCACTGTGCCTGAAGGGCCTAGTAGCTGGGGCAGGGATGTGGGGGGGGCCCCCACCAGCGTGCAGCTCCATAACAGGGGCACCTCAGCATCAATCGGGACCACCTGGAGGACAGACCCAGCTGCGTGGGACATGGGAGCACGGGGCCCGTCCCCAGGGCAAGCTACTGCCTTGCTCGCTGGAGAGTCCCCTCCAGCCCGCAGCTCCAGCACTCCGGGCAAGCCAGGGGGTTTGCAGGGGCATGCGCGGCGCGGCCATCCCAGGGGCAGGGCGGCACCTGGCTTGCTCGTCCTACGCCCTAGGTGTAGCCAGACAAACGGCTGATCAGAGCAGGGAGTAGAACCGCCCCGTTTGCATCGGCCTCCAGCTCAGGGGCCAGAAGAGCGGATGGGTAGGGCCCCCAGTTACCCCAGCAGCCAGGCGATGGCCCATCCAGCCCGGCCTCCGAACCAAGGGCCTCACGGGAGGGCCAACCATCATGGAGTGTCCTGCCTGCAGGGGGAAGCTGCTCCACAGCCCCTCTGTTAGATGCTGCTCGTGCCCACAGGACTCACCCCTATGCTGACTAGCTACAGCACTTGGCAGTAGGGCTGCTGGGTTCCCAAGCTCCTTTCCCGGCTGCCTCAAAGAAACAGACTCAGTGAAAATCCCGGTGGGGACATGGCTGATGGGGGTTGGGGTGTGTGTGTGGCTGGGACAGGGGCTGCGGAGGCCTGGGAATCGCGCGGCACGGATGGAGGCGGCAGCAATCAGATACGAACAGGCACTTCATCGAGCAGGAAACGTGTGTTATGGAAGGAAATAGAAAAACGGGTTCCCTCCCCCAGGACCCACAGGCACCGCCTCTGAGCGCCAGCGGGGCGCTCCGGTTCGACAGTTGCCACTGGGTCAGGACACCCCAGGCCTACGTCCCCCCCCAGGCCGCAGCCCGGGGATGCTCTGGCCACGGAGCCAACGCGTGACCTAGCAGGATGAGTGCGAGGGAACGACATGGAGCCAGGCAGGTCGAGCTGTCCAGATGCTCCCCCAAGAGACGTGGCGGGAGGGTAGAGCCGGGGCTGCGTCCCTCACATGGGCGAGGCGGTGCACTCCGGAGTCAGCTCCATGTCGAAGGTCAGAGACTCTGCAGGGAAACACACAGGGACAGGGGCTGGTCAGATGGGGCTCAGAACAATACACCCCTCCTGAGGGAGGCAGCCCCAGGTCAGGAATAAGGATGTTAAATAGCGGTTAATTGAACCGTTGACTAACCTCATGAATTCTTATCGGTTAGTCGACTATTCTATAGTCTCCGGGGGTGAAGCCAGAAGCCAGCGCTCCAGCCCCACTCCCAAGGAGCCCCCTGCCACCCCCCGCTGCAGCCTCTGTATCAGAGGCAGCAGCGTGGGGTGCCAGGCAGGAGCTGGTCCACGAGGAGAGCCAGTTTAAAAACCAGCTCCTGATACAGAGGCAGCAGTGCGGGGTGGCAGCAGCCCCTGTCCAGGGTGGGTCTGAGCTCCTGGACCCAGCGCGAGCCGGAACGGAGCCGGGCTGCCTGCCCACCTGAAACGCAGAGCCGCAGCGGGGGTCTGCTAAAGACATTTACTGGCAGAGGAGGGGGGAAATGTGTGTAATCTACAGCATTAACAGCTACGCTTTTGCTCATCGGTTCGTCGACTACACTGTCACATCCCACGGTGGGAAGAGCCTGGGCCCAGGCACTGAGCTGGCACCAGACCTACATCCACTGCCCGCTCTGAGTGAGCAGAGGCCCCATGCCTGGGGCAGGACACCGGAGCCAGGTGTTGCCCACTTACCAAACTGGCCTCCGGCGTTGGCCTCGGCTCCCTCGCTGTTATTGCCAAACTGCATGAGCGAGTCCAGCGTGCGCCGGGACATGGGCAGGTCGATGGTGTTGCTGCAGGTCGTTCTGTAGCGGGGGAGAGGGGGAGGACAACGAGACAGCACAAGAGAAGCCATGAGAGGCCCAGTGCCACCTCGGGGTTGCCTAGGGTAGCGCAGAGCCGGGCCTGGGGGGGGGACGGGGACAGGACGGTGCCATGAGCTGCACGAGGGACTGGCAACTTGGGATCAATTCCCAGCTCTGTGCCCACTTCCTGGGTGACCCCGGGCCTTTGGGTCCCACTTCTCCATCAGCACGCCGGAGAGAACCCCCTGTCCCCCCATGCTGCAGGGCGGAGCCAGCAAGCCTCCGAGCTCCTCGGGACGGCCGTCTCCAGGCACGCCTGCGCAGCCCCCCGCCCAACAGGGCCGGGACTTGGGCTCGCTGCAACAGAAAGAAAGAGTCTCGCGCTAAGAGCCGAGGCACGCCTGCCGGGGCTCCCAGCGAGCATGACGACCCTGTGCTCAGACACGCCCGGGCAGGGCCGCCCCAGAGAACACTTACGGGGTGACGCAGATGAACTTGGTCTTCAGGTACGGCGCGGTGCCTGTGGGGAGAAAAGCGGGTTAGGCGGATGGCTGTCTATCCCACCCCCCGGGTCGGCCCAGTTCTCAGGACACCCGCCCCGCCGCAGACCGGACAGCTTCTCCCCCCACGACCAAAGGAAGCCTCGATCCAGGTAGATTGGCGGATGGTGAGCGGCTGCCGGATCTCCCTGACATTCCCGTGCCGCAGCTGGAGAGGCGGCAGTCGCAGAAAGTCAACGACTACCTGAGTCCGTAGCTTCCGGGTGCTCCTGGCTCTCGGGGCGACAGTATTTGCCAAAGGCTTCCTCCTTAGGGATGTCGGGGTACAGGTAGACCAGGGGCGAGACCAGGATGTTGGTGGCATCCATGATTTTGTAGCCCATGATGATTTCCGCGAAGGACATGCTGTTGAGTTGCTGCTTGGTGTACGGCTCCACGGACTGGATCTGGGTTTTCCCTGGAGGGGGAGGAGGAAGCGTTTCACGGGAGCCCATCCCACACCCGTTCCTGGCTCCCTTGGGAAACACCCCACGGAACCAGCCCCCCCACTAGTTACAGCGGAGAGGCTGCGTAAGACAGGGCAGGCTCCGGGCATGGCCGCGCAGAGCCCTGGGAGCCAGTTTCCAGCAGGCGCTCAGCACAGCAGCAGGGACACAGCTCACGCGTCACGACGGACAAGGGTGAGCAGTGGTTAGAGCGCTGGCGGGGGACTGCAGCCCACGACCCCGGCCGACCCCCGCTGGGCGGAGCCAAGATGCGCTATGATCCCAGACTCCTCGCGGGTCAGTAACGCGACCGTCCCGGCTCAGTGACCAGCCCCGGGCACGTACCGCTGATGTCCTTCTCCACCCAGGTGAAGGTGATGCCCCCCTCCTTGCTGCTCTCGCTGAACCGCAGCAGGAAGGTGCCGGGCGGCTTGGTGCTCAGGATGGCGCGCTCCCGCTCCTTGCTGATGAAGCCCATGATGTACCTGGCAGAAGGGAGACAGCCCTGAGTGACATGGTTAGTGGCCACCGGACTGCACTTGGCTCCATCACTGCCTCCCTCCCCGAGTCCTGCAGCTGCTGGACCAGTGCTGGCACGGTGGGAGCTGCTGGCAGAAAGGGATTCCTCGCCCTGCCGCTGCCGGACCAGGGCTGCTTGGTGGGGCTACGAAGCCGCTGGGCGGTGGCTGAATCAGAGCCGCTGACCCCCGTACGGTCCTGCCTGCCGCTTGCCCTGGCACGGCCCATGCTGCGGCAGGAGGGAGGGGGAGGAGAGCGCATCGGTCCAGCCCCAGGCATCCTGAGGATGCTCTGCCGGCTCAGTGTCCCCAGGGCAGGATGTCAGAAAGGAGCCACGGAGCCCCCAGCCTGCCTGGCACTGCCCAGGCCAGAGGTCCACCCTAGCTCCAGCCCATAGCTTGGAGCGGAGCTGGGGCATGTTTCAAAAGGAGACCCCGACCCCAGGTCCAAGGCTGCACGGGGGCCTTGGCTGGGCTGCTCCCAGGGCTAATCCCCACCACCCCGGTAAAGTGGGCATCCTCCCTTTCTAATACGCATCAGCGCTTGAAACAAAGCTCAGGAATTGCCAAGGACCCGGCGTGGCTCAGAGCTCAGGGGTGGCTCACCACGGGCTAAGGCAGCCACCGGGCTACTGGACGTGGACACGCCCCACCCCGTGGCCCCTTGATAGCGTCCGGCTCAGCCCATCAGGCCAGCTTTCCCGCCCCAGCTGCGGGGTCCCGGGGCCGTGGCCACGGCTCACCCCTCGTTCCACAGCGCCAGGATGTATTTCTTCACCAGGTCGATGATGTTGTCCAGCCAGACCCAGAAGGAAAACCCTTTGCCGGCCATGTTTTCCTGCAGAGAAGCAGAGAGGGGCCAGGTGAGTGCAGGCCCGGGCGGGGCAGGCGGAGCGGGGGCACGTGCCGCGGGGCAGCTCTCACCTTGCAGAACTTGGCCCAGGTGATCTGGCAGCCGGAGTAGTTGACGCCGGGCCCTAGGGTGGGGGCAGAGCGGGGTCGTTAGCCCTGGAGGGGTTTCCCGAACGAGCAGCAGTTCCGCGGTGCCGCACAGCTGCGGAGCCACACGGGATCCCACGGCAGATGCTGGCGCGTCCGGCGGGGAGCAGGGCTCCTCAGTGCTAGGCCTGCTATGGGGAAGCAAGGGGGCGTTTCACCCCAGACACCAGCACCCAGCTCCCGGGCTGGAAGGTGCCAGCCACCGGCCTGTCTCTCTTGCACTTGCAGCCTGGAGCCCAAAGCTTCTGGGACACTGGGCAGGCTCCCCCGCCCCAGGGACAGAGCCCTCAGCACCTGCCTAAGGGGTTTAGGATCCCCGGCCCAAACACAGCCCGGCGGGTAGGTTACCTAGGAGCTTCTCTGCCAGCGTAGTCAGCTGCTCGATGCTGAGCCCCCGCTTGGTGGTGGAGGAGAACTGCCAGCTCAGCACCTCAGCCACCTGGTCCCACGTGCCGATTGGGGGCTTGGTGAAGAAGTTCACGTTCTGGGGGGAGGGGGAAAAATAGAACCCGCCTGAAGGCAACGCAGAGAGCGCCCGAGAAACACGCCCGCAGTCGCTTCCGTCAGCCCAACGTGGGAGGCTGCCTGGCCCCGCCTTCTGCCCCACTTTGGGGGGCATTGCCTCTGCCACCAGCACACAAAACCTCAGGCAAGCAACTGCCTCGCTTCGTGCCTCAGTTTCCCTGCTCTCTCTCGGCGGGGTGGCCAGGAAGCTCAGGCAGGGAGGAGGGGGTCTGTGCAGTGCGCCAAGGGGCCTGATGTCAGCTGGGGCTCCTAGACCACAGCACCGGCAGAATTCTTGCCACTCTAACCCCCTGGTGGGGGCCTCCAAGTGCCCGGGGAACAGACAGGCCATGCAGCCTGTGACACCCCCACGCCGGGCGTGGTGCGCCCACAGGCCGATTGGGAGGAGGTTTCATGGGGTCAGGCCCACGCAGGTCCGCTCAGCAGACGCCCTCGGGAACAATCCCCCACCTGTCCCCTGGAGGCCCTGCTGAATCCACACGCACACACACACCTTGGGGTTGTTCGTCAGCATGTTGTACCACAGGATGGAGGCCCAGGCGTTGGGCATCTGGCAGATGTTGGAGATGACCACGACGGGCAGCGAGTGGGTCTAGAGAGACGAGATGTTGTTGCTTCCTTAGACCCCCACCCCAGACACACGCACCGACCCCGTCGCCCGGGGCCAGGCCCCGCAGCACAGAGCGGCTGCGCCCACCATGGTTCCCTGGGTGGCCTGCCCCAATGTGAGCGCAGCTTCGTCTCTAGTGCTCCCCGCCGCCACCACCCCGAACGGCTTAGCCCGGTGCAGAGCGCGCAGCAACCGCCTGACCCTTCACCCACCCCTTGCTGAGGAACCTCGTGAAGACCCGCCACAGGGAGCCACGGCGCTCCCCAGGCCCGCCACAGAACCACCACGGCGCTCCCCAGGCCCGCCACAGAGACGCCACGGCGCTCCGCCTACCCACCACGGCGCTCCCCAGGCCCGCCACAGAGCCGCCACGGCGCTACGCCTACCCACCACGGCGCTCCCCGGGCCTGCCACAGAGCCGCCACGGCGCTCTGCTTAACACTCCACCTGCCCACCGGAGAAGCCTGTGCTCCCCCAGGCCTGGCCAAGCCAGTGGAGAGGCCTTTATCTGAGGGGGGAAGCCGGAGGCCCTCTTCCCAGCTGGGCCGGGCCACTCCCTTGCTCCCGTCAAGAGGGGCAGCTCCGCCCGGCAGCCATTCCCACAGGACTCACCTCCAGGTCAATCTTCAGGCCCTGGTGATAGACCTCGGTCTCGAAGGTGATGAGGTGCAGCTCCTCCGTGACGATCAGGGAGGCCTGGGAGGACAGGGAGGCCGTTCAGTGGACGCCGGCTATTCCCCCTTCCCTGTGGGCCAGGCAGTCAGCAGGCCAGGCACAACAAGCCCATTCAGCCCGGGCGCCCTACGGGTTCGCTGGGGCATGACCTGTTTTGCAGGGGGCTGCTGGGGGGGCAGCTCTGCCTCCCTGCAGAACGTGCTGCACAAAACCTTCCCTCAGCCCGTCTGGAGAGGCCAAGACCTCTACCGTGAGCTCTGGGGGGGGCTGCCCAAAGAGGAGGGCCTGGCGGGAGCTCTCCCAGCCCAGTGGGGTCTCCAGCAGGGTCCCCTGGGCTTCCCCCAACTCAGGGCACACGCGCAAGCTGGGACACTCACATCACAGTTGGCTCTGCCCCCGTTGCCGCACCTCTGCTCCCGCAGCGTCTGCAAAGAGAAGGGAGACGGTAAAGCTGCAGCCAGCCGGGCACACGGCCCCTGGCACACCGCCCCGCTACTTACCAGATGCTTAAACTCTGCTGACAGGCTGCCGTTGTTCGACTCCTCCATGTTCATAACCTTGGTGTTCGTGCCCAAGATGTTAAACTTCCGGGACCTGAGGGTGGGGGAGAAGGACAGTTAGAACCCCCCAGAGTCCAGTGACAGAGCAGGGGGCAGGACGTGCGTCAGGGATGGAGAGAGAGAGAGGAGACACGTTGGAGCCACTTACCCCCGGAGCGCGGCAACGTCCCCCGAGTCCCTGGAGAGGAGAGAGGTACAGCATCAGTGCACGCCGGAGCGGAGAGCATGTCCTATTCTCACACACACACCCCCCGAAGTGGCACTGCAGCTCCTAAGGGGACCTACCAGCTCCTTTGCACGTGGGCCCCTGCACCCCAAGGGCAGGGGGACAGTGTGCAGCGGGCGTGAAAACCTCCCCATGCCCAGGGCACCATGTCACCCCACGCGGCCCCCGGCTCGTGCTGGGGCTTGGCCCAGGAGCCGATTTTCCCCCTCGGAGAGGCTGGTGCCCTTTGCTCTGCGACGCCAGCCCCCGCGGGCGCCACACTCACTTGTCGATGCAGACTTTAATCTTCAGCTGATAGTTGAGCTCAGGAAATTTGACGAGTAGCCTGCCGGAAGGGAGCAGAGGCTTCAGCACAAGGCGTTCGGCCACCAAAGCGGCCTCGGCGCGGGACACCTGGGAGACTCGCCGGCGATTTGAACGCGGCTTCGGCCAGCGGGGCTGCGCGGCCCTGGCCGTACCACAGCTGGGACTGGGCTTTGCCAGGGAGCCTGCCCAGGCAGAGGCCCAGGGCTCTCCCCCTGCCAGGAGGCTGAAGCCCGTTCCCAGGAACCAGCCCTCACAGCTGCTGTTGAGCATGCAGGGTCGGGCTGCGGCACCCACTGCCCCCTTGCTCCTTAATGCACTCGGGGAGGGGCCCAGCGAGGCTGGCAAGGCTGTGTGCCCCAGCGGGGGACCCGGCGGGGAAGGGACTGGCCCCAGGCTACACAGCAGGGCCACAGCAGAGCTGGGATCAAGTCTCAGGAGCCGCCAGCTCTCAGGGTGCCTAGCGGGTCGGCCACGGGATCAGTGCCAGCTGCTGGACGACACCTCCGCACAGGGCCGCTTGGCTCCAGCCCTGGGGGCCGCTTGGCTCCAGCCCTGGGGGCCGCTTGGCTCCAGCCCTGGGGGCCGTTTGGCTCCAGCCCTGGGGGCCGGGGGTCCTGCTGCTCTTGTTGCCAAGGTGACAGAGGGCAGAAAGGTGCTGGGGGGAGATCAGCTACAAAGGAACACGCTGACGACAGCAGGAGCCAGGCATGCAGGCTGGGCCGGGGCAGAAACCTGACCGGCAGGGGGCCCTAGACATGGCTTCCCACCAGCCTGGGCAGCAGAGGCAGAGGGAGAAGAACCCACCCAGCCTCCAGGACCCGAGTAGCTCGGCCCCACGGACGTTTTCCAGCCCACCCAAGGAGCGAAAGGACCCGCCAGACGCCCACTAGGAGCGGCCTCACGTTCGGCTCCCCGCTCGAGCGGCTCCCGCAGAAAGACCCACCTGACTTTGGTGGTGAACTGCACGCCGGTTTTGATGACCAGGGGCCGATCCGGGTGCATGGGCATGCAGGGCTGCCGCTCCACCACGAAGGCGCTGCAGGGTGAGAGCACAGGGGTGTCACACTCAGACAGGTCCTGTGTCATTCCCCCCCCCCCCCGCTGCCTCTCAGAGGCACCCGCGCTGCCAGCCTCAGGACACCCCCAGGCGGCAGAAGCAGCTCTCCGTCCTCATGCCCCTGGTACCTCGTCATGAGATTCCTGAACAGCTCCACGATCCTCTCCTCCAGCATGGGCCGGTGCTGGACAATCGGGTCCCCTTTGTAGGAGACTTTCTGCTGCAGTTCCTCCAGCTTCTTGATCTGCTGCCGCGTCTGAAGCTGGGACTCAGCGAGGGACGTGATCCTGGAGGGGAGGGGGGAGCCAGCTGAGAGCCCCACTGACTAGCTCAGCCCATGACAACCCTGGGTACCTGAGCCCCTATGAACGGGAGTGGCGCCCAAGACCTGCGTCTATTGCTTAGGAGGGGCCCCCGACTCTTCACAGCCGCCTTGCGAGGTGGCGCTGTTGGGGCGCAGGGACTCATTTGCCTGTCGAATCGAACACCGTGAGGTCTCCCGGCCGCGAGGCTGGGGGCATTTGGGCTGAGGAAATACCAGGGGCTGGAGGAGGGGGGCTGGGGCAGATCCGTTCCCGGTGGCTTGAATTCAAGCAGCACCCATCTGGCTCTCCGCTCGGGAGCGCCCGCGGGAATGGGCCCTGGGCTCTCACCAATTTTCCAGGCGGTCCAGGCAGATGTTGGGAGGGCCCCCCCGATACATGCGATCTGCTGCCTTCTCTTCCAGTCAGCCAGCTCCTCGTCCGCCAGCGTCTTCTGCACGTACTCCATGGCCGACAGCAGCCCGGCCAGCTCGCTCACAATCCCCTGGAAAGGGGACGAGACACTCAGGTGGCACCTCAGCCTGGTCTAGAGCTGGGAGACCGGAGGGGGAGGAGTGGGGGGGGCCAGAAAGGCACAGGCTGCTGCTGCCAGCCCCCGATCCCAGAGCCGCTTCCGAGCTATTACACAGGGGGCGGTTAGCCAGGTGCTCCTATCTGGCCCCCGCGCCGCAGCATCTGAGCACTCCCATGCTGAATTTAGAGGCAGACCTTGGAGCGCCCAGCGGTGGGCGGGGCCAGGGTGTCCGATCGCTCAGCTTGGACGGAGAAGCTGGACTCTGTGCCATGGTGTGTACAGAGCAGGGTGGGGAACCAAGAGCCCACGGCCTTGATCTGGCCCACGAAGCCTGTGGCTCCCCCCGATCCCAGCCGGAGTACCAGCCCCCGCTCGCCCTGCTGCAGGGGGGAAGGAGCCCCGGGCCTCACGGCCCGACCAAGGCAAGCTCTTTTCATTTTGCATTTTCGTCTCGTGCCCGCCGGGGCCGTGTGACGAGGGAGCCGTGGGCAGACGGACGCCCGAGGGGGGAAGGGGGGCACTGTACCCTGCGCATTTGGTCCAGCGCCGTCAGCATCTGCTCCAGCTGCTGCATCTTCTGCCGCGTCACGGACTGATTGTTTCCATTCAGGTCCTGCATATCTTGGGGAGGAAGAGCCAGTTCCTCACCAGACACGCACCCGCCAGCACAGAACACCCAGCACCACCCCCCCAGCTCCTTGCCCAGCAGAAAGTGCCAGGCTCGCGAGCCATCTGTCTAGCCCGCCCAACACTGGAGTATCTAAGCACCCCCAGCATCACCCATACCCATCCTCACAGCCCCCGGTCAGCTCTGGCATCCCCGCTGCCCACCGGGGCCGTGACCGTCGCGCCCGGCTGGAGGCAGGCAGATCGAGCGACGGCCTCAAGTCACAGCGAGTCTGAGACCGAACCGGGGTCTCCCGAGTTGCAGGCCGGTGCCCGTCCTCACCAGGAGGAATGCCCCGGCTCGCCCCTGGCACGGGGCAGCGACAGCCCAGAGAGGCCTCACCAGCTCCCACCTCCTTCCCCTCCGGCCAGGCGCTTGCCCGTTTACCTCCTTGGCTTTTCAGCGTCTTGTAGTTGAAGTCGAAGTCGTCCTGGAGATTCTCCACCACTTTCATCTTTTGCTCCAGATCCTGCAAGCCCAGGAGCGGGGGTCATTTCAGGGCAGAGGCTCAAGCACATTCAGTGGGATTGGGGAATCCCCAGGGCCAGGGCAGCTGGGCTGACCTACCTGCACCCGCTTCCGCACGTCCTGCAGATGCTGCTCCAGCATTTGCTGCTTCTCTGTCACCACGGCGGCCGTGGGGTGCGACGCCTGCCCGCCTTGCTGTGGAAGGGAACAGGAAGGGCCTTTGTGAGAGCCGGATCACAGGCCCCGCAGGGACACCGCCTGCCCGTGGGGTAGCACCGGGAACAGCTGGCCGTTCGAGCACTCTGGCGTCTTGGCTCAGGGCTTCGCCTCCCCAGCACACAAATAGCCGGCAGTGCCGAGCTATTGGGGTGGCGGATCGGGGACCCCGCAGCTGTCGGCTCTGACCGGCCGAGCATCTGAACGCAGGCGAGGGGGCCGAGGGGAGATGCAGACAGGGATGCAGTGACTCAGCCAGGCAGGGGCTAGCGCGGTGCCCGGCTCTTGCCTGGAGCCGGGACTGCTTGCAAACAAGCGACGGCAGCCAAAGTCAATGGATGGCCGCCCGGCGCGTTTCCGGCAGCACCGGTTCGCCTGGGAATGGCCCCTCAAATCCCACAAGGCCTCAGGGACCACCGATGCCCCCATCTCTGTTCCATACCAGGGCGGGGGAGCATCCGGCAGGGACCAGCCTGAGCCGAGCGCCCGAGTCCTGCTCTCACCTGGGCTGCGGTCGCGGCCGTCTGGAGCAGGCGAGATTCTTCCCAGAGGCACCGAGCCACGATCCGGGCGATTTCCATGGGCTTTTCCAGGTACCTGCTCTGTATGTGTTTTGGGGGAGAGGGACAGGAGACAAATGGAACTTCCAGCCCCTGCCGAGCTGGGGAAGCGCACAGCGGGGGAGGCGGAGCGTTTCACAGCCACGCAGGGAAGTGCCGAGGGCTTAACAGGAACTGGGAATCACAATCTGCTAGGCTGAGGTTTCTCCCTCAAACAAACAAAAAGCCCCAAAACTGACCTGCCTAAAACGTAGAGTGGATCTGTCTCACTTTTGCAGAGTCCAGCATTAGCTGCTGGTCCCTCCCTGGACACACACAATCCACAAGTGCATCTTACTAGCAGTTAGCAGAACCTGCCCAGCCCCTCCCCATGCCTCAGTTTCCCCAGGAACTGACAGGGTCACAGTGGGAATCAATGTGGGGGGGGCGTGCGCCTGAACAGCGGAAGGGCGCGCACTTTGCTGGGTTGCAGATTTAGAGCATTGGGCAGGGACCCTGGAGCATCCACGGCCCCATCAGCCCAGGGAGGGGAGCCTTGAGTCCAGTAACACCTGGGGGGTGCCCCCTGCTCTTCTGGCCCCCCCGCCAGCTCTAGGGATGTCAACGTGTAGACAATCAGATCATTAACCGATAAGGTCGGGCTTATCAGTTAACCCGGTCATCTACACGCCTCCCCAACCCCCTCTTGCTGCCTCTGACAGAGGCAGCAAGGGGTGTGGGGAAAGACGCAGTAGCCGGTGCCCGTGGGGAGTCCGACAGAGAGGCAGCAGCACAGAGGTGGTGGTGGTGGTGGGGTCGATACACACGAGAAGCCAGCTTCAAAGCCGACTCTCTGCATATGCCGGCTCTGCGGACTCACCCGCCAGCCCTGCACTGCCTCCTACAGAGGAGCTGGTCCTGGGGGGAGCAGCTTAAAAGCTGGCTCCCCACAGCTGTCTGCCCCCACCCTCTGCGCTGCTGCCTCTATTAGAGGCAGGGGAGGTTGCCGCGAAGTATCAGAAGCAGCAGTGAGGGGTGGCAGGCAGCCGGCCTGCACGGGGCGGGGCTGGTTTTTAAACTGGCTCCCTTCGCAGACCGGCTCCCGCCTGCCACCCATGCTGCTGTCATGAGAGAGAGGCAGCAGTGCAGGGTGGCAGGGGGCTCCCCGGAAGTGGGGTGGAGCGCACTGGCTGCCAGCCCCGCCCCCAGGGACTATCGATAGTCATGTAACCGCTGAGATTTGATGCAGTTACACGATTGTTCAATTACACAACGTGCAACATCCCTCACCAGCTCTAACCATCCCTGGCCCCATTCTCATGGCAGCCGTAGTGCAAGAGCTGCCCCAAGATCTCCGACCAGCAGAGCCATGTCATTTGGGGGGGGGGGAGGAGGGAGCGGGACTACCTCCATAGCCACTGCCCCTTGGGTAGAGTTCTAGTGCAATACTGGTGCCACGGCCACGCGGGGGTGCACGCACCCACGTTAGGGATGTGAACGACTAATCAACTATCCGATAAGCACATGCTATCAGAAAAAGGCTGCTGGGCGGGGGGGAGAAGAGGGGGCGTTTCAAAGTGGCAGCGCCGCGTGCAGACTGGGGCCAGAAGAGGAGTCCCCCGCTGACCCTGTGCTCCCTGCAGCGCTTTCACCTTTCAAGTGCAGCAGTGAGGCTGCACTTATCGACTAATTGAATAGTCGATGCAAATTGCATCGACTATTCGATTATCCAATTAATCTCAATTTAACATCCCTACCCCACGCCGGCCAGTAAAGGGTTAACAAGCTGCTGTGGGCCCTGGCCGTCCTGCCCCTGCACGTTTGTCACACGGCTGAGTGGCACAGCTTGTGCGGCTAGCCAGGGCCTAAGGGCCAGACAAGCCGGTCAAGTTGCAGGGGCCCGGAGGGTCAGGGAAGCCACAGGCGCACCCTTCGCTAGCCGGCTGGGCTGAGAACCTTGCTGCGTCTGGATGCAAGAGGAGCCGGCACATAGGGCAGCAGAGCCAGGTTATGGGGCCCCCCAGCTCTGTAGCTCCTCCCCCCACAGTTGTGGGATGACCCCGCCCCCCTGGCTCTGTAGCTCCTCCCCCACAGTGACACGGTGCCCACCTGCAGGAACTGCTTGATCCTGCGCAGGTTGTGCTGGTAGAGGACGTTGGATTCCTGCAGGAACCGGCTGTATTGCTGATCGATCTCGCCCAGCAGGTTGTGGAACACCAGCGTGGCGTGGGACTCCTTGCTGGCCGCATACGCCCTGCGCGGGGGCCGGCAGAGAGGCAGGGTTGAAATACACAGACACTCTTCCTGCGCAGTTCAGGGGCGGGTAGGGACGGGATGGGCCACCACAACGGGCCCCGCTTGGTCCCCCGCCCCAGGGCAACTGCATGGGAGCGACTCCCACGTGCACAGCGAGGGCAGGACCCTGCTGGGATGTGACTCCTCCCCTCCCCCCAGCACCTAGTTGCCCAGTGAGGACCCCTAGGAAAGCCCCAGCACCATCTGCTCACTGGAGTCGGCTGGCTGCAGATCCTGCTCCTCCGGGCGTGCAGGCCCGGCTCACTCATTCAGGCAGCTGTGCATGCAAATTCTGCGGGGCCCATTTTTAGGCGGCCACCGCTGGGTCGGCCGCGAGCCAGTTTTGCCGGCTCCATGCGCACTCGGCAGCCATAGCCTCCGCCTCCTGCCCCGGGGACGAGCCTCCAAGCGCCAGCCCCCAATCCCAGACCCGCCGGCAACGTGTCAAATCCCCGTGACAAGGGACCACGTCGGACGTTCTCCGGCCTTTCCCGCTCCAAGGGGCGTTGCCCACTGACGTGCGCCCCCTGGGCGGCGGCAGGTCAGCCAGCGAGGCAGGGAAAAGTGCTTGTGTTTGCAAATCTCTCCACCAGCTCTGGCTCAGCACAGGCCAGATTCGCCCTGTGCAGGAAACCAAGCCCCCAGGCCAGGCGGCCTGCAACCCAGCGGGGCGCGACTCCCTCAGGACTGCAACGGCAGCCCCATGCCAGCGCCGGGCACAGGGAGAGCGCCATGCAGCCAGCCCGGTGCCACCTTGGCCACAGTAGGCACAGTTTGGAACAGAATTGCCAGGCCAGGTGCCCACCAGCTGCTGCAGGAAGACACGCTGCAGTTGTGGGGTCCTTGTGGCCAGCAAAGTCCCCGCCTGACCCCACATGCGGGAGGCTGGCTCGGGCCCTGGAGCAGACTTACCAGTCCTGGCTTTCAATCCAGGGGGCCAGGAACTGCCTGAGCTCCATGGGGAAGCTGTCGCTGTAGAGCTGATGCAGCTGCTCCAGGTACCGTGTGTCCAATTGCTGCAGCTGATTCCACTGTGCCATCTCGGCTTCGGCTGGAAACCTGGCAAGGCAGAGAGAGCTGCGTCAGAGCCGCGGGGACACCGAGCGGCTGGGGGGACACCGAGCGGCTGGGGGGACACCCCCCCCGCATCTTCCTTAACCCCCGGAACGACTCCACGAGCATCCCCACAAGTCAGATTTTAACACCCCTCCCCCTCCCATTCAACCAGGCTCCTCGCCCTGCATGGGGTGGGGGGGCACATCCCGTGGTTCACCTTAGCCCAAAGCTCAGTTTCATTTCTTAATGTTGATCAAAATCCCCGCGGCCATTTCTGAATTCAGCAGAAGGAGAACGGATTCCCGGCCTCCCCGAGGCATTCCTGGTATCACTCCTCCGCCCACAACACAGACACAAAACCACTGCCACAGATCGCCCCACAAGGCAAGGGGGATGAAGTGGGAAGGGGCAGAAGCATGCCTCAGTTTCCCTCACACACACACACACACACACACACACACACACTTTGCATTGCTTCCAGGTGGAGAGAGGGGTTCTGTTGGCTCTCAGGACAGACTAACGGACTGTTGCGAGTGTCACTTCGCTGCCTCAGAACTAGCCATTAAGAAACTGGCTGAAACTGACCCAGATCAATCAGGGGTCCAGAGAAACCAGGACACGTGGCTCGCACAGCAGGGAAAGCCGCACACAGACCCGTGTTCCCTCTAATCTTCTCCATCTGTGGGCAGACTCTTTTTCCATCCATGTGCAGAATAATTTTTTACATGTGCCGAGGCATGCATGAGTGTGCACCACCAATAGAAACACCAAACCTAGCTGCAGGCACTTTGCTAAAATCAGCAGGGCAGCACTGGAAAGTCTCCTGAGCAGCCGCACAAGGGCCCAGCTTACAGGGAACACTGCCTGGCAGAGACCCAAGGAGAGGTGGCAGGGATGTGAGCGAGGACTCTGGAAGAAGCAGGCACTCTTGCACCCAGCTTCACTGCAGTACGGCTGGTGAATTCCACTGAGCTGACCTGAACGGACTCCAGGGTTTGGAACAGGTCCCGTATGAGGAGAGATTAAAGAGACTAGGACTTTTCAGCTTGGAAAAGAGGAGACTAAGGGGGGATATGATCGAGGTCTATAAAATCATGAGTGGTGTGGAGTCAGTGAATAAGGAAAAGTTATTGACTTGTTCCCATAATATAAGAACAAGGTTTAAAACAAGTAAAAGGAAGTTCTTCACACAGTGCACAGTCAACCTGTGGAACTCCTTGCCTGAGGAGGTTGTGAAGGCTAGGACTATAACAGGGTTTAAAAGAGAACTAGATAAATTCATGGAAGTTAAGTCCATTCATGGCTATTAGCCAGGATGGGTAAGGAACGGCGTCCCTAGCCTCTGTTTGTCAGAGGATGAAGATAGATGGCAGGAGAGAGATGGCTTGATCATTACCTGCTTGGTTCACTCCCTCTGGGACACCTGGTATTGGCCACTGTTGGCAGACAGGACACTGGGCTGGATGGACCTTTGGTCTGACCCAGTCTGGCCATTCTTATGTTCTTCTCTGAGTTCCCCATAGTCAACTGGACTACCCCCCAGTACTCCTCAGGAACCCTACTGTGCTTTGCAAATGTGGCCCAAGGTCTCTCCCTTAAGCAATCTGCTTCAGGGGACTTGCCGAGTGGAGCTCACAGGGCAAAGTGGGGGAGGGGGCTGCAGTCCAGCGTAGCCTGCCCTGAAGGCAGAGGGGTCCTGGGGGTCTGGCACACTGATGGGGCTGCTCCAAGGGTCCAATCAAAAGCTGGGGTGTTGCTCTGAACCTGAACTAGCCAATATGGGCCAGATGATAACAGGCTGGCGGGACCTGCCGGCTGGCTCCTTGCAACACTCAGCGGGACGAGCTGTGAACTGGCAGGGACACATTACACCGGGGTAGGACCACGGGATCGGACTTGGGGATTTAGAGACCCCACAGGAGTAAGACACAAACCCAATAACCTGAACACTGGGCCCGCCTTCTTATCCATCTACCCGCAGGTAGATCTGCAACTGGAAAGAAACATGGCCTAGAAACAGCTGAAAGTTTGGCATTGGAAAAGGTTCAGGAAAGGGCAACAAAAATGAAGAGGGGTTTGCAACGGCTGCCATAAGAAGAGAGATGAAAAAGACTGGGACTTTTCAGCTTAGAAAAGAGGAGACTAAAGGGGGATAGGACAGAGGTGTGTAAAATCATGAGTGGTGTGGGGAAAGTGAATAAGGAAAAGTTATTGACTTGTTCCCATAACCTAAGAACTAAGGGTCACCAAATGAAATGAATAAGCAGCAGGTTTAAAACAAACAAAAGGAAGTTTTTCTTCACGCACAGTCAACCTGTGGAACTCCTTGCCGGAAGATGCTGTGAAGACCAAGAGTTTTACAGGGTTCAAAAAAAGAGCTAGATAAATTCATGGAGGTCAGGTCCATCAATAATTAATAGCCAGGATGGGTAGAAATGGCGTCCCTAGTCTCCGTTTGTCAGAAGCTGGGAAATGGGCGACAGGGGATGGAGGGATTGCTTGATGATTCCCTGTTCTGTTCCTCCCTCTGGGGCACCTGGCATTGGCCACTGTCAGGACACTGGGCTGACAGGACACTGGGCTAGAGGGGCCTTTGGTCTGACCCAGTCTGGCCATTCTGATGCAAATGCAAACAGATCTGCCCCTAGCGTCCTGGGGCAAAGTCAGCCCACGCTGCCCTCGCTCCCCTTCCCGCAGGGGCCTGTGCTGGCCCCTTGTGCAGAAGTGGAATTCACCCTGCGCCACGGGCCTGGCGCATGCTGGTTTTCAGGAGCTACCTGCTGGCGCCTAAGCCACAGGCTTCACTGTCCGGTCCCTGGCAGCCACACGCCGCTCTAGCGTTCCCCGAGAGAGCCCGGCTCGAGTCAGCGCTGAGGTGAGAAGGTTAAGGAGGCCAAAGCGATGAGAACATCACACGAGAGGTTAGAACATCCTGTTCTGCTGCCCCCAGGCCTTTCTGTGGCCGGCATACAGCAGCCCTATTGGCCCGCCCGTTCCCCAGCGGCGGGAGAGAGGCAGCGAACGCAGCAACCCCACCGCTCCTAGGCAGGGTTAGTCCGATACCCCCCCAGTGCACTAAGCAGTTTTCCAGCGAGGCCCCTGGAACACGCTACACGGCCAATCTGCAGGGCTGTTGGGGGAGCCCCCAGCCTCTCCTCCCCCCTCCTGCTAGTCGTCTCGTTAGCACGGCGGCAGCTACTTCTCGGGGCAGCGGGTGCTTTTCCACCCGAGCATCCTGGGCTGGCCAGAGACCAGCAGCGTTTCGGTTCATCAGCACAGAAAGCAAAAGTAGGCGTCTCAGGGGCGAGCCATTTCCTGCGCGGCTCTGCCCTGGGCCAGCGCCAAGTACGTTTTGCAAAATCATTTCAGTTTTGAAACAAGCCATCGCATTGTAGCCAGCCACGGGCTCCCGAACCACTAGCAGGCAGCTAGGCCGACACGCCGCCCTTGCCGTTAGAACGGGAAAGGTCACCGAGGAGTTGGCATCTTCTCCGGGGGTGGAATTAAGCTCTCTCCTTTGGGGAGGGCAAAACCCGACGGCTGTGCACGTCCGCTTATTAAACACCACCATGCCACAGGCAGCAAGCGAATCGCCACTAATGCTGCCGACCTGCAGCCAGTTGGTAACGCAACCGAAGAGCGCGCTTTCCCCCTTCGTAGCGCCATGAAGTGTCTCCCGTATGGTAAGGGCCTGCGGAGGGGAATGGCACCCCCCCAACCCCGCCCCACCTCAGCAAGGCCCGGCTGCCATACCCGACACAGGCTTTGCCCAGACGCCAATTCTGGCTCGGGCTGAGCCTACCCAACCGAGAGCCACACGTGCTCCTGAGAGCGAGGAGGCTGGCGGCAGACACGCGAGCTCACGTTTCCAGCGCGTGGAACAGAACAGCCGCAGCCGTTTGGGGTTGGTGGGCCAGAAGGGCCCAGGCCTGAAGCGGCCACGGCCTTCCATGGGCACGCAGCACTTCTGAGGAAAACCCCGGCTGCTTGGGAAGAGTCTCACTTGGAATGCCCAATTCAGCAAAGCCCGTAAGGATGTGCACGCCCTCCCCCCATTCCCCAAGCAAAGATCCATGCACCCCTCCTTCCCAAGCAGCGGCCCGCGTGGGCCCCCCATTCCCAAGCAGCGGCCCGCGTGGGCCCCCCATTCCCAAGCAGCGGCCCGCTTTGCTGAGAGAGGTGGGATTTCACAGGCCTGTCTGAGCTTCGAGCATTTGCTGAACCAGGCCCCAAGCTCCGACCACCCAACCTCGTAGACGTCTCCCAGCTCCAGAGGGAGCTCTGCCAGCCTGAGGCGGCGGGACCCCGGCGTCCGTCGTAGGAATCCTTCGTTCAGACGTCAGAGACTCTGGGCTGAGCCCTTTGCACTGAACCGGCACATACCCTGCGAACCTTCCCCGCCCGCCCACAGAACATCCCAAACGAGTGAAACATCCGGACAGTTGGCAGCTGCGATTGGCAAGTGGCGTTCTCCTCCATTCAGCTCCAACACTGTTCCCATCAGCCGCAACACTCGCTGGAGCGGAGCCAATCCCCAACCATCCCCTGCAGGGGGGTGTTTTTGGCAGGGCCCTGCTCTCTGCACATGACGGCTTCAATGGGCTCCCTGCTTTCACCTGGAATGGCTCTTACCCATCCCAGAGGAGCCGGGTACGGGACTTCAGCAGGATGCTGGTGCACACCCTGGCCCCAAACCAGACTCGACCTCGGGGCTGGACAGAATGCAGCCCCTGGGCCGAATCCAGCCCACCAAGCCACTGGATCCTAACCGTAGGCCCAGCGGCTCTCTCAGGCAGGCTCCCTGCCTGCCCCACGCCGCTCAGAAAAGCCGGCTAAGGGTCCCTGTTTGTCTGAACAGCTGCGAGCCTGGGAGGAGAGGCTTCACACGCTGCTTCCAGCACAATCTTGCGGCTCCCACTGGCCGGTTTCCCCTGTCCCCTGCCCCAGATCACAATCGCCTCCTTCACCCAACCCCGCACCTCCTCCATTAATATCAGCCCTCGACCACTGTCCAAATTCTTGGGGTGCCCCCCCCAAAAGAAAGTTATTGCCCACCCCTGCTCTACCTTGATGTGTGTCTCTGGGTTCCCTCCAGAACCAGCGCAGGGAACGAGCCCCACTTGACTTACAGTAAGTGCAGGAGGCGGGGGACTGCCTGGAACCACAACAGAAAGGAGGAAGAAATCACTCTTGGGTTTATTCCATGTGTGTCAACGGGAATCAAATGAAAACTAGCAGGGGAAATCGTGGCAGGTTCACCGGACCGGCTGTGACTCTGGAGGTGTGAGCTCAACCAGCCCCAGCTAAAGGTCAGCCAAGCAACCCTCCTCCAGGGTAAACAGGCTCTCAGACAAGCGAGTCGGGTGTGATCTGAAAATCGCGTGTGGTGTCAGCTCAATCGCTCAGGCCAGAAAAGGGAGAGAGGGGCTGGAGCAGGCAGACTGTGCTGCAGTAACCGGCGTCCACCTACCCGGAGCAAGGCCGGGGTCAGAACGAGGAGCTACGCAGCTGGGAATCGCAGAAGGACCGGTGCATTTTGCCCTCGGGCAGAGTGAGTGATGCAGGGGTCCCAGGAAACCCATTTCCTCTGCCACTGGGCTCACGCGGTGGTAACCCCCTGACTTCCACTGGGCTCTTCCCACTTTGTGCTGGGTTCTACGGCTCCGGAGATGGTCACTGCAGGGAAAGCCCGGGACACAGCCCGGCAAACTGAACAAATACGACAGGACAAGCTGAAAGTCGGGAAAGCCCGAGGAGGGGGCGGGAGGCTCAAGGGAGGTTACAACAGGGCTGCTCAACTTTGGAAGCCCCGCGGGCCACAATGATACTCACAGCACATGCCGAGGCCGCAACTTAAGCGTGGTTGCATATACATGCAAATAGCTTCAGTCACACTGACGGGCATGAATACAAAGATTCAGCCTTAAGCCGCGGCACCGGACCCAAACGTGGCCATTGTGAGCCAGTCAGCACCTCTCAGGCTCTGCCCACTAGGCTAAGCAGCCAGCACTTCCCACAATGCTCCGGCACTCCTGGCACCTCCTCCCTGGGGCTAGAAACGCCGACACCCTGAACCCGTCTGTCCAGCCAGCCCGTCCGCTTGTGTCTGTCAGCGCTCACCCCGCCTGGGAGAGGCCTCACCGTTGTGGAGCGTGTTCCCAGTGGAGCCACATCCAAAGGATCCCGCCCACAGGCCGCGTGTTGAGCCCCGCGTAAACCCAAACCACACCATGGGCCGCAAACAAACAGGCTGCAGGATGCATGCGGCCCGCGTGTTGAGTAGCCCTAGTTACAGAACGCATCAGATCCCCTCACACGCCCCAAGTCGCTCCCTGCTCTTGCCACCCTCGGAAAGTCACTGGGGCTAGAGATGGGGGAACCACCCCCCAGCTACCCTCCTCCCCCCCTTCCCCGGCAGCGCAGGGTTGACTTCTGCAAGCCCTGAAGCCTGTTTGGAGCTTACACAGCTGCAGGGCGAACATAAACGCGGCCATTCTGGGTCAGACCAAAGGTCCATCTAGCCCAGTGTCCTGTCTGCCCACAGTGGCCAATGCCAGGTGCCCCAGAAGGAATGAACAGAACAGGGGAACAAGCGATCCCACGGCTGGGCAGTCTGGGTGCGAGGAAGCACCCATCGCCCACGCCGGGTGGGGGTGAGAACAGACGCTTTTCTGCTTTAGCAGCAGCCGAAGACCTCAGCCAAAAGAAAGAGAAACGGATCCAAACTGCCCTTTCTGGGAAATCAGCCGGTTTCCCTCCTCTGCACCCCAGGGTGCCAACAGCCGTGCGGCTTCACGCTTGCAACGCTCAGAGCCTAACATGGCTCAGAGCAGACCCTCAAACCCAGCCACATGGCATGTGAAGCTCCTTGGGGAAAACTGAGCCCGAAGGGGAGACCTGCCCACAACCAGTCTGCGGTCAAACCCTGAGGCCCGGTCCCTGAAACCAGCAGAACAGATAAACATCATGCACTGTAATAAAACCAAAACTGAGCTCTTACTCAGAACAGGAGTCTGCAGAGCACAACACAGCCAGGCCCTTCCCGGTCTCTGGGCTGCCGTCTGAGCACTGCGGAGCTGCAAGCTGGGGAAAGGAAGCGATGGCGTTGCTCGCCATCGCATCACTCCCCGAAGCCGTCTGGACTAAGGATGTTAAGGACTAGTTGTCTATCCGATAAGCAAATGCTTATCAGATACTCGAGTTGACTAGTCGATTTCCCCTCCCTCTATCAGACAGAGGCAGCAAAGGGCGGGCGGGCAGCCGGGGGCGGGTGGTGGGAAGGGTACTTCAAAGCAGCAGCACTGCGCGGAGCCTTACGCGGACCCGGAGACAGCTGGGGAGTCCCCCGCTGACCCCAGGCTCCATGAGGGAGCTTCTGCTTTGAAATGCACAAGAGCCCCCGGGGGCTCTTGTGCATTTCAAAGGGTAAGCGCCCTCCTGGAGCCCGGAGTCAGCAGGACTTCCCACTGACCCCAGGGCTGCACACCCAGTTCCACATTCCTCCTCTGAAATGTACAAGAGCCACAGCAGGGGCTCTTGTGCATTTCAAAAGAGGAATGCGGAAGTGCCTATCAACTAGCCCATGGTACAGCGGGGGAAGGGGCCCCGCAGCCGACTGCCCCAGCATCCGAAAGCCCAGACTGTCCCTTAGCATCCTAAAATGCTTTCCCAACTAAGACGGCTGGAGGAGCCACATTTTTCAGCTGACAATGGATTAAATTAGGCACAGCGTGAAGCCTGGAGAGCCAACTTCACCCCCTGGTTTCAAAAGCTGCGGCACTCTGACCTGCCCCCCCTCCCCTCGCAACTAGCAGCACCTTATCTAAAAGGGTGTCATAAGGAGGAGGGGGAAAACTTGTTCATCTTGGCCTCTGAGGATAGAACAAGAAGCAATGGGCTTAAACTGCAGCAAGGGAGGTTTAGGTTGGACATTAGGAAAAAGTTCCTAACTGTGAGGGTAGTTAAACACTGGAATAAATTGCCCAGGGAGGTTGTGGAATCCCCATCTCTGGAGATATTTAAGAATAGACATTTATCTAACCTATCAGGGATGGTCTAGACAGTATTTGGTCCTGCCATGGGGACAGGGGGCTGGACTCGATGACCTCTCGAGGTCCCTTCCAGTCCTAGTATTCTATGATTCTTTTATGGGAGAGGCTGGGTGGGGCCGATCCCATGCTCGCTGGAGTCAACAGAAAGGCTCTTGGCAGCAGTGGGCTTTCCACCAGCCTGGTTATGCCCCGAGTCTGCCATGCTTCCCCCCGCCTGGCTGCTGCCCCTCGCAGAGCCTCCGCCCAGACAGTGTTTCTTCCCCTGGCGCCTCCAAGCACGCGAAGCTTTGGCAGAGTTGAAGCAGGCAGCGTGTTCCCTTAGCAGGCAGCCACAGGGCCCTGCTGTGCCCCAAGCCTTCCCCCACAGGTCTCACGCCGGCAGCTCCGCCCAGGCAACCTGCAGCTCAGCCTGGGCTCCCCTGGGGCAGCTGAGCTGCCGGCAGGCAAAAGGCACCCAGCCCAGCCCCGCCCTCTTCCTCCTCCACCTGCTGCTCCTGAGCCTGCCTATCAGCCCCCCCACAGCCTGGCAAGTCCCCCCTGCGCAGGTGAGCCCAGAAATCCCCTTCCCGGCTCGCACAGCTGCTGTCTTCCCAGACGTACAAGCCACAGTGACAGCCGGGCTGACTGGCACGACCGGGCTGGCACCAGCCCAGCCTGAGCACCCTCATGCTCTCAGGCCTGTGGCAGAAGCCCCGAGGGGAGATGAAGCAGAGTTCCTGCCTCCAGGAGCCCTGGGCCGGGCCGGCCTGCCGTGGCGGTCGGCATTTGGCGCCACACCAGTTCAAGGTGAAATGCAACGGAGCGGGAGCAACTTGCACGCTGCTACCAGAGCCTGCCACTCGTGCTCCTGCACCACAGCCCTGGGACACACTGGCTGGGGGGGCGGGGGGAGCAACACTGCAGACAGGCAGAGCAGCCTGCCAGCTAGCCCCCTGCAGCCTGGCTGGTCCTCGCACTACAGCCTGGGCCCCCCCGAATGGAGATTTCCCAGAGTTGGAGACTCTGGAGCATCTTGGTGAGCAGCCTCCTCTCTCTGCCACGACCGGATCCCCGGAACACGTGTGTGTGTTTGTGGGGGGGAATCCAGAGTATTCGCCTCCCTTCGGCACTGCACGGCGGGGGGGAGGGGAGGGACCTGGGTTCTAAAGGGCAGGACCTCTGAGATCATCTGAATTAAGATCTCAGCCAAGGCACAGGCTGCAGTGCTGTTGGATGTATAATCGTGGCTGCCTCTCGTTACAGCCACATGGGTCAGGCTAGGAACGTGTCACGTAACCGGGTACCGGCGGTCACTGGCCTGCACACCCATCTCCCCCCACGAGGCCTTCTACCCAGCCTCTTGGTGGTGAGCAAAGCAAACTTGCCGCAGGACCGGTCCTCCCCAGCAGCCTGACTGCCCTTGCCCGCCCAGTGCCAGGAGACCAGGATGCCCACGGGCACCCAGAATGCCTAGGCGGGCACAGAGCACGACCATCACCTCACCTCAGCCGCTAGCTCCTCACCGGGGCGTGCAAACAGCCTCCAGCACAGCTGCCCTTGTGCCCCTCCCCTCCAGTCTTCCACAACCGTCTGAACCGAGCAGATGGACCCGGCAGGCAAAGGATGTGAACGAGGAGTCGACTTCCCACTAAGGCAACTACTGGCTTATCCCCATTTTTAAAGGGAAGCTGGCAGGAGAGGACGCTGGCTGAATCCCAGCACAAACACCTCCCCCACCACGCTCGCTGCCGCTCTGCGTTTTGAAAGGGAAGCTGGCGCGAGTGCGGGGACCCGGGATTCAGCCAGCGCCCTCTCCTGCCGGCTTCCCTTTAAAAACGCAGAGCCGCAGCGGGAGGTGGTGCCGAGACCGGGCGCGGACACGGCCTTTCCTCATCGACTAGTCGATGGAGGAAATTCCATCGACTACTCGCTGAGCCAATTAACCGCTACTGAACATCCCTAATGCAGGCTCCCCCGGGGAAGAGAGGATGACCCCAGCCCCCTCTCCCCGCAGCAGCTTGGGGCCAGGCGAGAAGCACCTCTCCATGGTCACTGCAGCTCCAGCAGGCACAGCTGGGGAAGGAGGTGCATGTTCCCCGGCGGGGGCAGGCCCAGGTTTGCCTGTCCCCTGCACGCCCCAGGCAGGGCAGGGAATGCAGCAAACTGGGCACTTTCCCCTTGCTCCCCGATGAAGGGGAACAGCTAATGATGATTTGGAAGGGGTGAGCTTCAGCCCCATAAAGGACACTGGGGGGGGGGGGGGGGGTATGTGTGGAGGCTCAGGGCTGGGGCAATCGCAGACAGGGGAGCACATCCCCAGCCAGCCCCTTTCACCTGCCTGGTGATTCTGTCTCTTTTCTGTATGGTTTTATGAGGTGCAATCCCATTCCAGGCCCATCCAATTTGCCTGGCTCAACCAAACCCGGAGCTTGCTCTAAGTTATAAGAAGCAGCTGCCTGTCAAATTGGGTGGCCCTAGCTCTTGGCATTTAGGAGAAATTCTTGCAGAGACTCTCTCCAACTTCTAGTAGCCTACTCAGATGACGTCTGGTGAGTGGGTGTGCACGGCTCTCGGGGTGTTGGCAGCCTGAAACCAAGATCCCCGAGCTGCAGCGCGGCAGTGACGCGCTGCCCAAATCTGGCAAAGCTCACTTCCTGTACCGGGTGCCAAACAATCTGGCCTTCTGTTCGGCTGCGAAACGCTTCCACCTCTCCACGGCAGGCCCCGCTGCCGAGAACTCGGCTTCCTGAGCAGACCATCCCCCTCCCCCTCCCCCCCCCGGCCACACGCACACACGCTCTCTACATCCACCCCTTGGACGCAGGCGGCTGGAACGTCGGCCATGTAAAGCCACCCCAGAGAGCTACCAGCCGAGCTGGCCTCAGCCTTCTCCCTTGGCACCAAGCTGGGGGGAAGTGGGGAATACGCCGCCGCAACTTCCCCCCACACACCCACCCGCCTGCCGCTTACGTCTCGCCTTGTCAGCCGGCCGGAGCAGAACACCCCACGCGGAGGGAGCCTCTGGAACGGCCCCTCACAAAAACGTCTCCGGGTTAGTTTGCAGAGTTCAAAGACCCTGCCCACACCGCACTGGGCTGGGGTCCTGCGGCCACGCCCTGATCCGACCTGGGAGGCAGGGAAGCGGAGGACTCAGGGCATGCTAGGCTGGCTGATCCATCACCAAGCTAGGAACGGATGGGGAGGCACAAGCAAAACGGGTAGAAACTCTCTCCCCTTTCCCCCACTCGAGAGTCCCTGCTCATGCTCCCAAGGATCATATTGGCCCTTCTGGCCACGGGGTTGCACTGGGCACTCAACTGATGGCTTCTGTGTCCTTGCTTGCCAACGCAGAGTCCCCCAGCCTGGAGGCACGGCCAGTGCTCTTTGTCCCCAGCCCTCACCTGTAGCCATGTGAGACAGGGCGTCTGCCCTGCACTGGCCCTTTAAGGGAAAACCCCCAGCCCTGAGTGAGGGCTGACAGTGAAGCCCCAGCTGAGGCCGTTCTGCTAATGAGGGCCCAGCTGGGGGCTATATAAAGAAGGACTCCTGGAGGGAGGGGAGAACTGACTGCTGCCCAGGCTGGAGAACAGGAGGGACTGGACTGCCAGGGAAGTGGGTGGCTTCCTGGAGGTATTGCAGTGCTGGGGAAGGCAGGCAGGCAGGCAGGGCTGGGGAGGCTCTGGTCCCGTAAGCCCCCAGGCTGCAAGACCTGAAGCTACTGGGGCAGCAGGTCCACATCCCTTTGCCAGCAACGAGCAGCCCATACAGACTGCAGTGTGCCCCGGAGGCAGGGGCTAGATGGAGACTGGCTGTGGGTCACTGAGGCAAGGTGGGTACAGGGGAACTGGGTGGTCCCTGGGAAGAACTGGGGGTCCCTGGGAGAAGGACCCTGGAGTGTGCAATGGAGTGCAAGCAGGATAAACCTTCCCCCCCCCCCCCCCCCGAAGGGGGTGCAGAGAGACTGGAGTGGGCACTGCCGGAGAGCAGTGTCCTGAAGAGGGTGCCGTGGTTAAACAAGAACACGAGGAGTTACCAGCAGGAGGAAGGTGCCCAACAAGCTAATTCCCCAAGGCAACCAGCTGAAGGCGCCATGCTGGTGAATCTACTCCATGACACCATCCTAAGTGTACATGGTTTGCTTGAACCAAATGATCCAGAGCTCTCTGGATCAAAGACCTCTCCCCTTTGCTATGTACCACTCCCCCCCTCTCTCTCTCACACACACACGTCATCTGCAAGCTTGATCAGTGATTTTGTGTTCTCCCAGGTCATCGATACGAACATTAATTGGTGTCAGGCCAAGAATGGATCCCTACAAATCCAGAGATATCTACAGCTCGTTTTTGCTGATGCAGATACAAAATTTGTATCTAGAACCCTGCAAATTTGCCGAGAGCCGCTTTATATCCGCAGGTATCCGTGGATGTGGATGCAGATAGCCGCAGCTCATTTTTGCAGGGTTCTCCTGATCCCTGCAGGACCCTACTAAAAACAGACCTGCTCGATCATTCCCAATCGCCAGTTACATCGAGACTTATCAGTCAGTTTAACCCAATGTGGGTTTTATATTGTTCTAGTTCTTAAAACTCAAAAGGTCATGCAATGAAGTCTTACAGCAACCCGCCCGCTCAATGCTGTTGCCTTTATCATCCAAATTCCTAGTTGCACTAAAAAAAAATTAGGTTAGACAGGATCTATTTTACATAAGCCAACGTTGATTGCTATTAGTTACATTACCCTCCCTTACTTCTAGAAGAAGCTAGTTCTGTTTCAGTCACACCCATTATTTTGCCTGAGATCCATGTCAGGCTGACAGGCCTATAATTAACCATTTACCCTTTTTTTAAGATACTTGCATAGTATTTGTTTTGTTCCCATCCTCCGGCACTTTCCCCAGTGCCCCATTATTATTTTTTGGGGGGGGGGTGGGGGGGGGGGGGAAGCTAGCCCACTGAATTCCTCGGCCAGCTCTTTTAATACACTTGGATGCAAATTACCCAGACCCATTGATTTCAAAATGGCTAACTTTAGTACCTGATGTTTAATATCTTCCTGAGCTACTACTGGAATTTAAAGTGTTTCAGCCTATAACAACATGACTATTAATTAATGTTTCCCCACAAATAGAGAACAAATATTTGACTACTTCTCCCTCTGCTGTATTATTATTGATAATTGCATGCACTGCTCCAGCTACAGTAGGGGCTTGTGCCAGCCACTAAAGTCCCACCACGGACAAGCTGCAAGAGAAAACAGGAAGAGCTAATCCATCTCAAAGCCTTCAGGTCCCTGGCATTATTAATGCTTCAGTTTGGCTAACTGTGGAGCTTCAACAAGGTCCCTCACCCAGCCGCTGAGTCTCTCCAGCCTAGGTTTAAAGATCTGAGGGATGAACCTTTCTGATTCTGCTTGGCTTACGTCTCTGTGGTTAGCCCTTCCTTTCATCTCTGGAGCAGAGCCAGCATGTAGCCATGCTGCCCGTGTCTCGTCTGACATCACTCAGGCACTAGGTGAAATAAACAGACTGTGCAGAAGTACAAACGTTAGCCTCAGGTTTCCTTGGTTACGTTGGCGCTGCACCGGGGTTCAGGGAGACATGACAGGTAGCCTGGTAACTTGGATCACTGCTAGTGGAGGACAGGCCTGTAGGATAGAAGTTTCCTCCCCCAGGAGGGACAGGAAACAGACACTTGAACAGGATTTCAGCCTTAAACAGAGAACTAGCTCCCCCCTCCCCCCCCCCCCAAGCAGCTCTCACCCGCAGTCATTTTCCTAGCTTGCTCCATTTGCGACCCAGCTTCCTGAGCTGTTACTGTACCATGCCAGCAATTATGGGAGGCCATTTTAAGCAGCTGCATTAAATGAGCCAAGTCACAGCACAGACACTTCTAAGCACAGTTTTCTCCCCCCCAGTCTAGCAGGCAAATGGGGTTTGGAAAACCATGAGGATCATTAAACCCGACGCTTCTTGCAAGGGTGGAGAGTAGGGTTGCTAAAAAGCAGGTGATACAGAGCCAGCTCCCCGGGTGCGGGGCAGGAACCTGCATGTAACTGGTCATGGTAACCAGTAAGCCCAGACTTATCCATTAACCGTGTAAACTGTTAATCTGTTACATCCCTAGTGGATAGTGAATGGTTAAAAAAAATAATAGCTGTCAGTCATGTAATCATGACTGGTGTGGAGAAAATAAATAAGGAAAAGTTATTGACTTGTTCCCATAACATACTGGGGGGGGGGGTCACACTCAGTGAAGTATATAGGCAGCAGGTTTAAAACAAAAGGAAATTTTTCTTCACACAGTACAGAATCAGCCTGTGGAACTCCTTGCCAGAGGATGTTGTGAAGACAAAGATTTTAACAGGGTTCAAAAAAAGAACTAGATAAATTCATGGAGGATCGGTCGGTCCATCAATGCTTATTAGCCAGGATGGTGTCCCTAGCCTCTGTTTGCCAGAAGCTGGGAATGAGCAACAGGGAGTGGATCACTTGATTCCCTGTTCTGTTCATTCCCTCTGGGGCATCTGGCATTGGCCACTGTCAGCTGATGGGACACTGGGCTAGAGGGACCCTTGGTCTGACCCAGTGTGGCCGTTCTTATGTTCAGCTCTTGCACTCTGTAGGCAGCGAGAGGTGCTGTTTAATTGAGACACCAGTTGCTCTCCTGCACGCGCCCTTTGTGTGTGAAATAATGGGGGTGTAATGAACCCAAAATGCAGCAGCAAACGCTGAAGTCAGCACGCTGAGCAGGGTGCTGCATGGCAAGCTGCAGGGGAGAGCCAGACCCCTTGAAAGAGCCCCTGCCGGCTCTCTCAGGATACTCTGGGGCTAGTCTCACTCCTGCACCGTGCCCAGCCAGTGCAGTTTGCTTTCCTAGCCCACTGTGGCTAAGACAGGCTGGGAAACTGGAATCCTCCTTCAGGACAGATTCTGAGGTTGCATCATGTGTTTTTGTTCCACACGAACAAAAAACTGAGAGCCAGGGCTTGTCTACTGGGGATGCAAGAGGCTAACCAGTTAACCGGTTAACTGGCTGGGAAAAAGCAGCCCCCCCCCCGCCGCCATGGGCCACAGTGGGCCCAGCCAGAGCAGCCCCCCCCCCCCCCCAACAGTTAACTGGGTAAACGATCCTGTTTAATTGTTTAACCGGTTAACTATTTAATGGGTTTTTACATCCCTGTGGTCTACATTAGCCAGTTACTGCACTGAAACTTTCTTGCTCAGGATGTGGAACCCCCCTCCCGCCCCCGAAGCACAGCAAGTTCCAGCACAGTAACTTGCCAGCATAGATGGGGTCCCAGCGCCGGCAGCTACACCCCTTGTGGAGGTTGCTTTCCTAAAGCCACGCAGGAACGGCAGCCACGCTGTCATGTTACAGTGTGGCTGCAGCAGCGCTTAAATGTGGCAAGTACAGGCACAGCCCCAAGAGAAAGGCACACACCCCAGGAAAGCCAAACGCCGGGTACTTGTGGCACCCACCTGGGATGCAGGAGACCCATGCTGGAGTCCCTGCGCCCAATCAGGGAAGGGATGCAGTGGTGCTGGAGGGGGCAAGTCAGGGGAGGCTTGCCCAAACCTGGCCAATTAGGGCAGAGAGCAGTCAGCCAATCAGAGCCAGGCTAGGCCCTATAAAAGGCTGCAAGGGCTGGCGGGATCTGGCTCTCTGGGTAGCTAGACAGGATACCTGAGACAGAGCAGGGCTGGGGGCAGGCAGAGCTGGGGTGCTCTGACCTAACCCAACTCGCAGGCTGGATACAGGGGCCTGATGGGTACCAGAGCTGCGGGGAGGCAGGAGGTCCACACCCCCATGCCAATGACAAGTGGCAATTTGCCCCAAGGCAAGGGCTAGATGCCGACTGGCAGTGGGTCACTGAGACAAGGTAGGAATAAGGGGTTGGGGGTTCCCTGGGAGGGGAGGACACCAGTGTGGGGCACGGCCGCAGGACAGTACCGCGAGGCAAAGGCGCTGTAGTCTGGGAGGGACGCGGGTCTGAACGAAAGGTGGAGAACGGACAAAACCAGGAATAGTGGGCGAGACTTTGCCAGGAGAGGGCGCTCTGAGGCTGGACTGAGCTAATTCCCAGAGTGACCAGCAGGAGGTGCCGCAGTGGCACGGCACAGACGTGCTACAAGGGACATGCAGCTGGATCTCCTCGGGCCTTAGCCCCTAGGCGAGGGGGACGTGGGTCCGTGACTCCCTCCCTTCCTCCCTCCCTCCCCTCCTAGACCTGAGAAACCTCCTCAACCCTTCCAATAAAGAAACAGCTGGTAAAACAATTCCCAACCAGTGCTCAGTGGAGGCCCTGACTGGCTGCAAGAGCATCATTTGCTCCACACACACCCCCCCCGGATATGAACAGAACTTCACCAGCTCAGCTGAAACTCTACCTGGCAAAACATAGCAACTTCTCCCATAAAATAGAAAGTCCATTGTCCCATGCGAATGGGGAAATAGGGTTTGCACGCCTGGTTTAATGGCCAGGCAACACAACCCTGGAGACGGAGAAAGTGAAGTAATCAATGCAGAGATCTAGGAAACGGTGAAGGATGGTGCTAGCCATGCTCTGCCACAGAGTCCCCGAGTAACCTTGGGAAATTCACTTCGTCTCTTTGCCCCTCATTGTCTCCTCTGTAAAATGGGGAAAAGATACACCCATTGGGGGATTGAGAGCAATGTTCCTTGTAAGCCGGGTGCTTGTGCAGCTGCTCAGGAGAAATTCAAATACCGCCCAGCTGATTAGCAGAGCACCTACAGCTAGGTTTTGTGTTTCTATTGGTGGTGCACATTTGCATGTGCAAGGTGCACATAGATAAATTTATTCTGCACGCGGATGGAAAAGATTAGAGGGAGCATTGATTGAGAGGCACTTGGATGCTATGGTCAAAGGGCCTAGATAAGGACTTCTAAGATTCCCTGGCAGTGCTGCAAAATCATCTACCATCATGAACCTCAGACCCTGTTTTGTTCATAAGACTACTATTAAAGGCAAAGCTCTGGCCCAGAGCTGAGAGATCTGAGCTAGCACCAACACACTCTTCACCATGATTTGAGAGCAACTGCAACAAGCAAAGGAGAACGAAACACAACCCAGAGCTCCCATCAGTCAGAGACATGAATGAGTTCACTAAGTCTTGGGTTGACCAAATACAGAATCCGACTTTCTGGTTTTCAGTCTTGATTGCCAGTACTCATAGCAACCGAGCAGTTTTGATGGGTATCAATGCCAAAAAGTTCAGCAAGAAATCCTTCTTCTGAAGTAAGGATGTTACATTTTGATTAATCAGCTAATCGAGTAGTTGATGGAAATTCCATCGACTAGTCGATAAGGGGGAGCTGCGCCTCACCTTTTAAATGTAGTAGGAGCCGCGGCTGGCTCTTACTACATTTAAAAGGCAGAAGAGCAGAGGGGAACTGCAGCTTCAGCCTTTGAAACGTACAAAAGCCCAGGGGGGGATCTTGTACATTTCCAAAGCAGAAGTGCAGCAGCTGGAAGGGGAGTGCTTCAGCCCCCGCTGAGTCGGTGGTGGGGGAAAACCAGCTTTTAAGCCAGTTCCCCCCCAGCAGCAGCTCCTGTCCCCACCCCTTGCTGCCTCTCTCTGATAAAGGCAGCCGCAGGGCAGGGCAGGGGGAGGGAGTAGAAGCACCTAGTCCAGGGTTGGACAAAAGGGCCTCCGCAGGCTGGATCCAGCCCGCCAAGCAGGTTGATCCGGCCCGCAGAGGCCCTGCCGCTCCCAGGCCAATTAGGGCCTGGGGGGGGAGTGCACAAAGTTTCCTCCGCCCTGCCAGGAGCGCACAGCGCTTAGAAGCCCCACATGCTCCTCCCACTGCCAGGGGGATGGGCACCTAGGGGGAACCTCGGAGGGGGGGGGGCAAAGACTTCACGCGCCCCCTACCCCCAGGCCAATCATGGTCTGTGGGTGGGGAAGCAGGGAACTATCCTGGACCGCCCCTTTCCGCTTGAGGCCCCGCCCATTCTGGTGCAGCCCGGAGCCACTTCAAAAATTTCTGAAGTGGCCCCTAGCAAAAAGTGACTACCCACCCCGGTCTAGTCGAGCCACTACTAGGGATGTTAAATATCGATTAATTGATTAGTCGATTAACCTCATGAATTCTTATCGGTTAGTCGACTATTCTATAGTCCCCAGGCAGCCCATGTCGGGGGGTAAGGGGTCTGAGCTTCCGGACCTGGCACGAGCCAGAACTGAGCCGGGGCTGCCTGCCCACCTGGCTCCTAATACACTTTACATGCAGAGCTGCAATGTGGGTAGGTCCAGGACTCAGTGCAAGCCAGGACTGAGCTGGGCTGCTGGCCAGCCTGCTAAAAATTTACTGGCAAGGGATGGGGCAGGAAGAAAATGTGTGTAGTCTCTAGCATTAACCTATACGCTTTTGCTTATCAGTTAATCGACTACACTATTACATCCCTAGTCACTACTCGACTATCCAATACGCTTTTGCTTAGCGGATAATCTAGTTGCTTACATCCCTATTTGAAGCATTCTGAAATTCCCCACATAACGATCCTGCTGGGATCAAAATCCCAGAAACTAGATTTTTTGGATTTTCATAGTTTGGCTTCTTAAACCAGGTCATAGACTTTCCAGTCCACCTACTCCAAATATGTCATTTCCAGTCCAAGTTTCTGAAAGGTCATTTAAAAAGAAACAAAAACAAAACAAAACAAAAAACACATGTAACTCTAGAAGCACATTCACTGAATGTAATAAGGCCATTTCTACATGCCTGTTGTGGTTGCACAACTTTAACAATCGAGGCTCGGAGTAAGACACACAGCAAACACTGTCCCCCCACGTTTCCCCAGTGCTAAGTGCAGAGGCTGGCAAAAGGTGAGAATTAGGAATGTAAAAGACTAGTCACGCCCCGCCTCAGCTGCCTCTATCAGATAGAGGCAACAGAGGAGGGGAGGGGAGGAGAGAATGGTGCTGTCATTTTGAATGCTACAGGGAGCCCGGCGTCACGCTCCTCACGGCATTTCAAAGCGGCAGTGCCCCAGCTGACTCCCAGGACTCCCCAGCTGACGCAGTATGCCAGCTTTGAAATGTACAAGAGTCCCCAGCGGGGGCTCTTGTGCATTTCAAAGAGGAAGCGCCGCATGGAGCCTGGGGCCAGCGCAGGACTCAGTCTCCCGCTGACCTCAGGCTCCATGCAGCGCGTCCGCTTTGAAATGCACAAGAGCTCCTGCAGGGGCTCCTGTGCATTTCAAAGGCAGAACATGAAAGTGCCTATCGACTAGTCGATGGAAATTCCATCGACTACTCGACTAGCAAATTAATTGCTACGTTCCTACTAGGGATGTTAAGTTCAGAATCAAAGTCTGGAGGTTTAACAACAGATAGTTTGGTCAATACCAACCAGTTCCTTCCTTGTGATAAGCCAATCAGGACTCATGGGAGAGACCATGGGCTGCTAGGGTTGGCAGGTGTCCCGGTTTGACTGGAACCCCAATGAAAAAGGGACCCTGATGACTCCAGTCAGCACCACTGACTGGGGCGCTAGAAGTCCAGTTGGCAGGGCTGGCACCACACGACTCCTCCGAAACAGACACATGTCCCTTAGCTCTTAGGGCAGGAGTGGGCAAGATACGGCCTGTGGGCTGGACCCAGCCCGCCAAGCCTTTTAATCCAGCCCATGGCCTGCCCTGCCGGGACCCTCAGGCACGGAGCAGCTCCACGCCACTCAAAGTGGCTCTCTATGCCATGTGCTGCCTTCATTCACCCCGTCCACCGGCTCCCCAGCTCCCAGTCTCCTCCCACACCATGAACCCCTCATTTCTGGCCCCAACCTGGAGCCTGCAACCCAAGCGGAACCCTCACTCCCTCCCACTCTCCAACTAGGGATGTAAAACCCCACTTAGTCAGTTCACCATTTAACCAATTAAGCATCAGATGAGGAATTGCTCCAGCCCCCACCGATGAACTGGAACCGGTCAGTATCAGCCAGTATGGGTAATGCTTACTGGTTAAGCTTTCACATCCCTAACCAGGGATGTGAAATTACGTTTAATCAACTAGTCAATGGAATTTCCACCGACTAGTCGATAAGTGGGGGAAACTGCGGAGCTGCAGCTGGGTTAGCTCCCAGCCCCGGGGGGGCAGAAGCGCAATGGGGGGGAAGGGACCAGGGGTGAGCCAGGAGAGCTGATTCCCAGCTCGCGCCTGGTTCCTCTTGCTGCACTGCAGCCTTTTAAGAGCCTGCATGTAAGACCTATGCTTATCGGATAGTTGACTAGTTGCTTACATAGCTATCCCTAACTCCAGCCCTCTGCCCAGTGAAAATGAGCAAGGGGCATGTAAAAACTGTTAAAAAACACTAACCGTGTAATGCAGGGGTTCCCAAACTTTGTGATACTGCAACACCAAGTTGCTTGCGACCCCCGGGGGGTCAGGACCCACAGTTTGAGAAACGTGGGTGTAACCCGATTACAATTTAATCAGTTACAGGGGCTCAGCAGGCTGCCAGCCCTGCCCGAGTTTAACCATTAACTGGAAGCGATAAGCATCAGCTCATGGGTTAACCTCTCACATTCCTAGTAGGAGATGGAGTGAGTGGGGGGCCAGGCCTTGGAGAAGAGGCAGTGCTGGGGCAAAGCCTCAGGGAAAAGGCAGAGCAGGGGTGTTTGGTTTTGTACTACAGGTGGAGCCTTTCTAGCCTGGCACCCTTGGGACTTGGTTGGGCAAATTCTCTGATTCTGCACCAGTCATGGGAGGTCAATATTGTCTAGCAGTATTACCAACACGCCCACCGCTTGCTGGGCTCAGGGTCAATTAGAGCTAATCAACAACAGCACAGAACTCTAAGAGCCAGGCCTGGTGGCTGTAAACAAACTTTATGGGACTACAGGAAACTTATCCACTTACCAAGGGTGTGGCCATCTGGCTCTCTAGAATCCTAGAACACTAGAACTGGAAGGGAGCTGGAGAGGTCATGGAGTCCAGTCCCCTGCCCTCATGGAAGGATCAAGCACTAAAATCATGCCAGACCACACATGCTGCCGGACCAGAGACTGCCGGACTAGAGAGGTTCAACCTGTATTAGAAAACTGGCAACCCTTCGGGCAGCAGGTAGCGAAGGCCAAGGAAGGCTAAGCATTCCCTAACCCAGGCCATGGGCCTACTCATACTCTGTCCTGAGGCCCCTTCCTCACTGCCCCCAAAGCCAATGGGGACTCAGCTCCAGCTGGCCAGAGGTTGAATCACAGGGCGGGGGATGCTCTGGCCAGTGCTCAGGCCAAAAGTGGGGGGGTCCGGGGCTCCTCCAGCTGAGGGAGGGCACTCAGAGCTCGGGGGGGAAGGGGGGAGTACGGCCTCAGGAGGTTTTTTTCTGGGTGCGAGAGAAACGGCCCCCTGCTCCCCCCAGTGGCTGCAAACCCAGCGCCCCCTAGACACTGGACAGTGACAAATAACAAAAGCAAAACGACGGCGTCGTTTCCTGGCCCAGCGACGAGACCCACGCAGCATCTACACCAGCCTCGGAAAGAAAGGAGATGCCCATCGTCCCAAGCTGCTCTTAGGCCTTGTGACGTGGGCCTCAGGCAGCGGAGCCACACAGAGCTTTACAAGCACCAGCCATAAAGTTTCTCCAAGAAAAGACACTGCAGCAGCTTTCCCCCCACCCACTGCACGTACCAGGGAGCAGCATCAGCTCCTAACAGGAGCGAGTCAGTGACACAAGGGAGGGTGCTCAGCAGCTGGGCCAAGCTTTTCAATCCAACCCCATGGTGGATGCTAGGCAATGGGGACAGAGCAGAGCCTGGCTCAGTTTCCCTCGACCTCAATCGCCATCAGCTCTGGAGCAAGAGGCTGCGCAAAGGAAACCAGGAGCCGGCGTCACAAGGGCCTTTAGCCCCCACTGCAGCGCTCAGCCAGGGCCACTGAAGCCAGGCGAGGGGCTGGGGAGAGCCTGTATCCCAGCCAGGCTGATGCAAGACAAGATGGATGTGCGAGAGAGGGGCCGGGTTCCGGCTGCCACGGGCATCGCCACTTTCAGTTTCCTCATTCTAGGGCTTGTAAATCTGGCTCTCAGAGCTGCCACCAGCCTCGCTCCTCAGGGCCCCAGCAGCGTGAGAGAGATGCCAGAGCCCAGCAGGCAGGACCCATGGGACCCGCTGCCCCAACCCGAGGCTCCTAGCAGCCTTGTCCAGCACCCATGGGGTGCAGCTGCCCCACAGCCCAGCCCTGCACCCATAGGACCTGCTGCCCCCCCCAGTGGCACAACACTGCCCCCACGGGAGCAGCCTCCACCCAGCACCCACGGGCAGACACCCCTAGGCGCAGCTGTCCCCCCCAGCCCAGCACCCATGGGATCAAATGTCCCCTCCCTCCCAGCGGCCAGACCCGGCCTCCAGGGGAGCAACTTGCTCCCCAGCACCCACGGGCGGGGCACCTTCACGCACGCATGCCATGAGCGCCCATAGGCGCCCCCCCCCCGCTTTGCCTCCAGCCCCAGGGCCCCTGCTCACCCGCGGGGACGGGGCTCCCAGGCTCCGGCTGCCTGGGGCGCTCGGCCTCCTGCTCCCACCGTGGCAGTCCAGAAACCTGCTGCCCCTTCAGCCCCGCCCCCCCATGGCATACGTCACGAAGCCGCTGGCCAATGGCGCGCCGCCTTTGCTCATTATTCACGGGGGGGACGTAACCTCTCGGCCAATCGGCACCTCCCGTCTCTGACTTTATTAATTATTTAGGATTGGCGGGGGGGCCCTGGTTGGCTGTTCCGGCGCGAAGCTTCCCCTCCCACCGCAGGGCCGAGCCGAGGGACACGGGAGCCCGGAAGCCTCGGGGGGGGAGCGGCAAGTGCCGGGAATGTCCATGCGGGAAACTCAGCTGAGTTCCGGGCAGCGCCTGACGTCAGCACGGCGGGGCTGCCGCTGTCCCCGCCTCTTAAAGGGCGAGCGGCCGCTATGGGGGATGAAGTGGGGCATCTGGGGACAGGCAGGGGTATGGGGGCGGCTGAACCTAGGGGACACATGGGGAGGGGTACTTGGGGGCTGAACCTGGGGGACACATGGGGAGGGGTACTTGGGGCTGAACCTGGGGGCACATGGGGAGGGGTACTTGGGGGCTGAACCTGGGGGCACATGGGGAGGGGTACTTAGGGGCTGAACCTGGGGGCACATGGGGAGGGTACTTGGGGGCTGAACCTGGGGGCACATGGGGAAGGGTACTTGGGGCTGAACCTGGGGGGACACATGGGGAGGGGTACTTGGGGGCTGAACCTGGGGGCACATGGGGAAGGGTACTTGGGGGCTGAACCTGGGGGCACATGGGGAGGGATACTTGGGGCTGAACCTGGGGGCACATGGGGAGGGGTACTTAGGGGCTGAACCTGGGGACACATGGGGAGGCGTACTTAGGGGCTGAACCTGGGGACACATGGGGAGGGGTACTTAGGGGCTGAACCTGGGGGCACATGGGGAGGGGTACTTAGGGGCTGAACCTAGGGGCACATGGGGAGGGGTACTTAGGGGCTGAACCTGGGGGACACATGGGGAGGCATACTTAGGGGCTGAACCTGAGGGGACACATGGGGAGGAGTACTTGGGGCTGAACCTAGGGGACACATGGGGAGGGGTACTTGGGGGCTGAACCTAGGGGGGCACATGGGAGGATACTGGGGAGGCTGATCTTGGGAGAAGGGGCACATTGTGGTGGGGACACATGGGAACTGGGCCTGAGGGGAGGATACATGGGGAGGGTGAGACTGGGGGGGCAGGGGCATGGTGGGGGAGTACATGGTGGGGGACTGAGTAGTTCTCAGTTACCACAAGGAGGCTGAAAGCCTGAGTCCTCCGCAGTGGGACCAGATTCCTTGGCTCCTGGACATCAGCATTACTCCCAACTGCTCCCTGCCCCTCATTGTTCCCCCGAAATCAGGGCAGCCTTGTGTGACCTGACCTCCCTGAGAGTTGCCAGCCACCCCTTATTTCCTCATCTCCGTATAACAAGCCCAGGAGTTGCTGAGTGCTGCAAAAAGCAGCAAGAAATACTCCTGGGGAAGGGAGCTCTGCTAAGTGTCATTAACAATACTGATAGAAATGTAGCCGTGTTAGTCTGATGTAGCTGAAACAAAATACAGGACTATGTAGCACTTCGTTAACAATACTGATGGTGATAATGAGGGAGGAAGGGCGGTGCTAAGGAAACAGCCCCTTTTTTCAGAAATCCATGTTAATGGCAACCCAGCCCGGCAGCTTAGGACAGGAAGTGAAGGGAGTGGGAATTTTAGGGAGGCAGAAATAGGCCACATAATCCCTGCAGTTTATTTCTGCTCCGTGTGTCTGTGCCTTGGATGGGTGTTTGTGTGGCACATCTGGGGGGCTGCATGAGGCATGTCTGTGGCATGACCTACTGCCCCTTCTCCCTTCCGGCTGCTAGTGGTGGGAGCGGTGGGGCGGGATGCACCATCTGACTAGTCTGTCTTGCTAATTGCATCCAAGCTTCACTACTCAGGGCTTTGGCCACTCTAAGCCTGCTACAGGGGATTCCTTTCCTGCCCGAGCTGCACCAGCTTGGTCCAGGACACACAGGACCTTCCAGCACTAGAATCCCTGCCTCTTGCACTGGAGCAGTGCTTGGGGGATGGGCCAGGAGGAAGTTCTCACCCCCTAGGACCGGTCAGTACAAGACCAGAGGCTTCTCTCTCTCTGATTGTCCTTCAGGGGCCTGAGGAAACTGGACCCTCACCAGTGTCCACCCCGCTTCAGAAGAGCCAGAGATGTTAAGTCCCCAATGGACTGTTGTGTCCTAATCTGACTTCCTGCACAAATTAGGCCAGATAACCCTGCAGCCAGCCCATATCTTATGACTGAGCTAGCGTGTGTGTTTTAGGAGACCACAATCTTAATCGCTATGGAGTAATTTCGGATGAGGATGTGGTCAGCTTCCCTCCTGGCCCGTCCTCTGAAACCAAGGTCCAGCGATGGTTGTTGAGGTGCCTAACACTGGTGCCCATAACAGACAAGCTCTAAGGGACACGTGATGTCAAAACCTGAATGGTAGCGTGTCACCGCCGGGTGGGGAGTCACCAGGCCCTGCACCCACATCTGTAGCTAGAGATGACTCTCAGCCAGCAGGTAGAACAGAAGATTTATTCGTTCACAGGGTTACAGCGTAGAACTGACTAGAAGCACAGGAGCCAGAAGCATCTAGGGGAGCAGGGGCCCAGAGCCAGGGCCCTAGGCCCCCCCTCCCTATATCCTAAGCCAGCCAAGACTCACTCACACACTCAGCAACCAGTCCCAGCCCTGCAGGCAGCCCCGCCTCCTCCTTTGTCAAGTTTCCTGGACAAAAGGTGTCACCTGGTTGCACACACACACACACCCTTCCCAGGCTCATTTACCGAAAGCCTCAGCCATTGTGTATGTGCTGGGGACTACTGGGGCAGCCTCCCTCTTTGAGAGTCACACCCAAACTTCCCATCCCCATTTAGCTATTGGTGCAATGCCCAGGGAAACTGAGGCACGCACACAGGGTTACCACAGGACAGTAGAAATCACATGCAACAGGCCAGAGTGAATGCCAGCCCCGCTTCGTCACATGGTGTCCTTTGGGGCACCCAAACCACAGACACCTATCAAGATTTTAGACTCAGTTCCAACCGAGTCAGTCACGGCATTGAAATCTCTGAGCACGAGCAGCGTGGCATGTGGTGGAGCGGCCTGGGTGTTTGCTGCTAGCTGGCAGTACAGCGCTTCTCTTTCCACGGGCGATGCGGCATCTGTTGGCGCGTAGGCCCAAGTGGCAGATAAGTGTCTGTGACAATGCTGGACAGAGAATTTCACCCCCACGTGCCGAGGCTCCAAGATGCTGCCCATACTATGGGGCTGAACATCTCATGGTAGAAGACCAAGGTCCAGAGCCGTGGCGCCCCACGCCTCCCTGGGGAGATGGGGTTGAGAATTCTGGGGCGCGTCGATGGTTCACAGGTGTCCAGCAGTGTTCAAACAGCCACAGCCAACGGGGGCGTTCTTCTGTGAACAGGTTTCGCCGCCTCCTGCTGTTCAAACAGCCACAGCCAACGGGGGCGTTCTTCTGTGAACAGGTTTCGACGCCTCCTGCACGAAGTCCGTGTCTCACCTGCGGATGCCAAGCCGCCTGTGTGCTGAGCGAGTTTGGGATCTCTCCCACCTGTGTCCTGCCCGCGACGCTGTACCGGTCACAAGCCAGGGCCCTCTCCCCGGCTACCCTGGCAGTGCCAAATCCTCAGCACAAGATGGTTTGTCTTTGTGCAAAAGGGCTCAGTCTTTCAACCATCGGGCCTTCCTTCCATCACTCAGCGTGCCCGAAACGGCACTGCGGGCTCCTCAGCCAGTGCGCCCCCAAAGTGCCCAAAGAGGTGCACGCCCTGACCCACCCCCGAGATTTGTGCATTTGCAGGATTGAGCCAGGGCTGCGCCTGGGGCGACGCCAGCTACCGAGGCTGCTCTGGCTGGCGTGAGGCTCCTGAGGAGACTGTGCCCATTGGAGCATGAGGCTTGTGACAAGCAGCCGCCATCCAGCGGAGCATCCACCAGGTCCCTTGAGAAGAACAAAGGCTCCTTTCATAGGCTGAGGCTCCCCAGCCGAGAGCTCAGCTCCCCTGAGCCTTGGGCTCCACTCTGCCCCATCCTGTCAGGGCTCTCACTGGCCGGTGGCCTGTCCTGAAGGCAAAAAGCGGTTGCCTGGACCTTCTCTGCCGGCTTGCAGTGCAGGGCTCAGCTCTCTGCTGCTGCATCCCTGGACTTCCTCCCTCTGCCTGCCTCTAGGCCGGGGGTTGGGAACCTAAGGCCCAGGGGCTGAATGCAGCTTCCGGCTTGCCTGGATCCGGCCCCCAAGGCTCAGGACTCCCCCCCACCACATTACAGGCCTGGGCTGCCTGCCTGAGGTCTGTCCCTTTTGTCCAGGCTTGTCACCGGAGCTGGCCCCGCCCTGGGGCTTCCCAGCATCTCGCCTCGCCCTTTGCTAGCGCTCCCTTCCCAGAACTGCATCCCCCGGCCTACTCCCCCTGCCGTGACCCTGACGCCTTTGCTCCTGTCCGCTGGGCTGGCTGCCCGCCGGGGCAATGCAGGTCACTTCCTCTGCCAGCGGGAGTCACATGCACAGCCTGGGATCTTGGAAAGAGCTGAGGGTCCAGCTAGGGAGCAAACAGCTCAGCTGCCATGGGGGAGATTTGGCCCCGAGCACTGCCAGGGAGGCTGTGCCCTCGTGGCCATCCGGCGTGGCTGGAGGTTCCATTAGCCCCGGTCACCACGGCTAGGGTTACCAGATGGGTTTCAAAAAAATACTGGACACACGTGATCTCAGAACGGAATGGGGGGGGCGGGTACCAGCCGGGAGGGGAGAGGGGCTGGCCGGGAGGAGGTCGGGGAGCGGAGCTGACCTGGGGAGATGGGGCGGGGACCGGCTGGCGGGAAGCAGGGCTGGCTGGGAGGGGAACCGGCCGGCGGGGAGCGGGAGGGGGAGAGTTGGCTGGGAGGGGGTTAGAAGAGCGGGGCTGGCGGGGGGGGGAGAAGGAGAGGGGCTGGCCTGGGCGCACTCAGATTCCAGGGTGCTACCCGTCCCGCACACAGTCCCAGCGGGGCGCATGGGCAAGTCCAGCACAGGGATTCCATCCCGCCCCGGCTCAGCCCCCCCACTGTGTAGTTGCGTACTGCCTGGCTGGTCGACATACTCATTCAGTGTCTACCAGCGTGTCGACCAGCCAGGCAGTACGCAAGTACATACTGATACTCATGATAATAATAAAACTTACTTAATTAGAAAATACCCGACATTTCTATTTTCTCAATTTGTTTCCCGGACAGAACCCTCAAATACTGGATTGTCCAGTTCAAAACTGGACACCTGGCAACCCTAACCACGGCGTAGCCTCCTGGGAGCCAGCCGCAAGGCAAGCACATGAATCCCAAATCCCCGGCTCTAAGACTTTGCTGCAGCTTCGTCCTTGAGCCTGGAGCCGGCAGCAGCCCTGGGAGCTCGGCCACGCTGGGAGATGTCTAGTCCTCACCGGCCTGCTGCCGAGACAGCCAGGGCTATGCTTGCGTGACCTTGTACGCGGCGTGGTGCCTGGGAGGGCGAGGGAGCTGGAACGAAGCCGCTGGTCTATGAGGGGAAGTGATCCATGCGGGTCCGGTCTCCTGTGTTCCTGGAAGCAGCCAGCCAGCACCTGTCTAGCCTCCCGATTAGGCAGCGGTTGCATCATTGCATGGTACAGGTACAGGTCGTTCCCCTTCCCAGCAGGAGCTGTGTGTTTATACAAGTTCCTGGGTTGCCCCTGCTTTTGCAACCCTGCAACTATCCCACTCCTGACTCACCTGCCTGCTGCAGCTGGAGAAACCCGCTGGCTGCCTGGGCGCCTCTGGCGTTCTTCAGTGGAGCTAAAAATAACCCGGTCGGTTTATTTCGCAATACCTGCTCCAGCTCCCCTGCTCCCAAATGCCTGTTCCCCAGGACTCGGCACGTCCTCGGCTCAGTGTCCCCCCGGGCTGCTTCGAGGGGCCCGTGTCCCTGGGGTGAGCCTGTGCAACGTGAGCTCCACCCCCCGCCCCGGCGCATGGCGTGAGCCCCAGCCAAGCGTGTCGGGGGCCGGGCTGGTCCGCCGACGGGGTGTGCACCTCCTGGCAGGACAAGCCGCATTCCCACCCAGCTGCCACTCTGCTCTGGCTCAGACTCTGTGCCAAGGAGCCAGAGACAGATTTCCTCCCACAGTGGTGGAGAAATCCCCCACCAGACGCTACGTCTGCGTCCTGAGGACGCCGGGGCAGCTGCATGACAGCCCCTGAACCCCAGCTGAGCGCAGAGGGCAGGGCAGGTCCCCCCTGTGCTATTTCAGTCTGTTTATCCTTTCTCCAGCGCTGCCCCCCACCGCATCCCAGCTCTTGGCACCACCCCCTCGCTCTGCCCATGCCCCTCGCGCCTCCGGGGCAGGCCCCACTGGCCTGGCTCCTCAGACACATGTACGCTAACCTCCCAGGCAGCCCAGCAACTGCGGCTGCTCTGCCACTGAGTGAACGTGGCAGGCAGACTTGGGCTTGTTTGGGTGGCTCATACTGGGAGTCGTGTGGGGAGCACGCCGGGCCCGGGACCCAGCTCTCACGGGCTCTGCAGGGGCGGGATGTATTTTCCCAGCTACAGATTAGGCCTTGGGGGGAGGCCAGCCGGCCGAGTGCCCTTCGCTGCCCTGTCCCCTGGGCTTTCCTAGCACGCTCTGAGGAGAACCCCCCCCGTAGGCTGCAGCATGCTGGCTGGTGATGTCACAGGAAAACCCACCCAGCCCGGGCTTGCTGTGAGCCGAGCCCCTGCTGCCCCTGCCTTGGCCCCATTAGGTTGAACAAGACCCAGAAGAGGCTCCTGAAAACACCTGCTCCTGCTGGGACCGGACCCTGGCCCGGCCAGGAGATGGCTGCAGTCCGGCCCCTTGTGGGCATGTAGGGGAGTGCTCGTCCCACCTAGCCCAGCTCTGGCCGGCTCTCCAAACACACTGAGCAGACTGTGCCAGCCAGAGCCCCAGCTGACGGACAGGCGCCCCACGCCAGCCCTGACAGACGGGGCAGAGCTTGCTGGAGCAGCGGGTTTCTAGCTGCCGTGGGGTCCCAGGCTGGCCGCGTATCTCTGCCCCGTGCAGCTCGGCCCACCCTGCTTCTCTGATGGCGTCCCCGACCGGTGAACTTTTCCCCTGTCCCCCGCTTGTGTCAGTGTCGCCCCCACCTGGGACCGCAGTGCCTTTCCTCTCGCCCCCAGCCGGGGGCAGGGTGCGGAGGCCATGCACAGCTGCTGCGTCAGTGCTGGGAGGAAACCACAAGGCAGAGGCCCCTTCCTCCGCCCTCCCCAGGCCTAGCTGCATGCAGAGCCCTCCCCGGGGAAACCCCCTGCCTGCCCAGCCCACAGTGTCAGAGCTGCGAGCGCATTCAGCGCTGGGCTGGGGAGCACCGGGTGCTTCCCCGGGTCCCTCCCCATAGCCCAGCCTGCTCCCCCAGATGGCCCTGCTGTGAGCACTTCGGTTGGGAGTTGGGGACGGGGGGCCTCATGTCATACTCACTGCCCTGGGATCTGTGATTCCCTGGGGGCCGGAGGGGCAGGGGCATGTGATTGCAGTGTGCCTCAGTTTCCCCCAGAACATGAGGGTGATGGAGCTTCCGTAACTCATGGCAGGGTCGAAAGGCCTGGCTAGGAGCCCCAGGCCTCTCCTGTTCCAGGGTTTGGGGTATGAGCTCCCCAGGGGACCCCGCAGGGCCTGCCGCTCCCACCTGCATCTCAGCATGGCAGTGAGAGCCTCCCTCAGCCCCCCGTGGTGGGCAGGCGCTGGCTCCTGCTTGCCTGTCCGCGGGTGCTCAGGTGTTTGCCTGTCGATGGCTGTTGGCGGGAAGTGGCGCGGGACCAGCCCGTTCTCACCCCCCAGGTGGGGAGGGGATGCCAAGTGACGGTTCCTCAGCTGGGGCCAGGACTGAGCCTGCCGGGCTGGCACAGTCTGAGAGGGCAACCCTGTGCCCAGCATTCCCGGCTGCAAAGCCCCCACCCCTGGTGGAGAGGTGCTGGGTACTCACTGCCCTGGTATCTGTGATTCCCTGGGGGCCAGGCGGGGGAGGGGCATGTGAGTGCAGTGTGCCTTAGTTTCCCCCAGAACATGAGGGTGATGAAGCTTCCATAACTCACGGGGAGGGGGGGTGAAGGTAAATTCACAAGTGTGTGTGAGGCCCCAGGGCAGGAGGAGGGGCACGGAGAAAGGTATCCAGCCAGCTTGGCGTAGGTCACTGCTTGGGCCTGGGGGCAGGAATGGAGGAGCTGGGCACAAACACTGGGGGGAATGATAAAGGGACTTGGGGTTTGCAATAAGCCACCTTCCCCCAGAGGGGTTTCTGGGGTTGTCCAGCTTCTGCCATGTTCTAAATATCCAGCCCTCTTCCTCAGAGGGCCAAACAAAACACTCCCTGCTTTAATGTAGGACCTACACTATTAGGAGCGAAATCACAATGAGCGCCTGCACTTTGTTGCCTCATCCAAGGGGGTCCCTGACGCTTTCTGGCAAACTCTGACTGAGCCTTTTTTAAACCACAGCCCTTGTGAAACTGGCCCGTGAGGGGAGCATTCCCGGCTCCCCCCTCCCCACCTGGCTGTGTCTGGCTCCCGAGAGCCGGAGCCAGAATACGAGTCAGGTCCTGCCTCTTGCAGTGAGTGGCAGGGGGGCTTCCAGCAGCCACGGGCCCCTCCCTGGACCTCTGTCCCTGCAGCTGGAGTCTGGGGGCAGTTGCTCCTGGCAGCACCGCCTGGCAGAAGGTGAAGTGGGAGAAGCACTGAGTGAGGCAACCTCTCCCTGGAGCGGGAAGGAGCCAGGTTGCGGTTGGGAAGGAGGCTTGTTGGGGCAGAGGTGGGGGGCGGGGCTGGACACCTGCAGACTCCTAATCCTGCTGCTGAGGTTGCAGCCACGGCCTCTTTCCCTGATGCCGCATGGGGCCCAGCTGGCCCCTCTCTGAGAGCAGCCCAGGGGTGAGGGAAGGCGCCTGGCCTGTTCCCGCCGCACCAAGCTTTGGCCAAGCTGTGCCTGCTTGTCCCTCCTCCCAAATGCATTGAGCTGGCCCAGAGCCTCCAGCACGGGGGCCAGAACCCATCTCTGGGATGGCCAGGGCCCACAGCCTCTGTGTACAGTGGGGGTGGGGGAGCCCTTGAACCAAACTGTAAACCCTGGATATGAAGGGAACCCCTTCAAGCCAGGCAGCACCTCTGCTGCCACCACCACCCCGGCCAGCCTGCCACCTGTCTTCATCCCTCTGCCGCGGGGAAGGGTTCCCCCCATTGTGCTGGGGCACCAATTTAATGTGGGTGAGGGAGCAGAGGGTGCTGGATCCCCTTGGCCCGCTCATGGGGCAGAGCCCTGTCTCCCTTCCACGCAGCAACTGAGATGTGTTGCCCTCCCTTCCCCTCTCCCCCATCTCTGGGAAATATGGTCGACGCTTGGCCTTTTAGAAAAGAAACTTTATTGGTCGAGCTGCTCACCAGGATGCAGTCATAGAAAATGCATAAAGCTCTGCCCAGCTCTCACGGCCCCCGGCTCCACATCACCCTGGCCACGGGGGGGCCCCGGACTCGCTCTCTGCCCCGTGGACATGCTCTCTCTCCGGGGTTAAAGGTGCTGAGTATGGTACCAAACCCAAGCGCCCACCCGTACCCAGGAGTCACTTACTCTGAGCGACTGCTTCTGTGTAAGAAAAATATCTCAGTAAAAAACAACAGACGAGCCCCTGAAACACAGCAAGTGTGAACAGCCCCGGGCCCGGGCCGCTCCTCCGCCAGCCGGGACCTCTCCGCTGCAGGCCAGGCTGCATGGGGCGCTCCATGCAGCGCAGATCTGCATCGGGAGCGGGGGCACGGCCAGCTGTTAGAGCCCCATGAACAGGCTGCAGGACAGACCCAAGGCAGAGGGGCGAGGGTGTGGCGGGCCCTGGGCTGGGAGGCTGAAGCACATCTGGCTTCTTTGCCGACCATGCTGAGGGCCTGGGGCAGCAAGCAAAGATCCCAACCAAGGGCCTGCGAAGCTCCTCTGTCCCCCTGGGACCGTCACTGCCTGGGTCTCGGCATTCCCCCGCAGCAGCGTGCCATCGTGGGGTTGGCAAAGAAAGGCAGTGCGGGCGCATGGCAAAGGCCCATCCAAACCCCGTCTCCTGCCCTGGCCTGGGGGCAGCGCAGGAGTCCAGAGACGCCTCCTCGCTGCTAAGAGACAACCCAGGAGGGAGCCTGGCAGGGAAGGCCTGGGCATCGCCGGGGCAGGCCGGGAGATCAAGGGCCGTGGGAGTGGGACGGGCAATAGGAAAGAAATGCATTTAACAAAGAAGCGAGTTGCTATATTGTGGCTTGCGTGAACAACACACCTCTGCTCTCCCGCGTGTCCCATGGTGGCTCTGAACTAAGGGAAGGGTGGGTGCAAACACCAGCCAAACCTCCCCATGCCCCCTGCCACCTTGGGGCAGCTGGGAATTGCCAGCCCCAAAGCTGACCTGGGTGGGCCAGGAGACACATGCGGCCCCTCCCTCCGTGCGAAGGTGCTGCGGTGCGGGCGGCGAGGACACCTGGAGCAGGTGCTTGGCACTCAAGCGGCAGGGCCCTGTCCTCGAACAGCTGTGGGCGTCTTACATCAGCGACACACGTGAGAATGGCAGGAAGCGGGGAGGGAGGATGCAGGGCCCTGAGCCTGAGCTGGGCTGGGACTCCCCGGAGAGACTCCGAGGCTCAGGATCGGGCCCGCAGACCGGTGTGTAGATTGCTCTCTGGCTGGCTAGGAGCCTCCTTGCTCGGTCCCCTCTCTGTGGCATCAGCACGTCCTCTACCCCTCCTGAAACAGATGCAGCCACACCCTGGGCCCTCCCGCACCCCCCGCCTGCACCCTCCCCTGGCCAGTGAGCGGGCACCTCACGGCTGCTGATGCCACGACAGCCACGTGGCCTGGGGCTCACTCTCCAGAGGCGGGGCGGGGCCCCCAGCTCCATTCAGCTCCCTGTGAGGCCGCCGGAGCAAAGCGATTCTGGGCCCTAGCAGGCGGACGCTCATCCTGGGCACTGTGGACACACACACAGGGGCATGCGGCTTGTGGGCCCGGAGTGGCCCCCGTGTAAGCTGTGGCGGCAGGACCCAGTGTGTGTGGAGGATGCCCGTGATGCCAGGGACTCCCACGGCTGCCCTAGCAATGGGGTGCCTGCAGGAGCCGAGTGCTGTACGCGGACATCTTCTCCATTCACTGGACCATTAACTCCTTGAACCTCTGGGGTCAGGAAGTGGCAGGGAGCCCCTCCCTGCCCCATGTGGCTTTGCACATCCTCCCCCTGCTCAGCCCGTCAATGGGATCTGCTTGCCCCTTCCCGCGCCACATGCTAAGACATGTCAGAGATCCACCTTGCACTGGAGATCTTCCAATCCGAGCGGCCCTGGGAGCTGGCATTCAGACAGAGGCGGGAGATGTCTCCCGGCTGTGTTAGCCAGTTGGGCTCCTGCCTTCTCGCCTCCGTCTGCTGGTGGGGATGGCTGCTCGGGCGGCCCACCGGACAGGGGGATCTCCAGCACTGGGCAGTTTGCCAGGCAAAAAGCGTTCAAGACGTCAGGTCTGGGAGAGCTGCGAAGAGGGATGTTCCCAGGTGTGCAGCTGTTATCTTGGTTTTAGCACGCTCCCACTCCGCTGGGTCCCTGTGGCTAGCAAGCTCTCACGTGGCTGCCAGCAGGAATGTTCTTCAAGAGTGTAAGCAAAACAGTCCTGTGTTCCTACCCTCCTCTGTGTGCTAAAACTAAAATAGAAACGACACCTCGTCCGGGGTGGCGGGGGTTCGGCTCGGACTTCCGGAGACACTTGGGGCAAAGAGAGATCTTGCAGTGTGAAAGGTTAGGTGTTCAGCCATCCATCCCGCACCGCCGCCTGTCCTACTCACTGTCGCTCTTGTCCACCAGCAGCATCCGACTCCTCCGTGATCTCCAGCAGTGTGTGCATCTCTGGGCTCTCCTCTCTCAGCAGCTCCGTGTTCTCCACCTCCTCTCCTCCCACCTCCACCATCTCCGTGGCCTTCACCTCCACCTCGCCCTCTCTGATCTTCTTGACGTAGAAGGTGAAGGGTGGCACCTTGTAGACTGCCGTCTTGGACCTGGCGTAGACGGGGTGGTCGGGGGTGAAGGACTTCTTCAGCTTGTCCCGAGAGGTTTTCATCTTCTCCCTCCTCTCGGTGGTCACGATCTTAGTACCCAGCTTGTTCATCCTCTTCTCCAGGTTGTGCCGGGTCTTCTCCAAGTTGTGTTTGGTCTTCTCCAAATTCTCCTTGGTCTTGAGCTTGGTTTTCTCCATCTTCTCCTTGGAGAAAGCCTTCTTGAAGTCGTCCACCTTCTTCATGCCACTTCTCTTGATCCGCTCTGCCCGGGACTCCTCAATGATCTCTTCCACTTCTACCTCCTCATCTGACGAGAGCTGGATTCGGTCCTCGTCTGCGTGCTCCTCCTCGCCGGGCACCTCCTCGCCCTCCTCTTCCTTCTCTGTCTCCTTCAAAGACTTGCTGATGCTCAGCTTGGCCGGGAGCTTCACTTCATCCTGCAACAGATGAGGTGGAATGGGTAAGACACGTACACGGTAAGGATCCACAGCTTTAGAGCTCAGGCCTACGGAGCTACCAGGCAGTTAGCAGCACCAAACTGGCAGCCAGCAGCAGCTGTAAGCAGCTTGCGTCCCACTTCCCACCACCCATGTGGACACAGCCCATGGGACATTCTGCCTCCAGGGTTTGTCAAGCAGCAGCTGCCTGGCTCCTGGGCATTCCCTGCCCCATATAAATCCAAGGGGCAGTCCAGGAACTGTCTGGGCAACCGTGTGAATCTCCTGTCGCTGCCAGGCCTATTCCTGAATTTCTGGCTCGACCTTGGCTTGGTTAGGACTTTGCCTCCTGACTTGGCCTCTGGTCCTCAATACCAACCCCAGCCTGGAACTGGCCATAAGCGACTTGGTTCCCCCCAGCCTCACATGGCCCCTGCTCTAACCCTTGGCCCTCACTGCTCCCAGCGATCGAACCTGGACTGAGCAGCTCTCTGAGTCGCTGCCCAGGACTGAGGACTGAGATTCATGGCTAGTCTGCCCTTGGGGCAAATCCAGCCTTCTGTGGCTGGCACCCGGCTTGGACTGCTTGCTCTGGTACATGACCCTGGCAGGACCCAGCCCCGCAGCAGTTCAGGGTCCTTGCTAAATGCAAGCCCAGGCCTTGCTGCCCTACACGCTCTGGCCTGGTGACACACCCACCCATGGCTTTAGCGGCAGAAGAGAGACCTGCAGGTGCAGGAACTGGGGCTCTGCCCCCTCCGTCCTGGCTCCCCCACCCCGTCTTCCGAGCCCTTCATCCCAGAATCGCTTGTGCTGCTCTGCCTTCTGCCTGGCAAAGCCTCCTTCCGCCCCCCTCGGCTGACTCCCTCCTCAGCCCAGCGACCGCCCCATAGGCCTGTCCGTCCCCCTCTGCATTCTGCCGAGCTCAGCTTTTCATGGTGCGGGTTCGTCACACTCTCAGGTCCCACCCTCTCACTCTCAGCCACTGCTCATTTACACCGGCCTCAGGGCATGGCCACACTAGGAAACGATTTCGAAATTACGAACTTCGACTTCATAACTCCCGATTTCACACGCTCGACATAGCGTGTCCTCACTGCGGGGAAGCCGTGCAACGAGTCCCAGGCGGGCTCTGTTAATGTGGACCCGCCGCCTCGGACTTAGCGCCCCAGGAACTCTGGGGAGTTGTTATTTTGAAATAGCGGCACCGGAGCATCCGCACGACCGTTATTTCGAAATAACGCTTTCGGAATCGGCGTTCCTCCTGATGAAAAGCAGGATACAGATTTGGCATTCTGCGGCCTGTTGTTTCAGAGTAGCAGGCTTGGTCGTGCGGACGCTCCGCTTATAAATTCGACCTAAAGGTAGGGTTGCCAGATGGTCTCCCGAAAAATACCGGACACACGGTATTTTTTAGTCGAGCAAAAATAATAATAAAAAAAGAACGGGGAATAATAAGCCCCCTCCTCCCCCTCCCGTTCTGCGGCACCCAGAGCGCGATCGCAACCCCGCCTCCCAGCTGGGACTCCCAGGCTGGGAGGCGGGGCCACAAACGGGCCAGCTGGGACTCCCCGGCTGGGAGGCGGGGCCGCGATCGCTGCTCTGGGTGCTTCAGAAGCCTTGCAGGGGCGGGGGGAGTGGCTGGGAATCCCAAGCTGGGAGGCGGGGCCGCCATCGGCGCTGGGAGCCTGTGATTGCGCAGAAGCCTGGTGGGGGCGGGGGGAGTGGCTGGGCCAATTGTGGCCCCGCCTTCCAGCCACACACACACACCCTCCCCGCCCATGCCAGGCTTCCGTCCGGTGCGCAGCCGGAAAAATCAGAGAATACCGGACATTGCACGTGTCCAGTATTCTCTGATTTTTTTTACCAGACAAAGAGCGCAAATACCGGACTGTCCGGTAGAATACCGGACACCTGGCAACCCTACCTAAGGGGGGTTATTTCGCAATCAAGTCCTATTGGAGACCAACGCTCAGAGACCTCCGACCGACTCCAGCGTGTGCAAACTGGGTCGGATCTTGGTAGAAAGCTTGAGCTTTCTAATGGCACCCACCGGGTTGTACGTTTTTACAGCCCAGCCAGGGCAGAGTGCCGAGTGTGCAGGGAGGTATTCTCACCCAGCCATGCCCATGTGGATCCTTGTGGTGGAAAGAGCAAAATTCACCCCACAAAACTCCTCTGTTTTCCTCCCCGTCCCCCCCCCCCCAGCCCTGGCTGCCAGGTAGATGTCTAATCTTGGCAGCACAGACTAAGGCGGCCTGGCTCCCCGGCCTGGAGGATCACACTGCAGGCAGATCCAGGCAGCTGCCGGACGCCTGGTGCTGCAAGAGCAGAGCTGGCATCTGGTCCCCTCTCCTGGAGCTGCCTGGGTTTCTGGCTCATTCTGCAGAGCCAGAGGGGCTGGGGTCCTCCCCCACCTGCTTGATGCAGCAGAAACCAGGTAAAACACCAGTGGCAAGAGTGTATAGGGTGGGGAACCTAAGGCCTGGGGACCAGATGTGGCCCCTGGCTTGCCTGGATCTGGCCCCCAAGGCTCAGGACTCCCCTTCCTCAGCATTGGGGAGCTTGTACTGATTCTCCAGCCCCCTGCCACTCCCCGTGGGGCTGGAGCACTCAAAATGCACTAGCCTGGCCCCCCCTAGGCTCTGGTATGGGAGGGGAATGTGGGGAAGGTCTTTCTCCTCAGTCGGGGGTCACGTCAGTGAGGGGTTGGGGTTTTTTTGGGTCGTTTTTTTTTGCTTCTCACTTGTGTGCGGCCCCCGACTCCTGACTGATTTTTCTGTGGGTCAACAGCCCCCAGCCCCCAAACCTCAACAGCACCGAACCCCTCACCCTTGTAAGCTCATGGCCTGGTTGCCAGGATGTTTCTGCTAATTGTCTGTCCCCCACCAGCCCTTCTCCCTGTCCCATACCAGTCCCGTGGCAGCAGCATCACACCCAGCGGCTTGCTTGTTCCCTGTACGGCTGGGGAAACTACCTCCCATGCCGATGTCCCCCTAAGGCTTCTGGAGAAATAAGAGCCCTGCCCCACACTGCTGGGGGCGGTGTCTGTGCATTCCCCAGAGCGATGCTGAATAGAGCAGGCCAGCACCGGCCCCCTTCTGTGGGAAAGGGCGGAGACCTGGCTGGGTTTCCCAGTTCTGGCACAGCAGTGAGTCACCCGCTGACCCAGGGGATCAGCTCCCACCGGAGCACAGGAATGCAGGTCCCCCCAGACATCATCCGCGAGGTGATTGGTCATGGAGGGCACCTGCTGGGCTTTCCCCTTGGGAGACGCCTCCACGCCAAGCGTGGGAAAGCTTCCCGCCCCCTCCCCCCCGCTGGCCTCCTGCCTGCAGCAGCTGGGGTGCGAGCCTGTCCCCCAGGGCCTGCGTTGGGCCCCTTTCTCACAGCAAGAGCCCTCCCCCTTGCACCTGGGCGCTGGCCCCAGCCGGGCTTAGAGGGGAAGGGGAAACCAGGGATTCCCCCCCCCCAGAAGTGATCTGAGTCCAGTCTCCCAGACAGCTGCCTTCAATGGGGCTTTTTCCCAGTTATGGAGCCAGAGAGATTCCAAGCGCCCTCTAGTGTGGGGCGAGGGGCAGCACAGAGCAGCCGCTTTGCACCGGGGCAGGAGGCTTAAAAGCCCACAAGCAGGGTGCTGTCCAAGGAGGATAGGAACGGGCATGTGGACTCCTGGGTTCTGTTCCCAGCGCTGGGAGGAGAGTGGGGTTTAGGGCAGGGGAGCCAGGACTCCTGGGTTCTAATCCCAGCCCTGCCACTGGCTTCCTGCATGATCTTGGGCAAATCACTGCTCCTGTGTGACTCAGTTTCTCCATCAGAGAAGTAGGGGCTGTGCTTAGCTGGTGTCCACATTAAGGAGGTGCAGGGGGAAGTGTCTGGAGTTGGTCCATTCCCCTTTGTACGAAAGGGCCACGCCTGCAAGGAGCCCTCTGCTCCGTGTTCCCCCGGCAGAATTCCCTTCCCCCTGGGTGTGCCAGCGGCCGTGACAAATTTGCACTGCTGAAATATGCTTAACGACACACTAGCCCTGTGACCTTCCTATCCTTTGGGGAAGGGCTGTGCACATGCTGTTGGACTAATAGGCCTGTGAGGGGGATCTGCCTCCTTACCCCCTGGGGAAACTGAGGCATGGAATCCCAGCGTGACTTCCCAAGGTTGCTCAGCAGGACTAGGACCCAGGAGTATGGGGGTTCTGGTTCTACGTCCCTTCCCCACACCCTGCCGTTTTCTCTTTTGGGCTGCCCAGCTAGCCTGGCCTGGGACCGTTCCCAGCCCGACTACGCCCAACATCTGGGACAAAAATAAGCCCGTGTGACCTGTTTTCAAGCAGGGAGCTAGCCAAGCCCAGGTGGCTTCAGACAGTATTTTTAGGTGGATTCCTCCACAGGCAGCCAAGGATGCAAGTTCACAATCTGCAGGGATCTTGTGCAGCACAGGGCCGGCAGGGAGCCAGAGGCAGCCGGAGGAGCTGCAGGTTCTTTGGGGGCCGTTGCCGTGTCCTTACCATCCCAGGATCCCTGGCTGGGGTGAAGAGGGGACGGCTCGCCCCCTCCTCCGCAGCCGGGTCCAAGCACCGTGCCCAGAACCAACACTCTGGTCTCCGCATGAGCCTGAATGGGGCCAAGGGGCGGAGTGCAGCTTCCTACCCTACGGATGGGCCTTTGCATTCAGCACTGCCCATGGGGGCAGAGAAGGGGCAGGCGGCCCCTGACCGTCTCCCCTCATTTACCCCTTGCTCAGCTGGCCTGACAGGTCCCCGCCCCACATGTTCTCCCAAGCCCGGTCCCATTCTCCTCCAGGGTGTGGGACTGGCCAGGGCCATTACCTCATTTTCACCGTGTACCCTGGAGTGTGGCCATCCTGCCTTTGTTTGCCAGAGGCCGGAATGGCTCCCCCCGGCGCCTGCCCCGCCATAGGCTCTGTCAACATCTTTTTAAACAATCAGAACTTTCCTATTGTTCTCCTGGCCAAGCACAATTAGCGTGGGGCCCTGATTGTACATTCTTTCCCCCTGCTACACTGGCCCTGCACAACAAACCACCGGGGCAGTGGGAAGGTGCGGCCTGGCTGGCTGCTAGCACCGGGAGGGGAGGGGAGAAGGCATTCCCTCTGTGGCGTGTGGCCAGGGCTTCTCCTCCCCACATGCCTGCCTCTGCCCCCTCCTTCCCAGGCAAAGTGGGTGTGAAAGACGCCCCAGTCGGAGCTCTCGGCCTGCTGTCCTCTGCCCGGAGCAGCACAAGGCAGCTCAGGGCTGCCCGTTCTCACAGCCTGGCCACGAGTCTTGTGCTCTTTGATGTTTCCAGCCCCAGTGCCTGGAGTCAGGTGATTTGGAGACGCTCAGCGTCTCAGTTTCTAACCCTCCTGGCAGGGGTACGGAGCTGGAGGAGGGGGCTCAGGAACCAAGACCAGATCCTTCCGCCTCCTCCCCAGTGCTCACAGCCTCCCACCAGCTCATTATCCTTAGGCGGGATTGCGTCACACCGTGAAGATACGGTTCAGAGTAGACGCCCTGCTCTTCCCATCGGCCGTGGGGCCAGAATGCAGCCTGGCCTGCCACGCTCCTTCCCGGCACTGCCAAGGCCGTGTGGGTCCCGGGCCCTGGCGCCAGACAGAGCCAGGTTTGGGCCAGCAGCTGCCTTGCGGGGCGACAGGCTCTGCCGTGCACGCGGCAAGGGGGAAATCAGAGAGCTGCAGCCGGATCTGCGAGGAGGAGGAGGGGCTCTGAGCTGGAGTGGCCTTGTGCTCCCTTCCACCCAGGTTGGATTTGGCCCCTTGCCTCCCTCCCGCTAGCTCAGGTCCTGTGCGTCGGCTCCCAGGCCCAGTCGGTGGCAGCACTGCCCTGGGCACTTCCCCCTCCAATTCCATGTGAGCCCTTCCCCCTGAATTTCAACTCATTCCCCGTTGGGGTGTTTTCTCATGGTGGCTTTTCCCCCTCTGCCTCCCAGATTCTCCCACTGCCTCCCCCCCGCTCCAAAGTCCGGGGGATCGGCACCAGGGTGAGAACCCCGGCTTCCCGGCGCTCTGTGCTCAGTGCCCCAGGTCGCTCGGCGTCCCCGGGGAGCAGGCGAAAGCTCATTCAGGGCAGCCAGGCAGAGGGAAGCGCGTGGGCGGGAGGGAGAGCAGGCTGGCATGAGATTGGTTTTCACCCGAGCAGCACATCGCGTGCGATGAATCCCCTCCATGTTCCCGGCCCAGGCTAGAAATAGCCCTGAGCTCTATGGAGCGTCACAGCTGCCTGGCGGCTCAGGCATTTATTGCTCGAGGGGGTTTTAATCTCAGGAGCTGAGGCGGGAGGTGTGGAGCTGCTGGGATGAGTGGACAGCCAGGAAGCCAGCCAGAGCTGTGAATGGGTTTGCAGGGCGCCGTCGGCCCTTGGACCTGCCTAGTGTGGGCTGCATGTTGTAGGATCTGTCTCGCCCTCAGCGCTGTGGCCCAGCCAGGCACCCTAACCAACCGCCACTATGCTGGAAAACAGGCACCGGCCCGCCTGTACCCTCCTGAAAACAAACAACGTCCCAGCTAAGCCAGGGCCTGAGCCCACGGCACTCACCCGGCCAAGGGTCTGCCCATTTGGCCTCCCACGCAAACCCGGTGAAATTCCACGAAGGGGAGGGGGAGCTCTCTGAAGCGACGTCTACACAGCAAAGTTATTTCAGAATAACTACGCGAGCATCTACACAGCAATCGCGTTATTTCAAAATAATTTCAAAATAACGGGAGGCTTATTCCGACTTCCGTAAACCTCATTCTATGAAGAATAACACCGATTCCGAAATAGCTATGTGTGTACTAGTTAGGTGTTATTCTTCGTAGAATGAGGCTTACGGAAGTCGGAATAAGCCTCCCGTTATTTTGAAATAGTTATTTCGGAATAGGGGCTGTGTAGACGCTCCACTTCTGTTATTTCAAAAATAGCCCCTCACCAGGGCCGTTCTAACTTTTTCCTCGCCGGTGCCTGCAGGGGCTCTAAATCGAGATAGCACGTCTACATTAGGGAAACCTGCCTCAGACTAATTTTGAGGCTTCGCTGCAGTGTAGACGTGCTATATTGAAATAAGCTATTTCAGAATAACTATTCCGGAATAGCTTATTCTGAAATAAATGTGCAGTGTAGAGAGAGCCAGGCCGTGGGCACTAGGCAGCAGCAGCTAGAGATGGCTCAACTTTCATTTTTCATGAGCCTGGCAGTGAAGAGACCCAGGAAAGCCTCAGTTTCACAGGTGTGTTTTGAAACTGATTCTGTGTGTCGGGTTAATGCAGAGAGGGGATGATTTGGGTGCCCGAGCTCCTGGGTTCTGCCCCCCGCTCAGGGAGCGAGCGGGGGCCTCGTGGTGTCAGGATGTCGGTTGCCAGTCCAGGCCGACGGTCACTTGGAAAACATCGGCAGTGAATAACAGCGCCTGCCTGCTCCCCCTGGCAGCCACTCTTCCTCAGGCTCCAGGAGGGCTCGGGGGCTGGATTCTCCCAGCAACAAGCCGTTTTCGGGGAAAACGAAAGCCATGTGTGCTGCCTGTGACCCTGGAGACCTGGCGAGCTCCAAGCTAATGAGCAGAAGAGGTGGCAAGACCCAGGCCCCACTCGCTAATCAAGATGTTTGATGCTTTGGCCCAGGGCCTCACGGAACAGCCACCGGCTCCTAAACCTTCCAGTCTCCTAGCAGGTCTGAAAAAAATGCCCCTGGGTTCAGACCATTCCTCTCCCTCCCGGAGAGGTGGCTGATTCAGGGGCGCTGGCTTCCCGCCAGCTATCGCCTGGGGCAAACGCAGGGTGTCTCCAGCCCCAGAAAACTCTCAATCTGAGGGAAATGAGGGCATCTGCCCCAAACCCCCTCCCAGCTCCTACCGATGCAGCAGTGCGTGCTTCCAGCACTGGGTGCTGGCGTTTGGAACCACTTGGTGCAAAGGACAGGCCTGCAGCTTGCAGGAGGGGCTGACGGGTCCATAGGGCTTGGTCTCTGGGCTCTGTGGGGCAGAGAGCCGAGCACTAGGAATCCCTGCCGTGCCGCTCTCTGGCGCAGGGACATCTGCTTTGCTACCATCATTAGCAAGGGTAGAAGAACCCCCCTCCCCCCCCCATCCTGGGGGGATCCTGAGAGCCCAGAGCGGGCCCATAGACCTCGGGAAGACAGACTCACTCTCCACACCTGCCCCTGCCCACACCCCTCATCTCCCCAGCCCCTGAGCCGCAGGAACTCCAGCCACTTCCTTCCCTCTGAGTCACCACCATCTGCAAGAACAAAGGCATCCCCCAGCCTGGCCTGGCAGCGCCCTGCTGGAAAGGGGCCATTTCCTGAGGGCTCTGATGCTTATCAGCCCTTGTGGACTCCAGAATGTTTGTGCAGAGAGCAGAGGCCTGTCCCAGGATCCTCCGCCTGCCCCCTTCCATCCTGGGAGCTGAGGGGCTGCCGCTCTCCACGACCCTCCCTCAAAAAACGCAGCGGCTCCCAGCCCTCGCCGCGGCCAGGGCAGCTCCCGGCAGACAGGCAGGTTGGAAGGAGACAGAGCGCTGCAAGCCAGGCCCGGGCCCTCTGGGAAAGGAGCCTGCCTGCTGGCGTGGTACTGAACCCCAGGAGCTGTGTTCGCCCACCTGGGCGGTAATGTGGGGGGTTTTCTCGTTTGAACAGCGAATCCCCAGTGACCCGCTGCGTGAGCTTCGGCCTGGCACAGTCTCCCCTCAGAGATGTCCTCTGGCTCTCCCCCAGCCTTTCCCCCAAAAGTGGAACCGCAGCATCTGCCCCTCTGGCTGCCGTGGCTGGGCGCAGCCCGTGGCGGAGCCTGGCGCTACCCCCAGCTGTTGGAAAATCAGCCCCAACTGCGACCAGCGTGGCCTCCTTTTCTGAGAGAGCCCAGCTGGCGGAGAGGCTCCGGCTCACCCCTGCAGGAGGCCCCAAAGCAGGGGCTGCAGGGTGTATCCTGGGCTCGGTGCCGAGCCAGACGAGGGGCAGAGTCTCCGGGCGCTGCAGCCTGTGGTAGGCTGAGGAGCTGTTTGTGCTGACTGGATGCCCAGTGCCCGGAGGGAAGGGCCTGCCAGAGACCTGGGCTTGGCCACGTGGCCACCCGCTGCGAGGGAGCCTCCCCCCGCCCCGGCTGGAGCAGGCCCTGCGTGGTCGGTGCCAGAACTGAACCGCTCTGTTTCCACACGGGGTCAGGAGGGTAGTGCCGGAGCCGCCTTGGCAGGGAGGAGGACTCAGCTGCCTGCTTGGCCTCCACACCCGTACGCTGCCTGCGGGCCCCCAAGAATCTCCACCCACCCAGTTCCACAAGGACTGCCTGGCCCGGGGGCAGATGGGAGGAGCTGACACCTCCTGCTTGGGCTGAGCGTGGGCAGGGCGGGCAGGCCGCTGCGGCAGGGCCCTGCATAGGGAACATGGCTGGAAATGCTGCCATCATTTGGATGCCGTGAAGATGCAATGGGAGCCCATGGGGCCCGTCAGGATTCATTGAGGAGCAGGCTGGCCAGTGGATACACAAATCCCCATTCACCCACAGAGCACGGGAGGGCTGTGGCTCGCTCACAGCCCCTACAGGGTTAGCCCCGGGCCATTTCAAGCACGTGAATTTTACAAGCAAATGCAAAGTCTGGTGACGAGTGAGCCCAGCTGCCCAGATGGGCCGGAACCGAAAACCCCGGCTCTTCGCCTCCCTGAATTTGGAGGTCTTCAAACTGGCATTCCCAGATTGTGAGTGTGCCTCCGTACTGCCGCAGTCCGGCTGGATTAGAGACAGTGGGAAGACAGGCATTCCCGAGGGATTTCTGTCCCAGCCCCTGCCACGTGCAGGAAGCACAGAGGAGGGTACCCACGAAAGGAAGAGAGTTCGCTGAACTCCGCTGAGCGTCTCAGGAGAGCTTGAACATAAGAACGGCCAGACTGGGTCAGACCAAAGGCCCATCTAGCCCAGTACCCAGTTTTCCCACCATGGCTAATGCCAGATGCCCCAGAGGGAGTGAACAGAATAAAGGAAGACATACCACAACTGTTAATGAACCCACCATCTTGGCATTATTAGCACCATGCTCTGACCAGCTGAGCTAGCCAGTCCGCACAGCGCTGTGGGCGTGACCTGGTTTTCCTGTCCCTGAGCCCATCCGCTGGATGGGGGTGCGCTTACTGGACAGGGTGCACCCTTGTCTTGTAGATCCACATTGTGCCCCGCTGCACACAACTCTCCAGGAGGTGCAAACTGAGCTGCAAACTCTGTGTGAGGGGCTCTCCCCAACCAGCCTGGGGACCATCTGGAGATTTTTCCTGGAGCTGTCAGACATATTCAAGGGGGTTGCCCTCTAATTTTTCTATTTCAAATGACCCAGTGCTGCTGGCCCCTTGGATTGTCTCAGACCGCCCCTGCCCCTGGCTCTCCTCCTCCTCTGTGTGTGTTTTTCATCTGATTACATTTTGGAGCCCAAGTTCCCTTCTGGTGAGTCACTGGATCCGTGCCCTTTATGGCCATGTACAAACTGCCTGGTTGCTACAACACATGTAAACACTTTCCTCATTGTATAAAAGGCCCCTGAACTGCACAGCTGAGCTGCCTTCCCACCCCTGTCAGGCCTGAAGCTCACTGTTCAAGTTCTCCAAACTCGCTGCCAATGCTGGGGAACGACGCCCCCGTTCTAGGGGTAAAATGTCCCAGGAACGCCGAAGAGCTCCTGGATTTTGTTGTTTAAGGGGATTTTTTTTAAAATTATTTTCAGTTTGTTTGCAAAAACAAAACTCCCAGTGGCGCTGCTCTCTGGTTTGAATATTTAATAACACCTGGATCACACCCAGGCTGGTCACATCTGCAGTTCATCTGATGCAGTTGCTTTTACACAACGGTAATAACCCCACCAGTGTCTGCCTGGGGGCCTTGTTGCACGGGTGATTGCAAGACACAGAACACGACCAACTCCCCACTACCAACAAATGCCCACATGCCTATACTGCCAGCAAGGGCCCAGTCCTGACGGATGCTGAGCACCCACTGCCATAGGTTTCGCTTTCAGCACCTCTCAGGCAGCAGGGAAAGTAACTTAACATTTCTTACAGGTGCTGTCCTATTGCGACCTGGGTCCCTGCCAGCTCTTTCAATAGCTCCCTGCTGGCTTTTCCCGCAGCTCTTGCCGGAGCTGCGCGCGCCACTGCGTACCCGCTTACTTTCACCTCTGCTCTCAGGTGATGTGGCCCTTTCTATAGCCACCCATTCTTAGAGCCCTGCATGGATACAAAATTTGTACCCACCAGGGCTGCCCGGGGGGGGAGGGGGCAAGTGGGGCAATTTGCCCCAGGCCACGGGCCCCACAGGGGCCCCCACGAGAATGTCTGAAGTCTGAGGTCTGAGACAGGGAGTGCCAGGAAAGGGCCCCCAAAATTGCTTTGCCCCAGGCCCCCCTGAATCCTCTGGGCAGCCCTGGTACCCGCATCTGTAGGCACAAAAATGAGCCACGAACACCCGCAGTGACATCTGTGGATGCAGATACCCGTGGCTATCGAGCAGATATCTGCAGGTTTGCAGGGCTCCACCCACTCCCTTTCATTCCAGTCTCTCCTCTGCCCACCAAGTGCAGCTCAGCTCAGCCTCCCCCCGGGGAGAGGCGGAGGCAGGAATTAGCAGCCACTGAGCAGGAGGGACCATTTCTGGGTCCTCTTGTGCCCAGCCAGGAACATAAAGACCCAGGGCTCCAGCTTGCACAAGAACAACATGATAACGGCTTTCCCGTGCCAGGGCCCGAGAGCTCGGTGCCCGAGAGGCCACATTCCTGCGGCAGCCTTAAGTCGCCGGTGGGGAAGAAGCATTCCGCTATTTCATAGGCTCACAGCCAAAAACCTAATAAGCAACCCCGGAAGGAGCAAACTCCAGGATTGCAGGTGATCAGCACAGAGAAAACAGGTGTTATGCTTTTTACCTTCTCCGGATTGGAGAAGGGTCTGGGTTTCCCAGGTCACGTTAGAAACGCAGGCCTGGCCTCCCCAGCCCCTGCTCATCTGAAAGGTTATGAGACCCCACAGGCCAAATGTCTGTGTTAAAGACTCAGTTCCCCTGGCTTCCTCAGGAGAAGCTGAGAAAACTTCCCCTCCAAATGTAAGGGCTTCCAGCAAAGTCCTGATCCTGCCCCTGGATTCATACAGCTGGGCCCCAGGGGAGCGCCACACACATCTGCACAGATCCAGGTGCAAGGCTCGGATCTTTGGAAAAAACCAAACTTGACATTCTGGAAACTTTTCGGGGGAAAAAAAAAAGAGGAAATGAAAGTAACCTCAGGCAGTGTTCCCTGGCCGGGTGCTTGTGCAGCCAGTCATGAGAGGGTCAAATGCCACTGAGGTGGTTAGCAGAGCACCCAGCTAGCTTTGTGTTTCTACTGGTGGTGCGCATTCACACATGCAAAATTGTATTCTGCTCATGGATGGAAAAGATCAGAGGGAACAGTGACCCGATCCTCCCTTTCCAGATCTCTTACCCATCACAAAGGCTACCAGGCCACCTTGTAGGGCAATTTTCCCAGGGCTGAACTGTCTGGATCCAACTCACCGATTTCCCAGGCCTTTAACCATTGCAGAGCTAGTCAGTTCACAGTAGGGGGGCTTCTTCCACAAGGCCTTTGAGCGCCGGCTGGGGCTGGCTAGTAACAATCCTCTGGGTACTTTTATAAGGGCCAGGATTTGTCCCCAGTTCCTTGGCAGAAGTCCCCTCCCATCACTCGGTGTCCCCTTTCCCCTCACCTCCCATGGTGGCTGCATTTCAGCCCTGCATGTCTGATGACCCCTGCTGAGCCACGCTGGTACTGCTGATGGCTCACATTGGGTACGTGCTCTGTAAGGTTCTGGGTGTCTCCGGGGGGTCACAAGAGCACCATGTCTGCTGAAGGATTGGGGGGGTATTCTGGATAAAATAAGGACCAGTCTGAACCCTCCCTGCATCTACTGAGAGTTGCATGGCTGTGCTGGGAATTTCTGGGACTTAGCATGGCTGGAGCCTAGGAGACAAACACCCCACATTTCTATGTTTACACACATGTGTTAGCAGGACCTGCATATGCTGCAGACAGAACAGGCCCCTGGCTGCTCCAAGGCACAAACCTCAGCAGCCAGGCTCCCATCTCCCACTTGGTGAGGCGAGAGTCGTGTCTGCTGGGGAAAGAGCAATTCCTCTGCGAAGCAGGAGGGCTGGGATTTAGCTACACTCTCATCCAGCAGAAGGCAACTTGTTGCTAGCATCTACTAGGGGAAGTGACGAGGCAGCGCAGCTGTCTGGGGTGAGCAGGGTGCATATAGAAGCCAAATGCGCCACCCTCTGCAGCACGGAGGCAGAAATGTAACCTGCCGACCTGAACCCAGTCTGCCTTTACTAACAAGCCACTTTCATTTCTTCAGTCCTGTTATGCTGTCTGAGAGGAGCCTCCCCCTTCCTCCATTGGAGGCGCTCACATCACTTTATGGACAGATAATGACTTAATCCTCACAACAACTCCTGAGAGGTCAGCACCACCACCCCCATTTTACAGACGGAAAAACTGAGGCATGGAGAAGACAAGTGACTTGACCATGGTCACACAAAGCTTATTCCCTAATAAAATTGTTAGTCTTTAAGGTGCCACCAGACTCCTTGTTGTTTTTTCTCCCAGTTTCTCCCGTTTCTCACCTTGGCTACGTCTACACTGCAGAGTTTTTGCACAAAAACTTGCGGAGCGTCCACACTACAAGCGCATCGTAAGAAGACAGTACATCATAAGAAGAGAGGGCTTTTTGCGCATGAGTTATTCCTTTTTCTACAAGGAATAAGCCTTTTTGCACAAGAGCTCTTGTGCAAAAAGGTGTGTATGGATGGCAAACGGGTTTCTTGCGCAAAAACAGCACTGTGATGGCCATTCTTAAAGCACAGGTGCTCTTAATAGCAATCAGAGCTGTCTTGCGCAAGAGCGTCCATGCAGCGTGGATGTTCTCTTGTGCAAGAACTTTTTGCAGAAGATCTCTTATGCAAAAAGATTCTCGCACAAGAAGCCTGCAGTGTAGCTTAGCCCCCGTGTTTTAGCCACCTGGCCCTCTTTTCCCACCCTCCATCTTAAATTGTCCCTGAGATGGAACAAGGCATCTCCCTGCAGGCTGAAGAGATCACAGTTTTGTTGCACAAAATGACAGCACCACCCTCATGCCACAAACAAACTATTCAATCTACTGAGTGTATGCCAACTATAAATATCGGCCTTACTAGCCGTACTGCTGAGGGCAGCCACCCAGAAATCAGCAGCACCAACGCACGGCGCCAGCCCCGGCAGCTTTTAGCGTTTGAGGAGAAGAGGCTCAACCCAGTCTTCCGGTGAGGCTGCTTCTGTAGCCCTAAAACGTGTCTCCCTTCACGTCCGCAGCTGGTTGGGGCCAGGGCAGATTCTCGGGCGCAGGGTCAGAGGGCAGATTCTCGGGCGCAGGGTCAGAGGGCAGATTCTCGGGCGCAGGGTCAGAGGGCACACTCGGGGTCTTCTCAGGCTGAGATGAGGAAAAGGAATTTCAATGGCCAGCAGAAAGGAATCCGAGTGGAAGAATTTCCTCTCCCCCATTAACTGCTGTAAGCAAGGCCACAGCCCAAATATAGAACGGGGTAGTGTGATAACCGGCGGGGGAACGCTATCGGAATGAGTTAGTGAGTGGAGATACCGAGTACAGAGGCAGCCAGCAAAGAATGACAAGAGGGACGGGAATCTAGCCTGGCTAACTCACTGCAAGGCTTGGGCAAGACAACGTCGCTGCTCTACAATAACGTATATTTGTGTTGGACTGAGTCATACGGCCAGAGTCAGCTCTCGTTTGCACTGAGGTCAAGCTGGAGTGACCCCACTTCACTCAGTGGAGTTGTTCCCAATTTACACCAGTGTAACTGAAAGCAAAATCGGGCAATCAACATGGTTCAGAGAGTGTGCTTAGAAAAATGATAGCTACGTTTATTAAGAGCTAAACCCAACTGCATGAGCAAGATGGATCAGAAATGCTGTGTCTCATTCCAGACCTCCATTCAGACAACTCTCCCAGGAGAATCCAGACAACATCCTCAGCTAAAGAAACACAAGACAGGGCCACTGCGCATACCCTAAGGCCAGGTCTGTTACTGGGCAAATCCAGAGAGCCGCTGGCTTTAGAAAATAACCCCTTTGTGAGTGCCATAGAAACCAGTGTTTAGGCCTAAATTTTCAAAAAGTTCTGAATAAGTCTCCACCTCCAAGGTTATCAGCTAAAATGAGGAGGCTCAGAATTTGAAAAGCAGCAGCTCACTGCATAGGATATAGTAAAAAATTGTAGAAAGAGGTTATTGGTCCTGTCTAGGATATGGAAATAATCATACAGGACAGGAAGGGACCTTGAGAGGTCATCATGTTCAGTCCCCTGCCCTCACAGCCAGACCATCCCTGACAGGTATTTATCTAACCTGCTCTTAAAAATCTCCAATGACCAAGATTCCACAACCTCCCTCGGCAATTTATTCCAGTGCTTCACCACCCCGACAGGAAGTTTTTCCTAATGTCCAAGCTAAACCTCCCCTGCAATTTAAGACGATTGTTTCTTGTCCTGTCATCAGAGGTTAAGGAGAATAATTTTTCTCCCTTCTGCTTGAAACACCCTTTTAGGTATTTGAAACTTGTTACCATGTCCCCTCTCAGTCTTCTCTTTTCCAAACTAAACAAACCCAATTCTTTCAGCCTTCCCTCATAGCTCATGTTTTCTAGACCTTTCATCATTTTTGTTGCTCTTCTCAGGACCTTCTCTAATTTGTTCACATCTTTCTGGAAATGTGGTGCCCAGAATTGGACACAATACTTAAGCTGAGGCCTAATCAGTACAGAGTAGAGTAGAAGAATGACTTCTCCTGTCTTGCTTACAACACTCCTATTAATACATCCCAGAAATATTTGTGCTTTTTTTTCTTTCTTTTTGCTACAGTGTCACACTGTTGACTCATATTTAACTTGTGGTCCTCTCCCTTCTGCAGTACTCATTCCTAGACAGACATTTCCCATTTTACATGTGTGCAACTGATTGTGCCTTCCTAAGTAGAGTACTTGGCATTTGTCCTTGTTGAATTTCATCCTATTTACCACGGACCATTTCTCTTGAAGATGAAAAAGCAGGGAAGGATATACAGATAAACTTTAAAGGGCTAATCTTGTAGCCCTCATTTAATCTTTCCACATCCAGCAAAATTCTTTCCATCCTCAAATATCTTCCCTTCATTGAGATTGGGAATCTCCCAAATGTTTCTAGCTGGAAACTGCATCCTTAAAGGCCTTTTTCCCCTCTTTAATAGGCTGGTGGGAGCAAACAGATTGGTGCTTCCCTATGATATGTACTGGTGCTCATTCAGACCTGCTGGAGAAGAGCGCAGGAATCTAGAAAAGGTGGGGCTGTCGGGGGAATGAATATAAACAGTGAGGCCATGTTTGGAAGGCTGCCTTTGCCCAGTAATTAATCAGATGAAAGGCAGATCCCTAGGAAACGGATAAGTAAACAGATTAAAAGGAGGAAAAAAACACTATTTTCCCTCTGACAGAAAGAATGTTTTCACCCCATTGTCAGCCTGGCAGTGTAGCTAGTTTGACTCTCCAAACTACCCTTCCTGGCTGCCCTGCCATGTCCGATTAATAACCCTCAGCGCCATTTCTGAACACCAAGCCTATAAAGATGGCAATTGCTCTGCCGATGCTATGCAGGGAGATCAATGACTGGCATTAACTGACATTAGAGGCAGCATCTGAATGGGGCAGACTAAACATCCTGGGGCGTTTTATTCCGAATGTTTATGTGGGTTGCCTTTCCCCGTCTCACTCCGGCTCTGGTCTTCATCCTTGATTGCAGCTGGATGGGGGCTCGGGAATTTGTTGTAACGGGTGGGATTTACTGCACAGGGAAGAAGATTCCAGCCAGATACTGGGCAGTTTGACAAGGCTAACAGGTTGAGTGTGTACAGGGCTACTTGGTGCTCTGGGTTGGCCATGATCATATTCATACCACAGAGTTGCATTTACATGGGTTTTGTTCCTTATTTAAATAAAAACAATAGGGCCAAACAGTTCAAATCTGGGACACACCAGGAGGGAGTCTGGCCTGTGATCTTGTTCGATAATCTCCTTTCTAGCCACTTCAGACCCCATTAACTGCTGCAGAATCAGGCCTTGTGTATTGGACAGAGAGGCCCCAGAAACAAGAACAAACCAGTGACTGCCTGGCTTGGCGAGCGACACCCATGTGGACCAGTGACTTCACTGGCATTGCACAGGGCAGACACTTGCTGCTTCGACACCATGGGTTGGGCACGCGAGAGATGCCTAAGAAATCCAGCGGGATGGGATGAAAGTAGGGATGTAAAATCCCATTTAATTGGTTAAGCAGATAACAGGAATGTTTAACCAGTTCAAGGAAGGGCAAGGAGGCCACCCAAGCCCAGCTGGTCTGGAGTAGCCTGCCTGCCTGCCGCAGCTGGGCTGGAGAACCTCCTATCCCCCACCACACAAGTTGCTGCAGCTCCGACCTATTAACTGGGACTGATAAGCATCACCTATTAAGTGTGACATCTTTCACATCCCCAGATGAAAGTATCTCAACCCTTTGGCTTTAAGTCCACCAGCCATTCAGCAGTAATCTCATTTCTTTTTATTTGGGGCCTTTTGTTTCGCTCTTTGCACAGGGGTAGTTTGTTGCTGCGCAGCTCAGCATGTCCGTATAATACAAAAGCACTTCAGCAAAACACACTGCCCTAACTCTGGCGGCTCATAAATCCCAGCTGAGCTGTAAAACTTTGGTGGGGTGGGCCCCAGCCTGCGCCAGAGAGCTGCCAAGGAGGTTTGGGTGGAAGAACTGACCCTGTGCACTAGGGATGTGAACGGGTCACCAGTTAACCGGTGTCCTGGAGCAGTCCCCCACTCAGCGGCCTGCCACGAGTGGAGGGCTGCTCCAGCCCTGCCTAGCCCCTGTGCAGGGCTGCCAGCTCCCAGCCCCGGGCAGGCTGGGAGCCAGTAGCCCTAAATGGGACTGGGAGCTGGGAGCCAGGAGCCCCGCAGGCTGGGGGCTGCTCCAGCCAGCTTGGAACAGTCCCCCACCTGGAATCCCACTTAGTCAACTAACCAGTTAAACGTTAGGTTAACCTAATGTTTGACTGGTTTACTGACTAAACGGGATTTTACATCCCTAGTGTGCACCAAGGAAGTGTTTTGGGCGCTAGCCTAAATAATTTCTTTGGATTTTGTTCTGGAGCCACGCTCTGCAGTGAGTGAAGAGCTTGAGAGTTGGCTAATGAACTGGGAATGATACAGGTGCCTTGTGTATGGGGGCTGGCCTGGCAGCGTGGTTCCCCTTTGCAGTGGAGGGAAATCATGCAGCTGAATTCTCTGTGCATGGCTGTGGAAATACAGCCCTGGGGGTCTGAGTGAAACTGAAAATAGCCTGCCCTAGCTCCCTCGGGATGGGCCAGACGTGACCTAATAGGGCTTTTTCGCTCCTCTAACTTTGCTGATTCTCTGGCCAAAGGCAGGCGTGTCAGAAGGAAAGCAGAACTAGTTGAGTGACTGCCCCACCTCTGCAACCATCCTGCTGCTGCAGCAGCGAAGCCAAAGGCGCAGAACAGAGCTGTGCTAGGCAAGCTTTTGGTTCCTGGACTTCCCGCTGCACAGTTCAGCTTGGGTGGTATTTCAACCACAGTTTTGCATTTAATGCTTCCCAGTAATTGCTCTTAAAGATGGTGTGAAAACCCAGAGCTAGTGGCTTGTCCTTGCAGGCATGTTGGGCCTGACAGTTTTCAGGGACTGCACTTGTCCCCCATTGTCACAAACCAGGCGTGTCACTGGATCAGGCATTTACAGGGATTTTGCCAGGTGAAAACCCCACATGTCAATGCATGAATGTAGCTGCAAGGAGCCCACACGGTCCTCTGCAAAACCCTGGAGTGTGGAGTGTCTGGGACAAGGTGGAGAACAGGACTCAGCCAAACTTAATGGTGTGAATCCAATGAAATTCAGCCGGTCTCCCAGATGGGGAGTATACGGGATGTGAGGGGGCTTTGCAGAGCGTTGCTAGTGTGTTGAAAAGGAAGGCATGTGGGTGAGCTTGGGGATGAGAGATGACTCAGACCCCAGACCACATCATCACTGTGGCTCTGAGTGGCTTGGCCAGCAGCGGGGACTCCCAGCTGAATTGTCGGGTAACGGAGCAAGCCCGCTGAGCTGATCCAGTTGTGAACCCCCTTCCTCTGGCCAAGCTGCTCAGAGTCACCCAGGGTCTTGCAACGTCCTGCATCAGAAGTGGGATCCTGGTGAATTTGCATGGTTGTTTTCCCATATCTCCACTGTGGGGAGAACACACGGATGGTTTGCATTTCTACCTGGAACAGCTGGTTCCCTGAATCACTCCCTGAACTCCTGCCAGGGACACAGACACTGGGAGAGATTTTATCCATTCAAACCCCACATTCATGTGAGCTATGGGGTGGGACAAATCAAATCAGACCCATGCACTGAAAATAACCCTTCCCCACCCCTCCAGATGCAGCTGTGCTCAATGGCTATTCCCCACCGCTGCTCTGGCATCAAAGAGGAAGCTGCGATCTTATCAGTCAGGCTGGGGTTTTCTGATCTAAACAGCAGCTGTGGGTTGGGGAAAGAAAACACTTACTCAGAGTTAACCTCTTGAGACCCTTGCATATTTTAAGGCTCACACTCAGGCCCTCACCCTAGCGGAGCAGCATGGAAAATGTTGCTGAATGTGTGTGAAGTCAAAGCAATCCCTGGTTTACCTTCTCTCCTAGCTCCCACATGACACAGGGGAATAGCCTTAGCCAAGGATGAGCCCTGGCTTATATGAGACAATAACGCGATACAGAACTGTTGGTGGCCTCATACATTTAGACAGCTATAGAACAAAATGCACTTTTTAAATGCAGGGTCTGATTCTCTGTAGCACCCCCCAGGCCTGCTGACAGGGGAGGGCAAAAGGGCAGTTGCCCCAGGACCCAGCAATTCAAAGGGGTCTGGGGCTCAGTGGCCAGAACCCTAAGCCCTTTAAATTGCCTCCGGACAGCCGCTTTGTCCCGGCTCTGAGGCGGGGGTGGGGGGCAGTGCTGCAGTCCGGGTGGTGCTATTGGTTGGCAGCTCCACCGCTGCTCCTTCCACTTGAGGCCCGCTCCTTCTGGGGCTCAGAGCTGCCCCCCACCTTGTCCTGGGGCCTGTGGAAGCTGTCAGCCCCCCTGAACACCCCCCTGTCTTGCCAGTCCTTTGGTGCTTAGCACATGGATGTCTGATATTATAGTCAACACACAAATCCACATACAGAACAGTGAATATATGTGCACAATGTGTACATGCTTGTGCAACCAGAACTTACACATATCTATCTATCCATCCCCATACACCCTATCTATCTATCTATCCATCCCCATACACCCTATCTGTCTATCATCTATCTATATATCTATTAGGGCTGTCAAGCTATTAAAAATTAATCATGATTAATTATGCAATTAACACATTTAATCATGATTAATTGCACAATTAATCACATGCACTGCCCCTTTGAAATGCTGCAACAGCGTTTCAAAGGAGCAGCACTGTGGAAGCCCGGGATCAGCTGGAGTCCTCAGCTGACCCCAGGCTCAGTGCAGCTGCCCCTTTTTGAAACACAGCGGCGGCGTTTCAAAGGGGCAACACTGCGGGAGCCCAGGATCAGCTGGAGTCCCCAGCTGACCCCGGCTCAGTGCAGTGCTGCCCCTTGGAAAGGCCACCCTGGTGTTTCCAAGGTGCAGCACCGCGGGAGCCCGGGGTCAGCTACAGTCCCCAGCTGACCCCGGGCTCCATGCAGCGCTGTCCCTTTGAAGCACCGCGACAATGCTTCTAAGGGGCAGTGCAAGGCAGAGCCCGGGATCATCTGGGTACTCCATCTGATCTCGGGCTCCACGTTGTGCTGCCCCTTTGAAGCGCCATCCTGACGCCTCAAAGGGGCAGTGCATTAGGAGCCAGGGATAAACTGGAGTGCCCAGCTGATCCCCGGCTCCATGTTGCGCTGCCCCTTTGAAGTGCCAGACTGGAGCTTCAAAGGGGCAGCGTAACACGGACCGGTTACCTTTGAAGGGTCGGACCGGTGCTTCAAAGGGGCAGTGCTGCACGGAGCCCGGGGTCAACTGGGGACTCCAGCTGATCCCACACTCCTAATGCACAGCCCCTTTGAAGTGCCAGAGCAGCCCTTCAAAGGGGCAGCGCAGCATTAATGACTATGATTAACGCATTAAAAAAATTAACGTGTTAATCCTTCCCTGCATTAATAGCAGGTGTTAACGCACATCAATTGACAGCTCTACTATCTATACATCCATCCCCATACACCCTGTCTGTCTGTCTGTCTAATCTATCTATCTATTTATCCATCACCGTACACTCTATCTATCTAATCTATCTATCTATCATGTGAAAGCCTGAAAGTTGACGGAAGTTGAGATGCTTTTCCAATCTGTCCAAACCACACTGGTCTAGCAATCAGACTGGCAAATCAGAATCATGGGACTATGAATCTTTTGTTTCTCTGAATGAGGCAGCATCACTGCAAGGAAGGGGCAGGGTATTGCCATGGGTTGGCTCTGCTCCTCCACAAATCTTGGGGGACCCGAAGGGTTGTGAAAATTAAACTTATATGCGCTCTTCTGGCCTCTCTCTCCAGGCAAGCTTAGAAGAGCTGAAAACTGAGCATCCGTTAGGCCAGCTCTCCTTTTCTCCAACCCAGGCAGCCTCGCCTGATGTTTAGCCATGTTGAGGCCCTTTTCAGAGACACTGTAATCCCTGGATCCAAAGGCGTTCTTTGAAACTCGTTTCTCCTTTACAGAAAGAGCCAGGCGTTCCTGGGGGCGTGAGCACGCTGTGCGCTGGGGTAACATGCAGGTCAGCGTGAATGAACGCTAAACAGGGCAGTGCTAGAGACTTCTCTGACCAGGGAGCTGCGACCTGTCTGGAGCAGTCCACAGGAATAATGACAACGGAGAAGTCTAAGGACTCTGGCCATGTCTACACCATGCAAACTGCACAGGCGTAGCTACAGTACCGCAGCGATGCGGGCATAACCCACAGTGCAGGTACAGCTACAGAGATGGAAAGGATTTTTCCCATCCCTGTAGGAGCCCCACCTCCCCAACACACGGTATGTAAGTCAACAGCTTCATTCTTCCGTCCACCGAGCTGCAGCACCACCAAAGGGGCTCACACAGCTGCAACACACCGGGGTGTGGCATCTTCACAGCCCTGGGCCCTGTAACTACGTTGACCTAAATGTTAAGTGTAGAGCAGACCTGAATCATATTTGTACAGAGCTTAAATCATAATTCTGCCCATTCCAAGGCCCCTGCACATAGCCAAGGCCCCTGCACAGGGCCTCTCATGCCAAGTCCCGGGTACCTCAAAACTGATTCCCATTCTGGGGCTGAGATGTTCTTGATGCAGGGAAACCCATCTCCCGGGGGTGTCCGAACGCTGCAGGGCTGCAGGCAGGCAGGCCTGGTGTTCGACTTCGCTGGATGTGGAATTTGTATTTCTCATGAAGCAAAGTCGTCTTGTGCCAGGAAGCTGCATGTGTGTGTTATGCTAATGAGTCCTCTCATTGCCAGGTACTATATCAGCCCAGCAAGGTGCTCTAAGGAGCCCCAAATAAACCCAGGGCTCTTTAACGGGCCCGGAAATCAGTCTCCCGGGACATGGGACATGCCCATAGAAACAGATTAGCCTGGGGGAAACTAGCAACCCTAATGCACCGCTCTGAGGCTGTATGCAGAACCCTGTGGCTGTCGGGGAGTTGTGTGTGAGTGGATCCCGGGCAGCATCAGGGATGTGAATGGGTAACTGATTAACTGGTTACCTGGTGAGCATTACCCTTAACCAGTCATGGTTAACCGGTTCCCTGAGGGCAGCCCCCTACCTGAGGGCTGCTCCAGCCCTGATGGGCACCCACACAGGGACACCAGCCAGCAGCTTGCTCTGCGCGGCCGGGGCTGGGAGCCGAGAGCCAGCAGACCAGCCCCACATGGGACTAGGCACGGGAGCCCTGTGGACTCAGGGGCTTCTCCACCTGGGCTGGAGCAGTTCCCCACCCATTTAACTGGTCAACCGATGAATTGGGTTTTTACTCCCTCGGCAGCATGGAGCCATTGCTTTGCTCTCCAGCGTGATGAAGAGAAATACCCAAAACAGTGGGCGGGGAAGGACGGTCCCTTCCGTGAGCCCGGGGACATGCTGATGCAGGCCCACCAGTGCGCCTAGCTCCAGCCTGGGTCCCCAGTCACAAGCATTGAGCTTCTTGACCCCCATGTAAGAAAAGCCTCAATCGCAGCACCTGCCAACGTCCTGCGCAATGACTCTGCCCTTCCCACTCTAAGCTTGTGTCCCCAGGCCTCTGACCCTTGCAAGCTGGTTTTGAGTCTGCAGACCGGCTTGGCTTTCCCACGTCTTTTCTTGTCCTCACACCCCGTCCAGAGACTCCTCGGTCTGAGGCAGCCCAGCTCCGCAGGGGAGGTGGACGAGGCTCCGCCGCGGTGAACTGGACAGAATGGGGTGCTCCTCCCGTAGAAGCCCTGACTGCACGGAGGGGTCTCTCTTCGGGGCCATGGCTCCCACTCTGCCCTGTGCGCTGTTTCCCACCCCAGTTTGATCGGTGCATTCTCCCCCCCGCCCCCCCCCAACACACACTCAGGCTCCTTTTCAGCCCGTCCTTCACAGAGCAGGAACAGCCGAATGGCTGCATTGGGGTCCAGATTCCAGTCCCGCGTCCGCCCCTCCCCGCTGCAGGCTGCTCGGGAGCCCTATAAGGCCCACGGGAGGCCTAACCGCCAAGCTGAGCTATTTATACTCCTGGCCCGGACCCGCCCACTGACACATCATGGATCTGGGATCTGTTTTCCAGCCCAGCCCCAGTTGCCACCGGGCTTTTATCGGAGCTGCCCAGCCTCTTGGTGGGCTTGGAGCGGCTGTTCTGATTCATCTGCGAGGCAGGCGACGTTCTGTGGGGGCCTCTCAAACAATTGCCCTCCCCAGTAGAAAAGACAAGACCCTGCGCTCAAAGAAATGGGCCAGGTGCCTCCCCAGGACTGTCAGAAGCTCTGAAAAATAGTCCCCACCACACCCGTGTGGCCCGATTCCACCGAAAGCATCCGTTTGGGCAGGCCGGTCTGTGTTGGGTGCCTGTTTCCTTCCCCCTACCCAGAGCCGCCCTGACAGGGACAAAGGGGGCACTGGGCAGCATGGGCCGAGCACTACAGCTCGAGGGAAGAGTTCGAACAGAGCTCAGCAGCAGGTCACACGTGTTGGGGGCCAGGGGCTGAGCTTTTCAAAATCTGACCCTCGAAAAGCAGGGTCTTGTCATTTCGAAGGGCAAGCCCGCTTGTTGCTAGTGGGGAGGAAGCCACCATGTGCAGGTCCATGCAGCTCTTTGCGGTTCTCCTGTGCCGTGACAAGACACGCTCTCCTGTCCCAGGTGAGGTACCCAATCAGTGGCTTTTCTAACTCAGCGAGGACCCCTGCGGGTGTAGGGACTGGCCCCAAAGGAATCCAGCCCCTGATTTGTTTGGATGAGGAAATGGGTGCAATCTGTCTCGCCTCTCTTAGCAAGCGGCCCAGCTCTGACCCCAAGCTGCCCTTCCAGATGGCCCGAGGGTAGGCAGGCAGCACTAATAGCCGCTCTGGGGAGGCGAGCTGCAAATATGGGCACACAGCCTCTCTGCCACCCGGCTCCTTGGGCATCAGCGTTCCCCTTTGTGACAGGGACATTAGGGCAACACGGTGCTTTGGCCGGGAATCACAGCTTCTCCTAGGCAGCGTTCTTCTCGATGGCTGCGTCATTTGTGATCGGCTTGCTTGTTTTTAACATTGCTCCTGGGGGCTGATCCAACTCCCGCCACAGTCACTGTAAAGATCCTCACTGCGGTGGGAGCTTGATCAGGCCGTAGGGGTGTGGAGTGTGTGTGTGTGTGTATGTCTCTGTGTGTTTGTGTCTGCCTGTGTGTGTGTATGTGTGTGTGTGCGTGCATACACGCAGGCATGTTCCCTGGGTGTGGCTGCTTTTTAGTACTGCGTGTTCTCTCCCGGACTCTAAGGCGGACAAGACAGACATGCTTGATGCTCAGCTCTCCAGACCACATTCAGCTGCCAACAAGACACAGAGGAACCCCCGCTGGTTTTCTCTGTGCTCCTATGATAAGGACAGTACCACGACAGAGCACTGGCTTTTAATCTGCCCTCCTGCCACAAGTAGTCCCAGGGGTCTTGCTTGCACTCGGTGTCATTCCTTCCTTCCATAACTTCTCAAGATATAATTGCTGCACTAGACGCCACAACCGGGCATCCTTCACCTATTAAAACTGACTTCTCTTCTGCGACCTGCAGCTTCTCCAAGGCACCGCTTTCTTCTGAACTAAATCCACCTGCCCTTCCTTCTTTGGCAACCCCCCTGGGAAGAGGCTATTCCTCCTCTCATCTGTTCCTGCCAGTTTATTAAGCAAATTTGTCCCCCCCATAATAAAACAAACTCCGAAATCTTTGCATGCTTCATCCCTGGCTACTGAAACCACAAGGGAGCAGGAAAGAGCATCATACTTGCTTAACGAATAGCTGCAGTTAAAGGTTGAGAATGGAATTGTTCATAAACACGAAATGAACAAAAGGAGCCCCGGCAGCATCCCGACTAGCCCTCCGTTGAAGGTGCGTTCTGGAAAGCACTGACCATGAGTTGTGGAACTCTGGGACTGGTCTGTGATTATTCGTTGCTGGTTTCCTACAGCCACAAGTGGGAGTTTTCCAACTGTAAACTCTCCAGGACACCGATAATTATCGTGATGATTGTGTCACAGCTGTTGGCGCTTCGCAAACAACACACAATAATTGTTACTCAATAGATGAAGAAGTACCTAGCCCATGAATAATTCTGTTGGCATTCACAAGGCTCCTGACACAAAAGGCATGTCTCAGCACATGCAAAGAGGCAGAATCTGATTTGTCATAAATGTTATAAATTCTAAGATCATGATCAGTTATCCATTTACGAAGAGTGTTAATCTTGGTTCTCCTAGCACACGCCTTTACTCAAAGGAGTAGAACCATCGGTTTTAAAAGGGCTACTCAAACGAGTGACCCAAAATTGGGCCCTGCAACCCGATATTTTTGCCAGTAGTCTTTCATACAAGCAAGCTGCGGTAGAAACTGCCGAAGAACCTCAGCCCTGTAGATGGGTAACTACACAGCTACACAACTTCTGAAAACAGAAACCTGCCTGGCCAAAACCTTCCCTCCCCGCATTCCTGGGGCAAACTTGCCAACTACACAACCAAGAGACATCCCTAGATGTTGTAAACACTGCCAGTTAACCCCAGCCTCAGAACCATACAGCCTTGGGGACCACTCACTAGAAGATAAATGATGCACGATTAGTGCAGGACACAGCATGGGAGAGTGATATTCTTTAATAACCAATCAGCTCTTCTGTGAAAAAAATCATAGATCTTGCCTTGCGAATCGTGCAAAGCTGGCCCCACGGGCCAGCAGAAGCATCCAGAAAGAGTAAAGGCTGACACCAGTGTGAAAATTTCTCTGTTGACTGCAAAGCTATTTTTCCATTGTATGCAGGGGAAAGTGGCCTGGAAAAATACACCCAATTCTTCCAGGGGATTCCCTGTGATCTGTCAGTGGTAGTCATAATGCTCATTACAGGATCACCTTTGACACAGCTAACACAACAGCAGAGTGATAGAGAGGGCTGTCAGTGTTGTGCTAGTTAAAACATAACAATTATTGCTGCCCATCCACCCTCGCTCTCAGGCACTTCAAGACAGGGACTCCCATGGATTTTGCTGTCCTGCCCACGCTCCAGATCAGGACGCTATGCATGACTTCTCCTCCACAAAGGAGCTTCATGCGGCTCAGTGGTGTTTGTGCACTAAGCCGCACCCTTGCCCCCAGGGCTCCTTCAACTCTTACTCTTGCAGCTTGCTCTGGGCACGAGGACAGAGTTGTGCAAACTCTACTGTGTGATGAAAGGTCGTGCATTTTCGAAAGTCCTTGCAAGGCTGTGTTTTCCATGAAACAGCCCTTCAGTATCACCCTCAGGCTTTAACACTTAAGTGGGGGGCGGGGGTATCCCATGCTGAAATCCACACTGGGTTATTCGGTCTGGATTTCAAAACGTTCTCCCCATTTTTTACAGAACAACTTTGAGCTGCAGAAAGTCTCACCTCTGTCCCTTTCTCAACTGATTCCAACGCAGGAGCTGAGTCTGAAACTGATGTGAGTTCTGCCTTCAGTGGAAGCAGGATTGGGTGTTTTGGATTGGTTTATTTATTTTGCATAAGGAATCTCCAATGATCACGACCAAGAGCACACAATAAAGAGCAGGCTGTCATGGTGCCAGTCCACCAGGAATCGGGACCTGGCCATTTCCCTGCTGCTTTGAAATACCTGCCAGAGATGGTATGCCTGAGCTTCCCCTTTCACTCCCCTCCCGTCCCATGGTTTGTTTCCACCCTTGTTTGTTTAGGTGCCTCCGTTTTTTGCAGCTGGCGCTAACCCTCTATGCAGGCCCAGGACTCAGAGCTTCCGATAAGAGTATTTATAAATCTGTTTAGGCGGCTGACGTGACCTAGTATCCGTGAGTGTTTCAGCCTCCATGATATAACTACAAATGCTTAAGTGGTGAATCAGAGAACTCTATCGGTCCCGCTACTTGCTAGATTCCTCAGAACCCGCCTGACTAGATCTCCTTTCAAACTACGCTAGTAAGAAGTGCTGTGGATTTTGTGGGGGTTTTCTTCCCCCTTTCCCTGTGAGCTGCAGTGGATGTTTCTCTATTTATCCCTCACACCATCTATTATTAACCCAGATGCTTCTAACTATCCTTATCTCATTAACTGTCCCATTTAGTTTCTCTCCAGCTTCCCCAGAGGGGGTTTGCTCTGCAAAGTGAAGCTAAACCCCAACACGTAGAGGAAGAGGAGGTGGGAGCCGGTGGCTGCATTTGTTTTGTTTGTTTGCCTGTTTAATATTAAAAGATTAAAGGCGAGTCCAGCTCTTAGGGGAGCAGCGGCTGAGTCTCCATTAGAGTGAAATTGAATGACTGGAATGCCTAGGATCTGAAGGAATCTGTAACATGCGCTGGATCATATTTAATTTTACAATGTGGCAAAAGCTGATCCAAGGCTTTGGAAAAGGGGGTGTGGATGAATTCAGTGTGTACTGCATTTTCTGTCTAATGTCTCCACTATGTCCCCTGGGAGCATGAGGTTAAACATGACTCTGGAGTTATATTATTCCATGGTATTGCTGCAGGATGCATATTATAAACCTGAGCAAGCCCCGCTGTGTCTGGTCACACTAAGGACTTCATCCCTGCTAGTCGGCAATGACCGATTTAAAATATCCCCCTCCAGCTCCTAGTACACTTTTATTCCTCCTTTAGTTAAACAGCTGTCTCTGCTAGGTAACCAAAATCTGTTGGTCTTTTGCAGGAGGGTGTTTGAGGCTAGTCTGAGCTTCTTTATGCAATTTCCTGTATTCATTTTCTCTGAAGTGCAATAAATTATCATGTTAAACTTTCTGTCTTATGTGCTGTTCAGCTCCCTATTTATGGCACACTTAGAATTATAGAATCATAGAACTTCAATGCTGGATGGATCTAGGGGAGCTGTGTGAGCTAATCCACCATCATTCTAACCCGCTGTGGTGGTACCGTTAGCACTGAAAATGCACATTGACGGTGCCTGGGAAGTCTCTTACCTGATAGATCATGACTTTGAAGTTCCTTCGCTTCAACAGCTCGGCCTCATTGACCTCCAACTTCTTGATCTGCCCAGCTTGCTTCTCCAGGTTCTGCCGGACGGTTTTCACGTTGACGCTCACCTTGCGGACTTTTTCCAACATCTTGTTCACGGTGTTGCTGGTGGTGGTGTGTGATTTGGTGAGCTTGGTCAGTTCCCCCTGGATGCTGGCCACTGCACTGTCCATCTCTTGCTGCCTTTCCTCCAGCTGAGTCTGGGTCAGCTGGATTTGATCCACCGCCCCGATGATCTTGTCCAGAAGGGTGAGCACCATCACACCATTGATCTGGTCAGATTTAATTGGATCTTCAGCTGCTGGCTCCTCGGAGGTCTCGGAGGGAGCTGGCTGCTCAATAATTTGCAGAGGAGTATCCGCCATGATTGATTGGGAGTCCCGACGAGCAGAGCCTGGAGAAGCGGTTGCTGCAGGGAGCAGAGTGAGACGAAAAAACTGAACCCGAGCCCTAACTCAACTCTGCTGGGAGGCAAGCCAGAAATGGAGAGCACAGAGCCCGGCTCTGTGTGTGTGTGTGTGTGTATGTGCGTGCTTAAATTCAAATGGCACGGCACTGCAAAGCTGTCCAGGGAAACTGCCCTGCAAATTTTTCCAGGCTTGCAGGCCATTGGCTGACTCCACCTTAGCTATATAAAAGGAGCCACTGCCAAATGCCTGATGACCCACCCTTTTTGAAATGATTAAAATAGTTGGAGCGGAGGGGAGACGGTGGCGTTTGCATGCGAGCACAGGCACAACTCCCGGAGGAATGCAAAGCTCTAAAACTCCCGGCAGCCTCTTCTTTCCCATACGTTCAAAGGCATTCTGTGCAAAACTCCAAGGAATCTGTCCAAGAGGAAAAAACAAAACTCTGCTGTAAGCTGCCCAGGAAGCTGTGAGACAGAAACAAGCTCCTTCTGGGCACAGCTGTGTACATGAAAGGACGGCTGAAACAACTGCACACAGAAGTCCAGGAACTTAGCTGGAAAATTCAAACCTCTTTGTCTCCAAATTCAAATCCCTTTGTCAAGCGGGTTGTCAATATTTTAAAGAGTGGCTTACACTCCCTCATGACTATTCATGGCATGTCCCTTTTGGATCATTCATGAGACTGAATTGCACGCTCCTGACTGTATATTTACATGCATGTGGACCCACACATGCAAGTACATACATGAGATAGGTGTTGGCGTGTTACTGCTGTGTTCTTCTCATACCTGTTTGTAGATTTGAATCAAGGAGTGACTATAAACCCAATAGCAAGTAGTGAAATGGCCACGCCCTCCCACCGGAGAACAGCCGGCTCAGCTCTGCAGTCAGTCCCCTGTTCGTCAACAGAATCTGAGTACGTGCTCTCAGCACGTGCCAGGGTACAAGTGCCGAAAGCACTGCCCAAAGGGAACAGAGGGCTGATTATCAGTGGTGATGATTAATTGCATCGCAGGGGGATCATACTCCTTACTGTGCTGAAGATAGAACAGGGTTTCCCAACCTATGGGTCTCAATTACATTTCAAAAGGGTCGCCAGATGTTTCCCCAGGTGGCTCTTAAGGAGCCATTCACACATTTTTTGAATTGCCTTGGGTCACCAAGTCTTCCTGAATTGTCAAAATGGGTCCCCATCGCCCCGGAAACGGCTGAGATAGAGGAAGAGCAGCCCGTCCTGAGGAGCTATCCAGTTAAATATTAATCAAAAGCCCTCCTCCAGCCTGTTTATTACCTTGGCTTTTACAGGATCCCCTGAAAGATCACTTGGATAGAATGCTTGAGAGCTTGGTGGAAGCAGCTCTGTTACCAGCCAAGAGGCCCCTGACAGGACTGATGTGAAGGTGCATGGCTGACTCTCAGCTAAGACCAGCTCACTCTTGGGCCCTATTGGCTCAGTCAAAGGAAAGTGACCTGCAGATGCAGTGCTTGATCAGGGAAGAGCTGCCACTCCGAGACCCTGAGGATCACAGCTGGTATTCCATCAAGGGTCTTGGATTATCAGAATTGTCTCAGGAGAGGGGATCCTGCAGCTGGGTACACCAGCCTCCTCCCTGGCCGCCGGCTGGCAAACAAGATGGGCCCCTCGGTGTTCCAGTCAGAGGGTCTCAAGCCCCGCTTAGGACAGTCGTAGTTGCTTTGTAACCAAGCTGGGGAGCCCGTCAGCCACTAGATTATCTATGGCAACAGTCGGCACTTCCCAGTGTTCTTGGTCATGGGACAGGCTTGTTTGTTAATGCTGCGGGACTCACAACTGGGTCTTCATTTAGATTTGGGGGCCCCATGGGAAGTCCACATCACACTTGGCTAAAAATAGTTCAGTTTCTTATACACTGGTGTTTCCCAGGGAATTGTCTTCTTCCTCCCCATCCCCAAAGGATTAAAAAAAAAAAATTCCCCTTTCCAGTGTTTGCAGCTGATGAGTCAGTGCTGCATGCACACACGCACAGACACACAACATTAATTTTGGCCACACCACGCTGCGGCTGTTATTCACAAGATCAGTTTCTGAGCCACTCTCTAGCATGCATGGCGCAGTGGTTAACACACAGCACAGGAAGTCAGCAGATGTTTGTCCTCTTTCTAGTTCTACTATTAACTCACGGTGTGACTTTGGGCAAGTGACTGTGCCTCTCCACACCTCAGTTTCCCTGTCTGCAATACAGGGAACAACTATTCCAAACTTGCAAGGGATTGAATTTGTAAAGCTGGGTGGAAGGCTCTTGGGAAGATAAAGGTCTGGGTCAATATTTTTTTTCTAAACCAGGCTAAGTGGGCTGTTCTAATCTCGTTCTGCATAGCACTGTCATGCCCCTTTGAGTTGAAATGTGATGATTTATCTATGTGAAGATTTATTGGCACACAGCCTTGCTTCCTCTCAGAGGGACATACCAGGATGGCCCAATAGGTGGCAACCCGAGTCTTCCCCTTTTGATGCTGAATCCTCGACATTTTAACTCAACTACACCACTGTTCTGGTTGTGCTACAGTCAGAATTTGTTCTTTGACGTTTCCACATCTCATTGGATTTGACTGATTTGCTCTACAGCAGCAATGGACAACCTAGGCCGGCGAGTGGGCCACATAAGTGGCCTCCTTCATCTAAGTGGGCCGCAAGATTGGCGTAACCAAGAAAGTCTCCCCGGATAAGGCAGTTTTGCTCACTGCACTTGCATACCTAGAATTTGCGGGGTGTGCCCATTGAACTGTAACAGCGCTTTGATTGGATGCAGAGGGAGCTCTCACAGCCAGTGTTGTGTGCAATCAACACGCCCCTCACTTCACATGCCCTAGCGTTATGTGCAAGTCACTTTAGTAACACCAGTAGGGAAAACCCTACGCAGATGGAAACCAGCAGAATCTGGCAACCCTGCACATGGACAAAAGTAAACAAAAGTCTTGTGGGCCACACATAGAAACCTTATGTGCCTTATGCACTCCGTAGGCTGCCCACCACTGTGCTGTAGCCCAGCTGTTAATTTTATATAGCACTGGTGTTAGCTTCTTTGTAAAGACTGCAAAAAACCCTATTGCAATTGGCACATTTATCCCTCTTGCTGGTAGTTGAAGTTACAATGCCGAAGACTGAGTGAGCAGTGAAGAATAACCCTTCATCTCCATGACAGGGTCTAGATCAAGGGGAGCGGGGAAGGAGGAGGTAAATTGGAAGGCAAGAAAGGGAAGGACATAGACTTCTTCTGCAGCTGCTTGTGTCTCTGTTCCATGGAAACGTGTAGTCCTGTCTCCTGGGTGGCTGTCGGTGTGGTGCATTTCAATGGCACTGAGCTCAGTTTTAAACAAACTGGGCCATTCCAGCTCTCTTCATCTTCCCAGTGCAACTGGTGGGACTATCAGGTATGTCTAGACTACATGGCTCCATTGACGGAGCCATGTAGATAAGTTTACTAGACATAGGGAAATGAAGCGACGATTTAAATAATCGCCGCTTCATTTACATCAAAATGGCTGCCACGCTGTGCCGATCAGCTGTTTGGAGGCACAATGGGGCAGTCTGGACGCTCCACGGTCGACAACGGAAGCCTTTGTCGACCGCTCCGTTATGCCTCATGGAATGAGGTTTACCAGAGCGGTTGACAAAGGCTTCCCTTGTTGACCGCGGCGCGTCCAGACTGCCCTGCTGTGCCGCCAAACAGCTGATCGGCACAGCGCGGCGGCCATTTTGATGTAAATGAAGCGGCGATTATTTAAATCGCCGCTTCATTTCCCTATGTCTAGTAAACTCATCTACATGGCTCCCCTCAGAGACATGCCCTCAGAGACATACCCTTCCCTAGACATACCCTCAGAGACCCTGGTAGAAAGGAAAACCAGAGCCTTGCTGGTGTAATGATCCTGACTTTTCTCTGAGGCCCCAGTATCACTCACGTGTGCTGTATAGTTAGGTTAGGCTGCTGGTGGGCTGAGACCACTGCCTACCATGCTGCCAATATTGCAGTTTCCTTTGGCTCTCCCATCTGTCTGTCTGCAGCCAACTCTTGGCTCCTATTTCACATGTAGACTGGCAGCTCTTTGGGGCAGGATGGGCTTTTTGTGCTGTGTTTGTCCAGCTCTTAGCACACTGTGATCCTGGGCCATGACTAAAGCTCCTTAGCATTACCATGATCTAAATAAGAACCACTTGTCTCCCCAAGGCTGAGCTAGGCATCTTGACAGGCTGCAAAAGGAGATGTATAGCTCCACTTTGCTGTGCACAACCCGATTGGGCAATTTCACAAAAGAGCTATTTCTGAAAAATCAGAAGAGGAGCACTGCACCCAAGAGAGGTGCAATAACTCCACACTCCCATTGGTTGGGAACCTGCTGCTGGCTGCTTCTGGGGGCGCAGCCTGATCTGTGATGCCAGGAGAGGCAGGATGCTGCCTTAGCACCCCCACGGCACTGCTGACTGAGAGTTGCTTCAAGGTAAGCCCCTCCTGCCCCAGCCCTGATCCCCCACCCCTAAAGCCAGAGCCGCCCCCTACATCCCAAAGTTTTCATCCTCAGCCCCACCCTGGAGCCCACACTCTAGTCAAATTATGTTGGGTCGCGGGCATCAACAATTTTCTTCAACTGGGTCATGAGACTGCATCAATTAGCCTTAAAAAAAAAAAAAAAGGTCAAAAGACAAAATACAAGCCAAAGTAAATAAAAATGTTTACCCTGGTCTGGATTTTCCATTCTTAGTTGCTTCAGTGCTTTGTCTCCCAGGTGTATCCTGGTGCAGAAATTAATGCTGAGGGCCGCTGCCCCTATATTTACCTGCACCTCCACAAGTATCAGGTGATCACAGCTCTCATTGGTTGCAGATGGCCATTCACAGCAAATTGGAGCCGTGAGAAGCAGTGTGGACTGGGACACCGCTCCCTGCCGCTCCCATTGGCCGAGGATGGTGATCTATGGCCAACGAGAGCTGCGATTGCCTGCCCACAGGCCGGAATTTGCTCACCCCTGTTCTAGTTCATCATGAAATTGAAAGGAGTCCTGACCCCTTGGCTAGTGGTGAGAAGCAGCTAGAGGAGGGGACTGAATGGAGGAAGTTGATCGCCTTGATTCTATGATGGTCAGAGGAAACGCTACAAAGAAAGATACACTGAAAGTGTATCTTAAGAAAACCAATGTGGATATCACAAGCTGTGTAAGGTTAAGGCCTTGGCCTGTAGCCATATTGGAAGACCTAAAGCTTTTGTCTGCAGATTGAAAGAGGAGCAGCCATTAGCTGAAAAGCAAGAAGTTACATACCCATATTCCATCAAAATCGTATTCAAATAGTATAATACCAGGCTGTAAAGAAGAAGACCCTGTCCAAATGGCACCGGATGTCACCAGATAAAGAAACAGATCTCAAGATGGTTAAAGAAAACTTAGTTTGACAGCATTTCTCTGGCAAGAAAATCCTTATCAATAGTTGGGGTTGTGAAATCCTTATTCTATGATTATGGTCCCCACTTTCCTATTGTTTGTCTGTATGATCTTGGTCTGTTTTTTAATTGTTTTTGCCTGCTGTATAATTAATTTTGCTCGGTGTAAATCAATTAAAGTGGTGGGATATAATTGGCTAGGCAATTACGTTACAATATGTTAGGGCCCACAGAAGAGTGAGGCTGGGTGCCTATATTGAAAAGGTTATGCCTGAGCCCTAGGAACAGATAATGGTGGGTGCCCCCAGAGCAGGCACGGGCAAAATATGGGCCGTGGGCTGGATGTTGCTTGCCAAGCTGCCAGATCCAGCCCACTGGAGCCTTAGCCAGGTTCCCTGCCTGCCCCACCACAACATGCTGCTCAGAGCAGCTCTCTGAACGCTGTGAGGCCAGGGGGAGGAGGGAGAGGCTTTGTGCACTGCCCCTGCCTCCAGCATAATCTTTCAGCTCCCATTGGCTGGTTTCCTGCACTCCTGCCCCAAGTCACAATCTTCCAGATCCTGCACTCCTTCCTGCACCCCTCCTCCAGGTCAAAACCTTCTCCTGCACCCGTATCCCCTTCCAGATCCCGTACTTCCTCCTGCACCTCAATCCTCGCTTCAAGCTCTCTTCTGCACCCTACCTCCATCGCAGACCCCACACCTCCTCCATGAATATTATGGAAGAGTGCAACCTTTGACCACTTACCAAATTCTTGGAGTGTCCCCCCATCAAAAATTATTGCCTACTTCTGTCCCCAGGTCAAGCAGCTTTTCGCTATCCTAGCCTGACCAGACCCTGGGGATGCAGGACTAGAACCCATGATGCTGTCCTTCCCAAGCAAGTGCTGTAGCTCCTAGGTCACATGGAAACCCAAGCTTCATGTAGGTAATAACTGTGAGGAGCAAGCCACCACCCAATCCCAATGGCACCATATCCTACATCAGACAGTGGCCCACTTTGAGGAGAAGTGCCTCGCCCTCAAAGCCCATAGGAGAGAGAAAGAAGAAGGAAAAAGAAAGAACTTTCTCTCAGCAGGCAGCTGCCCTGCCACAAATTGTCTGTACCTGCTGCAGGCGGAGTTATGGTTCCAGGATTGGAACCCCTGAGTCACCTCAGGACCCATATGTAAATCCATGGTAGAACTTATCCTGGAATCGAGGGATTGTCAATGACATTATAAAGTCAGGTTGATGTAATTAGCCTTCTATTGATATTTGTGCACACTCAAATTTGGCTCTGGCTGCCGTAAGCGATACGTCATGGTGAGGCAGTAACATTGCTTCGCCAAATGGCACTAAGCTGCAGTCGGCCCGCTGAGGGTGAATGTAGGCCAGGCAGTACAGCCACAGACCTGCCACTTTTACAACAAATAGCATGCCATATTTGGTAGAGTCCAAGAAAACCTGTCATGAACAGTGAGTAGGAGGTGTAGGAAGAGGAGGAGGAGGAGAGAGACATGGCAGAGGTGAATCCAGCTATGTCACCACACATGACCTGTGCAAGACTCCAAAAGCAGTCTAGCCAGTTCCACCACATAAGCATGGACCAGCTCAACGACAGACAAGAAACCTCAGGAAAGCATCAGTCCAACCTCAGGTATTGACTTTTCATTGTTTACTCCATTGAGAAGTGGTAGCGGTACAGCAAACAGATGTAGAGCTATACCTTCTTTTCATTTCCTTGTGGAGTTAGGCGGGGGTGCACATGGAAACTTTTATTTATGTATTTCAGGTTCTCCTGAGAGATCCTGGGGGTATTTGGCAGTCTTTTCTGAAAGGTTTCTAGGGGTGACTGCCTTATTTCTTCCTATGTGGCCTTATTTCTTCCTTGTTCCTTTATCATGCCACTCTGCAAGGACTTCAGGCACTTTTGCAGTAAGCAAGCTAGCAATATATACGGGCCTGGGCTGCTTTGGGATGCCAGCAGCTGCTCTGCTGCCCTGGAGTCTGTCTCTCCAAATGTGGCTATCTGACAATCTCTTCAGGAGAAACTTTAATAGCGAAACCCAGTTTTCAGAAAGATTGGGCCATTTGTTAAAGTTTCTCTTTTGGCACGTCACTTATACCTTCTTTATAAAAAGGTCCATCCACAACATACAAGTAGGTACACAGATTTTTTTTCACTTCATATTGCTTTACCATTGACACCTGACTCCATTTGGCTGTCTCCTTTTCCTCCAATGTACATTTGGCACAACAGATGACTTGTGGCTCAGAGAATTTTAAAAGGTTAATAAGGTATACGAATGTGAGGTGTCTGACTGATTTTTCTGTGCCAAAAATCACAGCCCCTTTCCTTTGATTCAGGGTCTGTCACCTGTGGTTTACCCCAGTGTTCTATAACTCCCTTCCCGTCCCTAAATAAAGAGGAAACTCTGCATAAAGTAAACCAAGATACAGTGTATTACGGAATGATACAAAATCAGGGAATTCGGGGTAGAGGTAACATACAAGCAAGTAAAACAACAAAGAAAACAGTGATACACTGACTTCTTTAGTGGGATTGAAGTCCAGACCCAGCTTGATAAAACCTGGCCATGTCAAATAAGTCAAAGTAAGGAGACCTCTATACTAAGGCGTGATCTAGTGACCACTGGTGATTGCTGCTTGAAAGATGGTCAGGACCTTCAACCCATGGGCTCCACAGTGCCTTTGAGGAGAACAGCTGATGGGTCCCTCAACGTTATTCAGGGAGAGAAGAGAGCTGCAGACGGTTCAGGGATGCCGGTGAGTTGATAGTGCTTGGTGTGCCTTTTTCTCCTCACAGGTGCTGATTGTGATGGTGATTGATGCGACATTGTGATTGGTGCGACACACGGTGATTGGTGTGCAGGCCCGGCCAAAGAGTTTGCGGGACCCAACGCAGCACACTGTGTTTGGCTGAGCTGCACAGCTGTGTGGCTCCCAGTCAGGGCAGTGAGTAAGTGGCCAGGTGGGCGGGGCCGGGATTTGGGCAGCGCAGGGCCCTGAATGCGTGCCGCCCAAGGCAACCCCTTCACTCGCCGTGCCCAAAGGCCGGGCCTGTTGGTGTGACATTGTATGGTGGTGCAACATGGTGATTGGTGCAACATTGTATGGTGGTGCAATGTGGTGATCGGTGCGACATGGTGATTGGTGCAACATTGTATGGTGGTGCAAGGTGGTGATCAGTGCGACATGGTGATTGGTGCCACATTGTATGGTGGTGCAATGTGGTGATTGGTGCAACATTGTATGGTGGTGCAATGTGGTGATTGGTGTGACATGGTGATTGGAGCCACATTGTATGGTGGTGCAAGGTGGTGATCGGTGCGACATGGTGATTGGAGCCACATTGTATGGTGGTGCAAGGTGGTGATCGGTGCGACATGGTGATTGGAGCCACATTGTATGGTGGTGCAAGGTGGTGATCGGTGCGACATGGTGATTGGTGCCACATTGTATGGTGGTGCAAGGTGGTGATCGGTGTGACATGGTGATTGGTGCCACATTGTATGGTGGTGCAATGTGGTGATTGGTGCCACATTGTATGGTGGTGCAATGTGGTGATTGGTGCGACATGGTGATTAGTGCAACATTGTATGGTGGTGCAAGGTGGTGATCGGTGCGACATGGTGATTGGTGCCACATTGTATGGTGGTGCAATGTGGTGCCACATTGTATGGTGGTGCAATGTGGTGATTGGTGCGACATGGTGATGCTCCAATGCAGGCGATGCCACAACAGCATTTGGGTCCAACACACTCAAGTGCAAGAGGGGCTCTGTCATGAGGTCACCATATTACACCCAAACATCTAGGCATTACATGACGTCATCAGATGAGGCTGTGACGTCGGGTATACTGGTCATGAGCCGCGAACAGGGGCCGAGGCGAGGGGCAGGTCTGTCCCCCCCCAGCCCTTTCCGGGCACTTCCGCACTTCCGGGCGGAGGGGCCCAGCCGGCCGAAGGGAAACAAGATGGCCGCCGGCCCGTCGCTAGGAGACGCCCTCGCGTGATCCGGCTCTGCGGCGGACGTTCGCGTGCGCGGTGACGTCAGGGGGCGTGGCGGGCGGCTATTGCTACTGCGGCGGCCGCCGTAGGGGCTGGAGTAGCTGCAGGTAAGGGGGATGTCTCCGTTGCGGCAGGTGGCAGCGAGCCGTGGGGGCGGGGCGGGGCTGTCACCCCGGGGCGGGGCGCCGCGTCCCTGCCCCAGAGCCCACAGGGCGGGGCTGGGGTCACCCGGTTGGGCAGGGTCCCTCCCCCCAGAGCGGCGGGGCTGGGGTCACCCGTTGTGGGGGGGGGGAGGGTTGAGGTGGCGGCTCCCTTCCCCAGGGCTGTGGGGCGGGGTTGGGGTCACCCCGTTGTTCAGGGCGCTGGAGAGGCGGGGCCCCTCCCCGAGAGGCCCTGGGGAGACCCGGTTGTGAGGGTCTGTGCGGGGTGCTTGTGATGGAGCTCAGCCCTTAGGCGCCCCAGGATTTCCAGGGGCGGGGCTGGGGGGTTGGGTCATCGCGCTGTGTCCAGCTGGGGTGGGTTCCTGTGCATAATCCAGCCCTGCTCCAGATTAGCTGGAGCCCCCCTGCAAACCGGGGCTGTGCCGGGTATGGGTGGTGTGTCTGCAGCACTAGGCTCTGTCTGTGCTTTTCGCACCCCCCCATTAGAAAGGGCCACCAGAGGCTAAGGCGCAGGTCGTGTTAGTGGCTAAACACATTGTTCCCTTTGATGCATCCTCATTGCTTTTTTTTTTTTTTTTTTTGGGTTGGGCTTTGATTCAGTTAGCCAGGAATACATATTTTATTATTCGAGTTCACGTGCTTGTTGAAAGGTGTATTTTTGCATTAAAAAAATATACTTTGAACCCAGAAGCAAATAATTCATCCAGTCAGTTTCAAGGTTTGTTCTGTAGATTTCAAAATGGAAATGCAGTGCTTGTGGATGGATTTTTAATTACGTGCTCCTGTTCATGCAGTATTTGGACCTAGATAATGGTAACAAACAGCACTGATGGCTATGAAGAGAGACACTGTCATACCAGCAGCTGATTCCACTCAGCATTATGAAAGCAGACATCAGTGCACATAGAACTGAAATAAAGTGTCATTCGTTTTGATTTTGGCCTACTAGGCCTAGGTAGTTTAAGCCAATAAAAATTCAGGACCACTGAGAGCACCATCTGCTTTAGCATCATCTTATTTTGTGTGGCATTTCTCTGTTTTCAAACCAGTTTTGAGTGAAGCATCACCCTGCTTGTTATGATAATTTGACAGACTTCTAGATGGCCTTTAGTTTTACCGGGGGGCAGGGTGGAAATCACTATAAAATAGAGCAGCTGAATGAAGAGCAAAAGAATGTGTTTTCTGCCCACAATGCATCTGACAGAGTATCAGTGACAATGCATCTGACAAAGTGGGTCTCTGCCCATGAAAGCTTATGCCCAAATAAATCTGTTTGTCTTTAAGGTGCCACAGGTCCTTTAAGGTGGTTTTGCACTGTAACTCAGTATGCAATATACTGCATTTTCTGAACTACTCTAGTGTTATCTTCTGTTCATGGGAGGGCTCCTCCCTGCCAATTCAAGGAAGCTGTCAGCTGAAAGTCGGCTGTTTCCTGGATGACACTTCAGTAGGCAATCTCTGGCCTTTTGATGCCATTTGAGTTGGCTTGCCTGAGAGCTGCATGCTAAGTGCAAAGCTTAGAGCAGAAGGACAGCCCTGGAAGAACAGAGTTCTTAGATTGCTGAAGAAGAAAGTTAACAAGTGACAAACATTCTGTCTGTGGTGCTTTGCAGAGCCTGTGATGTGGCAGGTTTCCCCTTGCTTGTACCACAGGTCAGTGAGTAAGATCCATGATGATTCAACCAAGTGTGTGTGCCTAGAAAGTTATGAAATCATCAGGAGGTGCTGAAGAACTTGTTGACCTCTCAATCATCTTATGAAAGAATCATCACTTCCTCTCATACTATTTTTAAATCAGAATATTTACATGGAGCGTATAGAGCTATTTCATGGAACTAGAATTCGCCACTCGTGTTTTATACCATTTTTTTCCTCTGACCATAGGAGGCACATTGTACAGGGGAGAACGTGGGATTCAGACTCTGCTGTACATTCTAACCCCTACAACCTTTTTATTTTAGGGTTAGAATTCCACTTCTGGTTTGACCGTCCTTTCCTTTCATCATGGGGGAGCTTTTCCGAAGTGAGGAGATGACCCTGGCCCAGCTTTTCCTCCAGTCGGAAGCTGCGTACTGTTGTGTCAGCGAGTTAGGAGAGCTTGGAAAGGTTCAGTTTCGTGATGTAAGTGGCTACTTTCTTGTGTCAGTAAAACGCATTGGAGCATTAAGATCCTGGCTGCTCTTTGTCTGGTCAAGGGTTATAATTAATCTTTGCTATCTCAGTGTGCACATGTGCAGCAGGCTCATATATTCCAGCTAGTTGTTAATTATCAGTCAAGCGGGTTGTGCTGCACAACTTTCCATGCATCATTCTTTAAAAACGACCATCACCCCTGCCCAAAAAAACCCCTACTTGCCATCCTGATAAACTTGTAATCCTGCTCCTTCACCTTTAAACATGCCAAAGGAAACCTGTTTCTGTTTGCAGTTGAACCCCGATGTGAATGTGTTCCAGCGTAAATTTGTTAATGAAGTCAGGAGATGTGAAGAGATGGACCGGAAACTCAGTATGTCCTGCTTTACTTAAATGCATGCCTCTAATTCTGTATGAGCTCTGCTAGCTTTGAGGGAAGAAAGCAACCTAAACTTTTGAAATAACGTGCCAGAGCAACATGTTGTGTTAGTGGTAAGGTAACATTGATATCACAGGAGGCTCAGCTGCTTTTGGAAAAATTTGTTTCATGTGGAGAAGATAACTTTGGGATTTTTTTTTTTTTAAGCGTCTACATGCACTGTATTCTGATGTAATTCTGCTGTGTATGGGATGTGTGGTTGTGGGGGAAGGTTACGCACCTGCTGGTCAGGTGTGCTGATGGGGAATACGAAGATGGAGAGAGACTGATGTTGCAGTTTCTAGCTTTTTGTTTCTCCTGGTGATTCTTACTGTGAGAAATTTTCTGTCTTTAGGGTTCGTTGAGAAAGAAATTAAAAAAGCAAACATCCCGATCTTGGACACTGGTGAGAACCCAGAAGTGCCTTTCCCACGTGACATGATTGATTTAGAGGTAAGTGTTTCATTAAGGCTGAACTAGTATCTGAATCTAGAGAACGCAACTTGTGCTAGCAAGTCTCAATCACCGAATTCTTTGGAATTTAGTTGTAAGAACATATCCCCAGCTGATTTAATTCAACAAATTTCTGTTGTGTTCATTGTAGCTACACCAGTTCGCATGAGCTCAGAATACGACCCATAAACACTTTGGGGTTTGCATAGTTTGCTGTAACTTCAATGTATGTATAAGATACAGATTAATACTTCATTTTAAAAATGAAGAACCAAATTTAAAACTCATGTAAAGTAGTACAACTCTAAATTGCTGGGGTTGTACCAGTTTATACTGTGTTGGAAGATTTTAAAGAAGGCTTCCTGGATCCATACAGAATCTAGTTAAAAATCTTTATATATAGTAGCATTGTTATAGTGTACTAATGTTTTAAGATGCACTGTGAAGAAAACAGGATGCAGATAGCATCTAGCAATTTTGGGTAACCTGAATGCAGTTAGGGAAAAGATCTTGCAAAGTGCATTTGAAACTGTGTGTTTAATTAGGGCTAAATAGCATTTATTTTTAGTTGCACTTTACCTTTTTTCCTTTCCTTTTCTTCCCCAGGCAAACTTTGAGAAAATTGAAAATGAGCTTAAAGAGATCAACACAAACCAGGAAGCTCTGAAGAGAAACTTCCTCGAGCTGACAGAATTAAAATTTATACTGCGCAAAACTCAGCAGTTTTTTGATGAGGTCAGAATATCAGGGGGGTTTACCACTGAAACAGATAGTGGTTTATTGTCACAAATTGCCATTTTTATTCTCAAGAGTGTTCTTTTCAGTTGCTGTTTTGGATGACTCATTTCTATACTTTTTTTGGTTTAAGAAACTTTCTCAATCATTTCCCATATTTCATGCAATGCGTACACAGCCAATCATAGTTTTGCATTTTATGATTATTTATATTTACTGCGTATGTTCCCAGTAAAAACAGAGGACTAATTGTGTGGAGACAAGTTCTGAATTGATTATTTCTGTCCCTAACTTCTGAAATATCTAAGCAGGTCAGTAAATTATAGCATCACTGTGGGGGGGGGAAACCATTTCCCCTCCAATATGCATTTTTCTGTTTGGTACAAGTGTATAAGTAAATCCCAGAAATCCTCTGTTATGAGAGATGAATTTAAAATTTGGGATTCTGTAGATTTGCTATTATGGGCCTGATCCAAAATCTTTTGTGGTTAGTAGAAAAACTCTTGTCAAATTTAATGACATCTTGATCAAGCTCTAGAACCTTACAATCTAGCACGCACTCAGAAGAGGAAACTAGCCATGTACCTTTTTTGGAGGAGGAGGGAGATACTTTGCACGCTATGTGATGCATTCCATGCTAGCCTAGAGAGTTGGCTATGGAGTGCTTGAAGAGCTTTGTGCTCTGCTGATTGTGAAGGCATGAAGAGTATAATCCTGCATTGTTGGCTTCCTGAAAATTTTAACTATTCTTCTCTGGTGTAAGCATGGTTTTTATATGAGTAAAAGAGTTACCGTTAAGGTCAGCCTGTCCAGACTCTCACATTCATCATGGCTGATAACTGGGTGCTACTGGCTGTGATCAGCCAATGGGCTGAGTACTGTATGATTATCTCTCTTCAAGTGTTGACTGTCACTCTGTAAGTTGCGGATTCCATTGTATGAGTCTTTTTGGACAAATAGTGACAACCTGATAATCTGTTGCTTGACTGAAATAAGTAACAAGTGTTATTGTCTGCCTGTTCTAATTGAACATAGAGAAAGTGCACTTAGTGTTATATAAAATCATTACTAATACACCTCGTCAGGGTTTTTATACTTCATTAGTGTATAGTAAATAACACCTAGCTAATGCTTTTCCTCAGGTACAGTATTAACATCATATTTCAATATAATCAGCTCAAAATTTGTGTGTTGTTGAAACAAAAACTGAGAGTCATTTTCTCAACCAGTCAAAATCAATATCAATATTTATCCCTCCTTTAGCAGATGTCTCACAGCAGCATATAGATGATTGGTAGTATGGTCTCTGGATTAGGGATGTAATAGTGTAGTCGATTAACTGATAAGCAAAAGCTTATAGGTCAATGCTATAGACTACATGCATTTCCTCACAACCCCCAGCCAGTAAATTTTTTAGCAGGCTGGTCAGGAGCCTGGCTTAGTTCTGGTTTGCAATGGGTCCGGGACCTACTCCTGCTGCAGCTCTGCATTTAAAGTGTATTAGGAGCTGGGCGGGCAGGCAGGCAGGCGGGATCAGTTCCAGCTCGCACTGGGTCTGGGAGCTCTGACACTTGTGGCCCCCCCCCCTCCTCCGACAGGGGTTGCTGTCTCTATCAGAAGCAGCAGTACAGGATGACAGGCAGCTGGTCCACGAGGGGAGCTTTAAAGTGGTTCTGCTCGCAGACCAGATCCCGCCTGGCACACTGCTGCCTCTGATACAGAAGCAGCAGCGCAGAATGGCAGGGGGCTCCTCGGGAGTGAGGCTGGAGCACACTGGCTGCTGGCCCCGCCCCCTGGAGACTATAGACTAGTCAACTAACCGCTAAGAATTCATGAGGTTACTCAACTATTCAGTTATCCAGAGTAGGGATGTTAAATATTGGTTAAGTACTCATTGTATTAATGAATTCAGTGGAATGTACATTTCAGGCTAACTACTTAAGTTTACAGTGTATGTAGCTTTGTGCCACATACATATTGACTAGGTCCAGGCATTATCTGCCTTTGGGGAGACTCTTAAGATTGTGCAGTCCAGCTGTTATCACGGTTTTATCTCTTCACTGATAAGGCCATCTTTACACAGTGCCTTCAACACTTGAAGACATTTTTTCATCTGTAACTTTAAGTCTCTGTATTATTGGTTATTCATAATAATAATTATCTACACAAGAAATGGCTCACACTTGAAGTTACTTTGAAGTCTTTACTGTTTTTCTAGAATGTGCAGTGGGAGAGGGAGAATTAATAGAATATTGGTCATAAAAGAACAAAATTACATGTCTGATATAGCCATTTCTTGTCAGTTACATAACAACTTAAATATATATTGTTGCTGATTATGTTGATCCTTTTCTCAGTCTTCTTGTCTTTGCTTATGAAGAGCAGTATGAGCTGGAGAGATTTCTCTGAAGCTTTTACCTTAAGCATCCTAGAATAGGGGAGCGTAAAGAAGACTGGAAAAGTAATGGTTAATGGCATGCAGTCCCCTGTCTCCCTTTCCTCTAACTCCTCTCACCATTTGCTTTCTTTAGTTTTTGTTTTGCATCTGTCATCCCCCTCTGGGCTAATAAATTAGATGGTGAATTGATTCCTTTTCAGTTGCTGTGAAAATGAAGGTGAAGGGGCTTGAGTTGTATGTGCTTACTTACACCTGTTGAGAGCACTTGCAGAGCAGAACTTATTTCTTATTCAAGATTTGGGTTTTTTCCACTAATCAAGGGAAGGAAGATGGCTAAATCTCTAATGTTGGGCCTGAAATCAAGGGACTCCTATGTGACTGATACTGAAAATGTGCTTTAAATGATTATTTGATGACCTTCACATTCTCTTTCCAATTTACATAGGTGTATACATGAATGTATCCTTGGGTGTTGTTCAGAATAAGATGAAAATTCTCCTTTACAGTTCTGATGCTCTGTGATAGACCACTGCAAGCTGGTGGAAAATGTTCAGAAGGGATCTTATGACCATTTTTCCATCTTCCTCCATCCTGTTTAAGCAGCTCTTGCTTTTCTGAACAAACTCCCAGTGGTCTGAATAGTCCTGCTACAGCTACGTTTCATAGTAACACTTGTTGTATTAACTGACCCTTTCAAAAGATGGCTTTATTACTAAGGCTTTGTCTATACTTAACCTGGAAGGTTGAATTAAAATACGTAAGTCCAGCTGTGTTAATTGCGTAGCTGAAGTAGACTTACCTTAATTCGACCTTTGATGCCGTCTTCGTAGCAGGTCTGCTCCCATTGACATTCCTTACTCCTTGTGAATTGAGGAATACTGGTGTTAACGGGGATGCCCTCAGCATTCAATTTAGTGGGTCTGTACTAGACCCACTAAATCAAACTCTGGAAGTTTGACTGCCACTAACTGAGCAGGGCATTTACCAATTGATCATCATCTGACAGGCTCAAGGACCCCCGAGCATGGCATGACTAGAACTAAATGCATTCCTGACTAGACCTAGGTAATAGACAAGTACAAGAGTGGTTTTCCCAGATATGTTTAAGCCAGAAACTGTCCTTCTGTCTTGACAAATATTCTGAAACATAAAATGTGTTAGGCTAGATGAGTCACAGCTCATTTTTGCTAACACATACCTTACAAAAATCCAGCAACAATAAAATATTATCTTACTATCAAATACAATACAATACAAGCCCCTTTGGTAGAATTGATCTTATTTTGTTAGATCTGAGAATTCTGCCATTTTATTTTTAAAAAGGTCATTTAAAGTCATTCAGTTTGGTGGGTGTCTTTGTATGTGTGTTGCTTGGGGGCACTTATCTATTTTTGTTATATTCTTTTATGAAATGTTAAGGTTTCCATGCAGTTTACTCTTTTTTGGATTGAATGCCTAAGATGGTGATATGGATTGGCTTAAAAGGGAAGATGTTTCTTTATCACGCTTCAAAAGTACACTACTGGTTACCTTAATTTTGTCATTTATTTTTACTTTTTGTAAACTATAGCTATGTGTTCATGAGCAGGCAATTGAGCTGTATCCTGTGTGTGGTACATCAGCCTGGCAAAATTCTTCTCTCCCAGAACAAATGACCTTTTTTGGTCGTCAAGTAAATCTTTTCAGGCTTTTTCATTTTGAGACTGTGGGCAAATGGATTTCGTGCCCTTACTGGTGACCTTGCATAACATTTTTACAAGGCTGTAGTGTACACACAATTTACATCTTTAGGGTCCAAATTCTACCTTGATATGTGTGCATGAAGCACCCATTGAAATCAGTGGGGAACCCCATGCATATCTCAGGATAGCATTTGGTCTCTCTTTGGCACAGAGGAGTTCCTTAATTTCTCCATTTCATTTTATAAACTGCCAGGGTGGAAATTTTGGGACCGTTCTGAATGATGCATTATGTTAATGCTCTGAGAGGATGTGGTATGACCATCCTTCCTAACTTGAATCACAAATACTTACAAGTTATGTTCCCAGGAATTTCAGCCTGTAAATTCGTTACAAATAAGTAATTTTAAAGTTTTTCCATTTCAATATGAGAGAAGATAAGTGACATAGTATCTTGTACTGGGCCGACATCTGGTGCTTCAAGGAACAAGTTTTCGAGCCACTCAGAACACTGCAGGTCTCAGGAAAGAAGCAGTGTGTCTGAGCTAAGTACAAGGTGGAACAAGCAGGAGGAGTAGTGAATGTTGGAGGTGGTCACTTGAAATGAAGTGAACCATTAAGGGCAGCAGAAAAGGTGATTATAATAATCCATAAAACAATTGTCCCTGTTAAATTCATAAGCCTGATAAACACCAATGGGCTTACGTTCCCAGGCTTGTCTTTGGAAGGTGTGGTGCAGGTTTCCCTTGAGGATGAGTGTTGATGGTATGGAGTGATCGCAGGTATGGAGTGATCGCTTTGTGAAGGGTGCTCACCTAGGGGTGATATGATGTTTTGTCTTTAGAGGGTACTGATCATTGTAGTAAGGGATATATACACATCTGCAGGGTTTTTTTTTCTCCCCTGTTATTCTGATAGGCTGTGGTGCTGCTTTGAATCAGTGTGTCTTGGTTTCTGGGGCACGAGCTTCTGATGATCATGGTGAAGTTGAGGGGTTATTTAAAGGACAGAAGAGGGAGTTCAGGAAAGATTTCTTTTCAGATGCACCCTCTCCCACCTCTCAAGTGTGGGTTGTCATTTTTGTATCCTGCCTGGGTTCCATTGTGGAAAGGTAGGTGACAACTCAAGGCGTGCAGTCAGTGAGTTTCTTTGTCCTGTATTGAAGCCGGTTATCCTGTATTTGGTTGGCCCCTTTCCGTGATGACCAGCGGGTCAGGGGTTACTTTGAGTTAGTGGCAGTGGCATAGTTAATGGTATTAGGTCTGTTTACATTACTGCTATAAATACTTATCTAGGTGCTGAATATATTACAAGAAAATAAGACATTTCCTCTCAAATTTATTCTTCAGGTTATAGGCATTGTGCATTTATGGAGGGAAGAGTCAGCATCATGGATTGAAAGAGGATCTAATAAGGGTGTAAAATCCCATTTAAAGAGTTAACCAGTTAAACAATATGGTTAACTGGGATCCCAGGGTTGGGGGCCACTCCAGGGGGGTCTGCTGATGCACAGTGCGCTGTGGGCAGGGGCTGCTCCAGGCACCGTTTAACCGATTACTCCGTAAGCATGCTGGTGAGGCAAATGCTTCATAGGTAACACAAGTTAACATTTTACATTCCTAGCATCTAGCAGCCAGGACCACAGGTTCTTAGTCCAGGTTGTACCTCCCTAAGCCAGAACACTCTCGTCTGGCAACATCCGTGGTACAGCAGGACCATGGATGTTACTGGACCACAGAGCCTAGGGATAGGGAGATCTTGTGGCGAGGCCGAGAGCGTGGCAGGGTGGCCCATGGCAGAGGGGTCTGGGGCTCCGGGTGTCAGTGTGCTCTGTCCCCGGAGGCAGCTAACAGAACAGCAGGGAGCTCCAGCCCTGGCCAAACGGCAGGTGGGCTGGTGCCAGAGCCAAGCAGCAGTGGGGCCCAGGTGCAGGCTGTAAGTAGCCAGCAGTAGGGAGGGAAGAGGGGCTAGGAGGCCACTGAGAGGGCTTTTCCCTTGGTCCAGCAAATCCCCTCATTTGGGACTGGTCGGTCCCAAAGGTGCTGGACCAGGGACGTTCAACCTGTAGTGGCTCTGCCACTGACGTCATATGTCAACTTAGAAGCAGTGAGAGGTGAAGGGACTAAGCTAAGGTCAGAATGAATTTACTACTGCTTGTGCTCCTCAGTGGGAAGTTGTGAGGAGTAAAGATCCACAAAGCACGTGGTTCTTGGGTGCAGCAGAAGTGCAGGCTTTCCTTATATTTTAGTCAGCTGGACTTACTACAGAAATCTTGCCTGGGCAGCAGGCTTCTGAATCTGGCCAAAGGGGACTAAATTTGAGTGAGTGAATTTGAGTGTCACCTGACTACCATTCCATGTAAAAAGGCAACTGTTTGAAATGCCCATGGTCTCTGGTAAATACATAGACCATGCACAGGAATGCAGTGGTCATACCGTACATAAATTAATATTTATCTATACATCTCTTCATCCATTTTTTCCCTAAGTACTGACAGTAGCATGATGGGTCACAAGATGCCATATTCAAAAAGTTAAGGGCATTCCTTGGGAACATAACTTAGGGTGAAATCTAACTTCCACCCATCTTCAGAATCCTATATCCCACAAGCTTCTTGGCTTTCTTTTGCAATCTCCTGAAGCTTTGCTGAGCCATTCTACTTACCTCTTGTTTTTCTCCTCCTTGTGTGAACCTTGGTCTTTGTTGTTTCATCTTCTTTGTGTGTGTGTGTGATTGTCTTTTGGGGGCATTTTTGTTTTGTTTTTGGGGTTTTTTTTCCCCTCCTCTTGCAAACTGTCTCCTGGTTCCTCGTTCCCTGCATGCCACTAACTAGTTTCATTAGATATTAATTGATTTGTGAATTCAGGCTGAATTGCATCATCAGCAGATGGCGGATCCAGACCTGCTGGAGGAATCCTCTTCGCTCCTGGAGCCAAGTGAGATAGGAAGAGGTGCCCCTCTACGACTTGGGTAACTGCAACTTTTATACCTTCCATTTTTGTCTGTTTGACTTGAATTTTTTAACCCCCATGGAATCCAGAGAGCTTCAGACACAGCCTGGACCTCTGCACTGGGACCTTAAGCCTATCAAAGTCCATCCACAATTGGCTAGTAAGGGTCCCATCCTTCCCTGCCTTGCATCTGCTAACTTACCAGCCCCTGCTAGCCCAGGGAAAAAGTAGCTGAAAGGGAGTCACTCGTGTCTTGCACAGTAAGTCAGAGTTTTCCTTAAGTGTTTGAGACCTGATTTTGAAACACACTGAAAATTCATATCTTCAATTAGTCAATAGGAGAGTGTCATCTTTGAAAACAAGGCTACTCATTTTGTATCCCTTTTCATTAGTTGATTCCAGCTCACCTTTGACACACATGTAAAAGCCAAAGACACTTTTGTTGTACCACTTTACTGACCTTAGGAGTTTGCACCAGTGGTCTCCTGACACACATGCTTATGATGGGGGTGAGGAACCTATTTTAGGTTGGAGCCACTGACCAACAGAAAAATCAGTCGGGAGCAACACACAAGAGAGAAGCAAAAATACCCTGAAACCCACAATCCTCATTGACCTGATTCCTAATTGAGAAGCCAGGGAAAAAAAATACATCTGACTCCCCTCAAACTCCAGCCCCATGAGGTGGTGGGAGGGAGCAGGTGTTGAGGCTTAGGGCTTATCCCCAGGGCCAGATTAACTCTTCTGAGGACCCGAGGCTAGTGGATTTTGGAGGGCCTGCTAAGTTCTGGGGTCGGGCTAAAAATGAGAAGTTTATTGTACAGGAAGGGGCTGCTGGGGAGCAGGCTGAGGGTGTAGGGTCTGGGCAGGGTGTAGGAGTGGGTTGGGGGATGCGTTTTGGCAGGAGGGAAGGTACGGGAGCAGGGTGGGGGGTTTGGACAGGAGGTGGGTGCAGTTGGGGCAGGGGCTTGGGGTGTCTATCTAGCACAGTTCCTGGGGGATGCAGCTGGTGCTGTGTGACTGTTTGCACACTATAGAGAAACACTTCCTGTAGGCACCCCCCAACCAATGGGAGCAATGGGGATGCAGTGCATGCATGGAGTGCTTCCCTGCAGCATGCAGAGCCGCTTCCTCCCCTCCCAGGAGAAGCTTGTGGGCTGGATCCGGCCAGCAACTTGCTTTGATCAGGCCTGCAAGGCTCGGGACACCCTCCTTCCAGAGTGGGGCGAGCTAGCGCTTCATCCATCGTGTCCCCTTTCTGCGGGAAGTGAGTCCCAAGCCTCGCAAGCCAGATAAAGGCACACTGCTTGCTGAATCCGGGCCATAGGTTCCCCAGCCCCTAACTTATGGTTTTTGAAAGCTGTATGGCCTGTCGCTGCCCTTCCTGCCTTGTACAGCACTTGGCATGGAAGTGACAGGCGCAGCGTTTAAACTGACAGCAACAGACATGGAAGTCATATGACTGAAGGGGAAATGAATGCATTCAAACTGGAAAGTGCTTTTTAATTTTTAAGCCCTTAATTTGCGGTCAGTTAAGGCTTGCTTTCAAAAGGGATGGAGGGCACTGCCTTTGATATGTTCCAGCTGTTTCCTCTCTGTGTGTCCCATTTTGATTAAAAATCTAACCCAAAATAGGTCAGCTGGATTTTGTAACTTTAGGCCTGGGTTGATTAGCTAGCCTCCAATTAACCTCTTGTGGCCCCAGGTTCTTTGTGTGCCTGTGCTCTGCAAACACTACTAGAGGCAACATCCTAATTCACAATTTTTTTCTGCCTCGTGCAGATTTGTGGCCGGCGTGATCAATCGGGAGCGAATCCCCACCTTTGAGCGCATGTTGTGGCGAGTGTGTCGAGGGAACGTGTTCCTGCGTCAGGCTGAAATCGAAAACCCCCTGGAGGATCCTGTGACGGTAAAATGAATTGCTTTGTGTGGAGGCAAAATATTGAGATCCCAAATTAATAACAAACATACAAGCAGACGTGGGCCATGATCCTGCAATGAGTTCCGTGAGGGGTGGGTCTCTTCACTCCATCTCTGCCAGCAGTGTAGTATCATGCCCTGAAATGACACAGGCATTTGTACTTGAGAAGTGGTTTCTCCCTGATACGGCCTGAGGTCAGAGTTGTTTTTCACCTGCATTGATAGTTGTCACTATTATCTGTGGTTTGTAACCTATCCCTTAAATCGGCTTCCGTACCTAATGACTGGAAGGTAGCCAACGTGACACCAATATTTAAAAAGGGCTCTAGAGGCGATCCGGGCAATTGCAGACCAGTAAGTCTAACTTCGGTACCTGGCAAATTAGTCGAAACAATAGTAAAGAATAAAATTGTGAAGCATGTAGAAGAACATAATTTGTTGGACAAAAGTCAACATGGTTTCTGTAAAGGGAAATCCTGTCTTACTAATCTATTAGAGTTCTTTGAAGGTTAACAAACATGCGGACAAGGGGGATCCAGTAGATACAGTATACTTAGATTTCCAGAAAGCCTTTGACAAGGTCCTCACCAAAGGCTCTTGTGTAAATTACATGGCCATGGGATAAGAGGGAAGGTCCTTTCTTGGATTGAGAACTGGTTAAAAGACAGGAAACAAAGGGTAGGAATAAATGGTAAATTTTCAGAATGGAGAGGGGTAACTAGTGGTGTCCCCAAGGGTCAGTCCTAGGACCAATCCTGTTCAACTTATTCATAAATGATCTGGAGAAAGGGGTAAGCAGTGAGGTGGTAAAGTTTATGGATGATACCAAACTGTTTAGGATAGTCAAGACAGAAGCAGACTGTAAGGGACTCCAAGAAGATCTCACCAAACTGAGTGATTGGGCAACAAAATGGCAAATGAAATTTAATGTGGATAAGTGTAAAGGTAATGCACATCGGGAAAAATAACCCCAACTATACGTGCACAGTATGATGGGGGCTAATTTGGCTACGACAAATCAGGAAAGAGATCTTGGAGTTATCGTGACAGTTCTCTGAAAACTTCCACACAGTGTGCAGCGCGGTCAAAAAGGCAAATAGGATGCTAGGAATTATTAAGAAAGGGATAGAAAATAAGACCCAGAATATCTTACTGCCCCTGTATAAAACTATGGTACGCCCACATCTTAAATACTGTGTACAGATGTGGTCTCTCACCTCAAAAAAGATATTTTGGCCTTGGAAAGGGTTCAGAAAAGGGCAACTAAAATGATTAGGGTTTTGGAACGGGTCCCATATGAGGAGAGGTTAAAGCGACTGGGACTTTTCAGTTTAGAAAAGAGGAGACTGAGAGGGGATATGATAGAGGTGTATAAAATCATGAGTGGTGTGGAGAGGGCCGATAAAGAAAAGTTATTTATTAGTTCCCTAAATAGAAGAACTAGAGGACACCAAATGAAATTAATGGGTAGCAGGTTTAAAACTAATAAAAGAAAGTTCTTCTTCACACAGCGTGTAGTCAGCATGTGGAACTCCTTGCCAGAGGAGGCTGTGAAGGCTAGGAATATAACAGAGTTTAAAGAGAAGCTAGATAATTTCATGGAGGTTAGGTCCATAAAAGGCTATTAGCCAGGGGATAAAATGGTGTCCTTGGCCTCTGTTTGATAGAGGCTGGAGAGGGATGGCAGGAGACAAATCGCTTGATCATTGTCTTCGGTCCACCCCCTCTGGGGCACCTGGTGCTGGCCACTGTCGGCAGACAGGATACTGGGCTAGATGGACCTTTGGTCTGACCCGGTACGGCTGTTCTTATGTTATGTTCTTATGTCACTTGCATGACTGCGCTATCATTGCTGTCGTCCTCCCTGCCTGCTCCCTGTGCTAGTCACCCCCTCCTATCTTGGAGCTAGAGTTGCGGTATGTAAATTAATCATTAAAATTATTAACCGGTTAAATGGTAGTTATACCAGTTAACCATTGGCAGGACAATAGCCATACCTGGGTTTCTGCCCATTCTCCCAGGCTGTCAGAGTGGCCGAAGTCCTGCCTGATGGCCTGTCTGGGCCGCTCTGGCACAGCCAGTTATACTTAGCCAGGACTGCTGCAGCCTGGTGCAGTTGACCATCCAACCAGTTACCCAGTAAGCATTCCGGTCACTCTGATGCTTACTGTGTGACTGGTTAACCTTTTACATCCCTACTTTGGGATGGGGATTCTTATAAAGTGCTGTGCCCATCTGCAGTACTGGGTAAGTATTATTCCTATCTGCAGCAGAGGCTGAATGTCTTTGGCCTTGTTTGGGTGGTAATGGTGACCAAGTTGGAAGTCTCTACATGGAGTCTGTTACTCTTTTGCACTATTCTGTAAAAGTCTTTCCCTTTAATCTTTTGAAGGTGGTCACCAAATGTGAGCTTCAAGGTCTTATACTAGCTTTTAGTTCTGTTGCCCTTTCTTACCATTTAAATGGTAAGCTTTCTAACTAGGAGGGATACTACTTTTATTTTGTAATGGCATATGCCAATGTATAGTACCCAGGCGTTGGAAACTGGGCAACTCCATGGCAGCTTCAGTTAAGAATTTGGCAAAAGAAGGGGCTGCAGTGAAACAAAGATTTGAAACGTCATTCAGTTCTTCCTTCTTATTTTCCCTATCAGTTTGGTTGCTGTGCTGCTCTACTGATTGCTGTAACTGAAGTGAATACCAGCTGTCTGACAGAGGCTATATTCTTAATTTAAGGAAATGTTGGACAATTAGGCTACACCTAGTGTAATTTATTCTCAGAAAAGTTAAGCTAAATTTCCTATGTAAGGTAGAACAACATCTTATTAACAAATGCAGGAAAGGGGAGTTTAGATATCTAAGTCCAAACAGCTGCACAAAGAATGTGCTGTTGACTTCCCTGGAGAATTCCAGGTTTTTAGGCTCGGGGCATTCCTGTGATTAAATAAACCACATACATCACCTTATTTCCATTCATTCTTGTACTTGCTGCTTTATGCCAGAGTTGGGCTGGTTGGAAGAGAAAGTGATACACACCTAAGTGCAGCCAAAATAAAAATTTAAATACAACAATAAAAACTTCTAATTTCCCCATGATTTTTCAGTTTATTCTTGCATAGACTTTATAGATCTGTTAAGCAAACAGGACATTTAGGCTGTACTTAGGTCTGGTAAGGAGAGACCATTAGACTTAGAGAGACTACAGGGAAGTTCCTTTCACAGTGAAGTTTTTGTCATGATGTAGAGATATGTTCTTGATTCAATATGCAGCTATAACTTCCTGTGTATTTGTACATGCAAGAGGAAAAATAAGGGACTGTGTTGTAATGTGCTATAATAGCTGTCTTATACTGCATCTGTTTTTGTTGGTTCTAGGGTGACTACGTGCACAAGTCTGTGTTTATTATCTTTTTCCAAGGTGATCAGCTAAAAAATAGAGTCAAGAAAATCTGTGAAGGGTAAGCAGAAATCAGATTTCAAAACAGCTGGGGCTTGATTTTTTTTCAGCTGTTCTCAGCACTTCTGAAAACTGTGTCACTCATATTTCTAATGCATCTTGAAATACAAATTGTCATAATATGCACGTTAATAGTTCCTAACATTTGTATTAATCAGAAAATCTATGCTGCTGCTGCAAAGAATAGCCTAATAGAAATCCTTAGTTGACCTTGACAAAGTAAGCCTAACAAACATCACATGGTATGTGTTACTGATGTGTAGTGGACAACCAAATTAGCCACCCTCCAGTTTTTAATCCTTAAAGTGGATGAATTGCTTTTGCTGGTACAGAAACACATCTGAAAGCAATCAAGCTATCCCATACTGACGTTCGCTCTCACACATGCTTCTCATTAGAAACATGACACATTTTCTGCTTGGGGAGACCAGTGCTTCTGAATGGTAGCTATGTTGATGTAATGTCTCTCATTTTAAGCACCACTGGTTACTAGTTGAAGATGCTGTTACGACTTGTGGTGTTGCCTAACCTCTCAGCATATTTTTTTTCTTGGTTTTGTTGTTTCTCTCTTGCTCAGAATGAATCTTACACCTGCAAAATGCACGGTGTTAATGTCAAGGGCTGGACTTTGATAAAATCCCACTAAAGCCCATAATCCTAAAAGGCCCCTTTACAAAGCATTATGTGTCAGTTTGGCTTTTCATCTTAAACCATTCAGGTGAACTAATTCCCTGTGCTTCATCAATATCTGTTTTCCACTGAGGAGCTTTGCATCTCCTTTAGGTTCCGTGCTTCCCTCTACCCCTGCCCAGAGACCCCACAAGAGAGGAAAGAAATGGCTTCTGGAGTCAATACCAGGATTGATGATCTTCAAATGGTAACCATGCAGAACAAATGGCATCATAGTTGCTTTAGCCTACATAAGAGCAGCCATGCTGGGTTAGACCAAAGGTCTATCTAACCCAGTGTCCTGCCTTCCCAGAGCAGCCAGTGCCAGGCACTCCAGAGGGAATGAGCAGAACAGGGAATTCTCAACTCATCCATCCCCTGTTGCCCATTCCCAGCTTCTGGCAAACAGAGGCTAGGGACGCCAAATGTGGGGTGGCTTACATGAACTTAAGGGTGGATTTGCCAGAGACGAATTGGCCAAGCTTAGATAGTTTCCAGCTAAATGAGACAGAGAAGCTGCTGTGACATTAAACAGTTTTGACATTGCAAGATCAGAGAACAATTTTCTTCCTCTACTCAGTTCCATTCATCTGCGTCGTTAGGGAGGTTCAATTTTTCCAGGAGGCTGAGTGAACAAATCTGTACATACTGACCTTGGTAGTGAAATTCATACTATCAGGCAAGGGGTGAATGTGCACCTGAGAGTAAGAGAGGAGTGCATCTTCAAAGCTAGAAGTGTGATGCTATGAAGGGTCTGGTAGATGATAATGGTCAAATCTGTGTTCACAGTTTGATTAAAGAGCTGGCATTAGTTCATTTTCTGCCTGTCTGTGTGCTTTGGTGGTGTGCTGGAGTATTAAAACCTGATCTCTCTTGCACTGCAGCTCTGGGTCAGTGCAAGCAATGAATAAATGGTGAGCAAAGAGCTGAATTACAACCTGTGAAGGTGCTAACTCTGTCCCACCTAAATCCAGGGGGAGGGAAGCAAGATGCATTGCAGGAAGACTGACAGGGATTGATTGGGTGGAGAGATGTATGGAAATAAAATGTCAGGCGAGGAATCAGCTGCAAATGCTGCAATGAAAGGCGCTGAATGCAGGGCATTGTTTTAATATAGATGCCAACTCTCCAGCATGAAGGTGCTTAGCGCAATTGCTTAGCAATCAAAGAAAGGGATCGGGGGTGGTGGTGGTACCTATAGGCATGGGCCAGACATGGTAGCCAGTCCTTGAAACAGTTCAGAGTCAGAGCAGTGGGCAGGCAGGGAGCTTGCCTCAGCCCCACTGCACTGCCACCTGAGGTAAGCGCCACTTGGTTGGAGCTGGCACCCCCACTCTCCCCTGCACTCCAATTCACTGCTTGAGATTGGAGCCCCTTCCTGCACCCAAACTCCTTCCTGGAGCTTACACCTTGAACCTCCTCCCACACCCCAACCTCCTGTCTCATCTCTGCCCCAGTTGGAGCCTGTACCCCCTACCCAACCGTGAACCCTCTCCGGCACCCCAAACCCCTCATCCTCAGCCAGAGCCCTCACCTCCTTCCAGACCTCATCCCGCTGCCCATGCCCAAAATCCCCTCCTACACCCTAAACTCCTAATTTCTGGCCCCATCCTGGAACCCAGAGGAAGCCCAGAGTCTCTGTGCCCCTCTCCCTTGCTTCCTGCCTCCCCACCGCAGGGCTGTGTGTGGCCCTTGACCGATATTTTTCTGTGGGTTTGTGGCCGCAATAGAGAAAAGGTTCCCCACCCTGCTGTAGAGTGAGGAGACTAAAGTGCAAGTTCCAAAGATGCAGCAGTAAAGGGGCATTGGGCTCTTAGCCCTCCGCTAAATCAGGCCTGTCCATGTGCTCCTGCCACTAGCCGCTACTGTCTTGTGCCCCCCAGCGTAATACCAATTGCAGTGGAATACCACGCTGCTGTCTGTCCCGCTTTTCCATGCAAGGTGCTGAACCAAACAGAGGATCATCGCCAGAGGGTCCTGCAGGCTGCTGCTAAAAATATCCGCGTCTGGTTCATCAAAGTGCGGAAGATGAAGGCCATCTACCATACCCTGAACCTGTGCAACATCGACGTGACCCAGAAGTGTTTGATTGCTGAGGTCTGGTGCCCCGTGGCTGACCTCGATTCCATCCAGTTTGCTCTCCGAAGGGGCACTGTGAGTATCTCCTCGCACTGGAACTGCAGCCGTTGTCGTTCACCCTTGCCTCCTGCACAAGTCTCAGTGGGCTGACCCCTGACTAATCATTGTGCTGGAGGAGCCAGGATGGACTGTGATGTTTGAAAGGCATTTCTTAGGCCAGGATGGGCAATAATTTTTGGTTGGGGGGGGGCACTTCAGAAATCTTTGAAGTAGCCCTGGGCCACCCCGGAAGGGTCAGGGCCTAAAACAGAAGGGGCGGGGCCAGGATGCTTTTGGGCTTCCCCACCCACAGACCATGATTGTTCTGGGGGTTGGGGAGCCCCTTTGCCCTGCCCCTTCCCACTAAGCACCCAGGCCCTTAGCAGGGCGGGAAGAGGCCAATTAGGGCTTGAGGGGCAGGGGAGTGTGTTGAAGTCTCCTCCTGCCCTGCTAGGAGCATGCAGCACTTCAAAGTGTTACGCGCTTCTGGCAGGACAGAGGAAACTTTGTGCACTTCTCCCTCCCCCAGGCTCTAATTGGCCTCGGGGCAGGGGAGCAGCAGGGCCCCCGCAGGCCAGATCAACCCGCTTAGGTTGCATCCGGCCCGCAGAGGCCCTTTTGCCCACCCCTGTCTTAGGCGGTGCGTAAAAAATGGTGATCTTCTTAGAGGACACTTTTTATTTATTTAATCTGTAACAACTAGTTACCAGAGATGTGCATGTAGTGAGCTCCATGGGGCTGGAGTAGCTCTGTGCCTAGGACAGGCAGGGAGCTGCTCCAGCCCTTGCAGTTAACCGGAAGGGGTAAGCGTTACTTGTTTAGGGTGAGACTAACTGGTTAACCTTTCACATCCCTCGAGGTAACTTGTCCAGAACAATAGCTGCACTTTTTCCTGTGATTTGGCAAGTCTGCTGAGCTGCTTGCAGCTTGGGTTGCCTCCGCTTATTGGACTGTGGGGATTAGAGCTCTGCAAGTTGGCAAGCCCAGCCAATGAGCACACCCACCACCTGGTCTCCAGAAATGCTTGGCTGCTAGGAGCTGGGATGGCAGACAGCCCTCCTCAGAGATTCAAAATCTGCCAGTGAGACACAATTCCTGTTGTCAGTGTTTTAATGAAACCTCCCTTCCCCATTGGCTGCTGAGCTCCTTGGTGATCTATAGGTCTTCCTCCTGCAAAACCCCAGCATACTTTTGGGCCCTGAACTCCTTGAGGACCAGGCCCTGGATGGTTCTTGCCAGTTCCCTGCAGTTTTCCTGATGCCAACAAGGGGCAAACCTGCCCTTCTGTACTCTGCTTGTCTAGGGAACGAAGCGTCTCTAACCCCAGTTTATCTGTTTTTAAAACAGGAGCACAGCGGGTCCACTGTTCCATCCATTCTGAACAGGATGCAAACCAATCAGACCCCGCCAACTTACAACAAAACCAACAAGTTCACTTCTGGCTTTCAGAATATAGTAGATGCCTATGGCATTGGAACCTACCGAGAGATAAATCCAGGTAACCTCACAACCTGCCTGTTTGTCCCTTTGAGCTGCTGACTAAATGGCCTTGCTCTCTTAATGTTCAGAGTCCTTGCACAAGATCGACCCTGCTATCTGAGCAAGTGTATTCTCCTGTTACTGTGAATTGTAAGAGACATTATTGCTATCTGACTTTGGAAATATGTAGGCTAATGGGTATGTTAATTCCTTGGCACCTTGCTTGCAAATGACAGGTACTTTGCATGAATAATCAGGATCTTAGCGCAAAAGGGCTGAAGAGGAAAGTAGGACCTGCATTTCATTGCTCAAGAAATTATATCTGACCCTTTGACTTATTAGCATACACCCTGGTTACATTATGTTCATGTTTTACTATTTTTTTAGATTTACTTAGATCAGTTGTAATAACCCCTAAGTAGTATGAAATTCTTTCTTGTGCTTAAATTCCCCCCCAAAATTACTGCCTGCTTAACTGTAAAGTTTCCCAAAGTTCTTCATGCATAGAGCCCTGCGTGGATACGAAACTTATATTTGTTTCTTCATCTGTATCCGCAAAAATGAGCCGCAGATATCCACATCCATATCCACCGATGTGGATATTTGCAGGGCTGTAGTCACGCTGGCCAGTTGGCCTTAGCTGACTCCTGTGCAGTTACTGTGTGTTTTTGTAGGAAGTGTGAATAGTAGGAACCTTTAGCTTTGCAAATGTTGATGGTTATGCTGCACCACTTCCCCTTGCAGCATGTTGCAAGTGGTGCTGGGTAAGGGGAGTGTGATCTTTCATAAAGTCTTCAGATAATGTCGTCTTGATGGCAAATCAGTGTCTGTTGACTGAGGGACAATGTTTTAGGAGATGCAGAATCTACCCTGTTCTATTTAAAGTTGTCTTAAGGATAAACTCATCTGCAAAGAGCTATTTTCTGGATACAGAACCAAAGAAGGGTGATTTCAAAGCAAGAAGGGCTTCCCATCAGCTGTAAAATGCATTTCTTGGAGTGGTAAATGCAGAAGTGCTCCGAGATCAGTCTTATCAAAAAACATTGCATGCTATGGAATGCATAGCATCACTTCTCCCTTTGAGCTGTGATTTCAAGCTAAATTGTCCTGATGGTAGTCGGCTTTATGCAGGTAGGTCATTTTACAAGAGAACTGGGCCATAAAATGTCAAGTCGAGGCAGGTGTGGATTTAGTGGATCAGAATATAATAGCAGCTGGTCATAAGATCTAGAATCCTAGGACTGGAAGGACCTCTGGAGGTCATCTAGTCCAGTCCCCTGTTCTCAAGGAGGGACTAAGCATTATCTAGACCAGGGCTATTCAACACGTGGCCTGTGGGCCACATGCGGCCTAAGGGTGGGAGCCAAAACAAATAAGTAGTCAATGTAATGCTCTTCTGTTGAGATGCGTTTTAGTAGTTAAATTCCTGGCCTGTCATTGCTCATTAAAAGTGCTTTTGTATGGGTGGAAATCGGATAAATATTGCATTTTATTAATATCAGCAGAACTGACTTAAATGGGGCCTGTCTGTTGTGTAGCCTTGCCTTAATTTTTGTATTCATGCCCGTCTGTGTGAAAGAAGCTATTTGCATATATATTTGCCTGTATATGCAACCATACTTAAGTTGAGGCCCTTGGCATGTGCTGTGAGTATCATTGTGGCCCCCAGGACTTCCAAAGTTGAGTAGCCCTGACCTAGACTATCTGGCAGGTGTCTGTCTAACCTGCTCTTTCCATGAAACCTGCACATAACTATCAGACACACAATCGAGTATAAATAGGTGCTTGGTCTTTTGAAGCGGCTGATAGAGCTAGTGGGAGCATTTAAAAATCATGTTCTAATCATTTTAAATGTGCATTCCCAATAGAGGTACTCCCAAAAAGTAATCTGTTGCAACTTCTAAATTAAAGGTGTGAATGAATAAATTCTTCTTGTCCCCTTGTAGTCATATTTTGTGTTTATATTAAAAGATTTGTCTACCTTGTAGCTTCTGTGCACTGCAAGGGTGGGGAATCTTTTTTGGGTTGGGGGCCCCTGGCCCACAGAAAAATCAGTTAGGGGCTGCACACAAGTGAGAAGCAAAAAAGGGGGGAGAGAACCCCTAACATATTCCCCTCATACACCAGAACCCAGAGGGCCCAGGCTAGTAGATTTTGTGTGCTCCAGCCCTGTAGAGGGGTGGCAGGGGACTAGAGTGCCAGCATGGGCTCCCCAATGCTAGGAGAGGAGCCCTGAGTCTTTAGGGCTCGATCCAGGCAAGCCAGGGACCACATCCAGCCCCCGGGCCATAGGTTCCCCACCCCTGATGTACTGGCGGCAATTGTGATCAGTTGCCATGGTGGCTTAGAAGTAGCATGAGAGTTTTTTTTCTAGAAGTTAACATGCCAGGTTTAAAGAAGTAAAATGCTGCAAAATGAGACTAGAGAGTAGAAAAGCATTCTTTTACCATAGAGAGATGGAGGAGAGATGATTGAGGTCATACATAGTCATCTCTGTTGGACAGCCCAGGCTAGGGATCGGTGCCTGTCTTCAGTCTTTCTCGGTGTCTTGACAGTGGCGAGATGAAGGTGAAAAATAATGGCTGTGGTGGGAGAGAGGAAGAAGTCAGCATGGGCACAGATCTGAGACTCGAGGAGCATGGGAGGTTAGATAGCAATTGCCAACTTCAGAGAGGATATACAGGTCTTGCCTTTTCAGTTAAGTTTCCAGAAGCTTATTTCCACACATGAGCAGAGCTACTTTGATAAGTCCCATGATAGTGATATATAGTTTTTCAGCATCTCCACTGGAGGTTGCTGTGAATGAATGTCTGAATTGTACTGCTAATAGAAAAAGTGGAAATAGCCAAACAGAGAAATGTCTGGTCTGTTTTCCCCTCTTTTCCAGCTCCTTACACGATTATCACTTTCCCGTTCCTGTTTGCTGTGATGTTTGGAGACTTTGGCCATGGAATCCTGATGACGCTAATTGCTGTGTGGATGGTGGTTAGGGAAAGTCGCATTCTGTCGCAGAAGAATGACAATGAGGTAAAGAGTTAGGCCAAACTCAGTTTGCTTTTAAAGCAGAGACCTAAATTGATTCTCTCCCTTCCTGCCCCAAACTACCAATAGTACAACTATTTTTTTCATGTAAAGTTTGTCAAACACAAGCAAACTGACAGTAAACAAAAGTCCATAGACCACAAGATGAGTAATGTCCTTTCTCAGAATTGTGGGGATTTCTTTTGGTTTGCATGTAAGTGTCTGAAACAATGATTCAGACAGAGTGTGGTTTGATGGTTAATTGGTGAGGTTTTTGCCGCGGGGAGTGCTGGTTCCTTTGATAGGTGATTGTAAACAAGAGACTAGGCTCCAGTTGAGCTTGCTCTTGCTCATGGTCCACCATCCTAAACCTCCCCACAACATGGTTAAATTGGCCATGCTTGTTTAGGGCGTGGAATGATGAAAAGAAACAGGTCAGCACTGAAACACATTGGCAGAGCATGGGGGAAGCTTGCACCATACCTGCCCATGCTCTGAGGATCTCTGGAAAAATACTCCCTAATACCTGGTCACACTGAAAGTTAAGAAATTTAATCAAAAGTGGTATTTTCAGTACATCCCCCTGAGCTGGGAGGTGTGACAGACAGACATGTCTGTCACCAATTTGCGTCCTCCTTGCAGTTGTAATCCCTGCATCCATCGTTCATGCCATGGAGTGGCAAAGGCCCAGTGGATTTCATCCAAGACTGGCAGCCTTTCCCTGGAATTGGAGAGTGAGTGTGTGTGTGTGTGTGTGTGTGTGTGTGTGTGTCTCAAACTTCATTTTTTTTTTTTTTTTTTTTTTTTTTTTTTTTTTAAAACAGATGTTCAGTACCATTTTTAGTGGCCGGTACATCATTCTGCTGATGGGGAGTGTTCTCTATTTACACCGGTCTTATCTACAATGACTGCTTCTCCAAAGCACTTAATATGTTTGGCTCGTCATGGAGCGTCCGGCCGATGTTCTTGAAAGCCAACTGGACGTAAGTTCTTAGGTGCTTGAAAAGCAAAAGTATGGGGCAAATTCCATATGCCAAAATCGGTTTTGTAATCGCATAGGAATGTATGCATGGTAGGCCCCTCAGCAGTGTTATTTCTTTAGGAAATGTTTCCTGGGAGAGCAAAGCCCCATGCTATGTAAAGAAATACTAAGATTTTAATGGCCTTTGGATAAACTGAGTGTCCAAACTTGGCTCTTCCTGGTCTAGCTCCCCAGAGGCACTATTAAAATGCATGGAAAGAGGCAAATTGCGTGGTGTGTTTCTCCCTTCCTCCTGTGTGTGCATTTTGCTTCCACCCAAAATAGTTATTTAGCCATGTCTTGCCAAAGAACCCAGGTATTCATTCATGCAGGCCAGTCATGTTCTGTTGAACTGAGATGCTTCCCCTTTGAGGATCAGAAGGAAGCCAGTGATGTGTGTGCTCCAGTTTTGTTGAGGGCAATGTTTACAGTTTACAAAGCTTGATACCTCTTTGTACCCAAACAGAGAAGACTTACTTCGGAACACCCCTGTGCTGCAGCTAAACCCTGCTGTGCCAGGGGTCTTTGGTGGACCGTATCCATTTGGCATCGACCCAGTAAGAGTTCTTCCTTCTAGTACTTGTGGCTTATGTAGCTGTAACTTTCTGGTGCACAGTTAAATAAGCTAAAGGCGTGTATGTTCTCTTAGCAACTTCGGGGCAGTAACTGTTAAGGGAAAATACTGAGATGGGGGGTGAAGTGGGTTCCATTAGTGAGATCTGAGATGTCACCTATTAGTATAATGGCTTAGGGTACGGGAATGGTGACCAGTAGGAGTTCTGAAGATCTCTGACTGACCCTTACCCTAGCTGTTTAGGACTGCAGTATCCCACAGAACTGGCTTTAGGCGTGAGACCCTGTCATGCATTTCCTAGTGAACTTGTAGCTGCTTCTGCAAAAAGACACCCAGGTGCCTTCGAGGTGTGTGGTTCTGGATAACACTATAATCTCTTTCTAAGATACCCCAATTCAGAAAACTGCCCTTAAAACTGATTTGAATTTGAATTGATCCTGTGTAGACATTAGAGGGGCATGCTGGTGGTAGGGGCCAAATGGGGAACAGCAAGATTTTTTTTTTTCCCAGGCAACATCACAGATCTGAGATCTCAGTTTTTCTCTTGCCACAGCTGATCACTTTGAAAGTGAGCCAGGTTCAGACCTTTCTCTGCTTGGGTGCTGATAAAATCAGCTGTTACAAGGGAAACCACAATCACTGAATTTAAGGTTGGCTGGTAGGTGAAGAAAGAACAGATGATGGAATGTTTTATTTAAAAATGTGTCTGTTTATAGTGTCTGTCCCGGTTAACTATCTTGTGCTGTCCAGTTTAACATAAGTAAATGCTACTTTGGTTCATCTGTCTTCCTGACACTCACTGATTCAGACTGAATCCATGCTGTTTGTGACAGATTTGGAATATTGCCAGCAACAAGCTGACTTTCCTCAACTCCTTTAAGATGAAGATGTCTGTGATTCTTGGCATCATCCACATGCTTTTTGGTGTCACACTGAGCCTTCTCAACCACATGTAAGTGTTCTGCTTTTACTAGGACATGCACTTCAGAAGTGGAGTCTTCCTTGTATACAAGTGCAGAACATCTGTATTAGACTTATCAGAATGAGAGTAGAGTCTTAGGTTTTTCACATCTAACTCCTTGTGGCTCTTGCAGCAGCTTTTAAGATGGAGAGAATTCAACGTGAGTTACTTCGTTAGTCAGGAAACACTGCATTATGGTTATTTCTCCTCCTAGGAGACTATATTTACATATCAATTACTGCTCTTCAAAAATTTAGCATTAAATATGGTTAGAAATGTAGAAACTCACAATTCATTTGTTTTTACAACTCTTCCTTTTGCATGATCCATTGAAAGTTAATGTCACTATTTTGGTCTGTATTAAGGTTCTCTCACTCCAGTCAAATATGGTGATGTTCTAACATCTGTCAAACTCTAATTCTTTCTCCGTAGCTATTTCAAGAAACCACTGAACATCTACCTTGGATTTATTCCTGAAATGATTTTCATGTCGTCATTGTTTGGCTATCTTGTTATCCTCATTTTCTACAAGTGGTCTGCTTATGATGCTCACACTTCAAAGGATGCTCCAAGCCTTCTGATCCATTTTATCAACATGTTTCTCTTTTCCTATAATGATCCCAGTATCAAGATGCTTTATAAAGGACAGGTATGTGGTCTCACTGCAGTGAGACCGGATGACGGATGATTTGTAATACTAGAGAGCCTTTTGCTCCATAGAGCTTAAATTCTGAAGAGGAGAGAAAACATGAAAGAAGAACCGAGTGATTTAGCGTAGCACGCTTTATCCTGAAGCATCCCGAGGCATTAGTGACGCTCTTTGTGCACTATGTTCTCAGAAAGGCAGGCAAAGAGTAACTAATCCAGGTGTACCTGAAAGTAACTACAGGTTGCACCTCCCTGGTCCGGCACCCTGGGGACAAGGGAGTTTTCCGGACCGGGGAGTTCTGAGAAGAGGGCACCAGCCTCCCTGCTGGGCTCCTCTCCCCAGCCTTCCAGCCCCACCCAAGCTCATGGTGGCCTCACCGTCTTCCCTGTCCCGCCAGCTATGGGCTTCGGTGCTCTGCAGGCTCTGCTGCCCCTCTGGCCCCACCAGCTGGCTCCACTCAGAGCTGCCAGCGACCTCTGCCATTAGGGTTCTCTAGCCCCACAACAGCTGTGCTCCTGCCAAACCACGGATGTTGCCGGACCAGAAAGTCCTGGACCACAGAGGTTCAACTTGTAGCAGATTTTGAGCATGATCAAGACACCAAATACCCTCTCCTATTTCTCATGGTACTTTTATGGGTTCTATAGGAACCAGAAGAGATTAGGGCTTACTGTCCATTTCAGTCATATAGTGCTGTCTGACTCTGTTCTAAGACTCTTGTCTAGGACAGACTTAGTAGAGAGTGCCAGCTTCCACACAGCTGCTGCATGCAAGTCTACTTGGATTTCCCATAGAGGTCTCCTACCCAATGGATGACTACACCTCCCCTTGCTCAGGGTGTACAGTGTGATGCAAATGCAGCTTGAGGTGATGCAGCTTCAGACAAATAAGAACAGTTCAGTCTGCTGGTTTGGGAAGTGATTCTTCTAATAGGATCTGTGTACTGGGGAATCTGGGAGTTACGTTGCGATATGCAGGAGACCTGTTCTGTGAAGCACCACAAGGGGAAGGGGGCATGCACGTCTCACCTCGTACCATGTCTCTGTTTTTTCCACAGCTAGGGCTTCAGTGCTTCCTGGTGGTTGTTGCGCTGCTGTGTGTGCCATGGATGCTGGTAGTTAAACCCTTGGTCCTTCGCCATCAATATTTAAGGAGAAAGCATTTGGTGGGTGACTTTTCTGGTTATTTCTGATTGAAACTATTAGTTCAAAAGCTGCAGGCTCCATCTTGATATGTTTATATAGGCTCACATTGAGTCACGACCTCGGAAGCCCCTTTGCGCGCACGCCTACACAAAGACAAGTGGGTTTTATCGGACACAAGGTGATGCCTGCCTCTGAGATCTGGATCTAGCTCTGATTCTGCACTAGAAAACCTGTGTGTGGATACCGTTGTAAAATAAACCCCTCCTGCTTGGGTACTGTCAGCCCACGTAGGAGCACAGAAGCCATCGATTGTTGAACTCGTTTCTGTGGCTTGGTTACCAACGTGCAGAAGCAGAGATGTGATTATTAGTGAATTGGTTGACAATAAAGTCATCAACCTGATTAAAGGAGTTTGGAGATGAAAATGAGACTAATTTTTGCTTGTGAATGTGGGAGCTTTTCTCTTAGGTATCCTTTGTCGGCTATGCAACTGTGCTTGTGTATGTACAAAATGTAGGAACCTGGCATACATGCACTGAGGCTACCTGAAATTCTCCCTGCATGTACGGCAGACAACTGTTAGGATGTTACAGTCAGTCAAAATACAGTTCAGTTAAAGACACTCCCTCTCCCTTCTCTGACCATCTTCCATCCTCCCATGTCCCCTCCATTCGTCTCCCTTTCTCTTTTGTTTTTCTTCCTCTTTCTCCTTCCTTCTTCCATTCACTATCAGGAAGGGCAACCCGTGGCGGGCCAAGTCAGCACAGTCCAGAACGAGCAGGCACTAGAGGCAGCAGCGGCTGCAACAGTGAGTGGCTTTAAAATCACGTGACGGATTTAAAGATGGGGAGTTGGTTTTAAAAAAAAGATTACACTCCATAAACTCTGAAATAGTATCTACATATCTGTACTTCCTACGAGGTAATGAGATCCCCTGTGGGGAAGCCGATCCTGTCTCAGCACGATAAAGTCCAGTATCCTCAATATAATTGTGATGAATTCTTAAATAGTTGCGTACACAAATGAAGGAGAATTACCTTGTAACACTTCTCTGAAAAGTGCTGGAGAGATTCCTAGCCCACAAAAATGCCTAGTCTTCCTACCTCCAAGATGAAATCCCCTTGTTTTACATTCTTGCATATTTGTTTTTATAAACTAGAAACTAGGTTTGACCTCTTCTGTTTGAAACCTTTCTGTTTACATTCCATATTCCAAAAAGTCATACATATGTGTGGTCCTCTCACCAGCACTAACCCTATGGCTTCACATCAACAATTATTAGATTTTTTTGGGGGTGGGTCTGGCTTTGTGGGGACTTTGCAGAGCCTGATGTTCTAATGAAATGGCTGTGTTCTAGACAGAGCTAGGTGTAAATTTATTAACTACCATCCACGGCCAAAGCCCACTGCTAACTAGTGCGTGAGGCAACCTAAAGGACATATTTCCATTTTTTGTCACGCTCATGAAATTTGCCTTTTTATCCAGAGACTAAATTATGCCAATAAATGATCTGAATTGGATTTTGTGCTCAGTTTTATAATAAGTGACCAACTTAAAATCAGGTTTAGTCTTCAGATATTAAATAACCTTACAAAAATCTTTCAGGAGTGGTAAGAAAAATCTAGTAAATTGCATTCTTTTGAGTGTGTGATCCATCCATTATATTAAGTGCATAAGGCCAGCTGTGAATGAGGCTTTTTGCACACTTTTTCTAATAGTCCTATCCAATGCACAGCAGAGGGTCAGATCCCCATGTGATGGGAAAATGTCATGGCTTTATTGATAGGAGTTGAGCTAAAGCAGTTGACACCAGCCCCGAAGAACATACGTTAGCCAGGTGCATGTGAGAAGGCTGTATGCTAATCATGTGTTGATGAAAGAACTGTCAAGCACAAATCTCTAGTGACTAGAAGTGTGACCAGCAGAACTCCACTTAACATTTGCAGATTTGGTAATTTGTAACAATTTGATTCCAGTTTTAAAAAATGGAATCCAAACACAAGTCTTATCACTCTTTCCAAGAAGTATACAACTTACTATCTTAATGTGTATCGCTTGTTTCTGTCTTTTCTTTTTATTAAAGTAAGCTATCTGGAGTCTATTTGAAGGTAATCTGATAAGCATTAGATAAATCCATTCCAAGTTGGACACCTGGCCTGACAATAAATTGTATCAAGACAAAAACAAGGCTTTCAAAACCAGCCTGTTATAACAAGTGCATTATACTAATAATCAGTGCTTTAATGTGAAAAAAACCAAGCATGTTATCTGCGTTGATGAACTATGAAAGTAGAGATGGAGGACACAAAGTTTGATCTTTTTTTTTTTTTTCCATAGTCATTCTTAAATTATAGCGTGTTAAAGTTTTGATTTTAAAAGCCATGTTTACATTCCATACCCCCAAAATATTTGTGCACACACTGAAATGCATCTGACACCTAGGTATGATAGAGGCACCTAAATAAGTCTGTTCTATGGGAATTTTTCCAAAATCATTTTTACTTTAGGAACACCTATAACTGCTAAATGCACCACTATCTAAGGGCAGGTGCTAACTTTGTAGGTCAGAGTGTATATTTACTGCATTTCAGGTTTGCACCCTTCAGCCCGATCAGGTTTTGCAGTTCTGAACAGATAGAGTTGAGTCTCAGATTGCCAATAAGAATTTTTCCTCTGTTATTGGATGTTCTTGAATGAAAATAAATGGAAAAAATGCTTGTAGCGTGGGAAATTGGCTGCTGGCTGTTTAGAATCTTGAAAATACAGTTAAGTGCAAATTAGATTTTAATTGTCTCTTTACATTCCACTTGCAGTGCATGAAAGCTTTATTGTAAGAGAGCCTCTTGAACAGCGAATGTCTTCATTGCTGATGTTAGCTGTTACGTGGGAGTATAATCCTGTAGCAGGTTTAATGTAACTGAACAGGCCTAATTTCCAAAATGAAGCAGTCCTAACTTGATCAGTTAAGACCAAATGAGTTAGAACAGAGTCTCGTTTTTAAGTATGACCTTTAAAGTTTGAGAAGACACAATCATCCTTTGGTTCCTCAAGTACTGAATGTCTAAACAAATGCCTATAATAGAATCATTTGCACAGTTCAGGACTTCCATGTAAGGGAAGGTCTGATTCCCACCCCAGTGCCATCCCTCCCACTGTGCGGTGTGGACATGCTTGGTACAAATTGGTGTGGAGCAAGGGTATAGATATTGGATATTAGCATGTGGGGTAAAGCTGCTTTGTGACTTACCAGTAAATGGTTTATTTAATATACAGAAGTATTTGCCTTTCTGGCAGATTCCAGGAGTTCCAAAAGCTATTTGAATTTTTTTAGCATTGTTGTACAATCGCCCTCAATTTCATCCAATGTTCCGCTTTGAGAGTCTATAACTCTTGGTCAAAGGTGAAGTTGTTTTATGTCAAGTTTTATAACATCAAAAATCAATTCAAAGAGGTTTTATTGTTTTTCAGACCCAGCAGTTGTAAGCACATGTCTCCCACTCAAGCAGGAACAGCAGTATACTCCATTTGTGAAACTTGATTGTGCCTTGACTCTTCCCATTTAATATGAGGCTTTCTTTGAGCTGCCGCTGCTGCTGCTTTCTGGAGGTGTCCAAAATGCATTCTCGGATCCCCTCCAAGTGTCACGCTAACCCACAGCAACACTCTGCTCTTTCTCTTTGTCCACCTCTTAGGGAACTCACAACTTCCGTGGGATCCGGGTGGGCAATGGACCGACTGAAGAAGATGCAGAGATAATTCAACATGACCAGCTTTCTACCCATTCTGAAGATGGAGATGAGGTAAGCTTCCGATCGGCCTTAACTTGGCCACTCTAAGATGAAAGGGGCTGTTTCCTGCTTAATATATTGACCAGTGTCTAAGATCCTAACTTGGCTAAAACTGCAGCAATTTTAGATCTGGTCTTAATTTCCTGCTTCCTCTCACTGCCTTTCACTCATCCTCATGAGTGAAAATTCTCTGCACAGGTCAAGGAATGGCTCTTTCAGTCTTAACTCTCAGTGCAAAGAATGGACATCTGATAGGCTAACTTTTTATCCCTTTAGGCTCCATAGTAAAATCTAGGCAGTTGTTAGACACATTTTATCCAGTTCAGGCTCCAATCAGAATAGTAATTATGTGTTTATTTGAGTCGCCCTATTTATTTATCTCTGGCATTATAAGCCTGTGTTAAAATAAATCCAAATGCACTCAACTCTTGTTTCAAATTCAATTTGATTAACATGTTTCCCTGACTGCCTTGCCTCTTCTAACACACATGGGGAGAAAAAGGAAAAGTAGTGATTTTTTTCATCTGTGGGATTTTCTGCTGCCTGTTTGGACAGGGTAGTGGACTGTTGCCATGCATTACACAGCCTGCACGACGTGTGCTGTGCGCTAAGTGCGCTACCGTTTAAATATGCCATGTTAATAAGGGATTTGCTCAACTTGTGTTCATGACTAATGTTTATGATTATGGGACTCTGCACTAAATATAAATTTATGTTTACAAGCATGCAGAGGATGAGGTGGTAAGATGACAGCCAGCTTTGCATTCATATGTATCTGTGCCATTTCTCATTGATGTAAAATCATCTGCTGAATTAACAGGTTTTTTTTTTGTTTTTTTTTTATGCTATGTGACTTGTTTTTCCGTACTAGTTATTTACATGTCACAGGCCGTTTCTGGTATTCCATACAGCATCATCTCCATTTTAAAATCCCTTTTCTGAATTGCTGCATCTCTTTAAATTGTTTGCTTTTTTATCTCCCTTGATTTTTAGACTGCAAATCCTTCTCAGTTGACCTGCACAGTTGTCGATCAAAAGATCTACAAGGGCCTTCTAAATGTTTATATTGTAGAGTTGCTGGAGAAGCAAGACTTTGTTATGCACTTGGCCTAAAAAGATACAACAGTCTTTGGGAATGTCTGGGTTTTATGCAAACTACTTATAGATTCTCTTCACCCCCCCACCCCCAGCTCTCATCCAGAGCTAGGTATTGTATTGACTGAATATTGCCCTAAATAACTGCAGCCAAATATTGGAACCTACAAAATTGGATTTGCAGATGTCCAGAGAATTAATATTTTCCTCTTTTAAAGAGAGGGTTTATCAGTGAGAATTGCTCATATTCAAACAAATAGATTATCTGAGAGTTGGAGACACACAAAATACTGTTTTGGAACAGACTGTTAAATCTAACCAGCCTCTCTGCTCTTCTTGGTACTGAAAGATCGTTTGTTCTTCCTAACTTCCCTGGTCCTAGAATTGGTCTGATATGTTGTTCTCTTTGGGCTACAGTATGGGGAAGATCAACGCTGCTGTGGTTGATTTTCCGGGGTTTGATTTAGCAGGTCTAGTGAAGACATGCCAAATTGAACTTGAAGGGCACCCCCCACCATCAGTGCTGGTACTCCTGCTCCTTGCAAGGAGTAAGAGAAGCTAGTGGGAACACTTGCTCCTGTTGCCCTCCTGCTGTGTGGATGGCAATTTAAGATATGTTGACTCCAGATATGCAATTAACGTAGCTGAGTTGCGTATCTTAAGTTGACTTCTGCTCCAGCGTAGACCAGGCCTTTGGGTGGGTGTGTCTCTAGGCTCTAGCAGGGCCAAGTAACTCTGGAGGCAATCTCTTAAAAGGGCAGTTGTTCCATTCATGGGTCTGTGCTGTTGGTGTACCCAGGTGCTTTGTTTGTCCTTGTTTTATCTTTAATTGAAATAGACTGGAATGTGGGGAGTGTCCATGCAAAAGGCCCTTGCATAGTCTTCTCCAAGCAAGCTGGTGCATACACTGATAAAGATATGGGTTGCTTCACGATCACCAAAACATTCATCAGATTTTTTTTTTTTTTTAATGTAAAGGTGATTTCTTGATCTTCATGACACCAAATGATGATAGAATGCTAAGTGATGGAGCCACGCTAGGGCAGAGTCTATCTTCACCCAGCCAGGAAAAATACAAATTCGTATTCTATTCCAGTTCCCATAAGACTTATAGATCATTTTATTTTTATCAAGCCCTCTAGTGTTTGGGGCTCAGATGACTGTTGATACAATGACTAAATTGGTCTGCTGATGAAATAACTGTAGAGGTCTTCTCAGCCCTCAAAAACAAGGATATTCAGTTCATTCAAACAGCAGCACAGAGAAGCCTAAGTGGATAACCTCCTCTGACACTTAGCACTTACTGGCTTGTTTCAAGATGTGACGTAGAGGGTCAGATTCCAGTTCCCCGCAGGTAACCCCAATAATGTCAGTGCAGTTCACACGTATAACTAGAAGCAGACTTTGGTCGTATCCCTCCTAAGGATGTAAAAGACTAGTCGATATTCTCTCCCCGCCCCCCCCTTTGCTGCCTCTCTATCAAAGGAGGGGAAGGGGTACTTCAAAGCGGCAGTTGCTGCATAGCTGATCAGCTGTGTGGCGGCTTCACCTTCGAAACTGCTGCCTCCACCCATTTTAAAGGGGCAGTGGAGCATGGGGTCAGCTAGGGACTCCCCAGCTGACCCTGGGTTCTGAGGAAGTGCTGGGGAGAGCCTGGGGTCAGCTCGGCTGCCCCTTTAAAATGCTGTGTCTGCGCATTTCAAAGGGGCAGCTGCCATGGGATGTGGCATGCTGAACCAGGGGTCAGCTAGGGACTCCCCAGTTTATCCTGGGTTTCTAGCAGCATGCCGTGTAGCATGGAGCCCGGGGTCACCCGCTGAGCCCAGGCTCCATGGCTTAGAAATGCACAAGAGCCCCTGCTCCCCTCGTGCATTTCAAAGCAGGCATGCCATGTGCAGCCTGGAGTCAGTGGGACCTGGCCCCGGGGCTGTACACAGAGTTCTGCATTCCTCCTTTGAAATGTACAAGAGCCCCAGCAGGGGCTCTTGTACATTTCAAAGGAAGAATGCGGAAGTGCCTGTCCACTAGTCCAGTGGTGAACTTTTTTTTTTTTTTTTTTTTTTTTTTTTTTTTTCATTTGCGACCAAAGCGCTGTGCACAGCTGGGCCCAGTCCCTGGCCTGCTGGATCAAAGTGCTGTGACACCCCCCTCTCCCCCCACCCAGGAAGACAGCCATGACCCCCTTGGAGGTCACGACCCATGGGTTGCGCACCACTGGACTAGTCGATGGAAATTCCGTCAACTAGTCAATTAACCACATTTTAACATCCTTAATCCATCCTAGATGTATGACTGAGGCTAATTTTCAGGAAGTAGAATGGAGCAAAGTCTCCTAGCATGAACTGTAGTGATATGCTAAACATACCACCATGATATACACTCTACCCTTTATCAGGTTGCCTTTTTTTTTTAATATAGCGCCATGTGAGGGTAGCACTTCAGAAATGGAATAGCTATGCAATAGCAAATCTGGAATGCTTAATTCTGAAACAGCTGTCTCTGCAGAAAACCCATGGAATTATGGAATCTTTGCAGTGAGACACTTTTGCGTCTGCAAATTTTGCTCAACATGGATCTTTTGAGAGAGCTGTTAACCATAGGCATAAATCAGGGGTGGGCAAAAGGGCCTCCGCGGGCTGGATCCGGCCGGCCAAGCTAGTGGATCTGGCCCGCGGAGGCCCTGCTGCTCCCCTGCCCCCAGGCCAATTAAGGCCTGGGGGCCGGGGAGTGCACATGAAGCCTTCTCTGCTCTGCCCCCACCCTGTGAGCAGTGCACGGCACTTCAAAGCGCTGCTCGCAAGGCGGGGGCAGAGTGGAGACGGCTATGTGCGCTCCCCCGGCCCCAGGCCCTAATTGGCCTGGGGGCAGGGGAGCGCGCAAAGCCTCCTCCCGCCCTCCCAGAAGCACGTGGCACTTTGAATTGCAGTGCGCTGCTTACCGGGCGGGGGTTGGGGAGGAGAGCGGAGAAGGCGTCACGCGCTCCCAGGCCAATCAGGGCCTGGGGGCCGGGAAGCTGTGTGAAGCTTCCTTCGCCCTGCCCCGACCCTGCGAGGAGCCCACGGCGCTTCAAAGTGCCACGTGCTCCTTGCAGGGCAGGAGGAGGCTTCCCGTGCTCCCCTACCCCCAGGCCCTGATTGGCCAGGGGGTTGGGGAGCATGCCAAGCCTCTTCCAGGGCATGGGTGTCTAGTGGGAAGGGGAGGGCAAAAGGACTCCTCTACCCCAGACCAATCATGGTCTGGGGGGTTGGGTAGGCCTGCCCTTTCCTGTTTAGGCCCCGCCCCTTCCGGGTGGCCTGGGGCTACATCAAAAATTTTTGAAGTGGCCCCCAGGCAAAACTTATTGCCCACCCCTGGCATAAATCCTAGAGCTGGTGAAACCGGCATAATGCAGATATAGCTGATCCATTTGAGTGATGTGAAGGTACGTGAACACTGCTTCTTTTATATTAAAAAAAAAAAAAAAAAAAAAAAAAGGCAAACTGAACAATAAGCCAAGAACTCTGCTAAAGCCATCCCATGAGATGACATCTTTGCGTTGACGCACCAGAGTGGTCCTTTCCCTGGCAGTTATTCACTAAATCTGCCATGCACTGAACTTGTTTAAATATTTGTCAGATTCAGTTTATTTTACGCTGACTGGTTCTGTGTGTGCTGGGGAGAGGACTCTGTTTATCAGAGCAGGTTTTACTGAGAAATTCTTGCAGTTTATACTCCTGTGAAGAGAATGATCTGGGCTCTCAACCACTAGTTTGACGTATTTGTTTGAAATGTTTATGGCTTTGGCTATTTGGGGGGGGGGGGGAGAGAACATGAATAAAAATAGCATGCTGTCTGTACACCTTTCAGAACATGATCACTTGGTGTCATAAAATTCTGCATCCCCATTAATAACATGCCTCTGAGAAGTTCTCGGAACATGGATTAGATGCAGAAACATGGGACTCTTTTCCAAGCTGCAGTGTTGCAAATGCCTATGTTTATTTTGAGTTGATTGCCAAAATGTTCGGAAGGCATAGAGACTGCAGATGAAACAGTGAGGAGAGTTGAGCTTTTTCAAGTTAACTTTTTGTGCATTATTTCTTCTTTCACAGAGAGCTAGTTTCAGCTCTTATAAGATCACTTCCATTGTTCCCCCCGCAGTGCTAAAGATTCAGTATTGTCTCAGGCTTTTTCTGATTTTTTTTTTTTTTTCATACATTTATCTCATGCCTATGGTGAAGGGGAAAGCTTTATTTGTAATCCCCCTCTTTTGTAGAAATAGACTCATTACTAGCGTGTTCCTAGGGAACCACTTCTGAGCAATCTTTTCCTGGTAAAATCCTGGATCAGATCATAAGTTTTCATTGCCTGCCATGTGAAAAGACTTTTATTAGTCTACAACTTGCAGTGTTGAAGGATAAGTTCTAATTAGTCTCACATTTAGCAAAAAGTGTCAACTTCCACTGCAACTGTGGAAGTCTGTCTATGTTCTTCCTAAAGGATCTGAATCCAGGTGGCCAGTAGAAGTGATCTGTAGGAGCCCAGACTGTAAATATACTGCCTTTGCCATAGCCCCAGACAGCTTGCCACTTCCCTGATGTGTCAGCCCTCGCTCACTACGACTGCCTTGCATCTGGCCTCACTTTCTCTTTGCTCTGTTGTTCTTTCTGCAGTTTGATTTTGCGGATACGGTAGTACATCAGGCCATCCATACCATTGAGTATTGCCTGGGGTGCATTTCCAACACAGCGTCCTACCTGCGGCTGTGGGCTCTCAGCCTGGCCCATGCACGTAAGTATCTTTCCCGAGGCTGGCCGTTTGGTCAGTGTCTCACCATCAGCCCAGACAAAAAGGGCACTGGGTGTTGTGTATGTGCCACAGAGAAGCTGCTCTGGTGGGTGTGTCATTTATTCTGGGGTGCATTCCAGAGCAGTGAGGGGTTGTCACCAGCTGGCCTGCAGCCTTGGGTGCCTCACCATGCTTTGCTGGTGTAGCTCACATTGGGAGCTGCTCACAAGCAACCAGACAGCACGCAGGTCACACCCTGAGTGCCTGTGTGTAGCTGCAGTCCTGCTACAGCCACTCTGACCCCAGCAGCTTCTCAGCAAATACCAGCTACACTCCCACTTCCAGCAGCCTTGGTTGCTGCCTGCAGGGTGATCTCAACACACTCCCAGTCCCGGATTTTCCACCAAAAATGTGTGCTTGCCTCTTGTCTTTGAGGAGCCAATTTTACCACTCCTCTTCCCCAGACCAGATTTGTCTGGTAAACCTATTTCAGTTGTCATTTCAGCTCCTCTTCAAAACTTCATGTGCAATATTGCTACATGCGTTCCACCATGATATTCGCCAGTAAGTTCTTTGCTTTTTGAATGATACCTCACAAGGCATATTTTGTACAGAGATGATTACGCTAGTGTGGAGGTTGTGACTACAGGAATGTGCTTGGTCAGTGTGATAGGATCGGGCTGGGGTGGGCTTATGGTTGGGAAGAGGGTATTTACTGGTGTAATCAGAATTTTAGCCTCTGTTGTTGAAGCTCAGTGTGCCATTAAGAGTGTGTGACAGGCTCCCGAATGTAGCTCAGCGGTGGATGCTGCAAGAGCAACTTGTGAGGAGCCCAAAGGAATCTGCGCAAAATGGAGACGGTTGTAGTTGCCTTCAACACAGAGCTGGGTCCTCTTTAGATGACAAAGGCCAAGCTGAAGAATCGCCCACTGGATGAGTGGAATCTATTGCAGAGCTCCAGGCAGCCGCCTTTGGCTCCGGGGCTGTGCTTCACTCAGCCTGCACTGCGGGCTGCATGCACCCATTTGGGTTCATTAGAAAAAAATTGTTCAGTCTACAGGCGATTACAAAAAAAAAAAAAAAAAAATCCTTGGCCAAGTTTAATCAGGAAGTTCCCTGCTGCAGTGTCACTGTTCTTGTGTGGGTGACTAGTGAGACGCAGGAGCTGCCTGGGGTCTGCTTGTGCATGGCTGTTTAGGAAAAGGTCCCCAGCTCGGGCAAAGTGAGTGGAATTTAAAGCACTTAGTAACTGGCAGCGCTGGCCTTGGACTGTGTGTGAGGAATTGGGGCTCAGGTCCTGATGTCCTCAAGCTCGTCTTGTTCTTCACAAGCAGCTCAAGGAGAACCCTCCCTCCGACTGCTGCAGCACTGGGAGCAGCCGGAGCCAGATGGAAACAGGCCGTTTCTGAATATTCCCGTAAAGCCAATGCTCTGTGAGATAAAGCTTCCCCTTCCAGCCACCCAAAGTCAGCTGCAACTTTTCTCTCTGCAGAGCTTTCTGAGGTGCTCTGGACCATGGTCATCCACGTGGGCCTCAGCATGAGAAGTCTGGCTGGAGGTTTGGCTTTGTTCTTCATATTTGCTGCTTTTGCTACCCTGACCGTGGCAATCCTTCTGATCATGGAGGGCCTGTCCGCTTTCCTTCACGCGCTCCGTCTGCACTGGTGAGCTTTCTGGAACGTAGAGGCTTTAAAACTATTGTAAGCAAAAGATTACTGATAATTCTTCACCACCACCAGGAGTGCTGTCTCCTATGATGCTGCATACACTCCCTCCTCCCCCCACCTCAAGCAAAGTTATGAAGTTGGGTTATAAAATTAAGAGTTGGTAATAGAATGCTGAAACCTGTGTTGCCTGGTGCTGCTGGGACATTGTGTGGATAATGGTACTGAGCAATGCTCCATTCATGTGCAGAATAGTTTTATGTGCACTGAGCACGTGCCGATGTGCACCACCAATAGAAACACATGGTATCAGCTGTGGGTGACTGTGAGCGCTCTACCAATCAACTGGGCGGTACCTGAATCTCCTGGGCGGCCGACCAAGTGCTCAGCTTACAGGGACACTGGTACTGAGTGTAACTAAACTAAGTGTTTGTTCTACAGCCAGCAGTTTTTGGCAGGAAGAATGTTTTTAAACCTTTTCTGTTTTGATGGTAATAATCCTGACTCCTGTCCCCTACAGTTAAGTCACTAGGTTTTACTTGGAAGTAACTGTTCTGTGCCACGAACAAGTTCCATTGAAACCAGCTGAACTTTTCTAGGCAGCCTGTGTTGGTTTGGGGTTTTGCTGTGTTGCCTGATTATGGCACTTTTCTCATTAATGGTGTTACACTGTGACCAGTAACTGCAGTTCCATGTGTGGCCAGCAAGACAATCCATTCTTTCTCCGGAAAATGGGGAGGAAGAGAACAAGAGCAGTTACACCTTGAGGCCTCAACCTGGGGTGATCATTTTGGAGATATTGGGCTGGGATCAGAGAACTGTCTGCCTTGGCCCTGTCTCCTGTAAGAGAAGTGGACTCGTTTCGAGAGAGAGAAGATTAAACCAGTGGTCTGGGCAGAGGTCACAGCTGAACCCTCCTTCTTCCAGTAACTCGTTATGTACCTCTCAGTTGGGTAAAAGTTACCAAAAGCCCTTCCAGTGAAGGCCCAATGGAGAAGACTGTTGTTGCTCCCTTGGTAGCAGTTAACAGATGCAGAGGCTTGCTGCGGGAGAGCTCGGAGGGGTTTCTCGCTTTCAAGTAGCGTATTGGTGGTGATCGGGGATATAATTTTACACCCAGCAGCAAACACACTAGTGAGTTGGTGTCCGCCTGACTGGACCGTTTAGCTGCAGATTTGCTGTTTAACCCATTTTAATGGGACATGAAGTAGCCCTTTACGGTGCCTTGAGAGAGTTTATTCTCTTTTATTCAGTGTGTGGTGACTACTCTCCCTTGCTGCTTCATGGCTTTCAAAGCAGAATCAGGAGCCACAAAACTTTCCTCCGGGAACTCAAACTGACTTCTTAAAATCTAATTCTAGGAGCTCTCTGAGCTCTAGGCCCTAGGTCCATTGCGGTAACTCGATTTTTATTCAGCCAGGGTAGCAGATTCTCTCTGGTGTTTCCTCTGTGTCCATTGTTCTTTACATTACACCTTTCCTTCCATTGAACTTGCTGAGAGCACATTTAATTTTACCCTTTTGTACATCTAGAGAAAGCCCTTTTGCCACTGCTGTTAGCCCTGCTCAGCGGGGAGTTCCAATTATGTGTGTGTGAGTGTGTGTGTGCAGGGAGCATCTGTAAGGGAAGAGAAGTGAGATTAAGTGAAGCATAATCACTTCTCCCTGCCCAGGCTCAGAGTAAATTCCTAGTCCCTATTTTTTAAAGAGCGCTTAGTCCACTTTGAATTCCATCTGCAGAGTGGCTGGTGCTCTCTCTGGTGTGACCAGAGGAATGGTTTAGCTGGTTTTTGAGTTCCCCTCAAACTTCACCCAGAACTAGACAGGAGAGATTGGGAGTAACTGCTCCTCCTCCTCTTTTCCCGTCTCCTTCAGTAATTTTACTGAATCAGTTCTGAGTGCTTCACTCTTTTGGCCAACCCTAGAACAAAGTCACCAATGTAGCTTGTGAGGCATGCGCTCCTGCTCATCCATTTGCCATTCTGTCTGCTTCCTTGTGTGAAGCGTGCCAGTTACAGCCTGAAAATAGGCACTAAGGGCTGTTGTAGGCACTCATTGAAAATAAACACAGCCCCATGTTTTCTGTTCTGGGTGCTTTGGAAGTCCCGTGGGTGGAAAGCCAAACCCTATGTGTCTTTGAGACGGGGAGAAGGAATAAAGCAGTTTGACGTGTGGTTTTTTCCCCTCAGTAAGAAATAAACTCTGATGGTAATGCCGACTGCAGCTTTTGGGACTTCCTCTGATTTCTTTTTGGGAAGGAAGCTTAGTACTTTTGCACCCCCTAATGGCACAGTTTCCTGATACGGGTTGAAACTTTCCAGTAGAGTCAGGGATCTGCAGAATTCAAACCACAAAGTCGTGATTCATACAGGAATTCTAAAGCGTAGCCATCTTCTGTGGGGAGGGGCTCTCTGCAACTACTGAAAATGGCTGCTGGACGGGGTTTCTGTTTTTCCTGGCATCCAGCCTAGAAAACTTCACATTAGTTACGTTAGAGCCCGTTGCTTCTAGCTAGTGTTCCTTGTCCTCTCACAACTGTCATTGACCGTATGTAACAAAGTCCAACAAAAATAATTTTGATCTTTTACCCACTGTAGTGTGTGTTTATCGGACAGGGCCAGATAGCAAGCCGTGTGTCAACTTGTACATGATGTTCCCACTCTTCCGATGTTTAATTGCATCTTTGAATTAGTAGCTGGCCTTCTAAGTCACCTCTCAGAGTTGCAGCATGCGGTCACACTTGGCAAAGAGGAGGTAGTTTTTAAAATCTTTAGACGTTTTTTCCTTCAAACTTAAACACTGATTTCTTTTTTTCTATAAGAAAAACATTCTGAAAGCATGCACTGAAACAAAGCAGGTATATTTTAAGGCATCCACCTCTTTTGCTAAGCACTCGTAGCCTCTAGACGTATGCAAGGAGTGCATGCAGATAGGGCCTGATTCGCAACCCCCTGCAAGCAATGGCTCAGGTCATACAGTATATTGTCCACAACATATCACTGAAAAGGCATGTTCCCTGTTAGCCAAAGAAGGAGCTTTGCACAATACCAAGTTTTTAAGCACCATGTTTCAAAATATTGAACTCATGCAAGTCCTAAAGGGAAAGTGGCCCAGTGATCAGCAAGCTGACTGATACCAGTGGCAGTTCTTGAGCCAAGAAACAACTGTAATAGCATGGAACACAGCTGCCGTGTAGAACATCTTCAGAGCGTTTTACCGGGAAACTACAGAGCATAACTCTAGAGTGAAGTCCCGTTTCTGCTGACAATGGGAGCCTCTCACCTGTAAACTCTGTAAGAGCAAATCTGCTCATCCATCTGGAGATGGGGGAGGGGGGGGGAAAAGCAACTTAAGATAAAATGATCTCCAGTCCTGTGCTGAGCCTGTCACTTGCAGTACTGTTACCACTGCGCGGAACAGTCATAAGTCTCTTGGTCTGCAAACAATACACGGTTAGCATTCCTTTGTATTCTGACCATGGAATCCATGTGCTTCCAATGTTGTCTTCTCTAACATGGAGCAATAGGACCAAGTACAGTTGTCCTAGGAGGAGCAGCTTCGTAGGAGCTTTGGGTAAGATTGGCTTTTGTAGCTGCAGAGGAGTCACCTATCTGGAATTCTAAAGGGGCGGGTGAGTAGTTCAGGCTTCAGGGAAAAGAGAAGTCATTTAACATATGTCCTGCTGGTGGAAAATAGATTAATCTAAGAGGTCTGCCTGGCACGCCCAGTCGGAGACCATTTATTTTGTACCTTTTTTCAGAAAATACAGATTCCTCCATCAGTAACCGGGACTAAGTTTTTTGTGGCAAATGTTTAACTGCCTGTTGAAACAGAGTGCTCAAACTTTGGCAGTAATCTTGACCTAGCGCATCTTTAGTTCCCCTTCTTATCCCATCTTTGCGCAACATGAAGAGCTGCTGATTCAGCTGAACAGGAAATGTGGACTGATTTTTATTTTCCTTTGGCTAGTAACTTGACTGCTTGTTTTCCACTCTCCTTTGTCTCTGTATTTGCTTTTCATTAATGCAATTTGTGGCATCCCTGCTTAATTCAAACACAGCCAGGCACATCGTTCACTTCCTTGAATGCTATGCCTAGCCCTTGGAGAGGGAAGCAAGTCTCTAAACAGCTCTCTGAGTGGGACTGGCAGTTGCCCCTTCCCACCCATTAGAACAACCAGCATGGCTGGGAGCTGACCAGGAAGTCACTGGTGTGCTCCCATGGAAGGGCTATGTGGAATATCCCGGTACGCATCCCTGACTCCAGTGAATTAACCCCAGGCAGCAGCTTGCAGATGATCTACCTCAGCCAGCTGCTGCACATCTGCCCCACCATCTAAAACAGTGTTTCTTAAACTGTGTTCCGCAGCACACTGGTGTGCCACGAGGCAGTTAGAGGTGTGCCGTGGAGAACAACAATTCAAAATGGCCACCCTTAAAGGGGCAGGCAACCTTTTTTTTCTTTTTCTCTTTTCTCAATAACACCCCCCCCCCCCCGACCTTTTCTTTTTTTTTCCCTCAACCAAAAATCCTTGGTGTTTCTCCATTTAAAAAAAAAAAAAAATTGTTTGGTGTTCCTGGGTCTTAAAAAGTTTAAGAAACACTGATCTAAAAGGTAAAGTTAAAGAACAGGGAGGTTCAAAGTCCTGGCAGCTATTGTAGGAAAATTGATTAAATACGGAGTCATTTGCGCGGACTTTGAATGCTAGCTGACCAGCCTAATTGTTGGTGTTGCTAGAACTCAGTAAAATGACCAGGCTTTGCCTTAGCAGCCAGTTCCAGTTCACTTTCTTGCTGGAGGCACACAGCCATTTCCATCACCCTGCCATCCACTCGGCCGCACAGATGTACAATGAATCGTATCTCTTTGACAGGTGTTGCTGAACTCTGCTGAGGATTTTAGTCTGTGTATTTCTTTTCTCTGCATGTACAAGGGAGGTCCCTAAGGCAGATGTTTGCAGCAGGGACTGTGGAAAGCATTTTTTTTTCACGCTCCGTGTTGTCTGAACTGCATGCCGCTGCTGCTCAGATGTTCATAGAATTGGCTGTTGCGCAGCCATGGGAGGGCAGTGACATGGCTCTGAAATGGCCCCTTTGGCTGTGAAGCATTTAATAACTACTTCGAAGTCACACCATGTCTGGATCCCGCCACATGGCGAGGTCCCGCAGGGGAGGGAGGGTCACGATTTTGGGTGCTGACACCAAAATAGACTTCAAACAGACACGACAAACGTGGCAAGCCACAAACAGCTGTGCAAAACCCACAAAGGAGTATTAACAGGCTGCCTCGTGGCCAGCTGTTCTGAGCTGTAACCTGAGAGCGAAGCTCGGGATGACCGGACAGGCGCACACCGTCTGCCCTAGCAAAGCTGTTGGTGTTCTGCAGCCAGAAGAGGAGGATTAATTTCCCGGAGGCGTGGGTGGGCTGTAACCGTACTCGGCTTGGAATGCCGGGGGCAAATGTGGGTGTAGTGAGGCTCAGGTCCCCGCCCACTGGGGCAAAACTATTTGTTGGCTGTCATTTGTAAAAGGCTCGCGGCTTTAAAAGGGTATCGCCATGTGGCGTAAGCCAAGGAAGGGTGGTCAGCCCTGCTGGAGCTGAAGTCTGGCCCGGTATTTGGGGAAGCCTAATCATGATGAATCTAACCACAGGACAGGCAAGGGCCACTTGACTTCAAAGGGAAGGAGAGGCCACTTTCAAGAGCAGGCCCTGCATTAAGTTCCCAAATTAACTCTTTAGCACCCACTGAGGCACCTGGGCGGTGCGCAGCAGCTTCCACATGCACATGGAAATGTGATTTTGTGGCTTAAAACACCTTTGCTGATGCTCGCAGGTTGGGAAAATCGCTTCATGTGTGGCCCTGCAGTTCCAGGGGGATCTTGCTAGAAAATCCCCCATGGGCTGTGCTGAAGGACAGTTGGTGGCACAGGCCTGTTGATATGAAAACCCTGGGGTGTTAGCATAAGCCCAAAAATCCATTAAGTCCCTGTTTGTTTAAAGTGCAAAGCTAAGGACTTAGTGAATTCTTCTGCAGCGCTTGAGTGGAAACCAGAGACGCCCTCCCACGTTATGCAGCGGCGCTGGCATGCTGAGGAGCAGCAGGCATCTAGCGCCGCAAAGCAGATCCTTGTACTCTGGCTCTTCTGGGGAGTAGATGCCAAGAAGCGTTGGATTTTATTCAGTAGATGTTTATTTCGTTGGAGTTCGGAGTTCTGTTAGATGAAAGTGACCTGGTCTCGCTTTCTATTCCCATGCGGCAACAGTGTGTCAGACTCGGGTATCTACGGCTCTGATAAGGACTTGGAGCTTGCCTGCACAGGGCAAATCAGAAAGATTAGCAATCATGGTTACAATTTCATCTAATTGTGATTCGGTGTGAGACCCAGATGCCCCCCCCCCCCCACTCTGATTTCCCCTCCCTTACAGAATAGGAATTAGTCACAGGATACTCAGTGTCAAGATTCCTGACAGACTCATTACGGACCTTGGCAATGAAGCTTTCAATCCTACGTGGAAACTCCCGCTCGCCCCCAAGGATTCCTTAGCAGGGGAACTCATCCCTGTTTGTGCAGGCGGGATAATCTCTCGGCAGAATGTCTGTCTGAACGCTTCGCTCCTTGGCTGTGTCAGGAGAGCATTTTCTTTGCAAACTGGGCTGCAAGCGACTGCGCTATATCGTCATTGTTGCTCACGACCTCTTGCATGCGGTCACTTTCCAAGGACCGTTACCGGTGTCTTTGGGACACTTTTCAGTTTATACCATTTAAAAATTCATCATGCAAAATGTGTCCTAAAATAATCTGAAAAGTTACTCTGCTAGAGCCCCTCTGTGTGCCAATTGGGTTCCCATGGCCAGGAGACTGGAAAGTGTTTCTCATGGGGTACACAGAAACACTGCACTTGTTTTTATTATGACTCATGGTTTCTCTGTCCATATTTGGCAGTGTTCTGACCCTTGGGCAGCTCTCCAGGGTCATTCCTTTCCAATTTAGTTTATTAGGGAAAACAAACGAAAAAGCGAAGTTAATGCCGAGATTGAGACAACGTGCATATCTCTGTTTCTTCAGGAGCAGCCAGGGAGGGCCAAGGAAAATGTGCTTCACCAGCTAAACCCAGATGACTGAGTGAGGGGGGGCAGGAGGAGGGAGGTTCTAAAATATTTACTAAGTTAAAACGTGAAAGGTTTTGTTGGATGTAGCACACCCTGTCTGCCGTTGGCGAGAGGAGGAGACATCCTGTCCCCATTTGTACCATGTCCAAATAATATTGACCCTGACTTTTTAGCAAGAGCGACTCTTGGTCGTGTGGACTTACTGGCATTGCGGCGCGTTGGCCTCTGTTGGTGGGAGACCAGATGCTCCTACGTATGGGTGGCAGCCTCTGGACTGGCCATTTCGCTCAGCGTGGCTTTGTTTTGTGGCCAGCGTCCATGCTAGCAGTGCCTGGTGCTTGAGGGCTCCCAATGCGGGGAGTTGCTGAGAATTGTGCAGGTCTGGAGCTGCTGGCTGAGAGAACCACTAGTGCAGGCCAAAGACTGCAACACCTGCTAGGCCCAACTGAGATCAGGCCCCTTTGGGCCAGGCATTGTTCATCCACCTAGTAAGGGCCTCTGCCCCAAAGGCTCGCCCTGGGCGCAGGGCTCCAGCCAACACGGGCAAAGGGCTGGAGGGGGCAGGTTTTAGCCTCTTTATGTCTGGGGGAAATACCCCAATGGGGTGGCCAAGGCAAGTGAGCAGAAACTCGCTTGCACAGGCTGCTTTAAAGCACAACTGGGCAAATCTCTCAAGAATCCTCTGCAGAGAACCGTCCTGGCCCTCCCCAGGGGCTGGAGGGAGCAGATAGGGGGAGGGGCTCTAGAGGATCCCTGGGTGTCTGTCCGATCTCTCTCAAGTTTTCAAGAAAAATGCTGTGACTAAGGAAAGAGCACTGAGGACAGCAGGCATGCTACAGCCCTGGGACAAAGCGAATGCGAACATACACACCAGAGGCTTTATGCTTTTCAGTATTCGGGGGTGGGGGGGGTTGGCTGTGGGGAGCCCCCACATAGGATCATGAGATCAGTGTGTTATAAATGTAATCTATAGAACGTGGGTTTTTTTTGTTTTTTTTTAAGAAACAATATTCTGGAGGAGACGTGTGTTCCTTTCATTATCTAAATGCTTCCCTGTGAAACCCGCTTCATGGATTTCTCCCCCTTTTTTTTGTATGTTGCACTTTCTCCGTGAAAGCAGCATTTTGACCGTTTTTGTCTGTTCTGCCCAGGGGGTTGGGGAGGAGCGATGTTAAATTTAGAGTAGTTGGCTAATCGAATAGTTGATGCAGTTTGCGTCGACTAGTCGATAAGGACGCCTCTGACATGTGACAGCCCTAGGGTGAAAGCGCTGTGGAGAGCACGGGGCCAGCAGGGGACTGCTCTGTGGGGAGCACTGGCCCTGTGAAATACCGTGGGGAGCAAAGTAGCAGCACTGCATGGAGTCCCCAGCTGCCCTGGGCTCCACGCTGCACCCTCCCCTTGCTCCCTCTATCAGAAAGGGGGGGAAGCGACTATTCGATGAGTACGTTGACTACGATAAACGTTTGCTTATCGGGTAGTCGACTAGTCATTCACATCCCTATGGGGGAAGGGCAGTCTGAGTGGGGCATGTTTTGCTGGCCATAGTTTGATGCCTGCTGTCTTACTGAAAGCTTCATTTCACCTGCCGGTCCCAATACACTGAACTTGGAGCCAGTCCCTGCAAATAGCAGCTGCTGAGGGTGAGGAACGCTCATTCTTTCTTTGTCTCTTTCAGGGTTGAATTCCAGAATAAGTTCTACATGGGCACTGGATTCAAGTTCCTCCCCTTCTCGTTTGACAACATCCGGGAAGGAAAATTTGACGATTAGAAACCTCATCACCCTAACTGAGCGGTGTTACTCCAAGGCTGTTGTGTTGTGCAGGGGCTAGCCCTAGTCCCGTGTGTGTGTGTGTGTGTGTGTGTGTGTGTGTGTGTTGTGAAATTGTGTGTAGCTCCCCCCACAGTGATGTGCTGCTTCTGCGAAATTAACTTATGTTGCAGCTCCCGGAGTATCTGTCTGAGGCCAGATAGGGGAGAGCTGTGAGCAACACTGTAGCAAGCTTAGCTGACATTGCGTCCCTCCCTTCTTTCCTAAGTGAACAGCTTGCCGAGTGCTGCGCGTGTTTACAGCCAGGGTCTCATAGCAAACGTCCAGACTCGGTGTATTTAATCATGTATCCAGTGATGCTGTACACAAACTGGCTGCTTGGCTAAAGCACTGTCCTACCTATTGCATTAGGAACAGTCCGTGCAAACGTCAGTCTGCCCGTAGCCTAGCTAATCTGAGGGGGAAGCCTTTAAAGGGAGGAGTCTAGTGTCTTTGCCACCTTTTGTTTAAACCCACTGATGCTCAGAGGCGTTTGGGGGAAGCTGGGGCCACGTATAGCCCAGAGCAGTCACTGTGGCTTCCATCTGTGCCGTGATCTTGCTGTGCATGTGAGCTGTTCTGCTCGCAGATTCAGAGTGCTGCTCTCTTCCCATCCTGCTGCTGGGCCTGGGTGCTTCCTGGCTCAGGGAGCTGGGGCGGAGGGAGGGTAGTAGAGCATGCTTCCCTCCCCCTGCTGGGGTCAGTTCACTACGTTCTCCCTCCATCTGCCGTTTGTTTCTAGCCTTCCTGGTGCTGGGGAGCCGGGCACATGGGGTCTGACGTGCTTCGCACAAGGGTCTCTGCTTACTTTCCAGGCCTGCCCGTGCTCACAGCCTGTGGCATCAGGTCTCCATTTCCTCAGCAGTGTCCCAGCACTTCTCAGTCTGGACACGTGAGGTGAGGCTTGTGCCCTGAATTTGTCCACCACGGGCTGCACCTACCTTACCTAAAGCAGCGCCCAGCAGCCACCCTCCCCTGGACTCTAAGGGCAGCCTACCAAAAGCCCAGTTGCCAGCAGGGAATAGCTCTCCCTAGCCAGGCCCAACCCTGTGGCCTGCAGGTCTGCCCTGCTGTCTGTGCAAAGAGAACATACCTGTTTCCCCCAGCAGCCCAGATCCAGACATGCTCCAGGCGCACAAGCCAGCCGACCCAGGGCTGTTGCAGTGAAGCAGGGAGTGTTCCCTGTTTGCCTCCTGGCCTCAGTGCCCTTCCCTGGGGAACCAGTCAGTGTTGCTTGGGCTGCTGGCAAAGTGGGGAGCCCAGCAGGGTCCCTGGGCTGTTCAGCTCCCTTGGGCTGAGCGCTGCACTTCCACACCATTCCTAGGCCCAAGGCCCTGCATTCAGAGGCTTGGGGCTGGGTCTATGGGAGCTGCAGGCTACGGTCAGGAAGGCGTTTCTCTCCCTTCTGCCACCTACCTGCTGTGCGCAGAGGACAGCATCTGACAGCCGGGCACTGGCTCACGGGCTCTGCTCAGAGGCTCTGGTGTCTACACTCCATCGCAGTCGCGTCTGTCACCGCCCGGATCTCTCCTCTGCCAGCCCTGCCCTGTTCTGAGCAGTCACACAGCCGAGGAGAGTGAACTCTTGGCTTTGTGGTGGTCTCAGTGCGCTGGGCAGGGCTGTGCCTCTGGGACTTGGACACTCAGCGCTAGGGGAGCTGGTAACCTTCCCAGAACCATGTGACACTCCAGTGGGGTGCGAGCATTGTGCTCCCTGCCCTACGGGCGTGGCCCAAGGGCAGCTCCGAGCTGCCAGGCACCTTAGACTGGGGCTGCTTGAAGCTAGTAGAATTCACAGGGCTCTGAGGATTGGCCTGCTCCTGTCGAAGCAGCCCCCTTATGAAGGGACCAAAGTCTGGGACCCCTTAGAGGGGCCTCGGTGGGAACAGGGCGTAAATAGGGGCAGCGGTGCCTTGTGCAGGGTGCGAATAGTCACTTGACTTCCCCCGTTGGGAACAGCCTCGGCAGGGGCGATGCTTTGTTTTGCACTGTTTGCAATAGATGCACTGAGGGGTGTGTGGGGGGGGGATAGATACTATTGAAATAGTCACTGGAACCCTTTTAAACTGGCCTCCAATGGGGAAAATGCCCCACAACGGAGAGGCTACTCCGAGGTGGGGCAGCACTGAAAGGCATGGGCGGTCTGCCCCAGGCCGGGGTGGGGCATGGGGGCGGGGCGGCCATGTTTCTAGTCCACAGCTGGTGTAGGTATCCCACGGGGTGGGGGTGCTGGGGGTGGGGGCCATTGTGGGACGCGCCCGCTGCTTTGCCCGCTGTTTACATGCCAATCTTACTGGATGTTTACAGTGCTGTTGTGTGTGAGGTGCGAGGTGAGGGCTGGTCTGCAGCCGGAGCAGTAACACTAACTCCCCCTAACCCTGCTGTGACAGTGTGCTGTGCCGATCCTTCCTTACGCATTAAATTGTTGGAGTTGAGTGCAGCCTGAGCTGTCTGCGTTTCTTCCTTCCATTGAGCATCCTGAGGCACGGCCTTCCCTGCCCAGCCTCTCAGCCCTAAGCTGCTCTCTGCAGGCTGGGCCTTGTGGGCAGAGGCCCTGACTGGCTTTCACTGGGCCGGAGACACAGTTGGGCAGCTCTGCCTCAGCCCCACTTGGGATTCCATCCCTCCTTGGGGGACAGGCAGATGAGCCCAGCTGGGAATCCAGAACGTCAGCCCCCAGCGCGGATGATCTGCCTGGGCTCCCGTGTCCAGTGTAGGGTAGGGAACGGGGCTGGCCAGTCCTGTTCTAGATCCATCCGCCTCTCCGGTTCCACTGTGCTGCTCTGCCCCTCCCCAGCCTGCGCTTTTGAGGCTGTTTGAGTGTCACTAGGCAGAGAGACTGGGGACAGCTCCCGGATGGGGAAGGGGAAGGGCAGGGGGCTATTCCCCCTCAGCTTCCCTCTCGGAGCAGCTGGCTTGCTCTGTCCAGGGCTCCAGCAATGATTTAAAAGGCCCAGAGCTCCTGGCTACCACCAGCCCCGGGGCTGCTGTCCCTTTCCCTTCCCGTAGCGGGGCCAGCCACAGAGCCATGGGGCATTGCTGCAGCAGCCAGCTGAGGCATTTAATCCCTTCCCTGCTGGACTCTCCCAGGTAATGCCCTGAGGGAGGGGGAGAACGTGGGGGGCCTTAGGCGGGGAGAGGGGTGGCATAGGGTCCTGCACCAGTTCTAAGCATGGCCCTGCACCTCGGGTAGCTGAGAGGGGCTGGATCCCAGCCAGCCAGGGTTGTGTGTGTCCTTGGGGCTTGGCTGAGTCGGGAGGGGTGTGCTGTTGCTGCGGCCATGCTTGTTTGGCCTGGGATCTTTCCAGTGACACATGCTGGGTCTGGGCTGGTAGCTGCCTGTTGTGAGCCCAAGGGCTGGGCAGGGGTGAGGTGCAAGCTGGAGTTCTGGATATGAGCAAAGGGTCAGGGGAGTGGCTTCTTGCTTCCCGCCCTGCAGGCTCTGCCCAGATCCGTTCCTCTTGCAACAGGGCTTTTGCCTCATCCCCCCTCCAGCATGCGGCTGGTTTCCGTGGCTCAGCCTGGTGGCAGGGCTGGGCCTCTTCTTCCCCCCTACCCCCAATCACTCTGGAGTGATGGGTCTCAGCTGACTCGTTCAGGGCCCTGGAGGGAGCTGGTGCGGAGCTCCCCTCAAAGGCCTGGCAGGGGTGCACGGGTAGCAAATCGCCACTGGCAACTTCAGTAACCCCAGGGACCAGAAACCAGCCTACTGGGCCAGTCCTGCTGCCTCCTTCCCTTTCCCGGCCCACGCTGCCTTCACTAGCATCCCCCTGCCCTGCCCTGCTCTTGGGAGTGCCACCACCAGCTTCCTCAGGGCTGGGAGCTGGCAGGGGTAGGGTCGGTGGTTTGCTCTGGGGCTGGGCTCAGCCACCCCATGGCCTGTCCTGGCTGCGTGATGGAGCCAGCTGCGGTGTCGACCCAGAGTAAGCTGGGCAGCCACCACCAGCTGGCCCCCAGATTAGCCCCTACCCTGTGCTGAACCCCCTCCTTCCCAGGGCCGTGTTCTCAGCCCCTGCAGTCGGAAGCTGAGTGCCTTACAGGCCGATTGCTTACTAGGGGCGCTGTAGCCCCCCTCCAGCAAACCCAGCCTTGGAGGGCTGGGCCTGAGCATGTGGGCGCTGACAGGCACCTTCCCCTCACTGGGCTAGGCCAGCTGGAGCAGCAGCGAGCTGCTGCATGGTGGGAGCTGCCAGGGGAGGGGGCGAGGCAGGCCAGCCTGCCCCTCCCCTGGGGTTCTCTCTGGCTTCTCCCCCCTCCCCCCAGAACTGCTGCCTGTTGCGTTAGCCTCGTGCTCCTGGCAGGCCCCCGGGCCGTGGGGCTGGGAGAGCGGCCCCAGCACTCACTGCCTGGGGCCCGCGAGCAGCCTCTGGTGCCGTTGCTTCATACTGTCCTCAGGCCTCTCTGCTGGCACTGGCCAGGGCAGGGGCGCGTGAGGAATGCCCTGGCCAGCAGCCTGGCGTTTGGAAATAGCCTGGGCTGTGGGAAGAGAGCAGCCTGCTCTGTCTCCCCCTCACCACCCCCGCCGGGACATGCTGCACCTACGCCCCGCTGAGGTACAGTGCCAGCCCCCCATCTCCCTCCTCTGTGAAGGAGTGGCAGCACCCTCCCTTCCCCCTGCCCTCCCCAGTCTCCCTGCACCAATGCTGGGGGTGCACTCCCCCCCCCCCCGCTCTCTGTGTCGAAAGGGACAGAAGGCCCCACTAGCCGCAGCAGGGGCCCTCGCCTCCTCTGCTGTTTGAGGGGCTTTGGCAGAGAAGGGGAAGCCCCTTCCCCTATTCCCAGCCTGCAGCCCGGGGCCCAGTTCTAGCTGCTAAAGTGAGGGAGAGGCCCCTGCAGCTGGCAGATGAGTCGTGTCCCCTCCCCCCCCGTTCCTGGCCCCGCAGAGGCTGGGTACAGCCAGGGCAGGCTGGACGCTGGCAGGGGATGGGTCCCTGCAGCCTGAGATGTGGGGGGCCCTGCCCACGGGGCAGGGCACCACATTGGGCCACGTCGGAGCCCAGGGGGATAACCAGTGACTGTGCTGCTCTCCCCACAGCACCAGGACCCCACGGCACAGCCTGAGCTTGGGGAGAAGCGGAGGGGCCGGGGCCCGGAGGCAGGTGGCTGGCAGACAGCCAAGGCGGCTGTAACTGCAGGGGCCGTTGGGTGGCTTTGCTCACCCTCCAGCTGGTGTGCCCCATAGGCCAGCTTACCATGCCCCCTGCCCCTGCCGCAGCACCCGGCTGCCTATGCACATACAGCCCCCCGGCGGGCCCCCGGCTGCAGCAGCTGCCGCCCTGGCCTGTGCAGGGAGACAGGAGGGAGCCTGGCTGAGGCGGGGCCACAGTCTTGGCACCCTCCCTGGAACACTGGAAGCCCCGATGGCTCGGTGCCAGCACCTGCCTGAGGCCCCCCTGTGCTCGGCGAGGGGGCGCTGGGTGCCTGGGGCGAGTTAGGGGGCAGGGTTGTGGGGCTGGGCTCCTGCACACCCGCAGGAGCACAAGGGAGTGGGTGCTCCTTAGGGAGACGCTGACATTTCCGCCCCCCTCCCCCCGACACCCATGAAAATGCCCAGGGCAGAGCTAGCGGGAGCTGCCTGCTCCCCATCCCAGCCTGGGCCAGAGCCCCAGCTGGTGGTGCTGCGCTGCCCTCTGCTGGCCAGGCCCAGCTCTGGGCTGGCTGCTGCACAGGGCTGGGGGGCTGGGCAGGGAAGGGCTGCCCACCCTGTGCCAGCACGATGGGCACCTGCTCCCAGGCTGCAGCCCCTCACCCTGGCCCGGCCCAGCGGCCGTGGCTGCCTTGGCAGCAGGGCAGAGCAAGGCCGGGCCTGAGCGTGCAGGGCTGTCCCCGGCCCAGAGAGGGACCAGCAGCCTGGCAGGCGGGGTGAGGGCCAGCAGCTGGCGGGCGGGGAGCTGGCCTATGTGTGCTGCCAAGGGCCCACTAGGTGGCGCCAGAGACAAGGCGGGTGTAGCCTCTTCAACAGCAGGGCCCTGCCCCTGGGCCACGGCTGCAGCTGAGGCTGGGGAGGGAAAAAGGGCCCTTGGGCACAGAGCTGCTCCACATCCAGCAGGGCCAGCACCTGGCAGGGGGAGCTGCCCGAGGGGCTCGGCCCAGCTGGGAGCAGGGGCAGGTCACAGCAGTTGTGGGGCAGGAATGGGGTGCAAGGGCTAATGGGGGGCTTGCCCCAGGGAGCGTTGTGGGGCCCCTGGGCTAGAGCAAGTGGGGAACCCCTCTCCACCCTTTCTGCCAGTTCCCCCACCTCCTCCCTTGTGCTCCTGCTGGAGAAAGGGGGGGGGCACTAGGGCTGGTGGAACAGGTTGGGGTGAAGGGACACCTATTTTCTGGAGCCCCCCCAGTTGGCCATGTCCTCTGGGCATAGTGGCTAATCCACCTCTGAGGCTGCCCACTCCCTTGGGCTATCGGCCTCCCTCCTGGCAGAGTGGGCAGGTGGCTGGTCAGCTAGCCACCACACAGCTGGGATCCATGTAGGGGGCAGCTGCTGTGCTTGGGAGCCATTGCTGCCACCCCCCAAAGGAGCAAGAAAGCCCCAAAGCAGGACAGAGCCGCTGTGCTTGGCCACAGGACCCAGGGAAGGGCTGCAGGGGGCTGGCCAGTGACCAAGGACACCTGGCCACGGGTCATGGGGTGCAGCTCCCTTGGGCAGGTTGCCTGGACTCTGGGGGGGGGGGGCAGTTGTGTGTGTGTGTGTACAGGGAACTGGGTGCCTGGGCTGCAGGTACCTGGTATGGGGGGGCGTAGAGATGGATGGCCCAGCGGGTGCTGGCAGGATTTGCCAGCCGGGGCGGTGCAGAGCTCTGCCACTCATGCAGGAGCAGAGACAGTGGCTCAGCCCTCCAGCTTGTGTCCCGGGGGGGCTGGAGGAAAGATGGGGGATGGCCACTCAGGTTTGTTCCTTCTACCCTCGCTCCCAGCCCCTGCTCCTTTGGCAGAGTTGCCACGCTGAGGCTATGCACCCCCAGCGACACTCTGCAGGGCCAGTGCATGGCCTGTGGGCCACCTGCCACTTCCTGGGTGCAGCCTGGGAGGGAAGAGGGTGCCTGGCAGAGCAGAAAACCCTGCTGAGTGCCCTGGACAGCTCCTGCGCCCAGCAGCCCCCTCCCACCTGGCTGCTGCATGACCATGCAGCCACCGGGCTGGGCTGTTGGCACAGTGCTGTCAGAGGTAGGTGCTTGGCACGCAGGGAGGGCCAGGCTCAGGGCCCCCCCCCCCCCCCACACACACACACACGAGTGCTTGGGCCTAGAGCCAATTAATGTCTTTTCTGCATGGAGCAGGTGGCACCTGGAAGCCCAGCACCTGCCCTCCGCCCCCTTCACAGGCTGGGGCTGAGCCCTGCAGCCCTCATGGGGCCTCCTCCCTCAGGGAGCGGGGAGCCCTGAGCCCAGCTCCCTTCTACGCCAGGGACCACGAGGCCAGAGCCAGCAGGTCTTGCTGGGGCCTGGGACACCTGCTCTGCCCCTCCAGCCTCAACAGCCTAGTCCCAGAGAGCCTGGGCACAGGGAGAGGCAGGCCATGGAACCGGCTGGGGTCCCTGGAACAGCTCCCCTTAGCCATTGCTGGCTGCGGCATGGCCCCCAGAGCGAGGGGCAGATGCTGGTGGGCCCATCCTTGGGCACGAGGCCTAGGATCTGGGCCAGTCTGGGTGAGTGGGGAGGCCCATGGGAACCTCCAAGACTTTTCTAGATAGAAACTTTACTCCTTTATTTGTTTAAAATGAAGCAGCAACGTGGCAAGCGGCTTCGCTCGGCGGCGCGTTCCCTCCCGGAGCCAGCGCGGCCGGGGCAGCTGCAAAGCCAGCTCCCCAGGAGCCGAGGCTGCAGCTGGCAGGCAGGCCGATGGCGCCATCTGCTGGGCCAGGAACCGGGTGCGGGGCTCCCCCCCGGAGTCCCTGCGGTGGCACCCGCCTGGCGCCCTGATGCCCAGCTGCGAACCACGCCAATGTTCCTTGCTGTCGGCACCTGGCCCGTCGCCGGAACGCTGGTGGCGCGGTCAGCCCGGCTGCCCTTGCCAGGGCTCGCCCCCAGCTCCAGCCCGCTGGCACAGAACAGACTCCCGGCACGCCAGCCTCCGGCTCCCCTCCCGCCAGCCCACACGGGCTGGCAAACAACGTGCTAATGCAGAAACCAGCTGCTAAGCCTGGGGCAGCTGCCCAGGCGGGGCCGGGCCCGTCCATGCCCTGCAAGCGGACTAGATGCCGTCCCTGGGCCGCAGCGCCCGCTAGCAGGGCCAGACCCAAGTGGAGCTTGCCGGGTTCGGAGCAGAAGAGGCCTCTGTCCCGCTGGGCCGTGCTCTTGCTGCTGCCGCCAGTCAGGTGTCGCTTTGCAGTCTGGGTTGGGGGGCTGCCTGGGTGCGCCCCTTTGCTGCTGGCCCGGGGTTGCGTTGTGGCGTTTGTCTCCTGGGCAGGCGGGGCAGTGACCCCCCAAAAGCTCCTCTCCATCACTCATAGCAGGGCACTCTGCTCCCCCATCACTGACCATGGGGTTCCCCTCCCCCACTGGGCCCCACGCCATCCCCACTGGCCTCCCCACAGCGCTATGTACACAGCAGAGCAGCCTCGGCACCTGTCTGGCCCCCATGGGGCAAGCTGCTCCTGCACGCAGGGGCCTGTCCCTCTCGCCTCCAGGGCAGGCTCAGAAATACGCCCGGCAGGCCTGGGGCAAGTCCGGCGCGCCGCTCTCTCCAAGGCAGTTGGCAGCAGAGGGGTTGTGGGTGGCCAGCTCAGCACACCAGCTCCTGGGCCATCTCCTGCAGGGCTGGGAACGGCTTCCGCCCCCCGGCCAGCTCCGTGTCGCACCCCTCCAGGCCCCCCAGCTGCCGGCAGGGGCAGGACATCGTGTAGGAAGCCACCAGCACCAGCTCCTCGTCCTCCTCGGGGCCACTGCTGCTCTCGCATGCTGGGGCCTGCTCTGGCTCAGCCGGCCCTGGGGACTCCAACGCCGGGGCCGGGGCCAGCCAGGGGTGCTGCAGGCACTGCTCTGCCGTGGCCCGTTTCCTGCGGGCAGGAGGGAGGGGTTAGCGCTCTGGGCCCGACCCCAGAGATACCCCCACCTCCTGCATCACCATCCGCGGGGCCGAGCCCCCGGCCTTCCTCCCCCCGCTGCCCTCAGCCCCTGCGCAGGGGCCTGTTCCATAGCTGCGCCTCTCAGAGGGAGCCCTGGCTATGCCCAGGCAGGCAGCGGGGCTGTGATGAGTCCCACAAACACCCCGGGACCCACGCGAAGGCCAGCTCCAGGGCCGATCTCCCCGTGTGGGCAGAGCATGCACGGGGGGGTTCCGGTCCGGGCACCACATGCCCCGGAGGCGGGCGGGGCGGGGCCAGGGGGCGGCAGCGGGTACCTGGGGTCCTTGACCAGCAGGGAGCGGATGAAGTCGATGGCGAGCTCCGAGATGCCCTGGAAGACGTCGGGCAGGAACTGCACGTTCACCTGCGAGACGTTCAGGAAGGTCTCCTGCTTGGTGCCACCCAGGAAGGGCGACTCGCCCGTCAGCATGACGTAGGTCAGCACCCCGACGCTCCTGGGGAGAGTCCTGAGGGTCAGAGCCAGCAAGAGCCCCACGGGCAAGGGCCACCTGGCCTGCGGGGAGGATGGGAAGGGTAGCAGCGGCCCTGCCACCTGTGCTCACCTCCTGGCCCCTCTCCAGCCCCTGTGGCCAGGGAGGACCCCCTCCCACCCCACCCCCACACTGAGACTTGGCCCCAAAGCTGGGGAGGGCCATGGGGGGACACAGGGGGGAGGCAGCCCTGTGTCTGCCACCAGCGGCCCCCAATGCAGTTTGGTCGCGCCACGAGCAGGCACATGCTCTGGGCTTCCCTGCAGCTGGATGAGGGGCTGGAGGACACAGGAGCAGGGGGATTCGCCCCGTATCCTGGGGCACCCCCTGCCAGGACAAGGGGAATCTCAGCTGCACGCACGATGCATCGGGAGCAAACGCTGCAGCTACCAGCTGCCTCTTAGCACCTGCCTTGGGTGAACCGCGCCCCTGCCCCCACCCCCCTCCGGCCCGCAGCAGCCCAGAGCGTGCAGGGCCCCAGAGACCTACCACATGTCGGTGGCTGTGCTGATGGGTTCGTAGCTCAGGACCTCGGGGGCTGCAAAGGGAACCACACAGGAGTTACCGACTCGGCCGCGGGTGCCAGGCTCTGCCAGCGTCGCTGCCCCAGGGCAAGGAGGATGCCCCGCTCCCCCAGCCCCCAACTCAGAACCCAGGTGCTTGGGGCAGAGTCAACCCTGTGAGCCGGACCAATGTCTGCAGCCCGACAGAACGGGGTCCCTCCCCCCACCACGCCACTTACCCACGTACTCCGGCGTGCCCAGGATCTCCCGCACCTCCCCCACGGCGTCCACCCGGCGCGACAGCCCGAAGTCCACGATGCGGATGTCGCCCAGGGGGCTGCTGCTGGTCAGGAGGATGTTCTGGGGCTAGGAGGCAGGAGCCGGGCGTGAGCCGAGAGGGCGGGGCCCCCGGCGCCAGGCAGGGGCTCCAGGGGACGGGGACCCCCGTCAGCTCGCGGAGGCTGCTGGAAGCTCCGGAGGAGCCAGCTTTTTGGGAGTTGGCGTCCACCCGTCCCACCCTCCTGCCAGACTCTGCCCCCTCCCCAACCCCCGGCCGGGTGCCAGGGCTCTGTGGCGAGACGCTCACAGCAGGGGAGGGGCCAGCCCTGCCGGGAGCAGTACCAGCCGCAGCTCCCTCCCCCCCTCTCCCCACCTGGCCCCCTGGTACCTTGAGGTCCAGGTGCACGACGCTGTGCTGGTGCAGGAAGGCGATGCCGCGTAGGATCTGCCGCACCAGCCGGATCACGTCCTGCTCCGTGAAGGCCTCGTCCTCCTCCGCCACGCACAGCTGGAAGATCTCCCCGCCGGCCGCGCTGGGAGGGAAGGGGCGGCAGGTGAGGGGGGCATGGACCCCTGCTGGCAAATGCCCCCCCTCATCCACCAGAGCCTGCACACGCTAACCCCCTCCCCAGCACACGCTAACCCCCTTCCTAGCACACGCTAACCCCCCCAGCACACACTAGTCTCCCTTTCCCAGTACATGCTAACCCACACCACACACTACCCCTTCCTAGCACATGCTAACTCCCCTTTCCCAGTACACGCTAGCCCCCCCTTCCCAGTACATGCTAACCCCAGTACATGCTACCCCCTCCCCAGAACACGCTAACCCCCTTTTCCTCAGCACAGGACAGTTCCACTCGGATCCTGTAACTTGAACCCCGACCTCTCCCCCTCCCTGCCCCCGGTGCTAATCACTAGACCCTGCTGCCCTCCAGCTCCAGGCATCAAATCCAGTCCTCCTCCCCCTGTGTGCACCTCAGGGCCAAGGCCCGTCCCACCAGCATCGCCCCGGCGGGCCCCAGGGGCAGCTCAGCCCATGCTCCATGCAGGGCCCATGAGCCCCGGCCGCTGGGGGCTTGGGGAGAGGATACCTGCCCGTGGGAACCGGCTTCAGATGCCCCCAGGCTGGTGTCACCCAGGCCAGCAGATGGGGACCCCGTGGAGAAGAGCTTTACCCCCAACCCCTGCACCTGCACAGCCTCCCCAGGGCCCTGTGCCCCGGCCTCCTCCTGCCGGATCCCCCTGGAGCTGCTCATGCTGCGGACCCCTAGGTACCCCCCAAGCAGCCAGATGCTGCATGTTCCTGGGCCCCAGCCAGGCTGGTTCCAGGCCAAGCACCCTCCAGCTGCTGCCAGCCACTAACCAGTAACCGCAGGGGCTGTTTCCGTGCCAACAGGCCTCGGGGGCTGTTCCCCAGCTTCCAGCCAGGGTGCCCAAGCTGGGAGGGAGCCAAGGGGGTGGCCCATGGGAACGGGGAGGGCGGGAAGGGTCGGCGATGGTTTCCCAGCGGGCCCGAGAACAGGTCTCCCAGGGTGGGTGGGTCTTTGCCCATCCCCAGCCCCCTGCCACCCCAGGATCCTCTCCCCAGCCTTCCCCGTTGGAGGCCACGATGCACCACGCTGGAGCTAACCCTGTCACAGCCTGGCCCTGGAAGCGCTCAGAGGTCACGGTGAGGAGCGGAACCACAGAGAGGGGCCGGCCGGCTGAGCCAGGTGAGCCTGCGAGAGACAGGGCGTGTCTGCAGTGCCCCGCTCAGCCAGCGGGGGAGGCTAGTGGGCAGCCACGCCCTGTGGCACCTGCCTGAAGCCGGGAGGGAAGGGGACACGCTGACCCGGGCAGATCATGGGTTTCCTGAGCTGCATGGGGCTGGCTCCCTGGCGTGTGCTCGGTTGCAGCTGGCATAGGTGGGGATCCGGGGGTTGCACGGGGGCAGCTGTTCCGACTGCTGTAAGGGGGCCCATTCCCATTGTGGGCAAGGCCATGGAGAGGTCGTTTCAGGCAGAGTGGCAAATCTGGGGGGGACTCTCTCTCTGGGGGACCTGGGAGGCAGTGAGGCCCAGTGGCGAGGGCCCCGGACTGGGCATCAGAACCTTTTGGATCTCCTCCAGACTTTGCTGTGGGACCTTGGGCCTGTCCCGTCCCCTCCCACTTTTGTCTTGTCTGCTCAGCTTGTACCGTGGGGGGCAGGGACTGCGCTAGGCGCTGCACATGCACACCGGGGGGCCCTGCGTTCGGAGGGGGGCTGTGACGTAGTGGGGGGCGGGGACTGTCCACTCTGGTTGGGCATTCACTAGTCGCTGTGCTTGGGCTCTGGGTGACCCTTAGGGGCCTGTGTCTGTAAGCACTGCCCAGTGGGGGGGCGGCCCCTGAGGGCCTCATGTCATATAGACAATGGCCCAACTGGTTCTCACCTGACCAGGGAAGGGGTCTGAACAAAGGAAGGGTTGGTTTGGAGAAGGGGCAGTCAGAGCCTGGGGAAGCCTGGAGTAAGCAGACTAACCAGGGTAGGGGGGTTCAGGGGCCTGTAACCCCTTCCCCCATGGGAACTAGGGCTGTCGGCCTATCCTCTTATGCCTGCATCGGTCCGATGCTGGGCTGTATCTCAGAGCAGCAACAAACCCTGTCTGTTCTACTGGCTGGCGGAGTCACATCTTGCTGAGGACGGGGGTGCAGGGTCGGGGGACCCCAACACGCCGTCACAGGGGCTCCTCAGCCGGCGGCAGGAGCGGGGGAGGAGGGGCGTGAGGCCGGAGCGTGCCGAGGCTGCTGTCGGGCAGGTTTGCATGCTCGCCTCATGCTGTGGTTACAGTGAGAGCAGCTCGCGGGGTGCAGAAAAAAAAACACACGCAAAACCACCGGCTGCTTCTGGGAACTCAGCATTTCCGAGACAGCCGCCCCCGCGCTGGCCAACACCGCGCACGGCCCCACGGGGGAGCAGGGCCCCTCTGCCTTTGCAGGGCACCCCCATCCTGCAGCGCCAGCGAAGCGCCATGAGAAACCCCAGCGTGGCTGCAGGTCCAGCAGGGAGGGGGGTGTTACGCCTCCCACCCAGCTGCCTGGGCAGGTGCCTGCTCCCAGCACCACATCGGGAGCTGTGTAATTAGGTGGCATTTATACCGGCGGAGGGGGGCCAGCATAGCATCCACGCCCCCTTCTCACTGCCCAGATGCCCAGCCTGCCTCACATGCCCGTGGTCCTGTGCCGGCGCCAGCCCAGGCCTGGCGAGAAGCAGCCACGAAGGGTCCCAGCACCTCCTGGTCACCGGTTCCAATCTGGCCCACATGTGGAACATCTCCTAGGCCTTGGCCTGTCTGGCCCTGCCAGGGTAGCTGCCCACGTCCCATGAAGGCCGAGCGCCCGGTTTGGGCAGGTGTCCTCCCCCAGGCCCCAGCTCTTGGAGGGAGGAGAGTGGGACAGGCCAGGACAAGGGCTTCTTTTCCCCCTGCCACGGGGCAGCCAGGCCCAGAACCAGCTTCCTCCCCCCACAACTGCACAGGGCCCCCCTTGCTCCGTTCCACCCCACGGTCCCTTCCGCCCTGCAGCGTGTGCACAGGGGTCCCGGGAGCATCGCTCCTCTGCCCTGCGGCTCCCGTCCCCACGTCACCGTCCCAGCAGCACCTGGGCCTTTTCCCGGTAAGCGAGCCGGGCTGGGGCGTGCACGAGGCCCCAGACAGGAAGCCGCGCTCCCCGGGGAGCCAGCCGGGGCTTGCGGTGGAGCCGTGTGGGCAGGATGCGGCCCTGAGCAGAGCAGCTGCCCGGAAAGGGAGCTGAGAAACGGGGCTGAGACCGTTTCTCAGACACGCTCCAGTTCAGTCACTTCCTGCCGTGCTCAGCCCCAGCCAGGCAGCAGCCGCAGCCAATGTCGGGGCACGGCAGGCCAGGGAGCTCCCAGTGCCCCAACATGGGCACAGCTGCAGCCTGGAGGTGCTGGATAGAGAGGCTCTTCTGAGGCCCCCAGGCTGCAGGGCCCAACTCAGCTCCCCCCTCCCAGCAGCCCCAAGGGGCCACATAACCCTCCCCCGTCCATGTCCCCTTCTGCAGACTCCTGCCCAGGCCAACCCCACGGGCCCAGCATGCAGCTGTCACACTGCAGAGCAAGGGGTGCGGGAGGACTGGCACCAGCAGGGGATTTGGGGGAGGCAGTGGGGGGGCCCTGCTGGGCTCAGCCCGGGGTGGAGAGGGCCCCGCCTGCCCCGGCACTCACCACTCCAGCACCAGCACAATCTCGGTGGGCGTCTCGTAGACCTCGTGCAGATCCACCACGTGGGGGCAGCGGGCGGCCAGCTCCAGCACGGCGATCTCATTGACGATGTCGGGACGGCAGTCCTCGCCCTTGCGCCGCTTCCGCAGGAACTTGGCAGCGAACTCCCGGCCCGTGGCCTTCTCCAGGCACTTCTTCACCACCGCGAACTTCCCCCTGCGGAGAGCAGCCGCCGGGACCTGAGCACGGGCCGGCCCATCGCGCCCCCTCTCCACCTGCGCGGTCCCCATCCGGCCCGCATCACCCCTCCCAGCCCGCTCCGGGGCCCAGCTCCCACGAGCCTGGAACAGAGCTTCCGCCTTCTTCGAACGGGGATGCGACCCAGGGAGCTGCTCCCCTGGGGCCTGGCCCCTCTCAGAAGGGCAGCCTGGGGCCCAACCCCCTGCCCCTCCCCGACAGATGGCAGTGCCCATGCTCCTCTCCCCCATGGGGGGGACACCCCCCATCCCGGCCTGCCACTGAGCAGCCCCCTTGGAGCAAATGCCCCAGCCCCTGCTCCAGGGACCCACGGAAAGCTGGGAGGGGCAGAGATGCAGGAGCCACCAGGCTGCGGGGTGCTGGCCCAGGCGGGTTTAACCTGCACTCGGGACCATGTGGGAGCCAGCAACCTTCTGTGCCAGGGCCTGCACCTGCGCTGCATGGCCAGGCCCTGGCGTGACAGCACTGGGGCCTGGGGCAGAGGGCTTTATCCTAGGGCACCCCTATGTGCTGCTGGGAAAAGGTGCAGGGGCCTTCGCAGCGGCACACACCCCGACCGCCAACCGGCCCCTGGCACGGTGGAGACCCTACACTTCCTATGGGGCCCCCAGAGCAGCTGTAAGGCCCAGTATCCACGGCACGTTCAGGGCAGAGCCCCTGGTCGCAATCCCAGTCACACACACACACCCCCCGCAGCCTGACCCCAAACCACTGCAGCGCGGGCTGAGGGGGCCCAGCATTTCCCAGACCCTCTGCTCCAGCCCCCACTGCTGTGGCCCGGTCATGCCCCTGTTACTCCGTGGCTGTGCACTGGGGCCGGAGGGTGACTGCCTGGCAGGGATCTCTGGGACTGGCAGTTTACACTGGGTCATAAGAACATAAGAACGGCCATGCTGGGTCAGACCAAAGATCCATCTAACCCAGCGTCCTGTCTGCCGACAGTGGCCAGCGCCAGGTGCCCCAGAGGGGGTGGACCGAAGACAATGATCAAGCGATTTGTCTCGTGCCATCCTTCTCCAGCCTCTGACAAACAGAGGCCAGGGACACCATTTCTATCCCCTGGCTAGTAGCCTTTTATGGACCTAACCTCCATGAAATTATCTAGCTCTTTTTTAAACTCTGTTATAGTCCTAGCCTTCACAGCCTCCTCTGGCAAGGAGTTCCACAGGTTGACTGTGCGCTGTGTGAAGAACTTTCTTTTATTAGTTTTAAACCTGCTACCCATAGGGGGCAGCACGGCCAGGCCATGCAGGCTCCCCTGTCTCCCTGCAGATTTGCACCCTAGGGAAGGAGCCACCGAGCAGGGGCAGGGGCAGGGACAGGGACAGCTCCCTCCCTACAGGCAAAAGGGTCACGCAAGGCAGGGAGGAGCCGCGCATGGGTTCTCGGCGTGTAAACACAGACATTCCGTTTCCAGGAACCCCTGGCCTAATAGGAACCATGTGTCCCTGGCACCGGGCTCAGCTCCTGAACGGCAGCCGCTGGGGGGAACCCCGCACACAGGACACTGCAACGACAGCCTCCCGGACAGCGGGCACAGGCCCACCGAGCCCCCGGAGAGCCCGGGGCAGCAGCCAGCAGGAAGTAGGAGAGTTTCCCCCACACCCTGACGGCTTAGTGCCACACATGTGGGTCGCGACCGACCCCCACTGCGAGCCAGAGCCCGGCGCTCTCCCCACTTCCACCCCGAACCTCAGCTCCGGCTCCAAACCCGACGCCTTCCAGGCAAAGCCCCAGCCCAGCCCAAACCCACCCCCTGGCTGAGAGAGAGGGATGGGGCTTTCCTGGCTGGCACAGGCCTGCCCGCCCCCGCCCCGTCACAGCTCAGTCCCAGCATAGCCCTGCCCAACGCCGTGCCGTGCCATGCCTGGGAGCAGGCTGCCAGCCAGCACCAAGGCCCCAGCACGGCCTGAGTTCTCTGCGGGCCCCGGCTCCCGCCCTGCTCTCGCCTCGGTGGTGCCCGAGAAAAGCTGGATGAAGCCAGAGCAAATGGCTCCCAAGTAGCAGCAGCCACCCCGGGAATGAGCCCGTGTCCCGCCCCACCCAGCCAGTCCCGACCTGCCGCTGGCAAGGCCCTTTGGGCGACCGAGCCATGGCTGTGGTCAGGGGGCACCACCCAGCCACCAGGCTGCCCATCCCCCGGCCTCAGGCTCTGGAGGCAAGTGGCCTGGGTGAGGCTGTGGGGAGAGCCATAGACACGGGCATGCTCAGACGTGAGACCCCTTGCCAGGCTGGGCCCCCCACCCCGGTGCCCCTGTTTGCACCGCACACAACTGGAGAGCTGGCTCCCCACGCAGGTCAGCCCAGCCCGGCCCCCAGACGCTCGGCTGCTCCCAGGGCCACCCCCGCTCAGCCCCAGAACGCTTGGAAATGGCCCCGAATCAGAACGTCGTGCCCCAGACAAGGGACTCCGGCAGCTTCTGGGGGGCTGCTTGTGAACAGGAAGGGAACTAATGCTGGCAAATCGGGGGCAAGGAGACTGGCAGGAAGGTTCCCCCCCCCACAGTCCCAGCCTGCAACACCCTCCAGCCCAGCCCTCAGCTCCCCTCCCCCCAGCCTCCCCCAATCCCAACCCGCAGCCCCCTCCAGCCCAGCCCTGGGCCCAGCCGTCATGCTGGGGGTGGCATTCTGCACAGGCCGCAGCCCTGCTGGGTTGGTGCCCAGTTCAGCTGTTGCCACCACAGCAGAAACGCCCCAGCCAGCTCCCCACACGAGCGCATCCCGCCAGCCTGGCACGGATAACAAAGCGAGCTGGTGGCGGGAGGGGATGGGGGGGGAAGCTCGTGGCCCCCTGGAGAACCGGGCACATAGAGGCACGGGGCAGGGGTGCCCAGGCTGAGCAGAGAGGCGAAGCCGGAGCGGCCTCTGTGGAATCCCAGCCAGGGTGGGGGGGTGGCACCCTGGCCTCCCCCTCCCAGCAGCCCCAGAGGCCTTTGCTCCAGCCACCCTCAGCTAGATGGCTGTGGGCTCACACGCTGCCTGGCCTGAGCCGGCCCCGGATTCCCAGCCTCGGGGCTAAGCCCCTAAGCAGTGCGTGTGTCTCGCTGCAGAGGGGCGTTTCCTGCCGCAGCAGGGCCGGCATCCCCAGCGCTCCCCTAGCGCAGGAGGAGTCGATGTCCCCCCCAGCGATGTGCCCCATCGGAATGGATTTGGTTCCTCTTGGCCCCTCCCTGTGCACGTCCCAGTGCAGCCGGATGTGCCGTGAGACTCACAACAGGCCTGATGGGGGGGGACGGGTTGCTGAGCAGGACTGAGGCACCAGCAGAGCTGGTGTCTAGGGGGCCAGGGAAAGGCCAGGGGCTGCAGGCGGGGGTAGAGGGGCACAGCAGCAATCCGGGGAGGGGGAAGCAAGCAGGGTTCCCTCTAATTTCCCCCCCCCCAAGCGGAATGAATTTTGTTATGTGCACCAATATGGAGGGGCTGCGCGCCACAGCATCTTTGTACTGGTGCACATCCGTGTTCCCTGTAAGCTGAGCACTCAGGCGGCCCCTCAGGAGAGATTCAGGCGCTGCCCCGCTGATCAGCAGAGCGCCCCGCAGCCAGCAGTATGTGTGGCTATGGGTGGTGCACATCCGCACACGCCTCGGTGCACATGGCAAAATTTATTCCGTACATGGATGGGAAAAAAATTAGAGGGAAGACTGGGGCGCATAAAAAAATGATGTGGCGGGGGTGGGGCCAAGAGGTTTGTAATGTGGGAGGGAGCTCAGGGATGGGACAGAGTTGGGGTGCAGGGTATAAGGGCTCTGGCTGGGGGTGCGGGCTCTGGGGTGGGGGGCAGTTTTGGGAGGGGTTTGGGGTGAAGGAGGGTGCTCCAGGGCTCCCCCAGATCTCTCTCTGTCCTCGCAGCAGCCCAGGCTGGGGAGGAACAGGATGTCTCCCCACCATGGCAGTTCCGGGGCCAGGCAACCCCAGCTGCAGCCAGGTTGGAGACAGGGAGGAGATTGGGGCTGGGCTGTGATCAGGCTGCCCCAGCCGCAGCAGAGTTGGGATCGGGGCTGGGGCCAGGCTGCCTGGGCTGCAGCAAGGTCAGGGTTGGGCTGCCGTGGTGAACTGGAGGATGGACGAGGTGACAGGTTGGGGTGGGCCAGCCCTCTCCTGGCTGCCACCGGTCCCTGCCCTGCACCGCCTCCTGGAGGGCCTGTGCAGGGCTAAATATGTAGGTGCGCAGCTGCGCAGCTTACAGGGAATGCAGGGTAGCAGGGGCTGCAGGTTAGGGATCCTAGGAGGCAGCAGGTCGGGGTAGAGGGGCGCGGCAGAGCTTGTCTAGGGATCCCAGGGGGATGCCAGGGGGCTGCAGGTCAGGTTCGAAGGCCCAGCACAGCTGTTGCAGGAATCGTGCCCAGGACCAGGCCTGACTCCAGCCACTGACCGTTTCGTCTCTCCCTTTCCTAAGCTCTGAAATTCACGCTTAAATCCTTTAAAAAAGCGCACGGAGAGCAAGCACCGCCGCAGGCGCCTCTCCCTGAGGGGTGGGGAGCTGAGCTGGCCACAGAGCCCCCCACTCGGGTGCTCTCTGCTTGGCCTGGCGGTAGAAGGACTGTACAGTGGGTCACACGCTGGAGACCGAGGTTGTGCTCCTGTCTCTGCCACAGCCTCCCCATGTGACCTTGGCCGATTCCCTTCATCTCTCTGGGCCTGGTGGTGCGGACCAGCCCCAGAGGTGGCTGACGTGATGGTTTACGCAGGGTGAAATGCCGCATCCGGGCCCAGGCAGTGACGGAAACAAGCTCTAGCTCCAAAATAGCCTGCCCCCCATGAGTGCTCAGCCGTCTGTCCTGGGCAGACTCTGCTGCTAAAGATAGCCAGGGTGGGCACCGGCTCCAGCCTCAGCCCTGGGGAATCCAAGGCTGCTTTCAGAGCGCCGGCAGCCTGCTAATTACAGAGAGCTACCCCATGCCACAGGCTGCTCGCGCTACGCCCGGGGCAGCTCTGCACCCAGCAACCGCCACCTGTGCAGAGCTGCAAGGCCCAACCCCCGAGATTTGCCTCCCCTTAGTTCGCAGGAAATCAGCAAGGAGCAAGCGACCTGCTCTGAGCAAGAAACCGCATGGTGCTTGGTTCCGGCTGTCTGCCGAGCACCAAAAAGCTGGGGCTCTTCCTGCCCCCAGCTCCCCCCGCCTGGCACTGGGAGCCACACGCAAGGGGCCCTTCACCGGGGTTCAGCCAGCGCTGGGCACTGCCAGGTGCCAGCGGAAGGTCTCTGGGGGATGGGGCCACAGGAATCAATGCCTGGGGGGGGGGGCAACAGGGCTCTGCCTGGGGGGAAGGGGTCTCTGCCCTGGCATGTGTGTACATGCGCCCCCGCAAGCCGCTGTATTTCCCTGGCTCCTTCCCCCCTTCCCAGGCTCCACAGCCCGACCTGGGCCCCTTGGGCGGGTGCCAGGAGGAGATGGGCCAGAACAGGGCCTTGCTGTGCCCGGCGCTGGGTTACTGGATGCCCCAGAGGGGAGGGAAATCTCAGTGAGTGGCATTCGCACTTCCCCCCCCGGCCTGCGGCTCCCTGCTGCCACCCTGGCTTGGGGTCAGCCGAGGACACTGGCGGTGCCAGCCAGGCGGCCTCCCCACCCCAGCCCCAGGCGGCACCGCAAGAGACAAACCCCAGGGGCACGGCGGCATCTGGCAAGTCCACCCCCACCCACCCCGGCTCTCAGCCAAGCGCTGCTGCCACAACCCGCCGGGCCCGGGCCCGGGCTCGGCCCTGCCACAGTGCCCCTGAGCTGTGTCACCCATGAGGGAGCTTTCTTCACTCCTCCCAGGCCTTTCTCTGGGCCCCACAGCGGGGGGCACCAGCAGTGAGGCCCTGAGCAAGCCAACCCACATCGCGCCCGGAGGTTTGGAGCCCGCTGCCAGCTTCCAGTGCCAGGCTCCAGGCCCCAACAGCGCTAGGGCTGCGCTTCCCCAGGCGGAGACGCACACAGAGACACCCGGGCCACTGGCACACAACAACACACACACACAAAGAGTGACACACACAGCAACATCCGAGCCACTGGCACACAGTCACACACACACACACACACACACACAGTAACACACACAGACTATTTTGTTAGTCTTTAAAGTGCTACCAGACTATTTGTTGTTTTTAAAGTTTTACACACAGTGTTAGACTGAGGCCAGTCACACACATTTATACACACACCGTAACACACACACACACAACGAAACACAGACACACACCCAGTGACACCTGTGCCACTGGTACACCGTAACACACACGCGCCATGACACCCGTGCTGTTCACACACCATGACACACATCCCCCCGACTTATTCACAAGCTGCTCAACAAACTTCTGCACAAGCTAAGCCTGCACACACATGCACACACCGACACACACACACACAGTCACTACACACCAAACTACCGCCCCCCCTCCTCCTGGGGATGCTGCGGCCGGCGAGGAGAGAGGGGGGTTCCCCGTCCGGGGCCCCGGGTGAGCAGGGGGGCGCAGGCCCCCAGTCTCACCTGCCCAGCTCCCTGCCCAGCAGGCTGTAGCTGTCCGCGAAGCGCTCCGTGCGGATGCGGGTCTGCGTGCGGGCGGCCATGCCCGGGCGGCTCATGCTGGCCCGAGCCCGACGGGGCGCCCGGGGCGCTGCGGGGGAGCGAGGACGGGGCGCGGAGCCGGGTCTCAGGCGGGGAAGCGGCTGTGGACGGGCCAGCGCTGTGCAGCGGAGTCTGGCTTGGGGTGCGGGTGGGGGGGCACAGCCGCGGCTGGTGTCTCCTCCTCCCGGGGGCGGCTCCAGGCCCGGCCCTCCTCCTCCTTCCTCTGCAGACCGCGCAGGGGACGCCACGGGCCCCGAGAGAGCCCAGCCGCAGTGAAGGGGGGACCCCGGGACGTGGGCCCCCAGGGGAGGCCTCCTTGGGGACGGGCATCTCTGCGCCCCCTCCCGGGCTGGGGAGAGAAGTGGGGAGCCCTGCTCCCTTGGGCCCCGAGGAGCTGGGAGGCAGGGGTACCCCAAGCAATATCTGCTCTTAGCACTGGCACAAACCAGGGGCAAAGGCACCCTCTCCACCCTGGCACCCGCGGCCCACACCTGCCCCCTCCCTACTCCCCAACCCTGGACCAGCCCCCCCAAAACAGAAACAGGCCTGGAGGCCAGCAGGAGCAAGTTGTTTGGCATATTACTGTAGACCCTACAATAACAAACCCTCCTTATTTGGTGCTAGCAGATTTACCCGGCCTGGCCTGGGTCCATAATTCGGGAATTCCATCAAGTGTATTTTTTTTCTTCATCTATAAGCTCTTTATCATTTGCTAAGTTTTACCAAAAAAGGGCTATAGTCAGTTGGCTTCCCATAACACTGTCTTCTGGTTTTCAAACTGTGAGCCTTGATTGAGCTGTCCCAAAACAGCGCAACTCCACATTTCTCTGTGTTACCTCTTTTCTGTAAAGTTTCTTGAAGAGCAATCCTGTTCCAGGTTCATCCTGCTTTTCTGGCTCATCTTGGTTCAGTCTCTCTTCACATTCGCTCAGAGATGTCTGGTGTGAGGCCTGCACTTGCTTTGCTGGTTCTGTCTCTTTAAGTCAGGGCTACTCAAGACACGGCCTCTGGGCTGCATATAGCCCATGGTGCAGTTTGGGTTTTCGTGGGGCTCAGCACGTGGCCCACGGGTGGGATCCTTTGAACATGGCCTCCACTGGGAACACACTCCACAACGGCAAGGCCTCTCCCAGGCGGGGTGAGCATTGAAAGACACAAGCGGACGGGCTGGCTGGAACAAACAGGTGCAAGATGTCAGTGTTTCCAGCCCCCAAGGAGGAGGTACCGGGAGCGCCGGGCCATTGTGGGAAGTGCGGCTTAGGGCTGAATCTTTGTATCATGCTCATCCGTGTGAAAGAAGATATTTGCATGTATATGCAATCACGCTTAAGTTGCGGCCCTCGGCATGTGCTGTGAGTATCATTGTGGCCCCCGGGGCTTCCAACATCGAGTAGCCCTGCTTTCAGGTATAAGAGGAAGCCTCATACCAAATTTGGTTGCCCTAGCTCTCACCCTTTAGGAGGAGTTCGAACAGACCGATTCTCCAAGATATAGAGCGGATCTATGATGGTAACAGGTAAAGGCCCCAGCAAGCGTCAGGCTAGGTGAGAACTCCTAGTGGAGCATCCTAGAGGCATGGAGACAAAGCCAGAGGTAAGACCAGAGACAGACATTGCTCCCCGAGAGGAATTCTGCTGCCCTTGGCAGCATGCCTACCGAGTGGGATCAAACGCCAGCGCCATCCTCACCTTCGTAAGCCATGTGCACCCCCTCTCTCGTGCATTAGTGCATGGGTTTTCACACGACGGGGGCGCTGCGGTGCCAGGAGAGGCAGGAAGCTGCCTTAGCCCCCTCCTCCGTACCACTGACCGGGAGCCGCTCAAGGTAAGCCCCTCCTGCCCCAGCCCTGACCCCCCCCCAAAACCAGAGCCCTTCCTACACCCCAAAGCTCCCATCCTCAGCCCCACCCTGGAGCCCACGCTCCAGTCAAATTCTGTTGGGTTGCAGCATCAACACATTTCTCCAACTGGGTCATGAGAAAAAAAAAGGTTGCAAGCCCCTGCTCTAGTGGAGCTTGGGGACAGGGAATGAGTTGGTGCGTGGGGGCCAAGGTTTGCATTAGGTTCCCCCCCCCCACCCATGTGTGAGCCTGGTGCTTAAAGAGCTGCAGCATGCAAAGTCCTGGGACACGATGCATGAGTCAGGAGCAGGCCCTCCCGGGGCAGCTGCCACTGTATTTCAACCCACACCGGCCACCCCCCTTCTGCCAGGGTGAATTCCTCCCCAGAATTCCTCCCCATTACTAATCCATAAGGAACCGGCAGCTGACACCACCGTTGGGAACCCCCTGGAGATCTCAGTGCATTACAGGACGCATGGCACAGCACCCTAATTATAACCCTAAAGCTCCGTCCTGGCCTGGGATGGCTCCGGACAGAGCTGTGAGGAAGAAGGATGCCTTTGAGCTGCGGTGTGACAGGGAAGACATGACTCCGAGTGGGGGTCTGGGGAGGATGGAGCAGTTCACGGTCAGCACTGGTCAGCCCAGTCCAACATGGGTTCTGGCTCTTTCCTGCCGATGGCCCCGCTGCAGGCGGGCCTGGTCACGGGGTGAACATGCGATTGGGGAAGGGGAAGGATTCGAGGGGGTTGGAGGAAATGTCCTACAGGGAGAGACTCCAAAGGCTCAGGCTGGTTAACGTCTCACGGAGACTGAACGGGGACTTGAGCGCAGCATGTTTCACAGAGAGAAAATACCCACTGCAAACGGGCTCCCTAGACTGGCCGAGACGGGCAGAACCGGAACCAAGGCTGGGAAGCTGCTGTTAGGGGGCAGGAAGGGACAAGAGAAGTGAGGTCCCCGTGTCCAGCTGCCAGAGCGAGGAGGGATCGTGAGAGGCACTGTGCTGGTGACTAGATTGGAGCTCCCTGCCCCGCAGCTGCCCACCCCCCAGCTCTGCTGGTGCCCCCCGTCCCAGCCGCAGCCCCCTGCTGTGTCAGCCCTGGCCTGTGATAAGCAGACTGAGCAGGGGGGCGGGTGTCACCAGGAACCAATGAAGCTGGATCAGTCCAGTTCAGGAACACGCTGGGTTTACACAGTCCTTCAGATAGACGTTGTCCCCCTGCGTCCTGGGAGGAGCCTGCAGGGGGCAGGCTGGGGGGAAGACCCCCAGCCAGGGTATGGGGCCAGAGCTGTCTCTTGCATGCATGAACCGGGGATGGGGATGGCCCGGGGGCTGAGGCAGCGAACGGGGGGGAGGGCAGTGATGCCATGGTGGGCAGTTACCCCAGGGTCCCCAGTGCCCCCTGCAGGCTGGGCGGCCTCGCCCGTGGCACCGTGCCCCCCACGCTTGCGTGGCTGGCTGCTCAGCACAGCTCTCCCGCGGGCGGGTTTGTGGTGAGCGGCTGCTGCTGCGGAGGGGGCTGCCTGTCTGGACTCGTCTGCGGCTACGAAAGGGAACCATGCAGCCCCGCGGGCTTGTTGCACATGCGGCACCGTGCTCCAGCCCCCTTCCCCGTCCCACTGGCATGTGGCACTGGGCCATGCAGGGAGCTGGCAGCTGGGCTGGGAGCCCAACGTCCTTTGGGTCAGAACCCCCACCAAAGGGCACCAAGCCCATCCCAGGGGGACCGTCCCCCGGGCCAGCAGGCAGGAGCTGCATGGAGAAGAAGGGGGGTGCAGAGATGGTCCCTGTTCGGCAAGGAGAGGGAAGGGTCTGGGCGGTCCAGCAGGGCCCTGTCACACCCAGTCGTAACCCTGTCCAGCCAAGAAGGAAAAGGGGGAGGGTGGCTCTGTCTTCGGGGGGCAGCCATGGGGCAGAGTCATGGCCTGGGGGCTGGCCAGGGGATAAGGCTCCATAAAAAAATCTGAATTCACTGGGCTCTGCCCACTGGGAACACACATGCTCCCACGTCCCCTAGAAACATCTCAGCTGGAGGCTGACGGAGCCAGCCCAGGGGCCCATGGGCAGCCAGGGTCCGGTGGCCGAGTCGGGGATTGGCTCTGGGGGGGAGATGCAGTAGTGAGGGCCCAGCCCCTCCGTGGGGCTCCTCCACTCGTGTGTAGCTGACTCAGGGGGGGATTCGACAGCCCGTTTACTGACGAGTCAATGGGGGCTGAGCTGGGCTCTGATCTCCGACAGGGCTCGTTAAAGGGCTCATTCCATGCCTCTTGACGTCATTGGCCTGGGGTAAGTGATGCCCTGCGGGGCCCCTGCTGCCAGCCCCAGTGGAGTGGCCCTGGGCCCTGGGCTGTGCTCATGCGGGGCGGGGCCCTCTGACAGGTAATGACCCCCAGCCCATCCTGCCTACCCATGGGCCAGACGGGGCCTGGGGCTGCTTGGCCGCTCATTGGCTAACGAGCACTCGGGGCTGGCCCAGGCGATGGCTGAAGGGCAGCTCCCCATGGGAAGAGCCGGGGACTCTGGCAGGAGCTGCTGGCTGGTGCAGAGAAGTGAGGACAACGAGTCTGGGGGGGGGACGCTGCTTGAGGGCCTGGCATGTATCCCAGCCCGGCGTGTGGCAGGTGCATTGGCTGTCATTGGCTCCAGGCCAGAGGAAGGGCTGGATAGTCGGGGGCGGGGGGGGGGGTTGTACCCTGTAAAAGGGGTTAAATAACAAACCTCTTGTTCTTAGCCCCTGGCTCTGAGTGTGGGGCTTCCAGCCCCAGCAGGGAGCTGGCACCGACACAAGCTGCTTCTGGGGTGGGACATGGCACCTGCAAAACAGCGCAGTGTGAAGGCCCAGCAGTGACATGGGTTAACAGCTGGGCAGTGGCAGGGCAGTGGCGTGGCATGAGGCCAGGCAGTGACATGGGGTAACAGCTGGGCAGTGGCAGGGCAGTGGCGTGGCATGAGGCCAGGCAGTGACATGGGGTAACAGCCGGACAGTGGCAGGACAGTGGCGTGGCATGAGGGCCAGGCAGTGACATGGGGTAACAGCTGGGCAGTGGCAGGGCAGTGGCGTGGCATGAGGCCAGGCAGTGACATGGGGTAACAGCTGGGCAGTGGCATGGCAGTGGCGTGGCATGAGGCCAGGCAGTGACATGGGGTAACAGCTGGGCAGTGGCAGGGCAGTGGTGTGGCATGAGGCCAGGCAGTGACATGGGGTAACAGCAGGGCAGTGGCAGGGCAGTGGCATGGCATGAGGGCCAGGCAGTGACATGGGGTAACAGCTGGGCAGTGGCATGGCAGTGGCATGGCATGAGGGCCAGGCAGTGACATGGGGTAACAGCAGGGCAGTGGTGTGGCATGAGGGCCAGGCAGTGACATGGGGTAACAGCCGGGCAGTGGCAGTGCAGTGGCATGGCATGAGGCCAGGCAGTGACATGGGGTAACAGCTGAGCAGTGGCAGGGCAGTGGCGTGGCATGAGGCCAGGCAGTGACATGGGGTAACAGCTGGGCAGTGGCAGGGCAGTGGCGTGGCATGAGGCCAGGCAGTGACATGGGGTAACATACGGGCAGTGCCAAGCCATGGGGTGAAGGCACTGCATGAAGACAATGGAGTGACAGCCAGGCACAAGGTGTGGCACAAGGAGCTGGGGTTGGGGGGTTGCCTGGAATGGAAATCCCAAGACTGTTCCTCGCCCGAGCCCCAGGGATCGTGGCCTGTGGTGCCCCGCCACATGGGGGTCAGTATCCCCATTGAGCCGATGGGGGGAAAGCACAGTCCAGCAGTGCCCCCTCGGCTTGGTTCCGGGGCAAGAGGCTCCTTGGGGTGACCCAGAGCAGAGAGTCCCCGGCAAGCCCAGCCCTGCGGTGCCTAGGACTCGGCTGGCGTAAGTCAGTGCCTCCTGCCATGAGTGGGCCGTGCTGGTGCAGGGACAGGCTCCCAGCAAAGCCCATGTCCGGACCGGCACATCCTGGCCATTGCCACTCATCCGCCGAGAGCCGGGGCCAGTCCTGGGCGGTCCCGCCCACTGGGCCGCTGGCGGAAGGGGAGCTGGCCTGGAATCCCCTGGCCGTGCTCAGGCATTTCCTGCCTGGCACGCACACCCCCAGTCTCATTAACCCCTTCCCGCTTGAATCCTTTCATGTGTTATTGGGGGAAGGGGGAGCAGCGGCAACTGGCTCCCGGCTGCTCTGCCCCCGGCGTGGCCCCTTCTCCCGTGGGAGCCTCTTCCCCAAGCGCTTTGCCCCTGAACCTCGTTGGCGTCAACGGGACCAGTCCCACAAGTGGCCCCTGGGACCAAACACAGGGCATGGGGGTCGGTGGAAAGGGCCTGGAATAGCAAACAGCCCAGATTCTGGCCCTGGTTGCTCTGGACTCACCCCCCCCCTCCTGCTCCGCCCCAGAGCCAGTAGCATGTGAGGTGCAGGGTAGCCCTGGGGCCAATAGGCCATCTGGGGCAAAGACCCACAGCCAGAGGAGCAGCAATGGGGCAGAGTCACTCACCCTTTGGCCCTGCCCCACACAAAGAAGGGGCACCTGTTGCAGGAAGGGGGGCAGAAAGGGCAGCCCAAGGGGGCTCTGCCCCACGGCCGGCCCAGCCTGTTCCCATTTCAGGGGGCTGGGACCAACAGACGGGCACGATGGCACCACCCCACCCTGAGCTGGGCAACGCAGGGCACCGGCGTGGAGACAGGGAGGGGCAGGAGCAGCCCGGGGACAACGCTCTTGCTTGCGGCCGTGGCACGAGCCAGCAAGGCCGGAGACTGGGCCCCACGGGGTGCGATGGGGGCTGGAGCCCAGGCGCCGGCTCCTGGCTGGTCCCAGTGTCTCAGCCAACGCGAGAGCCCTGCGGGGAGCTGGGAGCAGAGGGCATCTCCACGCATGCAGCCCCGGGCCAGGCCTGGACCACGGGGTGGAAGACCCGGCGTGGGGAGCGCTGGGGGAGCACAGTGGCTGTATGGCAGCAGAAAGGGGTGATGGACCTGGGGATGCCTGGGGTTTCCACCCCCTTCCCTGTGGCCGGCTGGGCCAGGTGGGTTTGTCCAGCCCCACCCAGCACCAGCGAGTGCCTGAGAACCCGCTCGGGGCAGTGACGTGGCGACAGCCTGGAGGCAGGGCCAGCAAGCTCTGAGCAGGGGCAGCCTGGGCCTGTGCAGCTCCAGGAGGGGGCTGGTGTCTAGTGGATGGGGGGGGAGCAGGTGGGAAAGACTTGGGGGTCAGGACTCCTGGGTTCTAGACCCCAGCTCTGCCACTGGCATCTTGTGTGACCTCGGGTGAGTCCTTTCCCTGCCCTCTGCCTCAGTTTCCCCTCATGTGCAGTGGTGCTGTAAGGCTCCCTGCCCGCCCCCCCCATGGTGGGAGACCCCAGCACAGCTGTCTGCAGCAGCAGGCTATGGGGAGGAGTCTCTCTGGGCACTACAGGGCCCTGCCCTTGGAATGAAGCCATAAATGGCAGCTCCCACTGGGGACTCTCTGGGGCAGGGCCTCTGAGCGTGGGGCAGAACCCGCCCGCCCAGTCTCCGTCCCTTCTGCAGCCCTGGGCCGGCCTGGGGTCACCTCTCCCGGCTCCTTCTCAATGGCAGGAAATTCCAGGTGTGGTCCAGTCCCGGCGTAATTTCTGCTGCCTTCGTGTGGTGTTGTCATGGCAGCTGGGCGGGCACGGCAGGGGAGCCTCCTCCTGCTCTGTCCAGGGGTGTTGCCTGCCTTGGGCATGGCGCTGGTTTCTCACCCACCAGGCCGGCTCTGGGCAGTGCCACCCCAGCGCCCCTCCAGTCTGTCTTGGCAGGGCTGGACCGGCGGGGCACTGCAGTGCTGTTCACCAGGTCGCAATGCCGCTTAGCTGGGGGGGGTCCTCGCACCGTGCCCCCTTCCCCCACCTCTCCTAGCTGGCCTAAATGTGTGTGTGTGGGGGGCAGCTGGCATCCCCACATGCTGCAGAGGCCTGGCTGGGTGCTGGGTAGGGGGACCCCAGCCAGGAGCATGGGGACAGGCGGTCAGGACTCTCCCTGGCTCTCCTCTCAAGCCCCAGCAGGGCGGAAGCGAAGGACCGGTGCCGTGTGAGCCCCTGGCTCCTAGCCCCCCCCCCCGAAGTGGCCTCAGCCTGGCTGGGAAACTAGTCAAGAGGAGGCAGCGTGGAAAGGAGTCACTGCCGCAAGGTGCGGGGGGAAGGGGCACCACGTTCCTCTCCGGGGAGGCGTTTCCCTAGTGCTGTCGCGCGGGGCCTACGTGCGGGCGGGTCTCCGGCGAGGGGCTGAGCCGCTGCAAGTGCCCCTCACCCCGCTCTGGGCTGCCCATCCCCCCGGCCCCGCCAGTCTTTGTGTTCCCAGCGGGCAAGGGGCCAAACTGATAAGAGCCCTGCCAGCAGCGACCTGAGGGAGTGGCTGGCCCCAGGGCCGTGGGAATGAGGCTGCCGGGGGCCAGAGCCAGCCTTCCCATGGGCTGCCCCTCCCCAGGAGCGAGGCCGCCCCCCAGCCCTGGCATCGCCCGGAGAGGCGCCCCGCCGGCTGGCCAGCGCCCTGTGGTTGGAGCATTCGGAGACGCGCTATTTGCAGCAGTAGCCCCCGCATGTGTGGAATGCCGGAGGAGCCCCCCCCACACACACACCGAGCCCCAGCCCAGAAGGGCCACGAATTCCCAGTGGTGGCTTGTGCTGCCGGCTTCACGAGACCCCGCTGACCCCGTGGGGCCTTCAGGCTGGAAAAATATGTTTTCTCCCAGAGGGAAATAATAATTCAGCCAGGTGTCCCTCAGCGCAAATGTTAAGGGCCCGGGCAGAGCGGGGGTGGGCAGGAGCCCGGGGCTGGGCTGGCAGGGAGCTGTGGGTCAGGATTGAGGGGCACTGGCAGAGTGTGGGGGAGGGGTGGAGGAAGCCCAGGGCTGTGGGTCAGGATTGAGGGGCACTGGCAGAGTGGGGGGGAAGGGTGGAGGAAGCCCAGGGCTGTGGGTCAGGATTGAGGGGCACTGGCAGAGTGGGGGGGCAGGAGGAAACCCAGGGCTGTGGGTCAGAATTGAGGGGCACTGGCAGAGCGGGGGGGCAGGAGGAAGCCCAGGGCTGTGGGTCAGGATTGAGGGGCACTGGCAGAGCGGGGGCAGGAGGAAGCCCAGGGCTGTGGGTCAGGACTGAGGGGCACTGGCAGAGCGGGGGGGCAGGAGGAAGCCCAGGGCTGTGGGTCAGGACTGAGGGGCACTGGCAGAGCGGGGGGGGGGCAGGAGGAAGCCCAGGGCTGTGGGTCAGGATTCTGGGGCACACAGTGGGGTGGGGTGGGGTCCAGGGCAAAGCACAGAGCTTCCGAGAAGCATGTTCCGCCGACAGCTGCCCTGCCATCCCCACGACAGCCCTGGCCAGCGTGGCAGGTGCCCCAACTCCCCACCCCGCCGGCGGGCGCGGGGCAGCTCAGCTCAGCAGCAGGCAGGGGCTCTGGGGAATTGCTGCATGAGAAGAATCCAAACGTTACAGTGTTCATTGGGATTAATTCCCCAACAGCCGCGCCCCAGACCGGCCCGACTGGAGCCTGCCCAGACTCGCCTCTGCCGGAGCCATTGGGGGGTAGTTGCTGAGGGGGCCGGGGCTGGGTTGCCGGCTCTGGAGACCTATCATCTCTGTGCATCCTCGGAGCAGGGAGAGGTTCCCCGGCACCTCAGCACAGTCCCCGTGGCCTAGCCAGGCCCTGCCAGCAAGGGGGGTGCCCCCCCAACCCGCTCAAGCCACGTGGCCAGCTGGCACCAAGTAAGACAGTCCATGTGGTGCCCTGGAGCCCGCTGGGGGCCAGAAGAGAGTTTCACAGGGGCTGAATTACCTTCCCCGCAAGGGGGGGGCTAGGTTCCTGCAAGGCGTTTGCTACAAGTCTGCACAGGCAGGGTGAGCCCCTCCCCAAGCTGCACCCCAGGTGGGCGAATCCCATGTCGGGACTGGACCCCCACGCATCACACAGCAGCTCTGCCAGGCGAGCCCAGAGTGCCTGGCGGAACCGAGTTGGGCCGGACTCAGTTGGAGGCCCGTCTTTCACCCAGTGATCGGCTGCACACCCAGACCCGCCCTGGGCGCCTTCTCTGAGAGTCACTGAATTGCCTGGGAACCCGGAGGGAAGCGGTTATGAAACACCGTTAACTCCGCCTCTTCCCCAGAGCCCTGGGCCCCTGCCGAGATGTTGGGCCCTGCAGCAGATGCAGCTGTTTACGTGCAGCTGGCACCAGCATTAATGGGCACATGCTCACCCATCCCCCACCACCCGGAAGTGGGCAGGGCCTGTAGCCCCATGCCACTGAGAGGGAAACTGAGGCACAGAGCAAGGCCTGGGCTCAGCCCCAGTGACTCAGTAGGAGTCCTGGCTCCTGGTCCTCCCTACTCCAGGCCCACCCTGAGGACATGGCCTGGGCAGCCAGCTGGCCTCTGCCAGGCAAGAGACGAGGAGGCCAAATTCTCCTTCCCTGCCACTGTGGGAAAGAGGGAAAAGGGACAAAATACACAGGGCAGTGGGAAGGAGGCAGCCTGTGTGGAGCCACTGGGGGCTTTCTGCATGGCGGGGGAAGGGTTTGCAGCCTGCACCCCGCAGCTGGTCCCCGTGTCCTTGGCCTGAGAAAGGCCAGCGAGAGGATCGCTTCAGCCTGGCCAAGCAAGGCCTGAGGGGTCGGAGAGCCGCTCCCAGGTGTCGCCTCAGGAGACGGAAGCTGGGTCCCGCTTTGCCATGCAGGGCGGTGGGCTTCTCTTCACCTGCGCACCCCCCATCTAAAGGAGAGATGCACTGTGTTCTCCCCCCGGCCTGCTCACCCCTCCCCCAGCCTGGGGCGCCCGGTCTGCATGCCCCTTCCTCGGCCTGGGGCACCCAGCCTGCACCCCCCTCCCCTCCCTCAGCCTGGGGTGCCCAGCCTGCTCACCCCTCCCCCCCCGACCTGCACACCCCTCCCCTGGCCTGGGGTGCCCAGCCTGCATGCCCCTCCCCCAGCCTGCATACCCCTCCCTCAGCCTGGGGCACTCAGCCTGCTCACTCCTCCCTCCCACGACCTGCACGCCCCTTCCCTGGCCTGGGGTACCCAGCTGCTCACCCCTCCCCCCCCCGACCTGCACACCCCTCCCCTGGCCTGGGGTGCCCAGCCTGCATGCCCCTCCCTCTGTCCTGGAGCAACCAGCATGCACAACCCTCTCCCCCTCCCCTCCCCACCCCTGTCCTGGGGCGCCCAGCCTGCTCACTCCTCCCTCTGGCCTGCACACCCCTCCCCCCATCCTGGGGCACCCAACCTGCACACCCCTCTCTCTGTCCTGGGGTGCCCGGCCTGCATACCCCTCCCCCCACCTTGGGGCGCCCGGCTGCTCAAGGCTTCCTCTGCAGGAGTCACCAGCGGGTTGTGCTGGAACCGCTCCGCTCTGTTATGTAACCTGGCTTCCTCCTGGGCAGAGCCAAGCTTCCCCTGCGGGCCGTGCGAGGGGCCGGGCAGCTCCGAGCTCACGTGGCTCCTGGAAAACAAAGCCCCGTGCACAAGGGAGAACAACATCGCAGCTCCCTGGGACCAGCCCAGCACACTCCACCCCAAGCCCAAGGGCCCCCGAGTTGGCCAGCCAGGGCTCACGCGATGTGTCTCCCCACCCAGGGTCCTGCTGCAGCACCCCCCCTCCCCTTCAGCGCCCTGCAGCCCCTCTGCAGCTGGATCCTGCGAGGGGCCACGGATCTCGGGGGGCCCACATCAGCGGATCATTCAGGGCTCCTTGTGGCCAGCGAGCTGGGGATGTCAGTGAGCAGGCAGCAGCCAGAGTTCTCCACTGCCCTTGGTCCAGCAAGGACCCAGCACAGGAGTAGGGAGGGGGTGCCCAGCTCCAGGCAGCTGGAGCCCCTGCCCCATGGAGCAGCCCCCCCAATCCCCGTAGCTGTTGCTGAGAGCAGTGGGAACTGAGGGCTCCCAGCATCTCCAGCCGATCCGGCCGGACGCGTTGGAAAACACGGGGGGCCCTGAGAAGAGAGCCACTCCGAGAGCAAAGAGGGGCAGGGGCCCGTGCCCACAGGCTGGCCTCTTTTCCTGCCGCCCTGCCGCCTCCCAGCAGGGGGCCTCTGAGCGCCGTGCAAATTCCCTGCCAGCTCTTCACCAGCTGCGGCGCCCATGCCCAGAGCCCAGCGAGGCGGGCGAGTCCCAGGGCTGAGCACAGCCAGGCGGAACCAGCCCGGCGGGGCCATCACGCCCTTCCTCCCCCAGCCTGGCGCCTCTGACAGCAGCCCCGGGCCCGGCCTGCGCGAGCGTGAGGGCCTGACGCCATCGGGCCGGGTCCCAGCTGTTTCGAGCCAGCTGGACAGGTGCCGCTTCAGCCCCGCGGGCCAGTGCTTCACCCAGCTGCCTCCTGGGCTGACCTGTTGCACTTCCACCCCAGGTCCAGCCCATAAGCAATTGGTGCCTGCGGAGGGGAAGGGGGCGTGCAGGAAGGGCCACCCAGAGGACCAGGGAGGGGGCATGAGGAGGCACCCTGTCTAGCAATTAAAATTTTGCCTGGGGCACCAGGGGGCAATGCTACCATGAGTCCCCTTTGCTCAGCCCCCAGAAGCAGTTAATTCTGGGAGCCCGGGTGCCTGGTGGGACGGTCGAAGAAAGGCTGTTAGGGTGACTTCTCCCCCCGCTGGTACTGGATAAGGGCAGGTGGAAGCGGGACTGACCTGTCTCATCTAATCACTGTCCCCTCCTGGGAGCCTTTGGGGTGGGGAAGAGCCGTGTGCCCCGTGTGCACAGCACCCCGGACCCCTCTCCGCCAGGAACACATCTCTAGACGTGCTGGGCACAGGTGGGGTGGGGGAGGGTGACAAGGCAGCATCACTGTCAGGAGAGATGACCTGAGCCTGTCAGGAGGACATGAGCAGCCAGGCAGGCTTTTGAAGTGGATGGGGATGCCCAGGGGTGGAGCCAGGAAGTGGCTGTTTGTCCCGTGCTGCCTGAACACAGCAGCCTGCGGCGAGAACGCAGCCCGTCAGCTGGGGAACTTCACTTCCCAGACCCGGCTGCCTTGTCGTGCTCCTGCCTGGCTGTGCTGTGTGGTGCCGAGATCTCGTGTTTCCGGACAGCACTGCTGACCTGCGCAGCAGTTTGTGGGGAGGGCGGAGAGAGGGCCGGGAAATGGTCCCGTGGGAAACTGTTGGCGAGGGACACTAGACACAACAGCCTGCTGGTTCCATGACTCCTCCGCTGCTCCTTGGGCATTTTGCCCCTGGATCCCAGCGGGGAGTTTCCATTTCAGGGCTCAGCTCCCGTCCCTCTCCTGGCAGGCCCCAGTGCTGCTCAAAGGGCCAGAATGCTGCATCCCGGGGGAGTTTGTTTGCCCTCCTCCAGCCCCAGGGTGACACCATTCACTGCACTGCGCTCACTCCTGAATTGCCTCGCTGGCAGAGAGCAGAATCCGGCCCAGTCTGACCGGCCGCAGGGAGAGCCTGCAGCAGGGCCCCTCGGTAGCAGTGGGGCGGAGGGTCTGGAGAACAGCTGCTTCCTCCCAAACCCCACTGCCATGCGGGGGCAGCTTTGCGGAATGGAAAGTTGTCATTGTTTTCCAAACTCAGCTCTCTCCAGCCTGGTGCCTCTTAGACCCAGCCAGACACCCTCCCATGCAGCGCCTTGGACCCACATGCGCATGGGCTGATAAGCAAATACACATCCACCCCTTCCCTCTTCCCAATCCCTGTCCGACAACCTGGCGCCAGCTCACTCAGCTGGTTTGGTACGCAGCCACAGCCTTGTACAGGTTGAACCTCTCTAGTCCAGCACTCTTTGGTCCGGCAACCTCCGTGGTCTGGCATGATTTTAGTGAGCCGGATATCCACTTATCATGGGTCTGACCAAGTTTCCTGTGGTCCCATGAAGTTTGTTTACAGCCACCAGGCCTGGCGCTCAGTGTTCGGTGCTGTTATTTAGCTCTCATTTACCCCTAAATGCCTTCTAAGAGCCCAGCAAGCAGTGGAAATGTTGGTAATGCTGCTAGACAGCATTGACCTCTCTGGTTCAACACCTGTCAGATCCCAAGAGTGCCGGACTAGAGAGGTTCAGCCTGTAGCTCCCACTTGCCTCTCATTCATTCTCTGAGGAGGGCAGAGTCACATACATCCAGCCAGGATGGCTCATCTACCATTAGCTAAACTTAAAAAACAACAATAGTCTGGTAGCACTTTAGAGACTAACAAAACATGTAGATGGGATCATGAGCTTTCATGGGTACAGCCTACTTCTTCAGATGACCGGAGTGTTGAATCCAATACTCCGGTCATCTGAAGAAGTGGGCTGTGCCCACGAAAGCTCATGATACCATCTAGATGTTTTGTTAGTCTATAAACTGCTGCCATGTTGGTTTTTTAAGTTTCTCCTGTTACAGACTAACTTGGCTCCCCCTCTGAAGCTTTTTTCTACCATGAGCTGTTATTTCTGCCAGCTGCACCATCAGCTGCCTGTGACTATCCCACAGTGAGCACCATGTGATCTCGGGGGGGGGGGGGGAGGGCTGGGGGGGCAGGGTGTATATAAATACACTTCCCGCAGCACTAGATGGAAATTAAACAGCACCAGATGGAAATGAAACAGGAGGACCTGACCTTAGGTGCTTGCTGCACAGATGGAAAATGACAGCTCCCGTATGTGTGGTCTGCATTTCCAGCCGCCACACCCAGAAGAAGACAGCTCACACACACACCGGTGTGCCCCACACAAGCTGGGGCTGGGATTTCCAGGGTTCTGCAGCTTGGGTCCCATTCTCCTGCAGGTTAGGGATCTGTGTTACTATCCTGCTGCTCCGTCCTTGTGCTCTCAGGCAAGACTCCAGCCTGCTTCCAGGATCTCCAGAGGAACTGAATCTGACCCCTAGTGGGAAGAAATACACTGCCACTAAGCCTGGAGTAGTCAAAGGGTGAGCCATATGCTGCTTGTAGACTTTGACCTCTGTCTAGCAAGGCAGCTGGTGTTGATTAACATGCTAACAATGCACCTTTAAATCACATATTTACATTGAGGGCATGTCTACACTACAGCCCTGCAGGTACACACAGGGGCTATGTCTACACTCGCGGCTTCTTGCGCAAGGACAGCCGTTCTTGTGCAAGAATCTGCACAGCGTCCGCTCTTGCGCAAGGAAATTTACAGTACGGCGTGGTAAGAGAGGGTTTCTTGCGCAAGCGCAACGCTCTTTTTTATCAGGTGTAAGCCCTCTTGCGCAGGAGCTCTTGCGCAAGAGGGCAGTGTGGACGCTCAGCAGGGATTTCTTACGCAAGAAAGCCCTATGGCTAAAATGGCCATCAGAGCTTCCTTGCGCAAGAGAGCGTCCACACTGCCATAGACGCTCTTGCACAAAAGCACAGCTCGCACATGGCAGTGTGGACATTTTCTTGCGCAAGACTACTTGCACAAGAACTCTTGCGCAAGATGTTCTTGCGCAAGAAGCCGCCAGTGTAGACATAGCCAGGGGGTGTAACGTAGATGCTTCCTACAAAGACAGAAAGGTTTTTCCCAGCTGTGTCGTTAAACCACCTCCCCCAGAAGCAGGATGTCCACATGTGCAGTTTTGACGGTGATGGATGTGAAAAAATACCTCCTGCTGTGTGGGCAGTGCCATAGTTACCCCTGCTCATTGCGGGAGGGTTAACTAGGCCAGCGGGAGAGCTCTCCCATGTTGGCATAGCAGGTTACACGGGAGCATGGTTCAGCTCTGCTGCTCTGAGGTCCATGGAGTAGACATAGCCTAGGTCTGCTCTTTGGCACAGGCTCTGTGAGAGCAGGCCACAGCACCACAGGGTCCTGACCTGGAATGAGGTCGCCAGGGCCTGCCCACCGCATGAATAATAAGCAAACAGCACAGTAAAGAACAGCCAGAGTAATAGTCAGTAATCGTAGAATCCTAGGACTGGAAGGGACCTTGAGAGGTCATCAGATCCAGAACCCTGCCCTCACGGCAGGACCAAGCCCATCTCGATCATCCCTAACAGGTGATAGAGATGCAGCCGTGTTAGTCTGGTCTAGCTGAAACAAAAGACAGGACTATGCAGCACTTTAAAGACTAACAAGGGCTTGGCTATAGACGATGGATCGTATGGTGTGTCCTGGATGGGAGCTGGAGGCATGTAGGTAACTGTAGGTGTCAGTGGGTTTTCTGTAGAGAGTGGTGTCTAATTTACCATTGGTGATTTGTACTGTGGTGTCCAGGAAATGGATCTCTCGTGTAGAATGGTCCAGGCTGAGGTTGATGGTGGGGTGTAGGTTGTTAAAGTCTCTGTGGAATGCATCCAGTGTTTCTTGGCCATGGGTCCAGATCATAAAGATGTCATCGATGTAGCGTAAGTAGAGAAGGGGTAAAAGGGGACGGGATCTGAGGAAACATTGTTCTAAGTCAGCCATAAAGATGTTAGCGTACTGTGGGGACATTTCACAGGACATACCACACTAATACCAACCCTGGAACTTTCCCTTGCAACAAACCCTGGTGCCAGCTTTGTCCACATATTTACTCTGCTGACACCATTATTGGACCTAACCATGCCAGTTACAAGATCAAGAACACATATTCCTGTTCATCCAGAAATATAATTTATGCCATCATGTGCCTAACATGTCCGTCTGCTATGTATATTGGACAAACTTCTCAGACACTTTGCCAAAGAATCAATGCACATAAAACAGACATCAGGCGCTCTCACAGAGAGAAAACTGTTGCTTGCCATTTTAACCAGACTGACCATTCTCTCAATGACCTTAAAACATGCATATTGCTTCAAAGAGATTTTAACTCCAGACTTCGAAGAGAAGCCTCAGAACTGTCATTCATGCTTAAATTTGACACTTTGCGTACGGGTCTTAACAAAGATGCTAATTATCTCACCCATTACAAAGATAGCTTCCCCAATTATCACCCCTAATGTCGTTACCTCACAGACACTAACCTTCCCCCCTCACCCCTCCTCTGTTCTTAAAGCTGATTCGTCATTTTTATGTATGGTCACTTTTTTTTTAATCGTATCACTTTGGTATATATAGTAATAGAGATGTAGCCGTGTTAGTCTAGTTTAGCTGAAACAAAAAACAGGACTATGTAGCACTTTAAAGACTAACAAGATGGTTTATTAGGTGATGAGCTTTCGTGGGCCAGACCCACTTCCTCAGATCAAATTGTGGAAGAAAATAGGCATGACCATATATACCAAAGGGATACAATCAAAAAAAAAGTGAGTGTGAAGCAGAGTCTACATCTCTATTACTATTCTACATGCAAGGCACTACATTTAGCCGTTTGGAATGGAAATCCATCAACCATATGAAAAAACTTGCACAGATACAGACAGACATCATCTTTCTATCCAAGTGCAAAAAGATGGACATCGTACCCAAAGGACTGAAAGTGAACAATCCATTAAGATCAACATACTGTACTGACTACAGTGAGAGACTCTGCTTCACACTCACTTTTTTTTGATTGTATCCCTTTGGTATATATGGTCATGCCTATTTTCTTCTACTATTTGATCTGAGGCAGTGGGTCTGGCCCACGAAAGCTCATCACCTAATAAACCATCTTGTTAGTCTTTAAAGTGCTACATAGTCCTGTTTTTGGTATATATGGTTGTGCCAATTTTCTTCCACAATTTGATCTGAGGAAGTGGGTCTGGCCCACGAAAACTCATCACCTAATAAACCATCTTGTTAGTCTTTAAAGTGCTGCATAGTCCTGTCTTTTGTATCCCTAACAGCTGTGTGTCTAGCCTGCTCTTAAATCTCTAATGTTGGAGAAGCCACAGCCTCCCTAGGCAATTTATTCCAGTGTTTAACCACCGTGACAGGAGGAAGATTTATCCTAGTGTCCAACCTAAACCTCCCTTGCTGCAATTTAAACCCATTGTGTCTTGTCCTAGCCTCAGAGGTTAAGGAGAACAATTTTTCTCCTGCCTCCTTTTAAGTACTTAAAAGCTGCTATCATGTCCCCTCACCGTCTTCTCTTTTCCAGACTAAATAAACCCAGTTCTTTCAGTCTTCCCCCATAGCTCATGTTTTCTAGACCTTTAATCATTTTTGTTGCTCTTCTCCAGACCTTCTCCAATTTGTCCACATCTTTCCAGAAATGTGGTGCCCAGAACTGGACACAATACTCCCACTTGAGGCCTACTCAGCACACAGCAGAGCAGAAGAATGACTTCTTGTGTCTTGCTCACAACAGTCCTGTTAATGCATCCCAGAATCATGTTTGCTTTTTTTTAACAACAGTATCCCACTGCTGACTCATATGTAGCATGTGGTGTGATCCACTGTGACCCCCCCCACCCCGATCCCTTTCTGCAGTACTCCTAACTTGGACAAAAAGGCTGAAGTTAGTTTCTGAGAGTCAAGACTGGTTCTGGGGATGGTATGGGAGGGATCCTGTGGGTCGGTTTTGGGGGGACCAGAATCCCTCCCAGTTGGGGAGCCAGGGAAGGATCCCTGGGCTCAGTTGGGTGGGGGCTGGGAGGAAGCGAGGGATCGACCCCCTGGCTCAGTTGGGGAGCCAGGGAGGGATCCCTGGGCTCAGTTGGGTGGGGGCTGGGAGGAAGCGAGGGATCGATCCCCTGGCTCAGTTGGGGAGCCAGGGAGGGATCCCTGGGCTCAGTTGGGTGGGGGCTGGGAGGAAGCGAGGGATCGATCCCCTGGCTCAGTTGGGGGGCCCGCAGGAAGGAAACCCGGGCTGGCTGGCAGAGAGGGAGGATTCGATCCCAGAGCTCGGTTCCATGCCCTCCAGCTGGTGACCTTGTTGCCATCGGGGAGCCAGTTGGGGAGCCAGGGAGGGATCCCTGGGCTCAGTTGGGTGGGGGCTGGGAGGAAGCGAGGGATCGACCCCCTGGCTCAGTTGGGGAGCCAGGAGGATCCTGGGCTCAGTTGGGTGGGGGCTGGGAGGAAGCGAGGATCGACCCTGGCTCAGTTGGGGAGCCAGGAGGGATCCTGGGCTCAGTTGGGTGGGGGCTGGGAGGAAGCGAGGATCGACCCCTGGCTCAGTTGGGGAGCCAGGAGGGATCCTGGGCTCAGTTGGGTGGGGCTGGGAGGAAGCGAGGATCGACCCCTGGCTCAGTTGGGGAGCCAGGGAAGGATCCCTGGGCTCAGTTGGGTGGGGGCTGGGAGGAAGCGAGGGATCGATCCCCTGGCTCAGTTGGGGGGCCCGCAGGAAGGAAACCCGGGCTGGCTGGCAGAGAGGGAGGATTCGATCCCAGAGCTCGGTTCCATGCCCTCCAGCTGGGGACCTTGTTGCCATCGGGCACATTGATACATCGGGGGGCGTGGCCGAGTTCTGATTGGCTCCCCGCAGGGTCGCTCTCCCAGCTGGCTGGGCCCCGATTGGCGGAAGCCGCAGCGCCCGGGCTGGCTCCGCCCCGGGCCAGGAGCTTGGATCCAGCCATGGCGCTCGCCGCGCTCCTGCTGCTGCTGCTCGCGGCCGCCCCGGCCCGGGCCCGGGCCCCCGAGGCGCCGCCGCCCCGGCCCCAGGCGACCGACGCGCGGCAGGAGGCGGCGGTGCGGGAGCTGCTGCAGCGGCTGCTGGGGCCCCAGGCGGCCGCCAGCTTCTCCGTCTCGGTGAACCGCTCGCTGGCGGCCGGCGGGCTGGACGCCTACCGGCTCAGCTCCCCGCCCGGGGCGGCGGAGCGGGTGCGGGTGGTGGGGACCAGCGGGGTGGCCGCCGCCGCCGGCATCTACCGCTACCTGCGGGAGCTCTGCGGCTGCCACGTGTCCTGGTCCGGGGCGCAGCTGCGGCTGCCGGACCCGCTGCCCGCGGTGCCCGGGGAGATCAGCGCCACCTGCCCCAACAGGTAAACCCGCCCGGGCCGCTGCTCCTGCCCCTTGACTCCCCCCTCCCAGGAGAGGCTAGGTCCCGGTCTGGGTCCTGACTCCAGGTGCAGGTGTCTTAACATGGACTCGGTGCCAGGCAGCGTTGGGTGGCCCTGCCCCACCCCACACCCTGGCTGTAGCCTACGGGGCCAGGCTGGCTCAGGCCAGACCCTTCCCTGGGTGGGGAGGTCGTTGCTTCCCCGAGGGGTAGGGTTTGGTGCCCTGATCCGTGGGGGGAGCTGGCGGCTGGTGCAGCTGACCGGCCCCTGCCCTCCTGCAGGCAGAACAGGACCAGGAAGTGGCTGAGCCATGGGCGCTGGAATCCTGCTCCACGAGTCCCATCCCTCCCCCGGGAGCCCAATTCCCAGCGCCTGATTTGTGCACAGGGTGGGGGCGGGTCTGGGGGCGGCTGGCAGAAGGCAGAGGGATGCTGCTGGCCTTACCTTCATGGGGCACAGGGCCTGGGCAGCACAGTGCTAGGCTCGTGTGTGCTTTCCAGTGCCAACTCTGCCTCCAGTGTAGGAGGAGGGGCGTTCCACCTAGCATGGAAACAGTCTTAGCCAGCACCTCAGAAGCAGGCGCAGCAATGTGCGTGGGGGGCTTTTGCTCTGTGCCTCTTGTTCATGCTGCTCGGTCCCTAGCAGGGCTGCCCAGGACCCAGGGGTGCCCTTCTTTGGGACCTTGTCACCCCCGGAGTCTTTTGCTTCCCACCTTCTGGGGCTGAGAACCCTTCTCCAGCCCTTCCCACCCTTGAATTCCCTGGCAGGATTGCAAGCAAGGGGCTCCCTTCCGTGGTGTGGGGCCCCCCACTGGGACTGGTGCAGCTGGAGAGGCCAGGGACCCGTTTGGTTCATTTACCTCCCGGGCCTGGGCATGTTTCTGCAGCTGGGGGCCTTGCTCATCCCCCACGCTCCTGTCCTGGAATGTAAACGCCCTGGGCCACCTTTGTGTCTGGTGCAAGGGAGCGGCATGAGTGGAGCTTAGACCAGGGCTGTCCTTGGGCCTTGTCCCTGAACCATTGATGGGAGAACTGGCTGTAGCGTCTGTTCTGCTGACTGGGTGGCTTCTCTGGGGTGGGGCAGGGCCAGAGGCTTCTGCTGCAGAAAGGGCACTTCCCCGGTTTGCAGGGAGCCTCAGTTGGCTGCCTGCAGCCGTCCCCGGTCAGGGGAAGCGTCTTGCTGTCCTGGAGCGGCCCTGCCCGTGAATGGATCCTCGCTGTGCTAGTGCTCCTGGCCACCTTCAGGGAGCTCCCCTTGGCGGGCGCGTTGACAACGGTCCGGACAGGCATCTGAGGGCTAATTGGTTTTGTCCTGTGACAGTGCTGGAGCGGATGGGCTGAGTGTGCAGGTCGTTGGAAACCAGCTGCCCTGGCACCTGACCTGCGATCTGGGGGGGCTAGTCAGGAGGGGTTGGGTTAGCGTTCCTCCAGCCCGCAGGCAAAGCCCCGCAGCGTTCCACTCACAGGAAAGGCCTTGGCCTGGTTCGTTGCCGTGCCACCAAGCGACACGTGAAATCTTGCGGCTCACCCTGGTGACCGGCAGGGAGCTGCCTCCAGGCTGCAGGAACCGCCCGAGGCTCAAGGGGAACGGTCGGTTGGAAACCCTAAGGAGGCTGCCGTCGAGCGCTGCGGGGGGCCGCGGGGCCTTGTCCTCGCCGCCCTGTTGGCTGCTTCCACTTCATTAGTCTTGGACAATGACCGTGTCACATGGAGGAAGGGCCCTTTGGTGTGTTGTGAGCAACTGGGTCTGTGTCCCTGCTAAGCTTTGCCTGAGCTGGAGGTGTGGGAGATGCAGAGCATCGGGGATGCTGGAGCTGGCACAAAAAACTGAATTTGTTGCAAAAAAAAAACCCGAAACCAAGATCCTGGGTTTAGCATTTGGGGGGTAGCATGTGTCCCTGTGGGAAGAGGCTGTCAGGGTTAGTTCTCCAGCATCCATGGGTTGGCTGGGAGCAGACCCACAGATGCACGTTCAGCTCCATTGCCTGGGACTGCCTGCGTTCCGGCTGTAGTGGGGCCCCGGCGAGATCTCCGACGCATCTCGTCTCTCCGCTCCCAGGTTCCGCTACTACCAGAACGTCTGCACCCACAGCTACTCCTACGTGTGGTGGGACTGGCCTCGCTGGGAGAGAGAGATCGACTGGATGGCGCTGCACGGCATCAACCTGGCCCTGGCGTTCACCGGGCAGGAGGCAGTTTGGCAGCGGGTGGAGTGTTTGCTTTAAGTCTCTAGTGAAGTTGTGTTGCATGCTGGGGCTTTTCGGGAGCTTGGGGAGATAGCAAGGCGCTCTGGGGGAAGGGCTGCTGTCCGGGGGGTCCCCTTGATCCCTGGCTAGCACTGGCAGGCTGTGGGGCGGCAGCCGGCTGACAGCACAGCCGCCCCTGTCCAGCTGGAGCTGGGGCTGCGAAGGCCGGGATTGGCTGGAGTGGCGGGTTCCCAGTATTGGGCGCATCCGGGCCGAACGGGCCTTGCAAGGCCGTGTCTCCCTCTGGGCAGCAGCTGGGCCCGGCAGGGCTTGGGCTGAGCCCAGCTGTTGGGTGTGAGCAGCTCTCTGGATTCTCCCCCTCCTTCACTCCAGGTGTATCTGTCCTTGGGCCTGAACCAGTCGGAAATAGACGAGTACGTCACCGGCCCCGCCTTCCTTGCCTGGAACCGCATGGGAAACCTGCACACCTGGGACGGGCCATTGCCTCTCTCCTGGAACCTAAAGCAGCTGTACTTGCAGGTACCTGCGCTTGGCGTGCTGCTGGGACCGTGTCTGTGCGCGCCCAGCCTGCATGTCCTGGAGACGCCCCCGCCGGCAGCTCTCCATGCCAATGCCACTCTGCCTTAGCCGGCGGGCGCTGCCCGAGAAGCACATAGAGTCCTAGAACACTAGAACTGGAAGGGACCTCAAGAGGTCATCAAGTCCAGTCCCCTACCCTCACGGCAGGACCAAGCACCGTCTAGACCAGTGGTTCTTAACCTGGGGTGCATGCACCCCCTTGGGGTGCGAGATGCCTTTTCTGCGGGTGCGAGACATGCCAGATTTTTATGCTATATCTTAGGTTTAAAGAACTGACCTACTTCAACAATTTTTAATAAGGGGTGCGAGAACATATTTTGAGAACCAAAGGGGTGCCGGCTGCGGTAAGGTTAAGAACCACTGGTCTAGACCATCCCTGACAGGTGTTTGTCTAACCTGCTCTTGAATATCTCCAGAGATGGAGATTCCACAACCTCCCTAGGCAATTGATTCCAGTGTTTAACCAGCCTGACAGGTAGGAAGTTTTTCCTAATGTCCAACCTAAACCTTCCTTGCCGCAGTTTAAGCTCATTGCTTCTGCTATCCTCAGTGGCCAAGGAGAACAATTTTCTCCCCTCCTCCCTGTGACACCCTTTTAGATACCTGAAAACCGCTCGCTATCCTGTCCCCTCAGTCTTCTCTTTTCCAAATAAACAAGCCCAATTCTTTCAGTCTTCCCTCACAGATCATGTTTGCTAGACCTTTCATCGTTTTTGTTGCTCTTCTCTGGACCCTCTCTGATTTCTCCATCTTTCTTGAAATGTGGTGCCCAGAACTGGATACAATACTCCAACTGAGGCCTAATCAGTGCAGCGTCAAAGAGAAGAGTGACTTCTCCTGTCTTGCTCACAACACGCCTGTTAATTGCAGCCCAGAAGCATGTTTGCTCTTTTGCAACCGTGTCACACTGCTGACTCATGTGTAGCTTGTGGTCCGTTATGACCCCTAGATCCCTTTCTGCCGCACTCCTTCCTAGACAGCCACTTCCCGTTCTGTGTGTGTGAAACTGATTGTTCCTTCCTAAGAGGAGCACTTCGCGTTTGTCCTTATTGAACTTCATCCTACGTATTTCAGACCCTTTCTCCAGCTTGTCCAGATCATTTTGGATTTTGACCCTATCCTCCAAAGCTTGGGGGGAGTAAGCTCCCAGGGGGAAGGGTCCTAGGATTCATGCCCGAGGGGCTGGGCTGGGCTGAGCTGGGACGCTGACCTGACCTGGGTATTGACTAGTCCCTCCAGGCTGAAAGCCCCTGTCCTTTCCCCTCTGTCCAGTACCCATGAGCTTGGAGCTTTGATCAGGGCTGCGACCAGGGGCTGGAGACTCAAGTACCAACGTGGTCCCGTGGCAAGTGGCTGTCTCTGAGACGGGAGATACAGCCCCCCTCCATATGGGTCCCAGAGCAATGTTCGGTGTCTCCCAGCCCAGTCACTCCCCTTGATCCGGCTTGTCCTCCTTTCTCCCAGTACAAGATCCTGGAGAGGATGCGGTCGTTGGGAATGATCCCGGTGCTGCCGGCCTTCGCGGGGCACGTCCCCAGGGGCCTCTTGAGGTAGATGCAGAGATGGGAGCACTTCCGGGTTGGGGCTAATCTCCCTCCCGGACGTGCCCCCCAACCCCCCAACGGGACTCAGCCCCTTGGGACTGCCGGAGCCGTGCACCTACCTGTGGTGCTCGGCCTTGCCGGGGAACCCTCCCCCTTGCTCTGACTCCCGGCTCCTGGCCTGTGTCGTTAGGGTTTTCCCCCGAATAAGCGCCACCCAGCTCGGGACCTGGAGCACCTTTAACTGCACCTACTCGTGCGCCTACCTGCTGGACCCCGGGGACCCCATGTTCCAAGTGATCGGGGCCGTCTTCCTGAAGGAGCTGATCCGAGAGTTCGGCACGGATCACATCTACGGCGCGGACACCTTCAACGAGATGAGCCCCCGGTCCTCCGACCCTGCCTACCTCTCCGGGATCAGCGCTGCCGTCTTCAAATCCATGACTGGAGGTAGGACCCCAGTGGGAAACCAGGCTCCTCCTCACGCAGGGGTGGGGAACCGATGGCCCGGGGGCCAGATCCGGCCCTTGGGGCTCCCCCCAGCATCAGGGAGCTGGTGCTCCAGCTCTGAGGCATCCCCAGCCCACGCCTGCCTCCGACCTCCAGCCCTGCTCCTGCACCCTATCGCCTGCCCAGACCCACCCACCCCCCACACCTGAAGCCCGCTTCCCAGCAGCCCCCTCCCACACACTGAACCCCTCATTTTGGCCCCACTTCAGAGCCTAGGGGGACCCACAAAATCTACAAGCCCGGGTCCCCCCAGGCTCTGGTGTGCGAGGGGAATGTGGAGAGTGTCTCTGCTGCTCAGTCGGGAGACCTGTCGGTGAGGTGGGCTTTTTGGGGGAGGGGGGATTTTGCTTCTCACTTTTGTGCTGCCCCCAACTGATTTTCCTGTGGGTCATTGGCCCCTCACCCAGAAAAGGTTCCCCACTGTTCTAAAGGGCTCTGCCTGGGGGCCTTCGCTGGGCACTCAGGCCAGGGCCGGGGCAGCATGGGGCGTCTCGGGTGGGTAGCGAGACCCTTTCACGGCCGGGCTTTGGGTCAAGTTTGGTCTGGGTTCCAGGCCGGGAGATTTCTGCCCTCGAGGCTGCGGCTCTGTCCCAGCTGCGCTGGCTCGGGGCCCGGCCGGGCTGGCTGGGTGGGTGCCCAGCGCCGAGAGAGGCTGGCCTGGCTCTGAGCTGAATGCCGCCCCCGTGCGGGGAACTTGCCGGGGTGCGGCGGCCGTCGCGGGAGCGCAGCCTGTCCTGCCGTCACTCACTGTGCTGCGTGTCTGTCCCCAGCCGACCCCGACGCCCTGTGGCTGATGCAGGGCTGGCTCTTCGCGAGCCAGCCTGACTTCTGGCAGCCGGCCCAGGTGCGGGCCCTGCTGCGTGGCGTGCCCCTCGGCCGGATGCTCGTGCTGGATCTCTTTGCGGAGACCGAGCCCGTTTACCAGCGGACGGAGTCCTTCTACGGGCAGCCCTTCATCTGGTGCATGCTGCACAACTTCGGCGGCAACCACGGCCTCTTCGGCACGGTGGAGAGCGTCAACCAGGGCCCCTTCGATGCCCGGCGCTTCCCCAACTCCACCCTGGTGGGCACCGGCCTGACCCCGGAGGGCATTGAGCAGAACGACATGGTCTACGAGCTGATGAGCGAGCTGGGCTGGCGCCAGGCGCCGGTGGACCTCCGGCAGTGGGTGGCCGACTACGCCGCACGGCGCTACGGTGCCAGGAATGCGGGGGCTGCCCAGGCCTGGCAGCTGCTGCTCCGCAGCGCCTACAACTGCTCGGGGCTGTGCATCAGCCACAACCACAGCCCGCTGGTGCGCCGTCCGTCCCTGCACATGGCCACGCAGCTGTGGTACAACCAGAGCGACGTCTACGAGGCCTGGCGCCTGCTGCTGGGCGCTGCTGGCGAGCTGGGCGCCAGCCCCACCTACCGCTATGACCTGGTGGACGTCACCCGGCAGGCCGTGCAGCAGCTGGTGAGCGACTACTACCTGGACATCCAGCGGGCCTTCCAGAAGGGCGCGCTGCCGGAGCTGCTGACTGCCGGCGGGGTGCTGATCTACGACCTGCTGCCGGAGCTGGACGGCCTGCTGGCCAGCGACGCCCACTTCCTGCTGGGCCGCTGGCTGGAGCAGGCGCGCGCCGCGGCCACCAGCACCAAGGAGGCCGAGCTGTACGACCACAACGCCCGCAACCAGGTGACGCTGTGGGGACCCAACGGCAACATCTTGGACTACGCCAACAAGCAGCTGGGGGGGCTGGTGCTGGACTATTATAGAGTGCGTTGGAGCCTCTTTGTCTCGGTGCTGGTGGAGAGTCTGAGCTCCGGCACCCCCTTCCACCAGGAGAAGTTCAACCAGGCCGTCTTCCAAGTGGAACGGGGCTTCATCTACAACGGCAAGCGCTATCCCACCCAGCCGGCCGGCGACACGCTGGAGATCGTCAAGCGGATTTTCCTCAAATATTATCCCCAGGCCATGCGGCGCGGCCAGGCAGGGGCTGCATGAGGGGAGGGGGGTGGGGTGGAGTGGGGAATGGTGGCTCCACGGCTGGCCCTGTCTCTTCCACACTGGAGACGCTGGTGCCCCCTCGCTCCTGTCCTCCCCCAGGACCCTGCCGGGGTCTACACCAAAGCTGGGAGCCCACAAGAAACCGAGGCTCGAAATGTCCGCCTGGGCGGGAGCCGGGCCACACTGGAGCCTTTCCCGCTGGAGCGCGGTGAGCTCCGGAACGAACTCGAGGCTGGAGGGACCGATCCTGCCCTGGGGCTGGGATGCTGTGCCCTGCCCAATGGATCCATGGGCCAGCCTCGCCGCGTGGGGGCGGAGCCCAGCGTCGGCGGAGGCAGCTGGACTGCAGGGCTGAGGGGGGCCGTGGGGGAAGCTGAGGGGACTCTGGCCTGTTGTGAGGGCAGGCGGGATGCGGGAGAGCGCCACTTCTTTTGGGGCATGGGCTTGGCGGCAGGGGTGGGGACAGACCCTGGGTGCTCGGTGACATGGGAATGGCCATGCCTGGGCAGCACTTGCTATAGGCTGAAGAGAAGCTGTTTCCTCACTACTGGCGTCGGCAGGGGCCCGGAGAGGAGGGAATCGCTTCTGGACAGGCTGCGGGGCAGGAAACGCAGCTGGAGCCTTGCAAACCCAGGGGACGAGCCTCTCTCTGCTGGGTGGGGTGGGCGGTTCACACGCTGCTGTGCAGGCGTTTAAAGAACAAAAGTCGGGCAGGCTGGAAAGCGCCAATCCTCCAGCTTTCATGCCCCAAAGTGCGCGCAGCAGCTGGCTCCCTGGGCGTGGCTCTCCCCACCTCCCCGCTGCCCAGGGCTGGCAGGAGACACTGCATCACCCGCCCCTGTCCCTGGCTCGAGGGGCTGCCTCAGTTTCTCCTGTTCCCTCTGCCCCAGAAACTCTCTCCGAGACTCCAGGTGTCAGTGCAGTTCCCAAGGCGACCCACAATCTTCTCCCCATGCGCCTTCTCTGCTGGTCTCAAATGGGGGCAGATCGGCCGCGGAACAGCCGCCCACCCTCAGGGGGTTGTTCCTAGTGACTGGGGGCCGGCTCCCCGCTCTCAACCACCTCGGTGCCTTTGTACTAAAGCAAAACCAGACGGGGGTATATTTTTTTTTACAAGGACAATATATTTTTTACACCCTGGTCCTCCCCCAACCCCCTCCCCACCTGGCGCTCTGTTCTGGGCCTTGTCCCCTTCCCCATCCTGCTTGCGATGCCCCCACCTGTCCCAGTTCTTCCTCCGCCCTGCTGCCGGCCACTGCAGCTCTGGGGCGCGAGGGGTGCAGCCGGCGCTGAGCGTCTGGGGTGCAGTGGGCCTGTCTCTTTTTTTTAACCAAATGATTTTTATACACCGGTGTGCATTTGCTTGGAACGGGTAGCGCTTTTCTGAAGCTCTGCCGGCTGCCCTGTGCCTGGCAATGCAAGGCCTGGAATCCGTTCATTCTGCTCTTCCGAAGCACGCGCGTGGTGTGGCTCTTGGCACCGTGCATGCCTGGGCAGGGAGGGCGGCAGCTGTGAATCCGAGAACAGCCAGGGGCTGGAGTTCACAGCTGCAGGCAGCCATAACACGACTGCATCCCGGGTGGGCTGGCTGGAGCCAGCCAGCTGTCCTGCCGCCTCTGGATTCATGCCTGCCCTTTGAGCCCTGGGGGCTCCATGCAGGTGGAGTTTGGCCAAGGAGTGATGGGTTGAAATCTCAGAAGTCCCCTTGGGTTGTCCCCCTGGTGTCCATGCCGTCGACATGTGCCTTCCTGCTCTCTGGGGCTCCCCACCACCCTGTCCTGGGAACCAGCCCCCAAAAGGAATCCAAACAAATCCATTTTATCCCATGTAATGCGCAGAGAAAGCTCCTAACTCTGCCTGCTTTATCCATGAAAGAGAGATGCACAATGGTTGCTCCCCCAGGTAACAATTATTTACACCGGGCTTCATAATAAAGTGTCTTTTATTAAGTACATACAGGATGTAAGTGATTGTAAATGAAAACAGATCAAAGTCAGTTACCAAATGAAAATGAATATCAAATGCCTAGCTAGTTCTAATCCACTAAGAAACTTGTTACATGCAAACACTTACCCTAAACCGGCGTTCTAAATATCTCTTGTACAAGCTAAGCACTCTTCTAGCTTGGGCTGGATCCTTCCCCCGTTCACTTTTAGATGTTTATAGCAGGATAGGTGGGGAGGTGGGGTCTCCTGGTGTTCCCCTTCTTTCTTGTCCTTCTCCACTTATATCCATTTTGCCCAAGGTGGGAATTCTTTGTCCTCAGTTCCAACTTTGCTCACCTCGAGTGGAAAATTACCAGATCCAGACTGGGTTTCAGTATGAGGTGGCCTGGCCGTGTCTGTGTAGAACCAACCATAGTTTGAGCTGACGGAGCGAACACGGCTGTTCGCCGAGCCGTCCACTCATGGCCTCATTCGCACGTTTAGGGCTATAAAGAGGTTCCCCGCTTCATATTTCTAACTCCACATACGCGAATTGTACATTGTAACAAAAATAGATACATTGCATGGGCTTGTTTTGCAAAAGCATCTCTGAGTTACGCATATTCATAAGCCAATTTTCATAAAACATGGGGGGGAGCCCTGGAACGCGAGGTGTCTTAAATGAGCGCTGCAGCTGCCTGGCTTTGCCTGCCCCTCGCTCCTATTAGGTCCCAGAGCACTGGAGAAAGGATCGCTATTTGCCATCTTTAAGAAGACTCCGGGGTCTCAAACTCACGGCCCACGGGCCATCTGCAGCCCAAGCAGTTCCGCAGTCTGGCCCACATGTGGCTGCTGGCACGTGAGTCCCTGCAGCCCTAGGGGGTGTCTGTACCCTTCCCCCACTTCCAGCCCCTGCTTTGCCCTCTTCCCCCCATCGCACCCCTTCCTCAAGCCCCCTCCCCAAAGGGATGCAGCCTCAGGGATTACTGGGGGACCTGGTACGGGGGAGTCTGGCCTGGGGTGCAGCAGGGCCCCCCGCACTCACCACGGCAGCAGGAAGCCAAGCGCCCCAGCACTGGCGGGCTTGGGAGATGGCAGCGTAGCAAAGGTTGCTGTGTGACTCCGCTTCCCCACAGCTCCCATTACCACTCTGAGTGCGTTTGCGGGCAACCCCAGCCCACCCAGGGCCCCACAGTTAACCTGAGTATGGGGGACCAGCCCATTCATGGGGTGGCCACTGCAGGGCCCCACAAAGCATTGGGTGCAGGGCAGTCTCACTGAACCATCCTATGGATGGGACGGCTCTGCACACGCCTGCCCCCGGGGATGTGCCGGTAGCAGTGCACAGCTAGCAGCTGGAAGCCGCTCTGGCCCCACTGGCCTGCTGGTGGTGTCATCAGGGGGTCCCGGGCAGTTTTTTTAAATTGCCCCAGGGGTGGGAGGCAGGGTCAGAGGCTGCATGGGGGGGCATGTGTGGGTTGATAGGTGGGGCCAGGGGATGCACAGTGGGGGTGGTGCATGGGCCGGCAGGCGGGACCAGAAGTTGCATGAAGGAGGGATGTATGGGCCTGCAGGTGGGGCTAAGAGACACACACCTCCCTCCTCCCCCGAGCCCTGCCAGCAGGGGGTGCCCGCTGACCCACTAGAAGGACTTGAGAACTGTCACTGGCCCGAAGGCAAACTGAGTTTGAGACCCCGGCAAGAGGCCCTTCAGCCTAGCCTGGATCTCTGGGGAGGGACTGGAACGCGCTCCCAAGCTGCGTGGGGAAGCACCAGCAGGCTAACAAGGAGCAGCCAGCCTGCACGTGCTAGACCCGCCAGACTTCCCTCTGGGGCAGGGTTACTGGCTGGGGGGAGGCAGGAATTGCGCGCGCTCCGTTTCAGCTGGGCTTTGGACACTGCCGGCAGGCTGCTCTCAGCAGCAGGGGGCTAGAGGAAATGACTGAGCAGGGGAGGGTAATTTTCCAGCCTGTCTTGGCTGGCGGGTGGGCCTGTCGCACTTGAAGACACCATGCGGGGCGGCCGGCACTTTGGGAGCCAGGCGCTGGGTTCGAAAGGGCCCGCTGAGAAGTGGGCGGAAGTCAACATGGTGACATTCCAGGGAGACAAGTGCCAGCTGCTTCACTGAGGAAGGAACCATCAAAGGCACCAGGGCAACCCGGCAGCTGCCTGGCTAAGCCTGCGACCTGCTGCGCCGCTCGGGAGCCGGGGGGTGAGTGGGTGGCCGGTTGAACCTGAGGCTCCCCGGCTATCGCAGGTCTCTGTGGCCACTGCAGTCCGGGGGAGGCTCAGGCCGCTTCCTCAGGGAAGGATCAGGCCAAGCCTGAGGGCCTCTCCATCCCTAATTCCTCAGCACCCACCTCACTGCCCACCGCAGCTGCCTGAAAATCCTTCCCTGGGACTTTTCAGCTTAGCAAAGAGGAGCCTAAGGGGGGATAGGACAGAGGTCTGTAAAATCATGAGTGGTGTGGAGACAGTGAATAAGGAAAAGTTATTGACTTGTTCCCCTAACGTAAGAACCACAGGTCACCAAATGGAATGAATAGGCAACAGGTTTAAAACAAACAAAAGGAATTATCGCTTCACGCAACACACCGTCAACCTGTGGAACTCCTTGCCAGAGGATGTTGTGAAGACCAGGACTTGAACAGGGTTCAAAAAAGAATGAGATAAATTCATGGAGATTAGGTCCATCAATCGCTATTAGCCAGGATGGGCAGGGAGGGTGTCCCTGGCCTCTGTTTGTCAGAGGCTGGAAATAGGTGATGGGAGGGATCACTTGATCATTCCCTGTTCTGTTCACTCCCTCTGGGCACCTGGCATTGGCCACTGTAGCTAGACAGGAGACTGGGCTAGATGGACTTTGGTCTGACCCAGTCTGGCCGTTCTTATGATCCCTGAGGCTGTGACAGCCCTAATCCCGTGTCCTGGGCTAGGATGAGGCTGTTCCTTACCTGGAAACAGGCTGGCCCTGCCTGCTGCCCCATACCCCTCCCCACTCCACGCCTGGCTTGTGCCAAAATCTTATCTCCAGTGGCCTGAGAGTGAAGGCAGGAGAGACGCTCAGCTGGGGGTGGAGGAGGGACGGGGAACAGCCCAGCCTTGAGCTGGGAAAGTAGACAAAATAGTGGAGCGCAGCCCCCAGCCCCCCAGCTGCCTGAGGGAACCAGGAGCTGCGGTGGCATTGCATTCTGCCTCTCCCAGCCAGCGCCAGCCATGGAGAAAACCGTGGTGCTCATTACAGGCTGCTCCTCGGGGATCGGGCTGGGGCTGGCCGTGCGCCTGGCCTCGGATGCCTCCCGCCGGTTTAAAGGTACGTCCTGGCCCTGCGATGGCCTATTCCAGGGCCTGTCCCCCAGCGAGGGGCTGGCAAGTCAGCTGGGAGGGAGCTGGGCTCTGCAGCACCAGGTGGTGGGAGAAGTGGCTGTGGGGTGGAGATGGGGATGCTGTGGGGCAGGGGCTGCCCTTAGAGGACAGTGTAATGGTCTACGGGCCCCCTATGCGAGAGGGCAGGAGACGGATCCTGGCTACTCCCTTCCAAGCCGGCTCAGCAGAACAGATTCCCTGGGGGCAGATGTGGGGTGAAGAACAAATGGTCCTGGGCAAGTAGGGGCCTCGGGGAGAAGAAGGGACTTGGATTCATGAGCGTCTGGTCCCAGCACACGCCCAGTGGGGAGATGCCTGGCTGGGTTCGTGTTCCCCACAGATCACCCCTTCTGCTGCACCCAGGAGCGGAGGGGAGCCGAGTCGCTGGCTCTGGCCCCTAGGGAGGCAGTCCCTTGGGGACGGGCACAGCCGTCCGCCTGCGGGGAGCGTGGGCCCCGGGAATCCCACTTAGGGGGACTTGTGCACTGGGGCAATCTGCAGTGATGCCTTGGAGATGCTGAGCCACCCGGGGGGGGTGTCTTTGTGCTCCACAACGTGGGGGGCACCTCTGGAGGCAGAGAAGATCCCCCCCCTGCCTGCCCAGGGCTCGCCCCCCACCCGTCCCCCATGCCGTGCTCTCCTTCTCTCCTAGTCTACGCCACCATGCGCAACCTGGCCAAGAAGGAGCGGCTGCTGGAGAGCGTGCGGGGCTGCCACGCCGGCACCCTGCAGATCCTGCAGCTGGATGTCACGGACCCGCTGTCGCTTGCCCAGGCCGCGCAGCAGGTGCAGGAGCAGCGTGTCGACGTGCTGGGTGAGCCCCCCTGCCCAGGCATCCCTGGCCCCTGCCGCCTTCCTGCCTCCCTGAGCCAGCCCCCTGCTCCCGGGCACTGAGGGAGATGTGCCGAGTTCCCCTCTGGCCGCCAGCCCTGCCCTGGATGACCCGGCCTGGGTTCCCACAGCTCGGAGCCCACCCCCCAAGGGAGCTTCCCCCCCCCCCGGGGCGGAGCCTGCAGAGCCTCTGCGGGAAAGGGGAGCCCTCAGAGTCGTGGGGTGGGTCCCAGCCCTCCCCCCACAGACAGCGCGTCTCGGAAAGGGATAACCTCCAGTCCTGCTGCTCCCCCTGGCACCTGGAGCCCCCTGATTGGCTGAGGGTTGCGCTTTTCCCTGCAAAAGAGACGGGCATGACCAGTCCTGGTGTCGGGGCGGCTGCTGGGAAAGGCGAGTCCTGAGGGCTCAGACCCCCAATGGCCAGGGCCCCTCTGCTAAGCCAATGCCAGGATGTTGGGGGGGCTGACTTGTGATTGCTGAGTTCGTGGGGCTGGCGCTGTGGGGTGTGTGGGCCCCAGAAGGCTCCTTTCCCTGCCCCCTGCTAACGGCAGCTCCTTGTGGTGTCCCCCCCACAGTGTGCAATGCAGGGGTGGGGCTGATGGGCCCCCTGGAGACCTGCTCCCCCCAGGCCATGAAGAGCATCTTCGAGGTGAACGTGTTCGGGACCATCGGCACCATCCAGGCCTTCCTGCCCGGCATGAAGCGCCGCAAGGCCGGCAAGATCATCGTCTCCAGCAGTGTGGGGGGGCTGCAAGGTCTGGGCCCCCGGCCGCAGGGGGGATGGGGGGAGGTACCTCCCTGGCCGGTCTTGGCCAGCAGCCCTGTCCCCGTGGAACCCTCTACCTAGCTGCTTGCTCGTTGCACTTGGTCCTGCCCAGAGTCGGCTGCAGCCGGAGGGGTCCCCGCCCTCCATGCACGGCCTCCCCCGGCCACCAAGGACCCTCGGGAGACCAGGCCCCTGACAGTGAGCGACTGCAATTGGGGCCTGAGTTGGTGCTGCGGTTGGGTGGGGATTGGAGAGCATTTCCCCCCCCCCCCCCCACACACACACACAGCAGGACAGCCTGGCATTCCGTGATGCTGCCCTGGCCAGCCGGCTCCCATGTGGCCTTGACAATCTTTCCTCCTGGGGGCGCCAGGTGGGGCCCGGCCTAACGTCTGGGCTCCGGGGGGGGGGGGCAGGAGGGAGGGGAGGAGCTGACGAGGCTCTCCCTGCCGCTTCTCACCCATCCCCCCCCCCCCGCTGTGCCCCAGGGGTCCCCTTCAACGCCGTGTACTGCGCCAGCAAGTTTGCGGTGGAAGGGCTGTGCGAGAGCCTGGCTGTGGTCCTGCAGCAGTTCAACGTGCAGTGAGTACCAGCCAGCCCAGCGCTTTACACCCATCCCTGCCACCTCTGGGGTGGAGCGAGGCGGCTGCGGCCGGGTGGTTCAGGACAGGAAGGGAAGAACAGTCCTGCAGCCAACTAGCAGGGCAGGGGGAGGTCAAGGCAAGAGGATGGAGGCACCCAAATTGCTGGGTTCCATTCCTGGAGCATGACTCCAGGAGGGACCCTCTGCTCCGGCTTCCTGCATGGCACAGGCCAGAGAATCCCACCTGGTTCCTGCCAGTACTTGGCTCTGACTCAAACCCAGTCCAGAAAGGTGCCAGTTTGGGCCTGCACAGCCCAGGAAAGGGGAGACCCCGCCACTGCCCCGGGACATGGTCCGGAGCCGCCCTGTTCCAAACCGCTGCCTTATTTCTAACTGGCATTTGGCTTCAGCTTCCAGTCTTGATTCCAGTCCTGCCCATCTCGGCCAGCTAGGGAGCCCGTTAGGAGAGGGTGTTTTCCCCCCCCCCAGCCTGCCAGTTTGTGCTACACTCGGTCACCCATCAGCCCGGGCTCCGTCCCTCGTTCTGTGCGGCATCATCCCCAGCCCCGCAATCGCTTGTGTGGCTCTTCTCTTCGCCCTCCCCAGCGTCCCCATGCCCTGTTGATGCTTCTCGCCCCAGACCGGCATGCAGCATCCCAGAGCGCTCCTGCCGCGGCTGGCCACGGAGGGGAAAGCCACATCCCTCCCCGGCAGGGTTCCCTGTAAGCTGAGCGCTTGCTTGGGCGGCCACCCAGGAAAGATTCCAGTGCTGCCCAGCTGATTAGCAGAATGCCCATAGCCGGCAGCATGTGTTTCTATGGGTGGTGCACATTTGCACATGCCTTGGTGCGCAGAACAAAATTTATTCTGCCCATGGATGAAAAAAAATTCCCCGGAAGGCGCGATAGGGCTTGGAGGTGTCTGTCTGCCAGTATATCCAAGATGTCATCGTCCTCAGCCCCAGCATGGACCACTGGCTGGCTGTGATCACCTCTGTGCTTGCCCCCATCACCCCCCTAGCTCCGGGAGGCGATGGGCTCGGAGGTGTCATATTGCAGGACTGGTGCAAGAAGCCCAGGCCACAGGGGTGAAAGCTGAGGCCCCGGGGCGGGGCGAGCTGGCTCGGACTGCACGAGTCTCTGTCCACTGCCAGCTCCCCAGCTCCTGCTCTTTCCTCCGGCAGCGTCACGCTGATCGAGTGCGGCCCGGTCAATACCAGCTTCCTGGCCAACCTGCAGAGCGCGGACGCTGAGGGCAGCGCGCTGCCGGGCCTGGACCCCCAGACCCGGGCCCTGTACAGCCAGTACCTGCAGCACTGCCAGAGTCTCTTCCGCGACGTGGCCCAGGACACTGACGACGTCCTGCAGGTGCCTAGGGGAGTGGGGTGGGGCCCGGGGCTGAGACAAGCCCAGAACTGGGGAAGGGTCCCTGCAGAGCCCTGGGGAGAAGCGCCAGGAGTCGGCAGGGATAGGTCCAGCCACCCCCCGACCTCTCCCCTGGGGCAAGGGGGACTGGCTGGTACCTTCCCTTCTCCCTGTCCCCCCTTTCCAAGGGAGCTTGGGAGAGGGGAGCCCAGCTCCGGCCCTCTCTGCCCACACGGGCCTGAGGTGGAGCTGGGCACCTCAGGAGCTGAGGTGGAGCTGCCCGGCACAGGTGTTCCCTGTGCCGGGCAGGGGTCCATACAGCCCCAGGCAGGTCTACAGCCCTGTAACCTCACCCGCTGGATGGGCCCACTGCCCCCTGCCCGTCAGCGGGGGGGATCCCCAGCCCTGCCTTACCGCCAGCTTGGAGGCATGGGTGTGGGGTGAGGGTAGGGCTGGGGGAGACAAGACCCCCCCCAGTCCCGCCTCTAACCCCGCCCCTTCTGCTCAGGCCCCGCCCCCAGCACCACAGGGGATGAGGGGGGCGTGCCGGCCCCGGAGCACAGTGTGCATTCTGGGGGGGGGCCATGCCTGACGGTTTATCCCCCCACCGATGACACCTGCTCGGGGGGGTCCCTGACACGCACCCTCTCTGCCTTTCCCAGGTGTACCTGGAGGCCATCTGTGCCCCCTGCCCCCCTCTGCGCTGCTTCACCACCCAGTTCTTCATGCCGCTCTCCCGGCTCAAGCTGAGCTGCCCCGACGGCTCCGAGTACGTCCGCGCCATGCACAAGTTCGTGTTCTCTGCGGGCGAGGCCCAGGCCGGGCCAGAGCGAGACGCGGGCTCCGAGTGAAGCAGCCCCCGCCCCACATGGCCCTGAGTTTGTACAGCTGGGCTGGGCTCCCCCCCAGGGGACCCCACCATGGAGCTCCAATAAACGTGTCCGCTCCCTGCAGGACTCCTGGCTCTCTCCAGCCCAGCCCTGAGCCCTGCAGGCCTGGGGGCCGCTGCAAGGGGGGGGGCCTGGTTGTGTGGAGCATGGCCAGGCTGGGGCGGTGAGCCTTGCTCAGGTTGAGCCTGTCCAGGGGCTGGATGAGGCTGGGACCCCGCTAGCTGCCACAACTGCTGCCGTGAAGTGAAGGGCAGAACGTCTCCCCCGCCAGGCCAGGGCCCTGCCCACTGCCTGCTGGAGCCAGGCATGAGGAGGAGGCCAGGGCGGGGCGTTTAAAGCTGGAACCTGCCCTCCCCCAAAGGCGTGTAATGTGAGGAGATTTCAACATGCAAATGCTGCTCCCTGTGCCAGCAGCCTCTGGGCAGTACCCGTTGCCCCGGCTGGTGGGTGGGGAATCCCAGCCCTTTGGCCTGGCACCGAGCCCAGTGGGCACAGACGCCCTCATGCTAGTCAGCTTGGAGCAGCAGCTTGCCCACGTGCCCCATCCTGCTGCAGGGGCCTCGGCATTGGCCACTGTCTCCGCTGCTCCCCGGGATCCCCCCTGCTCGCTCTGTGCCCCCCAAATGGGAGGCCCCCAGGGTGCAACAGGCAGGGGTCCATACAGCCAGGGCCGGACTGAGGCATGGGCGAGCCGGGCATGGGCAAGCCGGGCTATCAGGCGCCGCGCGCCCGGCTCCCGCAGCGCCAGCCCGCCCGCATCCCCGTGGCGCCTGCCAGCAACGCCCTTCCCCCCACAGCCGCGGGGCCCTACACGGCCCGGTGCGCGTGCCAGCAGCAACAACCAGCCCAGACTGGGCCGCGCTTGTGCCGTGCGCCCCCGGGGTGGGCCTGTGCACCTTAGGGGGGCGGGCCCACTCCCCACGGGTGGGCTCGCGCGTGCGCCATGCGCCCGGGGGCGGCGCCGCGTGCCCGTGCCCGGGGCGCCAGAATGCCTCGGGCCGGCCCTGGCTGGAGCTGCAGGCGGTGGTGTCTCTGCAGGGCTCACTCCCTGGCACAGGGTGCAGAGGTGCAACGGGGAGGGGGCGGGGGGGGGTTGCATTTCATTCCTGAGGACAGGGACAGCCCGCACCTAGCACCCGTGGCAGCGTCGAGAGAACAGCCCGGTCTGATGCCCCAGAACCAGATCGTGCCGACCAGCATCAATCTCCCCCCATTAAGCCCCCAGCTCACGCTGCTTCTCTCCCTTCCCGAACTCCCCTCCCATCCCCGTCCTCTCTTCCCTCTGCCCTTCCTTCCCCTGGCAGCTCCCAGCCCCCCCACTCCCGGCCTGGGCTCCGCAGGGCTAGAGGGAACGTGTCCCTTGCCACGTCCTTGTGGAACCGCCACGCGGTGCGCCCCAGGGGCCATCGCCCTTCGCTGAGCTGCCGTTCCAGGCTCTCTGCAGACACGGGCAGACACGGGCACGTTTCTCCCCCACCAGGGGGGCTAGTTGCAGAGTCTGACTATGGGCTCGGGCCACCTCGCGGCACCATGCAGCCAAGGTGTGGCCCAGCACGGGGACGACGCTGGAGCTGCCTTCTGCCGGTGTTGCGGTGACAGCCGGGCCCTCCCTACTCCGGGGCCAGTCGCGTGTGCTGTGAGGAAGGTTCATCCCACGGGAGCCGCCGCCCAGCCCCGCAGCACCAACTCCCCTCGGCTGCAGCCGTCACTGGTGGCTCCCCGTCCTAAGGAATCTGGTGCTGTGCCCTGGGTGGAAAAGGGCCGCTCCACTCCACCCCAGCAGTCGCTGCCGCTCTGGAGTCGGTAAAGCACGCGAGACCGGCTGCGATCACTGGGCATGAGAGAAGCAGACTCATGAGCCTGAGACAAGCCTGAGTTGGCGCTGAGCGGATCGCTCCGGCCTGGCCGCTCCGTGGGGCTGAGGCTCCGTTGTGTGGCTCAGTGCGGGCAGCTCAGGGGTGCTGTTCTGGGCTGACACCGGATTGACCCCAGCGGGCCCCCTCTTCCCGGGGCTGAGTGATGCAAGGCACTGCCCCTAGCGGCAGCGCGGGCCGCAGCTCAGAGAGCACACACACCATCGGGAAGGGGGAGCCGGAGGGGCATTCCCCCCAGGCTGGCCATGGTTGTGCTGCCAGGCAGGTGAGTTATGCCAGCCCAGGCTGGCACATGCGCTATACTAAAGCCAGCCAGGGGCTTGCGAGCCACTCGGGGAGCCGGGCACGTGAGGAGCTGGCGGGTGGGCGGCACCGCCGGCTGGGGCTGCCGCTAACTGAGCACGCTGTGGGCACCATTCCATGTCAGCTTCTGCTCTAGCAGCCTCGCGCCCAGCACAGTGCTCCCCCTGCGGAGAGGCTCCAGCCTCCTGCCCTGGCACTTTCCTCTTCCCACCTGCCTGCTGGGCCTGGAGGAGCCAGAGCCACGTAGGTCCTGGCAGCAGAGAAGTGTGGGAGGAGGAGGCCTTACGTGAAGCACCTTGGGGGCACCTTCCTTTGCTGCAAATACTCCCCAGTTCCTCCTTCCCCTCCATGCTGCTCCGTGCCCAGCTCCGACAGTTGTGCCTGGAGCCTCGTTAATGCCCGGCCCCGTGGCAGCCCTGCCCCCGGCACATAGCACTCGCTGGGAGGTCCGTGTGAGGGATCTCGCAGAGCTGGGGCCGGGCGGACCGGTGCAAATCCTGCTGCTGGGCTCGGGGAGGACTCGCTGGGCAGGCCAGCAAAGGGACAACGGGCCCGTGAGCCGCAGCCGTCGCGGAGTTGCTGTGCTCCAGCGGCTCCCGGGGAGTCGAGGGTCCCAGGCCAGCTTGTTTGCCTGTTTGACGAGAGGCTGGTGCCCGGGAGCAGCAGGGGCAGCTAGTGCTGCGTGATTCAGCCCCGGGGTTGGGAAACCGGAAACACAAACTACTTCTCCAGAGGGGCCGAGCACGGGTCCAGCAGGGCAGAGCGGACACAGGAGGCCCCTGAGCCACCAAGGTGTAGGGATTGCTAGACCAGCGGGACCCGTCTGACCAGCTCCTGCGCCCCCCAGGCCAGCGAGCCCCCTGCAGTTCGAGGGGTCAGGTGGGGGCTGGGTTTCTATCAACAGAGATCGGGGGCTGGGAGAAGAGCTGCCACCAGCAGGAGCAGGCTCAGGCCCATGGGCTCTCTCCTGCTTTTCTTGTTCGCCTCCATTCTCCAGCCCGGGGCCAAGGCGGTTCTCTGAAGTGTGCTGGGTGCCCCTGTGAGCTCCCCAGTGCCTGGAGACACCCCCAGGACGGCCTCGTTAGGCTCCGAGCAGCCACACAGATGTACCCACAACCCCCCTCTCCTCCCGGGACGGATGCGTTGGGCCCGGAGCCAGGAGGAAGCAGCCGCGCTCCCCTGGGCCCGAGGCTGTGGGCATGGCTCTGCCAGGTGTTTGCGTAGAGTCCCTTGTCAGAACTGTGGGGAAGGGGGAGCCCCGGGCTCTGCGGGTTGGGACTGAGGCCACCGGCAGAGTCAGGTGTGGGGTCGGCCCCTCCCTGCCACAAGCACCAAACCCATGCGGTGAAACAAAGCCAGTCACTTGCGGCGTGGAGAAGCGGCCAGCCACTCAGAGGGCCTGGGCCCAGGGCAGGGCCGGCTGAAGACATTCGTAGGCCCTGAGCTGGGTCAAGCTGAAGAGGCCCCCTCACGGTACCAAACACTGTGCGTTGCTCCCACAGGAAGGCGAATGGAAACAGAATGCACACAGCTTTAGATTTGCATCCCTACCGAGGCACAGGCAAGGATGCAACTCGAAACCAGCCAGTTTGGGTATTTAGAGGCCCCTCACCATCTGAGGCCCTAAAATGTAGCGTAAATCCGGCACTGCCGGGGCAGTGCCCCTCTGCTGCCCAGTGACTACCCGCACCCACCTGACACAGCCCATCTCGGAGCTCTCTGTCCCCGGAAGTGGATTTCCCCACGCTCACGTTTTCTGGACGCCCCTCTCCATGCGGTGCCTGTGACCCTCTCCTCTTCAGCCTGAGTGTGGAAGATGAACTGTGCGCCCTGCCTGGCTCTGTCTTCCCAAAGGCCAACACAACCGGCCTGGCTCACAATACCTGTCCACCCACCCCGGCCCTGAGCAGGGGGCGGCAGCTTGGCCGGTGACGGCTCCCTCTTTTCTGACGCACCCAGCCGGGAGTGCGGGGCTGTATATAAGGAGGGGACGCGCTGCCTGCCTGACACTTCACTCGGCAGCCAGGACGGCAAGAGCCAGGAAAGAGCAGAGGTAAGAGCCCTCTTTGTGTGTGGGACAGAGCGCACCCGAGTGCCACACTCCCCTAGGAAAGGCGGGGGAGGGATTCCTGGGACTGGCTTGATCAACTGCACGGCAGCGCTTAAGTTACAGGCAGGCCAGGTCGCCTGGGTGCTTTTCTGGGCTACCTTACTGCTGCCTTGTGGCCCCCTCCTTCCGCTGTTTAACTCAAAGCAGCCGCTTGGTGTTCCAGGCCCCCAGGCTTTCTCCCGTGAGGTGAATCTGCCTGCTGGCCGCAGGGTTTAACAAAACTCTGCTTAGTTAGGGAACTTTGGGCTTTCCCCAGGAAAAGGCTCCGGGACTAGGTGCTGAGAACTAATAACAATACTTCAGCAGAGCCTCTGCAACACACACACCTTCAGACACACACATACCTTCAGACACATACTCGCACACATCTTCAGACACACGCACCTTCAGACACACACACGCACGCATCTTCAGACACATCCCCCTTCAGACACACACGCATGCAGCTTCAGACACACACACACACGCATGCACCTTCAGACACACACACACATTTTGAGACACACCCCTTCAGAGACACACACACACACCTTCAGACATGAACCTTAAGACACACACACACGCACCTTCAGACACACAACTTCAAACACACACACTTTCAGACACACCCCTTCGGACACACACACACACTCACGCACCCCTTCCGAGCGCAGGCCGCAGCCCGAGCCACAGCATCCAGTCACTTTCCTACAACTCTGCTGGCCTGAGCCCCACAGTCCAGATCTGGGATGGCTCGCTGCCATGGGCTGTGTGGGGCCGTGCTGTCTTTCAGCCCCAGCTCCCTGGGTCCAATGAACGCGCAGCCCGTGGGATGGACAAATCTCTCCCACGTCAGGCCCGAGTCTAGGGGGTGGACGGTGGCTGTTAGGAGCCTGGCCACAGCCCCTAGCAGGCCCATGGAGGGCCAGGCGAGACCCTGGGTTCATTTGGTGCCTCTGCCCCGGCTTTGGCTCACTCTGTCCTGTCCAGCAAGCAGAGCAGAGAATTGGATTCTACTCCCAGCCCTGCCGTCACCCGGCTGCATGACCATGGGCGAGTCCCCTCCCCACGGACAGCAGCCACGATGGCACTGGCCCACCGGCGCGCTGCAGGGAGCCGGTCAGGTGTGGCTGGGAGAGGTACCGGCGCAGAGCAAAGGGCTGCTGTTATTCCTCCTGTATTCGTGCTGTCCCTCCCTGGCAGGAGGAGCCTTTGGCTGAGATTCCCCACCCCCCCGGGGGATCGTGACATGTCGTGTCCCCTTCTTGCCCCACAGCCCGCAGAGGCAATTTCCAGAGATGAACCTGACGCTTCAAGTCACCGTCCTCGGCCTCCTGTGCCTGCTGGGGCCGGGCCGGGTTCAGAACAGATCCCTGCCGATGGAGAGATGGAGCGCGCTGGGCCTGCCGCAGAACAGAGAGCTGGTGAGCAGGGGGGGGGGCTCTCGCCCTAGACCGGGGGCCTCAGGCTGTCAGCACCCAGCATTTCCACCGCAGGCTGGAAGCGGCTGGTTTTTGATGAGCAACTGATCACGTCTCCCTTGCAGCTTTTAGAAAGGGGGGGGGGGGGAATCTCTCTCTTTTCCATCGCACGGGCTTGGGGAAGGGGGGCGGCCGGGATCAAAGCAAGTGGGCAGGCAGCGAGATGGCGCTGGGGTGAGGTTACATTAGCCAAGCCCTCAAGAAGGGCCTCCGAGCTTTCTCGGCAGGCTCTGGAGCCGCGTGCAGTGCCGGCACCTTCGTTTCAAGTGCCCTTAGGTCCTCGCTAATGACATGCCGCAGCGCCGGTGCCAGATGAATTCGCTCTCGCCAGGATGACTCATGCCAGGACCGGCCCTGAGGAGGCATCATCCGGGGGAAAGCAGGCAAAGCCCCCACCCCGGGGAGTCCAGGCTCAATGGGGCTTGAACGTGAAGGTGTCTGTGCGCCCCAGGCTGCGGCGTGGCCTGTCGCCCTCATGCTGGGAGCAGATACGGACTGACTCCCCCTGCCTGGACTGCTCCCTGCAGGGTCCCCTTGGGAGGGGGCTGGGGACCCCCTAAGGGAAGAACACGCTGAGCTCAACAGTGGGGATGTTAACTAACGTGTGTTTGTGTGAACGTGCAACCGCTGGATTTTTCTTAAACGCCTGTTCCCTGGGACCCGCCCCCCCAACCCCTTCCTCTGATAGAGAGGCAGCAGCGTGGGGGGCAGGCAGCTCTGTGGGAGCTGAAGCACACGGAGCCAACTCCTGCCTGCCCCCCAACATTGCTGCCTTTTAAGCCAACTCTCCCCCACCTGCCCCCCCTCCCACGCTGCTGCCTATTACTTGCCCTCCCCTGCCTCCCTGCTGCTGCCTCTGATACAGAGGCAGCAGCACGGGAGGGGGGGCAGGTGACTCCGTGGGAGCTGGTGTTCAGGGGGAGCCTGATACAGAGGCAGCGGGGGAAGGCGGCAGTCATTAGGATTAACGGAGAAGCCCAGGCGTATCGGTTAATCGTGTAAACAACTACATGCTAACATCCCTACTCAGCACAGCCCTATGTGGCCCGCCCGCCTGGCTCTTAGCCAGACACAGCAGGGGACGAGCGTCTGTGCGGCTACCAGGAGCAGGAGCCGGCCAAGCCCTTTCAGACTGAATGGGAACAGACCCAGATGGCACCGCACGCTCAGAGCCGCTCACCCCTTGGGGTGTCCCCACCCAGCCGCCGCCACTGGACAGATAAACCATGACAATGAGGAGCAAGCTGCGGCCTAGCTGCCACCCAGCCACAAATGCACCTGGGTGCCGAGGGGTTGGAGCCCCGGGGCTGGCTGTTCCAGGGGGAGGTGAACCCCCGCTAGGCAAAAGGCCTGAGAAGTGGGCTGGTGAGCTGTCCCCATGACGCCTGAGCTGCTCACTCCCAGCACCCTGGCAGAGGCGGCTCCCTGTTCCACCACCTGCCTCTGCCGGTGAGCTCGGAGTCCAGCCCCAGGACTGAGAGCAGCCCCAGGCAGGCTCTGTGGAGCAGGCACTAGCAGTTAGCACAGTGTTTCTTAAACTTTTTAAGACTGAAGAACACCAAATAATATTTTTTTTTATGAGGAACACCAAGGATTTTTTGTTGAGCAAAAAAAAAAAATGGTCGGGAGGGGGGAAACAGGTCGGGGGGGGAAAGTTATTGAACAAAAAAAAAAGTCGCCTGCCCCTTTAAGGGTGGCCATTTTGAATTCTGTTCTCCACGGCACACCTCTGACTGCCTCGCGGCACACCGGCATGCCACAGAACACAGTTTAAGAAACACTAAGTTAGCAGGACTCAGGCCTGGTTCCCCCTCCCCCCCCACAGTTCCTAAGTGCCCTGCAGAGTTATTTCCGCAGCAGAGGGATCCACATAGAGAAGACTGCGCCGGCCTTTGGGCTGCCCATGAGGAATCACAACCTGGGGGACCAGGAAGAGCGAGAGCTGGTGGCCCTGGAGACCAGGGTAGATGACTAGGAAGAGCCAATGGCAGGTAACCGCCCCCTTTCCTTGTCTGTGTTCAGGACCGGCTGGTGTGGCGCTCATGAGACAGGCGACGCAGGGGGCCCTGTGAGCGCCCCACGGCCAGTTCGTTTTGTCAGCTCTTTGGTTCATTTGCCCAAGTCGTCTGAACATCTGCAGAGGCAGCATGGGCTAGTGGGACGGGAGCAGGGCTGGAACCCGGGAGCCACTAGGTTTAAGGTCAGCCATGTGGCCTTGTGCTGATGGGGATGGGGATCCGCAGGGGAGGGAGAGTCACTCAGGGGGAAAACCCCAAGCAAGGACTAGCCATAGTTGTACCAGTTGGCTTCCCAACCACCACGTGGTGACAGTCCGAGCCCTGATCTGCGCCGAGCATTGGCGCCCACCTCTGCTTGCAGTACAACTGATACCAAGGCATTACCCTGAGGACCCTCGAGTTCGCCTGAAAGGGATCCCGTGCAAGGACAGGCAGGTCCAGCTGCCACACCAGCCTTGTCCTAGTGATTGTTCTAAAATGTGCCAAATTGCAGACAGCTGTCATGACTGGCCCAGGTGCATTGTGGGGGTTTGAAGCCTGGGGGAGCTCAGGGGCATAAGCCACTGCTGGAAGCAGAGCCTGAAGCAGAGGAGTTTGAGTTCTGGTCTGCATGACAGGAGGCAGGATCCTGGATAAGATGGGTCAGTGGGCTGATGTTATGCTTATAAGAAACACACAGGCTCTTTTTCAGGGGGAAAGGCCACATGCCGCATTTATTGAGAACACAACATGAAAAGCAGCATCTGCATCTACACCTCCTCCCGCGCCCCCGCCCCCGTACGCACACAGAGATGCTGCGGGTGTTCTTACAGTTACCAGTCTGTCGTGGCTCGAGTCAGGCCAGTGGCCCGTTAGTCTGAACATGATTGAGGAGCTGGGTTCTGTCGGTCATGATCCGGCGCTCCAATGTTGCAGGGCCACACCCAGACTTCCCTGGCAAAAGCACTCCATTTTTAGATGTGTATGTTCCCATTTGAGTCCATAGGTTTCACTGTGTCGTGCTGTAATCCTTGATCCTTAAGTAGGGTTAATCTTGGGCTTCTCCACAGCCGTCCTTTGATGGTTATTGTCAGGCGGCCCATCGTTGTCTCTTGTTTGTCGTCTCACTCTGGGGCTGTCTCTACCTGTCTCCAAGGTTTGTCAGTCCTGCTAATTTAATTCTAGCATTGGACACCATGGATGCTTCCTGGCTGTCTTCAAGGTTCTCACTTCTTCTTGCCCATCTAGGCACCCGTGATGGCTTTCACAGTTAGCCTTAGCTACGCACGCATCCCCCACTCGCATCAACCCAGGGACAGAGAATTTCCTGTTCAATAATTCTGCAGAGCGTTTCAGGATGACCTTGTGGAAAGGGTTATATATAGTTACTGAAGAAATGACAAAAATAATCTCACACAACTGAGTTAGATAAAAGGCACAACTTAATTTGTAATGCTAATAGAAAGCAAAACCTTATAGCAAACATCGTCCGATCATGAAGGGTGGCTGGTAGGGTCAAACAGAAGCAGACAGCCTTTGTAATCAAATCATTATATAGAGCTTATTACCAATCTTCTGCCAACACTAAAATGCTGCCATAGGGCCTGAGGGTCTGACCCAGTACGGCAGGAAGTGGGATACCAGGCTCTATGGGCCAATGCTCTGCTCCAGCGTGAACAGTGACTCTGTGAAAAACATGCTGCCTTTGTCCTTTCCTGTGTAGGTAGAGTCTTGGCAACATGAGCTCTTCTGCCTCTGAGTACTTCACAGGAATGCACTGACTCTCTCCTGCCATTTCACTGCTGTGAGTGTGTACACACAGACACACACACGTGACCTTTTTATATTTGTGAGGCTCTGCCTGCAATACTGAGCTGTAGGGTGTGGAACCAATAAATTCTCCTCTTTAACGTTTGTCATGTCACCTTCTTTGTGAATACCAGCAATCGACAAGCTGCCCTTTGGCTGGGTCTCCACACGCGTGACTCATGCTGCTTCCTCCATCCTCCAGATCAGCCTAGGATTCAGCAAGAAGGATTCGCACTGTCACACAAACAGGAGAATTCAAAAAGATGTGTTGGAAAGAAAAGACAAGAAATCGAAACTGTCCCTGAGCTACCTCCAGGGAACGAGAAAGCTGCATTCTTAAGGATGCCATAGCTGATAGCTGCCACTCCATCATCATTGTCTAATCTACCTATTACAGGTTGGACCTCCCTGGTCCAGCATCCTCAGGACCTGACTGGTCCAGGATGAGGGATTTCTGGCCCTCCTGCTGCTGCCCCCCCGCCCTGCCCTCCCCCACAGACTTCCTGGCTCCCCCTACAGCCCAGCTGAGTGATGCATCACCCCCTCCTCTCCGCATAGCGCTGGGCTCCCAGCCCCCCACCCCTCACAGTGCGTCGGGACTCTCTGATCCTTCCAGACCATGGATATTGCCAGACCAGAGAGTTCCAGTTTATAGAGGTGCAACCAGTATTTAGTGCACCATAGTATCTAGTCGCTGTTCTTCACTTTCTTTCTGGGGACACCTGCTTCAGCTCTTGAACTCAGAAATTTTGACTGGTTCTGTTAAAAGTAGGTTTCTCTAGTGTCTTTGCTGGTGTCATGAAAGGACTTAGACCAGATTCAGCCCAAGAGCCCATTCCTTTCCCCTCGCCCCAGGCCCCACACTCCTGGTGCCTTGATCTCACCCCCTGGACAATCAAAATAGCAAACCCGCACCCAGTCCCAGGCATCTGCAGTCAGGAAGACCCAGTGCCCATGCACATCAGCACAGCTCAGTCCTGCAGCCTGTCATAGTGAGGTCGTGACATGGTGCTGGAGAAGAGGCTTATCGGTGGAGTTTGGTTTTGTTTCCTGAGTGAAATTAAGAAATAAGGGCTGTAGGGTCTGCTGGCAGGTACCAGGAAATGGCCTGGGTCAGGCAAGGAGAAGAAATGTATTCTGAGTAAAGAAAGATGCCCAAAGTATGGAAAGCAGCAGCCTCAGAAAAGGCTGACAGGTGGGTAGGAAAGACTCTTCCCAGAGCCTCATCCCTTCCAGGAGCCCCTGAACTTCCTTAACTTCCACATTAACCTCCTCCTTCTCCAGGTAGAGTGACCACCTTTGGTGGATGGAAATCTTACTATATATATATATAGAAATGTGCATCTCTATGTTTGTCTGTGAGTCCGTCTGTTCAAAGCTCCTCCTAGGACCACCAAATTTGGTAGGCAGCTTCCTCTTATCATAACTGAAAGCAAGGTCAGGGTTTGGTTGTCAGCAGGGCTCGCCTAACCGCGGCGAGCCCCGCTCGCCAGCCGCGCTGTCCGGCGATCTGCGCATGCGCAGATCATTCTGCGTATGCGCAGATTGCCCGAACCCGGCTCTTCCGGGTTACAATCTACTCGCCACGGGCAAGTAGATTGTATAATTTGTCGAGCCCTGGTTGTCAGGATAATGGGATGTGCATTGGATTTGATTGTTTCCCATAGAAGGGAAAGGGAGGGGGCTGGCAGGAGAGGTTATACTGCAGAATGACCATAGGGAGCACCAAAGGGCCAGAGATAAGGACTGGGATAGCTATAGCCCCTTTGGGCCAGCAGGAGGCAGGGGCGGAAAAAAGGACAGCTATCTACTATATTTCAGAAAGTTTGTTTGTGGTATGAAATGGCTGGGATTGTCCTCTCTCTCCGAGGCAGCCTGCATACTGAACCCCTCATCCCCAGCCCCACCCCAGAACTATGAAAATGAAGAAAAACAAAAGTTATTTGAGTTAAGGACCTGAGCAACGCCGGGTAAATCTTCTAGTATCACATGAAAAATAAGGGACGATGTTTTATTTTAAGGGACAATTTAGGGAATCCCCATTTTCTACAGTGCAGCATGAATTGTCCTCTCCTGTGTCCATTTCAGCTGCTCTCCCCTACACAGGGCAACTAACATCGGCTTCAATCCCACGTTTAAAACCCTCCCTGTTGCTATCAGTTTTAATACAGCTCAGCTCATCTTAAAATGAAATTGGGGTGGTGGGTCAATCCAGGTGCCCCTCTCCACCTCTCCCCTAACCCCTCCCCCTCCAGGTGCCCCTCTCCACTAGCCCCTCCCCCTCCAGGTGCCCCTCTCCACTAGCCCCTCCCCTCCAGGTGCCCCTCCCACCTGTCCCCATAGCCCCTCTCCACTAGCCCCTCCCCCTCGAGGTGCCCCTCCCACCTGTCCCCTTTAGCCCCTCCCTCTCCACGTGCCCATCTCCCCTAGCCCCTCCCCTCGAGGTGCCCCTCCCACCTGTCCCCATAACCCCTCCTCCAGGTGCCCCACTCCACCTAGCCCCTCCCCTCCAGGTGCCCCCCACCTGTCCCCATAGCCCTCCTCTCCACGTGCCCATCAACCCTAGCCCGTCCCCCTCCAGGTGCCCCTCCCACCTGTCCCCTTAGCCCCGCCCCCAAGGAGCTCCTCCCCTCAAGCTCGCCTCATGCCCCCGGAAATCGTGCCCCCTCTCGCGAGAGCCCGGGGGTCAGAGGTCACCTGGAAAGTCAATACATTTTAATTAAAATATAAACGGCGATTGAAAAAAAAAATATCGGAGACGTACTTCCGGCGGACCCAGGGTAGCGCTTCCGGGTCACGCGCGGAGCGCTGGTGGTGAGAGGCGGCCACGGCCCCGTCGCTCGGTGAGGAACCGCGGGCCCCGCCCCCTCCGGGGTTACCCAGCATGCCCCGCGGGCCCCGCCCCCTGGCGTTACCCAGCATGCCCCGCGGACTCCCCGGCTGGGCTCCGTGAGGGGCACTGACAGTGCTCCCAGCCTGGGGGCGGGGGGCTGAAAGCTGGGGGCAGTGTTGGGGGCCAGGCTGGTAGAGGGGATGGGGGCCCGAGGCCGGAGGCAAGGGGAGCTGGGGAAGCAATAAGGTGGGGGCTGACAGCTGGGGGCCTGGGAGCAATGTGGGGGCGGGTTGACAGAGGGGGTAGGAGCAGGGGCAGTAAGGCAGGGGGCCGGAGGCAAGGGGAGCTGGGGAAGCAATAAGGCAGAGGGTGCTGGGGGCAGGTTGTGGAGGACTGAGCAGGGTGGAGCGGCAGCGGGTGACTGAGTGAAACTGAGAGGCCATATTCATGGAGCTCAACCTTGCAGTCACCCACGTAACCCCCTCCCCTGCGTGTCTGTTCCAGGGACCATGTCTGCCTTCCGCTCAGGCCTGCTGGTGCTCACGGCCCCGCTCTCTGCCCTGTCTCTGCGCCTTGTGCCCATCCTGGCCTCAGCCTCCCGGATTGTGGAGGATACGCTCTATGTTCACCTGCAGCCAGGCCTCAGCTTGACAGGCTCTTCGCAGCCCAGGTCCACCTACGTGCCAGCCTCCCCCGAGATCTATAGCCTCATCAGCAAGCTGTATGCAGATGCTGATGCCCACAGCCACCTGGACGTGCGGGTCCTGCTGACAAACATCCGCAACCAGAGCCTGACGCCACAGTCACTTTCTTCAGTGCAGAACCTCTCCCACCCACCTGAGGTGGTCCTGACCGACTTTCAGACCAGTGACGGCGGCCAGTACAACCCAGTGAAGCAACGCCTGGAACGATATGCCACCAGCTGTTACAGCTGCAGGCCCAATCTCATCTCTGTGCTGCTCTACCCAGAGTATGAGCCCATGATGGAGGAGAGGGAGCTGCCCTCACAGGAACCAGACTTGGATGGTGGGACCATGCAGAGTTACAGGGATGTTGTTGTAGGGGGCACTTTCGATAGACTCCATAATGCCCACAAGATCCTTCTGAGTGCATGTTGCCTGTTGGCTGAGAACCGGCTACTGATTGGCGTCTCTGACAAGGATCTCTTGGAGAGTAAGAATCCCATTCCCAAACCAGGAAGCAAAACCCCAGTCATGCTCATTCTCTGGCCGTCACTCTGCTGGTTCCTTTTGCTCTGCATGGCAGGGAAGGGAACCATTTATAGTACTCTGTAGTGTTTGTTTCCCTGGGGGCAGCTTAGAAGCAGCCTTCCTGGGCTCTGAAGTGGGTGTTTGCCCAAGCTTCTGGGACCTTTACGGTGGAGTGTGTATTGTGAGAGGATGAAGGGGGAGAGTAGGTTGCACATCAGTGCAGATGTAAAGCACATTTGATCTGCGTGGGCATGGTGGTAGTTTAGAAGCATCATTTATGAGTGAGACAGGAGACTTAGTCAGGCCCCAACAGGCTTGATGGCTTTTGGGAAGAGGTTTTGTACACCTTCTAATAAGATTAGCAACATTCCTGTGGGTTTTATTGCTGACCCTTCCCTGGCAGTGCTGCCAGCCCAAGCAGTAGCCTTGGGTTTCTGCCTGAGAACTGGAAACTGGCCAGAGCTGATAAGTGAGACTCGCCAGATTACTCCCACTGCCTGATCTAAGGCAGAACAGCATCTCTGCAAAGATGAGATGTCTGTGTCCCAGGTCGTACGCGGCAGAGAGGGCTGTCACAGTGATGGGGATCTGGCTCGGAGTTTTGCTGTCTGCATGTTTATGACAGATGTGCTGCCCTTGGAGTTAAATATTCCCTGCCAAGCAGAACAAGGCTGAGTCACTTGTCTCTGCTCACTGCTGCTTTGTGCAAAGAGGATGCCCCTTCTGACAGCAGACCCAAGGACGTGCAGCAGCCCCGTGCCTTTCTCCATTGTGGAGAAACCTGGAGAGCCTGATGCCCTTTGGGTACCAGGGAAGTTTGAGGGGGCGGATCGTTGCTAAAGCCTTTGGTGCATCTCTGTGGGCCCCTCCTTTAAACATCACTCTCTTCACTGCTAACTCTGGGTGCAGGGACCTTTGTGCTGTTGCTTCCTCCCCATTTCTTGTCCCTTCCAGATAAGGTTCTGAAGGAACTGATCCAGCCGTATGAGCAGCGAGTGGAGAAGCTGTGTGAGTTCCTGGTGGACGTGAAGCCTTCTTTGCGTTATGACATTGTGCCTCTGGTAGACCCCTGTGGCCCGTCGATAACAGACCCTGACTTGGAGTGTATAGTAGTCAGTGAGGAGACCCGCAAGGGAGGGGTGACCGTGAACAAGAAGAGACTTGAAAATGTAATGCCTTTAAAGTTGACCTAGTGGAATACACCCCCTCCTGCTGTTCGTTCTGGGGATGTAATAGTGTAGTCGATTCACCAATAAGCAAAAGCTTATAGGTTAATGCTATAGACTACATGCATTCCTCCCCCCTACCCGCCTGCCCCAGTAATTTTTTTAGCAGGCTGGCCAGCAGCCCGGCTCAGTTCTGGCTCACGCCGGTTCTGGGACCTACCCCTGCTTTGGCTCTGCATTTAAAGTGTATTAGGAGCTGGGTGGGCAGGCAGCCCGGCTCAGTTCTGATTCGCCCCGGGTCCGGGAGCTCAGACCCCCCACCACCACAAGACTGGGGCTGCTGCCACCCCGCACTGCTGCCTGTGTATTAGAGGTAGCAGCACAGGGTGATAAGCAGCCAGTCTGCAAGAGGAGCTAGTTTTTAAACTGGCTCTCCTCACAGACTAGCTCCCTCCTGGCACCCCACGCTGCTGCCGGGCCTGCCCCCAGGGATTATAGAATAGTTGACTAACCGATAATAATTCATGAGGTTACTCAACTATTCAATTAACCGATATTTAACATCCCTAATTTGTCCCCGACGTGTGTGCCCTTGAAAGGGAGGCTGTGCCTGCCAAAGCAAGGCATAGGGGAGAAGGTGCTGTACAAGCTCTCCAGTGTGATTGTCCCGGTGCCCTGCACTCCCCCTGCTATTCCAGGCCTGGGCTCTGCCCCTCTCAGCTCCGCTCTACCACTGCCCCTTATGAGCTGGCTTTCCCTGGAGTGTGTTGTGAAGGGGGGGGAATGCAGCTGTTCCAGTGGCAGAGAATGAAAACTCGGAGAGCTGTGAGAGGAGAGTGCCAAGGAAAGATGGGGCCAAGCAGTTGGGTTCTGTCTTCAGAGCCTGCCCCTGAGGAGGTGTGCTGGGGACAGCCCCGGTCTGTTCACTGTGTCTCTTCACTGGGGCTGGCTTCAGAGCCATCCCCTGGTCTGTGACTCATGCCATGCGGTGTAAAGCGCTGCCACTCCAGCCATACCCTCTAGGGCGGGGGGGGGGAGCTATCCAAGGGGAACCCTTTCCTCCCCACTCATGGGGATGCTCTTGCTTAGGAAGTAAGACTGTTTCTCTGTCATGTATAGGAACCGCCAGCCCCATCAGCTGGGCCCTGGGCCTAGCTGGGGATTTCTGCCTCCAACTGCAGTTGGTTCCTGGCTCATAGATCCCCATCATTGACAATTCTGGAATAGCCTGCCCCAGGGGAGCTCTCTCCTGGGCCCAGGCAGTTAGTGGTTGGCCTGGTCCCAAAGGCTAGTGGGGCAGTGTGTCCTGTAGATGGACAAAGGCTCCTGATCCCTTGGGACCCTGCCCTTCTCTGCCTGCGGCTTTCCCACCTGACTCCAGAATCCCCGCAGTCCTTGCCCCACCGTGGCATGTAGCATGGCCCAGTCTCAGGCAGATGGGGACTAATCGACAGGTGGCAGCGACCTCCTGCCTTCTTGCAGAGCTGCCCATGAGCAGCCTGAGTGCAGGAGCTTGGTGTGACGATGCAGCCTTCCCTGTGACTGCTTGGGGGAATGGGACCTGGGGCCAGTCTGACTGAACAGCTGCGGGGGGCTCTCAGCCCTCTGACTGCGCTGTGCGGCGTGCTCTGTTTGCAGGGGCTCCCGGAGCTGGCCCTGCATGAGATCCGGCTGGTTAAAGATCCCGGGCACAGAGAGAACGAGGAGGAAAAGATCAGCTCCTCCAGCATCCGGAAGAGGCTGCTCGGAACGCTGCTGCAGCCCCCCCAGGTAGGAAGGTACAGGAGCTGGTGGCTACTCGAGTCCGTTTGCCAAGTGACCTCCGGCTCACAGGGTTTTGTGCGGTTTCTAGCCCTGGTGGGAGATGCTGGTCTACTCGACCGCCAGCGACTAGGGACCAGAAACCATAGCGGCTCCTAGGTCAGTGGCACGTGCTGGGTCTAGCAAGGGCAATGCTGAAGTGGGGATGTAGACGCAATACCAGGGAATGCCAAGCAGAGGGGTCTGGACTGTGCCCGTTGCTGGAGTCAGCCGGCTCTGTTCACAAGAACGCGGCCCGGGAGCCTGCCTGTGGCTGCATCCTCCTGGACCGACCTGATGTCAGAAGGAGGCTGATGGTGCCGTTCCTGGGCTGAGTTTGGATCCTGTGACCATAAATAAACACCGGGAGAAGGGCAGCCGGACTTTGACTGGGTTTAGGAAGAGGGGTTGGCGGCCAGGCGTGTTGGAGATTGAGGTGTGCCAGGGTCTCCCTCTCGGGGGCTTCCAGGAAACATACCAGTGGCAGGCCAGAGCATGTCTCTGCTGTTGGCTTCCATCAACGTGCACATCCTCTGGGCTTGTGTGGGGTTCACACTCAGGGCCTCTTCTCCCCGGCCCGTCCAGCTCCCACCAGCCCTGAGCAGCTTTGGACGCTTCTGACACTGTATCTCTTCTTGGTGCAGAAGGACCCAGCCCAGCCTTCTCGCCCCTATGTGATCGGCCTGACTGGAGGAAGTGGAAGTGGGAAAACTTCCATTGCCAGGCACTTGGAACGCCTGGGCGCTTTCCTCATTGATGTTGATAAACTGGGCCACGAAGCTTACGCCCCCGGCGGCCCTTCGTACGAGCAGGTGGTGGAGGAGTTTGGAGAAGGTACAGTGAGTGGAGCCTGTGTAAAACACCAGGGTGACAGGGAGACGACATCATAGGAACCGCTGAGTTCCAAATCTCGCCCCACTCTGGTTTGGGAGAGTCCGTGCATCCTGCTCTTCCCCAGCTAAGGGTGTTGGGGAGAGCTCGTGTCGGAGGGAGGTTTGTATTTGGGATCCAGAGGATGCTCCTGGGAGAGGAGAACTCTCTCTTTTGGAAACAGGTTGGTTTGGAAGCCTAAACTGTTTGGTAGGGATCCTGTCAGAGGGAGGTGGGCACTTCAAGAATTTGGTGAGTGATCAAGGGCCACACTTTCCTATGATATTAATGGAGGGGGTGCAGGGTCTGGGATGAAAGCTAGGTGCTGAAGGGAGCTCGGGGTAGGGAATTGGGGTGCAGGAGGGGGTTGTGTGAAGGGAGGGAGTTTGGGTGAAGGAGGGGGTTGTGATTGGGGTGCAGGGTCTTGGAGGGGGTATGGGTGCAAGAGAGGTTTCTGACCCGGAGGAGGGGTGCAGGGTCTGGGAGGCGGGTATGGGTGCAGGAGAGGATTCTGACCGGAGGAGGGGTGCAGGGTCTGGGAGGGGGGATGGGTGCAGGAGAGGATTCTGACCTTGAGGAGGGGTGCAGGGTCTGGGAGGGGGATGGGTGCAGGAGAGGATTCTGACCTGGAGGAGAGGTGCAGGGTCTGGGAGGGGGGATGGGTGCAGGAGAGGATTCTGACCGGAGGAGGGGTGCAGGGTCTGGGATGGGGGGATGGGTGCAGGAGAGGATTCTGACCGGAGGAGGGGTGCAGGGTCTGGGATGGGGGGATGGGTGCAGGAGAGGATTCTAACCTGGAGGAGGGGTGCCGGAGGGGTGCAGGGTCTGAAGGGGGGATGGGTGCAGGAGAGGATTCTGACCGGAGGAGGGGTGCAGGGTCTGGGAGGGGATGGGTGCAGGAGAGGATTCTGACCTTGAGGAGGGGTGCAGGGTCTGGGGGTATGGGTGCAGGAGAGGATTCTGACCTGGAGGAGGGTGCAGGGTCTGGGAGGGGGATGGGTGCAGGAGAGGATTCTGACCTGGAGGAGAGGTGCAGGGTCTGGGAGGGGATGGGTGCAGGAGAGGATTCTGACCGGAGGAGGGGTGCCGGAGGGGTGCAGGGTCTGAAGTGGGGATGGGTGCAGGAGAGGATTCTGACCGGAGGAGGGGTGCAGGGTCTGGGAGGGGGGGATGGGTGCAGGAGAGGATTCTAACCTGGAGGAGGGGTGCCGGAGGGGTGCAGGGTCTGGGAGGGGGGTATGGGTGCAGGAGAGGATTCTGACCGGAGGAGGGGTGCAGGGTCTGGGAGGGGGGTATGGGTGCAGGAGAGGATTCTGACCGGAGGAGGGGTGCAGGGTCTGGGAGGGGGGTATGGGTGCAGGAGAGGATTCTGACCGGAGGAAGGGTGCAAGGTCTGGGAGGGGGGTATGGGTGCAGGAGAGGATTCTGACCGGAGGAGGGGTGCAAGGTCTGGGAGGGGGGTATGGGTGCAGGAGAGGATTCTGACCCGGAGGAAGGGTGCAGGGTCTAACTCATGTACCCAAGTTGAAGAGAAAGGCCCTTTCCCGCCCTCTTACACTTCAAGGCAGCCAAAAAGGGTCCCTGTCCCAGTATTTGAAACCTCCTTTGCAGGCCCCTCTAGGGGAATTAATGCTGAGCCTGTCCATGGGACGGCTCTTCCCATGCGAGCTGAGCTGAGTCCTTTTCTCCTGTTGCGCTTTGTCTCCCAGACACTCTGAATGCCGACAGGACAATTAACAGGAAAATCCTCGGGGCCAAAGTGTTTGGAAACCAGGTAACACTCCCCCCCGACTCTGGGCTCAGTGTCAGCCTTTCCCCTTCTCTGCCCTGCTGCCGCCAAGGCTGCTCTGTCTTCCCCTCTGCCCTGCTGCCACCTGCCTGCTGCTCTCTCGGGCTCAGCTCTCGTCGGCTGGTTTTTCTCTAGTGTAAAGGCGCCGTGTTGGCGGGGCTGGAGACAGGGATCCCCGCTGCTGCCCAGGCACCGGCAGCACCAGCCCCTCACCGGGGGAGACCCGCTCCTAGGGCCCTTCCGGGGCTGACGGTTGGGAGGACGTCACCCCCTGTTGGTCTCAGCGCTGGGGGAGGCGTGGCCCAGGCTGGTTTGCCCTCTGTGCCCCGGGGTTTCCGTGAGCAGAGGTGACGAGAGCACAGAGCGCTGATCCGCTCCTGTGCTCCCCCGTGCACTAGCCAGACCGGCCCTGACTGGATTTGGAGCCGCAGCTGAAGGGTGGAAGGGGAGGTCAGTCTCCATGAACTTCCGCCTGCGCTGGAGTCTTGGGCCGACACCTTTCTCCCAGGGGCCTGGCCTGCGCCACCCACTTCCCCAGCGCCCTCTGTCGCCGAGCGATAGGGCCTTGCCAAGCTCCTCTCCGCTGAGCTTTGGCAGCGGCACAGATGGGGCTCCTCCTGGTGGAGCAGCTCGGAGAATCTGCTCCCTGCCGGGCAGGACAGAGCAGGAGAGCAACAGTGTCACCGCCTTCCATGGAGGGCTGGCCTAGCATGCTGGCAACGTGGGACACCCAGGGGAGGGGCAGGAGGGGTGCTGGCGGGCGACTGCCTTGACTGCATCTTGCTGGGTTACCCGGGAAATCGCATGGGGAAGCGAATCACCGCAGCCCAGCCGTGTGCCTTGCTAGGGGCGGCTAAAGCGTCTCACCGACATCGTGTGGCCTGAGATCTCGAAGCTGACAAAGAGGCAGCTGAATGAAGCAGCAGCACAGGGTGAGCTTGGTCTTCCCCCTCCCAACCCCGAGGGGGCGGGGCTAGATCATCCTATTACCACCGCCCAGCCCAGACACCCTGGGGACGGCTGTCCGGGGGCCCAGGCTGCCGCTGGAGTTACTCCTGATCAGCTGCTAGGTGTTCCCAGCTCAGACCTTTCTGTGCTTTGCGGGGGGCTGGCCCTTTGCTTCCTGCAGGTGGGTAGGCGCAGCGGGCCGAACCGCCACCGGCCCCCTCCCCTTCTCCAAAAAGGCCTCGGGCGCGTTGGTAAGACCAGATCCTGGCAGGGAAGGGGCCACGCGTGTTGCCCTGGGAGAGAATCCCTCCATGGCTACCCTGACCGGCACGTCCCAGACCTGGGGGAGTTGTGATTAAGCTCTAAGCCAGTGGCTGCCAACCTGTGGTCCGTGGACCCCTGGTGGTCTGCGATGGTACTGCAGGGGCTCCGTGGAAAGTTTAGAAGTAAGAATCAGGCACATCCTTCCTTTTTTTTTTTTTTCTCCCCCAGGGTAGGGGTCTGAAATTTTAATAGACTGGGAAGGGGTCCGTATGCTTGAAAAGGTTGGGAACCACTGCTCTCAGCTGTAAACAGTCTGGGGCCTGCTGCTTTCCCTTCGCGGGTTCTCTTGCCCTACCGTCGGGTCGCTGCGCTGCCAGGGGGAGGAATCAGGGGGCCTCGTGGTGCCCGGGTGCTCACAGGGAAGGGCCTCGTCCCACAGGGAAAGCGGTGTGTGTGCTGGACGCGGCCGTGCTGCTGGAGGCTGGCTGGACAGACCTGGTCCACGAGGTGTGGATGGTCGTCGTCCCAGAGAAGGAGGTAGGCGCCGCCCTTCCCCAGCTGTTTGCAGCGAGCGATGGGCCCCTCGTGCGCCCGCCTGGGAGTGACGTCCCCCTTGGTCTCCACAGGCCCTGCAGCGCATCATGGCCAGAGATGGGCTGAGCGAAGAGGCTGCTCGGAACAGGCTGCAGAGCCAGCTGAGTAACAGCCAGAGGATGCAGCAGTCGCATGTCGTGCTCTGCACGCTCTGGGAGCCGGAGACGACTCGCAAGCAGGTGAGAGCCCGGGGGCTGCCCAGCTGGGCCTCCGGGGACGGCTGTCTTGCCTAGGCCAGGCCAGCGGGGATGGAGGGGAGGGGGCCGATGGGGTCCACACCTCTGGCAGAGATGCAGGCCTGCCTGCTCTGCAGCGTTAGCCAGAGACCGTGGTTAAATGGGGTAGTCTAGGCAGGACTCCTTAGAGCCTGGGATAAGCCATGTCGGGAGCCGATCGGGTGAGAGCCTTGTTCCCCTCTGGTGTAAATGGGGCTCAAGGAATGTCTGTTCCCTACGGCTGGATCGGAGGAGGGACTAGGCATCTTCCGGGTCCCTGTCCCCTGGGCAGAGCTGTGGTGGCTGTGTCTCTTTCCCCCCCAGGATGGGGGCCATCTCCGTGGAAAGCCGCATGTTCTGGTAGATGCCCAATAACTGCATTAACTCAGTGGAATCAGGCATCTGTGGAGTGTCCAGTGAGCCCTGTCTGTGCTGCAGCCACCCCTGGCAGATCTCACCCCGGGGTGGATTGGGGGGGCAAACCCAGCCTGAAAGGAGTGACAGGTTCTGGGGCCTTGTGCACTCTGTGCTTTAAGTGGAGTTCGTGCCTGTCCCTGCCCCAGTGCCCTGTCAGGCCGGGCCAGCTCCCCCCAGACAGCTGCATTCACTGCCCTTTCGTGCGGCTGAGCCCGGACTCTCTGTCCCGTGTTTGTTCTGGCAGGTGGAGAAGGCCTGGGCCCTCCTGCAGCAGCGCATCAGCCAAGACTAGAGGCTGGGGATCTGGTGGCTCTTCCGGCCACTTCCATCTCGTCGACACACACAGCCAGACGGGGGATCCCAGCACTGACGGGCCCTGCTGCCAGGGGCTGGGGTCTGCACGCTTGGCCCCACTCTTGCCCATGTCTGGCAGCAGGGCGGGGCACCGCTCAGAGCTCAGCTGGGCGCTTTGGTGCCCAGGGCCTCGGGGCAGAGGCATCCTGCTTTACTGTTGCTAACGGCCCCGCCCAAGAGGGTGCACCAAGGGCAGCGGCTCTGAGCTGGTGGCACGGGCTGGGAGAGAGCAGCAGCGCAGATCTGCTGGGACAGACGTCATCGGAGCCAGCGCACGCTGAGCCCTGCGGCCCGTCCCAGCGGCAGGCCCGGCTCCGTTCGCTTCGGGCTGCGCTGTATGAGCCCCCCGCGCCCTCCTCTGGGTGATCAGTATCATGTGGATTGTCCCCCCTTCCCAGTGGATGGGCCACCTCGGTGCACGCTGCCCGATCTGGGTGTCCTGAAGGCTGTCGCAGTTAAAGGTCCAGTGTGTGCAGCCTGCCTCTGTGTGGTGATTGCTCTGCCAGGCCTGTTTGTTCCCTTCGCCCCCAGGCCTGGGCCCAGGCAGGCGGCTCCTGTGCTGCTGCCCCAGGTGAAATCAGCCTTGCAGGGGAATCCTGCTGGCTCGTGGCGGGAGCTTCGCGAGCTCTCGGCTGCCACTCCCCACAGCCCAGGCTCTGGCTAGCGGTATCCTCAGGGGAGGGGCTGAGCACCTGCTGAGCTAGGGGGACCGAGAGGGGCTTTCCACTGAAGTTGGCTTAAGGCCCCTGAGCCAAGCTTTTGTGCAGCAGGGAAAGGGACCCAAATAGCCCGGCCCTCGTGCAGCAAAGCGGCCAAGCCCCTCCCTGGATCCCCCGCCACAAGAGCTCTGCCAGTGGACTGGACCCTGCAGAGCCCAAATTCATGTTGAGATTCATGCCCTGACTGCGCCGCCAGCCCGGGACGTGGCTTCCAGGCTCAGCTTGGCCCTGGGAGGGGCGAGTCTAGTGCTCTAACTAGCCAGCTCCAGATCCTCCGTTAGCCTGACCCTGGGGTGCCTCGTGGTGGAGTACTGAGGGCCCCCGACCTGTCCCGGCGTATGGCATCACGGCGGCGGGCAGGGCCTGTCCCCTCTGTGGCTGAGGAACACGCCACGTTTGTATCTGCAAAACCAACGCGGAGTCCTGGGGCACCTAGAGGCTAACGGATTTGTTTGGGCATCAGCATCAAATCCACTTGATCGGACACAGCCGCTTATGGCCAAATCAATCTGCTGGTCGTTCAGGTGCCATAGGACTCCTCGTTTTCGGAGGTGCTTAAATAACTTTAAAAAATAGACCTTGCGGTTGGGCCCGGTGGCCGGCAGAGGGAGCTGCTCTCATTCAGCCAGCTGTCAGCACTGCCCCAAATCACATGCCTCTCTGGCTGGTGTTGTTGATCTGAGAATCCTTCGTCTCCCCCTAGCACTCTGATGCAAGGCCCATGTTAACAGGTTCAGTAGATGGAGCATGTTTATGGGCACTGGAAGGCAGAAAACAAGGCAGAAAAAGATACTGGCTGCCATGGTCTGGGTGGATCAAAAGGACACCAAGAGACTACAGCTTGTACCTCCAAAATCTGGGACACTCTGCTCCTGGAGGTAGGAGGGCCAGCTAGGCGGGACACCCGAGTCAGCAGCCCAGCCAGGGGCAGCACGAGACTGGGGCTGGAGCCCTCCAGCAGCCCCCAGGAGTGTGGGGTCAGAGCCCCACAGCTTCCCCCGGTTGTGTGGGGCTGGGCTGGGGCTGCGCAGGGCAGGGGTGAGAGCCCCAGCCCCACAGCTGCTTCTTGCTGCACAAGAACAGAGCCCTGCAGCAGGAGCCAGAGCCTGTACAGCCCAGGCAGCCAGCAGTAGCTGGGCAAGCAGCCCAGCCAGGTTGCGGGGGTGGTGGGGCAGAGATGACGGGCTTGGGGGCCGGTGGCAGGAGACTTCCTTGGCCTGGCAAATTCTCTTGTTCGGGACGGGTCAGGTCCCGCTGATGCCGGAGCAGAGAGATCCAACTGGTAGCAGAGAATCCTCCACAACGGCTACTAGAGATGCAAATACAGATGTCATGTAAGAAGCAGCACCTCTGATCCTGAAAAAGTCACTTGGGTAGTGGAACGGGAGGGTCCGTGTGGGGTTCTAGGGAACACCTGGGGGTTTAGCTCCCCTGGTGCGACTACTGGTCAGACTCCCATGTGGCCAGGCCCTGAGCTGACTGCTCCTGCCTGGGCCATGCTGTTCACACTCTTTTCAGCCCTACAACAGAGCAGGGTGACACCCCTTCAGCAGGCCTATTGTACTGTGGGTGTGCTATTAGCTTCATCAGGGAAACGGGGTCCATCAGCAAGGGCTCAATGAAGGAGCAGTCCCACCCTGCTGTCCCTGAGCAAGTGGCTTAGGAGACACGCCCAGAGGGAGCTGAGTGAATGGAGCCGCCCATCCCAGAAAGCCACCCCAGCTGGAGCCTGCCCCTTCTGGCGCCAGGGAGAACCCTGGTTTCTGCTGCTGGCTGTAGAGGGGCAGCACACAGTGCTGCTGCCACCACTCTTCTTGCAGGAGAACCCCAGCCTCAAGGGGGGATAAATCTAGGACACCCGGCAGGCGCTGAAGTGTGTTGAGGGAAAGAGGAAATGAAATTCCAGACTGCGTGCGTGGCAGTAGCAGGGCTTGGCGGTTCGGCTGTTTGTCCATGGTTCGGAGGCTGCCCTACATCCTTGGAGCGCGAGTCATGTTCTGCAGGAAGCCAGCCTTCGGACAGGGGCGGCTACACAAGCAGCCCTGGTTCTGGGGGCTAGTGCATGTGTGGGCCCCGTCCCCAGGTGCATGGGTAGGACCCATCTCACGGCAAACAAGCCCTGGTGTGTGCAGGGCACTTCCTCTCCAATTCGCCCCTGTATTCACACGCTCGCCCCCCAGGCTCGGCGAACACCTATGGCAGCTCCGCCTCTGCCCAGGGCGGTGCCCAGACAGCACCTGGAAAGGCAACACAGAGCTCTTTCCCAGCTGTCCTGGGCCCCAGGCCCCCATGTACACCCCTCCAGAGACCCACCCCCGAGCTGTCCTGGGCCCCAGACCACCATGTACACCCCTCCAGAGACTCCCCCCAGCTGTCCTGGGCCCCAGACCCCCATGTACACCCCTCGAGAGACCCACCCCCCAACTGTCCTCGGCACCAGTCCCCCATGTACACCCCTCCAGAGACCCCCCTCAGCTGTCCTGGGCCCCAGACCTCGATGTACACCCCTCCAGAGACCCACCCCCGAGCTGTCCTGGGCCCCAGAACCCCATGTACACCCCTCCAGAGACCCACCCCCAACAGTCTTGGCCCCCAGACCCCCATGTACACCCTCCAGAGACCCCCCCCAGCTGTCCTGGGCCCCAGTCTCCCATGTACACCCCTTCTGAGACCCACCCACAGCAGTCCTGGGCCCCAGACCCCGATGTACACCCCTCCAGAGACCCACCTCTCAGCTGTCCTGGGCCCCAGACCCCCATGTACACCCCTCTAGAGACCCACCCCCCAACTGTCCTGGGCACCAGACTCCTCTGTACACCCCTCCAGAGACCCCCCTCAGCTGTCCTGGGCCCCAGTCCCCCATGTACACCCTTCCAGAGACACCCTCCCTAGCAGTCCTGGGCCCCAGACCCCCATGTACACCCCTCCAGAGACCCCCCCCCAGCTGTCCTGGGCCCCAGTCCCCCATGTACACCCTTCCAGAGGAAACCCCACCCCAGCTGTCCTGGGCCCCAGACCCCCATGTACACCCTCCAGAGACACCCCCCCCCAGCTGTCCTGGGCCCCAGACACCCACGTACACCCCTCCTGAGACCCACCCCTGAGCTTTCCCGGGCCCCAGAGCCCCACGTACACCCCTTCTGAGCCCTGCTCCCCCAGCAGTCCTAGGCCCCAGGCCCCCATGTACACCCCTTCTGAGACCTACTCCTCAGCTGTCCCAGGCCCCAGACCTCCACATACACCCCTTCTGAGCCCTGCCCCCCACAGCAGTCCTGGGCCCCAGACCCCCATGTACACCCCTCCTGAAACCCACCTCTCAGTTGTGCTGGGCCCCAGACCCCCATGTACACCCCTCCTGAGACCCATCCAGCAGTCCCTAGCCCCAGATCCCCATGTACACCCCTTCTGAGACCTACCCCCAACAATCTTGGGCCCCAGACCCCCATGTACACCCCTCCTGAAACCCACCTCTCAGTTGTGCTGGGCCCCAGACCCCCATGTACACCCCTTCTGAGACCTACCCCCAACAATCTTGGGCCCCAGACCCCCATGTACACCCCTTCTGAGATCCACCCCCCAGCTGTCCTGGGCCCCAGACACCCACCTTGGGACCCCCCCCCCCCTCCCAACCGCCTGGGACCCCAGACCCCACCTCGCCCAGGGGCCCCCGGGCTCTCCTGCCCGAAGGGGCGGAGCCCACCCTTGCCGCGACCCCGCCCCGGGGGAGGTTCCCACGGTGTCACTGGGCACGTGGCGGGGCCACCCCCGCGGGTGCTGATGCCGGTGCCGGGGCTTCCCGGCCGGCAGAGCCCAGAGCCATGGCCGGGAGCAGCCGCGGGGGAGCCGCGCTCCTGCGGGCGCTGCGGGGAGCCGGGGGCCGCCCGCGCCGCGGGGACGGGACTGGGTAAGGGCCGGACCTAGGGAGCGGGGCCCCTGGGTCCCCTCGTGTCCTGCCCCAACTGGTGGGGGTCAGTGTTGGGAGATTGGGGGGCGCCCCCCGAGTCCTGCCCGGGGTCAGTGTTGGGAGATTGGGGGGCGCCCCCCGAGTCCTGCCGGGGGTCAGTGTTGGGAGATTGGGGGGCGGCCCCCCGAGTCCTGCCCAGGGTCAGTGTTGGGAGTTTGGGGGACGCCCCCCGAGTCCTGCCCGGGGTCAGTGTTGGGAGATTGGGGGGCGCCCCCCGAGTCCTGCCGGGGGTCAGTGTTGGGAGATTGGGGGGGCGGCCCCCCGAGTCCTGCCCGGGGTCAGTGTTGGGTGTTTAGGGAGTGCCCCCTGAGTCCTGCCCGGGGTCAGTGTTGGGAGTTTGGGGGGTGCCCCCGAGTCCTGCCTGGGGTCAATGTTGGGAGATTGGGGGGGCGGCCCCCCGAGTCCTGCCCAGGGTCAGTGTTGGGCGTTTAGGGAGCGCCCCCCGAGTCCTGCCCGGGGTCAGTGTTGGGAGTTTGGGGGGTGCCCCCGAGTCCTGCCTGGGGTCAGTGTTGGGAGATTGGGGGGGCGCCCCCCGAGTCCTGCCCGGGGTCAGTGTTGGGAGACTGGGGGGTGCTGTGGATCTCAATTCCCGGGGCTGAGAGGAAAGCTGGGCCCACGGGGGGATCGAGGGCTGCACTATCCGGGGGTGTTCCCAGCCCACACCCATGAGGCTGGGCTGCCCCCGGGATGTGCCGTCGCTCACCCTCTGGAACCGGCCTCCTGTGTTTCAGACATTTAAGTTCCTGTGGGCTCCTGGCTCTGCAAGCCCCCAAACGACCTCCCGTCACCCCGGCCTTGGTGCCGCCTGCGCGGAGCTTCCTGAACCTGGCTGCCGCTCAGCTGGGCTGCAAGCGGATGGAGTATTCGGAAATTCGAGTGCTGGGGTGAGTGTGTGGCTCCAAGGGGGGGGGGCTGCAGGAACCTGGCCGAGGGGGTGGGATTTGGAATTGCCTCTGGAGGGGGGCTGGGGCTTGTTGCCGAGGGGAAGGGCTGGGGTGCAGGTGGGTTCCTGGGCCTGATAAAGCCCTCGCCAAGGGTTCTGCCCGCTACCCTGTGAAACGTGAGCTCCTGCAGGCCTCCCATCACCCCCGGCCCCTGCTCACAGGCAGCTTGTCTCTCCTCTCCCCCAGCTACTCCACGGAGCAGATGTACAATGTGGTGGCCGACGTGGAGAGCTACCAGCGCTTCGTGCCATGGTGCAGCAGCTCCAAGGTCCTGTCCTGCCGCCAAGGGCTGACGCGGGCCGAGCTGGAGGTCGGCTTCGCGCCCTTCGTGGAGCGCTACATCTCTGAAATCTCCCTGACTCCCCAGCACCAGATCCGGGTAAGGGGCCGCCAGGGAACCAGAGTCTCACGAGGGGCGTGGGGATGCCCAGGGCTTAGCTGGGAGGAGCTGAGCACTCACAACTCGCTGCAGGTGCTCGGCACGTCTGATCACTGGCCCGAGGTGTGTCAAGCAGGGGCATCAGAGGCTGGTCTTGGAACGGGCTACCGTGGTTCCCAGGCAGGCCTCCTGTTCTTATGGCTTTGATCCCGGCTGCTCCACTCTCAAAAAGCTGCTGTGTGAGAGAGGCAGCCCCCAACACCCCACCCCTCTTGCTGAGGGAACAGCTGGTGCTCCAAGGAGCCAAGCCAAACGTGGGTTGCACCCAGCGCCGAACTGTGCTGGGTCCAGTTCCAGGCAGATCAGGGCTGGGGATGCACTGACGTCGGCGTTTGGGGCAGATGCCGGATAGGGAGCTTGTGCCCAAGCGAGCCGGCAGCACCAGCCGCTCGAGGGATGGGGGTTGGCGGGTGACCGCACAGCGCGTGTAGCCTGTTTCCACATTCACCGACTTGTGCAAAGGTTTGCTCGGACGCGAACAGGAAGCCTGGTTCCTCCTGGCTGCCGCAGGCTCTATGTCTATGGCTCCCGGGCACTCTGATGTGGAGGGGGGTGCATTGACTTTCCCGCCTCTCCGCTCAGATGAAACTTGACGCGAGCCACCTTTCCTCCCGCAGGCTGTGTGCAATGACGGCCGCCTCTTCCGCCACCTGGAGACCGTCTGGAGCTTTGGCCCGGGGCTGCCAGGGCAGCCGGACACCTGCACTTTAGAGTTCTATGTGAGTATTCCCCTCTGGGCCTGTCCCCGAGGCAGGCTGGGCCGGGGATGGGGTGGGTGGGGTGGAAGAGGCCCCTGCACAGAGCAGTTGCTCATGGCAGGTCACGTGTGGGGTTGGTGAATGCTTCAGACAGGCCAGCAACGCAGGAGCCTGAAGCTGCGGCTGGCTGTCCTCCCTCCCCCCCACGCCATCTTGCTGGCAAGTCCTGCCCTGGTCCCCAGGCGTATGCGTAATTGCCTGGCCACGCACCCCCTGGCTCTGCTAAGCTCTGCGTTTCCCCCCCCAGGTCTCCTTTGAATTCAGGTCCATCCTGCATTCCCACCTGGCCCACCTGTTCTTCAATGAGGTGGTGAAGCAGATGGTGGCAGCCTTTGAGAGGTGGGCCGAGAAGACGTACGGCCCGCAGGCGGCCCGGCGGCCCCAGAAACGTGTGCGGGCAGCCCGCTGCATGTGACGCCGCCTCCAGCGCAGCTTCTCCTGCCACAATGGGACCCCCCTGGGAGCACAGCAGAAGACTTTGTCTTCGTTTCATTCTGTCCAGATTTTTGGCTGGACGCCCCCAACCCCGCCCCATCCCTGGGCCTATTTATGTCTATTTAACCCACGCGCCCTGGAGAGAAATTATTTTTTTTAATCCTTTTTTGGTTCTATTTAATGCCCTTGGCCTGATCTCTGGATCTGCTGTATCCAGTATTAAGAGGCTCTGTGTCTTGTTGTTTTTTTTTAATGTTCTGGTTTTCATGTGACCTCAATAAAATGTGCAATGAAGCTTTGCCGTTCCGAACATTTCCTCACCCGCCAGCCTTGGCGTCTTGATCGCTTCTCGGCAGCCTCCTTCCCCCACATCTGGGAAGTGAAGTCACTGGGATGTCTCGGTGCACTGAGCAAACAGGAAATGCCTTGGGAGCAGGAAGGGGGGGAATCCAGTGTGGAGCCCAGCTTCCTGCCCATTTCACGGCCACTCACGACCACTCTTCGGGGGGGGATAACAGCTTGGAGGCGCCTTGTGTGAGGCATCCAGCCGTGAAACCCTGACTAGGCTTCCCCTGGCAGGGAACTTGCCTGTGATCTTTACCCAGGGCAGGCCCCAGGGGGCTCTGGTGTGACACAGGCTTTGCCCCTGCTGCTCACCCCCGGTGTGGCTAGGCGGGGGGTTGTGAGTGCTGGCAGCTGCCCCGTTTGCATCCCAGCGCGTCAGTGTGGAGGTGAAGGGCCCATCCCCCAGTTTTGTGTCTTCCCGGCCCCCTTCTGCTGAATGCAAAGTCCCCTGGACTGCATCGGTGCTGCTGGTCGAAGGGCCCCACGCTGGTGCTGGGGAGTATGGCTGCAATGCCTAGTGGGAAGGGGTTGAGTCCCAGGGGCACCTTCTCAGACTGATGAAGCTCCAGTCCCTCCATAGGCTGGCACCTGCCACTTGCCAATTGGGTGTCTGCGCAGGGGATCCGATGGGTCTGCCATTCCATCTCTGGGCCCAGGGCCTCCCTGGCAGCCTGCCCCTGGGCTGGAGCTCAGGTTCCAGGGACCGTGTCTGGACCAGGACTGGCTCTTCTCGCGGGAAGGTGGCAAAGGAGCCGCTGTCCCCTCCGGCTTCACAGAGCTGAGGCCAGTTGGTGCCAGAACCCCATGGGAGCTGCCTGCGCCTTCCTTCCCCGTTAGCATCCCCCAATGAACTAGATCCCCAACGGAACCAATTGGCCTTCGAGCTGCAGCCCGTGGGCATGGCCCAGGCTGTTCAACTGGGGTGCAGGGGTTACCACAGCCCACCCATCCCACCCTGCTGAGCTCTCTGGCCTCCCCTGGGTAGGGGCTGGGTAGGCAGCTGCCCAAACCATGCGAAGGGAAGGGGAGGTTTGGGCTGGGCAGCCCCACTGATCGATGCTGCACAGGCTATTGGAGCAGGAAGATCCGGGCAAGGTTCTGAAGGAGGCTGGGGGGCAGCCCCCAGCCCGGCCCTGCCTGCAGCAATTCCCCTGGCTTGGGGCTCTGGGGAGGGGCCGCCGGGCTCTGGGTCAGGAGGAAAGCACAGAATGTTTTCTCTGTGCCGCGAGGGGCACGGCTTTGCAGGCAGGAAGACCCAGATTCCTGGTGCTCTCCCCCAGCTCTGCGTCACAGCTGCTCTCGTAAACAGCTCCTACGCGGTGTGCTGGAAGGGCCCAGCCAGAAGGACATGCTGGGCCAGGCCAGGGGATGCGTGGCCCCAGGGATGTTCCTTGCCCCTTCCCCTCCCAGATCCTGGTGCTGCACAGGCTATTGGAGCCGGGAGATCCAGGCAAGGTTCTGAAGGAGGTTTGGGGGGCAGTCCCCCAGCCCGGCCCTGCCTGCAGCATTTCCCCTGGCTTGGGTGCTGAGCCCTCGAAATCCCCCAGTGCCAGGTGGGCAGCTTGGGGTGGGAGACCCTCTCTGCAGGTGCCCTGCGGTGCCAGGGGAAGGACTGGGGCCTGTGAGCAGCTGGGAGTCAGAGGGGGTGGCTCCAGGCATCCGGCATCCACGAGAGAGACTCCCGGGAGCCTGCCTGGGTCCAGAGTGTCCTCTGCACATAGGTTGGAGCAAATCTTGCTTCCCCCTGCATTGCAGGCCAGTGGCTTGAGAAGGTTCTGTCTGTGCAGCACCGAGCCACTCAGGGGACTGGATGCGACTCCTGGCCAGGTAGCATCCCATAGGAATGGGTCAGTGCAGCCCTCCAGGGCTGTTCCCTTTGCACCCCCCCAGGGTACGCGAGGGCTTGTGCTGTCTGCGCTTGGCACCTCAGGCCTGTCTCAGCGCAGCAGGACTGTAGTGTGTGCCCTTTGAGTCCCCTTGGGCCGCAGCCAAGTTGGGGGGGGGCAGGGGCACGTCAGCAGTGGACTTTGTGCGAGCCGGGCAACCAGCGTCAGAAGGGCCAGGCCGGGGACAGAAGGTGGCTGTTATCTTGGGGCCGATTACGCCAGCAGCAGGAATCAACTCAGCCCCTGGCATAGGCTGGAGAATGTGACATCATGTTGGGATGTAGGCTGGGGGGCATGTTCTGGTGAGGGGGCAGGGAGGGGAGCCAGGGGGTGCCCTGGGGAACTGTTGATGCTCTGTTGCACTCCTGGGGCGCTGGTGGCTGCTGGAGGGACACGCACCGAGGTTGGGCCCAGGGGCTCAGGGCAGTGGTCATGTGGCGCCCGTATTCCCTGCTCAAAGCTTGGAGCAGGGGCAGCCTCCCCCAGTGGGAGAGGGGTGCCCAGCTAGCAGCACCCTGCCCAGCGTGCCTCGCCCAGGGTCTGCAGTGGGCGGCAGGGCTGGGTGGGAAGCAGGGCTCCATGTGTGCTTGGGGCAGGAGGGGGGGGGGGGGGGGTGTCCCTGGTGCACTAGCCTGGAGGAGCTTCTCCAGGGAGGCTGCCCTTGCAGGGGGATGGGAAGGGACCTGCCTGCCTGCTTTGGCAGAGACTCCCACTGATGCAATGGAGGAGGCAGGTTCTCCAGCCCCATCTGACTGAGTCAACATGGCCTGTGCCCCAGGGTGTGCGTCCCACTGCCCAATTGCAGCGCCTGGGTCCTGGGCTGCGGGGAGGGGGGGCTGACACTGAGTGGGGAGGAGGAGGGAGCTGGCCAAGGCAGACAGTGGCCTGTCCTGCTTTGGAGCACTGGCTGGTCACCCCAGGTGCAGAATTGTCCAAGTGGTCAGGTGCATTCTGTGCCAGCGGCAGCTGCCAGGCTGGGAGTCTCCCAGGGAGATGGGTGGCCTGGTTCCTAGTGGTGAAGGGCATCAGCAGTCCTGCGTGTCCATTCCTGACTCTGACACAGCATGTCTTCATGACCTGGGGCAAGTCACCTGATCCACTCTGTGCCCCAGGTGCTGCGTGTCCCCACAGGGTGAGGGGAAGGCAAAGCCCATTGCTACTGCAGCTCAGATGCTGTGCCTGGGGGGCCAGCAAGTGCCTTGCGAGAAGGACCGCGCCTCACTGCAGGAAGGCCCAGGCTGAGCTGCCTCCCAGCCGCTCTGTACACAGGGGAGGAATCATGGTGATTTCCCTGGGGCTCAAGCCTAGCTGGGAGGTTTCCTGGGCAGATGAGGTGAGGTGTGTGGCATGCAGGCAGCATGAGAGCTGAGCCCTGGGGCCTGGGCAGAATGTGCCATGCTCCATCACACACCTGGGGCTGCTGCTTCCATGGCCCGTGCCAGCCTGGGGCCCTGGCGGTGCTGCCGAGGCAGGAGCAGAGGCAGGGCCTCACTTGCGTTAGGGCAGGTGTGGTGTTTGCATGTCACTTCCGTGTGCTAACGGCACCCAGCTGGCAGTGCTGGGGCAGGCTCTGTCTCAGGGCTGTGGAGCACTCATGGGCTGCAGGCAAGTGCCCTGCAGTGCCATCTGGGATGGCCATTCCCTGCCCCGCCTGCTCCACTGGCCCTTTCTGCTCTGTGCTGCCCTGGGAGGACCCCCCCCCCCGTCATCCAGTCACGTCTCTGATTCCTTTGTACCTAGCTCTGTCTGGCCCCAGGTGCTGGCTCTTCCTGCTGGTGCTGGGAGTGACACAGCCTCAGCCCCTGCAGTGTCCTGGGAAGCTCATTTCCTGCTAGGAGGATGCCCAGGCTGCTGGGTCCCCAGGGAGGCCCACGCAGCCAGCAGGAGGGCACTGACGGTGGCAGGAGCGACAGAGCGAACACTGAGCCTGCTGCAGCGAGTGCTGCCCAGACCAGGGCCCCATTGCAGTGATCAGCTGGGAATGTCCCAAAAGAAATTTGTGCAGGGACAGTGCCAGCCACCTGCTTGAGGCAGCTGGTCCCCACCCCATCACTTGGGTGGCTCAAAGCCCCCCCTTCGGTGAGCAGCGCTGCCCAGCCCCAAGAGTGCACGCATCACAGCAGGGCAGGACATTTCCCAGTGCAATGCCCTGGCCTCCCCGTTCTCCCTGCCCCCAGGAGCCCAGCCCCATGCCCTGCTCCAGGGGCTGAGGCCTCCCCAGAGGAAGGGGCAGTTTTCGGCCAAGGCGGGAGGCCCCCTTCCCAGGGTCCCATGGGGCGGGGTAGCTGGGGGGAGGCCCGCAGACAGGAAGTAGGTAGGCGGTGGGTGCAGGGCCTGCCCCACGGCAAGAGGTCAAGGAGAGGGCAGCGCATGGGGGGGTCACACGAGGCCAAGGGCCCTAGGTCGGAAATGGGGTCTCCTGAGTCAAAGGTCAGCCTCAGGGCAGGGACTGGGGTCATGTGAGGTCACAGTCCCGTCCCCTCGCAGCATTGACACGTGGTCCCCTCCTCTCCTCTCCCCGGTCCGCCGCCACGTGGTTCGCGGCCCGGCTTAGAATCCTCAGTGTCACGGCGCCCCCTGCTGGCTCAGAACCCTGGGTTCGGCTGCCGTCATCCCACGCGGTGGAACTACAGCTCCCGTCAGCCCCCGCGGCAGGCGTCTCCCGGATTCCCCGGGAGGGGGCGGGCGCTGCGATTGGCTGCCGCCGGGTGGTCACATGACCGAGCCCTCGGGAAGATGGCGGAGCAGGCGAGCACCTCGCCCGAGGACCCCTGTGGGAAGGTGAGTCCCCAGGGCGGGACGGCGGCCGGCGCGGGACACACCGCGAGGCCCCGCCTCCCCGGGAGAGGGCGGAGCTCCCCGCCGCTGCCCGCCCCCGCCCCCCACTCACGGAGCCGCAGGGGGCTGAGGGGGGGTCCCACCACGGAGGGGGTCAGAGGTCACGTCATGAATCAGCTCAGGGGCCACCACAGGGCCGGGGGCCACCCCGCTTGGACCCGGCCGCGCTGGCACGTGCCGGGCTCCTAGCTGAGTGCGCAAAACAGCGCGTGCAGGGAAGGGGAAGCTGCTCACGCGCTGCCTGGTTTCTCTCTCTCCCCCCTCGGCCTGTGTCCTGCTGCCGTTCGCTCACCCTGCCGGGCCCCAGGTGGACTCTGCCTACAGCGACAGCGGCTTGGATCCCTGTGAGTAGCTGCGTGGCCTCGGCGCCCGCCCGCGTCTCCGGCCGCAGCGGCCTCACTGGGCCAGGGAGCTGTAGTCATTTTTGTCCTTTGCTCTAGTTCGGTGTGTCTCGCACTGTGCTCCGCAGGAGGGATAAGGGGCGCCCTGACAGTAAGGGGGTGGGGCAGGTTCCTGCGTGGCCTAGGAGCTAGGGCACACGCCTGGGGAGGAGAGGGGCATGGGTTCAAGTCCCACCTCCCTCGGGTCAGGCTCCACAAGACAGCTCCAGGGGCTCTGCAAGGTTGACAAACTGGAAACATCAATAGGTACAACACCTACAATCAGTGGACTGCTGGGGCACCACATAAGTACAACACCTACAATCAGTGGACCGCTGGGGCGCCACATAAGCACACCACCTACAATCAGTGGACCGCTGGGGCGCCACATAAGCACACCACCTACAATCAGTGGACCGCTGGGGCGCCACATAAGTACACCACCTACAATCAGTGGACCGCTGGGGCGCCACATAAGCACACCACCTACAATCGCTGGGGCACCACATAAGCACACCACCTACAATCAGTGGACCGCTGGGGCGCCACATAAGCACACCACCTACAATCGCTGGGGCGCCACATAAGCACACCACCTACAATCGCTGGGGCGCCACATAAGCACACCACCTACAATCGCTGGGGCGCCACATAAGCACACCACCTACAATCGCTGGGGCACCACATACATTTTTACGCACGTAAAAGGCTCCGGAACCCAAAAAGTTTGAGAACCGCTGCCCTGGTTTATGCTATTAGGAGAAGTACAGTCTAGTTGAATTTGGTCCAAATCTGCACTCTCTAATCTGAGCCTTGGGCCTTTAAAGCAAGACATATGTGCTCCTTGGAAAAGCAGCACAGATACAATCATCAATGTATTCTTTGCTCCATCAGTCAGAGGTTTGTGGAGCCCTTCTCAAGTCTCCCGAAGTTTATTTTGGGGAAACTGCAGTGCAAAGGATATTAGAGTTAACCAATTCAAGCACAGCAAGGTTTCACGTTGGGTCCCAGCGGCATTTCAGCATTCATTGCATCTATCTGCACTCTGTCTGGGAGCTGGTTACCCTGTAATTTGCCTCGTAAAGTTGATCCCTTCTGTGTCCAGTTTACAGTGTCTCAGGTTTAGTGACACTTACCTCCTCTTGCACGATGTAGGAAAATATGCTACGGTGTTTTCTCTTTCAGCGCTCTTTGTGGAAAGCACTAGGAAAGGAAGCATAGTATCCCGAGCCAACAGCATTGGCTCCACCAGTGCCTCCTCGGTCCCCAATACAGGTATGGTCCCTTCTCCATGTTCCAGCAGCATCTCACTCAATAGGGGCTTTCCCCACTCTCTCACTCATATTCCTGTTCAGTCTCGGCCTCCTTAGGAGCTGTTCTGTACAAGACCGTGATTGCAGGAGCTTCCTCTGCCAGCTAGAGCAGATGTCTTGTCCTTGGGTAGGGAGAATGGTAGGGAAGCCCAGGGAGGGCATCGTGGCTTGCTGCGGGGCAGTTTGATGGGACTCCCCTGGCCGTGGAGAACAGAGGAGAGCTGGAGCGAGGGGCTGCAGAAACTTCTTTGCCAAGGTTTTCAAATGCTGAGTGGTGATGGATGCTCAGGCTGAGACACCTTAGAGGCCTCATTTCCAGGCAGTGCTGAAAAGCTGGTCTCTCTATGGAAGGGATCTCTGCTTAGACACCCAGTGCCTTGAAATTCCTGGGGCGGACTCCAATGCAGCAGAGCCCTGCTAGTAAGAATCTTGCCTAGACAAGCCAGGACCCAGCCCTGGGGTCTGCGGGAGAAGCAGGTGGCATCTAGTATCTTTATCAGCCTTCTCTATAATGAATTATCCCAGCTGCTCGCTCACACACTGTGGACTGTTGCTAGCAGAGATGTCCTTAGACAGGTGGATCTTTACTGTGTTTGGCCCCCTCCTTTTGGAAAAGCTGTGTGGAGCTAGTCCATCCCTCTGGCACAGGTGTTGAAATGCTCCCCAGTACAGACACTGCCTGGTGTCTGTGTGGCCTCAGCAGTTTTTGTCTCTGCTTCCTGGGCTCTGGGAGCTGCCACGTGCCCCCGAGCCAATGGTGCCCATTCTTCTGCTGCAGATGACGAAGACAGCGATTATCGCCAGGAAACCTACAAAGAGTCCTACAAGGACCGGCGCAGACGTGCCCACACTCAGGCTGAGCAGAAGAGACGAGATGCCATCAAGGTAACCCAGGCGTTCAGGATGCTGTAGGGGTTCAGATGAACCCGTGGGAGCTGTAGATTTATACCTTGTTAAACACTGACTCATTCAACTCTAACCATCCGCTGCTGTTGAATCCACAACACCCTGTCACTTCTGCTCTGCTCCTCCACAGAAAGGCTACGACGACTTGCAGGCCATTGTCCCCACGTGCCAGCAGCAGGACTTCTCCATCGGCTCCCAGAAACTGAGCAAAGCCATCGTCCTGCAGAAGAGTGAGTCCGGAGGGCTGGGAGGTTGATTTCTGGGCTTCTGGTGGTGTTCCTAACAGCTGTGGCAAACTGCGTGCTGGACAGTTGTACTCCAGTTGTACTCTGGTCACTGAGTGGGGGTACTGGCCAGTCAGAATTGGCCTCACCCTCTGTTCATGGGGGTTTAATGTGGAAAGCCCCCCGGGTTGTAAAACCTTCCCTGCAGACACTCAAAACCAAACTAATAGGCACCTTGTGTCAGGCCTCACTGCGCTGTCTGCTTCCTCCCTACCCAGCTCTGCAGGTTACCGCTCCCCTGATCTCCTGCTGAGGCTGAGTAACACTGGTGCAATCAGCCTAGCAAGGCAAGGGAGGCACAGTGTTGCAGGGTGAAGCACTAGCTACCTAGCCCAGCCCCCACGCACCCACTGGTCAATGCTCACAGGCATTGAAATCACTTGGGTTGAGGCAGGAAGATTGGGTCTAGGGCTTAGGAGTCTGCATATGATCTAGAGCACCTTGTTCCTCTGTCCTTGGAGCTGGGGTGTGAAGCATTGGGACTCTCTCAGGAGAGGAGTCGGGGGAGACTGCCTCCTGGTCAGTTTGGATGCAGGAGGTCTGCAGGGAAGAAATCGACAGCCATGCATCAATCCTGCAGAGGCCCCACCATCCTCCTGCCCCCTGCAGAGTGACATCACTGATCTATCCTAAAATCCTCCCCTCCCCTCCTTTGCAGCCATTGACTACATTCAGTTCCTCCACAAGGAGAAGAAGAAGCAGGAGGAGGACGTTTCCACTCTCAGGAAAGATGTCACGGCTTTGAAGATCATGAAAGTGTAAGGAACAGTTTCACACCCCCACCGCACCCCGGGAGGCCAGGGAGATGGGTACATTTGCATACTGCAGCACATGCTCTCAGTGCTCATCTCCCCCCTCCACCCGTTCTGTGGCATTCCATCCTAGAGCTGGTTACTACCTGGCTCTTTTGTGAATCTGGGCTTGACGCAGATCCCAGTACATGGCTTGAGCCCAGGGACTGTTCGTAGGGCTGTACCGACTCTGAACAAGGAGACCCAGCCTGCTCCTGGGTGCCCTCTCCAACACAGAAGGGAGGCCACAATTTCCCTGCATTTATTCCCCTCAAGGAACTTAAAGCCCAGAGCCTGCTACCTTAACCCTACAACCAGCAAGAGCGTTACCTTCGGTCCTAACAAGCACAGTTAAGGCCCTTCCACAAACACTGCAGCACGTCCCCGAGTCTCTTTCACCTCAAACAGATCTTTGGAAAGTGTCTCAGGCCAGAACTAGCTTCCCTGGCCTGCCATTTTACCCAGGTTTCTTTGCTCTGTTTCAGAAACTATGAGCAGATTGTGAAAGCTCATCAGGATAATCCAAATGAGGGGAAAGACCAGGTCTCTGACCAAGTCAAGTTTAATGTTTTCCAAGGCATTATGGATTCACTGTTCCAGTCCTTTAATGCCTCCATCTCGGTAGCAAGTTTTCAGGAACTTTCCGCGCATGCGTCTTCAGCTGGATTGAGGAGCATTGTAAGCCACAGGTAAGCACTAGGAGCCGCACACTGCATGACATGGGGCAAGCGCCTTCATGAGACTTGACCCTAGCTCTGAAATTCATTGCGGTGAGGTTCTTTTCTGTGTAGAGATACCCTTCGGGCACTTTGTTAGTCTCCAAGGTGCTGCAGGACTATTTGCTGGGTTTTGAGTTTTTACAGGGGCTCTTGTTCTCCAGCTAAAGCAAGCTTTGACAGGACAGAAACCTTCCCTAAGGGTACGTCTAGACAGCGGTGCTATTTCGGGATACGTCCGGTATCCCGAAATAGCATTTTCTGTGTCTTAACAACAAGCCCGTTATTTTGAAATAACGGGCTTGCTATTCTGACATCCCGGTGAACCTCGTTCCATGAGGATTAAGGGACTTGTTGGAATAATGGTCTATTTTGAAATTAAATACTCTCTCTCAAAATAAGCTACGCAATTTGTGTAGCTCGAATTGCATAGCTTATTTTGAGCTACGTGGCACTGAATAGACCTACCCTGAGAGGCAAGTGGTCATACAGGGGGCCCTTGCTAGAAGTCCAAGATACATTCCAAAAAACTTGGACTTATAGCAAAACAACTTAAAGCAGGGAATTTTTTCCCCATGGCTGACTTCCATTTAAGCAAATTGGGGGGAGTGTTTCGCACGACTTATAGTGGGGAATGGGAGGACTTATAACACATCAGTTCCTACAAACGTCAACGACTTTAGTGTGGAACAGATGTATACGGAGCGACTTATTGCTGGGACCCCCTGTACCACACCTGCTTGCACTAAGCTTTTTTCCTCTAAAGCAGCTGATTCTGCCACAGTCTGACAGGAAACTGGCCAGGCTGAGCCCTTCCTCTGATCCAAGCTGGTAGGTCCCATACTCCCAGTAATACGATACCTCCCCTAGGTGTGTTCCGATTAAACCTACCTGTGCTTGGGTGGGGCAGCGGGTACCCAGCTGCCTTTCTATACACTTTTCCCGCTCTGTAAGGAGTTCCTTGGTCTGCGCTGGAACCCGCTGAGGCATTGCCAAGGCAAATGTTCATTCGTCTCGCAGTGTGACTGATCCTGCCTCCTCCTTCTCCTCCTTCTCAGACTCTGCGCGACATCGTGCTGGGGGTTCTGCATCAGCTGAAGAATCAGCTCTACTGACTGCTCTTCCTGCCCGGGTCCCAGCAGCCTGGGCCTGCGTCCTTCACCCAGACAGCTGCAGAGCACGGCCCAACTGGGAAACAGGCTCCAGGAATAGCTGGTCTATTTCCCTTGTGGTTGTTCTTAAAGCTTCTCTCTGGATTATTTATTGTATTGACCAAAACCAAAACTAGGCTGTACGTACCTCTCCACAGACCCTGTCGCAGTCTGTAGCACCAGAGGGTCTGTAGGGACTCGGCAGAGAAGGGAATTTAAATGTGGATTAAATACACTTCTTATTGCCCAGAAGGAAGGAGGGAGAGGGTCTCTCACCAAACTGGCACTAGGCAAACAAGCAGCGACTAGGCCTTGCCTGAACCCGACTCCCTACAATGGTGACAGGTGCTCAGTGCTTTGTTTCCTGTCCTGCTCTGGGTGGGGGAAGGAGAAGGAAACGGCCTGCAGTCTGACTACTGTCTGTGAGGATGCAGGGCCTGGAAACCACAGAGCCTGGCTGGGAGCTGCTGAACACGGCTGGTTTCAGGCTATGCACTTGCTGACATTGCACCTCCCCATGGGGCTGTGAATGGCAGCAGAGACTGTGGCCCAGCAACAGTCAGGGAGATCTCTCCTCCCCCACCCCCAGCCTATTAAAGAGCTTTGGCTGAGCTATAAACCCTCCTGCACCAGGTACAAACTGACCTCTACCAACGGGGCTTAGGAAGAAGTGTCCCTTGGACAGGTTTCCCACCATTGCAGGCTTTCTTGAACCTGTCTCTGAAGCAGCTGGTTCTAGTTACTGACAAGATGGGTTCGGGACTAGTGATTCTGGTGTGTCCCAATCATCTCGTCCTGCCTAGGGACGGACGGCTGCTTGTTTTCCTGGTGCAGAATGACTTCCAAAAAGGCATGCCAAGGAAGCAGACCCATCACTGCCACATGGAGAGGTGTGTAACAGTGTCAAAGGGACTCTCGCACAGATGATAATAGCTTTGGCCTTGGCTTGAGCCAGCTGCTGCCTTGGCCTTTCTGACTTTCGCCCCGGGTCCTAAACAATTGCAAATGAATGCAGCTTTCTTTACAGGCTTCTCCAGCTTTATCGGCACAGAGGCTGATCTGTCGGGCTTTATATTACTTGGCACTTACGATGAAGTCATACTGTCTGGGAAAGTAGAATAGTGTAGCACAGACTAATTAGACGTCTCCTCTTGTTTAGAACTATAGTTTTATATATAATAAAGCCTTGATTTTTGTAATGAATTGAAAAAAAAAAAATCACACTAACCTGCTATCAGTTTACATTTTGCAGACAGCTGCTTGTCTGGGACAATTTAAACCAGCTACACCCTGATTCTTTCTTTAGCACCCCAGAGATCTAACAGCAGCAGGCAGCTGTCCGCTAAAGCAGCAATGGCTTTTTACTACTCAGACAAGGTGACGCTATTGGAATTACCCCACCAAAGTGAATCTCTTACTACATTATTTGTTCATTTCCAATTATGTGCCCACACCTCTAAAAATCCAGTGTGAGTGGCTGTTGTGCATTTCCTTCGGTGGTCGTTTCTTAGCGCTGGCTGTTTGCCTTTTGAACACTGAAGCATAAAGTTTTAACTGACGTTTTCCATGTAACCAAGGAAATGTTCCAGTTGGTCTTGGATTTTATAAAAGAAAACACTTCCACAAAGCACCTCAGTCAGTGCAAATGCAGCAGACAGCCCCCAGGAAGTCCAAGCATTTATTTGCAGCAACATGTCTAACACTGAAGTGAACTGCACACACCAGGGGCAGGTACTGCTCAGGCAGTTCTCAAGCTCAGACACAGAACTCTTGTAAGAGGTTGCTTGGCTGTCAGGAAAGCACCCTGTTTGCAGAAGCAAAAGCCTGTGCTGTTTACTAATAAGTGGCATGTGCATTTCTCCAAGGGCATTGCTTTTTACAGACCTCACTCAGGGGGAAAGGAAATATTTTTCTATTGTGGAAAGTAATTATAATAAATTTTTGCTAAGCATTGTAAAAGTGTCTCCCCTCCAGTTTGTTTACTGCTGACACAGAATCACTGGGTTGCTATCAGAGCTGATGAGACCAGGGCCAATTTTTCAGAAGGGATTGGTGATGTCTGGATGCCCAATTTGACTCCTTAGTTAGTGTTATGGCAGCTGTATTGGAACAACCCTCTCCATCTGCACATTTCCCCCCTACAGGGGAGCCCGACTCCAACTGCTCTCAAAACCCTCGTTAAACCAGACTGGAATACACACAGCCTCCTTTTCATGGGCAAGACTCCAGAGAAGGGATGTGAAAGTGTAACCATGGACACAGTTAACCCATGAGCCTGCCGGGTAATGTTCACAGTTACATGCAGGCTCCCAGGGAGCCACCTGTTGCCACCTGGCATCAGGTGGAAGCCGACTTTCCAGCAGTTACGCAATTACTTAACTACACTCATTTTAACATCTGTACTCCAGAGAGCAGTCGGGAGGCCAGTCTTGCTACCACCAGGCAGGCTAAGAAATAATTAGGGAAGAAGCCAGGCTAAGATGAGACAGTGGTGTTTAATGAATCATACTCCTGTATACAACATTACAGCATGGTAGATGCTGTGGGCAGCACTTCCCACCCTCTCTATTAAATACACTGAGATGCCAGTACAGCCCTACAAAACTAATAACTAGTTTCTTTCCCCTCTCCTAGGTGCTTCTTTCCTCCCTTTGCTAGAACACACTCACCTACTTGTTGACAGTCCAACACGCCCATAGCCCAGGGGAGAGGCACCCTCCCAATGCCCACTGCAACAAAAGGATCATAAAAACAGGACTCCATTGCAAATGAGAATGTGGTAGGGCCTGGAGCTGCCTCAACCCCTGTAGCCACCTTCCTGACTGCAAAGCATTTTAAAACAAACATGCATGCAAGACGCAGGACAAAACCAAGCCCTACAAACAGTGCAAGTTTCAGAAGCGGCTTCGGTTGGGTTCCACATTGGCCCGTTTTCTCCCCCGAAGCAGCGGCTCCTGCCAGCAACTCAGACAGCCACCGGCAAAGTGACATTGTAATCCTCATCCGTCTCTATCCCAACTTCCTCCTGCACAAGAACAATGCAGCCTCTTTACCAGGAGCGCAAAGCAGAGTTACGTTGGCTGGACAGCACAGGGAGAATTCGGAAACAGGGCCCTTTCCAGCACTAGGGGACTTGCTGAAGGTGACACCACCTGCGGTAGGTACCCGTGGATTCGTGTTAGTCAAAGGCAGGTGGATATGGTTGTACTTACAAAGAACTGTTTCTTGCTTTTGGGGTAGCCCTCCAGAATTGCATCAAGTAGCTCAGTTGCCTGGTAAGACACAATAATTGGAAAGAACATTTAGCGATGTTTCTTTAAGAAAAGTACCCACAGTAAAACCTGGGCAAGCTCTCCAGTGGGACAAGCCTTAGTGTTTGCCTCTGTGATCATAAGCGCTCAGGCTTCTTGGGGCACCCCCAACCAGAGGCCGCTACTCAGGCTGCTGAAGTTGGGCCTCCTCCCAGGTAGGCACCACACGCTAACAAGAGGCTAGCAATCCCTACCAGCCACCGGGGAAGGGGGGGGGGGGAGGGAGGAGGGAAAGGGGCTCCTTTCATCCCATGTGCTTTGCTGCAGTCACCCACTGGTCTATTTAAAGTGGAAGTTTGGCATCACCATTAAACTGTACACCTGAAGCCCTCCCCCGCCACCAATAACTGAGGCGTGGCAGGGGAAAGCCAGAGAGGACGGGCGGGAGCTCGTCTTGCTGTGTCCATACACTGGAAAGCAGAAACTAGTGCCCAGGAAGAGGGCTCCCGGCCAGGATGTCAGCTCTCCCAGCGCTAGGAACTATGAGATGGAAGCTGGAGAACAGCAACAGTAGAGTGGGGAGAAGTGGCCTTGTGGTTCCTCTTCCTGGGATGACACCAGAAGGGCCCAGGTATCACCACTTCAAGACAAGCACAGGCTGAGTGTACTGCAGAGGTTCTGACAGCAGTTAGTTCTTGGCTAGCTTGGCAACGGGCTATGGCAGCAAGATGATCAGCTAGCACAGATACCGCCCCCCCTCCTCCCCCGGCCTGCTCCATTAAGTCATGCGGCCACTGGCATTTCCCCCCCCTGAATGAAACACCGCATCGGCTCTTGGGGAGCATTACCACCACTCAATGGTGCCCATCTATCCAGTATTCATAATAAAAGTGGCTACCATTCTCTTCCTCCTTCTCCATTCTTTACAGTACAGCTTTTTCTCGTTGTAAACCTGTAATCAAGAAGACCAAGTGAGTAACATTCAACCCAACCACTCCCAAGGAGTGTTACCCAAGGAACGACTGTCAAGAGGAGACCGGGCCAGAGCAAGATGCTTATTTAGCATTCAAAACCATCGCACAGTGCAGGCAACTGATCAATCAGCTCTTTGGAAGTGGGTCTCCTTTTAAAATGGATGATTCGAGAGGCTAAAATGTTGCATTTCTGTATTACTAAAGAGAACGCATAGCAAAGGGCTGCAGGTAACGGTCACTGAGGAACCTCTTTACAAACTGGCCTTCGAGCCACCCTCTCTAGAGGCGCACAGCAAAGAACATTAGGGAGCAGGACATTTCCAACATCAGACTCTGGGATTGGCTCCCGCAGGCTGGAATTAGCCACACTTAAAGCTGACCAGCACTTCCCATGTAAGGCCCAGGTGAGTGTTGTCAGACTTCAGAAAGGAGGCCACTGAAGTGCAGCCCTTGCCTACAAACAGGAACATGGGAAGTGAACTGAGAAGAGGACAGTTTATGCTGTAGTTTCAATCCTCTCCCACAAGCACTCTGATTCTTCAGTGTTTGGTGTCAGATTCAAAATGTCTATCAGCATTTTGAGGTACATTTCCCCCTCATATTCAGATACACCACTTGGCTTACAGAAATACAGGATCCATGCAGAAGAGACAAGCTATTCCCTGTCTACATCTAAGGATAACCTATTCAGCATTTTGTTAACAACAAGCAGCACCGAGCTGGGCTCTCAGCTGCCAGGTTCAGTATCACAGCTTCTTCTGGCCTTTTACCTTCTCTTTCTCTTCAGGGGTCACGTGGTTGGCCGCAGATTTAATTCGCTCCAGCTTCTCTGTGTAACTGGCACAATCTTTTTTTAATTCTTCAATCTCTTTAATCATCTCTGGAGTGGTCATTGAGCCATTCAGATCCTTCAGTTCTGGAATGGAATTGCTAGTGACTCAGGAATGCCCACAGCAAAAGCTCAACAGCCAGCATTGTCTGCATGATAACGTGCTCCATGCTGGCACTGCAATGTGATGCCTCATAACACACACTTCATGCTCGGGCCACACTGCACTGCCTTACACACACTCCATGCTGGTTCAGCTTCAAAGCTCATCTACTTTGAAATAAACTGGCAGTAGAAGTGGAAATTCAAACACACCTGATTCCATATGACGGCAGTTCTGTTGAAGAGTTTGTACTTTAGAAGAAAGCTCCGAGATTTCATTGTCCAAGGCTTTAAGCTCAGAGTCACTCACTGCGGGAAACTGATCCTGAGAGATAAGAAAGACGACATGATGAACTACAGAAAACATGTTTCATGTAAAGTCACCATCACTCATTTTTGACAGAGATCTTCAGAGACATCTGTTCCCATGACAGCTTGTTGCAGTTCTGGAGATCAGCCATACATAGGGCACTCCAAATGGTATCATCTCCTTTGGTTAGGAGGCCATAGGCAGAGTGCTGATATACGGGCTAAGGATGTTAAACTGCAGTTAACTGACTAATCGAGTAGTCGATAGGCACTTCCCGCATTCCTCCTTTGAAATGTACAAGAGCCCCCGCTGGGGATCTTGTACATTTCAAAGGAGGAATGTGAAACTCTGCGTGCAGCCCAGGGAGCTGACCCTGGGCTCCATGGTGCTGCCCCTTTGAACTCCACTTTGGCATTTCAAAGGGGCAACACCACACCGCACAGCTGAACTAGGGATCAGCTGTGCAGCAGCTGCCTCTTTGAAACGCTGTCTCGGCGTTTCAAAGGGGCAGCGCTGTCAGCTGGGGACTCGCTGCACAAAGCCTAGGATCAGCTGGGATTTCAGCAGAACCCAGGGTCAGCTGGGGACTTCCACGTTTCAAAGGGGCAGCATCGAAGAGCTCATCCTGGGCTCAACTGTGTGGCGGCTGCCCCTTTAAAATGCCATCTTGGGGTTTCAAAGTGGCAGTGCCACACAGCTGATTGGGCTCAGCTGTGCAGCGCTGCCGCTTTGAAGTGCCTCTTCTCCCCCCCCCCTTTGCTGTCTCTATCAGATAGCGGCAGCAGGGGGAACTAACTAGTCAACTGACTATCCGATAAGCATTTGCTTATTGGATAGTTGACTAGTCCATAACATCCTTAATATGGGCTAGAATGGCATCATTTTGGTCATCATCACATTATAATCTAAACTGGTAACATTGGCTAGGATGTTACTGACACAGCAGAAACAGCAGGTTTAACATTTACGAACAGAGGAGTGCTGAATTACTCTATACAAACAATACAAAGTAAAAGGAAGAACCAAAGCATTTGAATGGAATAAATGCAAAACAGCATATGTTGCTTTGAAGTGTGAAAAAAAACTGTAGATGCCCATACAAACATACATATTGGTGTCTCCTAGTGCCTTTTGTGCTGAACTGCTGTGTAAATAAATTTCTTGACAGTCTCCCCTCTGGGCCTGATGCAGCACCAAGAGTGCTGGCAGCACATTAACAAATGCCACAGGGAAAGCCTGTTATGGCCACACCAACAAGCTTTACTTGGGGATGGTCTGTTGAGTTTTTCGTTCAACATTGTTTTTGTTTTTTAAGGAAACTGAACAGATTAATCTCACCTGATCTGGAAAGTATATTTTTTGCTTCCCATAAGCCTTCTCTCTAATTTTCCCTTGTTGAGCCAGCTGCTCCAGTGCTTTCACCACAGCCTGATGCAAGAAGGAACAAGAGTTCACGCGAGAACTGGGCAGAGCACCAGAAAGCTATCCCAGGGACTAAGTTGGGCAAGGAAGAGATGAATTAGACAGGCCTTAAGGGTAGTGTGTGTTGTTATAGGTGCAGATATGGTACCTGCCCACCTAGCCACCACCTGTGCATCTATCCAAAGTGCTCCTGCTACCACCCATCACCAGCAAGGCACTGGGAGTCTCTGGCTCTGCTGTGGGACAATCTCTGGGGAAGGGAGGCAGAGAGAACTCCCACCCATCTGGCAGGGTCACTAACATGCTCCCTACCAGTTTCCCTCTTGCCTGGAAGGCTGCAACAACCTTCCCCACCCCCCCAACACACACACACATTGCAGGGGCCTTTCTCCAAGCAGTCACGGCAGTGGGGAGCCAAAGGGGAGCTTTTAGGTCTGGTGCACCCAGGCAGGCTCCCAGCTCCGCCTGCCTCTCACCGTCTTGCCCAGCCCATGCTCCCGTTGCAGGTTCCCAAAGGCGTCCTGGGCGCTGTGCGGCCGATTCTGGTCTCGGAGGTAGCGGAGCAGGATTGCGGTGGCCCCTCCTACGGGGAGAGAGCAGGGCAAGCGACTCAGCGCGGGGGCCAGGGCTCAGTCACAGCGGGGGCAAAGGGAGGGCCACGTCTGGGGGAAGAGACTGGGTGGGAGGAGTGGGGGAAGGGCTGGCCCAGTGTGAGGAAAGGGGGTAGGGAAGGAGGCACCTGGCCCAACGGGGGAGGGGCTAGGAGGGGGGAGCCTAGCCCTGCTGGGGGGGTCGGGCGGGAGGGGCCTGGCCCAGCGGGGCGGAGGCGGTCGGCAGGGAAGGGGGCCCGGCGGGGGACTGGGCGGCGGGGCCTCTTCTCCTCACCGGCCGCCGCGGGGCTCTCCCTGGCCTTACTCATCCTCTCGGTTGCTGAGCTGGGCCCCTGCAGACGGAGACGGAAGCGGAAAGAACGCGGCCCCAGCAACCCCCTCGACTGGTGCTATGGTTACCGTCCGTACTTCCGGCTGGGGGACCACGGCCAGCCTGGCCACCAATCAGAACGCGCTTCGGCACAGGTCAGGGAACGGGGCGGGGCCTGGGCGCGGGCGCCTTGACAGGCGGAACCCGATTGGCTAGTGCGGGCTGCGCCTGTGCCGTGCCCCCTATGGACACACCCCCAAACCCGGGTCGGCCCTCCCCGCATGCTCTACGGTTGCCAACTCTCCCGCCCAGATGCTATTTCTGGCAATGGTGTCCAGGTGGTGCGGTCCGGGAGAGCTGGCAACGGGAGCCCTGCCGCCCCCCCCTTCCCACACAGACCCATACAGGGCAGAGTTGACCTCCCCCCTCACAGGACAGGGTAGAGCTGTCCCTGTCCTCCCTCCCCCCAAGGCCAGGACAGAACTGTCCCTGCCTCTCCCCCCAGGCTCCTGGACAAACGCTCTTCATTTAATCCCACCCCACCCTTCACGCTGGTAGAATAATAAAAAAAAAGAACAAATACTTAATTATCAACATTTTACTTAAATCACTTCAAAAAACTGCAAACTGACAAATGACTCTATAAATGTTCACAATGGTAGCTACTGTAAACACCCAGGATGATATTGCCACACCAATGATATCAAAACCAACTAATTTAAAAGTTACAAAGCACTGCACCCTGTCCTATGCGCGCCTTTGGGTGTATTGTTCCACTAGAAGAGTCAGTGGTCTCCTGACAACTGACTTCACATTATCATTTGGCAAAAAGGGGGTAGGTAGGGTGGTATCAGTCTTACCATGCTATGATTTAAAGTCATGAAATTCTAACACACATTCTAGAGATGTGCAGCTTCAGCTGAAACTAGATGCTTCACACTGGATTTGTTGGTTTACAGAAAATTTCAGCTGAGCAAATTTACATTTTCACATGTTATTAAAGGTCTTGGAAACTGCTGAACAGCCATTAAAATGTAAAATCACAAGATTCGCTCAAGTCTCACATTGTTCAGAAAACCAGGTGGATGCATGCTCTGCTCCCAGTGGGGGCTACACACTTGATCTGGCATTAGGTGGAGTCACACATTTGCGCTTTTGGTGGGGACCACAGCACGGAGGTCCCTGCATTTTAACCAAGAAAGAAGACGAAGCAACCTGTTTAAAAGTAGCTCATTAATGTGGGACACAGCCTATGCTAATGCTACTAGAGCTTAACAGGCCCTACCCCAGAAGAATAGTAAACAGGTGCAATTTACAAACATTTACTGCTGGCAGAGGACTCTGCATTTCCACCTTAGGAAGCAGCAGCTCTTCAGTACAATTTGGGGCAGGGTGGGGCAGAGACTTCCCAGGCCAGGAATATTCCAAAGAATTATATTTAAGCAGCCACAGTACCACTTGTGCCACAGCTGAGAACAGTCATCCCCTTTTGTTAGTTAGCTCTCCCTTTCTGCACTGTGGGAAAGGAAGCACTTAGACCTGGAGGTGCTGACCACCCATCCATAGGGAAATATCCTTTAGGGTGTTCTGCTACAAGAGTGATTTTCCTCCATTAAAGAAAAAATTACCCCCTCAGTCTGCAAATGATGTTGGTTTTCTATCTGGCCTGAGAAGACAAAAGATAGGTAGACTGCCCCTAGTAAAGACAAAATATCCTGGAACCAACACTGCTACAACACCATTACATACTAGACATAACTCAAAAGAATTTTCAAAAATATAAGTGGAGTATGGCATTCTGCTTCAGCCTTAAAAGCCACGGTGGTGACTATACAATGGACAAGGAGGGCTGTAATAAAGTATGGAAACATGGAGCCAAAAATTCAAAACACGAAGGCTACGTCTACACTGCAGGCTTCTTGCGAAAAAACTTGAGGAGCGTCTGCACGCGCGTTCTTGCGCAAGTAAATTTACAGTAAAGCATCAGAAGAGGGGGCTTCTTGCGCAAGAGTTATTCCTCTCACCACGAGGAATAAGCCCTCTTGTGCAAGAGGGCAGTGTGGACAGGCAACAGGGGTTTCTTGCGCAAGAAACCCCTATGGCTAAAATGGCCATCAGAGCTTTCTTGCGCAAAAGAGTGTCCACACTGCCATGGACGCTCTTGTGCAAAGCACATGGCAGTGTGGATGTGCTCTTGCGCAAGAACTCTTGCGCAAAACAGTTCTTGCACAAGAAGCCTGCAGTGTAGACGTAGCCTATGTGTGAAGCTCTGTTTTGAAGCCTACACTGGCAAAGGCAGTGGGAATAGCCTGGGAAAACCTACACTGCTCATCAATTGGTTTGTTTTCTTCTCCTTGACAGCCCCTATAAGAGGTAAGTAACTTCTTTTACAAATAGGAACAATGAAGTATGGAGTATAAAGTATGGAGAAGCAAAGTTACTCACTCAGTGGCAGTGATGGCAACCCATAGGATGGCTCACAACACCAGTGTCCTAGCTCTGCTTGTACCACAATGCTCCCGCATGAGGCACAGCCTCTTGAGGGATTGGGGTGAAAGGGATGGCTGAAGAAATGAGTCTGTGATATAGGAAGTGTTGCTAGTGCTTCAGGGAATACACTGGGTGCTCAGAGATTCATTAATCCCTAGTAGATACATTTGAAAATAGACTAATTAGCACTGATCATTGTTTTTTCAGTTTTAGTTTTGATTATGCTGATTGCTTACAAACAGATGCAGTTAAACAGGGATATTTCAGAGAACATGGCCACCCTATACTTATATTTACTTGTTTTACCTTCATTTGATCCACTTAATCTGTCCAGTTGTCCTATAAAGCCAACTAAGTTTAGAGCATGTCCATTGACTTGGGGAGCTGCAAATCTTATTTTTAAAGTACTTAGGGTCACCAGAACTTCTGAGTAGTTTTACAGCATGGTATTAATGGTGGAGAGTAAAAGGCTGATTTCCTACCAGGTTTGTTCTTCTCCACAGCAGAGAAGAGGAAACAGTAGGAGGAAAGCAAGATATCACATAAGAATTAAAATACTTTTTCCAGGTTTTGAAAAATAGCTTGTCAAGTTGTACCTGAGATTTGGGCCTCTGGTGCTGTAAGTTACTCATGTAATAGCTGTGCAGTTTGGCACAGTGAGAATCCATTTTCTTCAAATAACCTGCAAGACATTCTTATGACAAGGCTTATTTCATTGCTTGCAAAGTGCTCACATAGGGCTTTTGTTTAACAAAACTATGGCACAGCAGTTGGTATCAGGACTTTTCTAAAGCCATGCCTGCTTGGCTCCTGCTGTGCTTGATTAAAGAATCTAGTGCTCGACATTGTCCTATTGGAAACTGGGAGTAAAGAGGAATTAACAACCCAGAAGTTTTTAATCAAAAGTTGACACTGTGTTCCTTGAGTGGGAATCAAACCTAGGATACAGCACTGAGAGCACTGACTCCTAGCCACTAGACCACCAAGGAGATAAGACAACTACTCCTCCATGTATCATGGGCTTCCCATCACCAGTTCATACACCTTCCATCCCCCAAAGTGAGACTCACAACATAGCTGGCATGACAGGTTGAGATCTGCTCTTTACATTCATTCCGTGCCCTTGATGCAAGGCAGTTCCAACAACATGGCAGTTTCCTGCAATAGGCTGCTCTTACGTTAAAGATTTATTCCTGGAAATTCTCTTACCAATGTCATTAGATCAAGGTGACCAGAATGACTACACTACAATTTTAGAATCTAGTCCCTAGTTAATGGTTTCAAACAACTTAAAAAGTGCTAGTTAGTGGCTCCTTTAGTTATTGCTCCCAGTGATATGGGGCAGATTCTAGTCTTTTGCACATATTACTGTAGTCTGCAAACCAAGGGAAATGGCCATTTACTGATGTGAAAGCTGTAGGCAGTGACAAGACTCCTGAGAACACACTATTCACGGAGCACTTTCGGTAATCACATCCACAGTACCGAAATAATCCCAGCCACATAGCACCGAGGCAGGAGTGTCATCAGAGGTGGCTAGAAGCAGGTCTGATAGTAGGTGAAGGGAACTGATTCCTTTCCAAGCGCAGTGAACAAGATCTTTGTATTTTTAATTACTACATTTTAAGACAATATAAAAGTACATACATTGTCCAAATTGACAGAGTTAAGGATTTGGAGTTGGAGGTATTGCGCTATTTTGTTTTCAATGCCAATTTAGGCCCCTGTCCATTTTGATTCTTATGAGATGCCCTTGGTGCACCATAGCCAAGGTTGATTTTTATCCTACCAGGTTGTTTTGATACTAATTATGGATACACAGTCAGGTTTTTTCCTTATTCATAATCTAATCTAATACTAACCTATGTCTAATCTATAGTTTAGATTTCTGTATGGCCATGATTTCCAGATGGGTAGTCTACATTCAGCCTAACTTTGACCTAAAAATGGACAAATAAAATGAAAGCTTGAACAAGAGAACTTCCCTGAAGTTGTTTGCTGCACAAGTGTAATCGGTATCAAGTCCTATGGCTTAGAAAAGCATGGGGAAATTTAGGGACTAGATGGCTCAGGCTGGTCAGTTTACAGAGCTTCCCCTTCAGGGTTGCTGGCTCAAGACTAAAAGTGACCCAAAATAGGCACATCTCCCAGGGGATTGGTGACTTGTGTGACGAGCTGGTGGTCTAGTGGACAGGTATCCTCACTGCACAAGGCTGACACAGACTGAGCATTGTCACAGAGGCCAAGAACCAAATGGGCCATGGAGACCAAATCCCCTCCACTGCCATCAGGCAGGCAGTCCCTCCACAGCAGCTAAGGAGCTCCATGCCAGGCAGGGTGTGGAATGTAGTATTGCTATTGTCCAGGCTGTAGCTGCTCTAGAGTGAAGGGGGAAGAATTCAGTTCTGCAGTGTGTCACACCGCCCTAAGCCCACTCCTTTGAGAAAGGCCATGCAAGAGCAGCTGCTGCAGAGACACTCCCTGTAGATGTCTTATTGCCATTATGACTTTTACAAACTCGCAGCGTTGGAAAGCTTGAGTTTTGATAGGCTCGATATGAGTTCTGTCATTATATGGGAGGATAATGCTTTTGCCATTATGCCAGCACTGCCAAGATTGGATTTTCTACCCAAAATAGCTGGATATGGCTGAAGGAGGAGGAAGAAATGTCAGTTTTTGTGCATGATTTAGGAGTAGGGAATTTTTTTTTTTTTAAGTTAAAATAGCATAATCCAGGTTTAAGAGGAAACCAGTCCTGTTCACCATCTGCTGAGTGCCTGCATGCGAGAAACGGGGCTGGTGCAAGAACATTCCTAACTGACATTGGAGTCGTCTGCCAAGAGGCACTAGTGCTGCAGACACCCCCAGCAGTTATTGTTCCAAGTGAGCAGGTGTGGGTTAGGGCAAGGAGCATCACAGTAGACAATGCAGGGGATGTGTGGGTGCTACAGAGGCTATCGCATCAAAAGCTTCTGCCCTGTGAATTACCAAGCACAGTTTATTTTGAAATCCAAGCTTGCCCTACAAATTCACATCACAGTGATGTACCCAGCCAGGCCTGGTTGCCACTACTTGTACACACAGGAGACCATTTAGATTACTACACAACGCTTTTGCTGCTGAAGGTTCCCCTCTGCTACTCATGACAGAAAAATCAGAAGGGAAAGAAGTGCGATTGCTCACTGGCCTCGGGAGCTAGCCGGATCCAGCTGGATCAACTCTGACTGATCCAACAGTTCAAAGTCATCCCCTTCTGCATCCGTGTCCAAGTCAGAGCTGGAGGTTCTAAGATAGGTTTTTGTGCCTCTCTGGGGATTGTCACTGCACACAGGGCCTGGCTCAGAGGCTCCTGACAGGGCTAATTGTATCATGCCCCTGGTGACAAATCCAGCTAAGTTATTTGTAAGATTGTGCACAGATGGCCCTGCCCCGGTCAGGAGCTCGGGGACAGCTTCGCCTCGGTCATACGGGTGACGTAGATCTTCCATGCCTTGAGAGCGGTAAGCAAGGCTGGGAATCCCAATGCTGGTGTCATCTTCATCATCTATTCCAGTCACCTCTGGATTAATGGAAGGGAAGTCAGGGAGATCCCTGGCAAAAGATTCTTCAGGGTCACTGTGACCATCGAGATCTAGAAGGGAAAAAAAAAACAGCTGTAAGCTTACAGCATGGGCCACCCAAACCCATTAAGCAAGTGCCACAGACAGTGCAGCCATCTTTGATAAAAGGATCATCCTAGTCCCCAAATATACCACCCGCTTGCATCCTCCGACCAAGCTACACTCAATATCACTTTCCCTTTGGCAGCCACAACAGACAAAACTTGCTCTCCCATCCAAGAGCAGGGACACTGCAGGGGTGGCTAGTGCCGAGAGAAAGCATGTCCTCCCTGAGTGGACACGCATCTCGGTTTAAACCAGGCTTACTTCAGTTTCTCTCAAATCAATTAGGAACGGATTAAAATAAACCAGAATAACCAGTGTAACATTTCCATACTGGAAAGCCTTGAACCATCCGTGTGCCTGCCCTGGCAGACTTTTTCTGGTTAGACCAGCTTGGCAGTTCACATTCCCACTTTAAGGAATATTCATATTCTGTCCACAGCTCCCGGAAGAGGAGAATTAGCTGCCTCCATTTACTAGTAGCATGAACAAGAAACATGCTCAGACTGTCATTTTGTACCAGCATCAGGTTTTGCTGCTCTCCTAAAGCACTCAGGGCCATATCTAGGAACCATATGTGGAAACTGGATCTGTTCAGCCATGACAGTGAACTCACAGAAACCTGTGGGAGAACACTTTAACCTGCCCGGGTACTCATTAATGGATCTCAAAATCACTGTGTTGTTTCAGACCAATTCCACAAGCCAAATACACAGGGAAGGGTTGGAACTTAACTTCATTTACAAGTTTGATTCTGATCAGAGAGGAATGAATAAAGATATTGGCTGGCTCCCACACTACCTTCCACATCCTAATGACTGAACCAACCAACCAATGGGTACTTATAGAGGTGCAAATCGTTCTTATCAGCCTCTTGTAACTTGAACAATCTAATTCACTATATATTTCTCTCTTTTCCCACTCCCCCTGCCCGCCCCCCACCTTCCCTTATTTATTCTTGGATCTGGACTTTTAATACTCCAATCATCTGAAGAAGTGGGTTGTACCCAGGAAAGCTCATGAGACCATCTACATGTTTTGTTAGTCTTTAAGGTGCTGCTAGACTATTTGTTGTTTATTAAGTTTCTTCATCCCGTGGCAGCTAGCAGGTTAACATTAGATACCAGAGCTCAATTCTCAGAGGATGCACCTGGTCTGTTTTCCTCATTTCCCTCCTTAGGATCCACCACACTGAGGCATGTCCAGTAGAGTCCCTTTGCTTTTAGGAGACTGTTTCTTCTCTCACCTTCAGATCCCTCAGTCAGTGGAGTCTGTCCCCTTGACAGGTTAAACGTCCCGTTCTCAGTGTAGGAAACTTCAGCATCTGAATGCTCAGAGTCCGAGATAGTCAGTTCCTTAGCAACTACAGAATCATCCAGCTTTGAAGCAGAGAAGAAAATATAGTTAGAACATCAGCCCTACTGGCTAAGGCTGTTTCTTTGCTCCAAGCAAGAAAGATTCTGACATGTTCCCACATGCTGCTTGTTTGCTGCCTTGCGACTCCAGGGCAAGGACATAAAAACCGCCATACTAGATCAGAACAAAGGTCCATCTAGCCCTGTATTCTGCTTTCTGTCAGTGGCAGAACAGGTAATCAAATTATCCATCCCCTGTTGACCATTCCCAGCCATGACAAACAGAGGCTAGGGACACCATCCCTACCCATCTTGGCTAATAGCCATCAATGGACATATTCTCCATGAATTTTAGCTCTTTTTTAAACCCTGTTAAAGTTCTGGCCTTCACAACGTCCTCTGGAAAGGAGTTCCATAGGTTTGACTGTGCAATGTGTGACAAAATACTTTTTTGTTTTAAACTTGCTGCCTGTTAAATTTCATTTGTGACTACTAGTTCTTGTGTTACGAAAAGAGAAAATAATACTTTAGTTTTTTCACACCAGTCATGATTTTATTGACCCCTTAGTCATCTCTTTCAAGACTAAAAGTCCCATCCTTATTACTCTCTCCTCATATGGCAGCTGTTCCATTTCCCTAATAATTTTTGTTGCCCTTATTTGAACCTTTTCTAATTCCAATATATCTTTTGTGAAATGAGGCGACCACATCTGCACACAGTGTGGGCGTACCATAGATTTATATAGAGGCAAGACGATATTCTGTTCTCTTCTCCCTCCCTTGCTAAATGATTCCCAACACTGTTTGCTTTTTTTGACTGCCGCTGCACACTGCGTGGAATTTTTCAGAGAACTATTCACAATGACTCCAAGGTCTCGCTCTTGAGTGGACCCCATCATTCTATACGTAGAGTCGGGATTATGTTTTCCAATCTGCATTACTGTGAGCGCTATGAAGGAGGGGCATTACTTCCTACGGTGTTGGACAAGGGGGGGATGGGATGTGCGCCGCAATATACTAATGGCCAGTGCAGGTGCAGCATCTGGCTTTGAAAAGGGAACACACACATCTGTGGGAGCTGGGTCCATCACACTGAAGGATTGAGAAGTTCAAGCTTTTATGATATGCCAATAAGATGTGGGTTTAATTAAGTGGGCTGGGCGCACTGCAGCCAGACTCATTTGGGAGCACAGCAAGGCTTGACAGTGTATGAAAGCCTGCAGCCAGACTCTGCCCAGATGTTCCTTGCCACCAGATACACAAGGTTTGGGGCCAGAGCATTCCAAGGCTGCAGTTTCACCACACACCTGATTCAGACACACAAAAGCTATCAATGCACTGGAGGCTTTCTCCACAGAATTTGCCCAGCTGCCTGGTTACCTTGGGACAGAACGCAGCAAGTTCTTCTTCACTGTCACTCCCAGTGTCAGCATGCTCCTGGTTCAGCGCTCGCTGACGCACTGTCATGAGTCAGAGCAGAAATCTCCCATTATTGCCAGGGCAGACAAGGCAACGTTTGAGCAGAACATTAGACCAAGCAGAAAGTCACTTCAAAGGCAGACCCAGGGGTGTCAATCTCTCACAGACCAAAACACTTTTGCGTTAAATGGAGGCTCTAGTGGTTTTGATTTGGGCTCTTGCAGAGCTAGCACCAAGAAGGAACCTGCTCATGTCGGAGAGAAATGCTACAGACAAAAATCAGCTTTCACTAAGCAGCACTTAGTGTCATTGTGTTCCCACAGCTGAGAAAGGATGGGAGCCCTTGGGACTTTGTAGGAAGCTCTCATCTGAAGCAGGGACCCAGTGTAGTAGCACAACTTCCCGTCTGTGGAAGGGTGTGAATAATCGACAAGAGAATACGAAACAAATGTTGTGCTACACATGCAGTTGCTGCGACACCCTGAGACTAGGGGTTTATTTCAAGGGCTGGCTGTTTGTCTGGCTAGCTTCCGACACTCTTGGAGACTTACATTGCTTCACTCGCTGCTTTGACATCATGTAGCCTCGAACGCTGAAATCCAGCCGCTGCAGAGCTGGCTCCAGCTTCAGGTACATGCGTTGCCCCAGTTTGTGGTACACTGCGAGGGGCCATAGCAGGATGAAGAGCACTGAGGTAAACGGGGAGGCTCGTTAGAAAACTTGCCCATGCTACTTAACAGATCTGTCAATCAAGCAATTTGGGATGCAGTAGAACGATATAAGCCTCAGTTTTGCTGTGCTGCATGCACACACACCAGTATCAGGAGCTAGACAGGGAGCAGTGCAGATCTGTGCTGATTTACTAGAACAACGATAATGACCAACGTACTAGAGCATTTAGCATACGTAACTGCCAAGACAGACATGCACATTGGCCAGTTAGCCCCGAACACGCTCTATCCGGCCTACCATTTTAACTTTCAACTGCACTATACAATATTGTACTTGTCAGAATGTTAGCTGTGCATATAAGCTGCACCTTTGAGCCAAAGTCAGCAACACTGTCCCAGCCTTCTGTTTACAATATCCTGTTTGACTGTACTTACGCATAAGGTATGAGAGCAGGACTCCAGGAATGTACCGGCCCAGAACAGCCAAGAAAGTAAAGACTCCACATACTAAAAGACAAAACTAGAGGCATGGGAGAAAGGATGAGTTTCCAAAGCAATGAAATAAGCGAATCAGGAGACTTCAGCTGGTGTAACTAGATTATTGTCTATAGAGTTCCAGGCCAGGCAGCAACAGATAAAATATTGGCAACATGGTTCCAATACTGAATAAGTAGCAAAACAATCTTATTTTAAGAGTCTTTGCCTATCCCCCTAAGAAAACCTTGGCAATCCAAAGGGAACTTAAGTTACTGCTCTCTGCTATAGGTGGGGTTGGATTCTACAACATCTATGTGACAAGCAGCTGTACGGTTGTGGGACCCGGTCCCCTCCAAAGGAAGGTATAGGGGCATGTTTAATGCAGCTGCAATCACAGTGATAATATTCAAGCTCTTCTTACAATCCATACAATCACAGTTGTCATTAGGCCAACACAGGTTTTCTTTTCTATAGGACTTAAGGGGGAAAAAAACAGATTCTCAAACCATGCCCTGGTCTGGTTTTTATGTTATTAAAAGCTAGACCCAGGGAAAGAGCTGTGACGTTAATAGACGTTTCACACCAATTGCCACAGGAGGAACAGTGACATTTACAGCTAAATAAAAACAAAATAAAATAAACATGCAAAGCTGCCACTTCCCCGCCCATTCGCTCGCTTGTTCTATCCCATCCCACCTCCCTGGCAGGGAACATCTTGTGTTTGGAATGCCTATGTCTGGATGCTCCGGCAATACCGAGCAGCTGTCTGCATCACAGATTAGATGCCAAGTGTTTAGTTTGCCCAACCATGTATGCTCTTACCTTGCCAGGATTTTGCTTTTTGAAAATGAAGAGATTCCTTAAGAAGGTGACCCCAGTCACCCATCCTTCTGCTAAATGGTGACACAGCTCCGGCACACTCAGCAACTGAGGGTGAACGTAGCCCCAGCTACAGAGAAGGTAGAATAATTAGTGAGCAGATGTCTCAGCCACACGGCGTTATTAAACTGATGCTAACATAGGACACTCTTCATCACAGAGCAGTGTTTCATGACCACTCCTCCATCAATTGCCCCAAGTCCAGAGACCAGACCTGGCACTTGGAAAAATCAAATAGCTAGCCCCACAAGCCATTCAATACATACCCCATTTTTCTTTAAATTGGGGACAGCTAATAATTAGCTAAGTAGTGCAATCAGAATGCAAGAGCTTCATCATTGCTGGGTGGAGGACAAAGGCAGCTGGCAGGCCCCATGTTGTGCCAACTCCCTTAGCAATCATGTGCATCTTATTAGAGCCCAGAAGGATTGTGGCAATCATTAACAGTTCAGAAAGAGCTGCAGTGAAATGGAGGAAAACCCTGCTTGAAGTTTCATCTATTAGTTCAGCTAAGGCTGAGGCAGGGCATTAGTTATTTCTTTGTGTTTACACCCCCCTCCTCCTCTCCCAGTAGGAATTCAGTGCCAAGTTTCCACGGAGCACTGTGACCTACTTAGTGGAAATTCATTGTCTTTTGAAAGGCTACTTTTGGCAGCCTCTGTTGGTGCTTAATAACCTTAGGTCACATGGTATCTGTGCCTGTGGAACAGTGCTTCCTTTTGCACCAGGTCACTTGCAAGAGACACACACTTTCGCCTGATCAAGTGTCACCGTTTTCTAACATTTGAGGAGTTTTACAGTGTCATGTTTGAAAGACTGATTTGGCTATTTAGGGCCACAAAGCAGATAAAAAAAAGCGTAAGAACCACAAGGAAAGGGATAGACACAAAGAGAAAATATCATAATGCCACTTTATGAATCTATGGTGTACCTACACTTTGAATACTGTATGGAGTTTTGGTTGCCCCATCTTAAAAAGGATTAGAATTGGAAAAAGTACAGAAGACAACAACAAAAATGAATAGGAGTGAGTATCAGCTTCCATTCGAGGAGATTTAAAAGACTGGGATTGCGTAGATTAGGAGAGAGACAACTGGGGGGGGATAAGACAGAGGTCTATGAAATCGTAAATGATGTGCAGAAAGTATTATTTATCCCTTGATACCACGCAAGAAGTATGGGGTTACCTCATGAAATTAATAAGGAGTAGGATTACAGTCAACCTGTGGAACTTCTTGCCAGTGGACGTTGTTAAGAATAAGAATTAAAAAAAAAAAGAATTTGACAGCTTCATGAAAGATAAGTCCATCAACTAGAAGGTGGGACTGGACCACAGAGGATGGATGGATGGGAATTGCCCCGTCTGACGGGATGAACAAAACATCAGGCACTGGGGCCCAGAATCCTCTTCTGACAATGGCCAGTGCCTGATATTCTGTTCATCCCCTCATTTTTGTCCTCCATAGGACAAAACTCAGGAGAGTTCTAGTTCTGTTGCTAATGCTGCACACAGGGCCTCACTAACCACCAGGGAAGCCTGCTGCACACCCAGCTTTGGTCAGAGAAGTTTGACAAGCTTCTCGTGTCTTAAGAAGGGTTATTCTGTCACACTTGCAAGGAAGCTCCCAGTGCACTTTAAAGGCACCACAGAAAACTTTTTTAAAGCAGTGGGGTCTTTCCACACTGACATGAACATTATCCCTGTTTTATACAAGAGGCTGCGTAGGCAGGCAGAGGTTCAGTGATTTGCCCAATGTCACAATGAAAGCTCTCTGGAACTGAGCAGACATGGCAAATATGCAAAAACTGATGATATTTTGTCGTCATAACACAAAGTACAGGTTGAACCTCCCTGGTCCAGCACCCTCGGGACCGGAATGGTCCCAAACAAGGAATTTGCTGGATATGGGGAGGTCAGGTGTCTGGGCTCTCCCAGGGCTCCCTTCCTGGCTGAACCCAGAGGCCTGACCTCTCCCTGCCTCCAGCCCTGCGTGGGGCAGCAGCTGCTCCTGAGGTTCCCTGGTCCCCAGGTCACAGGTCCTGCAGGCCACTGTTGACTAGACCGGCTCTGCTCCCAGCTGCTCTCAACCTCTGCGTCCGGGGCTCTCTGACCTAGCAACATCTGTGGTCCTGCCAGACCAGAGAGTCCTGGAAGAGAGAGGTTCAACCTGTGCAAACATAAAAGCAAACAACCAAAAAAAAAATGGATTTAGTTAGCATTCCATACCTCTCATTTTCCAATTCATCTGATCTTGCCACTAAAATAGTAAGAACAGACACTGAATTAATTGCAAGGAATTTTGCAATGAGTACACTCAGATAATAGGCACTTAAATAAAACTTGTTCCAGGCTAGGAAACAGCCAGTGTGAGGGTTAAAGGTAATTAACCAAAAGTCTGTTGCTCTGCATCGTATACACATACCGTGGCCTGAGACAGCCCTGCCCTCTGTGCCATGGCAGTACCATTAGAGAGTGACTGGATAGTCATTCTGTTCTGCGAGTCACTACTAGCTCATTTTAGCCTTAACCACAAGCAAGAACTACCAGTCCTATTTCAACATGCAGCCTACACACCCCTTACTGTACTGGCTACCTCACTGTGCCAAAATTATTTTTAAAAATTCACTGGGCCAGAGAGCAACAGACCTGGCCACATGAGCATGCAGGCATGAGAATGACTTGCGGACCAGTGGTGTGGGAGACCCAGGATCCTGTCCCAACAACTTAAGTGATTTATTTACTGTGGAACAGCTTCACTAGAGAGAGCGCTCCTCCCCTCAGGACCATACGCCAGTGATTAGGTCGCTCACCTGAAAGGTGGCAGATCCCTGTTCCAAGTCTCTCTTCCGCAGGGGAAGAGGGGACTTGGACCAGGGACTCTCCCACATCCCCACTGTGTTAAGTCACAAGGGAAGCACCCCGCCAGCTGTCTATGAAAGCTCACATTCACGGCCCACTTTGAGCAGTTTACTGGGTTGGGCTCCACAGGCAAGTTAGGCAGAGGGCATATCACCTTTCTCTGGTCTGGGCACTGCACTGGGGCTGAGGCGGTCGCATGGCAGCATGGGGCACCTAGAGAATTTCTACTGCTGAAACTTAGGTGCTGGGTGAGTTTAGGCACATGCAGTGTTTGGCAGTAGCTCTGGCCAGATTCTGGGATTTACCCACACAAGTCTTGCTGTGAATCTAGCCTCTTGCAGCTCTGTCCAAATCATATTTACAACCAAATTGTGCAGAGAAAGAGCCTGATGGGGAGTTGAAAAATAAGTGCTATTTTCAGAAGCCAGCTCAAACTACTTCATCTTACCTTTAATTTCAGGCCAGATTTTGTTCTTCCACTGATCTAAACAAATAATTATTATCAGGCCAAATGCAACCAAGAACACCAGCCGAAGGGAAGTCAGTGCCAAAAAACTGAAAAAAAGAAGCAAAGAGAGAGTCAGTGCATGGGTCTGTTTCTTCTGTTACACGAGGCCTCTCAAATGACACCCCTAGTGAGAGGCACTGACCAACAGGATTGGGTGAAGTAAGAAAAACACCCTATTGGTGTTTGGGGGGCAGCAGACAGCTAGAATCAAAACTATATCAGAGGTAATGGAACTGGATGTTCCTGTTACATTTTAGGTTTAAACTCTGAACATGTGAGTATTTTAGAAATAAAACAGGCTATTTTAAAGATACCAGTTTTATCTTACTCTTGAAAGTACAGGGAGTCCAGCAACTAATATCTGCAGCAAGACACCATGAGGTAAGTAATGTTTGCACCGCTAGTGTCAATCTGTCAGCATTTCCAAAAGCTACGTCAATATTAAAGACTACTGACTTTGTGCACAATTCGGGATCTAGCAGACACCTCCAATTCCAAGTTAAGCTTCAAACTGCTTTTTAAATTACTCAGGAAGTAGGATATAGATAATTATATTCATATTTAAAAAAAAACAACAACTAGTCTGGTAGCACTTTAAAGACTAACAAAACATGTAGATGGTATCATGAGCTTTCGTGGACACAGCCCACTTCTTCAGATGACCAATTATATTCATGACTGTTCGGTCTCTTGTATCCATTGCATCTCAGACTAACCAGCTAGCCTGGAAAGGGTTATATGATTGAGGAAGTGAGGACAAACTAATCCTTCACTCACGTAGTCTGGCTAGGAGGGCTGGTTGTTTATACCAAGTTGCTTCTAGAACCCTAAAGAAATGTTTCATGTTTGTTCAGGGTTTCTGTGCCACATGGCCTCAGTCTACAGGCAGTCTGATGGAGGCCATCAGGGGAACAAAGCACTTATCTATTTAATCATAGTCATCCAGACTGTGCAGGACATGTGTTTGTCTAGCATAAAGCATAAGCTGGTAGGGCCCAGCAAGTGATAGGTGCCATGCAGGAAATTCATAGGTTAAAGATCAGGCACAAAGACAAGTTAAAAAAAGCTTGCTGTGAATTAGGGATGTGAATATTTAACCAGTTAATCGGTGAGGCTTATTGGTTAAGGTTAACTGGCAGAAACAGCCTCTGTCCACAGTGGTGGGGGGGGGAAGGAGTGCTCCAGTCCGTCCTCCCCTTTAACCAATTTAACAGGATTTTACATCCCTGTTCACAACACCCCCTGGCAATGAGAGCCAAAGACTGATTGTGTGTTTTGTGAAAAAGTACTTCCTTACATTGGTTTTTAAGTCCACTGCCTATTCATTTCATTGGGTGACCCCCCACAGTACTTGAATTATGTGTAGGAGTAAATAAGACTGCCTGATTCACTTTCCCCATGCTATTCATGATTGTATAGACCGCTATCACATCCCTCCCCTTAGTTGTCACTTTTCTAAATTGAACAGTCCCAGTCTTTGAACCTTTTTTCTATTGTGGATAGTTTAATTCTTTAATCTCTTAAGCTACTGGATGTGTGCTTGTTTTGGTATGTAGTAAGGATTTTAAACTCTAACTGGCATTGTACCATGCTCTGTGCAGCTTGAGTTCATGTGGGGAAAATGCCGTATTGGGAACAGCTATGCAGCAATTCTTCTGATTCCATCAGGTTGCTGTACTTAATCGATTCACAGTAAGGATGTGAAAGTTTAACTGGTGGGACTGGATAAGCTCCCCACCTGCTGCAGGTAGGGGGATGCTCCAGTCCCATGGGGGGCCCGCCACAGGCAGGAGCCGCTTCCGCGAAGCCCCTGGACGGGCTTGTATAGCCCCTGCCTGCAGTAGGAAGGTAGGGAAAAGATGCGTTCCAGCACAGCGGCAGGCTGGAGCGCCCCCCAATCAGCGCCTTCAATCAGTTAACCAGTTAAACAATATGTTTGACCAGTTAGCCAATTAAATGGGATTTTACATCCCTAATTCCACAGTCCAAGGTTCAGCTGCTCGGCAATCAGTAAGGCAATATGAATAAGTCTGCTGTGAAATCCATCCAGACAAATACACAGTGCAAGTAGAGGCACACAGAAAAGCAGCAGAAATGGTTCAGTTCTGAAGATTGGCTATACGCCCAATCGAATCAGAGTGGGCCAAAACCAAAAAAAAAAAAAAAAAAAAAACAGCCAACAAGACTCCCTATGCCAAACATCAGCATGTGGGTTTTTTTGGTTTTGTCGGAACGCACACAAAGATCAGTTATAGCCTAGCAAACATTAACTACAGCTAAAGCGGGTCTCTGCAGTGATTTCATTATAAGTGCATGCTAACAGTTAATCCTCTCCCCCCAAAGGGTAGTTTAAAATCAGAAGATTATTTGTTGAAAACCCAGAGGAACAGGTACTGCATGGAAGAAGTAACTTTCCATAAGCCTTCCTGCTATGCCAGGGTATTAGACAAACACTACAGTTAAGTGCTGTCCCTCAAACAAGACCATGTGATCAGCCACTTATGGTAATGAAGGATTGTCCAGTAAAAGCAGTTCCTCCCACGCCTCCTGCCAGGCACAGCATATACCAACTCTACTCTCTAAGACGAGGAGGGCAAAATATGGCCCAGCAAACCTTCAGATGCAGCTTGCCACGATCCTCTGGGAGCAAACGTCCTGCAGGACCCTCAGGCAGACTCCCTGCTTGCTGCGGCCCCACCTGCCACTCAAAGTGGCCAGCTGCTAGGGCCATATGTCTTTCTGAGGCATGTGCCCCTTGGGGGTAGCAGGGATTAGGGATGTAACAGTGTAGTCGGTTAAACGATTAACCGATAATGCTACTGGCTACATGCAACCCTCCCCCCTTCTGGGGCTCTGCATTTAAAGTATTTTGGCAGCCGGCACACAGACTAGAAGATTTATCTGGCGCTGCTTGAGTCCTTAATTTTTGTTTTTTGGAAAATAAAATTAAAATATATATGCTACATTAAGTCATTGCTCTGGGGTGGGGCTGAAGATGCATGCAGGCTGCCCCAGATCTCTCTCACCGCAGCAGCTTGGGGCCAGGTGAGAAGCGCTTCTCCATGGTCACTGCAGCTCCAGCAGGCACAGTTGGGGGAGAGGTGCATGTCCCCTGGGTAGGGCAGGTACAAGTTCATCTGTCCCCGCACACCCCAGCCAGAGCAGGGACGTTAAAGTCAGTTAAATAGATCACTGTTTCTCAACTAGTGGTACAAGCACCCTTAGGGGTACTCGAGAGACGTCTGGGGGGGGTACGTCAACAACTGAAATTTGGAGAAAACTGAATTTCTGTTTCAAGTTTTACAGTACTTTATTATTTTTGTATTTTTTACACCCAAAAATGTCATCGCCCGCCTGGCTACAATTAAGTTGTTTAAACAAATGTGTTGCAATGGTAGAAAAAAAATTGCGTGGCTGAAAACTGTAGGTACTGGGGGTACTTTTTTTTAAAAAAGGGGGTACTTTATAAAAAAAAATGTTGAGAAACTCTGAAATAGATAATGATGTAACCGCTGAAAATCTCAGCAGTTACCCACAGCGGGCTCTGCAGTATAAAGCTTAAATAAGCTTTTTACTGCAGAGTCTGCAGTGAAGCCTCTTAGGGATGTTGGGGGCTGGTGGCCCCGCTCCCAAAGTCAGAGTAAGGAATGCAGCAAACTGTGCAGTTTCCATTCACTCCCTGATGAAGGGGAAAAGCCAGCAATATCCTCATTCAAGGGTGCCTGGGGGGAAGGCATCCAGCCCCTTTTACCTGCCTAGTGATGTTGTCTCTTTTTGGTATGGTTTTATGAGAAGCAATCCCATTCCAGGCCCATCCCATTTTCCTGGCACAACCAAACCCTTACATTGCTTTAAAGTTATGATCAGAGGAAGCTGCACACCGAATTTGGTGGTCCTAGCTCTTACCATTTAGGAGGAGTTCTTGAACAGACAGACAAACTCTCTCAAATATCTAGTAGATGTAGGGCCAGACCCAGTGGTTCCACTTTAGTCAATTTCTCCACGAAGGGCTGATTCCCCACCACCCCATGCTCAGTCCCTGGAAGTAGTATCTGCAGTTGTAGTTACCCAGACAAGAATCCTCTTTGGCTAACTTAGTATCACTGGCTCAGATTCCCTTTGGAACACACCATTCTCTTGCAGTCAGAAAGATGCAGAAAATCCCCAGGGAGGAGAAGGAAATGAGTGAGAGAGCAGTGTTAAAACAAATGAGAAAGTTTGGTGGTTGTAAGTCAGCCACCCCCAGCTGCATGAGCCTATTGGAAGACCATGGGACAGAGTTATGAAAACATATTGCGACTGATTAAGTCAAAACTAGCCTACCAGTCATTCCTGACTTTCAAACTAAAGATACAGAACTCACAACAAAGCACTGGTTGGTAACCTTGCAGTTCTACTATCTTGCATACTTTTTATGTTTAGACTTTGCAGAAGAGAATTCTCACCATTATGTTTTACACTCAAGCTGTAGGTTAGCAGCTATTCTTTTTGGTAGCACATGCTTACATACCACAAACCTAAACTTGAATTACTAGCTGCAACCATTTAACAGCATCCAGAATAAGTTTACTGAAAGACACTTGAACATCCATTTTCAGCACAGGACCCTGTTAAATAAATAGTTCCATGCAGCCATGGACTGCCAGAAACACACTACTGAACCAAAATAATCTCACACATCTTTATTAGAACAGCTCAAACTCTAACATTTCTCTGCAGGAGAAAGATCAATGCACTTCCTTGTGGGAGAAGAGAAAATGGCTATTTACATGGACTAACCAACCGACAAAGACTCCAGAACTTCACATGACCTGTTTACTCATGTCATGAGAATCCACTCAAGGCAACAGATGCTACCAGCTTGCCAACAGACCACTTGACTTCAATCACACAAATACTAAGTTTGGTTTAGTTTACACAAAATCAAAATCAGTAATTACTATCAGAAAACAACAATGAGTCCTGTGACACCTTAGAGAGACACAGATTTTTTTGGGCATAACCTTTTGTGGTCAAAAAACCCACTTATTTTTGCCCACAAAAGCTTATGCCCAAATAAATCTGTTAATTCTCTAAGGGGCCACGGGACTCCTTGCTGTTTTTGTGGATACAGACTAACATGGCTATCCCTCTGCTACACATCAAAAAACTGTATCAACAGGACATTAATGTCCTACACCTAGTCAGTCACTAAAAAAAGTACTCTCACTCAGAATGAATCCTATCTACAAACCTCTTAGACAATAAATATTCCACACAGAGTTGTATGTTGGTTTCCCAGTAACATTTAGCACATGTCCATGAGGGATGTAAGCAAGTAGTTGAGTGGAGTATTCAAATACTCACTCCCGCCTTGCTCCATCTGTATTGGAGAAAGGGGACAGGAGCCGGTGCTGGGGGGGGGGAGCTGGTTTAAAAGCTGTTTTCCCCCGTAGCACCTTTGCTGAGGTGCCACCTGCCCCCCGCCTACTGCTGCCTCTATCGGAGGCAGTAGTGGCAAGGAAGGGGGTGTGCATCCACAAAGCAGGCTCTGTTCATGGTAGCCCAGGCTGGCAGCAGATAGCGGCTGCTGCCTGAACAGGCCGTACGCGCGGCCAGCCCGGGCCACTGTGAACAGGGGCTGCTGAACTTGGTACGAGCCGGGACCGAGCAGTCCTGGCTCATACTGGTTCAGGGCTGCTGCGGTGCCGGCTTTTAAACGGAGTCAGAGCCAGGCAGTTCTTAATACATGTAAAAGGCAGAGCCACAGCCGTCCCGGAGCTGAGCCAGAGGACTCGTGCCGGCTCCCGGAGCTAGCACTGCAGAGCGCCTCCCCTTGTCGACTCATCGTCTCTAAGTCCGTGCCACTGTGTGTCGCCTACCCGATTAGCCACACGCCCGCTCCTTAACACCCTCCACCCGCAGGGGCGCCGCTCAGCACCACCCGCAGGGCGCACAACCGAGCCGCTGCTGCAAATCATCCACAACCGCCCCCCCCACCGAGCCGGAGCCCAGAAGCGCCCCCCTCCCCCCAGCTCTCGCCGGGCGTTAGCGGAGGACACGGGGCAAGCCCAGCACGAGCAGGCTGGACGTGCCCCGGAGCTCGCCCGCCCGCCTCTTGTGCGCGAAGCCCGGAAGCGGAGCAGGAGCCCGAGCCCTGGAGCGCGCGGCCGCGGAGCCCTGGAGCGCGCGGCCGCCGCAGCGGAGCCCCCCGCCGCCTCCGGGCGCGCCCCTTCCCCACTCGCTCACCAGAAGGCGCCGTGCGCGCCCGCCCAGCCCAGCGCGCTGCGGCCCGGCCGCTCCCAGACCAGCGCCGCCTGCAGCGCGCTCAGCAGCGGCTCGTAGGGCCCCAGCCGGGCCTGCAGGGCGGCGCTCAGCGCCCGCACCCGCCGCTCCCGCTCGCCGGGCCCGGCCGCCGCCATCACTTCCCCCGCCCGGGGATCAACATCCGCTCCGCGTCGGCACGTCCCGCCGCCGCGCCGGGTCAGCCCGGCCCCCAAGCGGGGTGACCAACCGCCGCCAGCGCCATGGCGGGACACTCAGGGCGCGGCCATCTTGCTGTACGGAAGGCGCCTTCTTAACTACGCATGCGCGCGCAGCTTTTTTTTTTTTTTTCCCCTCCTTCGTATGCGCGTTGCCAGGGCGATATTTAGGGGCCGGCCTAGCGCGGCGGTTGCCCCGGAAGTGCATCCCGCGCATGCTCAGTTCCGCTGGGCGCCGGGCTGGCGGGCGGGAGGACGCGAAGGCGGCGGGTGCAACGAGGCGCCGGGCCGGGGCGCAGCGGCCGAGATGCCACGAGAGATTATCACCCTGCAGCTGGGCCAGTGCGGCAACCAGAGTGAGGGCGGGGCCTGTGCTTGTGGGCGGGGCTTTGTGAGGGGGCCGGGCCTGTCCTGGCGCGGGGCTTTGTGAGGGGCGGAGCCTGTGAGGGGGCGGGGCTTGGGGGGCTCTGGGAAACTGAGGCACAGAGCAGGGCCAGGCCTGTCCCCCTGCTGGGCTGGCTGGGTGGGGGCAGGACGGCGGGGCTTTCATCTCCCCTCCCCCCCCGGCTGAGCTCTGGCCGCTCTCCCCTGCAGTCGGGTTCGAGTTCTGGAAGCAGCTGTGTGCTGAGCACGGCATCAGCCCCGAGGGCATCGTTGAGGAGTTCGCCACCGAGGGCACCGACCGCAAAGACGTCTTCTTCTACCAGGTAAGGTGGGCGTCCCACCAGGGCTCTGCGCTGCACGCTCCAGAGAGCTCTGCACCTCCCCGCCGCCCGAGTCCATCACTGAGATCCAGCCCAGGCTCGGCCAGGTGCCCTTTTCCTAGGGCTTCCCCTCTGAGCCGCCTCTTGCAAAACACAAGCATCCCTCCTCCACAGAGATGAAGCCCTGGAAGTCTGGCACTGCCAGCCCCCTGTTGGCCTAATGCTGGTTTCTCCCAAAGCCTCCAAGAGCCCAGGTGGGATCTTACTCAAGAGTTTCTGGTCCACATTTCTTCTCTGTTCTCTCTGGCTGGAGCCCAGGCTGGCTTGTGGGGTCAGCAGTAGTGAGATTCAGTTGTTATGTCAGTTCACAAAGTCTACTTCTAAGTCAGAACCTTTCCCTATTGATGGTTCCTGTCTCCTCCGATGAGAACAAACCCCATCTCTAGCTCCTCCTGCTGACGACAAGCTGGGGATTTTGTCTATCCAGCAATTCAAATTTGAATTATGAAAAGGGGCTGATGAACTCAATCCAGCCCCAAGCTCATCTACGTCATTGGTTTCTCTACCAAGATCTACTGCGTAACAGCATTGTCATGGCCTAGGGCAGGGATGGGGAACCTATGGCCTACAGGCCGGATCCTGGCCCTGATTTGGCCTGTAATAAGGCTTGGAGCTTACCCTTGCAGTGGGGCGAGCTGGCACTGGTGCCGAGGCTCGGAGACTGTGTAACTGGCGCACCAGCTCCCTCCTACAGTGGGGAGCAGCAGGGAGCCAGCGTTAAAGCCCCTGTATGGTCAGCTCTGCCTTGTGCAGGGAGGAAGTGGCTCTGCATGCTACTGTTTCCCCTCCCCCTCGCCTGGGGGAACAGCAGGGCCTACAGGCTTTTCCTCTGCCGCTCCCGTTGGCCAGGAATCATGGCCAATGGGAGCAGCAAGGGGTGCTGCCTGCGAGCACAGGGCAACATGAAGCCACTGGTGCTTCTCTCTACCCCCGCCAAACAGAACTGTGTCAGATAAGTGCCCCGATCCGTTGCCTCCTCTTGCACCCAATGGGTCAGTGGCAGTGCTCCTTGTAAGCTGGGCGCTTGTGCTGCCACTCAGGAGCAATTCCAGTGCCTCCCAACTGATTAGCAGAGCGCCCACAGCTAGGATTGTGTTTCTACTGGTGGTGCATGTTTGCACATGCCCCGGTGCACATCAAAATGTATTTTGCACATGGATGGAAAAAATCTGCACACGGAGGGAAAAAGATTAGGCCAGTGGTTCCCCACCCTGGCGTAGAGCCTGATGTGCTGTAGAGGACGATGGGTGTAGAGCGCTGGGGACCCAGGGAGCAGTTCATATTTGTTCCATATTTACTCTGGTTGGGAGCTGTTTGGGTCAGGCCCATGTCTTTATTCCGTGATTCCCAACATGACTGGGCTACTAGGGGCTCCCACAGTACAGCCAATACAGTTCCTGTATCTCACAGTAAAGGTGTGTTATACCGTTCTCTCACCAGTGGGTGGCACCCTCTGTCACGGTCTGGAATTGTGCCTCGTCTTGATTCTAGGCCCTCTTGTCCTTCTCTGTGCAGGCGGATGATGAACATTACATCCCCCGAGCTGTGCTGCTGGACCTTGAGCCCCGAGTGATCCATTCCATCCTGAACTCCCCCTACGCCAACCTGTACAACCCGGAAAACATCTACTTGTCTGAGCATGGTGGTGGGGCTGGGAACAACTGGGCCAGCGGCTTCTCCCAGGTAACAGGGCTGGAACTGGCCCGTGCAACTGTAACTCCGATCCCTGGGCTGGAGATGTTGTCTGGGATGCCTGGTCTCCCAGCAGGCGCTAGCATGTGATTGCTGTGGCACTTTTCAGCGGTGATTCGCAGGTGACAGCTTGCAGCCAGCTGTCTGCTGGCATGGCTGGAAGCCTCGTCTCCCAGCTGATTTGGCTTTGCATTGTGCCTGGGAACTGGCTCCTTGCAGCTGCCCCGGGGAAAATCAATGAACAATACCTTTGCTTTGGTTTTCTCTCGCAGGGCGAAAAAATCCATGAAGATATCTTTGACATCATAGACAGAGAGGCTGATGGGAGCGACAGCTTAGAGGTAAGGAAATGAGGATTCCCTCATCCATTGTTTTCTGAGCCAGGCTGCTGTTTTTGGAGGGCGAGCCTGACCCTAAGGTCTCTGCTGTGTTGTTCATGTGGAGGCGAGGTCTCTAGGGAAGCCTGGCAGGTTGAAGGTTTTTGGGGGTCAGGAATCTGGATGCTAGGCAACAGACACATAGAAAGGGTTAATCCTAGGCAGGAGGCCTTTCTCATCTCTGCCGCATCCTCTCAACCTTCCCTTTCACCCCGGGCCCACCTGAGACAGGCAGGAGTTGTCCCTGCTGTGTTCCTTACTGAGCGTTTTCCAAGTCCAGTTACAAAGAGCACCAGCAGCAGGCTCTTCCCAGAGCAGATGATGAGCCCTTACCAGGGCTCACAACTAGGAAGGCCTCCATTTATCTTTTCTTCAGTTCATCCCATTCCTCCTGCTTATCTCCTCTAGTATCAGCCTGAACAGCTCCCCTCTCTGCTTCCAAAGGGAGAACATGCTAGCCGTGTACCTGTGCTGTCCGCACCTCTTGGTACCCATCTTTCCAGGCTGCCCTCCAATGACTCTCCTGCTCCAGGAAGAGCGCTGCTGAAGTGGCACCTGCCTGCTCTGTCAAGGCCTCGCAGGCGGAAGGGTGTTTAGTTTGGTGCCGGGAGTGGCAGCCTGCAGGTGTTTTCAAGTGGCCTTGGGCCAGCGTAGGCTGTTGTGTGCCTCGGAATCGGCTCTGAAGAGCTGGTGGCAGCTGGTTTAAAAGGGCTTGAGCATGTCAGATTCCGTGTGCAGGCCTGGCCCTCTGACCCTTCTGCTGCTATCAGTGATGCTGTGGAAGGAGGGACTCTCTGTCCAGCCGTGGGATCCCATCTGGGCTTGCGCCTGTTTCACTTTCACCCCTGAGCAGACAGAGCCCCCTGCTGTTTACATCTGGCGGCTGCATGGCAACGGGGGAAGGGGAAAAGGTGATTGGAAATAAGAGTTGGCAAGAGGACTGAGGAGCAGCTGGGGGAAGGGCTTAGAGCACCTCTGAGCTTATTTGGTTTAACTGAACAGGCCTGGGGGGGAGACAGGGTCCCTTCCGGTGTCTGTGTGGCTCCTGGGAAGTGCTGAACTCGGGGGAGGGGGGGCCCTCCGCAAGGCTCGTGAGCGGAGAGCGCTGTTCTCGGTGGGTGCCGAGAAGGGAGCTCCTGTGGTTGTGACAGAAGCGCTGGGATTGGTTTGCAGCTCTCCGGACCTCGTGGGGCTACGCTCGGAGTGTTGGGGACTGCCTGCGCGCCCCAGCGATTCCTGGCACAGGTCCAGAGGGAGGCAGCTGCCATCTGGCCTGGCTTAGGCTCTGGCATTAGCCGGTGCTGTGGCTTGCCCCATTCTGCCGATGAGGGGAAGCCCCTGCTAAGCTGCCTTTCCTTGGTTCCAGGGCTTTGTGCTGTGCCACTCCATTGCTGGTGGAACAGGCTCGGGGCTGGGCTCCTATCTGCTGGAGCGGCTGAATGACAGGTGAGTCCCCTGCTGGGGGAGGCTGGCCCTGCCTGGGCGTCCTGCCAAAGCATGAAGCTGGAGCGGGCTGACTCAGAGCTGGGTCCCCACCCCCACCCAAACACTGTCTTGTGCAATCCCTGGCAGGCCGCCCGGGGAAGGGCCGGCTCTTGCTGTGCCCAGGAGAGGCTCTGGAGTCAGACCCTTGCTCCGCAGCCTCCCTGTCTCCTCCCAAGCTGCTCTGATCGGACGGCTGCCTTCTGAGGCTCTGCCCGCGCTGGGCAAGGCGGGAGGCTGCAGCCAGAGTCCCTGCGCAGCCACCCCTGCCTGTCCCAGCATGCAGCCTGGAGAAAAGGGTTGGGAGCAGCTGCTTAATCAGCCGGTGGATGGCTCAGTCTTGCCTGTGGCTTTGTCTGGCAGCTTCTTCCTGTGCTGTAAGATGCAGCGTTGCTGGGACAAATTCCTCTCCTCCCTGGGAGCAGACTTTGGCATGCTGCACGGTGACTCACTGCCGCCCGGCATGCTGGGGACTGGCGGGGAACTCGTGGGAGGGGAGGCTTGGGCGGTGGCTCTGCGGCGTTAACCCGCTCGGGGGCCGGGCGCTCTCCTCGCACAGGTATCCCAAGAAGCTGGTGCAGACCTACTCCGTCTTCCCCAACCAGGATGAGATGAGCGATGTCGTGGTCCAGCCATACAACTCCCTGCTGACGCTGAAGAGGCTGACTCAGAATGCTGACTGTGTGGTAAGAGTCCAGCCGCGAGCCGGAGCGGGGCCCCTGGAGCCAGCCCCGACTCTCCGTAGGGGAGCCCCGGATGTTCTAACTGCACCAACCAGTCAACAGCGCACCCTCCACATTTCCACGGCACAGCCCTGCCAGGCAGCCCCTCCGAGGCAAGGGCCAGCAGCCTGCAGAGGGACTTGGTGAGCCCCAACAGACTGCCCAGAGCTCCACTTCTCTGCTGCAAGGCTGGTGGGCTGAGCAGGGCCTGAGGAGCTAGGGCCCTTGTGACACTGAGGGGATGGAGGGGGCAAGCTGCCCCCCACCCCCAACATTGCTGCTTCTCTGCTGTCCCTACTGTTCCGGGCCTTGGGCTCACAGGAGCAGAGGCCACTTGGTGGGGGGCTCTGGTGTACACCCAGGGGGTGAGTATGGGACTCGTGCAACATCATTTGTGCCCTGCCCCAGGGTCTGAACCCAAGGTTCCAGCAGCAGGACCCGCCCAAGGCCATTGCTCTCAGGGCGCCTGCTCTCAGGTGGCTCCTAGTCTCTGGCACTCGGAGGAGGAGGCACAGCTGCATTGGCAGCCCCTGTTGGATGCCACCTTCACTCCCTCCCCTCTTTCTTAAACTGCTGCAAGATTGCTTGGGCCTAGAGAACATAAGAATGGCCAGACTGGGTCAGACCAAAGGTCCATCTAGCCCAGTGTCCTGTCTGCCGACAGTGGCCAATGCCAGATGCCCCAGAGGGAGTGAACAGAACAGGGAATCAAATGAACCCTCTCCTGTCCCCCATTCCCAGCCTCTGACAAACAGAAGTAGGGACACCATCCCTACCCATCCTGGCTAATAGCTATTGATGGACCTAACCACCATGAATTTATCAAGCTCTTTTTTGAACCCTGTTAAAATTCTGACGATCACAACGACCTCTGGCAAGGAGTTCTATAGGTTGACTGTGCGTTGTGTGAAGAAATACTTCCTCATTTGTTTTAAACCTGCTACTTATTAATTTCATTGGGTGACTCCTAGTTCTTATGGGAATAAGTAAATAACTTTTCTTTATTCACTTCCTCCGTGCCAGTCATGATTTTATAGACCTCTATCACTTCCCCCCTTAATCTCCTCTTTTCTCCTCTCTAGAGGATGGAGGAGCAGGGCCTGGGGTTAGGCATGTGGGGCAGTGCTGTCCTGGGATGGCTCCGGGGAGCACAGCACAACAGGAGGAGAGCAGCTTTCTGTTGAGCATCAGTTACGCTCAGGGATAGCTGGCCCTGGGAATGAGTCAGTTCATGGTTTCATGTGTCTGATGGCCCAGTTCTGTGATGGCATCCGGGTGGCTGCGGCTGAGGCTCTATGGGTCTGGGTTCTTGCCTGGAGAAGCTGACCTCAGTCACTTGGCCGCAGCCCCTAAGAGCAGCTCTGATGGGGCCGACTTGTTTTGGTAGGTGGTTCTGGACAACACAGCCCTGAACCGGATCGCCACAGACCGACTGCACATCCAGAACCCGTCCTTCTCCCAGATCAACCAGCTGGTGAGTAGCCCCTGGGGAGTGCTCGCCCTGGCGACTTAGCCACACCTCCTCCAGGCTGGGTTCACCTGGAGTTGCAGGGCCTGGGGGTGGGGAGGAGCCGGGCCCTCTGCTGCTTGGGCCAGGCCTCCTCTGCTGATGAGTAGCTCTGTTGGAGGGCTCGCTGGGAGGGGCTGGGAAGGGGAGTCCCAACCAAGCTCTGGTTCCAGGGAATCACTCCAGAGCCCTGCCCCCGAACCGTCCCTGCCCTCTCTGCACCAGGTCTCCACCATCATGTCTGCCAGCACCACCACGCTCCGGTACCCCGGCTACATGAACAACGATCTGATTGGGCTGATCGCCTCGCTCATCCCTACCCCCAGACTCCACTTCCTGATGACGGGCTACACGCCGCTCACCACAGACCAGTCGGTACGTGCTGCAGGTCCCCAGACACACGGGCAGCCTTGCGCCATCCCGCCGCCAGCTCCTGGCCGCCTGCTGCACCTCAGCCAAGCACCCTGCCTCTGGGCTCTCATGTACTCCACACACCCCCACTCTCCTTGCTTAGCCGCAGGCACGGCAGGTCCCTGCTCCCCACCCCCAACCTGCTGAGTGCCTCAGGCAGGGGTGGCCCTTGCCTGGCTCCTGAGGCGGGGCAGCCCTCTCCCACGGGTGGCAAGGCTGGTGCTCCAAGTTGGCCTCACACTGCCGGCAGCCCCGGCCCTCCCAGGGAATGCAGCGGGGCTATTCCAAGGCTACAGGTGCTCAGCTCCAGCCTGCTGCACTGCACAGCTCCTGGGGGGATAGTGGCTACCAGCCCCAGAGATCTCCCCAGGGAGCGCAGGCACCAGCCCCCTCGGCCAAGGCTCGTGGTCATTACGCTGGAGCCAGGCAAGCTGGCCGCTTGTGCTGCCCTTGGCCATTGCTTATCCTGTCCGGATCGCTGTCCCCAGCCGGAGCCGGGGCTCCTCGGGGCCGTAGTGAAGGGAGGCTGGGCCAGCGGTCTGGGGTTTCAGGAGACGCCGCTGTGATGGTTCCACGTCACCGTCCTGCTGAGCTAACCGGGCCCTTTCTCCTCCTGTCCACCTGCATTTCCCCAGGACGTTGCTCAGAGAAGCACTTCAGCGAGGCTGCTAGCTCTGAAACGGGTACCCTGTGTGCTCTGTCCTCTCCGCTCTGGGGGGATGACGGGGACTCTGCAATAGCTGAATCCGTGTCTCACGCCCTGGCCACTGTCAGCTGGGACCCCTCTCTGCCATTCCCTGGCAGCCTGGCCAGCAGAGCGAGACGTATCCAGCCTGGGGCAGAGGGGTTGGGCCTCCAAGCCAGGCATCGCCTCCTGGCTTTGGGTATGCAAGGGGGGGGAGGGTTGATTTCCCACAGTGCTCAGCAGCAGCTGCTTAGAACTGGCTATTCTCAGGCCGGCCCCCACCGGGGCCAGCTTTTCCTAACAGCCCAGCCTGCACTCCCCAGTCGCCGAGAAGCCGCACTACAGTGCTGCCCCTGCGCGTGGGCTCAGGCTCGGGGCTCCCCCATCCTGGGCCTGGCCTGCAGCTTCCTTTCGCACATTGTGCAGCAGACAATCAACCCTTCAGCTACAGCAGGTTGAGGCATGTGCCAGGCTGCTGAGCTGCAGCCCAGCCAGGTGCCTTAGGGGACATTCGGGAGTGCTGTGCCAAACCCCATCCCCCCCCCATGTGCAGGACTCATGGGGCCCCGGAAGAGCAGAGTGGAGGTGGGGAGGCTTTGCTGGCAGCAATCCCAGCGGGAGAGCCCCTCACCCTCTGCCCATGGGAGGCAGCGGGTAGCTTGAGTGACGCACCCTGGGCCTTGGCTCAGTGCAGGACCCTGGCTGCTCTGCACCCAGTGAGACGCCCACAGAGCACGGGGCCAGGCCCTGCTCCAAGGCCCACTTGCTGCTCCAGTAGCTGCCTCCCTCAGCATGGATTGACTCAGGTCCTGTAGGGGAGGGGGGAATGGGGCCGGCTCCCTAGCACCTCCCAGAAGGGGCATTGCTACAAGCCCCAGGCTTGGCCTCCGCTGTCCTGTGACCTCCTGCATGCAGCTCCTTGCCTGTGCGTGTGACTGGCCCATCCCACAGGGCGTGTGGCTCTCTTCCCCCGCTGGCTGGCCCAAGGCCGGGGCAGGGGTTTGTCTCTGCTAAGCTCAGCAGAGGGCAGCCGAGCCCCTGCCCCATGCGTGTGCAGTGCGTGTGTCCAGTGCTCCCTGGGCCAGGGTGCAGGCTGGCCTCGCCCTGAGTGCCCCGGCCTGGCATTTGCAGGTGGCCAGCGTGCGGAAAACCACAGTCCTGGATGTGATGAGAAGATTGCTGCAACCTAAGAATGTCATGGTCTCCACCGGGCGGGACAGGCAGACCAATCACTGCTACATCGCCATCCTGAACATCATCCAGGGCGAGGTGGACCCTACGCAGGTGAGCAAGCTGCCAGGGGCTGGCTGAGTCACGCGGCCCTGGCAATAGGGCTGAACGAGGGGAGCAGGGGAGCAGGCCAGCAGTTGCAGTGAGGAGCCAGGCTTGCAGCAAGCCGCTGACAGCAGAGCGAGCCCCTGGGCAAACACGGCAGGTGCGGCACGGGCCTACTGTAGGTCGGCCACGCTGGGAAAAGCCAGCAGGCAGTTGCCTAGATCCTGCCCCACAAGCTACAATGGGACGGGGGCACCGTGTCTGCCCCAAGTGCCTGTCGCTCAGGGGCAGCTCAGCCCAGCAGAGCAGCTAGGACAGCCCGGCAGAGGGCAGCAGCCCTTTGCTTGGGGACTGGCCCTACTGCTGGCAGGAATCTCCCAGGGCAGGTGGCTGGGGAGGGTCCGGGCCCCGCTGCCACCTGTTACTTGTGTCTCCCCAGGTTCACAAGAGCCTGCAGCGGATCCGGGAGAGGAAACTGGCCAATTTCATCCCCTGGGGCCCTGCCAGCATCCAGGTGGCACTGTCCAGGAAGTCCCCGTACCTGCCGTCTGCACACCGCGTCAGCGGGCTGATGATGGCAAACCACACCAACATCTCCTCGGTGAGTACAGGCCAGGCTGCCTCCCCCCCGCCAAATTCTCTGCAGCCATGTGGGCCCCACGCTCCTACCTCCGGTAGGGGCTATAGCCTGTGCTTGCCAGGGGATCTGCAGGGGGGTAGAATGTGGTGGGCTGCCTCCTACCCGGCCAGAGAAGGCCAGGGGTGGGGGCGGTGCTGTGGAGAGCGGAGGCCCAGCCAGGACAGAGAAGGCAGAGACTGGAATGGGGGAGTGGGGTGAATCAGTCCCCTTGCAGCATTTCCTTCAGTAGAAAGTCACGCGGACTTTCCTGCATATAGGCAGGACCGGACCCTATATGCAGGGCCATATAGCCTTTGGAGGGAAAGCTGCCTCTCGTGTTCTACTTCCTGGCTCTGCCACTGCCTCCGTGACCTTGGTGGCGTCCCCTGGCCCCTCAGAAAGCACGAAGCTCTCCGCTGAAAGCGGCTCAGGGAGCAGGCCACAGTGGAGCCCCAAAGCAGAGGGTTTCTGAGCCCTTTGCCTAGAACGGTGGTGGGCAAGCTGCAGCCCCCAGGTGGCTCATTAGGGTTCTGCCTGCAGCCCGTGCACCCCCTTCTCCCCCACCTCTTGCGCACTGCGCCTATCACTTACCTGCTCCCCCCACCACCACCATGTTTGTGGCACTGTGAATTGGTGGATTTAGGGTGTTGTAGCTCTGGGAGAAGCAGGGACAGTGCAAATCAGTCGATTCACAGTGCTTCAGAAGTGCTGGGAGGCAGGGGAGGAGCAGGTAAGTGAAGGGCCCCCCTGTGAGAGATGTGGGGGGGCATGAGCCACAGGTGGAACCCCAATGGGCCCCAAGCTACCCACCACTTATCTTGCAGCTTACTGAAATGGAGGTGGGCCACTCACTAGTCCTGGCTGCCCCTCGCTGGCCTAGGGCCTTTGCACAGCTTTGCTCTGCATCAGCCCCAAGTGAAGACCCGGAGTAGCCATGGCTACAGAGACAGGGATGCTCCCCCACCCTGGGTGACAGTCACTTTCCCTGGGTGTATGGGGTGAGGGCCGGGCCCCACTTACTCATGGTGCCTTGGGGCTGGCACAGCTGTTCGAGCGGACGTGCCGCCAGTACGACAAGCTGCGCAAGAGGGAGGCCTTCCTGGAGCAGTTCCGCAAGGAGGATATCTTCAAGGACAACTTTGACGAGCTGGACAACTCCCGGGAGATCGTGCAGCAGCTGGTGGACGAGTACCATGCCGCCACGCGCCCCGACTACATCTCTTGGGGCACGCAGGAGCAGTGAGCAGCCACAGGTGCTGCTGGGGAGCCCGACTCCTCCCTTTCCATGTAGCTTCAGTGGCCACGAGCCACCGTGTACGTTTTATCCCCATGACTTCTGCTCACGCTCACGCCCCCGGCCCCTGGGGAGGGCCAGACTGGGGCTCACTGGCACAGCAGCACTGCATGCTTGGGAGTCACCCTCGCGTGGGGCAGAGCCCACGGGCCCCTTGTGGCAGGCCAGCCTTTCCGCTGCCATGCACCTGGGAGCAGGAGCTCGCCCCTTCTCGGGGAGGGCAAGAGAGGCACCAGCCTGGAAGGGGCCAAAGCTAAGAGGGGAAGCAGGTAGGACCTAGCTCAGCTGGGCCCCTCGGCTCCCCCTGCACAGGCCCTCAGCCTTGTTCTTTCTGTGCCCGGGCAGCTGGCATAGAGCGGCAGGCACGGCCGCAGGCTGTATCTATTTTTGTAGATTACTTTGCTTTAATAAAAGATTGTTGTTGCAAGGAGCCCTCCCTGCGCTGCCCAGGGCCTGCCAGAGCTGGGAGCGGGTGACAGTAGCCCCAACCCCATAGCCAGTACAGCCAGGGCTTGCGTTGCTGGAGCAAAAGCTGGGGGGGGGCCTACAGAGCCAGCTGCCCCCAGCTGCCTCAGGGATGCCCCCGGGCCTGCCCCCCAAGTCCCAGTGAATCCTGCAGGGGAGAGGCAAAGCGTTTTCCCCTGGCAGCAAGCAGGAGGCACCCTGGGGCTATGTCTACACTGCACGGGTTTTGTGCAAGAAATATGCAAATGAGGTGGAGCGTGGACTAGCGCCAAGCCTCATTTGCATCATTAATGAGCGGCCGCTTTTTGTGCAAGAGGCTTTTGCTCAAAAAGGAGCTGTCTACACAGCTCCTTCTTGTGCAAAACGCCCCTCTTGCGCAAGAGTCTTTTTTTTCCTGGAAAACCGGCTCTTGCGCAAGAGTGGGGTTTTGCACAAGGAGGAGCCCTGTAGACGGCTCCTTTTTGAGCAAAAGCCTCTTGAGCAAAAAGTGGCCGCTCAATTATGCAAATGAGGCTTGGCGCTATTCCATGCTCTGCCTCAGTTGCATATTTCTTGCACAAAACCACTGCTGTGTAGACATAGCCTGGGAGTGGGGAGCCTAACCTTGCCGCATCCCTGGGGGCTCCATGCTGCACGTAACCCTGCATGGAGCCTGATCCAGCTGTGCTAGGTGAAGGCAGCAGGTGCACCCCACCACCTGCTCCCTGCTGCAGCCAGGCTGGGGCTCCTGGCAGTGCCGTGGCCAAGGCCAGAACAGGCCCCTGTGAGCAGCTGATCGCACACCCTGAGTACTTGAGATCAGGGCCCTGCCCAGCTCATCCCTTTGCTGCTAGAGCCGAGCTCTGTCGATGCTGGAGCCTCCCCGCAGCCTTCTGGAGGGGCTCCGGTGGTGAGCTCCACTCCTTCCACCCAGGGGCCTGTCAGCCTTGCTCACCAGCCTGAGCCTCTGCTCCCCGGGGAGGTACCCAGCCTGCCCCAAGCAGCTCCGGTGAGCTGCCCAGACCAAGTGCCTGGCCTCTGGCCCTAGGGCAGCTTTGGACTGGGTTATGCTTCTGTCTTGTAGGGGGGCCACAGACCTGGGCCAGACAGTCCCAGCCCCTGCAGCCTCCCGCGGGTTAATGTGCTTGGCCTGGCAGCAGCCTAGGGCCAGGCCCTAGAGAGCCAAAAGTGGGGGTGGCCTCTGCCCTGTTACACCATGTTTCCCCCGTGACACCTCTTGCCCTAGTAGCCATGGAACTGCCCAGCAGTAAGGAGGGGGAGACAGGAGGAGCCAGCTGTGTGTGCAGGCAGGGCTACAAACACCATGGCTCAGCTGCAGCCAGCGTTCCCCTTCCCCGCAGTAAGCTGAGGGCACCCCCACTGCTTTGGGGCTGCTCCTGCCACCCCTCCCCAGAGCTCCTGCCAGGCCCTGCCTGCTAAGCTGATCCTGGAGTGGGGCTTCACCTGAGCCCCTTGGGCACAGACCCCCACCCTGCCAGACTAAAGAGCATACCTGGGCACCACAGCAAAGCCCCAGCTGGGGTGGATTCAGTTTGCAGTGATAGGGAGGGGCCCGACTGAACTCCCCCCCCGCATGTGGGAGTGAGGGGGCACCACTGGCTCCAGCCCAGGTGAGAATTAGCCTTTTCCTCTGATCCAGCAGCAGGAGATGGGAGCTAAAAATAGTCCCCTGCCATGTGCCCAGCCCAGCTCCCACGCCCGGCTGGGCACAGATGGATGCTGGAGGCTGCCCCCTTCCCCTGCTTGCTAGGCGGGCGCGTGGGGAGGCTGGGACGGCAGCCAGGGGGAGGTGGCTGCAGTGTTGATTAAATGCCAAAGGTCAGAGCAAGGCAAGGTGGGATAGCAGCTCCCCGGCGCTCTGGCTCCGTGCCAGGGCTCTCTGGCTGGGGGGAGGGGACCAGCCCAATCTGCCATGGCCAGCTGCCAGCCTGGGCCCTGGGGGCACAGACTCCACAAGGAATCACAATCCCCCAGAACAAGGCACCAGTGCCCGGCTAAGTGGGCAGCTTGACTCTAGGGCGGGCTGGGCCAAGGCCCCAGCTCTCAGCACTAGAAGTGGTGGCCAAGAGGGCAACACACAGGTCTGCCCTGCCCCCTTCCCGCCTGCCCTCCCCCCCCTACCACCAGGCTTGCACATCAGCCCCACCCCTCACTGCTCCAGACCGGTCCCTCCCACCCTGGGCAGGGCTCCATCACCAATAGGTGAACAAGAGGCCAGCTGGATTACCCCCACTCCCAGCAAATCCTGCTGCTGCCATTCAGAGAGCCTGCCCCAGCCCTGTCCGGCCACGGAGCACCCAGGGGACACAAAGCTGTACGCTTTTGAGGTTGGCAAGCTCCCTTCTCCGGATGAGGGGCGGACGTTCTCTGCAGACTCGGGCAGGGGCGGCTGCCCTGGATGCTTGCTAGCGCAGGCCCCAATTTTGGACACAGATGCCAGGCTGCTGTCCCTCCCTTGCCCCAAGGGAGCTCCTGCCCAGGGGCCGCAGCACGTCAGAAGGGAGCCAGCTGGGTGATCGCCTTGGCCATTTATTACAAAAACAGGAACTTGACAGAGGCAACACTGGGAGAGGCTTGGCTCCCCCACACAAACACAAAGGGGCTCCCCACATGGGCCTGGCCTTCACCGCCCCCCAGCTGGGGCAAATGCAGCTCCAGGGCAGCCTGGCCAGCACCCAGGGAGACGGGAACAAGCCGCCGCTCAGAGGCTGCCTGCAGCTTTCTGGGGCAGAGCGAGGGACGGCGCGTGGCGCACAGGACAGACAGGACGGGGGTGGAAGGCGGGATGCTGCTGCCAGGGCTCTGTAGCCCCAGGGGGAAGCTCGCTGCAAGTTACCCAGGGGCCCCAGGGCAGGGCTCTCCTCTGTGCACCTGGGAGCCCCACCCAGCACCTGCTCAACCAAGGGGAGTTGGGCCCCAGGCAGGCAGGTGTGACAGAGGCTCCTTAACCTGCAAGCACCAGGAGAGCCACTGCAATGAGCGTCAGCCCAGGGTGCCGGACCAGCACTGGCTCCGACAGCAGCCCCTGCACCTCCACCCATGGTCCTAGCAAAGGAGCTCACCCAGCCAGTGCCCATCATCACCAGAACCCAGGGGGTGCACAGGACAGCCCGCCGGGCGCCCCCCCTCTTCCGGCCAGCCAAGCAGGACTTGCAAGGGCCAAGCTCCAGCCTGGGCAGGGATGGGCACGACCAATCACGCCACTGCCCCTCCCCCAGCCGGCAAGGCACCAGCGCCCCAAGGCAGAGGCAGGAATCAAGTGCCACGCAGTGTCTGGCACACCCTTGCCAGGCTGGGCACCCCCAGCTGGAGGGCGCCAGGGAGAGCGCAAGGAGCGGGCAAGTCTACAAATAAATTAAGGAACTAAACAAGCGACCCAACAGCTGAGCGGGGGCGAGCGAGTGTCTGGGCCCCTCCGCTCAGAGCCAGGGGCTACGGAGGCCACGCTGGGAACTGGGGGTCCAGCTCCTTGGGAGCACGTAGCACCAGGGGCTCCGACCCCAGGGCCAAACCAGACCCTGGCAGCTGCTGACCCAGCTCCCCACGCCGGGTGGGCCCGAAGTCTCACAGCGCCACTCCGGGGCAGCCCCAGCCCCCTGCAGATGCCAGGGCCACGGCTGGTGCAGGAGGGGGCCCATCAAAGGCCACGTCACTTGGGCTGGCACACACAGCCAGCCTGCTAGATGGAGAAGGAGCCTGTGCTGGGCAGGTGCCACCAGGACTCGGCTGCTGGGCACAGTCTCTGCTGCGGGGGAGGGACGTCCGTGTCCAAAGAGTTCCCAGGGCAGCCGCCGTCAGCCCGCTCCTCCCCCGGGGGCATCTGCCCGGTGCTCAGGCTGGTGAGGTACGTGTGCAGGAGCTGGGCGATCTCATCCACCTGGAGGGGAGCAGAGGTCTGTCAGGGGCACTCAAGGGGTCCTGGAGCCCAGGCCCGACGCCCAGCCTGGCTCCCGCTCCCCACCCCACCCCACCCCGCTGTCACTTTACAGCCACCAGCACCAGGGCTGCGCTCCGGGGGGGACCCCGGCTGTGCTACAGGGAGGAGGCCTGGCCCCGTCTGCGTGGGGGGGGGGGAGTGGGGCCTTACCCGGGTGCACTCAAAGAGCAGGTCCTTGTCCCCCACGGAGAGGCGGAAGGTGCTGCTGTCAGACACCCCGAAGGACGAGATGTGGCCGTAGCAGAAGCTGTCGAAGGGCTCGGCCTCCCCGGGCTTGTACAGGGACACAGCTTTGGCCCCCACCCCCAGCCACAGGCGCTGGGGGCAGCTGCCCTCGGGGCTCTGCAAACAGAGGGAGTGTCAGGGTCAGCCCCACAGACCATCCCTTCCCCCCAGCCACATTCCCAGCCCCATTACCCCTCCCCTCCATCCTCTACCGCCGCTCCTGGCCAGGCTGCTCAGCACCCCCTGAAAAAGTTCAGGGCAAGGATGGGCACCTGCCCTCTACGTGGGTGGGCTTAGTCTCCTGTGGGGTGGCTGCCAGGGCCCGTTTGGGGGGGCCCAGGAAGCTCCCCCAGGAAATGCTAATCTCCTAGCTGTGACCCACCTCCTCCATGCAAACCCCAGGGGAGCCCATTTAAAAGCTGCCTCCGAGCAGAGCAGCTCCAGGTTCTGTAGGTCCTACAGAAAGCGTGAGCTGAGCTCTGCTGCTTGCTCTGCAGAGGGGACAGGGTCTGGGCTGGGGGGAGGGGAGCACGACCCTGCTGGATAGACCCCAGCTCGGGATGCGGGCACACGGCCCTGCCACAGGGACCTCAGCCCAGGAGGGAGGGGCACACACCCCTGCCTCAGGAACTCCAGCTGGAGAGGGGAGGGGACGGGCACATGGCCCTGCTGCAGAGACCCCAGCCTGGGGGGTGGGGAACGCATGGCCCTGCCGCAGGGACCCCAGCCTGGGGGGTGGGAAACGCATGGCCCTGCCACAGGGACCCCAGCCCAGGGAGAGGGGGGCGGGCGCACGACCCTGCCGCAGGGACCCCAGCTGGAGGGGGGTGGGGAGCGCACGGCCCTGCCGCAGGGACCCCAGCCCAGGGGGAGAGGGGCGGGCGCACGGCCCTGCCGCAGGGACCCCAGCCCAGGGGAGGCGCTCACCGCACGGAAGTCGACGTCAAAGAGGGTGGAGCCGAAGCCTGGCCACTCGCGCACCAGCGCCAGGTAGGCGCCCATGGCCTCGGCCCGGCCCATGCCCTGCAGCAGCTTCCACCGGTCCACGATGGCGGCCATCATGCTGGCGCCCTCCTCCCGCAGGCGGCCCCGGAGCTTCTGGTCCTGCTGGGCCTGCTGCTTGGCCAGCGCGTGGCCCCAGGGCAGGGCGCCGGCCAGCAGCCCCGTGCAGAGCCGGCTGCGGGGACCCCGGGGGGAGCCCTGGCGGGAGGCCTGGAGGCGAGAGTGCAGCGCCTGGAGGGGGAAGAGCTCCTCCGGCCGGGGCACGGGGGCGTGCGTGGAGAAGTCGCTGTTGAGGCTCTGCAGGCGCAGGGCAGCCAGGGACTGCAGCGTGTCCTCCGAGGTGGGCACGTGGCCCCGGATCACCATCTCGTGGGCCTGCCGGAGAGGGGAGGCTCAGTGATGGGGGGGAAGGGGAGGGAGGAGGAAGGAGGGTGGCTGTGGAGCGGTCCCAGCGGAAGACAACGCCCGCCCCCCCCGAGGCACACATGGGCTCTCCCCCCACCATCTTCATGCAGCCCCTTCTGGGGTGCAGCACAGCAGCTGTTGGGCTGCGAGGCCCCGGCTCAGGACACAGGGCCGATGCCCCCACGGTGACGGTGTGGCAGGAGCTCAGAGCTGCAGCATGGTGCCGCTCGCCTGGCGCCCTCGGGCAGGGCTGCCAGCAGCTGCCTGCTCGGCCCGGGCCGGGCCCGGCTCCTACCTGCTCGAAGAGGAGGGCGAACTCCACGCTGTCCCGGGGCACGTTGTCCGTATCCAGGAAGCCGTAGTGCTTGAAGCAGAGTCTCCATGAGGAGTCCTGCGTCGTCTCCTCCCCTGCCAGGCTGGGCGGGGCCAAAGGTTCAGACAGCGCCCGTCAGTGCCAGGACACACGGACACAGGCAACCCCCGACCCCCCTCCGGGGCTATCGCCAGGGGGCCCAGGTAACCGACATTCCAGCACGCCTGCCTTCCTCTCCCCCAGCCCACACTCCACCGCCCCCCCTTTCCCAAGCCCCACGCTGCCCCCTCCGCCCCACCGAGGCGACAGCACGAGGGGACATTTACTTTTCAAACCTGGTGAGGACGTCGGCCACCAGCGTGGCCCTGCCCACGGGCCGCGCGTGGTGCCGGCTCTGCTCGTAAAGCGCGAAGACGTTGGGGCTCTGAGACAAGCCCAGCCGAGCCACCAGCTCCCGGGCCACCTGGGGCGAGACAAAGGCAACCAAGGGGTGACTACACGCCCCGGGCCACGGCGCTCAGGGCTGCAAAGGGACACAGACAGGTCATGGGGGGGGGGCATCCCCAGCATTTTCCCAGCAGCTCCCACCCGCCCCCCGCCCCTCGGTCCAAGAGCCAGGCTTTGCTCAGGAGCACCCAACCTGCTTATTGCCACCCTGGGCCCAACATGCCACGGTCACCCGCCCCCCCCTGGAGAAACCTGCCCCCTCCAGCTCAGCCCTGCTGCCCCTGCCAGCCTGAGCATTGGGACTCCGGCTGGCACCCCCACCGGGAGCCTCCCCATGCTGGCCCCCATCAGGCTCCAAACCCCACAAGGCTTGAGGCAAGGGAACCCCCCAGCTCACCTCCTCAGCTGTGGTGTGGGAGCTGATGGCCACCGTGCAGGCAGAGGTGCCCGGGCAGTGCACGGTGCAGAGCATGTCCTGCCGCTGCGTCAGCACCAGGATCTCGTCCAGGGAGGGCACGCACTCCCGCACCGTGGTCTTGCCCAGCGCCGCCCGATGAAGCGCCCATATTCAGCCATCTCCGAGTCGGGAAACTCGCACTCTGTCCTGCGGGAGGGGAGATGGAGCGGTCAGGGAACCAGCAGCACCGACTGTCCTGCCCAGAGCCCAGCCCTTCTGGTCTTGCCTCGCCGGAGCCAGGCTGCAGGGGGTGTAACTTGGGGGCCCTGGAGCCAGGACCTCGGCTTTTGCTCTGCACCAAGGGCCTCCAGTGCTCAGCCTTTGCTGCTGCTCCTCCAGCAGCTCCCTCAGGGGTTGCAGGACCACGGAGCCCAGATCTCCTCCACACTACAATCCCCCTGCCGGGCTAGAGCTCACCGGCTCTCAGCAGCCGGATATTCTCTCTGCTGACAGGAGTCAAGCATCTCGCACCAGAGCTGGGAAGGCCCAGAGGCTGGGAAACACCCAGCGCTGTTAGCCCATGGAACTCCCTGCCACAAGGTCACACTGGGCCTGAGGGCTCAGACAATCCTACAGGGGCTCAGACAGGGACGTAGGAAACAAGGGAAGCCACAGGCCCAATGAAGAGGGCACATGCCCCTCTGCTCCAGGCCTGCTGCCTAGCTCCCCACTGGGGGGGGGGGAAGCCAAAGTCCTTCACCCCTCCAGTCAAGTACATGGCACCTCCTCTGGAGCAAACACGCCCTGCCTCACCCACCCTGCCCATGGACCCCAGACCCAGCGCACCCTGCCCAGCATGCCCCCCAACCCCACTAGCAGCCCTGTCCCCCAGGGTGCACGCTCCCTGCCCCTACACTCACCTGCCCAGGTGGAAGCGCAGGTAGCGCAGGACGGGTGGGGAGGGCAGGAAGGTGCAGCTCATGCAGGTGAGCAGTTGCCAGTAGCGCAGGTTGCCCGGCCCCCCCGGGGCCGGTGGCTCCGTGGTCTGCTTGACCAGCTGGCAGTAGATCTCATCAACCAGGGGCGGCAGGTCCAGGCAGGTCTGCAGGACGCCCTGGATCAGGGGCCCGGGCTCTCGCTCCGACTCCAGCTGCTGCAGGGAGTTGAAGAGCTTCACGGCCTCGTCGCGCAGGGTGGTGTAGCCGCGGGGGCTGGGGGCTGCGGGCGGACGGCTCGGTTAGCGGGGCAGGAGCCGGGCTTAGCCAGGAGCCAGGTCCTGCATCTCGCTGGCCTCGGCTCGGCCCTGACTGAGCTCTGGGAGGGCCATGCGGTGGCACCTGGCACAATAGGGCCCCCCCATCAGCAAACACCCACCTGGGCACCCTCCCCCCCACACACAAGTATCACCATGGCAACCCAGAAGGGAACACCCTGCATCCTCTAGGCGAGATGCTGGGCCTGCTCCTCTGGCAGTCAGGAACAGGGCAGAACCCACCCTCAGGCAGGAACTGGGCCGGGGGGGAAGGCCCTGAGGCACCAACAGCCTTTGTGGGTCCCTGGGAAGGACCCTGCTCCAGGCAGCAATCCCAGCCCCTGCTTGCCTTGGGGGGCACCGTGCCCAGCCCCGGGGGCAGAAGGAGCCCAGCGCAGCATTGGTTGGGCCCCTGCCCCCCCCCCATTGGGCATGGGGCCCAGGCAGCACCTTCCACAAGAGCCGCTACCTGAGAATCATAATGAGAGGGGTCTGGGTGGCAGGTCAGCTGAGAGAGCCACGTCTGCCGAGCTTGCCGGGGGAGGCTCCTCCCCAGCTCCCTGGGCGGCACCCCCAACCCCAAAGCTCGCCATCCCTGGGGCGGCACCCCACACCGACACATCAGTCACCCCACCCCAGCACTCACACAGCACCCGCTGCCTGCCGGCATCCTTCCCCCCCGCTCCTGGGGCAGAATGCCTTCCCCTGTCCCCACCCAGGCAGCACATCCAGCCTCCCCCCACAGGGAGCCGCAAGGCTCAGCCCTGCCCCCACCCGCTCACCGCTTTGCTCGGAGCTGCCGTAGGGGAAGGGCAGCAGGGGTGCGTAGAGAGGGCTGCTGGTGTAGCGCAGGACCGGGTTGCAGCGGTGGATTTGCTCCAGGATCTCGGGGCTCCCGCAGTTCTCCTAGGGAGACAGGAGCAGGGCTGCAGAGCAGGTGGCAAGGCACAGACGGGCACAGCCTAGGCAGGGGCTGGGGCTTCAGGCTCCAGTCCTGGGGGTTCTGCTCCACGCCCTGGCACCATGTGCTCGTGGTCCCGGTTAGAGGGGTCCCAGGGAACCAGCGATTGTCCGGCAGCAGCTTCCCCACCCGAGGGCTGGGAGCCAGCCGGGAGGGGGAGGGTGCAGCAAGGCCTCCAGCCAAGGGGAGCGGAGGGTCCCGGGGGAGGCTCCAGGATGGGACCCTTCAGGCCACATGCCCCCCCGCTCAGCCTTACCTCGATGTCGCGCATGAGCAGCTGCGTGGGCGTCTGCACGGGGGCCTTGCTGTGGATGACCTTCTGCACGGCGCACACCCAGTGCACGGCTTCGTTCAGGTGCTCCGTGTACAGGCGGTAGCAGTGCTTCCGGCCAAACACCGTCACGCTCCAGTAGCCTGCGAAGGGCAGAGCGCTCACGCAGCCCGCCGGGCCCCTGGCCACTCGCCCCGCCCCGCCCCTCCCATGCACCCCACCCCTAGCCTCCTCCCATGCCCCCAGCAGCTCCGGCTCCCCCACAGCCACGAACAAGTGCCAGGCTGCAGGCAGGGCCCTTGGAGGCCCGGCCCGTGGGGAAACACCAGACCCCGAGCCAGGGACACTGGTGATGTCTGTGCTCCAGACGGACGCCCTCCTGGGCCCCTGCGAAGGATGACAGCCCTCCCCGCCCAGCGTGCACGCCACTGGCCCCAGGGCGGGCGGGAATCCGTACCAGTCTCCTTGTAGGTCTGCTTGTCGGGCCACAGCACGGAGCAGAGGCTGGTGAGCACCAAGGTGCCCAGGCGCCTGGCCCCCACCTCGCTGCTGCTGTAGTAATCCAGGGAGTCCTGGGTAAGCACAAACCAGTACTTCCGGGGCCGGATCCATGGGCCCTTCATGCCCCCCCGCGTCTCCCTCTGCAGCCAGCCTGGCGGGCAAAGAGACGGGGTGAGCTCCCCCAGGGCCCAGCGCCACCCCGGATCCCCCCGCGAGGGCGGCTGTAGCCAGTTTGCAGCCCCTTGCCCCACCTGCAGGGAGCAGGGGAAGGGGCTGAGCTGCCGTGGGGTGGGGGAGTGAGCCAGTCCTCAGCAATGGGCAGCCCAGACCCACTCTGCTTGGACCCACTGGGCAGTCCTGCCTCTGGGGGACCAGCGCATGGCTCCAGAGCCCCCCTGGCAGCTGGGGGCAGGAGCAGGGCTGTAGGCAGAGCCGGCCTGGCTTGAGGAGGGGGGTTCAGCCGGGGAGATGCCACTCACGTCCGGCCAGCACCTTGTGCAAGCCCAGGAAGCCAGCGGGGCCTGGGCCAGGACATGTCCGTGCTGGGACCTTCAGGGCTCCCACACCACCTGCCAGCGACTGCAGCAATGCAACGTGAGCCCGTGGGGAAGGAGGGAGCCTGTGTCTGAGCAGCAGATTCAAGGCCCCGGGTCCAAATCCCAGCCCAGCTGGCTCAGGCTCTGGGCCAGCACAGAGCCCTCCCCACACACAGGGACAGGCCCTGGGAAGCAGGGAACTGCCCTGCCAGCCCTCTACCCCTTGGCATCCCCCAGCCCAGGTGCTCTGCTGGCTGCCAGCCTCCCTCCCCCCCCTCCCCCCCCCAAACTCACCTTTCACAATGGCATCAGAATCGTCCTCCACTGGCCCCGGGCCCTTCTCGGTGATGAGGCTGCGCATCTCCTCCGAGGCCGGCAGCGACCTGGGGCCAGGACAGGGGGTGAGTCAGGGACCCCAGGGCCAGCCAGTCCCCTCCAGACCCTGTGCGGCACGGGCCAGCTCCCTTGGCTGTGGGCACTGGGTTGGCAGAAGCCCCATTAAGCCCCTGGCTTGCAGGGCTCATGGCCAGGCAGGGGGCACAGAAAAAGCACCTGGGGTGGGGGAACAGCCTTTGGCCTGAGTTGAAACAGGCGGTGCTCCAGTGGGAGACCCTGCCAACACCCCAGCTGCCAAGGCCCCACCAAGGGGCCTGGGAGGGGCCCCGGTCGCAGGGAATTCATGGCTCATGTCATCCCAGGCCCCCTCCCCAACAAAACACTGCAAAGCCAGCCTCACCCCTCTGGCATCTAGCCCCATTCTCCTGGCCTCTGCCCAGACGAGGAGGCGCCCTCAGCCTGCTACGTGACGGTGCGCTGCTCACACACAGCGGGGCGGGGGTGGGGGTTGACCCAGACAAATCCAGAGGGGAATGACCCTCCCTGGCCAGCCAAAACCGCTCCCCCCGCCACCCCGCCCGGTGGGAAAGCAGCAGAGCCGTCGGATGCAGATAACCCCAGCTAAAAATAAGCCGTTTGCACTCACGGCCTGCCAAGGAATTCAGAAAATGAACAACCAGGAAAAATGCTGGCAGCAGCAGCCGGAGCAGGCAGCGTTGCAGGCTCCATGGGGCCCTGAACATGCTCCCCCTACCCCCGCCAAGCCTCCCCACTGCAGGGCCCTGACACCCCCCATAGGATCTGCCCTGCCAACCGCAGGGCCCTGATACAAGCCTCTGGACCCCAGCAGGAGCATCCCAGCTCCCGGCTCTGCTCAACCCACTGTGATTCCATGGGCTCCCCTGAAAGCACTGCCCCCCTGGGGAACCGGGGACCGCTCCCTCACAGCAAGCAGGCAGTTACAGGCTCTGGGTCTCCCAAAAGCCTCCTGGAGCAGCCCCACTCCAGAGGGAGAAACTGAGGCAGTGAAGGGTGGTAACATGCCCAAAGCATCAGATCTGACTCTCAGCTTCCCCCCCCCCCCCCAAATATAGGCACACAAACCCACTAGACCCCAGCCCGCTGCCAGAACCAGGGAGAGAACCCAAGAGTCCTGGCTCCCAGCCCACTGCTGTACCCACTGGACAATGCTGCCTCTCCCATATGTGGGGTAGGGGACACAGCAAACTCCCACCCTGCTGGCGCTGAGCACTGCCTTGCGGTGTGAGCGGTTTACAAAGGCCAGAGTCAGCCAAGGAGCAGGGCTGCTGGCCGTAATGCAGGCCCAGGGAAGCCCTGCCCCCTCCCTGTCTCTCCCCCTCCTCAGCCTGCCATCTGGATAAGGCCCTGCTCCCCCCCCCATACCCCACAGGACCAAGACCCAGGTGGACCACAGATGACTGGGGAGGGTCAGGCAGAAGGAGCCCCTGCAGAGAGCCTGGGCCACCCGCGGAGCCAAGCGCCCATGGGCCGGCGCCTGGGCACTGCCCTACCATAGCTGCCCCTTCCAGCCAAGCCCATACCAGCTGGGTGCCCTTTGACCCCACCCCTAGCTCAGCAGGGTCCCACAGGGGCAGAGCCTGGGAGGGGGGCACAGACCATCTGGGAGGGGACTCAGCCAAGCACTCTGCCCGGGATGAGGGCACACAGGGATCAGGGCCATAGCGAGCTAGCTCCACCATGGGGAGAGGCGCCTAGAGGGGGTGGCAGACGGGGGCCGGGGCCCAACAGCCCTGTAACTGAGCATCCCCTCCCCCGCTGGGCCCAGCCATCCCACCCCTGCCAGCTGGGGACAAGGCGCAGGGCCGAGGCCTCCTCTTGGCAAAGAGGGCCAGGGGCCCTACACCCCCAGATCCCCCTGGCCTGGCAGCAGGGCTCCGGGGCAAGAGGGCACCGCGCTAGGCACCCGCCACGTAGCAGCTGGTTAGCAGCAGTGCGGGGCGGGGCCCTGTGCTCAAGCAGCCAAGGGGACAAACCAGCCCCCTCCCAGCCGCGTTTCACCTGGGCCAAACACCGGGCCAGTCTAGGGGAGCAGAAGTCAAGCTGGGGCACAGGCGGGACAGGGGCTGCCAGGCCCAGGGCACTCACCGTTCGGAGCCGCTGCTGGTGCGGACAGGCTGGGTGAGGCTCAGCTGCAGCGGCCCCTGGGAGCAAAGGCAGAGTTGCCGTTAGGATCCCCTGCCAGGTGCACAAACACCCCCACCTTTCTCCTCCCCCACGCCCGGCCTCGCCCAAGCACCTGCCTGAGGTCTCAGCCCCTCAGAGCTGAGCAGCCGGGGACTGGTGCCCACCGTGGGAGCAGACATCATGCAGCCGGCACCGTCCCTAGCCACTTCCACATGAAAGGAGGAAGTGCGCGACCCACGGCACCAGGCCCATCCCCCACTGGGCCCAGGCCCGCGGCCGGCGAGCTGCCTCTGTATCCTCAGCCAACCCCACCAGGCTCCGGCCCGGGCAGCGTTGCACAAGGTCGCTGCTGAGTAACACGCTCCCGGCACAAAGTCCCATTGTAACCGGGGCCCCCGACTTCCCGCCCGCGCCAACGGGGCTCCGCGGAGCGTCCCCGGCCCAGCAGCAGGACAGACGCTGGCTAAACTCAGCTCACGTCCCCCCCTGCTCCTGGTGGGACCCAGACTGCTGAGCTGAGATGGGGGGGTGACACGGCAGGCAGCTCCAAGGGGCATCAGCAGAGCTCAGGTGGGGAGTACACCCAGCCTAGAAAGTCCTACTATTCCCGGGGGGAGAGCACAAGCTGCAGGTCAGGAGTGAGAGGCTCTGGCAGAGCTGAGGGGGTAGCCCAGGGCTGGGCTAGCAGGGGGCTGCAGGTCACGACTGTGGGGCACTGGCAGAGCTGGGGGGGGGGAGCCCAGAGTTGGGTTAGCAGGGGGCTGCAGGTCACGACTGTGGGGCACTGGCAGAGCTGTGGGAGGAGCTTAAGGCTCAGCTAGCAGGGGGCTGCAGGTCACGACTGAGGGGCACTGGCAGAGCTGGGGAGCCCAGAGTTGGGTTAGCAGGGGGCTGCAGGTCACGACTGTGGGGCACTGGCAGAGCTGGCGGGGGAGGAGCTTAAGGCTCAGCTAGCAGGGGGCTGCAGGTCAGGACTGAGGGGCTCTGGCAGAGCTGGGAGCCCAGAGTTGGGTTAGCAGGGGGCTGCAGGTCACGACTGTGGGGCACTGACAGAGCTGTGGGGGGAGCCCAAGGCTCAGCTAGCAGGGGGCTGCAGGTCAGGACTGAGGGGCTCTGGCAGAGCTGAGGGGGTAGCCCAGGGCTGGGCTAGCAGAGGGCTGCAGGTCACGACTGTGGGGCACTGGCAGAGCTGGGGGAGCCCAAGGCTCAGCTTAGCAGGGGGCTGCAGGTCACGACTGTGGGGCACTGACAGAGCTGTGGGGGGAGCTTAAGGCTCAGCTAGCAGGGGGCTGCAGGTCACGACTGTGGGGCACTGACAGAGCTGGGGAGCCCAGAGCTGGGTTAGCAGGGGGCTGCAGGTCACGACTGTGGGGCACTGGCAGAGCTGGCGGGGGGGAGTCCAAGGCTCAGCTAGCAGGGGCTGCAGGTCACGACTGTGGGGCACTGGCAGAGCTGGCGGGGGGGAGCCCAAGGCTCAGCTAGCAGGGGGCTGCAGGTGAGGAGTGAGGGGCACTGGCAGGCACAGGCAGAGTAACAAACCCCCACAAGGGAGAAGTCCATGGGCCATTCGCAGTTCGGGGGAAGGGGAAGGGGGAGGGGGCTGCTAGCGACTGGATGCTCCACAAAAGCAAAGGACAGGAGGCTGCAGCTGAAAATAGAGTGGCGGGGGCGGGGGGGGGGGGGAGAGACATGGGACGGGACTCCAGCAGGTACTGACTGAGAAGTGGCGCTCGCTGGGCTGACCTGTGGCATTAGCAGCACCTGTTACCAATATAACCGGAACCCCGGCACTGACAGCTCCGCTTGCTTCAGCCCCAGCTGCCCAGAGCGTCCCCGCACACACACTCACACTCCCTGCACCTAGCCACAGAGCAGAGGATTTTCCCCGCTCCCCGACCAGCTTCCCGGAAGATCCAGGGCCGAGCCGCGGGGCCTTGGCTGCCTCCCAGCTGCGGGGGAGCTGCGGGCTCTATAAATAACAGGCAGGAGCCAGGCCCCAGCGTGCAGGGCTGGGCGGCTGCTCCCACGATGGAGGCCAAGGGGGGTTCCTAAGGACAGGGCTTGGCAAGGCTGCGGCCCCAAGCTAGCCGCAGCCCCAGCACACCTCCCTGGAGGCAGTGAACAGCCCGGGCCTAGGCAGCTGCCCGGCACCGAGTTCAGGCAGGAGTCACTCCTACAAACCCGCACCCCCCCATTAAACGGACACCCTGCATAAAAAACCCTCCCCACGGGCCCCCTGCAAGCCACATCTGGGCAGCTGCCAACGGGAGTGCCAAGGCACTGGAGAGGCAGCATTGGCTCTGCCCCCCAGTACCACGGCCCAGTCAGGGACGAGAGCAGGCAATGTTCTAACTGTTTTCCCACTTGCGTGTGGAATAAATTTTGTCATGTGCACCAAGGGATGTGCACCACCAAGAATAACACTGGCTGCCTGTTAAGGGAGGCGGTGGGCGCTCTGCTCATCAGCTGGGTGCCACCTGAATCTCTCCTGCATGGCCCCCCCAAGCATTCCTCTGACAGGGAACGCCGACGGCAGGTGCCAAGTTCTGGGGAGCTGAACGGTGCCCGGTGCGTATCACAGAGGGGCCGCAGTTCCCTTTGCACCTTCCCCATACAGCCTGGGTCCCCAGCCCCACAGCCCTGAGCCTGGGCTGGGCGCTGGGAACTCAGCCTGCACAGACAGGTGCTCACTGGGGCCCCGGTAGGGCAGCGCAGGCTACCACGCCCCTGGCAGCACATGACCTAGGGTGGGTTGATACAGACGGCACAGCGGGGTTAGGCCCCGGGGCGCTGCTCAGCCCAGCTGGATGGGGAGGGTGAGCAGCCGCCAGTCCCCTCGGCCCCGAGCCGGCTTGGGGGAAGAGGAAGCACTAAGTCTCCTTATCAAACAGCAATAAGAACAGCAGCGCCGTGGCTTGGGCACCATCTGGAGCTGGCACCTCACTGAGCCTGGCCCCACCCGCCACTGGCAGAGCCATGAAAGGCCCTGGGGCAGCCCGAGGGCCCGGCATACCGGGAAGTCACTGGGGCCCTGTGAGGCCACTTGGTGGCTGCTGACATTTTACAGGCCTGGCTGGTCTCTCTGCTGCATGGGAAGCGGCACCCTCCCCCCCCCATGGGTCTCTCTCTGCCCTGGGAGCTGGCACCCGAGGGTGGCCAGCTAGGCAGGAAGCCTCGCCTGCCAGAGCCAAGGCCTCAGCGTCCGATGGATCCCGAGCCTCCTGAGGGAAGAGAGTCCCAGAGGCTGCTGCGCCAGGGTCCAAGGTCAGCACCAGGGCTCAGACCTGGGGAATGGAGGGGACAGACCCCTGCTGATTTCTGTGGCACACCACTTCCGGGACAGAGCTACCCAACCGCAGCTCCCACGCACGGGCTCCAGGCCGCCCCCGGCAGCCATCACTCCGGATGGAGGCTGCCCCTTGTCCTACGGTCCACACCGCAGCCCCCTGCAGCCACGACACCAAACCCAGGAGAATGGCCTGGAGGCTGCTGCAGAAGAAGCTGGCTAGGCCAGGCGTGATCTAGTCTGGGCCGGCTCCAACTATGTCTTCCTGCCAGCATCCGACACTGCTCCCTCCTGGGCCAGTTCACACGGCCAGCGCCCCGGGGCCCTGCTCGTGCAGCCAGCGGTCCCCTTCCAGTCACTCTGGTTGGCCAGGAATTTGCAGGGGCGCTTGGCTCCATCCACCAGCACCTCCTAGCTGCAGCCCTGGGGCAGCAGGGGTACACTTCCGTCCCCTGCCCCACCGCTCGGGCAGTAGAAAACCAGAGATCGCAGCCCCTGGGGCAGGTGCCATGGCGCAGCGCTGAGGGGTGGCCACACGGGGCGGTGGGACAGGGCAATGTGGGGCCGCCCGCTCCCCAGCGGGGCCATGTGCAGGATCAGCGCTCAGCTGACTTTTTTGGCCCCCGGGGCCTGGCACTGGGTCCCTGCCGACTCTCACATGCTCTGAATTACAGCACAAAGTGGCATTAAAGGGGCAGGATCACCGGGATCCTTCCAGGAGGAAACAAACAGCTCCCACTCCCCCTGTGCCCAAGACAGACATCCCCTCCCCCCCCGCCCTGTCTCCTTAGCCAGTGAGCACAGGCCTGGCACACAGAGCTCAGGGTATAGCGACCAGCCCTCTCTGACCTCCAGGCTGGCCCCAGCTCCCTCTATCGCCCCCTCCACTGGCTAGGGGCAGCTGCCTGGTGTGGACTGGGGGTACCGGCATCTGGCAGGGGGAGACACTGTTTGCTCTGTGGTTACATGAAGGCTTCTGGGCCCTTTGCACAGCCCAGAATCCTCTGTTTAAGGTTCAGGATGAGCCAGGTCTCTGGGGAGCCCTGGGAAAGCCGTGGCAGACATAGGATTCCCTCCCCATGGCTAGCACCACAGGCATCTCTGCTGAGATCAGGGCTGGGCCAGGTGGGGGGCGCCCCCTGTGCACCAACAGCAAGAGCAGCAGCAAGCCAGACAGGGCACCCCGCACCCCTCCTGCACACACCGCACAGGAGAGCAGCATGGTCCCAGGGGGGCATGACAGCCTCTCTGCACGTCTGACCCATGCCACAGCCCCTTGGCCTTCCCAGTCTGCAAGCATCTCCCCCGGGGGGTTGGCAAACCGGCAGCCGGGGCGGCTGGGGACTTACACAAGCAGGACCCTGAGACCCAAGACAGACCTTGTTGGGCCAGGCTCTCCACAGCCTCTCCTGAGACAGGAGGGAGACAGGATCCAGCCACACTACCAGCACCCCCAGATCTGAGCCGGGGCAGTGAGACAGAGGCCCCTGCCCCAAAGAGCAGCGGGGACGAAGCAGGCACAGGAAGGGTTTACATGCAGGCTGCAGTTTTTGGGAGAATTCAGCAACCTGTAAACCCAGCCCCACCTGCTAAGGCTGAGTCTGTGGAAAGTCGGCTGGGGGTTCTCCGGAAATACTGATCCAGGGTGGCACTGGGAGCCTGGGGCTGAGCCAGGAAATGGAGCCCTGGCGCCCAGGGCCCAGCCTGCCCCTGGAACGGCAGCATTTGCTGGAAGCCTGCAGCCTGCTCAGGGGTGCATGCCTCAGCACGTCGCTCTGCAGAGCCGGGTGGGGATGGCGCTGCGTGCCCGGGGAGGTGGGAAGGGGGGACGCCAGTGCAGGCTGGGCAGCCAATTCAGAGCAACACGGTGTAACCCGCCTGGGGGCAAATCAAACTCCCTGCGGTAAGCCCAGGGCCAGACAACCCCCCCTCACTGCCACACACAGAGCTGCAGGCCCAACCAGCAGGACAACTCCAACCTTTCCCTGCCCCTTCCGATGGGGCCACAGTGGCTTTCTGTCCCTGCAGACACTGGTGCCAGGAGCAGGCTGAAGGGCCTGTTAAGCGCAGCACCCTCTGCCACAAGTGCCCACGACTCTTCCTAGCCACCCCAGATGGGTCAGGCCTAACGGAGACCCCGGAGCCCCAATGCACCCCCAGCAGGGCCCCTTAATAGGGCTGGCGCACGCCACGCTATTGGGGTGGCCGGAACCCAGGGGATACCCAAGTCTCCTACTGCACTGTCCGATGCCACCTCCCTTCTTTGGGGGGTGCCCAGCGCCCCAAGGTCTCTGCCACCGCTTCCCAGGGAGCTGCCAGGTTAACAGCACCCCAGGGCGCAGGGCGCCCACTCAGCCTGCAGGGAGCAGGGCCCGGGGACCCCCGCCACCGCGCGCCCGGCCCCCTTTGAAGCGACTGGCTCCGCAGCGCCACCGGACCCGTCCCGGGAGGAGGCACGTCCCACGCGCACGGCGGGGGCAGCCGTTCCAGGAGAAGCGGGAAGGGGCCTGGCCCCGGGTCCTTCCCCCGTTCCGGCCACACGGGGAGGGAGCGCACCCCGCGGGGCCGAGCACCGGGCAGCCCGCGGCCAGGCGCCCGAAAAGCCGCCAAGTCCAGCGCGCGCCGCGCAACGCGCTGGGCACCCACCTGGGCGCCTTTGCTCCGCAGCTCGAAGGACTCCTCCTCCCCGTCCGGCTCCTTGTCCGGCTCGCCATAGTCCCGCCGGAGCAGGGTGAAGCCCTGCCTGCAGCACAGCAGGCACCAGAGCCCCCCCGGGAACGGCATCCCCCCCCCCCGCCCGGGCACCAGCAGCCCAGGGCAGGCGCTGCGCCCCCGTCGGGCCGGGTAGCCCTGCGCGCTGCGGAACCCCGATGCGCACGGGCACCCTCTCGCGGGCCGCTCCCCCGGCTCCGGCAGGGGGAACCCGGCCCGGTTCTCTCCGCCCACGGGCGGGGAGGGAGCAGGCGCGTCATGAGTCACGGCCAATCGCTCAGCAGGTGCCCGAGGAGCCCCGCCTGCCGCCGCGGCCTCTTGCATCATGTGTCCCCCTTCCCCGGGTGTCGCTCGGCGCCCGGCCCGGGAGCGCAGACGTGCTGCGCCCTGCGCCTGCCTGGGGGGAATGGGACAGTGCCCCCAAAGCGCGCTCCCCCCTGGCCACTCGTGTCTGTGACTCCCCCTCCCCCCCAGGGCCGAGTTTTCAGGCTTTCCAGGCTAGCTGACGCAGGTGGAGAGCTTGGCCCCTGGGTAGGGTCTTTGCTAGCCAGCACTGGGACTCCGCTTGGCAGCTCACCCTGCCATAGGACACCCCCCAACCCACTGCATGTGCTCCCACACGCTCATGCCCCCCTCCCCAGCGCCGAGAGGCAGGTGCCCCTGGGCGGGGAAGGGGACATGCCCCCGACTCCCTAAGCGCTTTGCAGAGCAGGGGGCACCTGCATGTGCCCCAGTTTGAACCCACACCTCCAGGGGGCTTGGAGAACCAAGCCACCCCGAGAGCTGTGTGCAAAATACCCTTGGGCCCCGACCTGAACTGGCACAAAGGGCCTGGTGCTAAAAAAGGGGAGGAGAAAATGCAGCCCTCTCCAGAGTCTCAGCAGCTCCCCGTTAGGACTTAAGAGGCAAGAGGAACAGAGCACTTCCTTTGCTGATCCCAGTGGCTTTGCTGGCGCCCTGAAATCTGTTTGTTTAAAATGACCAGTTGCAAAATGTTTCGTGCAGCCGGAAGAGCACTGAGGGCTCTGGTGCTTATTTGCTTTCAGAGACTTTAAGGCCAGCAGGGACCCTCCCAGTCATTTAGTCTGACCTGCACGTTGCCGGCCACAGACCTGCCTCGCCCACCCACTCCTGCGAGCCACCCCTCACCTCTGGCTGGCTTCCACAGCCACATTGTGCACAAGAACCAAAATACACTGACCCAAGGAGCCGGAATCAGCTGAGTCACTACACAAAGCCACATGCTTTTCTGCCTGTAGCTCCGTCTGGAAGGTTGTGGGTTAGCGGGAAGACCCCAGACTTCCAGCAGCAACGTGTGGGACTTGACAGAGCTGGGAGACACACAACCATGGGAGGAGAATTGTTTCCTAGGTGGATGGTGGGGGAGAGGGTTACTAGTTGACTCAGCCCCCAAACCAAGATACTCTTTAATCTACATGCAAAAATTCTAACCAGCAATCTCATCAAATCCACTGTAAATGGACCCTGCAATACTGCTGCGCTTGGGTGTAGCAGGGCCTATCGGACCACCCGTTGGGGCAGCAAACACCAGAGGGCACCATATGGTCAGAGCTACTTCCACTCTGCATTTCTCTCAGTGCCTTAACGAAATGGCATTTAAATGCAGGTGCGAGTGTGCACACGTGTCCATGAGCATGTGTCCATGTAACAAGCCAACCCTTGCAGTGATTTTCCAAAGGGCCGGTTGAAGGGACTTTCTGAAATGCCCAAAGAGAGGGAAACAGTTCTGAGAGGGACATCGCAAAGACCTGCCCAACAGCATCAACGGGCAGACTCCAGCCAGCAAAAGGACTGTAAACCAAGAATATTCAGCAAATCTAGAAGATTACAAAACAAGTATCAGTCTCTTATCTGTCCCGACACCCCCTTTCTGTCCACCTCCATGGCCTTTTCCAGCTGTCTGTCACACAATGTTAGCTAGCACCAGACATTTTTGGATAGAGTTGCCAGATGGTTTCAACAAAAATACCGGACACTTGACATTACATTACTATCGACATTCCATCTTATTTAGAAAATACTGGACATTTCTATTTTCTCAGTTTGTTTCCCAAACAGAAAGCTCAAATACTGGATTGTCCGGTTCAAAACTGGACACCTGGCAACCCTATTTTTGGAAGGTGCAGCGACTGCTTCCCATTTGCACCGGGACAGCTTAGAACCAACTCCACTCAGCAACCAGAGTGGGAAACACTAGAGAGCATGAAACCCCCAGAGAGACAATTCTTTCCCAGGAAGATGCTGCATTCTCCCTCTCCCCTCCCCTCCCCCATCAGCCATTTCACACTGGAAGAAGCTGGAGCTTTTCCCAGAAGCCCCCCAGCAGGTGGGAAGGGCAGAGTTATCCAATCCATGCATGGTGCAATGGTGGAACATGCTCTGCTTAGGTCTCCGCGAGCTATTCACACAGAATTCCTTTCCAGGACAATCTGCAATAGAGCAGATGGAGGATCCCAAGTCCACCACATGTGGATTTTTGCTCTGGTGTTGCTGTGGTAATACAGCTGCCCTGTTGCAAACTCCAGGGTAGAAACTCCACACATGGAGTTTGAGTCCAGGGTAATTTGAAGCAGCACAGGCCCCATTTTGCCTGGGTGCTGGGTATTTACATTGATGGTTGCAATGGGGCAGACACATACACTAGGGATCAAGTATGAGAGGGGTAGCCGTGTTAGTCTGAATCTGCAAAAGCAGCGAGGAGTCCTGTGGCACCGTATAGACTAACAGAAGTATTGGAGCATAAGCTTTCGTGGGCAAAGACCCACTTTGCATCTGACAAAGTGGGTCTTTGCCCACGAAAGCTATGCTCCAACACTTCTGTTAGTCTATAAGGTGCCACAGGACTCCTCGCCGCTTATACACGAGGGATGTTAACTATCAGTTAATTGACTAAATCGACTAGTCCAGTGGTTCTTAACCTGGGGTGCACGCACCCCCTGGAGGTGTGAGATGCCCTTTCTGGGGGTGTGAGACATGCCAGATTTTTATGATATATCTTAGGTTTAAAGAACTGACCTCCTTCAACGATTTTTAATAAGGGGTGCGAGAACATATTTTGAGAACCAAAGGGGTGCAGGCTGCAGTAAGGTTAAGAACCACTGGAGTAGTCAATGGAATGGCCGTCGATAAGTGGGGGTGCTCCAGCTGCAGCTCTGTGACTCTGCCAGGCTCTTATTATGTTTAAAGTGCAGAACCACAGCAGGGTTAGCTCCCTGGAACCGCTGTGGCTCTGTCCCCCCGGCCTCCTCCACCGTGGAGACGGTGCTGGGAGAGCCGGCTCCTGCTCCCCCACTTGCTGCCTCAGATACAGAGGCAGTGGGGGTCAGCGACTAGTCACTTACATCCTTAACATACACCCTGGCTACCTCCTGAATAGACACTCCCTGAGTTACATACATTTCATCTGGATTGAGCCCTTGCAACCAAAATGGCCCTTCGATACCAGGATCCACTTGCAGGGAAAGCAGCCGTCGTGGCTGTGTCACCTCACGACTGGGCTGGCCTCCTTCGACAGAGCTGCTGGGTTATGCCTGCTCAGATGGCCTCCGGGCAATATTATTCCTCCGGAATCCTGCTCTGGCTCAGGAGGGTTAAATCCCGCCGCCTCTGGCGCTGGGTTTCCTACAGCTGCTGGGTCAAAAAATGTCTCTGGGAGCAGGCAGTGGGGGCCGGGATGTGCACACAGGAAATAGCGAGGCTTGCCAGCTTTCCTCCCACTCTCCCAGACACGGCTCCCAGCAGGTCTGAGCCAGCCTGAGCCACTGGGCCTTTATCCGGCCTCGCTCGCTGGGGTAGGGAGCCGAGCAGCTGAGCAGGGGAGGGCTACAGTGCAGTAGGGCCCACAGGCGGCAGGGACAGGACACGCTGGGAACAGGAGTGCTGGGCTGTGGTCTCAGCTCCTGCGAAGGGCGGTGGGGAGGAGGCTGGGGGTGGGGAGCGGGACACAGGGAGCTGCTGGGGGTTTGGGGAATCGGCTGTGCTCCTGCTCGCGTGTTAAATCAGCTACACTAAAGGCACTTTAACCCGCCTGCCACCTTCCTAGCACCATGCCCCCATCTGGCTGCCACATTTCCACCGCAGACGGTCGGGGGATTGTTCATAACTTGGGCTAACGCAGCAAAGACATGGTGGAGCCTGGCTGTGACGTGGGTCGGCAGCGTGAGTTAAGCTGCTACCCCTAGTTAAAGGCCAGTGGCCGTGTCCTTGCTGCGCCTTTAACCCGAGTGAAGGACACATGTTTATTTCCACGTCAGCCCATGCCGAGCCATGGGGAAGGGGACCCGCTGCCCACAAGAGGATCTATTTCCACACACACACCCTCAGCCTGGAGCTTTTTGAGACCGTCCTAGGGTGAGGAGGACCCTCCTGGCTGCTTGCCCGGCCCTACAGGAGTAATAGAGGCTGTTCTGCGTGAACCCCGGCTGCCTAGCCCCCTGGGGCAACGCCCCCCAGGCAGCCTGTTCCCAGTGCCAGGTGCCACTCCTAGGGCCAGCTCTTGCTGGTAGCCAGGTGCCTGCCCTGTGGCTAGGTAATGGCACAGCCAAGCCAGCCTAGGGAAGGGCCCGAGTGAGGAGAAGCAGAGGCCCGGCCCCTGGCTGAATAGTAGCCCAGGAATAATCAGCCGGATCTGCTGACTCAGCTGAATTGGTTTCCTGCCAAGAACTAGGTGAAGGGTCTGGGCCCAGCAGAGCTACAGTAAATCCTGGCAGCCAGAGGGAGCTGAAAGAGACAGAGAGGGGTGGGGGGGGGGGTAAGTGTGTGCAAGAGACATTGTGTGCGTGTGTGTGTGTGTGAGAAATATGAGGGGTAAGAGTGTGGGTGGGAGGAAGAGAGGGGAAGTGTGTGTGGGGAGAAATATGGGGAATGTGTGTCTGGGGGCAGGTGGGGAAGAAGTGTGTGTGGGGAGAGTGGGGTGTGAGAGAAGGTAGGGAGAGAGGGAAGTGTATGTATGTGGGGAGAAGCATGGGGGTAGTGTCTGTGAGAGAGACTGTGTGCGTGTGGGGGTAAGAGTGTGGGTGTAAGAGGGGAGTGAGAGAGGGAGAAGTGTACGTATGTGGGGAAGCATGGGAAGTGTGTGTGTGTGTGGGAAGAGTGTGGGTGAGAGAAGGAGAGAGAGGGGAAGTGTATGTTTGTGGGGAGGAGAAGCATGGGGAAGTGTGTGAGTGTGAGACATTGTGTGCATGTGGGGAGAAGTGTGTGGAGGTAAGTGTGAGTGTGAGGGGAGGAAGAGAGTGAGACGTGTATGTATGTGTGGGGGGAGAACATGGGGGCAGCTGTGTGGGAAGTGTGTGGATGTGAGAGAATGAGAGGGAGAGGGGAAGTGTATGTATGTGGGGAGAAGCATGGAGGGTAGTGTGTGTGTGTGTGTGACTGTGTGCATGGGGAAGAGTGTGGATGTGAGAGAATGGGAGGGAGAGAGGGGAAGTGTATATATGTGGGGGAGAAGCATGGGGGCAGGTGTGGGAAGAGTGTGGATGTGAGAGAATGGGAGGAGAAAGGGGACGTGTATGTATGGGTATGTCTACACTGGCTTGTTAGTTCGAGCTAGGTAGGCAAATGAGGGCAACGGGTTGCAAATGAAGCCGGGATTTAAATATCCGGGCTTCATTTGCATCTTCGGCGCCGCCATTTTAAATCCTTAGTCGAACTCCGTGCCAGCGACTACACGCGGCAGGTAGGTAGTTCGAATTAAAGATCCTAACTACCTACTCGCGCGTGCAGCGGGCACGGAGTTCGGACTAAGGGGATTTAAAATGGAGGCGCCGGAAGATGTAAATGAAGCCCGGGATATTTAAATCCCGGCTTCATTTGCAACTTGTTCATTTGCCTACCTAGCTCGAACTAACGAGCTAGTGTAGTCATACCCTATGTGTGGGAGAAGCATGTGGGGGAAGTGTGTGTGTGCTCATGCGAGTGAGGGAGCAGGTGTGTGTGAGGAGAAGTATGGGGGGAGTGTGTGTGTGTGTGTGTGCGTCTGAGAGACGAGAGAGTGGAGGGGAACTGTGTGTGTGTCTGGGGGGGAGGCAGGATGCTTTCAGCGGGGTGGAGGGACAGGCTCCAGCTCCGCCTGAGGCTCAGTAAGGGGTGGGTGCTGCCAGAGCTGCTCGCTGACGTCCAGCCACTGCCAAGCCGGAGCCTTGTGCAAGGGGCCAGAGCCCAGTTCCCTGCTGGCGCTCGCGCCCCGTCCCTCCGGCAGCCAGACAGGCCCCTCGGGTTTACTCCTGGCCCTTCGGCTGGCCGTCGCCATCCTGCTACCCTGCCAGGCCCCAGCAGGGTCCAGAGGCCCTTGGGCCTTCCCCCCTCTGAGCGAGGGCCCAGCGGCTCGGCTTTCTGCTGGGCGGTTTGTGCTGAGCAGGGAGACGGTGATGGAGCTAGCAGCTGTTTTCTGCCTTTAGTCCAGAACCATCTCCTCTGGAGCGAGCCAGGCCAGCGGTTGCCCCATGCGCTAGCTCAAAGTTGCAAGGAAAAGTCACTGTAGTGCAGGGATGGGCCCGTTGGCCCTGCTAGTCCCTGGGCTGCTGCTCCAGCCCCACTTGGAGGGCATCATGCCATGCAGAGGGGAAATGCCCCCTTGGGAAGCTGTGACCCTTCCAGGAGCCCCCAGGCCAGCAGGGCCTGGCACAGTGCTGCCTGCGTGCCTCCAAGCAAACAGCTGTCTCTCAGGCTGCCACCTGCCGGCAGCTGGGAAGTGCTGACTGCAGGACACCGGGATTTAGGAAGCGAAACTAGCAAAAAGTACCTCTCAGCCTCCATGTGGGAAGGGGGTTTCCATGGTGACAGTGATGGCTGAGGGTGTTTCCGTGGGGGATCCCCATGGCCAGGGTCCAGCCAGGAATTTCCAGTCTTAATTTCCCTCCCAAAACGAGCCGAAAGCTCAGGCTGCAGGGCTGGGAACCCGCCATCATCCCAAAAGAGGACTTGGTTGAGGCGATGGTGACCTTAAGGGGGGCTGAGGCCCTGCTGTGTCCATCTGCCCCTGAATGCCCTGGGAGTAGAGCGTGTGCGGTCGGTTTATCGCTCCCACGGGGCTGTGGAAGTCCGGGTCTGACATTCCCGTCACGGAGAGCGAGCCCATATTCCAAGCGCTGCCCACCCAGAGGGGGTGCCCACAATCCAACGCAGCAGCACAGTGCTATGTCAAGGGTCTACATGTGAGCCGGGTCCTTCTCTGCCCCTGCTGGGCAGGAAAAAGAGGAGAGATGTTGCCCCTATCCTGGCAAAACCGGAAACCCTCCCAGATTTGAACGAGGGCAGACTCCTGCCCCAGGAGCCAATTCCCAGCACAGGAAACTGAGCCATGATCTCACGTCCGCTGTTCCCTGTGCCACTGTGGTGCTAGTCCCATGCCAGGGAGAGGGTACAGCAGGGACAGGTGCCCTGACATCTGACTATCTGCTCGGTATGCCACCAAGAGTGGGCAATGGGGCTCCGCTAGCGGAGGGTTACCAGCCTCATGTGGCATTTGCAGTGAGCTAACACCCAGGCTAGTGTGGTCCCAAAAGGTGGGGGGGAGGAGGGGAGTGACACTCTCCCTCAGCTGAGGGAGACTCAGTCCTCACTCGAACCAAATGAAGAGCAACGAATGTCCCTGGAGCCAGACAAGGCTTGACTATTCAAGAACCCCAAGAAAAGACTCTGCATAGGGGCTCCCTAGGGCTGAGAGAAAATAGTCTCTAGCCAGAGCAGCAAAAGTGGAGGAAAATGGGGGCTGGAGTCCTGCTCCCCCAAACAGCTGTAAGATCTGTGAGAGTCAAGTGAAACGGGAAGGCACCAAGCAAACACAACGTACTACGGCCACCAACACCTCTCAACAGGCCTGTAACTGTACAAGCGAAGGAGAAAGGGCACTTGATCCACTGTGGGGCCACCATTCTGCCAGCAGGCGTGTCTTGGGTACAGGGGATCCCAGCTCTGTTGGGCCAGCCATGCCCTGTAAGGACTGACCACGGGGTGAGAAATACTGGAGTAGACAGGAAGGGAACTGCTTAGTAAGTGCAGAGCCGTGGTTCTCAGCCCACAGGCCACGTGCAGCCCACGTGACAGCCTCTGGGACGCACAGGTAGTATAGATGTTGTGTGGATGTGGCCCACAAATCCGCATATGCAGCACACCATGGTATACAGACTGAAAACCCCTGAGCTAGGCTATGAAGTGCCTTGCGCGGTTTTCTTACATAAGGATGGCCATACTGGGTCAGACCAAAGATCCAGCCAGCCCAGTGTCCTGTCTGCCGACAGCAGCCAATGCCACATGCCCCAGAGGGAGTGAACACAACAGGTAATCATCGTGTGATCCCTCCCCTGTCATCCATTTCCAGACAAAGAGGCTAGGGACACCATTCCTTCCCATCCTGGCTAATAACCATTGATGGACCTAACCTCCATGAATGTATCTAGCTCTTTTTTGAACCTGTTAAAGTCCTAGTCTTCACAACATCCTCTGGCAAGGAGTTCCACAGGTTGCCTGTGCGCTGCATGAAGAAAAACTTCCTTTTGCTTGTGTTAAACCTGCTACCTATTAATTTCATTTGGTGACCCCTAGTTCTTATGTTATGGGAACAAGTAAATAACTTTTCCTTATTCACTTTTTCCACAGTCATGATTTTATAGACCTCGGTCCTATCCCCTCTTCTCTCCTACCTGTAACTTTATGTTTCCAACTCCTTTCACTTGCTTGCCATTTGAACATTTATCTCAAGCTCTGTTAAATAACCATTCATTTGATTTTACTCATGACCCGTCTAGGGGTATATCTAGACTACATGGCTCCGTCAACGGAGCCATGTAGATGAGTTTACTAGACATAAGAAAATGAAGCGGCGATTTAAATAATCACCGCTTCTTTTACATCAAAATGGCCGCCACGCTGTGCCGATCAGCTGTTTGGCAGCACAGCGCAGTAGTCTGGATGCTCCGCGGTCGACAACTGAAGCCTTTGTCGACCGCTCCGGTAAACCTCATTCCACGAGGCATAACGGAGCGGTCGACAAAGGCTTCCGTTGTCGACCTCGGAGCGTCCAGACTACCGCGCTGTGCCGCCAAACAGCTGATCAGGTGAGTGCTAACAGGGAGTTTAGAGAGGGAGTTCTCCAGGTAAAGGAGAAGCAGATACAGGACTCTTGAGGGAAGTGTGTGTTGTTATTTGGGCTTTCTTACTGTGTGCTGAGCTTGTGTTTGTGAGTGAGGGTTGGTGTGTGGTGGTTTGTTTGGTTGTTTGTTTTTGTTGTTTTTTTTTCCTGTGTTTGTGAGTGAGGCTTTAGAGAGGGAGTTCTCCAGGTAGAGGAGAAGGAGATACAGGACTCCTGAGGGAAGTGAGTGTTGTGTTTGGGGCTTTCTTGCTGTGTGATGAGCTTGTGTTTGTGAATGAGGGTTGGTGTGTTTTTTGTTTGTTTGCTTTTTCCCCTGTGTTTGGGAGTGAGGCTTTTTTTTCCCCCACTTCCCCTTTCCCCTTCCCCTCTCCTTCATGGAGTGTGTGCTGTGAGTGGCAGGTGGAAACTGTTGGCTTCTAATTAAAGTTTGAATTCTAGAAGCCTCTGCTGATTGGCTGAGCCTTGGTAGGGGCGGGACTTTCAGGCAGTCCAGGGCTTTATAAAGCAGTGTGCAAGTGACCAAGGAGCTTGCAAACAGGTGAGTGCTAACAGGGAGTTTAGAGAGGGAGTTGGGAAGGGCGCGAGGTTCTCTTGCCTTTCTTTTTAAATCCTTTCTCCAGGACAGCAGGGATGGATGGTGATAGGTCTGCTGTTGTTACCTGCACACCGTGTGCCATGTTTGTCTTCCTCCCGGAAGAAAGAACGGATTTCATCTGCACTAAGTGCAAGCTGGTCGCCATTTTGGAAGAAAAAATTAGAGGACTGGAAGCCCAAGTGTCGACCCTACGCTCCATCAGAGAGGACGAAGACTTCCTCGATAGAAGGCAGCGTTTAATCCTACAAGCACGGCAGGCGGAAGAGCCAAAGAGGGCAGTACGGGACCAGGAAGAGAACTGGCAGCATGTAACTTCTAGAAGGGGAAAAAGGCCAGCACAGGAATCCCACAATGCTATAGAGGTAAGTAATCGCTTTCAGGCTCTCTCCACAGGCTCTGCAGTGGTGAATGCTTTGGAAGGGACCTCACAAGGAAGAAACCGCAAGGAACACCATCTACTGGAAGGCATGGGATGCGTAGTCCTAGGGATGGGGGTTCCACAACCACCACCCCCAAAAGAAGACGACGGGTGGTGGTGGTCGGGGACTCCCTCCTAAGAGGGATTGAGCCATCCATCTGCCGTCCGGACCTGGAATCTCGAGAGGTGTGCTGCTTACCGGGAGCTCGCATTCAGGATGTGACTGAGAGGCTTACCAAACTGATCAAACCTTCGGATCGCTACCCCTTCCTGCTTCTCCACGTGGAACTAATACGCCAAGAATGACCTTGAGCGGTTACTGCGGATTATGTAGCGCTGGGAAGAAGGACCCAAGAATTCGGAGCGCAAGTGGTGTTCTCGTCCATCCTCCCTGTTGAAGGGAAAGGACTGGGCAGGGATCGTCGAATTGAGGAAGTAAATGCGTGGTTGCGCAGGTGGTGTTGCAGAGAGGGCTTTGGTTTCTTCTACCATGGGACTCTGTTCCGGGCACAAGGATTGTTAGGAAGAGATGGGATCCACCTAACCAAGAGAGCATCTTCGCGGGCAGGCTTGCAAACCTAGTGAGGAGGGCTTTAAACTAGGTTGGTTGGGGGACGGTGACCAAAACCCTGAGGGGAGTGGGAAAGTCGGATACTGGGAAGGAATGCAAAGAGGAACGAGCAAGAAAGGAGGACCCCTGATTCGAATGGAGAAGATAGGGCGATCAACTGGTTATCTGAGGTGTTTGTACACTAATGCGAGAAGCCTGGGCAACAAACAGGAAGAACTGGAGGCCCTGGCCCAGTCCAAGAAATATGATTTAATTGGGATAACACAGACTTGGTGGGATGACTCGCACGACTGGAGCGCTGTCATGGAAGGGTATAGACTGTTCAGGAAGAACAGGCAGGGGAGAAAAGGAGGAGGAGCTGCACTATACGTAAGAGAGCACTATGATTGCTCTGAACTCCAGTATATAGAGGGAGAAAAACCTGTTGAGAGCCTATGGGTTAAGTTTAGAGGTGCAAACAACAGCAGTGATGTTGTGGTTGGTGTCTACTACAGGCCACCAAATCAGGTGGATGAGGTAGATGAGGCTTTCTTCGGACAACTGAGAGAAGCTTCCAGATCGCAGGCCCTGGTTCTTGTGGGGGACTTTAATCACCCTGACATCTGTTGGGAAACCAATACGGCAGTACACAGGCAATCCAGGAAGTTTTTGGAGAATGTTGGGGATAACTTCTGGTACAAGTGCTGAAGGATCCGACCAGGGCCGTGCACAGCTTGACCTTCTGCTCACAAACAGGGAGGAACTAATAGGGGTAGAGGTGGGTGACAACCTGGGAAGCAGTGATCATGAGATGGTAGATTTCAGGATCCTGACCAAAGGAAGATAAGAGAGTAGTAAAATACACACCTTGGACTTCAGAAAAGCAGATTTTGACTCCCTCAGAGACCTGATGGGCAGAATCCCCTGGGATGCTAACATGAAGGGGAAAGGAGTCCAGGACAGCTGCCAGTATTTTAAAGAAGCCTTATTGAAGGCACAGAAAGAAACCATCCCGATGCGTAGCAAGAGAGGCAAACATGGTAGGAGACCGGATTGGTAGGAGACCGGGGAAATCCTTGGTGAACTTAAGCACAAAAAGGAAGCTTACAAAAAGTGGAAACTTGGACAAATGACCAGGGAGGGGTTTAAATGTATAGCTCGAGAATTCCAGGGGGTTATCAGGAAGGCAAAAGCGCAAATGGAATTGCGACTGGCTAAGGATGTGAAGGATAACAAGAAAGGTTTCTACAGGCATGTTAACAAGAAGAAGGTGATCAAAGAGGGTGTGCGGTCCCTACTGGATGAAGGAGGTAATCTAATGACAGATGATGTGGGGAAAGCTGAAGTACTCAATGCTTTCTTTGCCTCTGTATTCACGGACAAGGTGGGCTCCCGGACTAATGCGCTAAGTGACGCAAGATGGGATGAAGATCGACAGCCCTTGGTGGGTAAAGAACAGGTTAGGAACTATTTAGAAAAGCTAAACGAACACAAATCCATGGGCCCGGACTTAATGCATCCGAGGGTACTGAGGGGAGTTGGCAAATGTCATTGAGGAGCCTTTGGCCATTATCTTTGAAAAGTCGTGACGATTGGGAGAGATCCCGGATGATTGGAAAAAGGCAAATGTAGTGCCCATCTTCAAGAAAGGCAAGAAGGACGATCCAGGGAACTATAGGCCGGGTCAGTCTTACCTCGGTTCCTGGAAAAATCATGGAAGGGATCCTTAAGGAATCCATTTTGAGGCACTTGGAAGAGAGGAAAGTGATTAGGAATAGTCAGCATGGATTCACAAAGGGCAAGTCGTGCCTGACCAATCTGATTAGCTTCTATGATGAGGTAACTGGCTCTGTGGACGTGGGAAAGTCAGTGGATGTGATATACCTTGACTTTAGCAAGGCTTTTGATACGGTCTCCCACAATATTCTTGCCAGCAAGTTAAGGGAATGTGGATTGGATAAATGGACAGTAAGATGGATAGAAAGCTGGCTAGAAGGCCGGGCCCAACAGGTAGTGATCAACGGCTCGATGTCAGGATGGCGGTCGGTTTCTAGCGGAGTGCCCCAAGGTTCGGTTCTAGGACCGGTTTTGTTCAATATCTTTATTAATGACCTGGATGAGGGGATGGATTGCACCCTCAGCAAGTTTGCAGATTACACTAAGCTAGGGGGAGAGGTAGATATGCTGGAGGGCAGGGATAGGGTCCAGAGTGACTTAGACAAATTGGAAGATTGGGCCACAAGAAATCTGATGAGGTTCAACAAGGACAAGTGTAGAGTCCTGCACTTGGGACGGAAGAATCCCAAGCATTGTTACAGGCTGGGGACCAACCAGCTAAGTAGTAGTTCTGCAGAAAAGGACCTGGGGGTTACAGTGGATGAGAAGCTGGATATGAGTCAACAGTGTGCCCTTGTAGCCAAGAAGGCTAATGGCATATTAGGTTGCATTAAGAGGAGCATTGCCAGCAGATCCAGAGATGTCATTATTCCCTTTATTCGGCTCTGGTGAGACCACATCTGAGTATTGTGTCCAGTTCTGGGCCCCCACTACAAAAAGGATGTGGACGCATTGGAGAGGGTCCAGGAGGGCAACCAAAATGATTAGGGGGCTGGAGCATATGACCTATGAGGAGAGGCTGAGGGATTTGGGTCTGTTTAGTCTGCAGAAGCGAAGAGTGAGGGGGGATTTGAGAGCAGCCTTCAACTTCCTGAAGGGAGGTTCCAAAGAGGATGGAGAGAGGCTGTTCACAGTAGTGACAGATGGCAGAACAAGGAGCAATGGGCTCAAGTTGTGGTGGGAGAGGTCCAGGTTGGATATTAGGAAAAACTATTTCACTAGGAGAGTGGGGAAGCACTGGAATGGGTTACCTAGGGAAGTAGTGGAGTCTCCATCCCTAGAGGTGTTTAAGTCTTGGCTTGACAGAGCCCTGGCTGGGTTGATCTAGTTGGGATGGGTCCTGCCTAGAGCAGGGGGCTGGACTTGATGACCTCCTGAGGTCTCTTCCAGCTCTATGGTTCTATGATTCTATGATCGGCACAGCGCGGAGGCCATTTTGATGTAAATGAAGTGGCGATTATTTAAATCGCCGCTTCATTTCCCTATGTCTAGTAAACTCATCTACATGGCTCCGTCGACGGAGCCATGTAGTCTAGACATACCTCATGTGTCTGGCGCTAAGCAGAGCATGAAACTGAGGTGAAACCACGGACTCGGGGTGCTCTGCTTCCACAGAGTAGGGCATATTGCCTGTGCCCCGAAGACAAGGGACAGGGCACTCGCATGTGACAAAGTGGGGTGTGTAAACAGCCAGCCAGCGCTGGGGCAGAGCAGGGCTCGTGAGCCCACTGTGCAGCAGCTGGTAGTCAGAGAGGGCTTCCCAGGGGAGAGTCCCTGGGCTCCCAACCCCAGCTGACTCAGAGCGCAGGACGGCAGGGAGGCTGGGCCCTTCTCCCCAGGGTGCGCGTTGCACTGGGATTTAAAAGCACTGCCAGCTTGTTGAGTTGTCAGGGTGAGTCCCGGCCTGCAGGGAGAGGGAGGGGACTGCAGCTAAGCTGCAACTCTCCTACAGGGGTGCCTTGTGGAGACCACCAGCCGGGGCTGCTCCTCCCTCTGCCCCAGCATTGGCAGCCACATCTGCCAGCAGAGAGCCGGGATCCAAGGGAGACGAGAACCCCCCCTCCCATCTGTAGGGCCTGCTGCTCAGCCCTGGGAGATGGGGCCGAGAGGAGACCATTAGGAGCAGGCTGGACACTGGCTTAGACAGGGCTGGTGTGGTGTAGTGTTAGTACCTTGCTGGTTGCTATGCTTGGGCGGTGGGCTGTGGGTGACCCCCACAGGGGGCTATCTGTAGCACGGCCCAGCAGGACAGCTGCTGAGTCACGTAGGCAAAAGATCCCCCAACCTGTCCGACCAGTTGAGAACAGGGAAGGAGACAATAGGCAGGGGGGTGGAGACCAACTGTAGGTTTCGGGGGAAGGCAGTTGCGGTCTGGGAAGCATGGGGAGAAGAGGCTAAGCTGGGATCTGGGGGGTGACAGACCCCTAACCCTAGGGTCTGAGGCATCCTGGCCCTGGCCCCTGTAGCCACATCGCGTATGGGCTGTGCTGTATTCTGGAAAATCAATAAACCCCTCTCTATTCTACTGGCTGGTGGAGAGTGTTTGTGCTGCTACGGGGCTGCAGGACCAGGGGAACCCCCGACTGCGCCGTCACAGTGGTGTCAGGGGTGGGATGCACTGCACCCCGTGGATGGAGCTTCCAGCAGCAAGTGTCAAGGCGCAGTAGAAGCAAGGGCCTTAGAGCCAGGAGTGCTGGAGACAGAGCGAAGCGGTTCCTGGGAATCGTGGGGCACTACAGCATTAGACCAGTGAGTCTACACCGTGGGGACCAGCGGGAAATGGCCTACACCCAACTCCTGAAGGCAGAGCTGGTGGGGCTGTGCAGAGAGAGGGGCCTGCCCGTGGGGAAAGCAACCAAGGCCCAGTTGATTGCCTGGCTGGAAGAGAATGACCCATCCAGGGGCCTGGATCCTGTCCCAGTGGGGAGCAGCCAGACACCCCCAGGGAGCATCTCAGGCTCTCAGACCGGACGGAGGATTGGAGCCCGCCAGAAAGACGCGGTGCCTACCCAGACAAGCCCTGCGGGCCGCAGTTCATCCACGGTGGGGTCCAGCCCAGCAGAGCTACGACGGCTGGAGATCGAGCTGAGGCTAAAAGAATTGGAGTCACAAGAGGAAGAGCGGCAAGACCGTAGAGAGCAGCGACAGCATGAGCAGGCCATGGCAGAGCGGAGAAGCTGAGATGCCCCAGCTGCGGTGAGCGGGGAGGGCCCCAGGGGGCCCGGGGCGGCCAGACGCTTGGAGAAGCTCATGTTGGCCCAGTGTAAAGACGTGGGGGACATGGACGGGTTCCTCAGCTCCTTTAAGCAGGTCTGTGAACTGCACCCGATTCCCCCAGCTGACTGGCTGCAAGAGCTCAGCCCCGTGCTGAATCAGGAAGCTGCAGGGGTGCTCAACCAGCTGGAGGATCTGCAGCCGGGTGATTACGAACGGGTCAAAGAGGCCCTGCTGCACAAGTTCGGGCTGACCCCAGAGACGTACAGGAAGAAGTTCCGGGGGGTTCGGAAGGAGCCACGGGAGACCTATGTGGATTTGGCCTCCTGCTTGGTGCAATACTGCTGCAAGTGGGTGTTCGGGGTCAGAGCCCAGACCGCAGAGGACCTGCTTACGCTGATGATCCTGGAGCAGTTCTGTGAAGCGCGCACACCCAGCCTGAGGCTGTGGCTCAAGAATCGGAAGCCAGAGACAGGCTGGACACTGGCTTAGACGGGGCTGGACAACCCTGAGCCCCCTGACCCTGCAAGATGCTAGGGCACATGAATGACTCCAATGCCCTGAGCCATTAGCTACCGCAGGTGGGAAGGGGCTGGGCTGAAGAGCTTGGTTATGCTGCCCCCTGCAGGGCACCCCAGCCAAAGGCTCCCGTATCCATGGGGAATTACAGAAATGGGCCTGGCCTTGTCCCATTTCTAGCCTGTTGCCCCCCCAGGTTCCTCCCTACATGCTAGCACCATCCCTTGCTTTCAGCCATATGTCAGCTCCACTGGCTTCATAAGCACCCCAAAAAGCCTGTTGAGGGGCAACCACCACCCAGGGGTCACAAGGAGACAGCACAAGATGGGTGCCCCAATGCGGCCACCTGCCCCCTCTTCCCCCCAGGATCTGGGGCAGAGGCCAGAGCGGCTCTTGGAAGGTTAGCCTGACTGACCACAAAACCGCATGCAATGGGGTGACCGCCTCCAGAGCACACCTCATGCCCTGACCCTGCAGCCTCCCTGCCTCAGTTTCCCCTCTGGCTTGCTGGCGTGCTCATGTACAGACAAGACAGTGTCTTCTGGCCAGGTGCAGTCCCTCCTGGGTGAGGGTCACTTATCACCCTACCCCCTTCCACCCACCTTGGCTTCCCAGGCTCCTCCCTCAGCCAGGCGAGGGGGGCGGGATCACTCCCCGCTCCTTCCCAGCAGCCATTCCCACCTGTCTAGAGTCAAGTCTTCTGAGGTCTGGTCTGCAGGCCCCTCATACACACACACACACACACACACACATTCCCACCTGTCTAGAGTCAAGTCTTCTGAGGTCTGGTCTGCAGGCCCCTCATATACACACACACACACACACACACACACACACACACGCACGCACGCAGCTGGGCGGCTAGAGCTGGCGATGTAATGAGGTATCACAAGCACATGAATAACAATCACACGCAGGTGCCCAAGGCAGCTTTTATACATTCACAGGGCGGGTAGCTTGATTATGTTTCTACTTCCAAAGATAGAGCTAGGCATTACACAGACACACACACACCCCACCGGTGTGCTGGGCATTACACAGACCCCTACCCCAGCCTCTGTGAATGGTACCCCTGGAATGGCCAGGGGAGGGTGCTGTTACAACATGACACTGCCTCCTCCCATGGGTCTGCCCCAGCAGCGGGGGCTGAGCCCTGGGTCAGCTCTGCCCCTACACGGTCTCCAGGCAGGTGGAGAACGATGCCCGGCGCCTGGGGCACTGCCCGCCCCATGCCCGGCCCACGCAGCCCACATCGCTGGCCAGGAGCCACAGCTCCCTCCGGAAGCGCACGCCCACGAAGGCATAGAGCACGGGGTTGAGGCAGCAGCGGGCAAAGGCCAGGCTGCTGGTCACCACCAGCGCCAGGTCCTTGCGGCGGCTCTGGGCGCAGCTCATCTGCCGGCTGCCCAGCATGTCGGCCGTGTCCAGCAGCACCACCAGGCTGTAGGGCAGCTGCAGGGCCACGAAGACGAGCACCAGGGCCAGGGTGACACGCGGAGGGCCTTGTGCCGCTGGAAGCTGCGGGCAGCCAGCAGGGTGCGGGCCACGGCTGCATAGCAGGAGGCCATGACCAGGAAGGGCAGCACAAAGCCCAGGATGACCTGGGACAGGTTGGTGGCTCCCTTGGCGGCCTTGGAGATGCTGGAAGGGAAGAGCGCCCGGCAGAGCTGGCGGCCCTGGTGCGGCTCGGCCTGGCTGTACACAAACTGGGGCAGTGCCAGCAGGGTGGAGAGCAGCCAGGCCAGCCCGGCGGCCAGCCAGCCGTAGCAGCGGGCCCGGGAGCGCAGGCGGAAGGCAGTGGGCGCCCGGACGATGGCCACGTAGCGGTCCACGCTGATGCAGGTCAGGAAGAGGAAGCCGCTGTAGAAGTTGAGGGCGTAGAAGCCTTGCAGGGTCCGGCAGGCGTCGGTGCCCATCGGCCAGCCCTGCAGCAAGCCCACCACGGCGAAGGGCAGCGTCAGCAGCAGCAGCAGGTCGGCCACGGCCAGGTGCAGCAGGCAGACGTCGGTCACGGAGTGGGCCTGGCGGTAGCGGGCGTGGGTGAGCAGCACCAAGCCATTCCCCGCCACGCCCAGCAGCGACAGCAGCAGGTAGACAGCGGGCTGGTAGGTGCGGGCAAAGACCTGGATGGACCCCTTCTCACACACCTCGGGCAGGGTGCTGCCCGCCTCAGAGTACAGATCATCCTCGTAGGAGCTGGAGGTCTGTGATGGGGAAACATCATTAGCAAGGAGCTTTGCTGCATGACACAGCACCACACAGCTACACAACACAGCACGGCAGTTACACCACAGTGCAACATGGCTCTGCACAACCACAGCATAGCTACATAGGACTGCACAATACAACACAGCTACATAGCGCCACACAGCAACACAATGCAGCACCACAGTTACAACACATAGCAACACGGCTCTGTCCAACCACAGCACAGCTACACAGTACCCCACAACAACACAACACACCACCGCATAACAACACAATGCAGCACCACAGTTATACCTCGTAGCAACATGGCACTGCACAACCACAACACAGCTACAGCACAACATTGCTATATAGCACTGAACAACACAGCACAGCTACACACCACAACACAGCACCACAGTCTCACCACATAGCAACACGGCTCTGCACAAGCACAGCACAGCTACACTGCACAACAACACAATACAGCTACATAGCACCGCACAGCAACACAACACAGCACCACAGCTACACCACACAGCAACACAACAGAACACCGCACAGCTACCCAGCGACAGAACACAGCAGCAATGTAACACAACATTGCACACAACACATTAACACAACACAGCACTGCAATACAGCATCACACACCAACACTACACAGCACTGTCACCACACAGCTACAGAGCAACACAACCTCACACAGCACAGCTACCTAGCAACACAATACAGCACTCCCCTGCAACACAGCACTGCCCCACAACACCGCACGGCACCACAACATCGTGTGGCACCATGCAGTCCTGCACAACTCCACACAACAGCAACCCACAGTGCTGCAGAGCGGCAGGATGGATGTCCGTTGCCCAAGCCGGGATTCTGCAGCCTAACCCAGGACCTCGTCCCCAGGGACACACTGCGCACCAAAGGGGGGTTCTCTCTGCAGAACTTTGCTGCCAGCTGGAAAGGTCTGGGGCTGCCCCATTGCCCTGCCTTGCACAGACCCCTCAGCAGCTCTGCGGCTCTGCTCAGCCCTTGCCCACCGCCAAGATTGCTAGGAGGGCATTGTCACGTGCCTGCTAGGTTGGTGTGACGTGGGCACTTGTTCTACTAGCAGCGAGAGCCCAGGTGCCCTGTCGGGCTGAGAGCTGAGCCCAGCAAGCTCGGTGCCTCGGGAGCGCCCCAGTGTGACGTTACTGGATTTAATGGGAAAATGCAGATCATTGTTGCACCCACCGTTCTGTGTTTGCCCCAAATTCTGTGCAAGGTGGGCTTTGTGAGGTGTCTATTGAAAGCTTATGTGATGCTAATTTTGTTGATGCTACTCATCTGCCCGTATGATTTTGCTATGTGAAGTTATGAGTGTGGGCTAAGTCCTTCTTTTTTAAATGTTTGCGTCTGGGAGATAGCAGCAGGCATCACCCACCTATGGTAAGAGGCGGCTACTCAGGCTACGTCTACACTACGATTTTTTGCAGCAGAAAATATGCTAATGAGGGACTTATTAGCATAAGTCGTGCTCTCATTTGCATATTTTCCGACGATCCGTATTTTCGCATGGGGTTTTTGTGCAAAAATAAGCAGTGTGGACATTTCCTTTTTGCGCAAAAACCCCTTTTGGTGCAAGATCGGTATTTCTCCTTTTTGGGGGCATAAGGATCTTGCGCAAAACAGAGGTTTTGCGCCAAAAAACCCCACTATCCACACTGCTTCTTTTTGCACAAAAACCCCTTGCGCAAAAAGAAACGGCAGAAAATATGCTAATGAGATCACAACTCATGCTAATGAGTCCCTCATTAGCATATTTTCTGCTGGAAAAACTTGCAGTGAAGACATAGCCTCAGTGAATATCTGTGCTTCATGGACAAGGGCCTTTAAGTGTTGCCAATAAACACCTGAGGAATTCTGCTACAAACCTGCAGGCCAGCAGGCACGCCATGGCTTAAGGGACAGGATAGGTCCCTTGATCATGTGATCAGCTCTATTTTGGGAGGTACATTCCTGCAGGAGGACAATGGATTTCCCTCCACACGGGCAAGATCAGAAGTGGATCCTTGGGGCTCCTCCATTTTTGTCTTCAGTCCTGCCCTTCACTTCAGAAGCATCCTTGCTATGACCAGAGGGCCCGGAAGGATCTGTTGACCCATCCTAACACAGGGCTGTGTCTAGACTGGCCAGTTTTTCCGGAAAATCAGCCGCTTTTCCGGAAAAACTTGCCAGCTGTCTACACTGGCCGCTTGAATTTCCGCAAGAACACTGACGATCTCATGTAAGATTGTCAGTGTTCTGCAGAAATACTATGCTGCTCCGTTCGGGCAAAAGCCCTCTTGCGCAAATGCTTTTGCGCAAGAGGCCAGTGTAGATAACGCGGTATTGTTTTGCGCAAAAAAGCCCGATCGCGAAAAATGGCGATCAGGGCTTTCTTAAAAATCGTCTAGATTGGCACGACGCTTTTCCGCAAAAAGTGCTTTTGCAGAAAAGCGCCCGTGCCAATCTAAACGCTCTTTCATAAATGCTTTTAACGGAAAACTTTTCCGTTAAAAACATTTGCGGAAAATCATGCCAGTGTAGACGTAGCCAGGATGTACTCCAGAGACTTTTTAGAGAGCAATTTATTCCATCTCTGCCAACGGCCTGCATCAAGAACTTGGTGATTGATGTGTGTCACGCGATTTCTTTAACAATTCTACTCTCAACCTTTTCTTCCTTTTTATGAATAAACCTTTCGATCTGAGTTTCTAAAGGATCGGCCCAGCGCGCTCTTTGGGTAAGATCCGAGGTGTAAATCGACCTGGGAGCGTGGCTGGTCCTTTTGGACCCGGAGAACCTGTTCGGAGTTGGTGGGATTGGTTTTCATAACCTCTCCTCTGTGTAAGGACAGGGCTGGATTACCCAATAGGCAGACTAAGCATGTGCTTAGGGCACCAGCAACGCAGGGGCACCAAAAAAAAAAAAAAAAGAGAGATTTTACGGTATAGTATTGTTTTTATTTTGAATTACATATGGGGGGGCACCATAATCTTTTCAGTGCTCTAAAGGTCTTAATCCGGCCCTGTGTGAGAAGGGGCGCCAGTGGTGGCACAGGTAGAGCTGGCGTGTCTGAGGGGATGGCTTGTGAGACTTCTTGGCTGGCCAGATTGGCTGCTGAAGTGCTCCGTGTGGCTGGTTTGGTGCCTTATAGAGGAGGCCCCCAAGTCTTGCGCTGTAAGTAGCTTTGCTTCTCAGCAGTTCGTCCTGATTTGACCCTCAAAGCGGTGCACCCAAACTGACAGTTATATTACGCCCTGCTGCATCGAGAGGCCACTGAATGCAGACACTGAGTTCCTGTCTCACCACAACAGAGCAGCGGGGGCCATTCCAGGTCTACAGTCATTGTGAGAGTTACTGAGTCTCCAGGGCCGGGGTCTTGTGTGCTGGGGGCTGCCAGGTGTGGAGGGGGCCAGGCTGGCATGATGTCCTGTGGGCAGGGGAGCAGCAACCCAGTTAGGGATCTCCTTTGGTTCCTGCAAGTCTGTGTCACTCCCCGGGCATCCGGAAAGCACCCCAGCGCTGGGCTATGGCTCGAAGCCCTGAACAGCTCCACATTTCACTGACAAACAGCGAAAGTGTCAGTGAGCAGAGTGTCCAACCGGGACCTCACAGCGGGGACGAGGGCTCAGCTCCTTGAATTGGAACTGCCCTGCACTCAGCACCCAGAACCGGAGCTCAGCACCCAGAATTGAAGCTTTCCAGAGCTCAGCAGCCAGAACTAGCGCTCAGCACCCAGAATCGGAGCTCAGCACCCAGAACCAGAGCTGCCCAGCGCTCAGCACCCAGAATCGGAGCTCAGCACCCAGAACCAGAGCTGCCCAGCGCTCAGCACCCAGAATCGGAGCTCAGCACCCAGAACCAGAGCTGCTCAGCACCCAGAACCAGAATTCAGCACCCAGAATTGGAGTTCAGAACCCAGAATTGAAGCTGTCCATAGTTCAGCAGCCAGAACTGGTGCTCAGCACCCAGAATCGGAGCCCAGCACCCAGAACCAGAGCTGCCCAGCGCTCAGCACCCAGAATCGGAGCTCAGCACCCAGAACCAGAGCTGCCCAGCGCTCAGCACCCAGAATCGGAGCTCAGCACCCAGAACCAGAGCTGCCCAGCGTTCAGCACCCAGAATCGGAGCTTAGCACCCAGAACCGGAGCTGCGCAGCGCTCAGCACCCAGAACCAGAATTCAGCACCCAGGACTGGAGCTCAGAACCCAGAATTGAAGTTGCCCAGAGCTCAGCAGCCAGAACTGGTGCTCAGCACCCAGAACCGGAGCTGCCCAGCACTCAGCACCCAGAACCAAAGCTCAGCACCCAGAATTGGAACTGTTCAGAGCTCAGCAACCGGAACTGGAGCTCAGCACCCAGAACAGAGCTGCCCAGCGCTCGGCACTCAGGACTAGAGTTGCAGTCACTGTCTTGAGCTGGGGGCACTGCCGGATCCAGAGCCCTGTAGGCCAGATGCCTATGGGGCGGGGGGCAGGGAGTCTGTCTCATGAGTCACGTCAGGCCCCACTGAGAGGCTTTGGGACCCCACATGGTGGCACTACCCTGCCAAGGGGGTGTCCCTGGGCCTGGACACACAGGCAGACACATACTGGCACTCAGGGGGATCGACTGTGCTGTCCTTTGCGAAGTTTCACAAGGGCCTACAGGTCTTTTCCCCTCTGTGGCTGCCTGAATTGCTAATAAAGATGCCTGGGGGAAGAGACATGTAAAACCCACTGAGCTCAGGTTCCTCTGGCTCAGGGGTGATCAGACGTGTTGTCCCCAGACATGTGGGGTCAGCCCCGCCTGGAGACCCCGCCCTGGCTTAGACCACATCAGAGAGCAGCTTGCAGCTCAGCCCTGCCGAGCCTGAGCCCAGCTGGGGTAAATGGGCAAGTTCAGTGCTGCTGACTGTGGGAAGCTGACTGTGGGAAGCTGCCGTTGTGTGCACCAGCAATTGGGCCTGGGCCTGGGCCTGCAGTTTCCTTCTGACTGAGCTGCGTGCTGAGTCTGAGGTGCTGCAAACTCCCCGGGGCAGCCTGGCCCGGCTTCCCTTCCCCAGCAGCCCTGGGGCCTGCTCAGCCAAGGGGGCTGCTCTGTGGTGCCTTGGGGCAGGACCGAACCCAAGAACCATGCAGGGACAGTGTGATTTCCACTCCACGCTGGCCTGTCCCAAGCGCCTGGCCCCTGAGACCCAGCATGGAGCTTTGCCCAGCACACGGGCCCTGCAGTGTCTGTGCCTGGAGGACTGGGCAGAAAGCAGCTTCCCTGCAGCTGCAGCTTGGGACCCTACTCCTGCAAGGAGCTGCAGGGGGTGCAAGGGTCAGCATGGAGCTCCCTGCAGGATCAGGGCCCTAGTGTTCCATTTTGCTCCCAGCCCCCCAGCTCTGGGCATGGAGCCCGTCCCTGCCTGCACGGGCCATGTGACCCGGTGCTCACGACTCAAACCCACTATCGGGGGGGAAGACACCTCAGGTGTCCCCTCCTTGACCCTGGAAATCCCCCCCAACCCTTCACCTGGCTCGTGGGAGTCATCTCCATCATTGTGAAGCTGCAGCGAGCGTCCTGCTCCTTCGAGGCTCTGCCGTGGCCACTCCCCGAGCTCGCTGGAGCCTGTGGTCTGACCACGTGCCCTACCTGATACTGAGAGCGCGGCTGAAAACAGAGGAGGTGACCCCGGGCGGGGAAGGAGGGGAGGGGCCCCTGTGTCAGTGACAGGAGGCATCCAGCCAACACCCTGAGCACTGGTGCTGGACGAAATAGAGTCCAGCTCCTCGTGCACCTGCGGGCCACGCTTCGTGGCAATGGAGCTGGGGCTGCGTGGCACAGCGAGTACATGCCCTCCTGCCCTGGCCAGCTCCCAGAGTGCAAGAGCTGCCAGCAAACTGGGCAGAGCAGCATGGGGATGAGCCACTAACAAATCGGGGGCCATTTCCTGGGATTCCCTTGTCTGGAGCCTACACAACAGTGCAAAGGAGCAGAGCCTGCTCAGCCTGGGAGCGCTCACGATCTGGGACGCACGAGATGTTCTGGGCTTGTGCAGCACCCAGGACAATGGGTCTCTGGGCCAGGACAGGCATCCTGGGCCCTACCATAATGCACCTAAAAACGTACAGCACTGAGCACAATGGGTCTCAGGGCTCCTACCGTAATGCACCTAATAACATACAGTGCTGAGCACAACGGGTCTCAGGGCTCCTATCGTAATGCACCTAATAACATACAGCGCTGAACACAACGGGTCTCAGGGCTCCTACCGTAATGCACCTAATAACATACAGCGCTGAGCACAACGGGTCTCAGGGCTCCTACCGTAATGCACCTAATAACATACAGCGCTGAGCACAACGGGTCTCAGGGCTCCTACTGTAATGCACCTAATAACGTACAGCACTGAGCATAATGGGTCTCACAATGGGCGCCTGGGTCCTACCGTAATGCACCTAATAACGTACAGTGTCCAGCCACTGGGCCCATCACAGGGTCCCTGTATCACAAATAACACTAATTGTGCCAGAATTGGGCTGCTATGGATCAGTAGCTGAATGAATGGAACAAGGCCAGTCTCCACCAGCGGGGCTCTGGGGCCCAGTGACACAAGTAGGGCTCTGGGCCCAGTGACACCAGGGGGGCCATGCTTGTTGACACCAGTGGAGCTAGGACAGCCCAGCTGACACTAGCGGGCTCTGGTGGCTGCTCTTGGCCACGTGAGAGGGATCCACCCTCTGTAAGGAGCCAGGACAGTCTCTCTTACTCGGCTTCATGCAAGAAACAGTTTGTTCTTAGAACCAGGGGCAACCGCTGTCAACACCACCACCACCACCCCAACCCCTGGAGGCCGAGCCCTTCGGGCCCAGCAGGGGTATTGCCCCAGACAGCTCCGCTCCGACACACTGTGGGCTTTTATAGCTTCACCCCCTCACGCTTGGTATCACTGTGCTCAGCGGGGCAGGGGGAGAGCTGCTGCTCCTCTCTCCAGGACGGAACAAATTGCTTCCAGTTGCAACAGGCTTCTCCGCCTTTTGCTATTATAATCCCCCAATCCCCCCTTTCTCCAAGCCTCGCTCCTCTTTGTAATGGCTTAGCCCTGCTTTGCCTTGCAGGCTCCCACGCCCCAGCTGCCAGCGCCTGGGGTGCGCAGGAGCAGGGAGCTGCCCCTTTAAATGTGTGTGAGCCTTCTCCTGACGCGCACCGTGTTCTGGGTTTCACAAGTTGCTTGGAGTCCCATGGGAGACACTGTATATGCACGGAGCTCGGCCCTTGTATCTAGCCAGTCCACATGGTCTGGGGGCCCCACCATGCCTCTGGAGGTCCCTCCGTTTAGCTTTGTTGTGCAAGGAGCAAAAGACCAAACCTCCTGCTTGGCTTTTGATCTGGCCCGTGGCTCTTACCCCAGGGAGCTGCCCAAGCCTAGGACAGACGCAGCATCGCGATGTGCTGCTGCTCTGGGCTTTGACTTCCCCCCTGTGCTAGTGCAAAGAAAGGGGCAGCTGCCACTTCCTGGCAAGCCAGCAACATGGGGCTGTGAGCAGGGCGGAGCACCCGGCACGGGCAGCGACCCCTCCCCACCAGAGGGGAATGTAAAATGGCCCTAGGACAGGCCTGCACAACTCGGAAAGCGGCGAGGGCCATATTACTCCAAAGAAAACAGCTGCGGGCCACAAGTAGGGTTGCCAGATGCTCTCCCAAAAAATACCGAACGCGCAAGCTAAAAATTTTTGTTGAGCAACAAAAAAAAACCAAAACCCAAAAAACCACGCGTGTCGGCCATACAAAAAGAACCCCGCACCGCCCAGCTTCAGCACGCAACCACAGGAGACGCCACCAAGCTTCCGTCTGTAAATACCGGACTGTCCGGTACAAAAGCGGACACCTGGCAACCCTTGCCGCAAGGGTAGGTTTGGGGGGAAGGGTGATACTTTATTCAGAATTTTTCAATTAAATCAGGCCTGCACAACATACGGCTCCCAATGCCCTTCCCCTCTCCTCTCCCAGCATCACCCTGTCCCCCCTCCCACTGACACCTCCCCTCCTGCCCTTTTCCTCATTGTCTCCAATTGGCCCCCTGGCATTTGTCTCTCCTGCACCATGTCCTTTGGTGCCTTCCCCTTTCTCCTGACCTGCCCCCCTCCCCTCAGCACAAGCCCCTTCCCCTCCCCTACCTGGCTTCTGCCTTCCAGTTTGCGGGGCTGCTGGAGCCTTTTTTAATCCGGCGGTCGCCGGCCATGACATCACGACGCCACGTCACGCCAGTGTCCTGGTGTCTGCCGGCATCCCGCCCTCTGGCTCGCGCCCCGCCTCCTCGCGCCGGAGCTGCACGCAGGCAGCCCGATGGCGAGAATCGCCGCACTTCCCTCTCCCCAGTGGTGCTCCGCTCCTCCGCCCGGCCGGCGGATCGGATGGGGCCGTGCCGCCCGTAGTCATCACAGGCTGCACAGTGAGCCCCTGCGGGCCGCATGTTGTGCAGGCCTGCCATAGGAGTTGTGTCCGGAGGGGGTCAGCTTAGCTTCGGCATGGGTCAGTGCCCGGTGACTGTCATTCACTGTCCCCCATGGCAGCCACACCTGCAAGGCTACCTGCTGACTGGGGACTCCTGCCCGCTGCCCATGCCCCTTACATGGCAGAGCGGGGCTGCAGGAGGAGGGGCTGTATACACTAGGTCAGGAAAGGATGGGGGGCGGCCGGAGCTGGGAGGTTGATTTGGGCTGGATTCCAGCTGCAGAGATGGGGCCAGAGGGAATGGGCATTGGCAGCCACCTCGCTGTTCCCCTCTTGTGCCCCTGTGGCGGGGCTGGAGCTGTCTCAGGTGGCTGGTTTGGGGGCACCCTCCTGCGATTCAGGCAGGGGCTCGGGCCTGGCCAGGTGGCTGCAGACCCCGCGCAACTCAGCCCACAAGCCAAGAGCTGCTTCGCTTCTGAGTAACTAACTGTCCCTGCCCACGGGCCCGCTGCACCTGGGACTCTCTGTTCTCACTTTCACCCTCCAGCCAGAAAACAAAACAGCCATGTCACCACCACCAAGCAGGGCCCAGACACCCTCCCTGCTGCAGGCCTGGCCTGCCCAGCGGCTCCCAGCCCCAGCCTGCCTCTGGGGTGCAGCCATGAGCTAGCTCCCTTCAGCCACACTCATCTCCATGCGGCTCCCCCTGCATCCACTGGCTCCTTGGATGTGGGGGAACCCCCAGCACCTTGCACAGGACGACAGCCAGTCAGGGCTGCTGTCTCTGAGCCTGGCTCCTGGGTCTTGGCCTCACAGACGTTGCTGAGCAGCAGCCTGCTGGAGCCGGGGCTAGAGCATAGCCAGAGCTCTCCTGCACAGACCTGGGCCCAGAGCAGAGTCAGGCTCCCATGGGACTGTGAGTGGTGCTGCTCTGACGCCAGAGTGCAGACGGGACAGGCAGCAACAGACAGGACCAGCCTTAGGGCCAGGCAGGCTGGGCCCATGCCCAGGGCGCCGCAGCCAGAGGGTTAGGGGCAATTGGGCATGGATGTTGCTGGGCACAGGGGGTGGAGGGTTCTGGGCACGGGAGCAGTGCAGCAGGGCATGCTGGAAATGCAGGCAGGGGCTGGGGGCACAGGTGGAAGGCAAGTGCAGAGGTTGGGATGAAGGGGGCACAGTGCAGGGGTTAGTGGTAAAGGGAGCACAGGATGGGGGAGCCCAGGAGTGGTGCTGTGAGGGTAGGGGACCATTTTCCCTAAGGCCAGCCCTGGCGACGGAGCTCAGGGGCAGGCTGTGGCGGGGGGGGGGGTGTCGCCAGGGGTATTTCTGAGTGACAATCACTTCTCAAATCCCCTGGGTGACTATGCTCAGCTGGGCCCGAGGGCAGGCCCTGCTCTGCCTTCTCCCAGTTACTGTCATGGGGAACTGGCCTGAATTCCTCCTTGCTGGGGTCCTCTCGCACGGCGCCCTCAGGGCCCCGGCGGTGCCCCCCTCGCCGACAGTGGCAGGGGGAGCCAGGAGCTGAGGGAAAGGCAGGGGGAGGGTGCTAAGCAGCGGGGATGCGGGTGCTGAGGAGGCCGACGCGGGCCCCTGAGCCGTGGCAGCGGGAGGAGGGATTGGGGGTCTTATGTAGGCCACGCAGCCTGCTCGCTCCAGCCCCCCACTGAGTGTGACCCGTGCGGACAGATGACCGTGGCGGTTTGGGTGCAGACAGACTAAATCCCATGTTGCTTTTCCACCAGAGACAGGCAACCCCTAACCCCCGAGGCTTAATCTGCTTGTTGATTACAAGCCGGTGCCACATCTGTCCGGTGCTTTCCTGCTGTGAGTCCCACTCTGCTTTCCCTGCCAGCGGCCGATTCCCCGGCACGCCGATTGGGGTTTGCAGCCACTCATGCCCGGACTCTCGCTCGTGGTGTCACTGGCGACACCCGGATTGTGGGAGGCGGGAGCTACTGGCACGCACTGCCCCCCTGACCACCCGCTCACCCTGGCATTGTCCTCGTAGCACCGGGGCTGGGGGTAGCCAGCTAGGCTGAGAGGGTGGGTACGTGGGGAGCCTGCCTGGCTGCTGCCCAGCTAAGCCAGTGTGCCCCCTAGGGCAAGGTAGCATTACAAGGGTTAATTTGGGCAGCCCCCCCCCAGCATAAGGCCTTCATGGGCCTGACAGAGACTCCTGCAGTAGCCCCTCCCCAGAGGGTTTTCCTGCTCCAGCTGGCCCTGAGGGAGGGAAGGGACCGGGATCTAAAGCCCAGCTCAGCTTGTGACACAGAAATGGTCATCAAGTCAGGCAAAGCTGGAGCCCAAGAGGCTGGGACGGAGGGAGAGGGGGGCTCACAGCCCTTGGCCCAGGGGTCTGCAGGGGACATCCCAGGTTGACCTGGCAGCAGGCTGTGTGGCTCTAGAGATGGGAGGGAATCACCCGTCCCGCGTGGGGACCAGTGGCAGGAGGCTGCTGCCCGTCCTAGACACTGTTTACTGGGGGGAGAGGGAGCTCTCAGCTTCACCAGCATACCCGCCAGCCATGCCCTGAGACCCACCACACCCTTCTGGGCTTCATTGCTCTGGTCCTGGGCAACATCTTGGTCAGAGCAGGCCAAGCAGATGGAACTGAAACTACTGCCACCGGACCCTGCCAGGTCTCAAGCGCCTGGGATGTCAGGCTTGGTCTCCTGCTGTCATCCCCCTTGGGCCATTTTCCTTGGCTCCCCTCTCTCCTGACCCTCTTTGTCTCAGGCTAATGACTGAGTCTGGCTGTGCCGACCCAGGCAGCTGCACCTTATGCACCAGAGCCATGAGCCTGAACCTAGAAGCCGCAAGCAATACTGTGAGCATCCCAACACTGGCACGAGTTTGCCAGGTCTCCACGTGGCTGGTCAGACCAGGGGCTGTGTTTCTCCAGTGGTGTGGTGAAGTGAGAGTCCACCTCAGAGACAGAAGCTGCACTTGCCATCTTTGCAGTCTGTTTCTCTCCCATATCCTGCGTGTCTGGATTGGGATCCAATCAAGCCATATACCAGGCTGCTGGCTAAAATGTAAGTGCTGTGCAGTGTGAGCCCCCCCTCCCAGAGGCAGGCTGGCTGGGGGTGTGGGAAAGATCTCACCCCTGCACTCTTCGCACCAAGCATCTGACGCAGCCCTACTGCCTTGCACTGCAGAGGCTCCGTGCGGCCCCTTTGATTCTGGCAGCCCCCCAAATCAGCCTGGAGCACTCCAGCCCTGGCAGCGGCTGATCGGCTGAGAGCCCTGCCCTGCGTAATCTGTCTCAGGGTGAGGCTGCCGCTGCAGATGGGCCCTGTGTTACCAGGCTGGCTGGTTCCTAGGCCCTGCCACACAGGAAGGGGGCGCATGGGAGCCAAAGGGCTGTTCTCTGCACAAAAGAGCCTGCAGTCTGCTTGGACCCCGACTGCCACTGCAGCGCAGCGCCACAGGAGGGAGCCGGCAGCGTGCATCCCCTCTGCTCCAGGACAGGCTGTGCCAGACTGGGCACGGGCACTGCCTGGCGCCAGCCGCAGCCAACAGCAACTGAAAGCCGCAGCATGCAGAGTGGGGCCCACGACGAGCCCACCGCTGAGCCCATCACCCCTTCAGAGGGGCCCATGGCAGAACCCAACAACTCTGGAGAGGGACCCGTGGAAGAGCCCACCACCCCTTCAGAGGGGCTGTGGTACAGCCCACCACCTCTGGAGAGGGGCCATGGCAGAGCCCACCGACCCTGGAGAGGGGTCCATGGAAGAGCCCACCACCCCTTCAGAGGGGCCCATGGCAGAACCCACCACCTCTGGAAAGGGGCCCATGGAAGAGCCCACCATCCCTTCAGAGGGGCTGTGGTAGAGCCCACCACCTCTGGGGAGGGGCCCATGGAAGAGCCCACCAACCCTGGAGAGGGGCCCATGGCAGAACCCACCAGCCCTGGAGAGGGGCCCATGGCAGAGCCCACCACCCCTTCAGAGGGGCAGTGGTAGAGCCCACCGACCCTGGACAGGGGCCCATGGCAGAACCCACCACCCCTTCAGCGGGGCAGTGGTAGAGCCCACCGACCCTGGAGAGAGGCCCGTGGCAGAGAGCACCATGCCTGGAATAGGGGCTGATCGAGATAATGGGGTCAAAGCTTTGCACTGCAGAGTGGAGGCTGGGCAAGCTGTCCGCCCATCAGCCAAACTCTGCCTGCCCCCAAGTCGGGCTCCCAGCATGCTAGGCAAATGCCTCACGTGGCTTGGAGCGGCTACAGCGCCCCCTTTCCCTAGGGCAGTGCATACAGCACGGCTCCCCTTCCCCTGCTTCCACAGGGTGGGGAGCAGCCTGCCCTGAGGCCCACAGAGGGAGTCCACCCCAGCCTTATGGGAAGCATCAAGGTGCTGCGGGTTTGGTTTCCTGGTGCTGCTGCTTGGTGTGTGTCTGTTGAGCAGCGTGTGGGCCTGCTCAGTGTAGCCAGCCTGAGTGCCATTGGCTGTGAGTGGGGCTGTGTCAGCCCCACCCCCCAGGGCCGGGTGTCAGGCTCCAGACAGAGTCTCAGCTCTTTGCAGTGGCATCTGCTCAGTGCCCGCCTTACGCTGAACCAGTCACTGCGATTCCCAGTGCAGTCTCCGCCCTCCCCGCCAGCTCCCCACATCCCCTGGGTCTGGCGCTGATCACTGCTGAGTGACAGGGGCGCTCCTGGCCCCTCTGGCCTGTGGCTTGGCAATGCATTGGTCCTGCTACGGGCATTAACAGCCAGCTCCCATGCCGGACACTGTGCCCTGCTGGGCCACACGCTGCCATGCTCCAGAGCTGAGAATGCTGCTCTCTGCACACACCTCTCTCAAGCCAGGGCTCCTTCAGCTGCCTTTGGCGCCTTCTCCACCGCTGGGTTGCTACCAGCTGAAAGGAGGGAGGCATGGAGTATTTCCTGCCGTGTGGTCCCAGCCCTGGCCATTCACAGATGCTGCGGGGTCTGCAGAGGCTGCCCGAAATCCTTAAGTGTCATTCAGCTGCCAGCCTGATGCCTGGACTGGCAGTGTCTGGGGGTTCGTTTCCCAAGGTAGCACAGGGTATGCTGCTCAGACCCAGGGGTTTCTGCCCAGCCTGTGCTCTGAAGGGGGCTCAGCTGCATTCCTGACTGGCGGGTTGTTTGCCCCGTGCTTGCAGTGTGCGTCGGGCAGCGTGGAGGTGTCGAATCTGTTCTGGGGGCTGGCACAGGTGCCCTGTGACAGGACCCGGCCAGCCATGCCAAGGGCAGCCGAGCAGGACACTTTTGCCCCAGCGCCAGACACATGGGTCCCCCACGGCTTAGCCGTGCTCCCGGCTTTAGCAAAGCCACACAGTGCCACTCACCCTGCCCACCCCAGTAATGCACTGCTGGCAAGAGCCAACGGGCCAATGCCCATTTTTGTTAAAAAAGTGGGGGGTGGTGTGAAGGAACGTTCTGGGGGAGCAGAGATGCCAGCCCCTCGGGGAAGGCAGGGCAAGGGCAGCACCGTTCCAGCATGTGGAGGGGCCTTGCAGGATTCCAACACGGTGCAGCAATGTGGGGGGCCCTCAAGCGAGGGGCTGGGGGTGTCCTGTTTTCTCTCTGGGAAATGTGGCTCAGCAGCACAGACGTGGGAGCTGCCCATCCCCTTGGGCACCCCCATTGCCCCTGCTCTGTACCCCACCCCTGCCCTATGCACCCCCATTCCCTGACCTGTGCCATCCTCTCCTGCTCTGTGCCCCATCCCTCAGTTCTGTGCCCCACCTCCTCCCCTGTGCCCCCATTGCCCCTGCCCTGTACCCCACCCCTGCCCTATGCACCCCTGCCCTGACCTATGCCGCCTCGCCTGCTCTGTGCCCCATCCTCAGTCCTGTGCCCCACCTCCTCCTGTGCCCCTATTGTCCCTGCTCTGTGCCCCCATCTCTGTGTTCTGTGCCCCCATCTCCCTACTCTGTGTACCCCTATCCCTCGTGCTGTGCCCCCACCTCCTCCCCATGCCCCCTTCCCCTGTACCTGCATTGCCCTTGCTCTGTACCCCCGACCCCTGCTCTATGTCCCCATCCCCACTCTGTGCCCCATTGGCTCTGCTCTGCACCCCTATGCCCACTCTGTACCCCCATCCCCGCTCTATGTACCCCATCCCCCACTCTGTGCCCCACTGGCTCTGCTCTGCACCCCTATGCCCACTCTGTACCCCCATCCCCGCTCTATGTACCCCATCCCCCACTCTGTGCCCCATTGGCTCTGCTCTGCACCCCTATGCCCACTCTGTACCCCCCATCCCCGCTCTATGTACCCCCATCCCCCACTCTGTGCCCTATTGGCTCTGCTCTGCACCCCTATGCCCACTCTGTACCCCCCATCCCCGCTCTATGTACCCCATCCCCACTCTGTGCCCCTATTGGCTCTGCTCTGCACCCCATGCCCACTCTGTACCCCCATCCCCGCTCTATGTACCCCATCCCCCACTCTGTGCCCCATTGGCTCTGCTCTGCACCCCTATGCCCACTCTGTACCCCCATCCCCGCTCTATGTACCCCATCCCCACTCTGCCCCCATTGGCTCTGCTCTGCACCCCTATGCCCACTCTGTGCCCCCACCCCTGACCTGTGCCCCCACTCTGTGCCCCCACCCTCTGGCCTGTGCCCCACCCCACGTGCGCTCCTCCGCGCTCCCCGCCCGTCCCGCCGCAGACGCTGCCGCCGAGCGGAGCACGCGCGGGGCCCGGGCTCGGCGCGTGCAGCATCAGCACCCGGAGCAGCAGCTGCGGCAGGAGCCGCGTCGGGCTGGGCTGCAGCGGGGTCGAGCCGCCGGCTCCGAGCGCTCCCCGCCAGCATGGCCACCCGCCTGCTCTGCCTGCTGCTCGCAGCCTGCGCCGGCAGCCAGCCGCCGCTGGACCGCAGCTGCCCGACACGTAAGTCCCGCGGCCTCTGCCCGGCTCCGCATTGCGGGGCGAGGTACCGCAGCGGCCCCCGCCGCCCTGCCGCCCGGCCTCCCTGCCCGGGGAGCGCCCCCCACCGCCCCGGACTGGAGACACGGGGAAACTGAGGCACGGCGAGGGGAACGCGACTTTCCCAAGGTCACCTGGCCAAGTGGTGGCAAGGTCAGGAGGAGACCCCAGGAGCCCTGGCCCCCTGCCCCGGGCCCTTTACCCCACTGGGGGGGAAGGGGGTGCTGCGAGCCGTGGGTCCTGTCCCGTGGATCCAGCCCAGCCTGGTGGGTGCAGAGCGGCGGGGGCCCACCCCACTGCAGCTCACTGCAGTCCTGCGACCGGCCGGGATTGGCAGCCAGAGCCTGGCTCGCCCCCCCCGCTGCAGCCCAGCAGAGCAGCCCAGCCAGAGCCCCTGGCAGCCCACCTGGATGTGCCCAGCCCCTGCCCTAGTCTTCTCCACTGGCCCCAGCAAAGCAGCCGTGTCTGCAAAAAAGCACCCCTGGGAGCAGAGCAGTGCTGAGGGGCATGGGGACATGAGGGGGGGGGCTGCTGGCAGCGTGGGGGGCCCATGCTGAGGAATTCTGGCCCTCGCTGTGCCCAGGCGTCGTGACTCCGTGCTGTGTGGAGCCTGCGGGCAACTCATTGCCATACAGGCCGGCGTGGAGCTGCAGGGGGGCACAGCACAGCTGCCAGGGCCACTGCTATGAAGGCAGCCCCATAGATGCTACTTTTGCTGCAGGTGGAGGGTGCTATGAACCCCCCTTTCGTCCCCCAGGGCAAGATCCCGGAGGAGACAGGACAGTCTCCTGGGCTTGCCATTCTCAAGGCGTGGGCTGTGGGCTGGGTGCCTGGGCTGCCCCAGGCTGGGGCAAGGAAGCTGTTTCTGTGGCCCTCTAATGGAAGGAGAGGGGATGAGGAGGGATGCTGAGACCACGGGGTGGCTGGGGGAGCCTGGATTTCTCCCCTTCAGGTACCTGCTGCATCAGAGCAGGACCGTGGAGGGGCTTTGGCTTCATGCTAGTTCCCAGCCCGGTGCCCAGCACAACAGGAGTGGGGAGTAACCCCAGAGGAGCTGGCTCAGCTCTGGCCAAGGTCTCCGCAGAGGCTGATGCTGCCCAGGGCCGTGAGTGCAAAGCTGCTGAGTGCGTGGCAGGATCTGGCCCTGGGCGTGGTTCTGGCAGCGGCCCCTTCTGGCTTGGGGCTGCAGGGTGGGGCAGGGTGGCCCCTTTGCGTTCCTCCCACCTTGCCATGCTGCCACTGCCGCTTGCTCTGCCCCTCTCGGGGGCTGCGCTGAGTCCTAGGAAGAGGATCTGCTGATGGCCTGGGGTGCTGGGGGGCGGTTGGGGATCCCAGGAGGCAGGGCCGGCTTTAGGAAGTGCAGGGCCCAATTTGAACCAAATTTTGGTTGAGCAAAAAAAAAAAAAAAAAACCAACCCAGCACACAAACAAGTCACAGCCCCTTTAAATCCCCAGCTATAGGGCAGAGTCCCGCCTTCCAGCCAAACCCACAGGCCGACTCCCCCTCCCACTGCGCACAGACGCCGCCGCGCTCCTCCTCCAGGGCCGATGCCCCTTCCCGCAGCGCGCCCGGCACACTTCCAGGTTTAGGGCACGGGGCCCTCTGGCTTTAGGGCGCGGGGCCCTTTTAAGCGCGAGGCCCAATTCAGGGGAATCGGGCGAATCTGCCTAAAGCCGGCCCTGCCAGGAGGGCAGCTGGGGCATGGGGGGACCCCACCAGGGATGCCTGCTTTGCCATAGCCTGAGACACAGGTGGGGCCTCACTAGCTGGGTGTCCCATGACTGGGGCCCTGTGGCTGCCACAAGGGGGCTCTGCAGAGGGCAGTGGGGCTGGTTTGGGGGTCGCCGGGAGAAGCCACCCAGGTGCCAGTTAACCAGTTCCCCTGGTCACCCATTGGCCGAGCCACCTGCCCCAAGTCTGTGGGGGACTCTGGGGTCTCATGGGTAACTGCCCCCTGCTGCTGTCTGTGCCCCAGCCCAGCCTGGCCCCTCCCCGCAAAGAGAACAGAGTGGGCAGAGGGATCCCCGAAGTGCTGGGAAATGGGGGAGGGGAGCACAGCTCCTGCTGCCCCCCGGTAGCTCCTGGCTCGGCCATTGGGCTGTGGCAGAGGGCGGCCATCTGCTGGGATGCAGGAGAGGGGAGGAAGAGGCTCACCCAGCGGGTGCCCCGTGGACGCAGCCTGAGCAGCAGCCTGTGCATGGAGCCAGCCGGGGCTGCGCTGCCACTGGCCCCATCTGGAGTCTCCCAATGGAGAGATGCGTAACCCCAGCCAGCCCTGCGCTCTCCCCTACCGCCCCCCCCCACAGCCCCAGGCCTAGCCCCTTGGGAGTGTGTGGGGTACTTGGCTGACACAGGGGGAACAGCTTCCCTTCCTCTCTCCCTCCCTCCCCGAGCCAAGGTCCCCCCAGAGCGTGTGTGTGGCTGGTGCGGGCAGTGGCCGAGCCTGCAGGGCGTGTCTGCACTCTGCAGTGGGAGGGGAAAAAGAGAGTGGCGGAGAGCAGAGGGAAGCCCTGCTGCTCCAGGGAGCCATGCCGAGCCTCGCCACCCGGAGCCCAGTGGGGAGACTCCCTGGCTGAGCCTCGGCCAGGGCAGACCCCTCCTGAGCATCTGTAGCGCAAGCAGCTACGTTCTGGGGCAGGGGCCAGGCTGCCTCGTGCCACATGGCCCCAGCAGGCACCTTCCTGCCTTGCCGGCTGCCCCAGGAACAAGCCCCAGAGCCGGGCTTTGGCGGCACAGCCTCCCCATCGCCGCCAGGTGCCCAGGAACCAGCAGCCTCTATAACTCGCTGTGAGAACATGGGGGTGGCACAAGTGGGGGCAGGGGGCTCTGGGGTAGCAGCAGGAGGAGGGGTGCACAGAGGCTGGCTCATCCACACGTGTCCCTGGTTCCTTGTATCCCCCCCAGAGGCCAAATGCCGACAGACGCCCTGCCCCCTCCGCTGCCAGGGCTTTGCGGGGGGCCAGTCTGCTCCATGTCCCCAGGGCCTGCGGGGGCACAACACAAGGACCTGAAGGGGCTGGGGATGCTGGTGAACTGGGGGCTGGATGGGTTGGGAGCATCGCACAGGCCAGCCCCTCCCCTTCCCCAGTGCCCTGGGAGCATGACTCTGCTCTGACCCTGCACACACACTGGCTGAGCGGTCCCCGGGGAGGCGGGGGGCTGGCATCGCAGCGAGAGGCAGCTGTGGGGGAAGCGAGACCGTCCACGGTTCCTGTCTCAAGTGCTCCGGGGGCTGGTTAAAGGAGTTAATTGGCCCCCCGGGGTCCCTCGTGCCTGGGGATCCAGCCTGTCCCTAGAGGAGGGGCGGGGAGGGGTCCTGCTATTAGACAGATGGTCAATCCCAGGGGCTGCAGGGGTCTGGCAGCTGGGGAGAGGCAGAGGGCCCAGGCTAGAGTTGGGCGAGGCCGGGCAAAGTGGCTTCAATGCAGCTTCTTCCCTGCAGCACGCTGTTACGATGAGCTGGTCGCGCCCCTGTACTCCTCATCCATCGGCGCCTCCTCCCGCTACAACATCTTGTACTCGTCCAGCTTCGCCCGGCTGCACAGTGAGTCCTGCCTGCCCAGGCCCGGGGAGCACTGGGCCCCAGAGCCTTCCCCAAACACCAGGCCGGCACTGGGGGGGCCTGGGTGCACATGGGGTTGGCGCAGGAGGGAGGCTCCCTGAATTCCCCAAAGCAGCGCCGAGGGGGGGGGAGGTCAGTGGGTCCCGGGGGGCAGAGCCAGACCCTGGAGCATTTACCCTGCTGCCCTCAGGCGCCTCTGACCCCAGGGCTGAGCCGCACAGGGAGTGGAAAGGGGCCAGCGCCGCGGGTGACACCGGGCTCTAACCATGCCCCCCTGGCGCAGGCAGCAGCGGCTGGTCTCCAGACCCCAATGACAAGCAGCCCTGGCTCCAGATCGACCTGATGCAGAAGCACAAGATCAATGCGGTGGCCACGCAGGGGACGTACAACACGTACGACTGGGTGACGCGCTACATCGTGCTGTATGGGGACCACCCCAGCAGCTGGCGACCCTTCTTCCAGCTCGGGAGTAACTGGGTAAGGACCCGCGGCTGCCACACCCTGGGTGGGAGTTCTCCTGCCAACATCCTGCCTGGCTCCCTCCTGCACACGGCTCCCTCCTGCACACAGCTCCCAGGGCAGGGGACAAAAGTCTCTGGCTGGGGTGTGGAACGGCCCTGGGGCCAGATGCGGCCCTCAGCTTGCCTGGGGCCAGCCCCCGAGGCTCGGGGCTCCCCCCCCCCAGCATTGGGGACCTGGTGCTGGCACTCTAACCCCTCCGCCGCCGCCCCACGGGACTGCAGCACACAAAAGCTACTATCCTAAGGCCCCCTGGTGTGGGGAGTGTCTTTCTCCTCAGTCCGGGGCCACGTCAGTGGGGTTGAGGTGTTTTTTTGGTTTTGCTTCTCACTTGGGTGTGGCCCCTGACTGATTTTTCTGTCGGTCAGCAGTCCCTGACGTCAAAGAAGGTTTCCCCTCGCCTGTCTAAAGGGAGTGGGAGCTGTTAGCTTTCCTGCCCCATGACACACGAAGGAGAGGACAGCCGCTGACCGGGGGACATTCAGAACTGCTCCCAAGGGAAACGCTCCTATCAGTCGGGGTTGGCCTGTGGAACTCCACGCCACAGGATGGTGGTGAGGCCAAGAACTCAATAAGGCTCAAAGGGGGATAGGTGGAAGAGAGCGTTCCCTATGGCTGATGGCCGACTCCACTGATCTGAGAGACAGCACTGGGCCCTGTCTGAGGGTGGGTCGGGCTGAGGGGAGGGGCGCGGCCGCGGGGGCTGGTTTGACAGGGGCTGTTTCTCCGCCAGACGTTCTTTGGGAACGTGAACGAGAGCGGCGTGGTGCGGCACGACCTGCACTACCCCATCCTGGCCCGCTACATCCGCATCATCCCCAAGGCCTGGAACCCGCGGGGCAAGATCGGCCTGCGCGTGGGCCTCTACGGCTGCCCCTACCGTGAGTGAGCCGGGCTCCTGGCACTCCCGGGGAGCCCTTTGCGCTAATGGGAGGGGGAGGCAGGCCTGATGCTGTGGTGAGGGGCTCTCGGGCTTTTCATGGAGAGCATGAAGGCTCTGAGGAATGTGCTCGGCTTAGCGGGGCACCGGGTCCCTTTTCCCTGTGCAGCACAGAGCCCCAAGCCCCCTTCAGTCTCAGCTGATTTGGAGCCCGCACAGCTCCCCAAGAATTCAGCTCTGCCCCCCTCCCCAAGTCCTGCCCAACACCCCCCTGCCTCCAGCCCTCCCCACTGGAGACCTGCTCCCCTTCCTCCCCCTGGCTTCCCCATCCCCTCCCTGCTGTGCGTGACCCCACTCAGTGTAGTTTCCCTTTAATTTTTTTAGTTTGAAACAAATCTGGTGACCAGAACAGTCCTGGGGAGCCATAGACAGGGGCCATCCCAGGATGGGCCGGTGAGCTTCTGACCTCCGTTTCCCTCTGAGTCCCTAGAATAATTCACCTTCACCAGTGTCTTCGAAACACCCCCCTCCTCAAACCTATCAGCTCCCCTTTCGCTTCTGGGCTTCCCAGCCCCTTCTCGGCATCTGGGTGCCCTGGCCTGGAGACTCTCCCTCCGTCTTGGGGCTGGCTTCGGCTGGGTGCGAATGCAGGGACAGGGCTGTGACTGCAGCCTCCCCACACCCTCTGCGGCCAGCTGCACCCCTCTGGCTTAAGAAGCCTCTTCTCGGTCAGGCCAGGCCCCGGCTCTCAGTGGGGAGGGGCCATGCAGAGGGGTGCACACAGGTTTGGCCAGTGACCCGGGTGACACTGGGTCTCATCCAATGTTCCCGCTATTTTTTTCCATCCATGTGCAGAATAAATTTTGTTCGGTGCACCAAAGCATGTGCGGATGTGCACCACCAGTAGAAACCTGTGCTGCTGTCAAGCTGTGGGTGCTCAGCTAATCAGCAGGGCGGCATTTGAATCTCTCCTGGGTGGCCGCCCAAGCACTCAGCTTACAGGCTTTGTCCCCCAGGGTCTGACATGCTGTACTTCGACGGGGACGATGCGATCTCCTACCGCTTCCGCGGCAAAACCGTCCGCACCGTCCAGGACATCTTCGCCTTCAACTTCAAGACGGTGGAGCGGGACGGGCTGCTAATGCACGGCGAGGGCTCGCAAGGGGACTACGTCACTGTGGAGCTGAAACAGGCCCAGCTGGTGCTGCACATCAGCTTAGGTGAGACTGGGCCTGGCTGGGGTGCTGCAGAGCTGCTCTGGACTATGGAGGGGTGCTGGGGATGGGGGACTTGGACAGGGGATGGGGGGTGTTAGAGCTGCACAGTATGGGGGGGAGGAGATTGGCAGGGGCTGCTCTGCACTCTGGGAGGGGTATGGCTGGGGGCAAGATGGGGTGAAGGGGCGGGTTTATACTGGGCAGAAGATTATTGGGGTGTCTGGCAGTGAAATAGGGGTGTGTGGCTGGTCTGTACTGGGTGGAGGACTGGGGTTATGGGGGTCAGGCAGTGTGCTGGGACTTGTCCTTACTGGGTGGAGGATGGGGGCTGTGGGTGGGTCGTGAGAGGATTGGGGCCAGGCCGTGGGCTGGGGCTGGTGAGGACTGGGGCCGTGGGTCGGCTCTGTACTATGGAGAGGATTGGGGCCAGGCTGTGGGCTGGGGCTGGTGAGGACTGGGGCCGTGGGTCAGCTGGTCTGTACTATGGAGAGGATTGGGGTCAGGCTGTGGGCTGGGGCTGGTGAGGACTGGGGCCGTGGGTCGGCTGGTTTGTACTATGGAGAGGATTGGGGTCAGGCTGTGGGCCGGAGCTGGTGAGGACCGGGGCCATGGGTCAGCTGGACAGTACTATGGAGAGGATTGGGGCCGGGCGCTGGTGAGACCGGGGCCGTGGGTCGGCTGGACTGTACTATGGAGAGGATTGGGGCCAGGCTGTGGGCCGGCGCTGGTGAGGACCGGGGCCGTGGGTCGGCTGGACTGTACTATGGAGAGGATTGGGGTCAGGCCGTGGGCCGGGCTGGTGAGGACTGGAGCCGTGGGTCGGCTGGACTGTACTATGGAGAGGATTGGGGCCAGGCTGTGGGCCGGGGCTGGTCCATACATTGGGATGACCCCTGAGTGGCACAGGGAAGGCCTGGAGCCCATCCCTGTCCGTGGGGTGACTGGCCACCCTCCCCAGGCAGCAGCCCGCTGCACTCGACCGGGGGGCACACGACGGTGACGGTGGGCAGCCTCCTTGACGACCAGCACTGGCACTTGCTGCGCCTCGAACGCCACGGCCGCCACGTCAACCTGAGCCTGGACGGGGAAGTCAAACGCTTCCGCTGCAATGGGGATTTTGAGCAACTGGACCTGGACACCGAGGTAGAGCCTGTCCGTCCCTGCGGGGCTGGTCGGGGGCACGGCAGGACAAGGGGCTTGCCCCTTGGGGCAGCCTGGCTGGGTACAGCGCTGGAGGGGAAAGCCCAGCTCAGCTCTGCCTGGTCCCCCAGCAGCGGCCTATCCTATCGCTGTGCGGACAGCCGCGAGCAGCAGGGCCCAGTGGTCTCAGGCTGTGCTGTGCGGTATCTTCTGAGCTGAGACCTGCGGGGGTCTCTGCTCTGTCTGGAGGGGCTAGAGCAGGATACCCCTATCCCTGGGAGCCCAGGGGGACGCTCAGCCCAACCCCTCTGGCTCCCCACAGCTGTTCTTCGGCGGTGTGGTCAACCAGAAGAACCGGAGCCTGGTCTATCGGCAGAACTTCCGGGGCTGCATGGAGAACATCTTCTTCAACGGGGTCCACATCGCCGACCTGGCCCGCAGGAGAGCACCCAATGTCCGCTTCGAGGTTGGGGTGCGGGCAGCTGGGTGGGGGGAACCCCAGGCAAAGGGAAGGAGACCCTGGGGTGCAGAGGGGGTGCATGTGGGCGGATGCTGTCCCGGGCACACAGGCTCTGGCTGCCACAGTGACCCGAGCTCCGCGGTGGAGCTAGATGGCCGGGGGCCAAGAGTGGGCTGCTCCAGCACACACTCATCCAACTCCTGCTCAATAGCGCGAGGTCGTCCAGGGCCTGGGGCCATGGGCTGCCGTCACCCAGAGACGGGTGGGAGCTCCGAGCCGGGGCCTCCAATGGAGCCACCTCCTGGAGCTGTGGGTTTGATTTCAAGCTGATTTTAGCACCATGGAGGGTTGGGCTCTGCAGCACCAGCCTCCAGTCCAGCAGAGCTGCCTCTGCCTGGCTGAAACCAGAGGCCCAGAGCACAGACAATCTCAGGGACCCTCTCCACTCTGCTCAATGGGAGTAGTTACCAACAGCACTCTGAGTGTCCCAGCAGAGACGGCTCCTAGATCTATCCATGCGCCAGTGGCCAGTGTCAAGGGGTGAGGGGGCTCTTAAGGATTGTCCCTGCTGAAGTCCTCCTACGGAAGCTCAATTTCCTCGCTCTGGGCACCCCCGTTTGCAATGTGATTCTGCCCACACCTTCCTTCTGCGCATGTCCATGGGCCTCCCCCGTCTTTTTCCTTATCGCTCTGCTGTTCCCTAAACACGTACAGCCCCCCGATTTCCATGGGTCGAGGAGCTTCTCTTTATTCTCACTAGCACGGGTGCACAGCCCGCGTCCCGCGGCGAAGACGCAGGTTAGAGACGCACGGGCCTCTACAACGTTTCTGTGACTTGCAACTAAACTTCCAGCTAATTTTTTGCAGTCTTACCCCTTGGTCCCTCTTTGCCCCTAATCTTAGAGCATCGGGTTCTTCTTTGCTCACTTACTTCTGTCAGCGTTGCCATTTCTTAGTGCCGAGGCCAAAAATAGCTGAGCGAAAACCTCAGTCTTGCATTTCAGCATCTCTTGCTTAGCTATCTCCGACACAAATACAGATCCATCTTCTGCTTCTGTCAGCCTACAGTTTAACTCTCTGTAACATGTAATGAGTCTGTCTAGCATGACATGGTAATTAATCACAGCAGCCCACAGTAAATGAACAATTAACTCAAATCATTGCCTGCACTCGGGTGATGGGCCCCAGACTGACATGCACCCCAGAGGGCCTGGGGGGGTTTGTAGGGATGTTCCCCGGGTCTTGCTCTGACCCTCCTGCCCGTGTGCGATGGAGATCAGAGGGCAGCAAGGAGCCCCAGCCCCACCCAAGTGGTCCAGTGGCTCTTGGGAACTAGCCCAATGAAGCTGCAGGTTGTTTGCTGACTGCTCAGTCGTGTTTGCAGGATTCTCTGCAGTCCTCCTAATGCCCCAAATCCAAGGTGGGCTAAGAGGGCAGCGGGGGCCCCTGGGGAAAGGGGGCATTGCATGTGGGCCGAGGAGAGGACCCTGCCTGACCCCCAGGCTAGGCCTCGGACCCCTCTGTGCCTTCCCTGTGCCACGTGCTTCCCTTGGGTGGAGCTGATGCTGGTAACCCCATGCATAGCTCGGTGTCATGGGGCCGTGCCAGGCCCTCAGCAGGAGGTGCCCACTCTCCCTGCACCCAGCCCAGAGCCGGCAGCAGCCCGCTCAGGCCAGGACTGCTCTGGGAGCATCCCCTCCCACCCAGCAGGCAGGGGAGCTTCTGCCACAGCCCCGCCTGCCCCCGAGGCAGCTCCCTGCCCTGGCCAGTGGGATGCAGAGAGGCCCAGCTGGGGGCGTTCCCAAGGCTCAGGCTAGCGAGGCTCCAGGCCCTGCCGTGGTCCCTGGGAGCCAAGGCAGCAAGAAGGGAGGCAGCAGCGCTCGGGATCCAAGGCTCTGACCTGCTCTCCCGTGGTTCTTCCCAGGGCCACCTCAGGCACTACTGCCAGGACCAGCCCTACATGCCCATCAGCTTCGCTGAAATCAACAACTACCTGCAGGTGCCGGGCATCCCGCGCCGGAACCGCCTGTCCGTCAGCTTCAAGTTCCGCTCCTGGGATGCGGTGGGGCTGCTGCTCTACACCGGCTTCGCCGAGCAGTTGGGCTCCCTGGAGATGGTGCTGAGCAATGGCCAGGTCAACGTCTCCATTGCCCAGCCCGACCGCAAGAAGCTGGAGTTCGCTGCAGGTTCTTAGCTTCCCGGGTCTGCTCCAGTGTGAACCTCTGATTTTTTTTCCCCAACCATGTGTGGAATTAATTTTGCCATGTGCACCGAGGCATGTGCCAATGTGCACCACCCGTACACACACACAGGCTGTCAGCTGGGGGCACTGTGGACGCTCTGCCGATCAGCTGGGTGGCACCTGCATCTCTCCTGGGTGGCCGCCCACGTGCTCACAGAGGGTCTCCCGGAGCAGAGTGTGATGTAGTCGGGGGGGGGGCTGTCCACGCTGATTGGGCATTCACTGGTCGCTATGCTTGGGCTGTGGGTGACCCCTACGGGCCTGTGTCTGTAAGCACTGCCCAGCGGGGGGCGGCCCCTGAGGGCCGTCATGTCAGGTAGACAATGGCCCAACCGGTTCTCACCTGACCAGGGAAGGGGTCTGAACAAAGGAAGGGTTGGTTTGGAGAAGGGGCAGTCAGAGCCTGGGGAAGCCTGGAGGAAACAGACTAACCAGTGTAGGGGGGTTCAGGGGCCTGTAACCCCTTCCCCCATGGGAACTAGGGCTGTCGGCCTATCCTCTTATGCCTGCATCGGTCCGATGCTGGGCTGTATCTCGGAGCAGCAACAAACCCTGTCTGTTCTACTGGCTGGCGGAGTCGCATCTTGCTGAAGACGGGGGTGCAGGGTCGGGGGACCCCAACATGCTGTTACACAGAGCTTCAAGGGAAACAGCCAGGCGGGGATTGAGAATTCGCCATGACCCTGATGGCTCCCCCTCTCCTCCCCCCCTCCCCTGCCAGTCAGCATATGCTTTTGAATTTGGCAGCCTCCTCTTCCCACTGTGGCCCAGTGTGGGATCTTCCTCTGCTAGGCCCAAATATCAGTTCCCCTCTTGGCGCCTCCTGGCCGAGCACCAGTGCCCCGTTGCGCTTGGTTACGTGGCCAACAAGGGGGCTGAGGGACGAGGAGCTGGGGGGCTGGCGGGTCCTGTCTCCTCTCGGCCGCTTGCTGAGGGTCTTGTCTCACCAAGGGGGTGTAGGAAGAGATGGGAACCAGCAGCCCGTGGGCCCACTCGCACCTGCTTTGCCCCCGTCCAGGGTACCGGCTGAACGACGGCTTCTGGCACACGGTGGAGCTGGTGGCGCGGGACGGCTCGGCCGTGATCACCATCGACGACAACGACGGGGCCGAGTTCCGGGTGGCCCATCCCTTCCAGTTGCGCACTGGGACCCAGTACTTCTTTGGAGGTGCGTAGCCCCGGCTGGAGGGGAACAGGCTGCGGGGCAGGCGGTACTCACCCCACCCCGGCCCCCCTGTGTTTTCTAGGCTGCCCCAAACCCGCCGCCATCACCGGCTGCTTCTCCAACCAAACGGCCTTCCACGGCTGCCTGCAGAGCATCAGCGTGGACACCCAGCCCATAGACCTGGAGCTGCTGAGGTACCAGCGGCTGGGGAATTACTCCAACGTGCTCTTCGACATGTGCGGCATCACCGACAGGTACGCGCCCAGCTGCTCAGGGCCTGCAACGGCTGGGGGTTTGCCCCGATCCCACCCTGAGCTCAGCTGAGTCTGGGCAGCGCCCGGCCCCACGGGGCCCTGATCTCAGCTGGGTCTGGGCAGCGCCCGGCCCCACGGGGCCCTGATCTCAGCTGGGTCTGGGTAGCGCCCGGCCCCACGGGGCCCTGATCTCAGCTGGGTCTGGGCAGCGCCCGGCCCCACGGGGCCCTGATCTCAGCTGGGTCTGGGCAGCGCCCGGCCCCACGGGGCCCTGATCTCAGCTGGGTCTGGGCAGCGCCCGGCCCCACGGGGCCCTGATCGCAGTTGGGTCTGGGCAGCGCCCGGCCCCACGGGGCCCTGATCGCAGTTGGGTCTGGGCAGCGCCCGGCCCCACGGGGCCCTGATCGCAGTTGGGTCTGGGCAGCGCCCGGCCCCATGGGGCCCTGAGCTCAGCTGGGTCTGGGCAGCGCCCGGCCCCATGGGGCCCTGATCTCAGTCTGCGTCCATGCAGCACTGCTGTAATTAATAGCAGCTCTGAGCATGCTTTGCCCTGGGGCGGAGCCGTCAGGTTTGAGGCAGGGTCTGGCTGTGCTGGGTCGGAGAAGGGGTTTGCCAGGGCAGCTTTGCCAACGGCTGGAGTCACAGCCAGCGCCCTGGGCCAGCTGGCTGCCAACCCTGCTCTCCCATCCCCACCGGCATCCCCGCACACTGCCGTCCTCAGCGGCGTCTCTGTCCCTGCCAGGTGCACCCCCAACCTGTGCGAGCACGATGGCCGCTGCCTGCAGTCCTGGGACGACTTCACCTGCATCTGCGACCTGACGGGCTACAAGGGAAAGACCTGCCACAAACGTGAGCTCTGCGGGGCCGGGAGGGGGTACGGCGGGTTCCCAGCCCAGCTCACGAGGCTTATCCCAGTCTCTGGCTTTGGCCCTTCCAGCTCTTTACAGAGAGTCATGTGATGCATATTGGCTCAGCGGGAAAACCTCCGGGAACTTCACCATTGACCCCGACGGCAGCGGGCCCCTCAAACCCTTCACGGTCTACTGTGACATGCGAGGTAGCTGGGCGGGAAAGGGGAGACACCCAAGGGTCTGGCAAGGCCTGGGAATGGGGCCAGGGACCTTTTCCCCTCTATTGCCTGCCAACTCCTAGCCAGCCTAGGGCAGGGGACTGGCTGGCTTGGGGCAGCAGGGAATGGGGCCTTTTCCCTCGAGGGGGTGCTGGCTCCCATTGGTCCGGGGCAGGGAATGGGGCATGAGGCCTTTTCCCTCGAGTGGGTGCTGGCTCCCATCTGGTCTGGGGCAGGGAATGGTACGGGGGCCTTTTCCTTCTGGGGCCGTGGTGTCCAACCAGTTCCGAAGAAGCAGCCACTATAGTGGCAAACTAGCCACACTCAACCGGCCAAATAGCCACGTGTGGCTAGTGGCTCGTGTGTTGGACCCCACGACTTTAGGGGGTGCTGGCTCCCATCTGAGCCCCAGCAGGGAATCGGTGGCTCTGGGGAGCAGGGGAAATAGGACCCGGGCCTCCACTCCGACCCCACCCCCGGCCGTGGTGACCAGAAGCCATCCCCACATGCAGTGTCTGTGTGTGGGGTCTCAGCCCCGTGTCCATCCTGGAACTGGGCCTAAGAGCGACTGCCCCCTGCCTGCAGAGGGGCCCTCCAGGCAGCCAGGGCTGAGCCCCAATTGGGACGGAAGGGGGTTGGACCCCGGGGCTGCCCCCCTGTTCTCCCACCCCTGAGTGAAGCCGGAGGAAGGTGCCGGGAGCTCCCAAGCTGTTCTCGCTCTGACTCTGTCCTTTCTCCCTCTGGGGGCCCCAGAGGATCGGGCCTGGACCGTCGTGCGGCACAACCGGTACTACGCCACGCGGGTGACGGGCTCCAGCCTGGACCAGCCCTTCCTGGGCGCGGTGGAGTACTGGAACGCCTCGTGGGCAGAGGTGGCGGCCCTGGCCAACGGCTCAGAGTACTGTGAGCAGCACCTGGAATTCTCCTGCTACAGCTCCCGCCTGCTCAACACGCCCTGTGAGTGCTTCAGGCCAAGGCCGGCGGGGGGGAGGAAGGCTGGAGGACACTGCCCTGCCTCTCGGGTGGAACTAGAGGGGTGCTGCTGTACCCCAAGAAATGGGGGGTGTCTCAGGAGTGCTGCCACTGGTGGGGAGAACTGTGGGGGCCCTTCCCTGGCAGTGATGGGGGAGCAGGGGGCCCCTGCCCTGCCCCTGGCAGTGATGGGGGGAGCAGGGGGCCCCTGCCCTGCCCCTGGTAGTAATGGGGGGAGCAGGAGGGGCCCTGCCCTGCCCCTGGCAGTGATGGGGGGAACAGGGGAGCCCTGCCCTGCCCTGGCAGTGATGGGGGGAACAGGGGAGCCCTGCCCTGCCCTGCCCTGGCAGTGATGGGGGGAGCAGGAGGGGCCCTGCCCTGGCACTAATGGGGGGAACAGGGGGTTCTGCCCTGCCCTGGTAGTAATGGGGGGAGCAGGAGGGGCCCTGTCCTGCCCTGGCAGTGGAGGGGTAGTGTCGGGTGAGTCTCATGGTCCCTGCCCACCCCTTCTGCATCTCCTGTGTGGGCAGGTGCCGTCTAGGCCCCTGGGCTGACGGGCGAGTGGGGCTCGTTCCCCCAGCCACTTAGCCCAGCTCAGCCCCATGGTCTGTCTCCCGCCCCAGCTGGGCTGCCCTTCAGCTTCTGGATGGGCCGGCACGACCAGCGCCATTACTACTGGGGGGGCTCCTCGCCGGGCGTCCAGCGCTGCGCCTGCGGCCTGGACAAGAACTGCGCCGACCCCAAGTTCTTCTGCAACTGCGACGCCGACCACGCCCAGTGGTGAGCTGGGCGGCATGGGGTGGGGGGGGGGTGGGGCTGGAGCATGGGCTGGCTCTGAGGCACAGGTGGGGGCAGGGGTGATCTGGAGAAGTCGGGGGGTGCCCAGCGGGGGCGAAGCAGCAAGGTGCAGCCGGGCGGGGGCCAAGCAGGCAGCAGTAAGGGGTGCTGGTGGGTGCAGGAGGAGCAGGCTTGGGGCAGTGGGGAGCAGCCAGCTGGGACCTCTACTGACACCGGCTCTTTCGCCCCCTGGCTCCGGCTCCAGGAGGACGGACAAGGGGCTGCTGAACTTTGTGGACCACCTGCCCGTCACCCAGGTCGTGGTGGGAGACACCAACCGCTCCCACTCCGAGGCCCAGTTCCTGCTGGGGCCACTGCGTTGCTATGGAGACCGTGAGTGCCCTGCGGGGGGGGATGTGGGGGGGGGACACAGCTGGGGCCATTGCGGGGTCCCTGCCTCACAGGGCTCCCCCATCCCGTGGGTTCTGCAGGGCTGGGTTCACCCTCCCCGGTCTCTTTCAGGGAACAGCTGGAACACCGTCTCCTTCCACAAAGGCGCCTCCCTCGTGTTCCCCACCTTCCAGGCCAACCACAGCCTGGACATCTCCTTCTACTTCCGCACCTCCGCCCTGTCCGGCGTCTTCCTGGAGAACTCGGGCTGCAAGAACACCGGCAGAGCCGTGGGAGGGTGGCTGGGGAGTTGCAGGGGACTGGGGGACCGGCAGAGCCGTGGGAGGGTGGCTGGGGAGTTGCAGGGGACTGGGGGCACCAGCAGAGCCGTGGGAGGGTGGCTGGGGGAGTTGCAGGGGACTGGGGGGGACCGGCAGAGCCGTGGGAGGGTGGCTGGGGGAGTTGCAGGGGACTGGGGGGCACCGGCAGAGCCGTGGGAGGGTGGCTGGGGCGGGGAGCGGGACAGAGGGGCACCAGTGGTGTGATGGCACAGGGGACAGAACAGGAGCAGCACACCCTGTTGGAGGGTGGCCAGGGGAATTGCAGGGGACTGGGGGACGGCAGAGCCGTGGGAGGGATGGCTGGGGAGTTGCAGAGGGACTGAGGGGCACTGGCAGTGTGGTAGGAGGGTTGTTGGGGGTCTTGCAGGGGCTGTGGGGGGACAGAGGGCGTTGTAGATGGCAGTCCAGGGGCGGGTGCTGCTGGCAGGGAGCCCCCGGCCGAGAGCTGACCTCCCCTGCTTCCCCAGCCACCAGAGACTTGGTGTTCGCCTACGACATCGGGAACGGGGACGAGAACCTGACGGTCAGGTCCCCCATCCCCTTCAGCGACGACGAGTGGCATCAGGTGGAGGCCGAGCTGAACGTGAAGCAGGCGCGGCTGCGAGTGGACAAGCTGCCCTTGGTGATGCGGGAGGCCCCACCCCAGAGCTTCGTCCGGCTGGAGTTCGACAGGCCCCTCTACGTGGGTGAGAGCAGGGGGTGGGCAAAGGCCCTGCCGCCCCTTGGCTGCTCCCAGCACCGGGCTCAGGGCCCCCGCAGCCCAGCAGCAGCCCCTCCCCTTCGAGACCGGGGCTGCCCTGAACCCAGGAGTCCTGCGGCTGGCATGGCGGGCGTAGAGCCAGGGCAAGGGCCTCCCTGGGCTGCCCCGTAGCCAGTGGGTGGGGTGCTCTGCTCAGGTTTGTAGCCAGCTTTGCCCCCCCTTTCTGCACCATCAGTCCCCTCTGCCCCCCACCCAGCAGAGCCTCTCACCCTGTCCAGCCCCTCAGTGTTGGTCTCCCCAGGGCTCTGGCAGCTTCCTTCACTCAGTGCCGGGCCTGTCAGGGTGCAGCAGCCCAGCCCAGCCCCTCCTCAGCCCCTGGCCCAGGTGTAGTCCTAGCTCAGGGAGGGGGGTGGGGTCTAGTGGTTAGAGCTGGGTGGGCTGGCAGTAGGATTCCTGGGGTCTAGTCCCAGCTCAGGGAGGCATGTGGGGTCTAGTGGTTAGAGCAGGGTGGGCTGGCAGCCAGGACTCCTGGGGTCTAGTCCTAGCTCGGGGAGGAGGGTGGGGTCTAGTGGTTAGAGCTGGGTGGGCTGGCAGCAGGACTCCTGGGGTTTAGTCCTAGCTCGGGAGGGGGTGGGGTCCAGTGGTTAGAGCAGGGTGTGCTGGCAGCCAGGAATCCTGAGGTCCAGCCCCAGCTCTGTGACTGACTCTCTCTGTGACGCTGGGCACGTCCTTCCTCTCCTGGTGCCTCATTTCCCTGACCTGGTGAGAATCGGGGTCTCTTGTTCCCAGCAGAGCGCTAGGGCCAGTTGCCCCCAGCGAGTCGCTGCTTTGAGGCTGTGCTGTGCCTGCCTTGGGGTCACTGATTCCCTGGGACCTCCGCGTCACAGCTCTGCCCCGTCTGGCCCGTCCCAGGCCTGACGCTCTCTGTCCCCCGGGCCAGGCTCGGCCGAGCGCCGGCTGCGCCCCTTCCTGGGCTGCCTGCGGGCACTGCGCATGAACGGGCGGACGCTGGACCTGGAGGGCAAGGCCAACGAGACGGAGGGCGTGCGGGTGAACTGCACCGGCTACTGCCAGCACCCGCGGGTGCCCTGCCAGAACAGTGGGCTCTGCGTGGAGCGCTACAGCCACTACACCTGCAACTGCAGCCTCTCCGCCTTTGATGGGCCCTTCTGCAACCACGGTGAGTGTGCTGTGCCATGGCCGCCTGGCCAGAGCCCGGGGGCAGCCGTGCTACCTGTGGGGGGCATGAGGGGCAGAACCCAGGGGCAGCTGTGCTGCCTGTGGGGGGAAGGGGGGCAGAGCTCATAGAGGTGGAGATAGGGAGGTGTGAGGGGATTGGGGGCAGAACTCAGGGCAGCTGTGCTGCCTGTGGGTACACGGTGAGGGGGGCACAGAGCCGCCTGCCAGAGCCTGAAGGTCAACCGTGCTGCCTGTGGGGGAGACGGGGGGCAGAGCTGCCTGCTCAGAGCCCGGGGCTGCACCAGGGCTTCTGTCTTTCAGACCCGGAGGCCCAGCAGTGGGGCTGGCCGTGCTGTTCCCATGTTGGAGGTCTGGGGCAGGGTGGGGCCCCGTGGATTGAAGGGAGCAGGGCAGGGTCCTGTGCCCTACAGTGCTGGGGCCCAGGGAGGGCACGTAGCTGCTCCCCCAACTCAGATCAGGTCCCCTCACTCTCTCTCTATGGCCCCCCCTCCGCAGACATTGGCGCCTACTTCGAGCCAGGCACCTGGATTCGCTACAGCATCCTGTCGGCCGAACTCTCAGCCGCCCGCGAGTTCGCCAGCATCGTGAGCCAGCCGCTGCCGGGCTACAACCTAACGGGCGAGGAGCTGAGCCTCAGCTTCCGCACCGAGGCCAAGCCGGCCGTGCTGCTCTACGTCAGCTCCTTCCGCAAGGACTACGTGGCCGTGCTCATCCGGGATGACGGTGAGAGCCCGGGGCCCTCAGGCCCCTGCCCCACCCTCCCCTCCTGGGGCCAGAGCCGGGGCCCCTACCCTACCCTCCCTGCTAGGTGCTGGAGCCAGGGCCCCTTCCCCCAAAGCCTCAGGCTGGCATCGACCCCTCCCCACCTTCTCAGGGTCTTGGCACAGAGCTGGGGTCCCCTTCCTGTGGCACTGGGGTATCTGACCACAGAGCCGGCCCCTCCCAGTGCTGGGTTTTGGGCTGTTCCCGACTGGCTCCTGCTCATCAGTCTGGTCCTTGCCTTGCCAGGGAGCCTGCAGCTGCGCTACCAGCTGGGCACCAGCCCCTACATCTTCCCGCTGACCACCCGGCCCGTGACGGATCGGGCGCCCCCATCGCATCAACATCACCCGCGTCAACCGCACGCTCTACACCCAGGTACCACAGGCAGGGCCAGGGGTTGGGCCTGGCCTGCAGGGAGATGCTCCCAGGGCGGGTGATGCCAGGGAGGGGGGTGCCAGGCACAGCTGTCGCAGTCGGGGAGGGGAAACGAGTGGCTGGACCCTCTGCTCCCACGAGGATGGGCTGAGCCGATGCCGTGTAGGTGCCGGGTCAGTGGCTGAACGAACTGCCCCTGCCTGAGCCCTGGCCCCTGGAGGGCATTGGGGGGTGCAGGCCGGGGCTCCGGGGCTGACCAGGGATCTCGCTCTCACCCCAGGTGGACTATTTCCCCGTCACGGAGCAGCAGTTTTCCTTGTTCGTGGACAGGAAGCTGGACTCACCCAAGAACCTGTACCTGGGGCGCGTGATGGGTAAGTCGGGCCCTGGGGAACTGCCCTGCCCCCCTGTACCCCCAGCACCGGCCCTGCTGCCCAGGGAACTGCCCTGCCCCGGCCCTACTGCCCCGGGTCTCGCGGGAACTGCCCTGTCCCCCTCTGCCCCCCAGGGATTGCCCTGCCACCATGGACAGGCTGGGCGCCATTTGCCCATCCCCAGCTCCTGGAAGCTGAAACCCGCTAACCAGCCTTAGGGGGCCAGGGTGGCCTGCCCCCCCTCCCCGCGGAGACGGCTGGCCCCTCCCAGCTTTGCCCCGGTTCACCCCCTCCTGTCCGTGTCCCTGCAGAGACCGGCGTGATCGACCCGGAGATCCAGAAGCACAACACGCCCGGCTTCTCGGGCTGCCTCTCGGGGGTGAAGTTCAACAGCATCCTGCCCCTCAAAGCCATCTTCCGCCCCAGTGGCCGGCTGGTGCTCCACAGCATCACGGGGGAGCTGGTGGAGTCCAACTGCGGGTCCATGCCCCTCAGCATCGTGGGCATCCCCCCTGAAATGGACCCTTGGTACATGGGCACAGGTAGGGAGGGGCCGGCCCCGCTCAGCTGCACTCTTGGCGGGTGGCACGTCACGTCCCCAACTTGTGAGGCAGCAGGGGGTGGGGTGGGCCAAGGGCAGCTCCGTGGCTACAGGTGGGGCATGGGGGGTGCCCTGGGGGCGGGTGGCCTGAGCTATGCCCCACGTAGCAGCCTGTCCAAGAGAGCGACGTCCAAGGAGGCGGTAACCCCCCTCTCCCCGAGCTGACCCCGTGGCCCCGTCTCTTGCAGAGTTCCCCCACGTGCACGACGACGGCTGGCTCGGGATCATCACAGGCTGTAAGTGACGCGGCCGCGCGCTCGCACCGGGCTCTCTTGGCCCCCGCCCCAAGGGGCTGCCTGTGGGGGACGGCTCGGGGTTGGGGACCCATCCCCCTTCGCGCAGCCGAGGGGGCTCTCGGTTCCAGCTGCGCTGGGCCTGTACCAGGCTGGGGGCCTTTGCTGGCAACAGCCGCGCGCGAGCGGGGGATCTGGGCTCGACCTGGCGGGTCTCTCGGGGGCCACGGCAGGAGCAGGGAGCCAGCGGAGGACTCAGCTGCTGGAGGGAGACCTCTCAGGGCTTTCTCCTCCTTCCGGATAGTTGTGGCCTTTTTGCTGCTGCTGCTGGCCGGGCTGCTGCTGCTGCTGTACCTCTACCACCACCGCTACAAGGGCTCGTACCTCACCAACGAGCCCAAGGCTGTCCAGGACTACCACCGCTCCAGCAAGCCTCTGGCCCCACCCAAGGAGCAGAACCTGCCCCAGATCCTGGAGGAGGCGAAAAGCGAATAGCCGCCAGCTGCAGGGGAAGGAAGGGGTTAATGCCTCAGGCGCTGGCGCCCCCTGCGCTGTGCCGGGAGGGGAACCAGCGCTGCCGGACCAAAGGGCCAAGCCACCCAGAACTGCCAGAACCCAGCTCCTGGCTGGGGCACCTGCTCCTTCCCCTGCCCGCGCTGCTCCCAGGGCCGCGCTCCCCATGGGCAGGGCCCGCGTCTGCCTCCTGGAATCGCGCCCAGCCAAGCGCTGGCGCAGTCACACCCCCCCCGCCCAAAAGGTAGGGGCCACGCAGAGCAAACCCCCTTCCCCTAGCTCCTGCCCCCAGCTGCTGCAATCTCTCCTGCCCCCCAGGGACAGGATGGCAGCACTTTGGGGCGACCACCCGAGACGCCATCAGCCCAGGCCGGGGGAGTGGGGCACATCTGGGGGCTGCCTCCCCCCTAACCTTCTGTGCAGCTTCCCCTTGGAGGAGACGTGATTGTGCCAAGGGAACCTGGGTGGGGCAGCCCGGCCTTCTGCGGGTCCAGTTAGTGACGCTAGCAGCTGCATTTCCCGCTTGTTCGCTCGCTTAGCCACGGCCGGGAACTGCCCCGTGCACTATAGAGCACTGGAGCATGGTCCCTAGCGCGTCCCGAGCCCTGGCCGCTACCTGCAATGGCACTCGCTGGCGCGCACGTGTCCCTGCCCCCCGCGCTGCTCTCATCCAATCAGGTACAGAGTTTTGGAGTCTTTCTACCGGTTTTGTTGCTGACCAGCCGATCGCCCACACTACGGTTTTTATTCTGTTTGTATAAAAAACCAAAAGACGGGAAGGCGGCTGCTCCCCGGGAGCGTGTCCTGGTGCGGGCCGCAGGGTGCCTCGTCTCTGTGCGCGGCCCAAGCCCCGTGGCGACCAGCTTGCCGCGGGCAGAAACGCACCGAGGGAGCCGAAGGCCTGGCTTGGCTGGGTGTTTTATTTTTTACAGCTCCGGTTTGTTGACCGACACACAGGTGCAATAAAGGAGAATGATAAGAGTTCAACGCCCCCAGCTTGGGTTTGCTTGCAGCACGATGGGGGCAAGGGGGAAACACAGGCAGCAAAATGGGGGTCTGTGGCCAGCAGGGGGCAGTGTCCTACAGTAGGTGGTACAGCCAGGACCGCCTGCCGCTGGCAGGGGTGGGGGTGTCAGAGCTGGGCCCAGTACCCCGGCACAGGAGCGATCCCAGGACTGGATGGAACAGAGCTGGGGCAGCCGCTTACTGCTGTAACTCAGGCACTGCCCCCCCCTTCCCTGCCCCAGCAGGATCCACTCTGGGCCAAAGCTGGACGTGAGCAGCCATGAACCCCAGCAGGGATGCTCTCCCATCCTCTGGTGTGCCTAGGCCCCAGTGGGGCGAGTTCCCAGCCGGGCAGGGCGAAGAGAAGGGAGGCTGGCAGGACATTCACTACCACTTTATTAGGACAAAGATGACAAGCCACATGAGTTTTAAAGTGCATATAAAGCAGGGGCAGCAGACCACAGACACAAAGCCTCTCGCCAGGCTGACAGGCGAGGTCAGGGCAAGTCATGAGCAGGGGACTGGTCTCACACAGACACGAGGGGGCCCAGGTGCACACCCCTGTCAGCCCCAGGGAGGGAGACAGGCCTAACCCCGGGAGGGGAAATGCAGGCAGGGCAGGCCTTATGCCTGGTGCGGCTGCTAGTAACAGCTCGACAGCAGGACCGAACCGGCGCCAGGAGAAAGGCCAGAGAGCCTGGTACCCCAGCCTGCCTGGGCACAGAGCAACAGCGCTCAGGCAGCTGCCCAGGGGCTATGCTGACAGCAGCTCCCCTGCCTAATCCCACAGCATTGGCCAGCAAAGAGTCTCAGGCCTCCAGCCCCACTCACCTGCCCCCAGGGCCTGAGCTGGACTGACAGGCCGATCCCGGCCATGCCCCGGGCTCTCAGCTCTGAGGACACACTCACCTGTCCCATAGAAAACCCCAGCTCTGTGCAAGTCCCCTTCCCCAGCACAGCCCGATCTGGAGATGAGCCAGGATGCTGGGGAGCCAGGTGACTGCCTGTTGCTGGAGGCCCTGCCCTCTCTCAGCCCCAGAACATCCTGGCCCGCCCCACCCAAAAGCCACCCCTTGCTTTGCTTCCTGGGCTGGGCCAAGCCCCTGCTGTCCCAACTGAAAACCCCCCAGCAAGGGGGGTTGGGGAACATACGCCACTTGGCTGGCAGGTGTCCTCAAACCCAGAGCTGCCCCCATCCCAGCCGCTTGGCGAGCAGGGGGATTAAAGTGCTCACTTGATTTCTGTGCGTGGACTGCAGATTGCAGAGCCCAGCCCTGCTCTCCAGGCCAGGAACCAGCTACAGAGCTTGCCCCTCAGGGCTGCAGCGCCAGGACAGGGCCTGGGGCGACCGAGCTGCACGCGGTCACCGGCCATAGCAGCGCATTGACAGCAGGAAAATCGCCGCCGAGCCAAACCGCAGCCCAAGAGGAGCTCTGTGAACGGCCGTGGCTCCAGCCCAGAGCCCCCCCGGGCTCGTAAAGTGCCTAACGGGTTCCAAGGGGGTCAGCTCGTCCCAGGGGAACTTACTGGCTCGACCGTGTGATGCTGGAGCACCCAGCCCAGTGCGGGGCAGGCAGAAAAACACCTGCATGCTGAGGCATGGGATCTGCAGGCCAGCGGCTCTCTGCTCTCGCCTGGGAGACCCCACGTATCCAGCCCCACTCTGCATCCTCCCCCAGGCCTGCGCGGTCTGGCTGCCCCAACCCCACTGGCTGGTACTGGAGTGCCCAGCGGCTCAGGCCTGGCATGGCTGCAGGCCCCAGAGGGAGCTGCCAGCCCCTTGCTACAGCGGGGAGCGGAGCAGCCGAGCACCAGCCCCAGCAGCAGCTCCGGTTGCTCAGCCCTGTGGGGACGCGGGTTAGCATCTGAGCCGGGTCCTTCGCCTCAGCTGCACAGAACACAGCACCCCCGAGGGCTGAGAAGAGCCCATGGCCCAGTGGGGCCGGCCCAGCAGCGCCCAGCTGCCTGTTACGGCCTGGAGGCTCGACCCGGGAAAGGCCAAGGGTGCCCCTGAGCCAGGTGCAGTGAGTTGGAGCCCTTGTGGCTGGCGGCGCTGGAGTCAGTCCAGCAGAGCAGGAGGCTCCAGGCCCCACCCCACGCAAGAGGCAGAAATAGACGTCGTTCCGCCAAGCCTGGCAGGTAAGAACCGGGGCTCCAGCCGGCCTCACGCATCCTGCCCCCTCCCACCATCGGCAACGTCACCCCAGACTGACCCTCAGCTTCTCCTGGCTCCATCGCCTGCTGTATTGGCGACATGCCCGGGGGAGGCTGGAGCTGCGCTGCAGGGAGGCAGGGCTGACGTGCCAGCAGCCCAGCCACCAGCATAGATGGAAATCGAGAGGCAGCCGCAGAGATGCCCCCGGGCTAAACGCTCACTCCACTGAGCGGAACAGCAGCCGCCGCCATGTGGGGAGGGGGCGATGGGCCCTTGGTGCCACATGCAGCTGGTAGCTCAGGCAGGTTTAGAAACAGGCAGAGCGTTTCTTGGCCAGTCCTCTTCCTTCCTGTCCAACGGCCTCGGGCACTGGTCTCCCAGCCCAGGAGTGCACGGACACCACGTAGGGCCCGCGCCCCCACCTGTGTCTGGCTCCTGCTCCTCCCCTGGGCTTTGCTCCCAGGCGCCTGGCTGGAAGGGAGCCCCCGTGACACACAGCGAAGGGACCAGGGGCAGGAAGGATGGACGCATGGAGCATGGCAGTGCGTAGAGGGAGCGGCAGCAAGGGATCCAGCCTGGCAGGGAGGCTAGATGATATCCGTCTCCCTTTCTATACCCACGTACTTCAGGGCATCGGCCTGGCTGTACCTGCAAGACAGGGAGACGGGCACAAAGTCGCTTCCCTCGCAGCCTCTATCAACTGTCTCCCTCAAGCACGAATGCCCCGCTCCTCGTGCTCCCGCTCCTCACGGCCCTGCGCTCCTCCAGCCCCGCTCCTCACGGCCCCGCTCCTCATGCTCCTCGCGCTCCTCCGGCCCCGCCTCCTTGCAGCCCAGCTCACCTGTAATCAAAGAAGAGCTCCTCCCCTGCCTGGATAGCCCTCTTGGCAAAGATTCCTATCCGGTGGTCTCCGTTCACCATCACCACTACGGCAGAGGAAAGGGGTCAGGGCTAGGCTCCCACTAGGGTCCAGCAGCAGTGCCCACCTGAGCACAGGGGGAACGGCCTGGGAGTGTGGATGGCCAGCAGGCTTAGCCACTAAGCAGACCAGACAGGACCCAACTGCAAGGCAGGGCCGGGCAAGCCACCACCTGGCCCCCTCCAGAGCACTCAGACCCAGCGGGTTCTTCCAAGAGGCTCAGGGGACCCCGTGTTCCCGAGGGCTGCAGGGCGCCTCAGAGGAGCAGCCGGGGGTCCTGGCCTGGCCCCGGCACGCTCACCTTTGGCGTAGCAGTTGGGGTTCACTGAGTGGTTGGCAAAGCGGATTTTGTTTCCTTTGCGGGTGGCATCAACCACGAAATCTGTTAGGAAAGGAAGCCACAGAACCCTGAGTCTTGTGAGATACCCCTCCCCCCCGCCCCAACTCCAGAGCTTGGCTACATGTCACCTCCCAGTCCCCGCCAAGCTGCTTGAGCAGATACCCCTGCCCCAGAGCCAGACCAGCCAGCGCCCATGGCCTCCGCACTCAACTGGCCTCTGCACTCTTCAGAGCTGGGCACACAAAAACCTCCAGGGCTCCAGCGGGCCTTTGCCATAAGGAACTTATTCCTTACGAGCAGAAGCCGACTGGGGCCAAAGCCCCCAGCTCACCTGAAAGCCTGTCACGGACTCACGTCCCTTGGCTGCACCTCCACAGAGCCCTCTGTGCATTCGCTGGCCGTTCCTACAGCCCGGAGCCGAGCCGTGAGCCCGGGACGTGAATCCCTCAGGCCCCGGCTGCGCTCCGGCCTCAGCCCGGGGCTCACAGCGTCGCCTTTCTAGATTTGAATTCCGAGCCCCGGTGCTGCCAAGTGCCAGGCGGTTCCAGGGAGCTCGGACAGCGGCAGCACAAAGCGGCCTGGCCCAGGACTGCGGAGACAGGCATCCAGGAGCTGCGGCAATGGGAGGAGATCCCAGGCCACCACAAAAGCACAGCGCCTGGACCCAGCCGGCGTCGAGCCTGGGAGATTCCTCCAGGCGCTGCTGCTGCCGGCTCCTCCCTCCCCACAGCCGGGCACTGCCCTCATGGGGCACCGCAGCGAGTGGCGCTAAGGAAGCCCAAGCCCCGACCAGACGTTACCATTGTTGAGGTTGAAAAGGAAGCTGGACATGTACTTGTCATAGACCTTCCCCCGCCGGTCGGCCTCGTCCTGAGAAATAAGCTGGGAAACGGGCAGGAGTTAGGTTGTGTCCTGCAGGGACGGGGCTCTCTCCACACCAGGAAACAGCCCCTCCTCTCTAAGGCGGAGGTGCTGGCCAAGCAAAGGCCAACGTGCTTATTAATGGAAGCCTCCCTCACGGTTGCGCACCTGTGAGGGTGGGGAAAAGCTGGAAAATCCTTGCGAGCGATTTCCTCTAACTACGTGCCACGTGAGCATAAAAACGGCCATGCTGGGTCAGACCAAAGGTCCATCTAGCCCAGTGTCCTGTCTGCCGACAGCGGCCAATGCCAGATGCCCCAGAGGAAGTGAACAGAACAGGGAATCCTCAAGCAATCCCTCTCCCGTCACCCATTCCCAGCCTCTGACAGAGGCTAGGGACACCATCCCTACCCATCCTGGCTAACAGCCATTGATGGACCTACCCTCCATGAATGTATCTAGTTCTTTTTTGAACCCTGTTAAAGTCCTGGTCTTCACAACCTCCTCTGGCAAGGAGTTCCACAGGTTGACTGTGCGCTGTGTGAAGAAAAACTTCCTTTTGTTTGTTTTAAAGCTGCTACTTATTCATTTGGTGACTCCTAGTTCTTATGGGACCAAGTAAATAACTTTTCCTTATTCGCTTTTTCCACACCCATCGTGATTTTATAGACCTCTAGCATATCCCCCCCTTTCTAAGCCAAAAAGTCCCAGACTCATTCATCTCTCCTCATACGGCAGCCGTTCCAAACCCCTCATCATTTTCTGAACTGTGCACCCCAAGCTCCAGGGCAGGGTCTGCTCGTTAACCGGTGCCATGAAACGCAACAGTAGCTGGGTGTGTCGGCGTCACCCCGGACCCTGCGGAGACAGGCCGAGATGGCTTTACAGCAGCACCAACCTCACCGCAATATTCAGAGATAAATTCGTTCTTCTGCACAGATTCCTTGATGAACGTGCCCCAGCCGGCGACATCCGACGGAGCCAGCAGCAAGTGCTAGAGAGCAAGAGATTTCGGCTGAGTCTGCAGCGCGACTGCCCAGCAGCGTGTGCAGGGGAAGGGAACCCCCTCCCCAACATCATGCAGACAAGCCCCAGAGCCCCCCAGGAAGTGGGCTCCCCTGCCCCTTCGTGCCCTGCTGCTATCACTGTTGTGTCCTGGATCTTTGACCAGGATCAGACCCCATCACGCCAGGCCCTGCATGCCCGAGAGGGACACGGGCCCACGATGGAAGGGCGGCTACGAGCCATTACTGTGATCTGTGGCCCCCGGCGCCTTACACCCACTTTCCTTGTTGATTCATTATTTCTGTTGAACCCTGTCATGATCATGAGGGTTAGCCAGCAGCCTGGGGACTAAGGGATTAACTATGTCCCTTACCTAGCCAGGTGGAGTGGCCAATAGGAATGTAGGTAGGAATTTCAAACTGGGACAAAAGAATTTTTGGTTTTTCCCTTTTTTGCCCTGAGGAGTTCTCTCCAGCTGTTGAGGGGGACAGACACTATGTCTCCCTCCAAGAAAAGACTCTTTCTTCACTTTCTGTAAGTAGGGAAAAGTTTAGATAAATCCATTAGGTTTCACTGTTTTATGGTTTGCGTATGGAATCGGCTGTCTGTGCACTTTTTAAAAAAAAGTTTTGGCTTTCCTTTGTAACTAAGTTCTAGGCCCATGAAGTTTCTCCATGAGTGTATTATTTTGTTACTTTTCCATCTCATTGTTATGCTTGCAACAGGAATACTGTGGTGATAATAAAAGTTTTCTCTTTTCCTTTTATTAACTTGGTATTGGTTAATGGTGGTGTCCTGCTTTTTACTTTAGGGGTGAGATTTTCCCAAATGCTCTCTCCCCTGGTTTCTTTATTAGTTTGGGTGCTGGCAGCAGAGATTCTATCCCCAAAATCTAGGGTTTTAAGATTTTGGGGGGAAGCTTTATACCAAAGCCCGGTAGATAAGGTTTTGGGGATAGAAACCTTATCCCCCCACTTCTGACGTGTTTTCTATGGCTCTGACACCTTCCCGAGTTCTGCCCTGTCCTGTGCTTAGCCTCAGCTGGGCTTCCAGGCCCCGGGGGCTCCACTAACCCTGGCTGTTCCCTGCTTCACAGTTCAAACCCTGCCTCTGAATTTGAAAACCCTTCAGGAGCCTGGGGAACCTGCCCCCCACCCCCAGCTTCCCTTCGGGTCATGCCCAGTTGGGAGAGAGCAGCAGGGCTGGGGTTTCTCCAGCCAGGCTGCCCTGGGGCAGGGGCGCAGCCAGTACCTTCTTGAGGCCCCGTTGGATGCTGCAGTTCTTGCAGGAGACCACCTTGCAGTCCCAGTGCTCCGCCGCCCCGCAGGTCAGGCACAGGTCAGGGTCGCACTCCCGCACGGCCAGGTAGCACGGACACTGCTTGGTGTTGCACTGGGTCTTACAGCGGCAGCCGGGGAAGCGGTTCTGACCTGCAGCGAGACGCCCGTATTACACTGGTCAGGCTGGGGGATCCTGGCTGGTTTCCATCTCCAGGACTCTGCCCCAGGGACATGTCCTGGGAGTGGGGCGGGGGGAAGGGGAGGGTACTCTGCCATCCCAGCATTGCCTATCAGGCCTGACAAACTCACCCCACCTAACCTAGTCCTTTCCCAGCTGCCGTCAAAGGGCACGGGAGAGATGCTCACACAGAATCACGGAACCCTAGAACTGGAAGGGCCCTTGGGAGGTCGAGTCCAGTCCCCTGCCCTCACGGCAGGACCACGCACGGTCTAGATCAGAGCTACTCCACACGTGGCCCGCCGGCCACATGTGGCCCGTGGCCCGTCTGTTTGTGGCCCTCGGTGCGGTTTGGGTTGATATGTGTTTTAACAGTTAAATTCCTGGACTGTTGTGAAGCCAAAACAAAAAAGTAATCAATATAATGGTCTTCTGTTGCTATGCGTTTTAGTAGTTCAATTCCTGGACTGTCATTGTGCATTCAAAGTGCTGTCCTATGGGTGGCAATCGGGTACATGTTGCATTTGATTAATATCAGCAGAAGTGACTTAAATGGGGCCTGCATGTTGTGTAGTCTGGCCTTAATCTTTGTAGTCATACCCATCAGTGTGAAAGAAACTATCTGCATATATATGCAACCACACTTGGGTTGCGGCCCTCAGCATGTGCTGTGAGTATCATTGTGGCCCCTGGGTCTTCCAAAGTGGAGTAGCCCTGCTCTAGATCGCTCCTGAGCCCCGTGCTCGCGGTGGGAGGTATTTCGGGGGCTGTGCGCGCTGAAATCTGCCCCAAACACACGCTCTGGTGGCGGTGCAGGCAAAGGAGGCTGCCGTCCACCCTTGGCTGGGACCCGCCTGCCTTGGTGCAGATGGGCATCACCCATTCTAAACCGCCCCCATGGGAGCTGCACTTGCCCAGAAGTCAGCAGGAAGGGAGCACGCAGAGAGCCAGCCCCAGGGGGAAGAGCTGTGTCTGGGGGTGCGCGGCCAAAGGGCGCCGGCGGGACAGAGGCCACACTGTCACCCAGCACCAAGGAAGCAGGAAAGCCAGCCCGGGGCCCCGACCATGGAAGCTGCAGCCTTTGGGAGGTGAGAACTTCCTTCCGACAAGGCATTGGACCTGCTTGAGGAAGAACTGCAAGCAGCAGGACAGATTTACACGCGGGCCTGATCTTCTCACGATCCCCACGAGTCTCTGAACCCCTGTTCTCTGTGCCTAACCGCACCCTGGGATTTTCCTGTAAGGCCAGCTCAGTGCTGCGGCACCTAGTCAAGTGTAGCCACCTAGACTCTTCCCTGGGGACGAGGAAACCTGGTAATCCCTGACAGGTACGTTTCGGAGGGTCTGGGGGACTGGGTGCATCAAGGGACTGCCCAGCAAAGTGGCGGCTGGCACAAGAACAGCCAGACCGGGTCAGAGCAAAGGTTCAGCTAGCTCAGTACCCTGCCTGCCAACAGCGGCCAAGTGCCCCCGAGGGAACGAACAGGGCAGGCGATCACCGAGTGAGCCCGGGGGTTTGCTTGGGAGGGTCGCAGAACCAACGGGTTAGAAGGGACCACCAGGCGTGTGGGAGGGGAGGGGGTCCGACCAGCCCACCGAGGTGGCGAGCCATGGTTAGACAAACGGGTGAGAACCCGCAAGCGGCTCCCTGGGGCACGCTGAGAAAGTATCCCCCACGCAGAGACAGGTTAGCCGGCCTTTGCCCAAAGCTGTCCTGCCAGCACCTGCACCCCAGGGGAACAAAGGGAAGTGGCGCTGGGGCTTGGCTGCAGCAAACACACACCAGGGCTGTCAGGGGCTTCAGCCCCAAGGCCGCAAACACTCCCCGGGGGCACTGCTGGCAGCAGCAGGCAGGTGTGTTCCTGACTCCGCCCTCTTCCCCCACTGCCACCCAGAGAGCAAAGCCTGGCTGAGCCCTGCAGAAAAGGGGCACGTGAGCGACTGTGCAGGTGGCAGGGTGACTGGCTTTGTGCCTGGCTGCCCCAGCGGCGTCCTTACAGTCTGGGTTGCACTGGCAGAACTTTTCGCAGAAATTCTGAGTCATGATGCAGGGCAGGAGCTGTCGCAGGGGTGGTCGGGGTGGTCGCAGGGCTGGTAATTGTACACCTGGGTGGCTGAATTATCTACAGGAAGAAGAGGGGGAAAGCCAGGGTTACAACCCACGCCCGGCACACACACACAGACCAGGAGTTCCTGGGCTCCAGAGCAGGAGTGCACACCGGTTCCAATTCGGCCAGCAGGGGGCAGGCAGCGCACGGTCTGGGTAGCTCAGCCCGTCACTGCCCCGGCCGTGTGCCAAAACGAGAGGGCGCAGGTGGCATGGAGCCCGCCCCAGAACGCTGCTGCTGGGATGAGGCCGATGGAAAACTTCCACAGGTAAGTGGGAATTTCAACGTGAGCCAATCCAGGCTGGAAAGACTCGGGCTACCCAGTGCGCTGGTGCTTCTCAAACCCAGGCCATGCAAGCAGCCCTCCCCACCCCCTAGCACGGCCGGCGCCGCATGGTACCTTTCTTCAGCTGGATCTTCCTGCAGTGAGCAGCCCACAGCCTGAAAGAGAAACCCAGAGACGGCCGCTGTGGGAAACGGGCATCTCCCTGAGGCACCCGACAGAGCGCCTGGTTCCCGGTTAGCTCAGCCCCTGGAGAGGCGAGAGCCCATCCGTGTGCTAACAGTCACCGGTTGTGGAGGGGAGGGAAGGGCATGGTCAGGCCTCGAGGAGAGAGGCACCTTGGGGCAAACTCCAAACCCACTGAAGACAACAGCTCGGCAGGACGGATTAGAGGAAGCGCACGAGATGCCAATTAGCAGCCAACCAGGTTCAAACCCGGCCTCGAGAGGAGCTCCCGGGACTGACAGTCCCAGGCAGCCTCTGGAGCCGCACCCCGCCTTGGCTAGCAGGGTCCATGGATACCGCAGCAGTGGTGGAGGGGCCAGTTCCCAGCCACCAGCACAAGCGGCTGGGAGGACGGGGCGCATGAGTAGGTGCCAGGCAGACGGGTCTGGGCCGCGACATGGGCACGCGTGGGCGCTGGCCGTGTTGGAAGCACTTGCCTGTGCTTCCTCTTCTTCTTCTGGGATGGATTCATGAGCTCGCTGGTCGGCAGCTTCATTATGAGGGCTTCTTTCACCGCAAACTGGAAGACCTACAGAGGAGTTCGGCGCGCTCAGATCGTACCAGGGGAGCCCGCGCCGAGCCAATGGCGTTTGCGGCTGCCGCTCGCTTGGAAAGCAAACCCCTCCCTCTGGCCAGAACCCGCGCGGTGCGGAGCACGACCCCTGGCGGCTGCAGCGGGACGGCAGGGAGAGCTGTGGGCAACGGGCGCCAGGCTGCAGCTGGCTGGGCTGCCGGCACCGCACCCCACCCTACCCTGACGTGCCTAGAGGAGCTGGGCAGCGAAGCCTCGTTCTCGCCAAGTCTGAGCTAGGCCATTCTCCGGCCACGCAGGCTGCGGCTGCTCCTCGTTTCCCCGTGGCGGGTCCCACGCCCAGGTGTGAACCGGGCCCAGGTGGATGAGTGACAGCGGGAGGCGCCTACAGCTCTGGGGTCTCTATTGCTTCGGAAGGGAGATGGGCAAATCCCAAAAGGCAGCCAAAGGGACCCAGGCTGGGAGAACACACAGCGAGTGACCCTGCCGGTGTTAACAGGTGCGAGCGGCGTTTCCAGAGGCCTTCAAAACCACCCGCTGCTTTCTGCACACGCAAAGCCCCCTCCAGCAGGCCGGGAGGGAGCTGGCCGGCCCCCTACGCGGGGCCCTCTGAAAAGCTGGCCCCGCCCGGGAAAGAGAAGAGACGGTGGAAACCCGGGCCCAGGCCTGCAAGTCCCCTGGCCGCTTCTCCCTCAGGCAAAGGCTGCGGAGCGCGCAGCCGCAGGCCGGGCTGGCCCTGGAGTCAAGGGGGCTGGCAGAGGCAGACTGAACAGCATCACGACACACAAGCATTCGGCACCAAACCCTCAGCTCTGCAGAGAATCAGGACAGGCCAGCGGGGCAGACGCCAGGGGCACAGGGCTTCCCCAGGAAAAGCGAGCTGCTCTGAAGCTGCAGGCCCGCGTGGAGACGTCAGACGGGCACAGCGAGGGGTGCGGGACGCTACCAGAGCCGAGGCAGCCGAGCCGGCATCCCCCGAGGCAGAGCCGAGGGGAACAGGAGTGGCACTCCGCGGAAGCCATGCAGCCACCTGTTTTCTCACTAGGCCCCTCCAGGCGGGTTTCTGCCGGTCTCTGTGTGGCCCCCAAGGTTCCCCCCCCCACGGCCACACGAGGACGCCAGGCCATACCTGCTTGCAGGTTTTGGTGCCCAGCAGCCTGGCTATGGAGCAGAAGTTGTTGAAGTAGGTGCCGTGGAGCACGCGGAAGAGCGACTCCTCCGCCCCCGTCCACTCGACGGCTTCCTGCGGCGCGTCCGCCACATACAGCTGGGAGGAGGCAGGGCCGGCCTTCTGCTTGGTGGGGGTCTGACTTCGGGAGTTGGCCTCTAACAAGAGCCAGATGGCAGGAAACAGCTGTCAGGGCGGCCACCGGGACACAGGGCACCCGCGCTGGGGAGCCTGGGTCTGCCAGGAGCCAGCCCCTTCCTTACTCTGGCCTGGGCAATCCCTGCGCAGCTCCCACCCGGGCCAGCACCACCCTGCGGCTCTGCCTGCAGGGGGCACAGACAGCAACCTGAGCTGTGCCCCCATCCCATGGCCCCGGCCTGCGCCCCATGGCACAGCTCGCAGGGCAGCACCCTCCCCCAGGGCCTCCTCTCAGGGGGGACCTGACACACAGGGCCAGGCAGGCCCCTGTGGATCGATCCATGCACTGAAGGGGATGCTCTGATGAGCCCGTTTGCTGCCGCAATGGGCAAGCCAAGGAGGGGCAGGCGCTGGGCTACCCAGTGCAGCCAGAACCTGCCTTGGCGACCCTGCAGCAGCCCAGACCAACAAGTAAATGTATCGGTGGCTGCCAAGCAACCCATCCCTGCAGGGGGATGCCGCCCACGCTTTCTGCACGCTGGCCAGCATGGCCGCCCCTTTCTTTCACTGCGGTTGGGCTCCCCAGCTGCCTGGGGTGTGTGCCAGGGCCCTGGCGGAGCCCCGAGGCCCAGAACTGCATCACTTCGCCAGGCGGCTTGCTCTGCCGGGGCCAAGTGTGCAGGGTGGGCAGCAGGGGGAAGGGTCGGGCTCGTGCCCTTCGCCTCCTGAGCACCCGAAAGGACTTGCAAGCCGCCAATCCAAAGCGCCCACGGCAGGGCTTGCGGAGGCGTGGAGCCCACTGTCATGACAGGGCTCGTTCCCCAGAGCAGGGGGCTATGGGAAAGCGGCGGCCCCGAGGCACCGTTACCTGAGGAACTCGAGGCCCAGTCATTGCTCGTGTCCCTGTCGCTGTCTCCCTCTCTGGCCTCAGCGAGGGAGGAGCCCGAGGGGTTGGAGCTGGACGTGCTGACCACGGGGTGCCTCCGGCGTCGCCTGCCTGAGCACTTGGACCGGGGATTGTGCAGCACGGCAAACTCCTTGGCTCCCTCCTGCAATCAGACGGGTGCGTGGCAGGTGACAAGCGAGCACGGAAGGCCACGAGCTCTGCACTGTCGCAGGGGCCCTCCGCTCTGTGGGCGAAGCGCCTCGGCCTGAGGGGTCCACAAACCCCCTGGGTGACAAGGCCCTGCAGCCTCCACGACAGTGGGACTCGGCCTGGTGAGCCTCTCCCCCTGTAACCTGTTCCCTCTCCCCCTGCCCGTCTCCGCTGCTTTGTGCTTCCACCCTTCCCCCGTCTGGAGGGTCATTAATGCAGGTCTCAGGGGAGGTTCTGATTAGGCCTGGTGCTCACCAACTCCTCTGTCTGACCCGGGAAGCTGCTGGGACGGTACAAAGGCACCAGATCGTCCAGCAGGGAAGGCAGGAGGGTATCCCAGAAACCTACCAGCCAGAGGAAACAGTCTGTCCCGCAGGGATCTGGCTCGATCTTGATCTCTCTGTTCTTCCGTTTGTAGACATTAGGAGTGGCATGGAAAGCTGAAAAAGACAAACCTTCATCACGTTAGCGCCAGGCACCTTCCAGTCGAGAGGCTCACTCGCCCCCACAGTGGAAGAGGCAACGGATGGCCTCGCACGCCAGGTGAACAGCGCTGAAGCGCCACGCCAACCGGGCACCATGGGCACCGACTGGGAGTCCTGCTCCCCCAGGGAACTTTGTAGCCACGTCCCCTGGCTACCCTACCGACCCACAAAGGAGCCTTGATCTGCAAACAGGAAGGTGTCAGCGAGAAAACAGGAAGGTGTCAGACCACAGCGAGGTGTCAGCGGAACGCGCATCAGGTCTGTGCTGGTGTAACCCACACACCTAGTGTGGTTACTGAGCAATGCAAGTGGTACCTAGACCACAGCAACAGTTAAGACTGAGAGACCTCTACAGCATGGGCTGGGAGCCAGCTGGCTTTTAGCTCAGAGGATAGAGGCTCCTATACTAAGCTTCAGAGGTCCCAGGTTGAAATCCGCCCGGTGGCAGTTACACTGGCGAAGAGGAAAACCATGCCTGCTGGGCAGAGTCACACACCACAGGGCTAGGGCTGCCCGCCTAGTGTGGCTAGCCCGTCCAACCGGGCAGATCAGCAGGGAGGACACAGGCTAGTGGCCATTTTTACAAAGAATACAAGGATGCACCGAGGCGCCTCGCTGCCTCTTTGACCAAGCCATTTGGCTTTCCAGCACTGCAATGCCACACAGTGCAAAACCTCAGGAAATGCCGGGGCGCCCTCCCGGGGTAGGAATCCGGAGTGTGGGCAGCAGAATCACCCGGGGAGTTTCCAGCTGCGTCTCAACTTACGGTGCAGGAAGCAGTCGTATTTGAAGCAACGCCTGCAGAAGAGCGTATGGAAAGAATGCAGGGACTGCTCCCGCTGGACTGACTTTGCATACGGCCCATCAATGTTTGGGGTGCACTGGGGGGGCAGCACATTCGGATCAGATTGTTCCGTTAGCTCCCTGTATCTGTTAAAAAAAAAGTGCATGTGTATTTTACCAGCGGCAGGACACACTGCTCTATGCCACTGCGAGCAGCTGCTCGGCTCTGTGTGCTGATCAGCTCGGCACAACAGGGCTGAGTCCAGGGTGTTGAAACTGCCAGAGCTCTGGCTTTCTCCTAGCAAGCACCCATTAGGCTACTTTCAGTCTATTCTTCACGTGGCACACAGTTAACCTGTGGAACTCATTGCCAGAGGATGTGGTGAAGGCCAGGATTTTAACAGGGTTCAAAAAAGAGCTAGATAGATTCATGGAGGTTAGGTCCATCAATGGCTATTAGCCAGAATGGGTAGGAATGGTGTTCCTAGCCTCTGTTTGCCAAAAGCTGGGAATGGGTGACAGGGATGAGATCGCCTGATGATTCCCTGTTCTGTTCATTCCCCCTTGGGGCTCCTGGCATTGGCAACTGTGGAAAGACAGGACACTGGGCTACATGGACCTTTGGTCTGAGCCAGTATGGCCGTTCTTAGGTTCTTATTCCCCGGAAGTCCTTGTACAGCATTTCCCTACTCCCATAGAGACCAAGTACTGTTTGTGACAGAAACAGCAATTGTTTGCGATACCTTGGGAACCTTACTGAATTATGTGTCAGCTTCTTTGAGATGCATGAAATGAATGGCCCAGGACTGTACATAACATCTCCAGGGGGCTCAATGGACTATACAGAATAATGGGCCTAACAAGAATGGACTTTTGGAACAGTGGGACATGGTTTTCCAGGGGAAATATATAGGGGAGGATAAATGCAAATTCCCCACCTCTGGCTATGCAAACCCCAGCCTTTGGAAGCTATACCCCAAGGGTGGGCCACTGTTCGCTGTTTATCTGGTACACGAGATCATGCTACAGAAAGGGAAGACTGAGGCCATGTCTTCACTCAGCGGAAGAGCAACGCTGCCGCAATCAATCTTCCGGAGTTCAATTTAGCACAGGGGTGGGCAATAATTTTTTGCCGGGAGCCACACAGAAATAGGGGTGCCAGATGGTTTAACCAGAAATACTGAACACCCCTCCCCCCCCCCCCAAAAAACCACTGTTGAGGAAAAAAAAAGGAGCGGGGGAGGGAAGACCAAAGCTGATGGGGGAAAAAAAAATAAAAGGACCCCGACAGTTAATAAGAAGGGAAAAAAAAAAAGCATGGCCTCTTTAAGGCTTTTTTTTTTGGGGGGGCCGGCAGCCATCTTGTTTTCTTTGTGCAGGAAGAGAGCTCCAGGAACCAGGTAAGTGGAGAGGAGGGGGCTGGGGCAGGCCCAGTGGCTGGGCCCGGTTGCTGAGTGTGTGTAGGGTTGCCAGGTGTCCGGTATTTTCACCTCCTGGCAGGGAAAATTAGGGCCTGGGGGAAGGGGAGCATGTGAAGCCTTCTCTGCTCTGCCCCCACCCTCTGAGCAGTGCGTGGCGCTTCAAAGCACCACATGCTTCTGGCAAGATGGAAGGAGGCTTCACGCACTCCCCTGCCCCCAGGGCCTAATTGGCCTGGGGGCCGGGGAGCAGCAGGGCCTCTGCGGGTCAGATGCGGCCCACGGAGGCCCTTTTGCCCACCCCTGATTTAGCGGGTCTAGTCAAGACTTAAGTTTCCCTCTAAGCTGTGCAACTGCACAGCTATTTTCTGAGCCCCGCTCAGAGGTTCAAAGCTCCTGCGCAGGCAGGGAGCTCAGCTGACTGGCAGAGGGCGGGGCATTCGTTAGCAGCAGTTAAACAGAGCTGCCACAAGTTGAGCTGAGAGCTCCCACAGCAGATAAGTAGACGAGATAAGCAGGCAAGATAAGGAGGGAATGAGTGGCTGGGGGAGGGAATGAGTAATTAATTAATTGGCTGGGGGGTGTGTGGAATAGTCCAAGGGGAGTTTGGAGAGTCCCATCTGCCTGAGGAGAGAGAGACAGAAACCCAGCAGTCTCTTCAACCCTCCTGGGCTGGGAAGGGGGAGGTAAGGGGCTGACTGCATGGGGTAGGTGGGGGAAAAAGGGGGGGGGGTAGATGCTGGCATCTGTGCAGTGAGCTGGAGGCAGGGGGCAGTTTGTTTGGGGTGTCCTGACTCACTTGCTGCAGTCCTCTCTGTCTGGGTTGGAAGGAGGGGGGAAAGCAGGGTGCATGGGGGTGTATGCGTGTGCGTGCGCACCAGGAGGACGTTTGTATGATTACATTTCAAATGTTTACGTAGGCGTTAATGGCTTAAGACAAGAAAGAAAAAGAGTCTAACAGATTTTTTTGGAGTGCTGCAGATATCTAAAACTCTGAAAGTAATGATTTTTTTAAATCCTATGTTACTAATTAATACACGGTAAACTGAATTGATGACCTATGCTCCACTCGGAGTACAAGGGTTTAAGAAGAAGAAACTGTATTACATTAAGGCCAGATCTTCGCTATGTGGTTGAGTTCTGGCTCTTAGAGTCAGCACTAGCAAGTACTAGGTGTGATGCTGGCTGTTTTGTAGGATGAAACCTTATTTGCAAGCTCACTGAAACGTGCACCTGTCTATATATGGCCTTTGTTTGTATTGGTGGTGCACATCCACACATGGCCTCAATATTGCTGTGGCACAAGAAATTTCAACCTGCCCAAAAGAAAATTCAACCTGCTCAAGGACAGAAAATGGTGGAGGGAACACCGGTTAAGACCCGCTAAATCGAACTCAGAGGGTGCCCCCATCGGCGGCAGGCATTCCTGCTCCTGTGAGGAGTAAGGGAAACCAACAGGAGCGTTTGTTCCCATCAGCCTCCTGCCCTGGGGATGGCAGGGAAACTTACATCAAGGTCCATCGATTCCAGCTAGGTAATTAACGTAGCTGGCATTGCGCATCTTGATTCAACCTTCTCCTTTAGCATAGGCCTGGCCTGAGATATTCATAGAACCATAGGGCTGGAAGAGACCTCAGGAGGTCAAGTCCAGCCCCCTGCTCTAGGCAGGACCAATCCCAACTAAATCAACCCAGCCAGGGCTTTGTCAAGCTGAGACTTAAAAACCTCTAGGATGAAGATTCTACCTCCTCCCTAGGGAACCCATCCCAGTGCTTCCCCACCCTCCTAGGGAAATAGCTTTTCCTAACATCCAACCTAGACCTCCCCCACTGTAACTTGAGCCCATTGCTCCTCGTTCTGCTATCTGCCACCACTGAGAACAGCATCTCTCCATCCTCTTTGGAACCTCCCTTCAGGAAGTTGAAGGCTGCTATCAAATCCCCCCTCACTCTTCTCTTCTGCAGACTAAACAAACCCAAATCCCTCAGTCTCTCCTCATAGGTCACGTGCTCCAGCCCCCTAATCATTTTGGTCGCCCTCCACTGGACCCTCTCCAATGCGTCCACATCCTTTCTATAGTGGGGGGCCCAGAACTGGACACAATATTCCACATGTGGCCTCACCAGAGCTGAATAAAGGGGAATAATCATTTCTCTGGATCTGCTGGCAATACTCCTCCTAATGCACCCTAACATGCCATTAGCCTTCTTGGCTACAAGGGCACACTGTTGACTCATATCCAGCTTCTCATTCACTGTAATCCCCAGCTCCTTTTCTGCAGAACTGCTACTTAGCCAGTCGGTCCCCAACCTGTTGCAGTGTTTGGGATTCTTCTGTCCCAAGTGCAGGACTCTACACTTGTCCTTGTTGAACCTCATCAGATTTCTTTTGGCCCAATCCTCTAATCTGTCCAGGTCACTCTGGACCCTGTCCCTGCCCTCCAGTGTATCTACCACTCCCCCTAGCTTAGTGTTATCTGCAAACTTGCTGAGGGTGCAATCCATCCCCTCATCCAGGTCATTAATAAAGATGTTGAACAAAACCGGTCCAAGAACAGATCCTTGGGGCACTCGGCTAGAAACCAACTGCCAACCTGACATTGAGCCATTGATCACTACCCGTTGGGCCCGACAGTCTAGCCAGCTTTCTATCCATCTTACAGTCCATTTATCCGATCCATACTCCTTTAACTTGCTGGCAAGAATATTGTGGGAGACCGTATCAAAAGCTTTGCTAAAGTCAAGGTATACCACATATTCATACTTGTTCTGATTCGGAATTTGAGACTTGTGACCCTGGGGGAAACCCAGCTGTGGGTCTTGAAGGACTATCGCCCACAAAAACCCCAGGCTGGAGCTGGCTTGACCTCTGGTAAGGGTTTGCTCGTGGCTATTATTGTTTTTAGCACATCTTCTCTGTAATGCTTTCACCTGAACAACAAATGTGCTTGCTTAGAAAGAGCGTGGGGATGTGTAACCACAGCTATTGCCTCCAGAGAGAAAGCTAAGCACAGTGTTTGGCCTTTAAGGCAGACTGGCTTACTGGGGAGGATTTCCTAGCATAGGAAAAACCCATCAGGAGGAGGAAGGAGACAGGAGAGGTGACAGCCGAGGAGCTGGGAGCCCTAGAAGGACCACGGGGGGTGGGTGATGGCACCGGCACAGTTTCCCTGAACTCTGAACAAGGTCTACTGCACTTGTGCGACTAGCACACTATAATTTGTGGAAGTAGCGTTGTTAGATGCTGGAATTGGTTCTGCACGATTTAACCAGGCACTCCTCCTACCGCTCTTTCATGTCTTCTGCGAAGCCGTTCTCAGGAAACATTGAGGAAATAGCAGTGAAGATCATGTCGTTTGGGAACTGCTTCTTAGAACATTTTTTGCTGCCTAAACCAAAACGACAGAAGATTCCTGAGTTTAGCAAGACTCAAAAGCGCCTTTCCCTTTAACGGCTCTTTAAGGGCTCGGGTTACTCCAATGGACGCTTTGGATCCCATTTTAAAAGGCAGAGAGAGCATCACAGAGGCATCCAACAGAGAACCCTTCGTTCGTCCAACAGTTCGAGTAAGGAACACACCGTTCCAATGCAGCCTACCCCTTCCAACTACAGCCACACCAGCAAGTCTCAATGAGGATTTGAAAGGGAAAATTACTACTTGTTGGTGCTGCCAGAGGACTGAGGGCATGAAAATCCTTCCTCAAATGCCAGAGGGGATTTAGGGAAGCTGGACTCTGCTTGGCCTGGGGTTTTCCTCTTGGATGTTTCATAAACAAGCTAAAATACCAGCGAGATGTGTTAGCTGCGACTGTCTGGTCCTTAGAGACAATACTTTGGAGTCTGCAGCTTAGAGAGAGATTCCCTGCTAAGGGCGTCACCCAGAGCCCCACATACAGCAATCCGAGACGAAATCCACCCCTAGATCTTCCTGAGATTACACAGGAAAATCCCATTGTTCTAGCATCCTCCCATGGCAACCCACTCCAAGGAAATACTCCGGCTAGCATGACAGAGGGCGCAAGGACATACCGCAGCTTTTTAAGGCTATATTTCCACTGCAACGCTATTTCAGGATACCAGAGTATCCCGAAATAGCTGCCCCATGTCTTTCACAGCAAGCCTGTTATTTCGGGCTCGCTAGTCTCCACAAGGAGTAAGGGACATTTCGGAATAGCGGGCTATTTTGTAATGCGGCGCTGTGTAGACCATGCCAAATTATGCAATAAGGTATTTCGAAATAACATCGAAATGAGATGCGCAGTGTGAGCTGCACAGATTGCGCATCTTATTTTGAATACCCAGCACTACCCTTAGTAGCCATCACCACAAGGAGTGCTGAAGGGCAGAGGGATAGCTGGGGAGGATGGAGCCCGCCACACACTGTCCCAGCTTCTGCTGCTAAACCCACCTTCCATTGTGATTCGCTTTCTTTTTCTTGTGACCGGCAACTCCTCCTTCCCGTCTTCCTGTTTACCCTCCAAATCGTTGAATCCTTCCTCTTCCTCGTCCGAATACTGATTCAGCGCCTCAACGAGCTCCAGGAACACGGCATCGCTGATATGGACCGAGCCTGTAATCATCTCTGAAACACAGCAAGACCAGCCGCTGCGTGGGCAGGCTGCAGCCTTCCAGTGGGCCGCGGGACAGACCGCGTTAGGAGGAGCGGCCGCCTTTTCAGACTAGACCTGGCAAAGGCAGGGTGTGTTTGGGGATGTGGGGGAGAAGCCGACTGTGCATCTGTGAATCTCACCTGGCAGCCAACACACGGAGCAACAGAGCCAGCCCCTCTTCCCAGCTGAGCAGTAACTGCTAGAGACAGACATTCACTAATTAAGCCACATGGGGCGTGGGGCATGGGGCGGGAGCTGGCTTTTCAGTGTTTCCTACCTCCAGGCAGGGCTAGGCAGCTCTGTGGGAAAATACTCAGGTGTGACCAGCTGGCTGCCCTGCACTGGAATGAAAAGGGTTAAAACAGCCCTGGGAGAGGGCTGAGGCTGGGAGCCAATTGGGAGAGGGCTTGTGGCAGCCAATCAGAACCCAGCAGGGCTGTATAAAAAGATGGCTGGCCAGGAGGAGCTCACTCTTGCTCCAGTTCTGGTGGGAGAGGGACCTAGCCACTTGCTCACCTAGGGTATGTCTAGACTACATGCCTCTGCCGACAGAGGCATGTAAAATAGGCTACCTGACATAGTCAGTGAAGCGGGGATTTAAATATCCCCGGCTTTATTAAATTAAAAATGGCTGCCACGCAGTGCCGGCTCAGCTGATCATCAGCACAGCACGCGAGTCAAGACGCGGATCGGTTGACAAGGGAAGCCTTTGTCAACCGCTCCTGTAAACCTCGTTTCATGAGGCATAAGGGAGTGGTCGACAAAGGCTTCCCTTGTCGACCGATCCACGTCTGGACTCAGGCGCTGTGCCGACGATCAGCTGAGCCGGCACAATGCAGTGGCCATTTTTATTTTAATGAAGCCGGGGATATTTAAATCCCCGCTTCATTGATTATGTCGGGTAGCCTATTTTACATGCTTCTGTCGGCAGAGGCATGTAGTCTAGACATACCCCTAGTGCTGGGGTGAGCCAGGGGAGCTCAGGTCTGAATAAACCTCAGGCTGAGGTCCAGTGACAGGGGCCCAGGGCAGTATTAGGGCTGCAGAGGAGCAGCCATGGCAGGAGAAAGCAGCAGGTCCACCCCCCCTTGCCAATGAGTGGCCATTTCTGACTGCAGTTTGCCCCTGAGGCAGGGGCTAGATGCCGACTGGCAGTGGGGTCTAGGTGCTTGGGGTTCCCTGGGAGGGGAAGACCCCAGAGTGTGGGGCATTGCCATGGAGCAGCACTAGGAGGGAAAGGCACCGTGGTCAGGGAGGGACGCAGGTCCCGACGAGGGGTGGAGAATGGACAAAATGGGTAACAGTGGGCGAGACGCCGCCAGGAGAGGGTGCACTGAGGCTGGACAGCGCTAGTTCCTGGAGTAACCAGCAGGAGGCACCACAGCAGTGAGTCAGGAACACCTTACAGCAGGCTCTTCACTGGACTCAAGTCTTGGCTCAGGTCTCAAGTGAAATGAATTTGCTGGGCTCCCTCGCCTTTAATGGAGACCTGCCACATTTCGACACGTGGCAGTGCTGCTCAAGAGGCCCTGCATGAGGCATGGGAGGTTGGCGCAGCGGGGGCAGGGAGACAGGGCCGACCAGCAACAGCGTGCTTGCATTACATGCTCCCTGTCTAGAGACCCCTCAGCAGCGGATGGTTCTTGCTACTGCTCTTTGGCTCCTCAGCCACCCTGACCGTGCCCCCAGCTTGCAAGCCATTCAGTGGGAACCAGAGAGCACCCCTGTACTCGGGTTACCTTCCTCGCCATGGACTTTCCCGTCGTAGTTATTAATCAGCTCTTCAATGAAGGTTTCATCTTCCTCCTTCACCTCATCTCCCATGTAGGGGATATTGCACAGCACGGTCTCATCCTCCACCTGCAAACAGGGCAGGCAGCTAGTGGTCACTGACAGACAGCCAGAGGGCCCCATGCCTTCTCATTCACCCACGGTCCTGCAAAGATGCCCTTCCCGGACTGCACTGCTCCCCTGCCCCACCACAAGGAACTTTGCTTGTAACCCACAATAGCAGGGCTGTGTCTCTAGGCCCTGGAGACAGTCAGAGATGCAGGAGAAAGTCAAGCAAGGGGTCAAATATCAGGGTGCTGGTGAGCGGGACAGAACTGGGTTGGCACACCACACAGAAATTCATCAGAAACTCAGAAAAAATAAGGTTTTTTCCCACTCAATGCACAGTCAACCTGTGAAACTCCTTGCCAGAGGATGTGGTGAAGGCTAGGACTTTAGCAGGATTCAAAAAAGAGCTAGATAGAGTTGTGGAGGTTAGGTCCATCAATGGCAATTAGCCAAAATTGGTAGGGATGGTATCCCTCACCTCTGTCTGTCTGGAAATGGATGACAGGAGAGGGATCACGGTCCCTCTGGGACATCTGGTATTGGCCACTGTTGGCAGACAGGATACTGGGCTGGATGGACCTTTGGTCTGACCCAGTCTGGCCGTTCTTATGTTCTTATCCATAGCACACCAGAGGACGAAGGCACTCAGAAAAATCCAGTGCTACACTCAGGTTTTGGACTTTCTGGTGTCACTCCGTTCTGCGACAGCTGCTTCCCACTGGCCTTAGCGAGTTACTGCAGCAGGCAGGTCTGATATCTGCACTCTTGCACCAAGCAAATGGCCAAGAGGGGGCAGTTTAGCCCCAGATTGACCTTTGGCTCTCAACCAAGCAGGCAAGAAGGTCCCAGCATCAATGCTGCACCAGAAAGCGTATTGCAATCTCTCTGCACCATCCTGTTCCCTCAGCAGCAAGGCCCGGGGGGGGAGGTCAGGCACAAAGCTGCCTAATTTCACTGTGGAATAGTTTGTTTTTAAAAAACAGAAACAATTCCACAGTTCAGAAACAAATCAACACCTAGATTCAGGCACTGAATCCCGCAAGGCACAGTCAGGCTTGGCCAGCCCTGGGGATTTAAGGAGCAGGAGCCGGCAAGCCAGCTCTATCAGGGACCCAGCATAACACGAGATGAAAATGTTTCCTTCCACATTTCGGGAGCAGCAGGAGATGCAAAGGGAGCAAGCTAAGGCTGTATCTGCAGCCTCCGGCACGTAGGGATGACACATTATTCGGTTCACATCACAAGGAGCTCTCACATACCATGAAATTCTGCTGAAGAGGGGACCAGGAATACATAATAGGCACCAACGCTACTGTATTTAGGGACCTCATGAAGACGGTCTGGTTTGGGAATCCAGGGAAATTGCTCTCGATGGTACACTGGAGAACAAGCAAACACAGAAACAGTAAAAGATTTGGAATGGGTGCTATATGAGGAGAGATTAAAAAGACTGGGACTTTTCAGCTTAGAAAAGAGGAGACTAAAGGGGGATATGATAGACGTCTATAAATCATGACTGGTGTAGAAAAAATGAATAAAGAAAAGTTATTTACTTGTTCCCATAACATAAGAACTAGGGGTCACCAAATGAAATTAATAGGCAGCAGGTTTAAAACAAACCAAAGGAAGATTTTCTTCATGCAGCGCACAGTCAACCTGTGGAACTCCTTGCTAGATGATATTGTGAAGGCCAGGACTTTAACAGGGCTCAAAACAGAACTAGATAAATTCATGGTGGTTAGGTCCATCCATACTTAATAGCCAGGATGGGGTAGGGATGGTGTCCCTAGCCTCTGTTCGTCAGAGGCTGGGAATGGGTGACAGAAGTGGGATCACTTGACGATTCCCTTTTCTGTTCATTCCCTCTGGGGTACCTGGCGTTGGCCACTGTCAGCAGACAGGACACTGGGCTAGATGGACCTTTGGTCTGACCCAGTGTGGTTATGATGTTCTGAATGGCATCTCAGACAGTGACTGCCTGACAGGAACATCGACTTTGATCCTGTCTCATAGGTACGGCTACTGATCTGCTGAGCTTCCCAGTCACATTCCTCCTCTCTAGACATTAGCTTCAGCGTTTTCTTTTTGCCCGCCCCACTGCTGCAGCCTGGGGGTGGAGTACGTGGCAGGCTAAGAGAAAGGCACAGCCCTCTGCAGCCTTTCCTGCAAAGCCCTGGCTTGTAACCAGCTCGTGTGGCTGCCCTGCCATTTCCTCCTCGTTCCCCTGTACCTGTTTCAGGAAAGGGTGCCCAGTGCCTGGCTTCGTTAGTGGGACTGGCTGAACTCGAAGGTTCTTCCACTCTTCATTCAGAATTTGAGTTTTTTCTTGAACCTTGGCGAAATTGGTCACAAACAGAGCCTGGAAAGAGAGAGAAAAGTGCTCACACTCCTCAAAGCAAGTTTAGACTCAGGGCACTGAAATCCCTGCTGGGAATGCGTGACACTCAGCAGGCTGCAGAGTCAACCCAGGTGCCGCTTTCAGCAAAGGCAAGGAAGGGTATTGTTCCCATTTTACAGACATGGAACTGAGATCCAGGGGGACTGGCCCAAGGTCATTGGGAAAGTCTGTGGCAGAGTAGAGACCTGAACCTAGACGCTCCAGTGCCAGGCTAGTGCACAGAACACTGGACACAAGGAACACCAGAGAAAGGTTATCTGTGTCCCTGAAGTACTGCTGTAGCCCACTCCAGCAGGGAGAGGGTTACAGGCAAGCCAGAGGAGGCTTGCATGACCCTGGCCAATTAGGGCAGGGAGCAGTCAGCCAATCAGGGCCAGACTGGGCCCTATAAAATACTGCAAGGACTGAGAGGAGCTCACACTTGCTCCAGCTGTGGAGCACAAGGGACCTGGCTGCCTGGGATGCTGGAGAGGATGTTTGAGACAGAGAAGTGCTGGGGAAAGGCAGGCAGAGCTGGGGAGCTCTGGCCTGACCCAACGCCCAGGCTGCAGGCTTGATACAGGAGCCGAAGGGTACTAGGGCTGCAGGGAGGCAACCAGAGCAGGAGGAGGCAGTAGGTTCCTATCCCCTTGCCAATAATTAGTGGTCATTTCAGACTGCAGTTTGCCCTAAGGCAGGGGATAGCTGATGACTGGCAGTAGGTCCCTGAGGCAAGGTAGTTTCCCTGGGAGGGGAGGACCCCAGAGTGCAGGGCAGTACCCTGAGGGAAGGGCACCATGGGCCAGAAGGGACATGGGGCCTGAAGTAGCGCAGAAAACAGGTAACTGAGGGCAAAGACACCAGTCAACAGGGGGTGCTCTAGGGGCAGAAGAGCTAATTCCCAAGGAGACCAGCAGGAGGCGCTGTGTCAGAGAGTCAACCCCTCTATAGCCCCATGCAGACGGTAATCACAATCTAGTCTAACAGCAGTGTGATCAGTTAGAGAAAACATCCACAGGGCCCATTCCTGCGGCTCTTCTCTGAACCCTCTCCAATTCTTCCAACATACTTCATGAATTAAGGACACCAGAACTGGACACAGTGTTCCAGCAGCCATCACAACAGTGCCAGAAACAGATAATCTTCCTACTGCTACTTGATATTTTCCTGCTTATACATACGGGGATTGGTCCCAGAGAAGGCATCTACCTTCGCTCCCATGTTTGCCTGAAACCTCTTGAGTTGCCGAAGACGCATGTATTCAGACTTGACTTTCCTTTTCCAGTAAATAATGCACTTAGATGTTGGAGGAGTTGGGATTTCCATTTTCCTGAAAAAACAAACAGCACCCACACTTTGCAAACACAAGGAGTTTCCTAACGAAAACCATGTGCTGGGATTCTCAATGCATCACCAAAGGATCTGGCAAAAAAAGGAACTGCATGCGCAGGCTACATCGGTTCTGTTTGTTTAAGGAATAATTATGGTGCAAACAGTACGTAAAAGAGGCACAGAAAGTTCTTAGAGCCAAGAGGACACTGTGTGTTCAGGACAGAGCATTCATTATGCAGGGGCCTCACCTATCTGTGCCCCTAGGATAGCTGGTCCCAACAGCACGAACCTGGGTGATCTCCTTTTTCGCCTAAATATTCTGAACAGCTCCTCTGTTTCGTTGGCCCGGGGCAGTAACAAACTGAAGGCAATGTTGACATTGACTTCATTATACACAGACCAGGATCACGTCTTGTGCCTCCAAATGACACTCCTTAGGTAACCTGGGTCTTTTCCCCCCTCTAGCATTTTCCTCACAGCACAGAGTAAGCCAGAAGTGCATAGCAGAGGGTTGTTCATTAAAGACCCCAAACATTCTCTAAGGTAGCAGAAGTCAAAACCAAGAGCCAATCGCGCACACCAAGAGGCAGCTCCAGGGCCGTGCCCAGAAACTGCAGGTTTACAAAACATACTTTTGCAGAGTTAAATCCCCCTTCAAGTTCACACAGTGCCAAGTATGCATATTTCATTTGGATCCAATCTAAAGGTGGGACACACCATCACAACAAGCATGTGTCAGACCAGGCCACAGCACTGTGAATGACCCTGCTCTCCTATCTAATGGAAGGAGAGGTGTGTCTCTCACACACACAATGCAGCAACACAAAACACAGCTCTGATCTCATGCAAACTATATGTGCAAACCTGATTTAAATTCCATGTCATCATTTAACCCACACGACTGTCGTTCCAGTTCATCTAAGAGCCCAGAGATACACAGGGAATCATTTCCACTGCTAGCCAAGCAGACCAGATCCCATTGTAACAATACAGAAGTCTTTGGACAATTTGGATTCTGATGCATACAAGTAATTTTCAGGATTATATGTTTGTTCTCCGTTCATCTGCTGGGATTTAACTGTCTGATTTCCCCCTGGGGAATAGTTTCAAAGACATTTCTCCAGCATTCAAACATCTCCTTTATAAGAGGTGCTGCCAATCAAATCTAAGAAACCAGACCCCCTTAAAAAAACCATGGGTAGCTTTCCCTACTGTCTAGAATTGTGGTGTCCAACCAAGTCTGAAGCAGTAGCAACTACAGTGGCTACTGCTATAGTGAACTAGCCACATTATTCTGAAAATGTAAATAATATAGTGACTACTGCTATAGCCAACTAGCCACACTCAACCGGCCAAATAGCCACATGTGGCTAGTGGCACCACGGAAATAAACGTCCTGTGAGTGATGGGGTTAAAATAAACACAAACCGAGAAAGAAACATGTTCAAAGGTGCATTTAGCTGTAAGTAGGAGTCGGCAGTAGTGACAGCCACAAGCACAGTGTGTGGCACCGGGGAGCATCATTTGGCTTCCGCCGGTATCCTAGCCCCGGTAAATCAGGAAGCAAAGGAACAATGCCAAAAGCACAACAAACGCTTATTGCTCAGACACACATTTTTGTTACAGATTCCAAATAAAGGAAATACAACTTGTGAGGGTACCACCCTGTTAGCTGGCATCAAAGCCATGGCACTCGGCAATCTGACCCCGGCTCAGCGACTCCCCAATGCACAGAGACCCTTTTCTCCAGCACCCACCACCTTCATCTCCATCACATACCCTAAGCCTCCCATCCCCAACATCCCTGAACAAACCCCACAGATGCACCCCAAACCAATCCACCCCAGACCCAGGTGCAACTGGCCCCCAGACAAATCTGTCTGCCCCCATGCTTCCTGGCTCCCAGAGACCCGCAGGCCCCTCCCCACAGGGCAATCAGCCCATATATCTGCTCCCCACACTTCCAGAGGTCCCACTGCAGAGCAGCCATCTCCTTAGGATGGGACCAGCCCCAGACACCCCCCCGTACCTCTCCCCCTAATAGGGGCCAGCCCCAGACCCCTTCCTCCCAGAGGGAACTAGCTCCAGAGCCCCTCATGCCCCTCCCGCTAATAGGGACCAGCCCCAGACCTGCCCAGACCCCTTCCCTTGGGAGGGAATCAGCCCCAGACCCCATGCCTCTCCCCCTAATAGGGACCAGCCCCAGACCCCCCCCAGACCCTTTCCCCCAGGAGGGAACCAGCCCCAGAGCCCCCATGCCTCTCCCCTAATAGGGACCAGCCCCAGACCCCAGGCCCTTCCCGGGAGGGAACCAGCCCCAGAGCCCCCAACCCCTGCCCCTAATAGAGATCAGCCCCTGAGCCCCCATGCCTCTCCCCTAATAGGGACCAGCCCCAGACCCCTTCCCCCGGAGGGGACCAGCCCCAGAGCCCCCCATGCCCTTCCCCCAGAGGGGACCAGCCCCAGAGCCCCCCATGCCCCTCCCCCGCGGGAGGGGACCAGTCCCAGAGCCCCCGGCCCCGTTACTCACGCCTCATCCATCGCGCTCAGGTGACCTGGAGAGGCCGCAGCAAAACCCCCCCGCTCTGCGCCTGCGCCAACCAGATGGCCCCGCCCCTTCGCCATTCACCTGCCCTGCCCACTTCCAGGAAGCTCCTCCCTCAGAGCCGTATCCGGGCTCAAAGCCCTGCCCACTTCCTGAGACTCCTTCCCCGAGGCTGCCGCAACTCGGGGTCCCGCCCACGGGCGGAGACCCCGCCCCCTGCAGCAAACGTCGCCCATAGGATGTACCAAGAGAGGGGAAGGGGAGGATCATACCACTGGGGGCTGTGCCACTAGAATCGGGAGGGGTCACCAGAAACAATCCCCGTGATGCCCTAACCGTGGTTGCGTCCTGACGTCAGTGTCTCCACCCTCTGCTCTAACCCTAGAACCTCCCCCCAGCAGGGGAGGGAACCCAGGGGTCCTGTCTCCCACTTCCTAGAACCCCCCCAGCAGGGGAGAGAACCCAGGGGTCCTGTCTCCCACTTCCTTAGAACCCCAGCAGGGAGGGAACCCAGGGTCCTGTCTCCCACTTCCTAGAACCCCAGCAGGGGAGGGAACCCAGGGGTCCTGTCTCCCACTTCCTAGAACCCCCCCCAGCAGGGGAGGGAACCCAGGGGTCCTGTCTCCCACTTCCTAGAACCCCCCCCAGCAGGGGAGGGAACCCAGGGGTCCTGTCTCCCACTTCCTAGCCCCAGCAGGAGGGAACCCAGGGGTCCTGTCTCCCACTTCCTTAGAACCCCCAGCAGGGGAGAGAACCCAGGCGTCCTGTCTCCCAGTCCCTTAGAACCCCCCCCAGCAGGGGAGGGAACCCAGGGGTCCTGTCTCCCAGTCCCTTAGAACCCCCCCCAGCAGGGGAGGGAACCCAGGGGTCCTGTCTCCCAGTCCCTTAGAACCCCCCCCCCAGCAGGGGAGGGAACCCAGGGGTCCTGTCTCCCACTTCCCTTAGAACCCCAGCAGGGGAGGGAACCCAGGGGTCCTGTCTCCCACTTCCTTAGAACCCCAGCAGGGGAGAGAACCCAGGGTCCTGTCTCCCACTTCCTTAGAACCCCCCCAGCAGGGGAGGGAACCCAGGGGTCCTGTCTCCCACTTCCTTAGAACCCCCCCAGCAGGGGAGGGAACCCAGGGGTCCTGTCTCCCACTTCCTTAGAACCCCCCCCCCAGCAGGGGAGGGAACCCAGGGGTCCTGGATCCCAGTCCCTTAGAACCGTCCCAGCAGAGGAGGGAACCAAGGGGTCCTGGTTCCCAGCCCTCCTCCAAAGCCAGGATCTCTGCCTCCCTGCTCTACAGTGATCACCAACCAGTCCATCAGGATCTACTGGTCGATCTTGGAGCCCCTGACAGGTGATCCTGCCTGGTTTGGCCAAGAGGCTATCAAGTGGCTGCACTTCAACTGCTCCTCCCCCCACTGCTGCGCATCTCCTGCCCTTTTCCTTAGAGCTTGCTCCCCCACCCCCCTGGAGCCTCCCACTTGCTGTGCAGAGCAGGAGAGGGAGAGGAGGGGGCACTGATGTCAGGGTGTCCTCTTCCCACCCTGTATTCTGTCTCCACAGAACGGAGGGGGAGCACAAGGCGTGGGATGGAGGGAGTTTGCTGGCTGCTTTGGAGAGTGGTGCAAGGGTGAGCCTGCCTTAGCCAGGAGCCGCCTGAGGTAAGCAGTGCCCAGCTGGAGCCAGCTCCGAACCCCTGCCCCAATCTTGAACCTCCTCCTGCACCCCAACCCCCAGCCCCAGGCTCAGCTTAGAGCCCTTCTCACATTTCCAAGACCAGAGCAAGTGCCCCAGCCCTCTGCCCCTGCCTGGTGGAATGGAGGGAGGATGGGAAAAGGGAGGGAGGATGGAGTGAGCAGGGGCCGGGCCCCAGAGAAGGGGCAGGAAGGAGGTGGGGCCAGGGTATTTGGGTTTAAGGTAGATCCTGGATTGCACTTAAATTCAAAAAGTGTTTTTGTGCTTAAAAAGGTTGGAGAACACTGGCCTACAAGTCATCCCCCCCCCCAGGAAGGGAGAGAACCTAGGAGAGTCCTGAACTTCTAGCCCCCCTCACTCTAACCCCTTAGACTGCCACCAGCCCCAAGGGATAGAACTCAGAAATCCTGGTTTCCAGCCCTCCCCAAAAATGGGGGGGATAGAACCCAGGAGTCCTGTCTCCCTACTCTAACCTCAGAAACTTTCCCCCCACCCAAAAGCAAGAAAGAGAACCCAGGAGTCCTGGCTTCCCCCTCCACCCCCGACTCAGAAGTCCTGGCTCCCTGCTCTAACCCGCTAGACACCACTCCCCTCCCAGAGTTTGGAAAACAACAAGGGAGCCCTGATGCTCCATGGCTGGTCCATGCACAGGATAACAGCCTACTGCTTCTTCAGATGAAGAAGAAAGATGTTCCCACGAAAGCTCATGAGACCATCTACATGTTGTGTTAGTCTTTAAGGTGCTGCAAAACTTTTTTTTTTTAACATTTTTCCAGTTACAAACTAACTTGGCTACCCCTCTGAAGCCTACTGCTGCTACCAGTTGCTCTATTTGCTCAAGTGGCAGAGGTCTATGTGGTGGGATTCAAGTTCCAGAGCCTGGAAATGGATGACAGGAGAGGGATCACATGATGATTCCCTGTTGCGTTCATTCCCACTGGGGGATCTGGCATTGGCCACTGTGGGAAGGCAGGATACTGGGCCAGATGGACCTTTGGTCTGACCCAGTATGGCCGTTCTTATGTCCCCGGTCTTGCTGATAAGCTATGTGGGGTCAGTTAGATTCCACATGATGTAATTTCTGCTTTTTCATTTTTTTAAATTTGAAAATTACACACAACTGGGATGTCAGCAGATTGTTAAATTGGCAAAGCCAAGCACTCAAGTTGGGAAATGCCAAATTCAAGATTGCTTGTGCAATCTTACCTCAACCCCCATGTGTATTGTAATTTGTGTGACAGCCTCTAAGGACATGCTCATCAGATACTGTTTATTCCAGTGCTTGACTCTGCAGTTTTAGTGTGCTTTGAAGCTAGTTTCTGGCGATGTAATAGAGTATACCATGCAGAGGACAGGGTTTTTTGGAATTAAGGGACGTAGGAGATAGTTTTGATTTTAGAAACCCTTTGGATGACTTTGGTATATTATTTCCAATCCGAGGAGCTGTTTCTATGGGCCTGACCGCTATATGCCTGGAAGATTTACAGGTGAAGGACTCACAGAGGGTTGTTGGTTTTTTAACTCTTGTTTTTAATTCCTGTAGAGGAAACTCATGTTGAAACAAAGAGGGGGTTGGAAGCCTTTCCTGCTTGGCGACTGTGTGAGAGACAGACAGTCTCATGATGTTACGGTAACACCAGTGAATACGTGTATCTTTGTCAGACTTCAGTCTGGCCTAGTGAGGAGTAGGGATGTTACATTTAGATTAACCAATTAATTGAATAGTCGATAAAATTTGCATCGACTATTTGATTAGTCGTTAAGGGCATCTCCGCTTCTGAAATGCAGCAAGAGCCCCGCTAGCTTGAGTCCCCCACTTACCCCATGGTGCTTCTGCTTTTGAAATGTGCTACATTTCAAAGGTGGAAACGCTGCCAGTTCCCCACTGCAGCCCTCCTCCAAGACAGTGCTGGGGGGGACTGGCTTTTAAGCCAGCTCCCCCCAGCACTGGCTCCTGCTCCCCCCCTTGCTGCCTCTGTCTGATAGAGGCAGCAAGGGGGGAGAAGCAACTAGTCGAGTCACTAGTCGACTAGTTGCTTACGTCCCTAGTGATGGGCAACCTAGGCTAGTGAGTGGGCCACATGAGTGACCCTCCTGCATCTTGGTGGGTTGCAAGGTTGTCATAACCAAGGGGATTGTCATAACCAAGGGGTCTCCTGGGATAAAGTAGTTTTGCTAATGGCACTTGTGTTCCTAGAATGTGTGGTTTGTGCCAATCGAACTGTAGCAGCGCTTTGATTAGATAGAGGAAGCACACGGCTCTCGCAGTCAATGTTGTGTGCAATCAGCACTAGGGCTATTATAGTATAGCCGTTTAAACGGTTAACCAATAAGCATGAGCTTATAGCTTATTGCTTAACGGTTGCCTACCGCCTCCCAACCCCACTCCCAGGGAAGCTGGCTGCCATCCTGTGCTGCTGGCTCTGTATCTGTGCCGGCTTAAAAGCAGCGCATGGTGGCAGCCAGTTCCTTGGGAGCGGGGCTAGCAGGCAGGAGCTGGTACGTGCCGGGAGCTGGCTTAAAAGCTGGCGTCCGACACGCACCGGCTCCCGGGGAGCCGACTGCCTCCCGTGCTGCAGGCTCCCTGGGAGTGGGCCAGCAGCCAGGAGCTGGCTCCCATCATGCACTGGCTACCGGCCTCACTTCCGGGGAGCCGGCTGCATTGCAGGCTCTGCAGTGCAAGCTGTATACTGCAGAGCCCGCCGCGTGTAACCGCTAAGCTTTTCAGCGGTTACAGTGTGGCGGCGTGTCAGGGAGCCCATGACCGTGCACCCCCCTTCGCAGCCAGATGTGGCTCTCAGTCAGGCCGTAGAATAGAAGGTTTATTTGCTTCTCAGAGATACAGCACAGGCTTGACGTTGACACAGGAGCCAGGGCAGACAGCCTAGTCCTCTTGGGGGAAAGGGGTTCACAGGCCCCTGAACCCCCCTGTCCTGGACTTAGTCTGCTTTCTTCATGCTTCCCTCTGCTAAGACTGACCCAACCCCCAGCAACTGGTCCCTCAGTCCCCAGGCAGCCACGCCCCTTGCTTTGTTCAGATTCCTCCACCTAGCCCAGGTGTCAGGCGGCTGGGCCATGGCCTACATGTCTTCCCTGAGGGACCATCCCCCGCTGGGCCCTGCACACAGACACACACAGAGTCTCTGCAGACCAGCATAGGCCAGTAGGAGTCACACACAGCACAACACAGCAACCAGTGAATGCAAAACCAGAGTGGATCCATAGGCGTGCGCACAGGGTGTGCCGGGTGTGCCTGGGCACACCCTAATGCGGGGCGGACTGGCAGACTGGGCTGGAGGCTGCTGGAGGAGGAGGGTTGTGATGAGGCAAGCCCGTCCCCCCGCCCCCGCAAGAAGACGCCGGCGGCCGCGGCATCAGAAACTGCGCAGCCCGGTGTGCCTCGGCGCTGCTGCGCATGCTCCGGCGGCCCCGCGGGCACTTCAAAAGCCGGGGCCGCACACCATGGAGCCGGTGGAGGACGCGGGAGAGCTTCGGCTAGCCACTCCCTCCCATGCACATCCCAGCAACTCCCCCTCCTCACCCCCCTGCCTGTGTACCCCCACTGCCGGCCACCGTCCCCGGTGCGGCTCTGGAGACGGCAGAGCTCACAGGGGGAGGGGGCGGCCGGGCTCCCTGCCTCACCAGGGCCACTCGCCCACCTGCGCCCCGGCGGCCCATCGTGCGCCCCGAGCCCGAGAGCTGCCCCCTCGGTGCCGGGGCCCTGCAGCCCGGGGTCTCGCCACTGACCGGGCCGCACCGCGCCGGGCCGGAAGTAGTGCCTGGCTGGGCAGGGCTGCGGCAGCCACTCCTTGCACGCTGGGCTCGGCCCAGATCTGGGCTGCCGGTGGCTGGGCTCAGGAGCTGCCCACGTGGTGGGGGCCCGCTGCTCAGAGCCCGCCCCAGGAAAAAATACTGGCTGGGAGGGGGGCGGGGCTGGCCGGGAGGAGGGAGGGGCGGGGCCAGCGCCACTAACCCGGGAGATGGGGGGCAGCGGCTGGCTGGAGGAGATGGGGGTCGGGGCAGGGCAGCGTGGCTGGCTGGGGAGATCGGGAGGAGGAAAACTGGCCAGCAGGAAGCAGGGGTGGCCGGGAGGGCGTCGGGGGCAGCAGGGCTCGTCGGGAAGGGGCGGGGGCAGCGGGGGGGGGGAATGGCTGGCGGGGAGCGGGACTGACCCGGCCACATGCTGATCCCGGGTGCTGTCAGTCCCATGCATGGTCCCGGCGAAGCGCGAGTGAGTCTGGCTGCGGCTCCACAACATGCTCAGGAGATGGGACAGGGCTCCTCCTCCTCCCCAAGGCATCAGACTCAACCAGGAATCACCAATTCGGCCCCGTGCAGCTTGCTCTGGGGAGCTACATTTCCCAGGCAGGTGGGATGTTGAGCCTGGAGGATAAATGTGGCTTCCGGTGCCTCCGTGTGCGGGTCCCGCCCAGAGCGTTGGGGCTTCAAGCTCTGTGGTTACTATGGTCTCGTGTCTCTTGGAGACCTTTCGCCTGGCCCTGGGCCAGCAGCTGGAGCGGCTCCACAGACTCCAGCCCCACAAACTGGAAGGCAGAAGGTTGGGGAGGGGGAAGGGGAAAATAGGGGAAAGGGGTGGGAGAGGAAGGGGCTTGTGCTGAGGGGAGGGGGGCAGGGCAGGAGAAGAAAGGGGAAGGCACCAAGGGACAGGGTGCAGGAGAGACAAATGCCAGGGGACCAAGTGGAGACAATGAGGAAAAGGGCAGGAAGGGGGAGGTGTCAGTGGGAGGGGGGACAGGGTGATGCTGGGAGAGGAGAGGGGAAGGGCATTGGGGGGCTAGAGGAGGGAGGTGCTGGGAGAAGGCTTGAAAGAAGGGGTGGATATGAGGAAGGCGGGGATGGAGCAAGTCATGTGTGAGGGCACAGAGGGGTTTGAGGGAAATGGGGGCAGAGAGTGGTGAAGGGGTGGGCATCAGGGAAAAAGAGGGCAAAGGGGGTAGGGGCAGTGAGGGAAGGGGGAGGCACCAAGACGGTGCAGGGCTAAGGGAAGGTGCAGGTGCCAGGGGATTCTGGGGGTGAAGCAGAAGGGCAGACACCTGCAGGGGAGGGACCAGCACCAGAGGAGAGAGGCAGGGCAGGTGTGTAGAGGGAGGTGTTAGGAGAGGGGATGAGGAGGGGTAGCTCACATGATCAGAGTGGGGCTACTGGAGGAGTGGGCACAGGGGGGAGAGAAGGGCTGGTGGAGGGGGGCAGGTCTCAGGAATGCTGAGGGCAGTGAGAAGGGCAGGAGTCAGAACAGCAGAAGAGGGTGATGGGGGGCTAATTTGGCTACGACAAATCAGGAAAGAGATCTTGGCGTTATGGTGGATAGTTCTCTGAAAACTTCCACACAGTGTGCAGCGGCAGTCAAAAAGGTAAATAGGATGTTAGGAATCATTAAGAAAGGGATAGAAAATAAGACACAGAATATCTTACTGCCCCTGTATAAAACTATGGTACGCCCACATCTTGAGTATTGTGTACAGATGTGGTCTCCTCACCTCAAAAAATATATTTTGGCCTTGGAAAGGGTTCAGAGAAGGGCAACTAAAATGATTAGGGGTTTGGAACAGGTCCCATATGAGGAGAGGCTAAAGCAATTGGGACTTTTCAGTTTAGAAAAGAGGAGACTGAGGGGGGATATGACAGAGGTCTATAAAATCATGAGTGTTGTGGAGAGGGTGAATAAAGAAAAGATATTATGGGAACTAATGAATAAAAGAACTAGAGGACACCAAATGAAATTAATGGGTAGCAGGCTTAAAACTAATAAGCAAAAGTTCTTCTTCACACAGCGCATAGTCAACCTGTGGAACTCCTTGCCAGAGGAGGCTGTGAAGGCTAGGACTATAACAGAGTTTAAAGAGAATTTCATGGAGGTTAGGTCCATAAAAGGCTATTAGCCAAGGGATAGAAATGGTGTCCCTAGCCTCTGTTTGTCAGAGGCTGGAAATGGATGGCACAAGACAAATTGCTTGATCATTGTCTTAGGTCCATCCCCTCTGGGGCACCTGGCGCTGGCCACTGTCAGCAGACAGGCTACTGGGCTAGATGGACCTTTGGTCTGACCCAGTACGGCCATTCTTATGTTCTTATGTTGGGGGCAGCAGGCACCAGGGGAGCTGATGGAGCAAGGGGAGGAGACATGGCAGCAGAGGGAAAAGGTAGAGGTTTATAAGGTATTTATTAATAACTTGGGTGCCACAGTGGCACATCCAAACAAGCCACATGAACTCAGTACTGGTGCACAACACAAAATTCATTCTGCTCAATGGAGGAAACTCTTAGAGGGAACACTTCCCCCAGCCTCTCCGCCCCCGAGTTAATGTCACACACATTGGGTTAATGCAATTGCAGGATAGTTGCATGAGGGGGTTTGGTGGGGGCCAAACTAATCCCAATTGGTAGGAGGATGGTGGGAAAAGTCCTTAGAGGGGGGTCACATGACACCTTTTATTTCTGGTCATGTGTCCATATTGCCCCGAGAGTGTTACCTCCAGAGGTGTGGCTAATGGGAGTCGGGGGTGTGGCTAATGGGGGTCAAAAGTACATTTTAAAAAAATTCTTTGGGTGCACACCCTAATGAAATGTGCTGCGCACGCCTATGAGTGGATCCAGGGCCACAAGAGTGTAGGGCACCTCCACTATGTCACGCGCAGTTGCCTAATTAACTGCTTTTTAACGTCCCTAACCTGCACACACATCTTCACGTGCCCTTGCTTTATGTGTGTGTCACTTTTGTGATACCGGTAGGAAAAAAACAACACGGATGGAAACCAACTGAATCTGGTAGCCCTGTGCATGGGCAACAGCAGAGGTGAAAGTAAGCCAGCTGGGGTGCTGGGCGGCAGCTGCTCCCAGCTAGGCTCCTGGGGCTCTCCTGCAAACTGATGCCTTGCTAAGAAGCAGCCATGCAGGCAGGTAAAAGGGGCTGGCTGAGGGTGCATGTGCACCCCCCCACAATCCAGAACTGCCCCAGGCCCTAGCCCTGCCCCCCCCTCGCCCTTTAGAGAGGCTGGGGGCGCTGCAGCCACACCAACCCAGAACTCTGCTGCTCTTCTCCTTCCCCTGACAGTCAGGGAGTGAGTGGAAAGTGCATGGCCTATGTGTGTGCCTTCCTCTCGCTCCCAGCTGCCCAGGGGAAGGGCAGAGGAGTACTTCACACATGCTGTGCACTTTCCCCTCGCTCCCTGACAGGGGAAGGGGAAGAAGAGCAGCAGTGACCCCTTATTAGGGATGTTAAATATCGGTTAATTGAATAGTCGATTAACCTCATGAATTCTTAGTGGTTAGTCGACTACTCTATAGTCCCCTGAGGGCGGGGCTGGCAGCCAGTGCGCTCCAGCCCCACTCCCGGGGAGCCCCCTACCCCCCGCACTGCTGCGCCTCTACCAGAGGGAGCAGTGCGGGGTGCCAGGTGGGAGCTGGTCCACGAGGGGAGCTAGTTTAAAAAACAGCCCCCCTTGCGGATCGGCTGCCTGCCACCCCGCACGGCAGCAACCCCGGTCTGGGGGGTGGGGTCTGAGCTCTTGGACCCAGTGCGAGCCGGAACTGAGCCGGGCTGCCTGCCCGCCTGGCTCCTAATACACTTTAAATGCAGAGCTACAGTCAGGGTAGGTCCCAGACCTGTTGTAAGCTGGGACTGAGCCATGCTGCTGGCCAGCCTGCTAAAAAAAAAAATTATTGCTGGGGGAAGGGGGCAGGTGGAACGTGTGTAGTCTATAGCATTAACCTATAAGCTTTTGCTTATCGGTTAATTGGTTAATCAACTAGACTATTACATCCCTACCCCGTATATGCAGCTACAGTCCCCCCGCCCTCCCAAAATGATGTCCTCCCCCCCACTCACCCCTACACACCCCAACCCCTTCCCTGAGCCCCCACACTTACAGCACTGACTCCTTAACCCCCACAGCTCCTTTGCCCTGAACCGCTCCTCATTCCCCAACAAATTCCTGCACCCCCACCCTGAGCTCCTCCTCATCCCAAGCTCCTGCCCTGACTCCTCCCCACGTCCTCACCCCTGCCCTGTGTCCCCTACAACTCTAACCCCTGCCTTGAGCCTCCTCCCCACATTCCACCCCCCACATTTCTTACAGGTACTGTTGTACCACACTCCCCCAACCCTCTGCCCTAAAGCCCCGACAGTGCCTGTAAGAAACTTAAGTTACTTTCACCCCGGCAGTAACAAATGTCTCGCCGACCATGCATTGCTCCCCTGAAGGGCCACATGCAGCCTACGGGACACAGGTTGCTGGGCCCTGCTCATAGGCTGTGGAGCACCGAGGTCATCTTGTTTTGCAGTTTGTGCTGCCCTTCTAGTTAGCAGTGTTACACCGACTTGTTTCTGGCTTCCGTGTGCTGCCCTTCATCGACAAAGCACGATGTGGCTTGCGCGCTGGCTCTCCAAGAGACCCCTCGGATTAGGAGCCAGATCAGCCGGGGCGCTCAAATGGACAGCCGCCAGAATCAAGCATCCGGGGGATGAAATGCAGGTTGTTCTGATGGTCCCTGGGCGTGGCTCTGGGGTGCACTTCCTCCCGGGATCTGACAAAGCCGAGTTTGTTGATCTTTTGGGCATGGTCAAGGCTCCATCTGTTTCCTTTGGCTTGGGTGGAAGGGTTGGCCGGGCTGCTGTGTCAGGGGATTCTTTTCCTGGCAAGTTTTTGTTGCTAAGCTTCTATTCTGCATGTTGCCCTCGTGCCGGGAGATGGGGTAATGGGAGCATCCGACACGCTCGCGGTAATCACTGCGCCAGGGAAAGGAAACGCGCACCGCATCCGCTCGCGCACACGCACGCGTGCACGCCATGGCTATGTCCATACTGCGCTGTTTTGCGCAAGAAATATGCAAATGAAGTGAAGCGTGGAATAGTGCCGTGCCTCATTTGCATAATTAATGAGCGGCCGCTTTTTGCGCAAGAGGCTTTTACGCAAGAGCTGTTCTTCCCCAAAAAAAGCGGAAGAATGGCTCTTGCGCAAGAGGGGGTTTTTGTGCAAAAAGGAGCTGTGTAGACGGCTCCTTTTTGCCCAAAAGCCTCTTGAGCAAAAAGCGGCCGCTCATTAATTATGCAAATGAGGCACGGCGATATTCCACGCTTCGCCTCATTTGCATCTTTCTTGCGCAAAACAGCGCAGTCTAGACATAGCCCATGTGTCTCAAGCCAGAGTCACTGCTTGGGAACGCAGGTGAAGGCAACTCTCCACACTCCTCAGCCTGCTCACGTTAGCTTCAGCCGCTGCCTGGCAGGAGCTGGATATTGTACCTAGGGTTGCCAGGTGTCCGGTTTTGAATGGGACAGCCCAGTATTTGAGCTTTCTGTTCGGGAAACACATTGAGCAAATAGAAATGTCCGTTGAAACCATCTGGCAACCCCTGGGGATGAGTCCTGGCCGGCACTGCACTGAGCTGGGCCTTTCGGAACCCGGGGGCCTGTGCTCAGCTCCCGACACGCTGAGCTCTTCCAAACCCCAGCCCATGGGGCTGCAGCAGAACTTAAATCACGCCTAGCTACGCCTCAGGCTGGGCCTGCCTGGGACGAGGGGAGGGGGGCAGAGGCCTCAGGCTGGGCCTGCCTGGGACGAGGGGAGGGGGGCAGAGGCCTCGGGCTGGGTCTGCCTGGGATGAGGGGAAGGGGGCAGAGGCCTCGGGCTGGGCCTGCCTGGGACGAGGGGAGGGGGGCAGAGGCCTCGGGCTGGGTCTGCCTGGGACGAGGAGGGGCAGAGCCTCGGGCTGGGTCTGCCTGGGGCGAGGGAGGGGGCAGAGTTCTCGGGCTGGGCCTGCCTGGGACGAGGGGAAGGGGGCAGAGTTCTCGGGCTGGGTCTGCCTGGGACGAGGAGATGGGAGGACTGATCCTCAGCCTGGGCCTGCCTGGGGTCAGGGGCTAGGGGCCTCAGGCTGGGCCTTCTTGGGGCGAGGGGTTGGGAGGACTGATCCTCCGGCTGGGCCTGTCTAGGGAGAAAGGATGGAGGGAACGAGGCTTCAGGCTGAGGTGGGGTGTAAGGCCTTGGCCCTGCCCCAGGTGAATGAGGAGCTGCAAGATCTGGGCCCAGGCGGGGGGGCAGACATGCAGCGGCTGGGTAGCAAGAACTGCCCTTCTCAGCTGGGCCCTGCAGGGAAAGTCAGGAACGGTCTCTTGTTTTGCAATCTGCCCTCCTGGGAACCCTGAGGAGCCAGCGCTGAGCCAGCAGACAGAAGGATTTCACCCGGGAGGAGCCTGGCCCCTCCTCAGAGTAATAATCCCCTCCACGTCCTGGCCGAAACTCTACACTCCCTTTGCTTTGGGTTTGGGTTTCCAGCTCCATGGAGGGATGAGGGGCTGCGTTAGCAGAACAAACACTGATTAGCATCGGCTCACGTTGCTCTCCTAGGGAAACGAGAATTATTTGTGCTATGGTATCGCCAACAAAAATCTCCCATTGTTTGTTTTGCTTTATCTTTATTGACTTCAAAGCCGGTGTTTTTCTTATTGCCAGTGTGCCATGGCTGAGCAGGGGAGATGTTTGTGCCCTTTTCCACGTACCCGCTGCCTCAGAGAGCCATGCTGCCGTGTCTCCGCATGGTAATGCCCTTGCAGCTCCCCAGCCTGCCCCCAAGTCACGAGGCGCTTCTGCCTTTGAGTTCAGTGGGGGTCAGGAGTCAGATTCTTCTTGTGTCTCTCCGAGCGCTGCTAGTTTGCAGACCTACAGTGTCCAGCTGCACCCCACCCCTCCCACAAACCTCCGGGCTCTGGCTGTCTGGGGCCCCTTGCCCGGCTGGTGCCCTGTTGACTTGTTATCTATCTGCACATCTGTTCCTCCAGCCAGAGAGCTCTCCACACAAATCGTGCTCTTCCAGCAGCAGGGGTCTAAATGAGAACCGACAAAAGGTTAAACACCAGGCTCTGCAGGGGCAGGCAGCTAAACACAGCTGCTGAAAGGGAAATGAAGGGATTGCAGCTCCCAGGGAGGGACCACCCCTGTATTGCAAACGTCTCTGAGCTAAGACCACCAGAAACACAGCGCTGCAGCAGCTGGCGAGGGTGGCCCTGGTCCCAGGGGCCTCTGGGGGGAGTGGATCTCCGGGCTGAGAAAGCACCAGTCTGCATGTGGAGCCTTTTGGGGAATTCCGTGGTGTGAGAGGAGCCCTTTGTGCTACCCTGGGCTGAGGTTAAATATGTTGTAAAGGGCAGGGAGCACGCATCTCCCCACTTTCCTGTAACTCAGGGGTTGACTGTGCTTGGAAATGCACCTCCATAGCTATTCTGGACTGAGCTGTTATGGGGCTGTCTCACCAAGAGGCGGAACTGAACCGGGGACCTCTGGAACTTACCGCAGTGAGCTTCTACCTTGTGAGCTAAAAGCCAGCTGGCTTCTCTCTCTCTCTGTAAGTGGCCTCAGTGCCACTACATGGGACGGTGAGCCACCCTCAGTAGGTGTGTGGATTACATGGACACCCTGACTCCAGACTAGCTCTGTTAGTAAATTCCCAAGTGTAAATAGGTGCTCAGTGCCGGTGCTCAGAGAGGGAGGGCCAGGCAGGCGGGAGGGAAGTGGAAAGATCGTCATTAGCGTAATTGTGTTTGCTGGGCTGCTGGTTAGAACCTCAAAGCCAGAGATCCACATGGGGCTTTGTGATCCCCGTCCGGCGCAGTGTGGGGCGCAGGCTCAGAGCAGTCGCTTCCTGCACGGCAGCGCAGCCTCCCACACCTCTGCCATTCATGGGCGGACAGAAGGGAAGCAATGAACCACTGCTGGTGCAGGGTGTGGGCCAGGCTGATCAGGATGCTGGGCGGGGCCTTGGATGGACCAGCCTTTGCGAGAACGGCCCTAGGCCTTCCCTCCGGCTCAGCGAGTGGCGCCGGCGCAGGAAGCGCTGTGTGTACATGTGGCTCCAATCAGGGAAAACGGTTCCTGCCTGGGAAAGCCTCTTATCTCCTGGGGCCACTCCTGCCCCGGCAGCTGGGCTGGGCTGGGCTGCAGATCACAAGCAAACCAGGCTGAGATTCCGATCCCAGCCAACTGGCTCAGGAAGCACTCTGCGCCCGAGGGGGGAAGCTCCGGCAGAGGCGCTGTACAGAGCCCGGGGGAGTGGATTCCTTGGTGTCCCTCACACTGATAATGAGCTTTGCCCCTGTACCCCGGCTTCCCCCCAGGATCTCCTCGCACGTAGGCACCGTTCAGTAGCCAACCCCATTTAAGTGCTGTGGGGCGGGTGGTGAGGCCTCAGTTTCCCCAAGGTGATACCATGACTCCTTGGCAGGGCTTGAGTTCTGTTCCCCCCTCTCCCACCCCAAACACTCCCTCCCTTAAGTCGCTCCCAGTACTTTGGGGGCCACGCTGCTCTGGGGGGAACCTTCCCTGATGTTTCACTCAGAATGGTCCTTTCTCACCTGCCACACTGAGGTCTGAGCTGGTGAGCAAGACCAGCCCATCCTGGCAGTGCTCCCGTGCAGGCCGCCAGCACATCCCCTGCACTCCCGTCTCTTAGACCAGGGGTTCTCAAACTTTTGTTCCCATGACCCAGTTGCAGACAATTGTTGATGCCCGAGACCCAACAGAATTTGACCGGAGTGTGGGCTCCGGGGTGGGGTTGAGGAGGACAGCTCTGGGGTGTAGGAGGGGGCTTATAGAATCACAGAACCATAGAGCTGGAAGAGACCTCAGGAGGTCATCAAGTCCAGCCCCCTGCTCTAGGCAGGACCAATCCCAACTAGATCAACCCAGCCAGGGCTTTGTCAAGCCGAGACTTAAACACCTCTAGGGATGGAGACTCCACTACTTCCCTAGAGAACCCATCCCAGTGCTTCACCACTTTCCTAGTGAAATAGTTTTTCCTAATATCCAACCTGGACCTCTCCCACCACAACTTGAGCCCATTGCTCCTTGTTCTGCCATTTGCCACCACTGAGAACAGCCTCTTTCCATCCTCTTTAGAACCTCCCTTCAGGAAGTTGAAGGCTGCTCTCAAATCCCCCCTCACTCTTCGCTTCTGCAGACTAAACAGACCCAACTCCCTCAGCCTCTCCTCACAGGTCATATGCTCCAGCCCCCTAATCATTTTGGTTGCCCTCCGCTGGACCCTCTCCAATGCGTCCACATCCTTTTTGTAGTGGGGGGCCCAGAACTGGACACAATACTCCAGATGTGGCCTCACCAGAGCCGAATAAAGGGGAATAATGACATCTCTGGATCTCCTGGCAATGCTCCTCTTAATGCAACCTAATATGCCATTAGCCTTCTTGGCTACAAGGGCCCACTTTTGACTCATATCCAGCTTCTCATCCACTGTAACCCCCAGGTCCTTTTCTGCAGAACTGCTACTTAGCTGGTTGGTCCCCAGCCTGTAACAATGCTTGGGATTCTTCCGTCCCAAGTGCAGGACTCTACACTTGTCCTTGTTGAACCTCATCAGATTTCTCGTGGCCCAATCCTCCAATTTGTCTAAGTCACTCTGGACTCTATCCCTGCCCTCCAGCATATCTACCTCTTCCCCCTAGCTTAGTGTCATCTGCAAACTTGCTGAGGGTGCAATCCATCCCCTCATCCAGGTCATTAATAAAGATATTGAACAAAACCGGTCCTAGAACCGAACCTTGGGGCACTCCGCTAGAAACCGACCGCCACCCTGACATCGAGCCGTTGATCACTACCCGCTGGGCCCGGCCTTCTAGCCAGCTTTCTATCCATCTTACCATCCATTTATCCAATCCACATTCCCTTAACTTGCTGGCAAGAATATTGTGGGAGACCGTATCAAAAGCTTCAGCTTTGGGGGGGCAGGGCTGGGACAGGAGGGGCTTACCTTGAACGGCTCCCGGTCAGCGGTGCGGGGGGGCCTAAGGCAGCTTCCTGTCTCTCCTGGTGCTGCAGACCATGCTGCACCAGGTTCCCAGCCAATTGGGAGTGTGTAGCTAGTGCTTGGGACAGGGGCAGTGCGCGGAGTCCTGTGTGTTCCCCTTTCCCCCCCCTAGGAGCCAGGCCTGCTGCCGGCTGCTTCTAGGGCACAGCGGAGTCTGCAGTGCCACAACAGGCAGGTCGCTGTCTTAGCCACCCACCTCCCCGCTCACCTGATCCCCCTGCAACACCGAGACCCAGCGCCTGACATTCCACCCGCCAGTACTGGGTCATGACCCGTCGTTTGAAAACCATTGCCCTAGACTGCATGTGAGAGCTGGATTCTTGCCTGCCATGAGGGGCTGCCTTGCTCTGGTGACATGGGGGATCCTGAGCCAATTGACACCAATCAAGGGCCTGGCTCTCTGGGTTTGGTCCTTCGCTCAGTCCCCACATCCCCTCTCTGACACATGGTCTGGGGTTTCATCGCCCTTCTTTGTGGGGTGTGTTTGGATTTTTCCTTCCTCTCTGGAGTGGGGATGTGAATGGGTAACCAGTTAAGCGGTCACCTGGAAAACATCACCCTTAATGTGCTGATCCAGCCTGCTAGGCCCCCCATATGGGGGCTAGCTGGGGCTACTACAGCAACCTCCACAGGGGTCCAGGAGCCGTGACGGCAGCCCTCACGGGGGGCCGGAACCAGAGTGGCAGCCCCCACAGGGGGGCTGGGAGCTGTGTTGGGAGCCAGCTGGTTCCCCCTCACTCTCTCTTTAATTGGTTCAGCTCAGTGGTAGCGCTGCGTGTAACCAATTAAACGGGATTTTACATCCCTACGCTGGAGTGAATCGGGGCCTTGTTGATAGTCCCAGCTTTACCTGCTAGAGCTGGTGGGTTTCATTCCCCCTACCCAGAATTTCTCCCCCAAGGAAGGGGAGGCATTACCAGATGCTGACACTGGTGGAATTCTGTCCCGTCTTTTCCTACACCCTGATCTGAGCTGGCTGCCTTCCTGCTCGGTGGCGCGTGCAGCTGCCTGGTCATCAGTTTCAGGGCGTAGCTGGAAGACCCCAGGGGCTGCTGCTCACAGGCAGGATTGTATCATCCGGCTGCTAAGGGAGAGCCAGCTCCCTCAGCCTGATCCCTGACTTAGTGTGACCCCAGGTCGCAGGAGCCTGGAGAGAACCCGGGCCTAGCCCAGTTATGTTCTGTGCCACATGTCACCGCGGCACTAAGCACACCCATAGAACGTGCGGCACTGGGGGCTGAGGGGTCCAAGCATGAGTTTGAAGTACCTGGAGCCAGATTCGTGCCCACCCTCCAGCCCTCCTATGCTGCTCTGGCAGCAACGTGAGGCATTAATGTGTGTAGAAATAGGGAGGAACTGGTTGAGAATTTGAAAGTGGAAGGCAGCTTGGGTGAAAGTGATCGTGAAATCATGGAGTTCACAATTCTCAGGAAGGGTAGAAGGGAGAACAGCAAAATAGAGACAATGGATTTCAGGAAGGCGGATTTTGGTAAGCTCAGAGAGCTGATAGGTAAGGTCCCATGGGAATCAAGACTGAGGGGAAAAACAACTGAGGAAAGTTGGCAGTTTTTCAAAGGGACATTGTTAAGGGCCCAAAAGCAAGCTATTCCGCTGCGTAGGAAAGATAGAAAATATGGCAAAAGACCACCTTGGCTTAACCATGAGATCTTGCATGATCTAAAAATAAAAAAGGAGTCATAAAAATGGAAACTAGGACAAATTACAAATTACAAAGGATAAATATAGGCAAACAACACAGGCATGCAGGGGCTAGATTAGAAAGGCAAAGGCACAAAATGAGCTCAAACTAGCTACAGGAATAAAGGGAAACAAAAAGACTTTTTATAAATACATTAGAAGCAAGAGGAAGACCAAGGACAGGGTAGGCCCACTGGTCAGTGAGGAGGGAGAAACAGTAACAGGAAACTTGGAAATGGCAGAGATGCTTAATGACTTCTTTGTTTCAGTCTTCACCGAGAAGTCTGGTGAAGGAATGCCTAACATAGTGAATGCTAGTGGGAAGGGAATAGGTTTAGAAGATAAAATTAAAAAGAACAAGTTAAAAATCACTTAGAAAAGCTAGATGCCTGCAAGTCACCAGGGCCTGATGGAAATGCATCCTAGAATACTCAAGGAGCTGATAGAGGAGGTATCTGAGCCTCTAGCTAACATCTTTGGAAAATCATGGGAAACAGGAAAGATTCCAGAAGACTGGAAAAGGGCAAATATAGTGCCCATCTATAAAAAGGGAAATAAGAACAACCCAGGAAACTACAGACCAGTTAGTTTAACTTCTGTGCCAGGGAAGATAATGGAGCAAGTAATTAAGGAAATCATCTACAAACACTTGGAAGGTGGTAAGGTGACAGGGAACAGCCAGCATGGATTTGTAAAGAACAAATCATGTCAAACCAATCTGATAGCTTTTCTTGATAGGATAACAAGTCTTGTGGATAAGGGAGAAGCAGTGGGTGTGGTATACCTAGACTTTAGTAAGGCATTTGATATGGTCTCGCATGATATTCTTATCAATAAACTAGGCAAATACAACTTAGATGGGTCTACTATAAGGTGGGTGCATAATTGGCTGGATAACCATACTCAGAGAGTGGTTATTAATGGTTCTCAATCCTGCTGGAAAGGTATAACAAGTGGGGTTCCGGATGGGGTCTGTTTTGGGACCGGCTCTGTTCAACATCTTCAGCAACGATTTAGATATTGGCATTGAAAGTACGCTTATTAAGTTTGCAGATGATATCAAGCTGGGAGGGGTTGCAACTGCTTTGGAGGATGGTCTGAGGTAAACAGGATGAAGTTTAATAAAGACAAATGCAAAGTGCTCCACTTAGGAAGGAACAATCAATTTCACACATACAGAATGGGAAGCGACTGTCTAGGAAGGAGTACAGCAGAAAGGGATCTAGGGGTTATAGTGGACCACAAGCTAAATATGAGTCAACAGTGTGATGCTGTTGCAAAAAAAGCAAACATGATTCTGGGATGCATTAACAGGTGTGTTGTGAGCAAGACACGAGAAGTCATTCTTCCGCTCTACTCTGCGCTGGTTAGACCTCAGTTGGAGTATTGTGTCCACTTCTGGGCATCGCATTTCAAGAAAGATATGGAGAAATTGGAGAGGGTCCAGGGAAGAGCAACAAGAATGATGAAAGGTCTAGAGAACATGAGCTATGAAGGAAGGCTGAAAGAATTGGGTTTGTTTAGTTCAGAAAAGAGAAGATTGAGGGGGGACATGATAGCAGTTTTCAGGTATCTAAAAAGGTGCCACAAGGAGGAGGGAGAAAACTTGTTCATCTTGGCCTCTGGGGATAGAACAAGAAGCAATGGGCTTAAACTGCAGCAAGGGAGGTTTAGGTTGGACATTAGGAAAAAGTTCCTAACTGTGAGGGTAGTTAAACATTGGAATAAATTGCCCAGGGAGGTTGTGGAATCCCCATCTCTGGAGATATTTTAGAGCAGGTTAGATAAATGTCTATCAGGGATGGTCTAGACAGTACTGGGTCCTGCCATGAGGGCAGAGGACTGGACTCGATGACCTCTCGAGGTCTCTTCCAGTCCTAGTATTCTCTGATTCTCTGATTCTAGAAATGGCTTGCACACAGCCCTGGTGTGGGGGTACGGCCAGTGCGCCTCATGGCAGCTATCTGAGGGCATTCCGGAGGAGTGATGCGCTAGCTAGAACTCTGAGGCTGCTCTAATTTATACCTGGGGGGAGGAGGAAGGCCCTGCATGGCCCTAATTTATAGAGCCAGGGTGGGTAACCTATGGCCCGAGCTTGCCTTGATCTGGCCCCTGAAGCCGGGGCCTCCCCCAGCATTGGGGACTCCCAACCCAGAGCCAAGGGGGGCCACAGAATCTCCTAAGCTGCCCCCCTTAGGCTCTGGTGTGTGGGAATGTGGGGAAGGATCTTTCTGCTTCTCAGTCGGAGGGGTCACATCAGCGAGGTGGGTTTTTTGTTTGTTTGTTTTGCTTCTCACGTGTGTGCAGCCCCCAACAGATTTTTCTGCGGGTCAGCGGCCCCCGAATGCAAAAAGGTTCCCCCCGCTCGAGAGAGTGCAAATGAGACAAGGCTGCCCCCCACCCAGTCCTGACACATCGTATCATGGCCAGCTGGAATCCTGGCGCCAGCCCAGTTCTGCCTCTTCCCACGAGAGACAGATTTGGTACTGGGAGATTTTCCAAGAGCAAGGGTGTTTCCTCCTCTCTCCCTGTTGTCTTTGCTCCGTGTGGCTACTCCAGAGCGGGGGCCTGGGCCGTGGCTGCCCCATAACCACCATCCTAGCTCCCCAGGGGCCTGGGCACTTAATAAATTACACCCAACGAAGAAGGGGCAGAGCTAGGAAAACATCGGATACGCAGAACTGCATGGTACCAGCCAGCCACCTCCCGGCCCCCAGCCCACCCCGAGTAGCCCAGCCAGCTCCCTCATCCCCCAGCTCACCCTCCCTGCACAGTTACCCGCATCTCACCTGGCCTCTTATCTGATGACTTTGGAGCCTGGAAGGTCCAGCCCCTTGGTGTTTTCCCTGCCTCTTCCCTCCCATTGGCTGGGCTGCGACTAGTAGGGGCACTCGGTGGGGTGATAAAGGGCCGGGGCGATATCTGGGGCTGAGGGCCCTGCTGCCCCGCCAGTGCGGAACCTCTGCGCCCGTGGGCCTGGCAGGGGAAAATGGCTTCCCAGCCCCAGCGACACCTCTGCTGCTGGCTGCTGATCCCTCTTCTGCAGTGGGGTAAGGCAGCTGCCCCCTTCCCCCATCCAGCTCGGGGGGCGGGAGTGCCCAGATCCTGGCAGCCCCACGTGGCCCCGTGTGGTCCGATTCCCAGTGGGCTGGAGGCTGCGGGGCCGTAAGAAGGGCGGGGCAGGCGGGGCGCTGGCCCTGGGCACATCCAAATCAGGGGCGCAGAGACGCAAGAAGTAAAACCAATACGCTGCCATAGTAATGCGCGTGGCGCAGGCTGACCTAAGGGGGGGCATCGTTAATATTTTACCCTGGGCACAAAAATACCTCGTTACCCTGGTGGGGAGGCTGAGCCCAGCTCCAGCCCTGATAGGCTGCCCAGGGACCCCCAGCAATAGCCCTGTTGAGGGACCAACGCTTGCCCACGGCCCCGGCTCTGCCCGCGGGAACGGACTGATGGGAAGGGAGCTGCCTCCCCATGGCTGCTGCCCCTGGGACAGCCCCTTCCACACGCCCAGCACCGCGTGGGCTCCCCAGCCCTCCCTGCTGTGCTGGAGGGGCCCCGGGGGGCCCCAGTGCAGGCCCCAGGGTTCTGTGCATCACCTGGCCGGGCGCAGCGGCTCCCCTAGCCGGGCCCTTGGCATTGACTCTGGAGCCGGACGCGTTTCAGCCCTTCGCTGTCCCCCGCCCGCACAGCCCCTGACCGGCTGCTCTGCCCGGCTGTGAGGTCCCAGCAGGGAGAGAGGAGGGGGCAGGAGCCACGGGCCGCTCTCCCTGCACAAGCCTGTAGGGCCGTGAAAGGCTGGGGCAGCTATGTGGGCTGGCTCCTGTCCTGGTGGCTAGTTGCCATATGGGGGGAGGGGAGGGAGATAGTCTGCTCTGACTTCCCACCCCCGCCCTCCTGCAGGGGTTTGGGTTCCTTTCTGCTGGGCTGTCCCTCGGGGGACCCCTTTTCGGGAGCCCCGGGCAGAGCAGGTGCCACGTGGCTCTGGGTGACTTACTGGGCTGGTTAGAAGCCCAGGGGCTGATCAGCGTGTTGTGCTCCCAGCCAGGGCCCGCCGGTGGTGCTGAGGCAGCCGTTCTGGGCCAAGGCACCGAGCCGGTGGGGCTGTGCTGGGTGGGGTGGGAGGAGGTCCAGGTGAGCAGGTGCAGGGCCCCGGGTGAGTGGTTGGGCCATGGGGTGGATGGGAATCCTTCCGGTGGCCCCCCGGAGGTATGATTGGGCCTGTGCTAGGGAGGGACTGCAGCGCTCATCTCAGCTTGAGCAGGTGACACGCCTGGGTGTAGAGTGGCCTGGGGGCAGCACCAAAGGCCCAAGCCCCCACCTCTCCCATGATCGCTCTCCTTTCCTCCTTAGTAGGCTGAAAGTTTAAAAGAAACAAAAGGAAGTGTTTCTTCACACAGCACACAGTCAACCTGTGGAACTCCTTGCCACAGGACATTGTGAAGGCCAGAACTTTAACAGGGTTCAAAAAAGAGCTAGATAAAATCATGGAGGACAGGTTCAACAATGGCTAATAGGTGGGCAGGAAAGGCATCCCTGCTGTGTTCATTCCCTCGGGGACACCTGGCGTTGGCCGCTCTCAGCAGACAGGACACTGGGATAGATGGACCTTTGGTCTGACCCAGCCTGGCCGTTCTTATGTGCTTCTTTTCTCCTGCTGCAGCCCGCGGGGAGCTGACCTATGGAGACCTCGAAGATGAAAGTAAGAGAGCCCTGCATTCGCTTTCCAAGGCGGGACCCTGGGCTCAATCCTGGGGGCCTGATCCTGAACACCCACATTCACCCTGCGCCACCCCCCCACCCTCTAGCTGCCCCTGCTCCTGAGGTGGCTGCTGTCTAGCTGCTGTAGGGACGCTGAGCTGCCGGCACGTGGGGGTTTCCCTTCGGCGCCATCCTCAGCTCCCCCAGGGCCCCCACCCAGCATTATGGGGACCCCTTGCTCCTGGGGTCCCTTCCTGGAGGATTCCCCAAGGTCCTAGCCAGCAGCTAGAGCAGCCTGGGCCAGGGTGAGAGAGACAGTGCCCCCTCTGCTGATGGTGCCCACCGACACAGCTGGACCGATTCCCCCTGGCCAGGCCCTGTTGGCTCATGTCCTCCCTCCCCAGCCTGCGCTGATCTTGCCCCTTTGTTCTTGCAGGTCATTACCTGTATCTCGAGGAGGATGGTGAGTGATGCCCCCTGCACCCACCTTGCCCAGGGGTCCTCCCCCCCACCCCCATCAGGACCGGGGGGCTTTGCCTGGGGGCACCCTGCTTCACACATCGCAGACCCACTTGGGGCGGGGTGGAGGGGTGCCCCAGGGCTGGGCGGAGAGAGGGACACGGCGCCTGCCCTGACGGGCTCCCATTCCTAGCAGCACCCAACTGCGCCAGCTCAGCCAGCTCGCAAGCTGCCGTCCCAGCTCTGTGCCGCACTGAGGCTCGTTCTCTGAACCACGGCCCCCACTGGGTGGCCTGGAGTGTCTGGCCAGGCCCCTGGGATCTCCTGTCTTAGCTGGGGCTCTCAAAACAGCCTCTCCGGAGAGCCAGGGGCTGGTTCTAATGCTGCCTGGCCCCAGACAACCGCCCAGTGCAAGGGACGCTCTCTGGGCTTTGGGAGGGGGCAGGAGCTGAATGATGGGGGTAGAGCTAGTGGAAGGAGCGGAGGGACACAGGGCTGAGCTGCGGGTTGGGGTCACTCATTTCCCCCCAGCCCATGTGCTTTGTTAGGAGCTGGGGGCCGAGCAGGTTAGGCTGGCATGGTGGTGCCAGGGCCTGCGCCCAGCCCAGAGCTCCACCACGGCTCCCCTGGGGTGACTAACGGGCAGGTCTCTTCTCCTAGGCCCCTTCGCCGAGGACGGGGGGTCGGCCCACTGCAGGGACACCTACCTGGAGTGGATCTCCCTGTACTGCTGGACCACCTTCCATGCCGCGGTCATGGCCACGCCGGAGCGGAGCCGGTGTCAGTGGGACCAGATCGGCAGGTCTGAACAGATCCTTGCTTCTGGGGCTGGGAGCTGAGTGTGGGCAGAGCGCCGGGGCCGGGCAGGCTCTGGGGTAGAGCGTGGCATCACTGGGGTTTGCTCTTAGATGGGTCCCTGGACCCCGAGCCCTCCGGCTCTGGAATGATCCCGAGGGGGAAGGGGATTTTTGAATGAGTCAGCCTGCCACGGCCTGTCTTCCCGTGTGCAGCTGTCAGCGTGCTGAGAGCAGGGCGCGTTGTGCGGAGTGCCGCTGGTGCATGCAGCATCCAGCATGTGGAGTGGTGTGCAGTGCAACATCGGTTGCATGTGGTGTCCAGCATGCGAGGCAGAGTGCAGCGCACCATTGACTGCGTGCAGCGTCTGGTGTGCGAGGCAGAGTGCAGCACACCATTGGCTGCGTGCAGCGTCTGGTGTGCGAGGCAGAGTGCAGCTCACCATTGGCTGCGTGCAGCGTCTGGTGTGCGAGGCAGAGTGCAGCTCACCATTGGCTGCGTGCAGCGTCTGGTGTGCGAGGCGGTGTGCAGCACACCATTGGCTGTGTGCAGCGTCTGGTGTGTGAGGCGGTGTGCAGTGCACCATTGGCTGCGTGCAGCATCTGGTGTGCGAGGCAGTGTGCAGCGCACCATTGGCTGTGTGCAGCATCTGGTGTGCGAGGCGGTGTGCAGCACACCGTCAACTGTGTTCAATGTCCAGTGTGTGGGGTGGTGTGCAGTACAACAACGACTGCGTGCGGCATCCAGCGTTCAGGCGGTGTGCAGCGCACCATTGGCTGCGTGCAATGTCCAGTGTGCAGCGTGGTGTGAGGCGCACCGTCAGCTGCGTGCGGCGTCTGGCGTGCGGGGTGGTGTGAGGCGCACCATCGACTGCATGCAGTGTCTGGTATGTGGGGTGGTGTGCAGTGCACCATTGGCTGCATGCGGCGTGCGGGGTGGTGTGCAGCGCACCATTGGCTGTGTGTGGCGTGCGGGATGGTGTGCAGAGCACCATTAGCTGCGTGCGGGGTGGTGTGCAGCGCACCATTGGCTGTGTGTGGCGTGCGGGGTGGTGTGCAGAGCACCATTGGCTGTGTGTGGCGTGCGGGGTGGTGTGCAGTGCATCGTCGGCTGCGTGTGGCTTCCCACACGTGGCTGCACAGCTCCCAGCAGTGGCTGGGTAGCAGGGTGCTGAGTGCACGCGGTGCGTGGGGACCCCTGGGGGCATGGTGCTGTTACCAGATGCCCGGCCAGTGCCCAGCTCAGGGCTCGTTTTGGGGACCTCACTGGTGGCTGCTGCGCCCTGAAGCCCCAAACCCCGCAGACCTGCCCAGGCTCAGCCTCACATCTCCTCCTTTCCCTCCCCAGGATCTACAGCGACCTCTCCAACTGCACGGCGCTCATGGCCGGCGCTGTCCTGTCCCTGGCCCGGCCCCACTCTCGACTCCTTCTTCCTGCAAATCCACATGGAATATTTCGCCAACTGCACCAGGCCTGCTAGCTCCCCGCCCAGCCAGCCGCCCCGGGGGCCCATCCTAGCCATGGCCGCGGTGCTCGCCTGCCTGACCCCTCTGGCGGTTGCTCTCACCCTCTGCAAGGCTGCGCCAGAGCCAGACCGGCCGCTCCCTGCAGCACCATCTGGGCTCAGGAGACAAAGGACTGTTTCTTATGCTGGCCTGGGCACCAGCTGGACAGGGAGAGAAAGTGTCTAGTGGTTGGGGGGCGGGGGAAGCCAGGACTCCTGGCTTGGGGAGGGGGATGGGATCTAGAGGGTTAGAGCAGGGAGGGCTGGGAGCCAGGACTCCTGGGATCCATCCCAGCTGTGGGAGGGAAGTGAGGACTAGTGGTTAGAGGAGGGGCGCTGCTGGGAATTCTCTTCCCAGCTCTGTGGTGGATTCCCCAGAGTCCTCCCCTCCTTGTAATGGGGGTAGCAATGGTGCCTTGCCCTGGGGGCGGCTGGTCTGGGGAGGAGGAACATTCAGGGCCCAGCCAGGGGGATGCTGGTTGCTCTCCAGGCCCAGGCGTGATGAGAGGAGCTGAACCCAGACCCCCCGCCCTGTGTCAGCCGGAGCGGACACGCCTGGAGCAGTTCCCAGGTTCAGTGGGCAGCAATTGCAGGTTCTGTCCCACTGCCAGAAGTGGGCTTCCCCATAGCCTCCAGGCCCTGCCTGCCTTGCCCCGACTCGCATCCCGCTGGGGCAGAAGAAAAGGGGGAGCTCGGGGCCCTTGCTGGGCCAGGTAGAGGAGAATCACATGAGCAAGCGACTGCTTGGCCCCCTCTAAACTCCAGCCGGGGGGCTGACATCAGTGGGTGTTTCCCTGGCAGGGAAAGGCTCTCTGCCGAGCTCCAGTCTTGGCTCCTGACAACAAAGGACAAGATCCAGGGGCTGTAACCCTGAATCCGCCCTGGGCAGCTCCATGGGCTGGGCGTTCTCCGTTCCAGAGGCGGCTGATTTCCAGGGAGCAGCTGGGAGCGTCCTGGCAGGAGCACCCCGGCCGCAGGCCAGCGCTAATTGGCCAGTGGCTCAAGGACTCTGCCAGCGAAAGTCCAGGATGCGGAGCGATAAGATCTCCCTGGAGCAGGAGCCTTTGGCCCTGTAATTGACACACTGCCTGGAAGGTCCAAAGACTGACTTTTAAGGGGGGACCATTGAGGCTGTCTCAGACCACAAGGGAAACGAGTTTGTTTGGGCTCAGCGGGATCCCCATAGGAGCAGGAGCATGTCTCAGAGCTACTGCACAGGGCGGTGCCATTCGGAAGTGTTCACTTCTGTGTGGGGGCACCCAGGGCTGGGATACCACAGGGGGTGTGGGTCAGGCTGGAGGGGCCCTGGCAGAGCTGAGGGGAAGGTGGGCGGGTCTGGGACAGAGGAGGTGCAGCTCAGATGGGGGGCCCTGGCAGAGCTGAGGGGAGGTGGGTGGGTCTGGGACAGAGAGGAGGGTGCAGCTCAAAGTGGGGGCCCTGGCAGAGCTGAGGGGAGGTGGGTGGGTCTGGGACAGAGGGGAGGGGTGCAGCTCAAAGTGGGGGCCTGGCAGAGCTGAGGGAGGTGCAGCTCAGAGTGGGGCCCTGGCAGAGCTGAGGGGAGGTGGGTGGGTCTGGGACAGAGGGGAGGGGTGCAGCTCAGAGTGGGGCCCTGGCAGAGCTGAGGGGAGGTGGGCGGGGTTGGGACAGAGGAGGGGTGCAGCTCAAAGTGGGGGGCCTGGCAGAGCTGAGGGGAGGTGGGCGGAGTTGGGACAGAGGGGAGGGGTGCAGCTCAGAGTGGGGCCCTGGCAGAGCTGAGGGGAGGTGGGCGGGTCTGGGACAGAGAGGTGCAGCTCAGAGTTGGGGCCCTGGCAGAGCTGAGGGGAGGTGGGTGGGTCTGGGACAGAGGAGGGGGTGCAGCTCAAAGTGGGGGGCCTGGCAGAGCTGAGGGAGGTGGGCGGGGTTGGGACAGAGGAGGTGCAGCTCAGAGTGGGGGGGGCCCTGGCAGAGCTGAGGGGGAGGTGGGCGGGGCTGGGACAGTGGCAAAGCACATTTGTCTTAATTAAGCTGCTGCTAGCACCCAACTCCCACTTGAGTAACTTTCCCTTGGGGGTCCCCGTGGCCTCCGGGCACTGCCCCTATGCTGCCATGTCTCAGTCCTTTCCTCGGGGCCGGGCCTGGCTCTTCCCCAGGCTGCGGGGAGTGGGCAGGCGGGGTCAGGACTAGGCCCACCCCGTCCCCACCACTCGCTCCTGGCAGTGCCCACCCCAGGCTAGTCCACGTGCCATGCCTGCTGCCTGGAGCCAGTGGATTTCACAACCCAGCCCAGCCCGGATTAAAGGGAAATACCCCAGTAAACAAACAGGGGCCCTCCCGAAAGCTGCTGGTGGCAGGACGAGCGGAGCTTCTCCTGCTGCCCCGGTGGTGCGGGGAGCTGGCCGGGGCGGCGAAGGCCGTGCCCCGAGGAGCCATGCCCGGCTGGTGGAGCACACACCTAGCCGCGCTGGGCCAGGGGGGCGGCTGCTCTGACAGGCGTCCCGCAGGGAGGTCTGGCTTAAGGCAGCACTGAGTAATCTCATTTTTCACACGTCTTCTGTAGTCCCCACCAGCCCGGTCAGAGGAAAGGAGTTGTTTCCTGTTGTTGCCATTGAAATAGCTGGCCTGGCCCTTCGCAGGCCGGCTTTGCAGGATGGCACGTTGCAGAGAGACCGGCTCCGGCGGGCTCTGCCCACGGCTCCTGCTGCTGCTCTGCGGTAAGTGCTCTGGGCTGCAGGCCAGCTGGGGGCACTGCCACCAGCCCCGGGAGTTGGGCGGGGGGGGAGTTTGCAGCTTGGCTCCGGCTTCCCTAAGCCAGACCCCTTCGGAGCCCCGCGGTGCTCTGTGTGCCTGTGGGGCGGGGGGATCCTGATGGCAGCACTAACCCAGCCCCCGAAGTCCAGCTCCCTACTGCATGAGAGGTCCTGGGCTTAGAGTGAGCCCTCCACACCAGACTGTGAAAGGGGAGGTCTTGGGGGGTGTCTACAGCCCCCCCCCACGCAGGGACCTGAGTGGCAGAGAAATGCCCGTGTGGAGGAAAAGGCCTTAAGGATGCCCCCCTCCGCCCCGTTCCCTGTGGGGAGCTCAGACTCCAGCTCTGCCTCTGTACCCTTGGGCAGCTCCCTGCCCTCTCTGTGCCTCAGTGTCCCCATGCGTGGGATGGAGGAGGGGCCGGGGGAAGGGTAGCTGGGCTTTGTGCAGCACGGTTAGAATGCAGGGCTGTGCCAGGGACCCCGCTCATGCCTGGAGGGGCAGGCGTGTGTCTGGAGGGACCCTGCCAGGACAGTCCCGGCTATTCCGCCTGTCGCAGCACCGCGGGCGGGTTCGCTTGGCTCAGGGCCTTCGGCTCTTCCCAGACATAAATGGACCTCAACGACGCTCCGAGCTGCTGAGAATTCCCCCGTCTGACTGGAAAAGCCCCAGGAGCCAGGACGGACGAGCCAAACGGGCTGCGGGAAATGGCTGGCCTGGCCCGAGAGGCGCTGGGGACGAATCGGCCGGCGGGGTGGCCCTTGCAAGCCAGCTGCCTCCCCCGGGAGCCCAGGGCCGTTGCTGGGGTCAGATTTGCTCATGGTGGGGGGGCTGGGACAGGATCTGCAGGGGGGGTGCTGAGAGTCACTGAACCAGACTGAAGCCTGTAGCTGTTGGAACCACGTCTAGCCAAGGGTGCGCAGACAGGCAGATGGGAACAAAAAAGAGCTGACTGCTGAGATCCTGAAAGGGCAGGAGCAGACGGAGAGTCAGCAAAGGACCAGTCCCGCTGTGCCATGCACCAGCCCCATCAAGTCCCAGCCCTCAGCCTCTCTGAGCCTGGACCGGCTCCCAGCCCTGTCAAGCCCCCACTCCTTAGCCTGGGCCTGCTACGGGTCAGAGCCCCCACAGCTGTCTGTGACGGGCCAGACTCCGATCTTGCTGTGGGAAAAAGCTGGGGTAAGTCCAGGTTCTCTCTGGGGTCACCACACCCAGCCTGGCCCCAGGAGGTCTGGGTGGCATCAGGACTGGGTGCCTCTGAATCAGGGTATTTGCTGCCCTGCCCAAGGACACAAACACACACGAACTCAGCCCCTTTTCCCTGCTCCAGTGGGAGAGGCAGAGGGGGAGCCATCGGGAAATGGAGGGGGTCAGGGCCTGGCCGCCCTGGCTGCCTACGAGTGAGGCCCTGAGTCAGGAGGCCCCGGCAGGCTCCGGGGCCCGCTGGGCTGAGCGATGGAGCTGCCGTGGCTGGGAGGGGTTGGAGCTGGTGGGGGTGCTGGCCTCAGGCCTACCTCTAGCCCCCAGAATTCACCCCTGTGGCGGCGCTCCCTCCTCTGGCCTCTCCTCTAGGAGCTGCCCCGACCGGCTGACTCTGCTGCCCGCCCCAAACAGCTGGGGGAGCTGAGCAGGGCATGAGCCCCCGTGGGCAGCTCGCAGAGGTGCTGGGCACACACTGCACTGGCGGTGCCCACATACTGCCAGGGATCCAGCTCTGTCTGACCACCTGGAGTCCAATGTTCCCTCTCATTTTTGTGTGTGGAATAAATGTTGTTGTGTGCACTGGCGCATGTGTGGGTGTGCACCACCCATAGAAATACATGCTACAGGCTGTGCACGCTGTGCTAATCAGCTGGGTGGCATTTGAATCTCTCCTGGGTGGCCGCCCAAGCGCTCAGCTTACAGGGACCCCTGGCCACGTCTGCAAACCTCAGTCTAAATCCCCCCCCTCGTGCCCCATCCTGAGTCCGGGTTAAAGGGCCCCAGGGGTGTCACTGCCACCCACGAGACCCCAGTTCGGGGCAGGCGCCTGGCTGGGCAGCAGCAACCCCTGCGGGCCGCATCTCACCGGCGTTTCTCCCCTCCAGCGACTCTCGGAAGCTCCCTCCCTCCCGCCGGCGCTGCTATGCCTGAATTGGAGTCTATGGCTGAGATGCTGTGGAAAAGCCCAGAGAATGGGACTGAGCTGCTGCATAACTGGAGTCGGGTCTTCAACATGACTGGGAGTGAGTGGCAGGGACCCGCCATGGGCGGGGCAGCAAGAGCAGAGCTCGCCGGGCCGGGCTCCAAGGAGCCCTCCCCTGCCACGGGCTAGCGAGTCTGCCCGGTACCCGTCTCCTTTGTCAGTGAACGAGCCCCGGGCATCTCACAGCAGGGCCGCTGAGCCCCCTGCAAGGAGGTGGGGGGACTGCCCCCCGGGGAGCTGGGCGAACCCACGTGCAAAGAGGGGAGGTGCTGGTGGGAGGTGCCATGTGTGGCTGGAGTACCTCGGCCCGGCTGGTGGCTTAAGCCCACACCCTCTTCATTTCCCCTTTCGGCTCCCACGCCCATCCTGCTGCAGCCACCCGGTGGGCTGCGGGCACATGGCGGGTGCTCAGGGGAGCGCACTGACGTGGCCTGGGGAGAGCTCAAGTTGTTCCTTCCTGCCCTCTGGCCTGGCCGCCCTGGCTGGCTACGAGGGAGGCCCAGAGCCAGGAGGCCCCTGGCAGGCTCCGGGGCCCGCTGGGCTGAGCGATGGAGCCGCCGTGGCTGGGAGGGGTTGGAGCTGGGGGGGTAGGGCTCAGATCTGCCTCTAGCCTCCAGAATTCACCCCTGTGAAGTGTGCTGCCCGCCCCAAACATCTGGGGGAGCAGGGCAGGGCGCAAGCCCGAGGAGGTGACAAGCAGTGCCCACAGCTCAGCTCTGTCCGGCAACCAGGCCCTTGACAACAGAACCAGGGGCCACGTCTGCAAATCTCCGTCTAAATCCCCCCTTTGTGCCCCATCCTGATTCCAGGTTAAAGGGCCCCAGGGGTGTCACTGCCACCCACCCAGTTCGGGGCAGGGCGCCTGGCCGGGCAGCAGCAACACCCGCGGGCCGCATCTCACTGGTGCTTCTCCCCTCCAGTGGCTCTCGGGAGCCTCCCTCCAGTGCTGGGACTGGAGTCCATGGCTGAGACCTGGGGGAAGCAGATCGTGACCGAGTTGAAGCTGCTGCACAACGAGAGCCAGTTCTTCAACATGACGCGGGGTGAGTGGCAGGGCCCAGCCGTGGGCCCCACCAGGCTCGCTCTGCTGGGACCACGCTGGGCTCCAGGGAGTTTCTGCCCGGCTTCCGTCTCCCTTTGACAGTGAATGAGCCCGGGCATCTCACGGCTCCATCAGCGCTGGCGGGCTCCGCACCATGGCACCGTCTCACCCATGTAGTTTCTGTGGCTTGTGTGTCCTGCCCCACCTGCACCCGGCAACCCTGGGCACCCCCAGGGAAGGACCCTTCCAGAGGAAACCGGTGCCTTGTGCCTGGCAGGGATGGGCACGTAACGTACCCTGGGAATGCCAGCGTTCCCGGATGCACTCCTCCCGCTCTTACAGGCCTCCTTCCCAGTCCCCCTTCCCTGGGCCATCCAGCCAGTCCCTCGGGCATGGGCTTTGCCAAGGGCCATGCTGCACCGCCTACCCTGGCCGTATGGATGGCCTCCAGGTGCCTGCAGCGACTCAGGACTGCGAGCACCCTCCGCAGGGCAGCCTGGGAGGAAGCAGCACCAGCCCCAGATTGGCTGAGCTCCCCACTTAGCTCTCCCCTGCCTGTGATCGAGTGTGAGCTCCGGGGTAACCTGTCTGGCCACCCCAGGGGCCTGCCTGGGTGAGAGATGGCCCCTTGCACCAAGAATCTCAGCACTATCCAGGTCACTCCCAGCCCCCGAGGACCCGTCACTTACCCCCTTCGCCCTCCCACCAAAGGCGAGGCTTGTGGCCAAGCTGATGGTAAACGACGCAAAGTAGAGCTCAGAGCCAGGAACCAGGAAGCGAGAGCGCTAGTCACAAGGCTAAGGAAGGGGGGCGCCCAGGCACAAACTTCACTTGCAAAAGGTGATCGAACCCTAGAACTGGACGGGACTTGGAGAGGTCATCGAGTCCAGTCCCCTGCCCTCGCAGCAGGGCCAAGCACCAGCTAGATCCTCCCTGACAGGTGTGTGTCTAACCTGCTTTTTAAAATCTCCCATGACGGAGATTCCACAACTTCCCTCCGCAATTGATGCCCGTGCTTCACCACCCTGACAGGTAGGAATTTTCCCTAATTTATTTAAATATTTTTACCCCGCCTTTCTATTTAAAATATTCAATGTCCAATCTAAACCTCCCTGGCTGCAATTGAAGCCCATTGTCCTAGCCTCAGAGGTTAACAAGCAAGCGCTGTATGTCCTTTGGTTGGGAAGCCCCGTTGCTTATGCCCAGGACCGGATTAAGGGGGGGGGGCTAGCTGGACAGTTGCCTGGGGCACCAACCTATGGGGGACGCCTGATGGCAGCTGTAAGGGGCACCACGCGCCCGGCCGCATGGCGCCCTTAGAGCTGCAATCGGGCGCTGCGTGCCCAATTGCAGTTGTAAGGTGTGCAGCGTGCCGGGGGGTGGGGCCGCGCATGCACCGTGCGCCCGGGGGCGGAGCCGCGCATGCATCGCGCGCCCGTTGCCCGGGGCGCAGGAATGGCTCGAGCCGGCCCTGCTTATTCCTAGAAAACTTGTCCCTCCCCCAACGCTCCCAGAGTCCAAGAGGCCAGGAGATAAAAAGCCCTTGTTGTCAGGGCGTTTTATTCTCTTCCCCCTGCTCCGAGCTGCACACTTAGCTGATGGGAGGAATCCACTTGGACGACTCATCTCCATGGGGAGGGGCCCAAGAGCAGAGCCACAAAGTTTTCTGCCCTCTGTAATGTCCCACAATAGTTTGTTTGGTGTCACTGGACCTGCCCTGTCGGTAAAAAAATCCCCAGAAAATACTGGACCTGTAAAATGTCCGGTATTTTCTGTTTTTCTCAGATGAAAGGCCACTTGGGACATTTTTTCTCTGCTGTGTTTGGCTGGGGAATTTAAAGGCACAGTGACTTTTTTTTTTTTGCTCAACAAGTTTGGTTGGATTTTTTTTCAACCAATTTTTTCCCCCGCCGTGTTTGGGATTTTTTGTGAAAGTATCTGGCTACCCTACGGGTCAGTGCTTCACGCTAGCTAAGGGCTCTCTCTCCTGGCTGGGGGTTTACATAGTCAGTCAGAGAGGCTGCCCTTACAGCCGCTCAGCTATTCCCTGACAGTCATGGGACAGGAGCTCTGGGCCGGCAGCCGCTCACAAGCATCCAACCAACACAAACCTCCTTCTTGTAGCTCTGCTACCTGCTATCACACCAGGAGCACCCCGGGCAGCCAGCCTGAGCTCCGCTGTGTATTTGTCAGTGGAGCCATGGCAAGAGCCGGCACCTGGCCTGCCAATGTCACCCCGGGGCCACCCCCGTTGGGAGCTGGTGTGGGAGCACTGGGGAGGGATGTCTGGGCAGGGGATTCCAGGCTCGGGCTGGGGGGATCCTGTGTGAATCAGTCAGAGACCAGCCTTGCCAGCTCTGTCCCTGGCAGTGCCAGTCCCAAAGGATGGGCCTTGCGCTCAGATGGGCTCCCAGGCCTGAGCTTGCTGCCACCAGCTCCTTGCTCAGAGCTTTGGTTTTCTTCTTTCCAGATGAAATTTACAAAAACGTCACCAGCTGGTGTTGGGAGGAGTTCAAAGAGTGGATGCTGGGCGTGCCCGGGGCGCAGCTGTGTGAATGGAGAGTCATCAGCAGGTATCACAGGGGACGGGAGATGAACCAGCCCCAGGTATGAAGCCCCTCTGTGGAGTTTGCTCTTTGGCTCCCTCCTGGCAGAGCCCTTTCTGCCGGGTGCCAGCCTGTGAGTGGCAGAGAGCCATGGCCAGCCTGGCAGAGGGGCCGGGGGCCAAGTGCGCAGGGGTCTGCCCCGGGGCCCTGCGGAGCCTGACGCCGGTCTGTGGCTGGGCAGAGCACGGGGATCGTTTCCTGCAGGGCGCTGGGAAGACAAGAAAAAAATCTCTCCTCCTATGGCTGCCGTTCCAAACCCCTAAGCGCGGTTGCTGCCCTTTCCAGAACTTTATCGGGTGGGCAGAGATTCTGCGTGTCACAGCAAGGCTGCCCCCAGTGGAGCCCAGAACAGCCATTTCTGCCCTGCCCCCCAGGGGCCTGCTGGTCCTCCGCCCGCCCTGCTGCATTGCTCCACCCACATGTGGCTTCAGCAGGGCCGGTGGGGAGCCAGGCATGACTGAAACGTGCGGCACTCGCATATTCCCTGCCCACTGTTGTCCCCCAGCTCTCTCCAGCCCCAGGCACCCTCCCACGCTGCAGCTCCAAGGTGTGTGCCTGGCTTTGCGACCTGTGGCTTGTGAGCAGGGCTGGGGTGGGCCCAGCGGGCAGGATACCACACGAGGACTCAGGGACCTGGGTTCAAGCCCAGCTGTTCCAGGGCTTGGTGCCACGGCCTTGGGCAAGCCGCATCCTGCCCCATTCCTCAGTTTCCCCGTTGCTAATGGGGCTGCTCCCGTTTTGGAGCTCAGGGGTGAGAAGAACCAGGCTCTAGTAGAATGATCATGAACCTGCCCTGCCCGGACAGCCCTGGTAAAACGACCTGACAGGCTAGTCAGGGAGTCTCCTGCTCGCACAGTTTCCTGGTGGCTGCACCTGGGCTCCCCATTTCCACCCGTCCATGCTGCCTGCTGCCACTCTGGCAGGGCAAAGCAGCCAGTGCTGCAGAACAGGACCCTCCTGGCACGGCAAGCCGACCGGCTCCTCAGCTGTGGGTCTGGCCGCACCGGCCCCGGATAACAGCTTAGTCCTGAAGCCATTCTCCGGCTTGTCCCCCACCAGGCCATACAGCAACCTCCGCGACTGCCTGGAGACCTTGGCGGACAAGCTGAATTACAGCGACGGCTACCCCAACGGCGTCGCCGAGAAGTTCATCGTGCTGAGCCACCACACCTACTTCCTGAACTGCACCCACGGGCACCTCGTGTTCCTCGACCCGCCGGAGGACCTGCTCCTGGCCCTCATCTTTGCCCCCATCTGCCTCATCCCTTTCCTGGTCACTCTGGTGGTGTGGAGGAGCAAGGACAGCAAGATGCAGGCTTGAGCACCACAGGGCTCCTGGGGGGCATGAGAGGCAGCACAAATGTGTGAGGGAACCAGGCCGGGCTGGAAACTCTGAGCCCACCTGACCTCGCCCCAGGCGAGCCAGCCCCCGGCCTGCTGGACTGCCTGGCCCAACGGTTTGGAGACGCTTCGGAGAACCAGCTCCGAACGGCTCCCTCTGAGCCCCGGCCTCTCAGGCAGAAAGCCCAGGGTTTGCACCTGGGCCCGCTCAAACGAGGCCACCGTGCTGGGCTGCCCGTGCCAGGCCTGCAGGAGGAGAGCGCCCCATGGCCTCTGGGTCTCAGGCCCAGACAACCCCCCGCTGGGGTCTCAAGGGCAGCTCGCTGCAGCTGGACAAGTGCAAAGCCCCTGCAGGGAAAGGGCTCTGCCTCGTCCCAGCCGCCCCGGCACCACGGAGAGGACAGCTTGCAGAGCAGCTCCAGTGCCCTCCAGAGGGCCGGGGCATGGCCCAAGCCGGATAGGCCCACGTGCTCTAGAGAAACGCCCTCCTCTCGCACCGCAGCAAGCAAAGGTGGCTGGGCCGGGGTGGGTGGCACAGGGGCACGAAGGGGGCCCCTCGCCAGGCCCTGCCTTGTGTTTCCAGATGGGCTGTCGTGCCAGGGCAGCGGGTTTCCTGCGCCGCGTGTGTATGGGGCTGTGACGCCTGGGGCAGGCTCCCTCGCCATGTGACACTGGAGGCTGGGGGCCTCCTTTACTGGCTTTCCCCAAATGTTTTCCAGCCCCCTTTGCAAACGTGCTCCTTGGTTCACCAGCTGGAGATTAAAAACCTGCCCTTCCCGAGCCCTGGCACTTCCTTTCGCCGTTCGGTTTCCTGCCTTGGCGCCTGCAGGCTGGTGGGAATGGGGCAATTGGAAGAGTTGGAGACATACCCCAGCCCTCCCCCCTGACCCGCTGGGCAGTGCCCCCTTGGCGCCCTATGACACAGTCCTACTGGGAGTTGGCTGCAACTTGATTCTGTGTCCCTTGCAATTTGTGGCCCTGAGCAGGGCCTTGGGGCTTTCAGGAGCCTCTAGTTTAGGGCCGCTCAGTGGGCCACAGGCCTCTTGGCCCACGGCACATTGCTGAGACCCTGCGATTCCCTCTCCTGGATAACAACACGGAGCCCAGCCCAGCCTGGCCTGGGTCCCTCAAACAAAGCAGTGCCAGGGAAGCGATGGGGAAGCTGGGTCTACCGGGGCTGGAGCAAGCCAGGCTCCAGGATCAGACTGGGACCAGGTTCCCTTGGAGCAGTGCAGGGAGCAGGGCCTTGGGGTTCGGAGAGAATCAGTGCCACCTGAGGCCAGCGCAGGTTACTTGTGGGCAGGTCTGTGTGTGCGGATGACCTGGTCTTGCCTGTGACTAGCTGGTTTGCTTAGACAGACAAGTCTATGGCAATCACCGCACGCGTGTGTGTGTGAGTGTGTGTGTGTGCATGAGTACACGTGTGTGTGTGTGTGTGTGTGTGTGTGTGCATGAGTACACGTGTGTGTCCACCTGGCAACTGCTAGCCTGCCTGCGTCTGCAGGAGCCCCAGCCTGTCGGGGGGGGGGCTGCCCTGTAGCTGGCTCTCCAGTCTGAGGAGCCATGCGCAGTAGCCCAGACCGGGCCTCTTCTCCCTGGTGCGCTCCCTGGCCGAGCTGCTGGGCAGCCTACGCCCTGGAAATGTTCCCGGTTTAAATGTCAGTGCCTCCTCCACGCCGAGCACGGGGGGTGTGGCTCAGCAGGCCTCTCCTGTCTGCCTGGGCTGCTGCCAGTCTGGGTGGCACCCGGAGCCAAGCGGAAGGGAGCTCCCTGCAGCAGAGCCAGACCGGGAATCAGTCCCATTCCCGTGCACAGCCTGGCCCCGGTTTGCTACAGGCCCTGGAACATGAGGGGTGTGGCTCCAGGCAAGTCCTGCTCCAGCTGGGCCCCTTATTCCCCCGCATCCACCCAGTGTTCCTGCAGTCAGTTCCCTCCTAGGGCACCAGGAAATAGCGCAGTTGCTAGGGTCCGTGTGTAGGGTGGGCTGTGACTCCCTGGCTTTGTTCCCTACCACTCCCAGCCTCTCCAGGCTCCAGGACTTGCCCCTAATGCCAGGGTGCAGGCCAGCGCTGACCAGGAACCACTCTCTGAGGCCTCCGAGTGGGCAACAGGCTGCCCTCCTGCCCAGCAAGGCAGCAGCTCGTGCACAGGAGGGAGATGAGGCTGCCTCTGCCGTTCCCTTTCCTACCCGGACAGTCGGGGAACAAAACCCCAGGGCCTCTCCCCAGGCGCCTTCCTTCCTCCTCTTGCCCGTGAACAGAAGTGCTGTGGGATGGGACACCAGGGGCTGGTCAGGTCTCTACAGCTCCCAGGAACTGTGCCCCTTCAGGAAAGCCCCTGCTTAGTGGACATGGCGTGAGCCCTTGGGCAGGTGAAGGGGGAAGATCCCAGCGGGCATCTCCAGAGGGCCCTCGGTGGTTCTGCCACCCAGCAGTCAGGGCCTGGTCTGCCACAGGGCATGGAGTCTCTCCAAGCTGGGCCCAGCCTGTGGCACCCTATGTCCCACCCCAACCCATTCTGATCTGAGAGCAGGGCTCCCTGCTAGCATCTAGCTCCTCCCAGAGTCCCCGGTCAAGGTGTTGAGGGGAGTACACGTGGCTGCTGTCAGCCCCTAGGCACATAGCTCGCTCTGAGGTGCACAGGCCTGCAGCAACGACAGCTTGCAAGGGCCCAGAGGGGCAGAATGGGGCACTGACTGCTCTGCCTTCCTTCTTTTTCCCAGGGCCTGAGTGCGGCTCGCGTGGCCACCGCACTGAGGACAGGGACAGGCTCCTGCTCCCAGGAAGCTGGTGGCATTTGCAGCCTAGATGGAACATTTGGAGAGTCACCCATAGCCTCCCTGTAACGCCTCCGCCAGCACACGCCTGACAGTGCCAGGCATTGGCCAGTCTCCTCACTTTCCGCCCCCTCTGCCAATGTGTGAGCTATGCTCCAGCTGGGAGGACAACGCTGCCCCCCTACTGGCCAGTACACCCCAGGCCCTGAGGGGAGACAGCAGCTCCCAGAATTCCTGCCTTTGCTGTATTCCCCTTCCCAGGAGATCCGGAGGCCTGGTGCTGGCCGGAAAGGAGCCAGGTGGCAGGAAGAGATCTGAGAGATGCAGCTAAAGGCATCAGAGGCACAGGGCAGTGAGAGGCTGGACTGAGAGGCTCTGAGGAAGGAGCAGGGTGAATGCGGAACCAGCCACAGGAATCCATGGGGAACCCAGAACCAGCCACGGGAATCTGTGCAGCAGCCTTTGGGGCACCTGGGATGAGGCCATGCTGGGATGGAAATGCTGGTGCATCGAGCATGGTGATTCACTCCATTCCAAGCACCTGGAGGGGCCATCCCTCCCAATGCCAGTCACTGAAAGCAGGTATCCCTCCTGCATGGCACCAGAGGACTCTATGAGAGGGAAGGAAGCAGCTGTGACTTCATGAAGGGAAGGCTGGGAAGGAATGGTGAATGGGGTGGGGGGCCCAGAGGCACCTACATGGCTGTGGGCAGAGCTGGTGAGTTCAGTTTGAAAAGTGCCCACCCGCAACCCTGCCATTGCTCCTCCCTGTGATGGCAGCTGTCCCGTCACATGCTTGTGCCACTGGGATAGGGCTGCTAGACAGAGAGACCAAATAGGGTGACATTAAATGTAAATGGAGAACAGTCTGCTAGTGAACCAGGAATGGAATGGCTCTGCAGCTGGGCACCTACTCCCCATCCCTGCCCCTGCAGCCAGCCACTGGGATGGGTCTGGAAGTTCCTGCAGCTGCATTGGCCAGGACCAGAGAAAACCTCAAATCCGAGGAGACATCCTCTTCCCGGGCTACGCACAAGCTGATTTCTAACCCCAAGATGCTGGTCAGCTCATTGATGTGCCAGGCCAGGCCCCCCGTGCCGGGATCCAGTTCTGAGATTGACGTTCGGCACAGTCACCCCACATGGCCACAGCTAGGGCCCCCTCTCCTCGCCCGCAGCTCCGGACGACCCTGTCTCACATTCCCCCGCCACCCCCACGGATGAGCCTCTTGACGACCCTTCCAGAGCACCTTGGGGTGCAGATCTCAATGCTCTGCTCAAACACGCACGTGTCCTCCCGCCGCTCCCGACGGAGGAAACGCCGGCCAGCCAGAGCGGGGGGGACGTGACCAAGCTCGCCGAGCAGGCCACAGGCCCCGGACGCCCCGGCTGCCAGGCTGTGGCCTTTCACCCCAACTAAACAGCCTTGTATAGACCGTACCCCCACCCGCCTCCTCCCGCCTCGTGCCCCCTGGCAGGCCCAGCACCCCCGCAGGGCCACCCTGCGCTGAGGGGAGTTTCCAGGGAACACAACTGGGCTCTGCGGAAGTTCCCCTTGGGGTTGGGGAGGCCTTGAGCCCATCACCCCGGCAACGGGGAGGAGGGGGGCGGAACGGACGCTGCCCGGAACCTTGCTTCGAGGCAGCGGGCGGGCCGGAAGCCCAGGAGCGCGGACCGGAAGTCGGCGAGGCGGCGGTTCCGGGTTCGCTGGGCGGCGGCGGCGATGAGTTTTGAGTGGCCCTGGCAGTACCGCTTCCCCCCGTTCTTCACGTGAGTCCCCGGAGCCCCCGAACTGCCACCGGGGACCCCCGAATCTCCCTCCCAGCCCCACACCCGGGCAGGCCCCTCCCGCCCTTTGAGCCCCCAGGCCAGAATCGGGCGCTGGGCCCGTGGATCGTGGCCCTGGGCCGCCCCATGCCCGGGCCTGGCTCCCCGGCTCCCGCAGCTGGGGGCAGCAGCCCCACCCCGCCTGCTGCATGGGCCCGTGTGGGGGAACCGCTGGGTCACTGGCCACAGCCTGGTTCGTGGCCTGTCGCGGGGCAGGGCCAGGGGCCCCTGCAGGAGACTTGTCTCCGGGCTCCATCTGATGAGGTAGCTGCTGTTTGAAGCGTCGGGTCCCACCAACCTGTGACGCCGGGTCGGGGTTCCCCCGAATCCTGCAGCCCCCTGGCAGCAAGAACAGCCGCCGCCAGTCAGAGAACAGAGGGGGTTTATTGCTCCTCCCGGATACAGCACCGCATAGACGTGATATTGCTGCAGGAGCCTGGGCCAGGATGCCTCGGATCCCTTGGGTTAGGGACAACAAACCTCCCTCCGTTGTTCCCTGCCTCCCTTCAACCTTCAGACAGGTTGGGTCTTTGCCTACGTGACCGTCCCGCTGGGCAGTGCTACAGGTACCAGCCAATAGGGGTCAACCCCAGCCCACACACAGCCACCAGTGGTTGCCCAGAGGGTATGGCCTGCCCGCTACATCACACAACGTCAGGGTGAGGTTTGCACGCAGGGCGGCCCATCTGGCTGCCCTTGTCATCCCCTTAAGCCTCTTGAACCCCAGAGCCTGCTGTGCCTGGAGCCCAACGTTGACTCGGAGCGCCTCTGCGTGTGTTTCTAGATTGCAGCCCAATGTGGACACCCGGCAGAAGCAGATGACAGCCTGGTGCTCCTTGGTGCTGTCGTACTGTCGCCTCAACAAGCTGTACACGATGACGGTCCTGGAAGCTCAGGAGAGCCCACTTTTCAACAACAGGAAGCTGCAGCGTATCCTTGGCGCTCACGCTGTTTCTTTGCCTGGGGTGCCTGGTGGTGACTTTAATCCCAACCAGCAGTTTGATGTGGCTTTTACTCGCTCTGAAAAGATTAAAAAGGAATGGGCAACCACTGGAGGGGCTGGGATCAGGATATGCTGAGTGGCACAGTTCCCTACAGCAGTAGATAGCTGCTGTGTCTGGGGCTCCATGAATACAACACAGGGTCTCTATAACTGTCACTTCTGGCTGTTATAGAGCAGAACTGTTTGTAAGATACACATTTTTTCTAGGTAAACATCTCTAACCCTTGGTCCCAGACCAGCAGGCTTATTCCTGTTGTTAGCACAGCAGCATCAGGCAGTAAATAACATTGTGTCAGCAAGGGTAGGGTGTTCTGCATTGTAATCCCCCTTTGAGGAAGTTGTCTCTGTGCTGCTGTCTGCATGGATAGTAAACATCATAAGGAGTCCATGTCAAAAAACGGATTTTTCTAATTCCCCTTTCTAAGCCTGGCCTGAGGGAAAATTGGATCCTGGGTGAATTTGTATTTTGTAGCCATTGGTGCCTGTGGGTGCCCCATCATGCCTAGCCCCCTAGGCTCCCATCACCTCCATGTCCTGTAGCCTCTCCTCATGCTTAATTTGTTTTGAAAGAGGTAAGTGTTGGCTGGGTGGCCAGAGAGCAGCAGCTGCTGGCTAGATACCCAGGAATGAAGGCAACACCACCACCAGCAGTAATGCAGAAGTAAGGGTGATGAGGTGTATCGTGCTTCTGCGCTGCCTCATGGTGCCTAGTAGGAATGTAAAGGATTAACCAGTTACCCGGTAAGTATGCCCCTTACCAGCATGCTTACCAGGGTAACTGGTTAACTGGCCTGGCCAAAGCAGGCTCCTCCCACCCAGCCTGTGGCGCTGCTCCAGTCCAGCAGGGCCAACTGCGCCATGCTGTGGGTGGGGAGCGCTCCAGTCCAGCCTGGATGGAGCAGCCCCTGCCTGTGATGTGGTGCAACGGGCCCTGCCTGACCCAGCCGATGCAGCCCTCTGCTGGTGATGTGGTGTTGCAGGCCTGGACAGGCTGGAGCAGTGCCCCCACCCATGTCCCAGATTTTACATCCCTAGTGCCTAACTCTGAGACTGCTGCTCAGAGCAGGCTTTCTTACACTATCATATAGGGACTGCATCTTGCCAGAGCCCATGGCCATCCGGCAGTTTTCTGGCCACTCCTGGCTCACCAGTGGTGCCATTTCAGATTTTGGTGGGAGGGGCAATGTTAGCTGTGATTCCAAGATTACTTAGGCACCTGAAAACTCTAGGTCAGTGGTTCTCAAACTGTGGGTCAGGACTCCAAAGTGGATCATGACTCCGTTTTATTAGGGTCACCGGGGCTGGCCTAGATGTGCTGGGGCCTGGGGCTGAAGCAAGCCCCATTGTCTAGGTCAAAACTTGAGGGCTTCAGCTTTGCTCTCCCACCTGAAGTAGTGAGGTTTGGGTGTTGCTTTTGGCCCCCCATTCCAGGGCAGTGGGGCTTAGGCAGGCCCAGGCTTCAGTCCCCCTCCTGGGGTCATGTCATATTTTTTGTTGTCAGAAGGGAGTCACAGTGCAATGCAGTTTGAGAATCCCACTTCAGGATTTTTTGCAGCTAATAACTTAGGGTACGTCTACACTAGCCCCCTAGATCGATCTAGGGAGGCTAATGAAGCGACGAAATTGCAAATCAAGCCGGGATTTAAATATCCGCGCTTGATTTGCATGTTCAACTGGTCGCCATTTTAGAAATTGACTAGCCGAAGTAACTGCCCGCGTCGTGCAGCAGTGAAGCGGGATTCGATTTAAAGCCCTAACTCAAATTAGCTAGTAAACCTCATTGCAGGAGGAATACCAGCTAATTCGAGTTAGGCTTTAAATCGAATCGTTTCACCTGCCGTATGCGGGCAGTTACTTCGGCTAGTCAATTTCTAAAATGGCGACCAGTTGAACATGCAAATCAAGCGCGGGATATTTAAATCGGGCTTGATTTGCAATTTCGGTTGCCCTCATTAGCCTCCCTAGATCGATGTAGGGGGCTAGTGTAGACGTACCCTTAGAAATTAGCTGGCAGAAGCGCTATCTAATTCCTATATAAAGAAAGAAAAAAATATATGCAAACACCAATTAAAGCCATATTTGTCAGGAGATAAAACAGCAAGATATTCCCAATCCTAAATGTAGAGGTATCAGTTTTGCAGCTTTAACACAGATATCAGAAACACAAGTTTGATACTTTGTTCACTATCTTTCGTAGAGATAAATAAAAATAAAACCTGCTTGCAATTTGCTTATTGTCTCTAACAGACACTCTGTGTTACTGCCATTATCTGCTCTGTTTTAGTCATTTTTTTCTCACTCCACTAAAAACATATTTACTTAATTTTAACACGCATGATTGATTTTTTTCTATTTTATTAAGAACAGGAATTTATTTTTTGAATTAATTTGGCATTTATGTTTATCAATCACAGTCATGTATCTGACTCACTTACCTTTGACTTCATCATGACTATTACTATCAGACTTAAAATGTCATTTAATTTTGTATGAGTTTTAAGTTATTGTGCAGTTTGAAAATGATGACTTTCATCAGCACAGTGTCTGAAGTTACATGTTTAACTATTTATTTTTTAACTGGCACTGTTAAGGTGAGTACAAACTAAATTTACAATCTAGACGGATACTACTATTTGATTATGCCATTTTAAATAATGAATGACAAAGCACAATATGCTAATAAAAGTAATAGTAATTACTCCAGCCAGGACAGGTTAGACACTTAGCATTCACTACTCAAAGAATTAAATTTAAGCTTAAAAACATAAAATTGTGAAAGCCACAGACCCTTCAAAAAACTAAACTCATAGCATGCTAATCCTTAACTGAACTTTGAAAGAATAAAGTGACAGAGAATCTAAGTGCCTTGTGCCTTTTGACAGGAAGTCCCAAGAAATAACAGTAGTAATAGATTTGCGTGAGTAATAGATTTGAGTAGTTTGCGTGAGAATGTGTGTGTGTCAGGGTGCTGTCTTTTTAAGCAGAGCACTCACCAATCTGAACGTTTATTCAGACAGCAGTGGCCACTCCTAATCCAGAAGCATAACAAAGACAGGCTCCCCCTCCCCTTCCCGGCTCATTAGAGACTGGGTACACAGCAGGGGGACACTGTGACATCAGCGCTCTATGCAGCAGACAGGAGTTAGACTCTTGGTCCTGAGCAGCTTGGCCAGGATTGGCTACATGGTGTGAGAAGAGGGGCAGGAGCAGCAAAGGCTGCAGATGGCAGTGGAACAGGGCAGTGGGGGCCAGAGGTCCCCTGATCCTGAAGAGTTACCAGCTGATCCAGCTGCCCCCCATAGCTCAGGTCATCGGTCCCCCTCTCCAGATGCTGCCACTCACCTGCCTGGCTGCCTCTGGCTGCCCAGCAGGCTCTCAGCAGGTCAGGTGAGAGATGCCGCATAGTACACCTCTGTGTTGTGCATGTGCCCCCCTGAGCATGGTTCCTCCCCCCCTTGCCCACCCTAAGGCTGGCCCTCCCCTTTCCTCAACTTTCAGCCAGGCTACTCTGGATCCCAGAGGTGCTACGTTTTGATGGGAATGTGTGTTTGGTTTGTCGGTGGTTTGTGAGGCGCAGTGGAATCCTTGGGATGAAAGATGCCATGAAAATGTTATGTGGACTTGTGATTTTAAGCTTTGCTTATTTCGGTTATGCAGAACTGCGTCAGGGTATGTGTTGCTTTCTGTTCCTTCCCCCAACCGGTTCCTGCTGCGAACCGCGTTAGAGATGGTCACCCGTCTGACATCGTCCTCTGAGTTTTGCCTGTGCTGCTAAATTGCACCGAATGGTTCCTTAACCCAGAACCAGGGAAACTCCCCATGGAATCCATACAAGTTGTGTTGGAAGAACTCAGGAAAAAAGGTGGGTGAAAACCTCTGCTGAATTGTCTGTGGCTGTTTGTGTGTGCCTATGCTGGGTGTGTCAATAAAACCTGTGCCCAAGATCCCTCCTAGAGTGGACAATCTGGCTGTATGACTGTCCCAAAACACTCCTGGCATGGACTGTGTCACTCCCCTTGGAATCTCCCGGAGTTCTGGTTGTTTTTCAGTGTTGTCTTTATTTTCAGAATGCCTTGTTTCTTTCCTTATGGAGAATCGCAAGCCACAGCTCTGGAAGAGCTAGGCTCCGGTCCAGGGGCAGGAGAGATTTTTTATTTGAATGTGGGGGTGGGTAGGAAGTTGACGTGAGTGACAGGATGGGGTGGCGCTGGAGCTACGGACTTGCAGAGCATCCACCTGTAATGAGAGGTGTCATTCTCAGTTGGGGGCCTTTTGGTAAGTCCACCCTTTTCATTGTGTTTCAGGGAACCTAGAATGGTTAGACAAGAACAAATCCACTTTCCTGATCATGTGGCGGAGACCGGAAGAATGGGGAAAGCTCATCTATCAGTGGGTGAGGTGGTTACTGTTCAGAGCAAGGCCCCATTTCTGTGTGTGGGGAAGCGGCTGTCATTTCAGACTCAATGGCATTGCTGATCTGACCTCTCCCCTGCAACCGGCCCTTTCTAAAGCCAGCCCCGTGGGCAGATGGACACTACCAAAGAGCCTGGATTTGTGAAAAACGGAACCCTCAAATGTTGGTGTCCTGATCGCACACTGCCCTTTACCTTTGTGGGTGCCATTTCCCTCTGCTGCAGAGAGGTGTCGGGCCCTTGCAACTGTGTGAAAAGCTGGGCTCTGCAACAAATACACTGTTCACACCCATCTCCTAGGGAGTGTGGTTCAGACATTCCTCTCCGTGACACGAGTTCTCGTAAAACTCATTAGAGATGGAGAGATGGAATAAAGGAGGGCGGGTTAGCGACGGGTGCTGGATTACTTTCTCCACAGTCAAATCTCCTTGTCTGAGGAGTTGGCTTGTTTGCCCACTAAGTACTGAGTAGGTGCCACTCCATTGAAATGGAGATCCCTGCTGGGAACATGGATTGTAAGACACAGAAGTGAAGTTCTCGACTTGCTCTTGTTTTCCCAGGTGTCTAAGAATGGCCTGACCAACTCCGTGTTCACGCTTTATGAGCTGTCCAATGGAGATGACACGGCGAATGAAGGTAACAGCACATCTCGTGTCCTGGGGCTGCTTGCCAAAGCACAGCAGCCCTGTAAGAATAAATAATTTGCGCTGCCAGGTGACTGTTTTAAACGGTGAAATCTTTTTCAATTGCCTGTAGTCGCTGCGTGCGATCTCTGTATTTTAGGGCTCACTCCGATCACCACTGAGAAGCGGGGCTGTAAGCCTTATTCACAGCCCGCCCGCGATTTCTGTATTGCAGTGTTCGTGATCCCTGCCTGTCTCCAAATCTCTCTCCCTTCTCCATGCCAGAGCTCTGGCCTCTTGTCCATCTGGCTCCAGGGGGGTTGAGTTTTCTTCCTTGTGGGATCTGCCTGGCTCACTTGCAGCTTTCAGGTCTGCGCTGAACGCTGCATTGTCTGCTCCTTCTCTGTTTAACAGCACTGTTTCCGAGGCGTCAGTGTAGTGGGCGATGGCAGTGGCTTGGATTGTTTGTTGCTCTTCGTTTCACTGTTGGGGGCCGGGAAAGGTGGTCCATGGGGCACCTCCTTGATTGCCAGCATTACTCGCAGGCTGCCGTGCGTTGGGGCTGAGGTGTGATTCTTGTGGCTGCTACTGACTGAGGGTGTTTCGTCCTTTCCCTAGAATTCCATGGCTTGGAAGAGTCCATGTTGCTTCGTGCCCTGCAAGCCTTACAACAAGAGCACCGGGCTGAAATTATCACACTCGACGACGGCCGAGGCGTCAAGTTCTTTTAACAGGCACCCTCTCCTTTCCCCTCTCCTCTGACTGCTAAAGCATTTCCAGCTTGAAAGGTTCAGTCTCCAGGCCTACCACTGAGCAGTGACTGGAAGCCGCTGCATATTCTGGCTTTCTTGGGGCAAGGAGAAGCTGCGAAGCCTTCCGGAGACGTGACTTTTTCTTAGACCTCTTCAGAGATCTTCTGTCTTTCTCTTCTCCCTGTCGATTCTGTCTGTCTGGGGAGTTCAGGGGGTTCTAGGTAGATTCAAGGGGAGCCACTCCAGGAAAGACGCAGAACCACTCCAGCCTGGCTGCCGTGAAAGTAGCTGAAGAGCAGACGCTGGCAAGCCAATCGCATGGCTCTCCAGCTGGTGGCTGGTGAGCCGAGTGTGGTGTTCAAAGGGCAGATCTCCGGCCCCTGTTCCGCTCACAGCATCCGGCTCTGCCGGCCCCTGCTGCATCGCAGAGCGTGACGAGCGCGGGGTCAGGCTGATTCCCGCAGAAGAACAAGAGGCGCTCAGCGCTGTGAAGCAGACTGCGCCGGGTGTGGTGGGGGTGGGTGCCTGGGGATTCCTTTGGCATAATTAAACAAAGGTGTATTTATAGAGCAGCACCGGGTGGTTTTTTCGCTTCGTCAGTAACGAAACTGAGGGTTGCGTTTCTGTCAGCCTGGTGGCCTTACGCTGCGACTCTGCCTTGAGAAGGCTGCGAAGATGGCCAAGGATTCCCAGCCAGTCTGTCTCCCGGATTCCAAACCCCCTGGTCTGCCTTTGCGAGTGAGAAGATGTTTTTCCTACGTGCCAGCCCCAGAGACGGTCTGGGCCCTTTTCTGCTCGTGTCCTAGAGCAACGATGGGCAACCGGGGCTCGTGAGTGGCCTCCTTCATCTCAGTGGGCTGCAAGATTACCATGACTGAGACGGTCTCTTGGGATAGGGTCGTTTTGCTCACTGTGCTTGGGTGCCTAGAATTTGCGGGATGTGCCGATTGAACTGTAGCAGCACTTCAATTGGATGCAGAAGGAGCGCACGGCTCTCACAGTGTTGAGTGTAATCAGCCTGCACACCTGCCCTTGCTTTAAGTGTGTGTCACTTTAGTGCCATGGTGAACTAGCCACACTCAGCCGGCCAGATGGCCACATTGTTCAAGCCAGCTAGCCACACTCAACTGGCCAAATAGCCACGTGTGGCTAGCATGTTGGACACCACGGCTTTAGTAACGCCGGTAGGAAAAAAACCGATGCGGATGAAAACGGGCAGAATCCAGCAACCCTGTGCGTGGGCAACAGTAACAAAATGTCTTGTGGGCCACACACACAACCCGATGGGCCGCATTGGGGCTGCAGGTTGCCCACCACCGTCCTAGGGTGTACAGGGCAAATATTTGTTTCAGTGTCACCTGGGCTGCCCTGCCTGTGGCTAGAGGGACAGGCAGGTGTGACAGGGCTGCTTTACAGCAGTGATGCATAGTGGGGGCCCGTCTACGCAGCAGGGCTAAAGCCGAAATAAGCGACGCAACTTCAGCTGTGTCAACTGCATCGCGGAAGTTGAAATAGCTTAATTCGGCTTTCGGCGCTGTCTGCACAGCAGGAAGTGGAAGGAAGATTCCCTCTTCCTCCGACTTCCCTTACTCCTCGTGAAACGAGGGTTACAGGAGTTGGAGTAAGAAGTCCTCCCGCTCGATGTTGTGTCGAAATACAGGCTGGCAGCTCTATTCCGAAATAACGCTGCGGTGGAGTCATAGCCTGAAAGAGTCCAGTGTGATGTTCCGACCTCTGCCGTGGTGAAACAGCAGGAACTCAGCTCGATTCTGCTGGGCACCTTTTGCTGCGTTCTCGGGGAGAGTTTGCCCTTCCTGCCCTTGTCTACACGCTGTTGGGCACTGGTTCAGGTGCAGCCCTCGCCAACACCCGATGTCAGCAGCAGGTAATTGACAGTGCTGACAAGGGGCTTGAGTTCGTGCTGCTGGTGGAGAGAAAACCCTTCTACCTTGTAACAGGCGCTCGTGTGACGTGGAAGCTATGATCCATGTGCCCTTGGCTCACGCACTGCCCTTCTCACAGGTGCGCCTGTGTGGACCTGCATTTGGGGGCTTTGGTGTGATGCCTCAGCTCTGGGCCTGTATCTTCCTGCTGCCCTGAGTACTGTTTTGCTGGAAGGAGGCCTGGGAGTAGCTATGGCCTTGTTCCTCTGTCCCTGCACTGGGCTGGGCGGTTTATTCAGGGCGAATGCAGCCTCAGGCCTGTGGAGTGCTCTCCGCGAGGACTTCATTGGGCTGTGAGTGAACAGCAGGAAGGCACGTCCCCCCTCCACCAGAACCAGGAGTCTTGTTTCTGGGACAATTAAAGCCTTAAAACAATTGGCTTGACGAGGTATAACCTTAACCCTTGGCTGGTGCCGCCTCCTTGTGTGTGTCTTGTGTGAGGGGAGAATCCTCTCCTGTCTCTGCAGGTACTGTTCTGACAGGCTGGGCCGTGACTCCTTATTTAAGGCACTGTGGCGCAGGCGTGGTGCCGTCGTGTGGTTTGCCACCCCCTCCATCGCATCCCCCTGAAACTGAAGGCCGCTGAGACGTAAGAAACTTTTTGGTCTGTTTCCCCAAGTGCCCCCGGTTTCCATCTTCCCGCAGCTGACGCAGATACTAAGCAAAAATAGCGAACCTTCAGCCGGAGGCAGGAAATGGATGGGGAGGGAAAACAGACCTGAGCCCACCAGCATCTGTGAGGGGGGGTGGTGCTGGCGCCTTGGGTTGGCGTCTCTGGCTCCTGTCTGGACAGAGCAGCGCTTGAACAAGTCTGGTTTGTTTTGTCCAGCAGAGGGAGACGGTGTCCTCTGCAGAGTCTGTATCCATCTCTAACCTGCACTGCCCTGGGACAGTGCCCCAGCTCACTAGTCTGGTGAAACACGTTTTCTTGCTGGCTTCCCACTCTCCTGCACGCTGTGGGCAGGTCAGATGGGTGCCAGTGGAGATCTCTACCTTAGGGTCGGCTTTGGTTCCTCCCTGTTCTCCTGTCCCATCCAGGCGCTTGCTTGTCTCAGCTGTTCACCCTGTCTGTCCTCAGCTCACGCTGTAGCTCCTGTACCCATCCCCTCTCCCCCTGCCTCTGGGTCCTCCCCTCTCCTTTCCACTCGCTCTCCCTTGGGGGCTCTGTGCACAGACCGCCTGGAGTGGGGGCAGTGCTGGCAGGGCGACAAACCTTGTCTGTGACCCTGAGCCGTGAGTCTTTAACACATAGGCCCCCGGTGTTTGTGTGTTGTTCCCAGGCACGTGGTTCAGGCTTGCCTCCGGGCCCTGCATTCCTGCGGGAGTCGCCTTCCTCCCGTCTCCCCTTGCTCTCCTTGCATGAGGCCATATTCTTCATTAAACACGCAGCTGCTTGAGGAACGAGCTGATGGGGCTTTCGATAATCCCATAGCCAGCCAGCCGCATTACCTTCTGCCCAACACACTCTGACAACCTCCCCTGCCTGGTTCCAGCTAGCTGGTTGCACCGGGAGGAGGAGTGAGAACATCCCTTTCCCCCCTCCCAGGACTGGTACATAAGAACGGCCATACTGGGTCAGACCAAAGGTCCATCTAGCCCAGTATCCTGTCTGCCGACAGCGGCCAATACCAGATGCCCCAGAGGGAGGGAACACAACAGGTAATCCTCACGTGATCCCTCCCTTGTCACCCACTTCCAGACAAACAGAGGCCAGGGACACCATTCCTACGCATCCTGGCTAATAGCCATTGATGGACCTAACCTCCATGAATCTATCTAGCTCTTTTTTGAATCCTGTTAAAGTTCTAGCCTTCACCGCATCCTCTGGCAAGGAGTTCCACAGGTTGAGTAACCTCGCAGCCTTGGGGAGCGGGCGTGTCCCGTCTATCACATCCAGTCAGCTCTAAGGTGGATGGCGAGTTCCTTGGGGCAGAGCCTGTCTGTATTCCCTGACCAAGGCCCTGCCCGGCTGCATGGAAATATCCGTATTACAGTGCTGAGGGCGTGACCAGCAGCCTGTCCTGTAGAGGAAAGACTGGGCTGTCTGAAGACCCAGGTAGAAAAGCTGCATTGTGCATGGCGCAGTCTTGTGACTGGGCTGCTGCTGCCAGCTGGTACCGCCACATCCCCCGGAGCTCAACAGCCTGGGTGGCCACCCCCTGTCCTCACGGATCCCAGCGGAGCGGCGGCCAGCCCTGGCAGCGTAAACAAAGCTGCCGGCAGGATAAGAACCAGGCTTTTTATTGTCATCTGACACTAATTGTTTGGCATCCTTATCTGTGCGGCATGCTTGGCTTGGCAGCGCGATCGTGGGGCTGGGACGTGAGCAGCCGTCCCGGCTGGCGTGGGTTGGAGTTGCTGGTGCTGGCGGCGGGCTGGATTGGAAGCAACCAGGGGCTGCGTGGAGCAGGGGGAGGTCTCGGGCAAGTGCCAGGAGAGAGAGAAAGAGGTGGAGCATCTCCTGCCAGCGGGGTGAGAACCGTGTCTCCCTGAGTGCCTCCCGAACACATAACCCGCTTGGCCTTCAGAGGGAAGCCAGGGGCCAGACCAGGCGTCTGCCTGATATCACCACCTGCTGTGCTGTGCCTAACACCTCGACTGCAAGCAGTGTGGGGCAGGGATTGTCCGCTGCACCCAAGCACAATGGGACCCTGATTCCTGACTGGGGCTCTCAGCGGATACCACATAAGAATGGCTATATATGGGTCAGACCAAAGGTCCATCCAGCTCAGTACCCTGTACAGCCGACAATGGCCAATGCCAGGTGCCCCAGAGGGAGTGAATCGAACAGGTACTGATCAAGCGATCTTTCTCCTGCCATCCATCTCCACCCTCTGACAAACAGAGGCTAGGGACACCGTTCCTTACCCGTATTGGCTAATAGTAGCCATGCGTGGACTTAACCTCCATGAATTTATCTAGTTCTCTTTTAAACCCTGTTATAGTCCTAGCCTTCACAGCCTCCTCAGGCAAGGAGTTCCACAGATTGACTATGCGCTGTGTGAAGAAGAACTTCCTTTTCTTTGTTTTAAACCTGCTGCCCATTAGTTTCATTTGGTGACTGCTAGTTCTTATATTATGGGAGCAAGGCAATAACTTTTCCTTATTCACTTTCTCCACCCCACTCATGATTTTATAGACCTCGATCATATCCCCCCTTAGTCTCCTCTTTTCCAAGCTGAAAAGTCCCAGCCTCTTTAATCTCTCCTCATATGGGACCTGTTCCAAACCCACACAGCACGTAATAGCCCCCCGCCAGCTGGAGCGGGTGGGTGAAAGCTGTTGTTCTCCGGCCTGGAGGGCACAGGAGGTGAGACTAAATGCTCCACTCTGGCCTTTACAACTATAGAACACACAGGGGCGGCCCGTGAGCCTTGGCGAACTAGGCAGTTGCCTAGAGCGCCGCTGGCCGGGGCGCCCCGTGATGACGTAACGGCCATTGACAGCCGTGCAGGGGGAGCGCCAATTGTGCCGCCCGCCTGGGGCGCCAGCTGCCGCAGCCGGCCTCGGGCTACTCCTGAGAACACTGGAGAGCAGAGACCAGCCCAGAGAACAGAACCCAAATGTCCTGACACTGATCACAAGACTCCACTCCCATCCCCTTGAATTTCTTCACAGCCAAGACAGAAATCCAGTGGTCTTCCGTGTGCAAAGCAAAGGCATCTGTATGCCTGTAAAGAGCGATTTGCACCCCTGAGCTTGGAGGAAAGAGAACCACCATGTGTGCCTCTATATAAACCCGTGGCACGCCCACATCTTGAATACTGTGTACAGATGTGGTCGCCTCATCTCAAAAGAGATCTCTTGGCACAGGAAAAGGTTCAGAAAAGGGCAACAAAAATGGTGAGGGGTTTGGAACAGCTGCCATATGAAGAGAGATGAAAAAGACTAGGACTTTTCAGTTTAGAAAAGAGGAGACAAAGTGGGGATGTGATCGAGGTCTATAAAATCATGCCTGGTGTGGAGAAAGTGAATAAGGAAAAGTTATTTACTTATGCCCACAATATAAGAACTAGGGATCACCAACTGAAATGAACAGGCAGCAGATTTAAAACAAACAAAAGGAAGTTTTTCTTCATGCAGTGCACAGTCAATCTGTGGAACTCCTTGCCAGAAGATGCAGTGAAGACCAGGATTTTAACAGGGTGCAAAAAAGAACTAGATAAATTCATGGAGGTTAGGTCCATCAATACTTAATAGTCAGGATGGGTTGGAATGGTGTCCCTAACCTCTGTTTGTCAGAAGCTGGGAATGGGCGACAGAGGAGGGATCACTTGATGAGTCCCTGTTCTGTTCATTCCCTCTAAGGCACCTGGCATTGGCCACGGTCAGCAGACAGGACACTGGGCTAGATGGACCTTTGCTCTGACCCAGTGTGGCTGTTCGCATGTTCTTATGTGCTGTGGGCCAGGGGTGGGGATAAAGCCCCTTTTGGAGGTGAGGGGGTGCTGTCACATGGAGGGGGAAAGGGAACGAGCAAAGCCGGAAGAATTGCCGCTCCAGCATCTTTGCCACCGAGGTGTCTGCGAGTTGCCCAAGGGACTTCTGCTTTCTTGGGCCAGGAGAGAAAACCAGGAGCAGGCAGATAGCCGGCCGGGAGCTACCCTCCTTAGGGAAAGGCCGTGGAAAGGGCCCCTCCTCCCCTGTCCCTGGCAGGAGGGGAGGCGTGCGGGGGGCCGGCTGCTGACACCCAGGCAGGGGCCATGCAGAGTCCAGCTGTGCAGGGCCTGCCTGGTAGGTGGGTGAGGGGGGATGGCTGCCAGCACTACAATCCGGGTTCATCCCTTCCCAGTGTCATGACACCGGAGTCTGGCAGCAAGCGCCTTGGTGGGGGGTGGTGGGGGGCCCGCCCCTGAGACTCAGCAATGTGGTGGGGCTTGTGTGGAGCCACCCTGTAACCATTGTGGGGCCTGGGCCCAGCCGGCAGGGTGCACTGCTCCCTCGCTGGCCCTTTGGGTTCTCCCAGGGCAGGGGCCTGTCAGCGCCCAGCGGTCTCTGTGGGCCTATCAGGCACCCTGCAGCTCTGAGATCACAGCTGCAACTGGTCTCACCGATTAGAGGCTACTGGCCCGGGGACCGTGGCGCGAAGGGGCTCTGGGCTGAGATAAGGGCGCTATCAAGCCACGCACACCTCGCTGGGACCTGCTCCCAGGAAGAAATGAAACTCGGGCCTTTTACGAAACACCATTCGTTAGGGACGCAAGGTTCCAGTTGGCTCAGTTCTGAGCTCTTGTTTCTGGGAAGCCCGGAGCCTGTGCTGGCCCCAGAGCTGGACGCTGCGTCTGTCTCTAAGGAGAAGCGTGGCCTGCCTGGCACGAGGGCTGCCACCTCTCTGGGTACGTGGTTTAGGGTACTGAGTGCACATACGGTCGAGGCTGGACCTCCAGCAAGGAAAACCTGAAAACGGGCTGCTGAAAACTCCCCCGAACGTGGCCCTGGACACGGCTCCCTGAGTCGCTATCCAGGCCTGGAGCTCAGGGCTCCAGGGTTCCTCTCTAGCAAGGGGTGCCATCACCTCCCCCCAGCACGGAGCCGGGAGCACGCCCAGCCAGGAAGCAGCAGTGTGAGGCAAGCATGACACGGCACGTTGCCCTGGTAGGCGAGTGACTCTGCCGCGGACGTGCTGTGCCGCGGGGATCCGCCTGCATTTTTCTGATCATGCACAGTCCTCCTGACATCCTGAGTCTTGTGCCATTCTGCTCCGTCAGGCTTGCGAAAGGGTTCAGAGGGGCCCTGGAGTTGGGGTCCTTTCTCCGCCGCGAGGTTCATTTTGAGTCGCTACGGGCATCTGTCCATCCCCAGGATCCACACAGCACGGCCCCAAGCCCCCCCTCCCCCAGAAGTGCAGCAGCTGGGCCGAGCCTAGGATGCTACCCCCCCACTGTGCCCCCCGTGCCAGCCCAGCCAGACACACAGTTCCCCAGGCCGTGTAGTTGATTGAAAGTGTGTGTCAGTTTCATGCAGGGGAAGGCCGGGGACTGTACCCAGATGCTGAGAGGTGCTGAGGTCAGTGGGCGCTCAGATCTCTTCCCCGTTCAGCCCCATCGCAGCCCCTCCATCTCCCTGCCATGAGCGCAGCAGCAGAGATAGGTCCTGGCTGCATGGGCCGGAGCCAAGAAGAGAGACACTGGAGCTCTCGGCAGAGCAACGCCCCTTTGATGGGTGACTTAATCCCCCAGGACAGCCACTGCCCAGCTGGCAGCTGGACTCAGAGGAAAATAGGTTAGGTTGCCTGATTCGGGCAGGGCTGGGACCGGCATCAGGGCCACGGGGAGCGTCACCCCCCATAAGGCCTGAGCGTTGGGTAGGATCCCTGAGCACTAGGGACCAGGGCTCCATGAAGGGCGGGGAGTTTCTGTTCTCAGCCCACGTTGGACTCCCGCTCCTGGGGTAGGTCGGGGAGGTGTCTGGAAGTTGCTCGCCTCCTCTGGCTGCGTTGTTCCTGCCACCGGGCAGTAGCCATGTCCCTTTCCACGGGGGCAAGTTTGGGGCTGCAGCAGGAGCATGACAGGGACCGCGCCCGGACAAGCCCCCTTTGCCCTGTCCCTCTGCCAGCCTGGCTCCCCTGCGACTGGGGGAGGGATGTCCGTGCGCCACTCTCGGCAGGCCTGGGACCCTCTGCTGAGGCGGCTGGCCGAGGTCTGGCGCCGGGGGTGGCTTTTAGGGTGGAGACGCCTGCCTGTCGGAAGCTGAACTGAGGTCTCCCCTGAGCCGGGGCGCACAGACCCCTGAGCCCGGGCAGCTGGGGTGGCTCCCCGCCGGTTCTGGACATGACCCAGCGACCTGGAGGCAAGGAGGCCTAGTGCCCTAGGGCCGACCCTTCCCTGAGGCATTAACACTCTTGGCTCTGGAGCCTAGGGTGCATCCCAGGCGCTCCAGTGCCAGCTGAGCTCCCCACTGCCCCCTTGGCCATCAAGGGCAGCCTCCTAGAGCCGCTCTGGATTGGGTCCCATTTCCAGGCACTGGGCCACGCCCCATAGCTTGTAGCCCAGCACTCACCCAGTGCTCCGCGGTGGTGCCAGGGGGAGGAGAGAGGGAACCTGCTTTTCCTCTGCCTGGGGCGTCTGACGTCTCTGCCAGTGGGGCAGGGCGAGCAGTCCCCCTGGCCCTGCTGTACCTGTGCCCTCGGGAGCTGACTTTCAGCTAGGGTTGCCAGATACCTTCACAAAAAATCTCGAATAGGCAGGGAAAAATTGGGTGAGCAAAAAAAAAAAAAAAAAAAGGCTGCTGCGCCTTTAAATTACCACGCTCCTCACTTCCCCCACCCTCGCAGACGCCGCCGGACTTCCATCCAAGGAAAACAGAAAAGACTGGACATTTTACATGTCCAGTATTCTCTGTTTTTTTTTTACCGGACGGAAGGTCAAAATACCGAACTGTCTGGGTGAAAACCGGACACCTGGCGACCCTACCCTCAGCCAGAGCAGAGCGCTGTCCCCCGTGGTATGTGGGAAGCCATCGGTTTACACCAGTGGGTGGTTCCCTGCCCCGCATACTGCTCCCTCTGGCAGACAGTGCTTGCTAGAGCGTTCAGATACGCCCTGGCCCAGCTTCCCTTCCCAGCGACTTCGCTTGCCGGATACCCCTCAGCTTTATAACCCGGACTGAGGCTGCACGAGCAGGGGACCTGCGGTCTCATTCCTGCAGACCTGCTGCCTTTCACTGCGGGCAAACACCTGGCAGGCTTTGTGCCCAGACTAAGGGGCATCTGGCAAGTGAAGTTGCTGGGAAGGGAAGCTGGGCCGCTGCGTAGCTGAACGCTCCAGCGAGCGCTGCCTGCCCCGGATGCGGGGCCGGGACCACCCCCCATCCTCTTGTGGCAGGGCCCATAAAAAATGTTGCCTCTGGTCCCCTCCCATGCTGAGCGACGCTGCCCCGGTGTGTCGTCTGCCAAGGAAGCCCCCTCTATGCCACAAGAACACAGCGTTTGCTGCACTAGGTCAACCCCGAGCCCAGAGTCACTCTCCACCCGCACCGTGAGCATTGCACCCAGCCCCGGTTCTGCAAGCTCCCTGCGCCTGTTCTCCGTGGGGTGTGCTCCCCTGGGGCTGGGGTGATTTCTAGCCCACGCCCGAGCGACCCACGAGCAATTTTCCAGCAAGGAGAGCGAGTGCGTCTCAGCAACATGGGTGTTGGCAGGAGAAGTCACGTCCCATGCGCCTGCTCCCGGAGCAGGACTCAATGCGGGGAGGCGAAGGTATCAGGAACCAACCCGTGGTCAGGGGATTTGCAGTCTGATCCCGGACCCATCCAGGGCTTTGCAGAAACAACATTTCATTACATGTTTCTTGCCCCCTGCCCCCCGGGCTAAAGGGATTTGCAGGGCTGCAGCTGTGCCGGAGCGCTGGGCTGTGAACTTTAGCCGCTGCTCCAAGGATCTGTGTAGCTCGTCCTGGAAATGCGGCTTTAATCTGGGCCGAGGACGCTGCTGGACTGTCGTTTCCAACCTCCCCTTGGAGTTTCTCTGATTGTTTAGTAGAAACAAGCTGACCCCAGGGAAAATAAATTAATCGGAGCGACAATTGCTTTGTATTTTGTGTCAACAGCGCCACGGAGCTGCTAAACAAACGGAGAGCCGCCCCCCTGGGTTTAACCAGAAAAGCACCAGGCGCTTGTCTGTACTGGAGAGGAAGGCTGCTGAGGCCATGCCCTCGTTAATAGCTCATAACTTAATGTCTTCATGACCCGCTTTGCAATTTTCCCCAGTAGCTAATGCAGAGCTGGCTGCAGAGACAGATGCAGGGGCCCTGATACCTTGCGCCATAGCTGCCCGGGGCAGGAGCTGGTTCTGGCAACTTGCAAGAGAGAGGCAGCTGCTGCTTTCCAGTAAACATGATGCTCCGAAGCCTCAGGTTAAAAGCGGTAAGTAAATGACTCGAACAAGCACTTTGCTATAGCTCAATTACACCTGCGTCATCCCGCTGCCTGAGTCACTTCACACCGGGCTGGAGAATGGACAGCAGGGAGCAGGCCTGGGAGGGCCAGGGGCCAGCTGGGAACCAACCTGCCTTTTCCAGCTCTGTAAGGAGAGGAGAGGCCGGCATACTTTAAGCTCCCTGAAAAGCATCTGTTCTGATCGGGGCCAGCCTGAGACCAAATGGCTCCTAGGTGAGGAGCATCTTCAGTGCTCCCCCGACCCTGATGTGTTAAACTTGTGAATACCTTGCTTTTTATTACAGTTATAGCCTATTTCATGACTCCGATGCATGATTTGTCCTTGTCAAATATGATGATATAGTTGCATGCTAGGATCTGTACATTTGTATTTATTCTAGGGATGTTAAATATCAGTTAATTGAATAGTCGATTCAGCTTATGAATTCTTATCAGTTACTTGACTATTCTATAGTCCCCGGGGGTTGCAGACGGTGCACTCTGGCTCCACTCCCAAGGAGCCGCCTGCCACTCCTCTGTATCAGAGACAGCGGCGTGGGAAGCCAGGCGGGAGCTGGTCCGCGAGGGGAGCCAGTTTAAAAACCAGCTCCCCTCACGGACCGGTTGCCTGTCACCCCGCACTGCTGCCTCGGATACAGAGGCAGCAGCACCTGTTCAGGGTGGGGGCTGAGCTCCTGGACCCAGGGTGAGCTGGAACTGAGCTGGGCTGCCTGCCTGCCTGGCTCCTAATACACTTTAAATGCAGAGTGGCAGCGGGTGTAGGTCCTGGACCTGGTGCGAGCCAGGACTGAGCCGGGCTGCTGGCCAGCCTGCTAAAAAATGTACTGGCACGGGCGGGTGGGAATGCATGTAGTCTATAGCATTAACCTATAAGCTTTTGCTTATCAGTTAATCAGTTAATCGACTACACTATTACATCCCTAATTTATTCATGCCATATATAAGCAAATAACATAATTTGTTTTCTTTCCGCTGACAGAAACTTCTCTATTGTACGAGTAACTGAAATATATGAATGCCAAGAAATTGACGTGGGCCCCAATGCTGGATGGATCAGTATTAACTAGTGTTACAGCAGGTGACACCCTTAGAATGTTACCCCTAGTCCATTAGTTCAAGAGGTTGCTTTTCTCACCTTTGCCCTGCGAACTGAAGCTGAGCGACAGAGAGAGCCAAAGACTGGCCAATGGCATTTTCCAGCGATAAAATAGCAAGTGACGTCAGTCTTTCATCAGCCATCGTGGATTGAAAATATGTTTTAATGAGCCTGAGCTTCGAAAAGCTCATACTCATGGGAGCAGACTCCTCAAAGCCCTCCATGCATTGTTCTTAACATAAGAACAGCCAGACTGGGTCAGACCAAAGGTCCATCTAGCCCAGTCTCCTGTCTGCCAACAGTGGCCAATGCCAGATGCCTCAGAGGGAGGGAACAGAACAGGGAATCATCAACTGATCCCACCTGTCATCCATTCCCAGCCTCCGACAAACAGAGGCTAGGGACACCATTCCTTCCCATCCTGGCTAATGGACATTGATGGACCTAACCTCCATTAATTTATCTAGTTCTTTTTTGAACCCTGTTAGAATCCTGGCCTTCACAACATCCTCTGGCAGGGAGTTCCACAGGTTGACTGTGTGTTGTGTGAAGAAAAACTTCCTCTTGTTTGTTTTAAACTTGCTACCTGTTAATGTCATTTGGTGACCCCTTCAGCTCTGTGTCATGGATGAATGGGAGAGCTTGGCATGCAGAGTGCTTTCCATGTGGCAAAATGTGACAGATGTTGTCCAGTTCAACATAAAGGTCTTTAGCATTGATGGCCAAACGTTCCCCATGTGTCTGGTGAAGGTCCATGCAATTGTTCAAGAGATTTTCCTGTCCGCTGGCAGCTTACTACGGTCACACAACCATCCTCCCTCTTCCCCTACAGTCTTTTGATGGTGCTTCGTTTGTCCAAATGTTTCTTTGATGGCTAATCACGCAGTGTCTATGAGTGAGCAATAAAAGCCCCTCTTGAATTTTTCTTCCAAGCTTCCCATCACCTCATCTCTGCCCTCCTAACCAAACTTCTTCCAATTAATATGAATTTCCTTGAAGACGGGCTTAAATCCTGTTTCCCCACATTTCTATGGCAGCAGTGTTGATGGTATCTGCAAGTCTGTTGTCACTGTAGGCCACAATGAAATCATAAGAGAAGAGAAGACTGGCCAGACTGGGTCAGACCAAAGGTCCCTCTAGCCCAGTGTCCTGTCTGCTGACAGTGGCCAATGCCAGATGCCCCAGAGGGAGGGAACACAACAGGTAATCCTCATGTGATCCCTCTCCTGTCATCCATTTCCAGACAGAGGCTGCGGACACCATTCCTACCCATCCTGGCTAATAGCCACTGATGGACCTAACCTCCATGAATCTATCAAGCTCTTTTTTGAATCCTGTTAAAGTCCTAGCCTTCACCGCATCCTCTGGCAAGGAGTTCCACAGGTTGACTGTATGCTGAGTGAAGAAAAACTTTCTTTTGTTTGTTTTAAACCTGCTGCCTATGAATTTCATTTGGTGACCCCTGGTTCTTATATTGTAGGAATAAGTAAATAAGTAAATAACTTTTCCTTGTTCACTTTTTCCACACCGGTCATGATTTTATAGACCTCTGTCTAGCTTTTTGAACCCTGTTAAAGTCCTGGTCTTCCCAACCTTCTCTGGCAATCAAGGCAGCTTCTCCTCAACGTAGTAGCAGTCGCGATGTCCATTCACTGAGTCTGTCATGCCTTGTGTGTAACGTGTACGTGGAACAGGAGAACATGCCAAACCACAGCTGAGACCAGAAATTTGAAGCCAGGGATCTGCTTTGCCAGGCTTTGCGCCTCGTCTTGGATTCTGGCCTTGGCTTTACTTGACTGCGCCAGTTCACGAGGGCGTCATAAACCTCCGTCGCTTATGATGCCACTCTCCCAGTGAGTGTCACTTAGCGGCAGAGGTGAAAAGTGGCTTGTGCAGGATGGTTCGGCGCACTGCTAAGACCCGGCCACCGTACAGGTCTGTGCACGGCTGATATTAAACGCCGCTGGCAGAGGGGAGCTGCCTCAGGGGCCAGCAGTTTATTAGGGCCTGGGTCCTTCAAATTGCCATCGGAGTCCCAGGGCTCCAGGCTGCGGCCACAGCAGCCATGAACGACTAATTGGGGCAGTCTGCCCCCTGCCTCACCCTTTCTGGCTGAGGCCAGATCCTTTCTGGAGGCCCAGAGCTGCCCCCCTTCTGCTGGCCAAGGACACCCGGAGCGGTACAGGACACACCGGTAAGTCCCAGCATCCACCGTCACTGCCTAGTGGTGTCACAGTCCAATCTGTAACATTGCCCGTGAGGTTTTTCCACCTGATTGCTGATGCCAAAAACAGGGCGTACCTCCTTCGCGGCAGTCCGAAGAGAGAGCCTGATTCTAAAGACGACGATGCTGCGTCTGACACATCTAGGGCGAGGGAATGGCAGTCACAGCTGTTTCTGTCATCGCACGAGGTCAATTCTTCCTTACCGTTTCTCTCCTGTTCATGTAAGCCAGGTTTTTCTTTTGCCACGACTCCCCTATTCACATTCTCCTGTATCATCACTCTCCTTCGTACCGCCAAGAAACGTGGACGATTCTCCATCGCTTTTCTCACATTTCCCTTCCTTCTCTTCAAGTACATCTTCTAATTTTGTAGTCATAGGACTCCCCTCATTTACACGTCACTCCTCGATTTCTTCTGCACTGGGACAACCCCAACAGCAGAAGTAAACCCGGTCTGTGTTGTCCTGTTTCTGCTATTTTCCCATCAGATTTGCCCCTTGCTGAAAACTAGATTGCAACTGTGCTTTTTGCTTCCTACTCTTTGGGGGAATCTTTTATTTTCTTCAGGGGAAAACAGCTAGTGTTAGGGATCGCAAAAGTCCCTGTCTTCCAGCCTAAGTAAGTCATCAAACGTTACATGCTAAGCATGGCAAAAGAAGTAACACTTTTTCTTGTATATTGTAGCATAGGTTCAATAGATATCTCTCCTTTCTCATTAAATCTGTCCTTTATCCGGTGCTAATTACACTCTTCACATCTTAAAACACAATTACACAGTAAATTGGGGGCGGGGAACCTTTTTTGGGTCAGCAGCCACTGACCCACAGAAAAACCAGTCGGGGGCCACACAAAAGTGAAAAGCAAAAAAAAAAAAAAAAAGTCACTGATGTGAGAAGCAGAAAGACACTCCCCATGTTCCCAGAGCATGGGGGGAGGGGCTGGGCCAGTAGATTTAGTGGGGTCCCCTAGCCTCTGGGGTGGGGCCAGAAAATGAGGGGTGCAGTATGTGGGAGGAGGCTGCTGGGAAACAGGTTTGGAGTGTGGACTCTGGGCGGGAGGGAGGGCCTCGAGGGCCGGATCCAGGCAAGCCGGGGGCCGAATCCGGCCCCTGGGCCATACGTTCCCCATCCTTGATCACAATATGGTACCTGGGCTTTCACTTCATTCTTATATCTCCCTGACTGACAGGTGACGGCCCGCCCCTGAAATACCTACAAGGGCCTGGCTGATGATGGTCTAGGAGGTTTGAGGAAAATGTGGTTCTCGGAAAGTCTGGAAGGTTCCACGTGATTCTACAAAGGGCCGGAACATTCTAGGAGTTTAACGAAAAAAGAATCCACTCACAAATGCCTGGAACATTTTACTTCCAACATTCTGTTCTCTTTTGTCTAAAACCAGCCCGCCGAGCCTGGTGCCCCCCACGGCCGGCTCCCCAGGCAGCGGCCTGCCCCGAAATCTGGCCCAGGTTCTGAGCACTGGGCAGTGACAACACCTGCCTGGCTCTCCCGACTCCCCTTCCTGAGCACTGGAGAGTTACCACCTCAGCAGAATAACGCGCAGCCAAGTGAGGGAAGACGTGACCAATGGGGACTCAGACGGGTTAATTCTCCTGTTTCCTTGCTGCATCAGCGTTTTAGAGGGCGCTTCCTTGGTGTGGGGGTGGCTGGGTGGGTGGATCAGGAGTCTCCGCCAACAGGAACGCCCTTCCCGAGTGCGCTGCAGAGTAGACAGCTGAGGAAGAAGCCTTGTACAGCAGGTGGTTCTGTGTTGCTCATAGGAACGCATGCCAAAGCGTGGGGGTGGGGAACCTAAGGCCCGGGGGCCGAATGCGGCCCCCGGCTTGCCTGAATCTGGCCCCCGGCTTGCCTGAATCCGGCCCCTGAGGCTTAAGGCTCCACCCTAGCATTGGGGAGCTGGTGCTCCAGCCCCCCCTCCTCCCGCCCTCTGGGGTGTGAGGGGAAAGTGGGGAGGGTCTTTCTCCTTTCTCCCACGGCAGAGAGAGTTTGGTTTTGGTTTTTTTGCTTCTCACTTGTGTGCGGCCCCCGACTGATTTTTCTGTGGGTCCTGGTCGAGGTTCCCCCCCCGAACCCACTAGCAGGACAGAGCAGTGGGCCCTCTCTAAGAATAGCAACCGCATTTGACCTCCCGAGAAGTCAAAGCGCTTTATGAAGGGGGTCAGCAGCATAAGCCCATTGGGCAGATGGGGAAACGGAGGTCCAGAGAGAGGCAAGGGTTTGGCAAAGCAGCAGTGCCAGGAACAGAACCCAGACCTCCTGAGCCCCACTTTAAGCCAGGCTCCTGCCTCTCCCAAAGCTACATGGACAGGACAGAAGGACTTGGGCAGCCTGAGCTGACATCTTCCCACAACGTGGGTCTGTCCTCTAGCTGCAGGCAGGAGGCACCTGGCCCACAGGGCTCATTAGCCCGCTGTCTCCCCAGAGGTCTTAGTGCCCTCGTGCTCCCAGCTCAGCGTGGGTCTTGCTGGAAGGAGGATTGTTTTTTTGGGGCTTTCTTCACGCCCCTCTCCTCCCCCGGACCCCACTTGGGGCTGCACAATGAAGGAGCTGGTTTGGGCAGGAGGCCAGGGAACCAGAGGCAGGGGCACCCATCCTGTGGCCACCATATCCCGGTCCCGAGGCCCCAGGGCAGCGAGGCTCGGAGCGGGGCACATCGGCCAGGCGGCTTGGTGGCCCTGACTTGTTATTGTAGGGTCGCTCCCGCAGCTCCCCGCGGGCGGGGGGTTCTGCGCTGTCCCAGCCTCTCCAACACCTCCTGGTGGTGGGCCGGGCGGGGCGCTCCGGAGGCTGCTCCCCGTGCTGTGTAGCCCCCGGGCTGCGCAGGCCAGGCGGCTGCGGGACCCCGCTCTCCGGCGCTGGGGGCGGGCCGGGGGCGGTGCCGGGCGGGCGGAGCTCGGCTCCGGGCTGGCGCCGCACGCACCGCGGCTCCCGTCCCAGTCCGGCTGCGCCCCCCAGGTGCGAAGCGGCGCGGGGAGCCCTTCACTCCCCCATGCTGATGCTCCACGTGGCCGGGCCCCCCGCGGCCGCAGCCATGTCCCAGCCCGAGGTGGATCTGTCCGGCTGCGGCATCGCCCTGGAGCCGGGGACCCCCGGCCGGGCAGCCCCGCTCCGCAGCCGGGGGCGCAGGCTGGCGGGCCGCGAGAGCCGCCGCGGCTCCTACAAGTTCAGCCGGCGGAGCTCGGCCGAGCTGGAGCGGCGGGGGCCCGGCCCGGAGGACGCGCGGGGGGAACCCCGGGCTCGCCAAGGCGCGGAGCCCGCGGCGCGCTCCGGCTCCGGCAGCGAGACGCCCTCGCCGCCCCCCGGCCGGGCTCCCCGCGCGGCGCCTCCCCGGACGAGAGCCGCCGGGCGCAGGACGAGAACGAGGAGATCGAGACCCGCGCCGTGGCCACCTCCCCGGACGGCCGCTTCCTCAAGTTCGACATCGAGATCGGCCGCGGCTCCTTCAAGACCGTCTACAAGGGGCTGGACACCGAGACCACCGTGGAGGTGGCCTGGTGCGAGCTGCAGGTGGGTGGCCAGGGGCGTGGCTGGGAGCAGTGCGGGGCTGGGAGCTATTGACCCAAACTGTGACCCCCCCTCCCCCCAGTGCTGGAGACCACCCCTCGATCCCGCACCTGTGCCCGCAGGTGGGCTGGGGCAGTGGTCCCTTGGTTGCACAGCCCCTAAGAGGCAGGAGCATCCCAGTGTCTTGCCCCCTGGTGCGGCACCTCCAGCCAGGCTGCAGGGCCCCTGCCCCACACGACCCCCCAGGTTCCCAGATCCGTGGGGCTCTGCTTCGGGTTAACCCCACGCTGCCTGGGAACAGGGCAGCCCCCAGCTCCCCTGGGGGTGGATCGAGGGGGAGGGCTGCGGGGGAGTCCCCCCAGTGCCTGGTGCTGGATTACTGGGTGGGTTGGCGTGGGGAGGAATTGGGCCCGTGCAGATGGGACAGAGCTTGGCCAGTCAGATGGGTCTGGCTCCCCACTTTGGCTTTGCCCCGGGGGTTGGCAGGGCTGGGGCAGGCCGTGGGGCTGGGCCAGCTTTCCTGCAGGAGGCCAGGTCCATGGCTCCTTCTACCTGAGGGACTGGAGAAAGGCGGGGGGTGTGACTGGCGAGCGTCCCCTTGACGGGCCTGGGACCGAGCTCTGGGTCAGATGGGGCTCTCCTGATCCCCCCCAAAGCTGAATTCGAGACTGTCTCTTAGATGCCAGGTGGGGGCATGTGTGGGGCGCTTCTCCCCCCCCATCCCGGGCCCTGCCCCCTCTGTTGGCTTCAGCCTCTTATTCCCTGGGCCTCCCCCTACCCGCTCCTGCTGCTGCCTCCCACTGAAGCAGAAGGAGGCATAGAGCCACGTGGGTTCATTTCTGTTATCGCTGGCTCCTGCGGCCCCAGGTCCTCCCCTCCCGTGCTTGTGGCCTCCCGTGGCTGGTACGCCGGACCTGTGCAGCGCAGGGTGGTGTCTGTTACGTAGGCGCCTGAGCTGGCAGCTGCCGCCACAGATACTGAATTACCCTAATTCACGGCTATTCCCAGCGGTGCCATTTCTGCAGATGGACTGCAGCAGCCAAGCAACGCCGGCCCTTTCCTGCTCCCTGGCCTGGCTCAGATCCACAAGTGCCATGCGCTGGCAGCTCGGATCTGTGGTAGTTCTGCCGTGGTGGGCCCTGGTGGGAACGGCTCCCAGCTTCGTGCGGCTCTGGGCTCCCCACATCCACCGTAGCCTCGCATCCCTTGGTGATGGCAGCGGGCTAGCCCCGCCCCTGCTGATCCCTGCCCCAAAGAGCTGGAAGCTGCGTATCGGGCCTTCGGTGCCAGGGGTGCAGGTGAAGTGCCAAGCAGTCCTTTCTGCACCGGCTGCCTGCCCAGCAGAGGGGCTGCTTCAGACGCCAGCCGTGCCCCTATTGCCACTTCCTGGGCGGCTGGTTCCTTCAGTTTCTGGTTTAGGGCACTGCTGGCACGTGTTCGAGGGGCTTTTGAAGTGTAGAGAAGGGCCACGGCGCCAGCCCCCCCCCCTTCGTGGCCACGGCGCCAGCCCTCCCCCCCCCCTTTTGGGGCCACGGCGCCAGCCCTCCTCCCCCCCTTTTGGGGCCACGGCGCCAGCCCTCCCCCCTTTGGGGCCACGGCGCCAGCCCTCCCCCTTCGGGCCACGGCGCCAGCCCTCCCCCTTTGGGGCCACAGAGCCAGCCCTCCCCCCCTTTCGGGGCCACGGTGCCGGCCATCCCCCTCCCTCGGGGCCACGGCACCAGCCCCCCTTTGGGACTCTGGGGCTCCTGACCGTAGGCTAGGAGTGCCTGTGGGTTAATCAACAGATATTTGTTGGTCGGGACCTATCGGCCGTGGGGGGTTGTGTGACGCTGCCAGAAACTGTGGTGCCCTCCGGGGCTGGATGCAGGAACTGTTTTACCACCCCCGGACCTGGCGCTGTCTGCTCTCCTCTCAGCTCTCCCATCCCTTCCTCCTCCACTGCCCCCCTTCCTCTGCTGGGGCTGGAGAGGGGGGTGTAGACACTGGGGCGCTTGTGCTGAGTGTGGGGGGGCAGTTTCTCTAGCCCCCTTCCTTCTTCCTGCTGCAGGGCTGGATGGGAGCTCTCCCAGCCGGTGGAGCCCGCCGCTCCATGCAGCCCCCTGGGCTGGGCTTCGGCTGCCGTCCAACCTCTCTGACCACCGTCTTGTCCTTGGGGCGGCTGGCGCAGCCACGAGTTCCAAGTCCTTGTTGACACAGAAAAACGTGTCTTGCGAGTTTGTCTCCTGCCCCGCAAAGCTGCGCGGGGCGTCACCGGGCGCGCCGTGGGCTGCGTCTCCTGGTGGGAGGAGGGACTCCTGCAAGGCAGTGGGTGGCTCTGTGAGGAAGGGGCTCTGTGAGGAAAGGGCAGCCCCTGTGTGCCTGCCCCTTGGGGTGACCCACAAAGCCGATGCCCCTGGGTATTTGTGGGGGGCCACGTCCTCTGCCCGGAGCTCATAGTCACGCTGTCGGCGCTCTGCCCCACGGGGCCTGACTTTCCCTGGGTGTGTAATTTTTGTGTGTCTCGCGGGGGGGTTGTCGTGTGCTGTGTCCTGTGTTTGGGCCTTGCTAGGCAAGTACGCCCCTGGCCTGCTCGCCGCCTTCGCAGCCTGGGGGCATCCGGGCACCTTCTGTAGCCCCAGGCTGGTTCTCGATCCTGCCCTGGTGTCTCGGCTCCAAGCTGAGTTTCCAGGCAGATCCCAGCCTCTCTCCACACCCCACAGGCCGCGTCAGAGGGGCGCCTGTCAGGCTGAGGGCACGTGCCGTGGGCCGGGCTGGATCTGAGGTACCCGCAGACGTCCTGCAGCTCGCATGGGGTAGGGGCTGTTGGTGTCCTAGCCTGTCGGGCAGCATTTGGCATGGCCAGGCCAGCTGTCGTGGGCTTGGTGCAGACAGCGTGCTGACATGCTTGTAAAAGGAGGCTGATTTGCATTTTGGGGGCCCATGGAGCACAACAGCCCCCACCCAGCACAGACAGTCATTGAGCGGTCCAGCCCTGTCACCCAGTCCTAGCTTCTGTGCCAGTCCTGGCTCCCTACTCTAGCTCTGCTGGTGTCCCTCCTTCCTGGTCTGCCCCCCCTCCCTACCAAGAGTTCTGCCAGTGCCCCTCCTTCCTGATCTGCCCCCAAGAGCTGCCAGTGCCCCTCAGTACTGATCTGCCCCCGAGAGCTCTGCCAGTGCCCCCCAGTCCTGATCTGCCCCCCCAAGAACTCTGCCAGTGCCCCCCAGTCCTGATTTGCCCCCCCAAACACTCTGTCGGTGTCCCCAGTCCTGATTTGCCTCACCCCAAGAGCTCTGCCAATGCCCCAGTCCTGATCTGCCCCCCAAGCACTCAGTGCCCCCCAGTCCTGATCTGCCCCCCAAGAACTCTGCAAGTGCCTCCCAGTTCTGATTTGCCCCATTGCACTTTGCCAGTGCCCCCCGTCCTGATCTGCCCCATGAGCACTCTGTCAGCGCCCCATCCTGATCTGCCCCTGAGCACTGTCAGCGCCCCGTCCTGATCTGCCCCTGAGCACTCTGTCAGTGGCCCCCATCCTGATCTGCCCCTGCTGAGAACTCTGTCAGTGCCCCCAGTCCTGACTCACAGCCCCCTGGTACTCCCCCCCCCTCCTCCCGAGAGCTCATTCATCATCTCTTGTCCCAAGCCTCACGGAGCCATGGAGCATGTGAGGAGACTTAACAAGCCTGTTTTTGAGCCCTAATCCTGCCGAGACACAGCCGCTGTGGTACAAATATAGGAGCTTGTCCCACAAATGAAAGTGGCTGTGGTTGGGCCGGGGCAGAAATAGCTTTGTCCTGCATTTGTCTCACAGTCGCCGTTTATTGCCTGTAGAATATAAGTGGTCATTTTACCTCAGCCCTGAGCTCCTCATGCAGCAGCGCCGCTGGTGCCCCTGAGGCCTGGCCCGGAGCCAGGTGTCCCACCTCGGGCTGCCCGCCTTCGCCCAGCGCTGCTGGTGCCCCTGAGGCCTGGCCCGGAGCCAGGTGTCCCACCTCGGGCTGCCCGCCTTCTCCCAGCGCTGCTGGTGCCCCTGAGGCCTGGCCCGGAGCCAGGTGTCCCACCTCGGGCTGCCCGCCTTCTCCTAGCGCTGCTGGTGCCCCTCTGGCCTGGCCCGGAGCCAGGTGTCCCACCTCGGGCTGCCCGCCTTCGCCCAGCGCTGCTGGTGCCCCTGAGGCCTGGCCCGGAGCCAGGTGTCCCACCTCGGGCTGCCCGCCTTCTCCCAGCGCTGCTGGTGCCCCTCTAGCCTGGCCCGGAGCCCCTTGCCACCCCAACCCTGGGCTCCCCGTATGTAATAGTCTTGGCCTGCCCCGTTAATAGCATCTGAAGTCCGGTTTAAAGCCGTGTTTTTGTGGACAGATGCCTGGGGCAGGCTGGGAGGGGCTGGGGAAACCAGAGGCCCAAAGTGGTAAATATTTGTTTATCGTGAGTGGTTTCCTGCAGCGCCCCCCCACTTGCCGTGGGCAGTGGCGCAGGGCCGAGAGCTGGAGCTGCCTGAACTGGCCAGGGCGGGTCTGCGCTCTCCCCTTAGGCACCGAGGCTTGTCCCTTCCCCAGAGCCCAGGCTGCTGTGGGCAGCGCGGAGCCGAGGAAGGCGGGGGCTGGCAAACCTGCTGCTCCTCCTCTCAGGCAGCCGGGAGCCCCCCAAGGGCGCAGGGGCATCTGGGGTGCTGTTTGAAAGTGTCTGTGGCAGTGCCCCTGGGTGCCAAGTGCATCCCAAACACTGGCAGGACAGTTCCTGCTCTCGGGGCTCGCGATCAGAGGCCGGGGGCCCTGGGGAGGGGGGAGAGTGTCCGGTGGTGACCCAAAAACCTTCGCCTGAGCTTGTCTTTTGCTTCGAGGCCTCTCTGGGCTGGCACTGAGCTGCCAGTGGGGGGTGGTGTTGTGTTGCACCCCAAGGAGCGAGGCCAGTGGCTGCTGGGGCGCGTCAGGTCCTGGGGGCCGCCCCCCTGCGCTTACGTGCCCAGCTGGGAACGCAGCCTCAGGCTGTCCTGGTGGGCCGGAGGGTCAGAGCAGGCGGCTAACTGGGGAGCAGGGCAGAGGGGACCGGGGCTGTGGCAGGTGGGCTGGGCTCAGACTGGCGCCTGCTGGGCCAGTGCTGCCCCGGGATGCCGTGTGACGAGGCGGGCTCTGGTGCTACGCTGGGGGCCCTGGCCGTGTCTCACCCCTGTTGATTGTGGGCACATCCCCTATTCCCCAGGCCAGGCAGAGCCATTCCCTCTCCCAGGGGCAGACCTCCCATGAAGGCTTGGCCCTAGCGATGGTGGCGGCACCAGCTTGCCAGGCCCTCCGGGCAGGGCTGAGTATGTACGGAGTTGCCAGGTGCTGTTCCTTGTGCGGCACGGGGTGTCCGTGTCCGTGTCCCTCCTGTCTGGGGTTGGATTGGGGGTGTTGCTGCCCCCACCAGGCTGAACGGGAGCCACTTGTTCCAGGTGGTTTCTGGTCTCTGGTTTCCGGGGGCGAAAGGGGGGGCTGTTTGAGTTTCATGGGACCTAGGAAAACTCTCTGCCCCCTGCAGCCCACTAGCCGAGGGACGGTTTGGCCCCTTGTGCGCAGGTAGGGACTGGCTGCGGATTGGGCCAGTCAGGCAGCGAACGGAAGAGCCGAGTTGCTTCCGAGGGGCACGCGGTACAGATGCCGCCTTGCTGTCCCAAAGGACATGGAGGCTGGGAGGAGGTGCCCGCGAGCAGGCAGGCTCCGGGAGGCTGGTGCTGCAGGTCCGTGTCTCTGGGGCAGCAGCGAGTGGGGCCGGGCGGGTGCTATTTCAGGGCCGGGCTGCGCTCGGCTCTGGTGACCTGCGGAGGCTTTTCGCTATAAATGCACCGTAATTATGCCCATCGGTCCCCGCTCCAGCCCGCAGCGTTCAGCCCTGCACAATGGGGCTTTCAGAGGCGGCTGATCGGCTCTGCCGCCCAGGGCATCACAGAGCTGGGTCTGTAGCCAGAGCCTCATAAACACCCTCGGAGAGGAAGAAACATGTAAAAATACCACACCACCTCCCCAGGCTCCACCTCGGCAGGGGCCAATGAGCAGCGGGGCTCCTGGGGCCGGCTCCGGCAGGAGTGCACGCGGGTTGGCAGTGTGACCTAGCAGTGAGAGCTGGCCCTGGGACTCTGGGGTTGCTGGCATCCCTCAGTAGTGAGCTGGGGGTGGTGGAGACAGATGGGTGTCCGCAGAGCCCTCCGGGAGCTCAGTGGTGCTGTCGGGGGTGCAGCAAACCCTCGTCACGCCAGCTCCCCTGTCTCCTGTGCAAGGCATGCAGTTGCTGGGCAGCCTTTTGCCTGGTCCCAGCCCCCTGCCTAGAGCCCCCTCAGCTCAGCCCAGCCAGGAGGAGCCGGCCCTGCTTTGGCAAGCGGGGGGGCTGTATGGCGTCCCTTCCAGCCCGTGGGACGGCTCCAGCGTCTGACTCGGAGCCTCCTGCTGCCGGGCACGAGTCTAGTCGCAAGGTACACTGTGTCCCAGCATGGGTTCCAGCCTGGTTATGGCTCTCCTGGCACCGCTGCGCCCTCGCAGCTCTGGGGGTGGCATGATCCCTCCCTCCTCCTGGCGCTCCAGCGGGGGGAGCCCGGGTGCTTTGTCCAGGCATGGCGAGCCCCCCCGGGGGTGGGGGCCGCCTCTGGCTCTTCCCAGCAGCTCGCAGGCTGGGGGAGCAGATACCAGAGGCACGTTGGGAGGCGTGGGGCTTCCCGGAGCCCGGCCCTGTGCCACCTTGGCTCAGCAGACTCCTCCCCTCCGGCCCCTGGGTATGGAAACCGGGCACGGGAAGCCCCCTGCGGACTGCCTGAGGCTGGGGTGCTCCAGGCAACTCCCCCACGTACTAAAGGACCAAGCGCATCTGGGGCTTCCATCTCCCTGCTGCTGTTTGTAATAACTGAGGCTAAGCTGGCCCCTGATGAGTTTGCTGGGTCTCAGCTTGGTGCCACTGGACGTATTCGTTGCTGTTGCCGTTTGGGATCCCCTGTTTGGGAGGCGCCACGGCTGGAAAGGGGGGTGGCTGCAGGTTGGGGCCGGGGCGCTGGCAGAGCAGGGGGTTCCCCCCGGCCTTGGCTGTTCTAGCTGGGGCTGCCTCAGGTCAGGACTCTCAAAGCCGGGGCAGGTGGCGTGCCGATCCGTTTTCTTGCCCTGGATCCGGTGCCATGTGCTGGTCTCGGTGGGTGTCTGGCTCTGTTCTGGGCTGGGTCAGGGCCCCGAACGTGGGTTTGAAAGGAGGGGACTGTGCACGGCCCCATGTGGGGTGCTGGGCAGCTGCAGCCCCGCCACGGGGCCAGGGATGATGCAATTGAAACATTACGAAAGATCCCCGGGCTGATTTACAGCTGCTGCGAGCCAAGGGGCCGAGCACACAGCTCTCCAGAGCCAGCAGCTTCCAGTGTTTAGGAACACAGCAGCCGCGAGCCGCTGGTTTCTTTGGCTGGGAGTGCAGGGATCTGGAGAGCCTGTCCCAGCTGGATCCGGCCTGCGCGCTCCCCGCTTGCTGCCTGATGCTGAGGCCGGGGGAAAAGGGGGGGCCGTTAGTCCTCCTGCAGTTTCCCTGCTCGGCTTGAGGAGGGGCCGTGGGGGCTGCTTGCTGGAGGAGGCAGCCCCGTTGGAGCAGCGTTCCCGCTTTCCTGGCCTTGCCCATCTCGCTCCCGGCGGGCAGGGCCCTGCCAGGAAACGCCGCCCCGTGGCGCATTCGGCACGCCAAGCGCAGGCCGGGTATCGACTGGGGGCTCGCGCTGCTCAAGGCTTATGCTGTTCGTGCATCTCCCGTAAACATGCGCTCACGCACGCTGGGCATGGAGCGCCTGCTGGCGTAGCCTGTCTCCGCCAGGCCTGGCTCTTGGCTGACCGGGGCCCAGTTTGCCGGGCCAGGGAGTGAGCCATGGCCCCGTCATGCCCTACGAGTGAGGGAGCAGGAGCCCCGGCCCTGGGCTGGGGAGGGGGTGCCACAGCCAGATGGTGCTGGGTTTTCTCCAGCCCTCGCTGGGTTCTGCGAGGGAGGGAGCAGGGCAGCTCGAGGGCCGGGCCAGGCCACGCTCATGGCTGGCCCTGGCTCCTGGGGAGGGCTTGATTTGTGGAGCATGTGTGGGCCTGGAGAGCACACAAGGAAAGTCGCAGATTGGGGGCTGTGAGAGCGGGGGAGGGCAACGTCGGCTTTGGCAGCTGGTTTTGGTTTTCCTGTGGGCAGATGGGACGGATGCCCCGGGGGTCGGGGGAGAGTGGCTCCTTCCGTGCCCAGTGTTCCCTGGGGTGTTTGGAGGGGATGTCACTGCGGGTGCCTGCCGGGCCCCGGGAGCCTGCCAGGACCTCTGCTTCTGCCCCCCGCTCCTGGGAGAATTCCCCAGCCCCCTGTGTGTGCCGAGCAGGAGTCGTGGGGGGCAGCCGTGCAGGCCCTCGGGGATTTTGCCTGGCCTGTGTGGCCCCAGGAGACCCTGAGGACAGAGGGGAACCAGTCCTGGCTGGCGCCAGCCGGCCTCATGTGGGGACGGAGCTGCTGGGCCAAGCCCCGGGGGGCAGGTGCCCGTGCCCTCCCCGCTGACCTTGGGGCTGGGCTCCCCGTCACGGTGCTGTAAGCCTCTGTCACCGCTCCACTTTGGCTTCCACTTTAATTAACTGGAGCAGGAGGAACATGGAAAAAGCAGGCCCGGAGCCTGGCGCGCCTGTGCTGCCGACAAAGGCCGCATTCAGCCTCGCGTGGCGCCCTGCCATCAAGGTGCCCTGTGGCTGCGCGCTGGCCAGCCGCTCTCTGAGGAAGGTGGCAGGAATTGTTATGCCTCGTGTCCGGGCACATGGCTGGCCCAAGGGGCCCTCGGCTGGGCGGGACTGGGGCGTGGCAGGTGAAGGGGGCTGTGGGTAGGCTGCCCCTCTGGCCGGGGTACTGGGCGAGGGCACCGGACGGTCCTGCCTGGCTCAGTCGCCAGGTCCCTAGGTTGCCGCTTGGAACCCAGCTACCTCGGCTCTGCTGAGCCGTGTGTGGGGGGAGGGGTTAGCACCGGGGGGTTCCCAGGCTTGGCCCCCCCCTTGTACAGGGCTTGGCGACGGATAGCTCTGCTGGCATGGAAGCCCCCGGTATAAACGAGACCCTGCGCCCGTCCTCAGGCAGGCGCGGGTGTGTGCCCTGAGCTGGGGGTAGCACTAAGGTGGGGGGGGGGGGGGCCTGCTGGGGAGGGTTTGGCCCTTGGGTAAAGGGTTTAACTAAAAAGGTGGCACCGATCTCCTGCCCGGCACGCTGCAGGGCCAGCGCCGTGTGAGCGGGCAGCGTCCTCTTGCAGGGCCCCCCCGGGAGCAGGTGGGCGAGGGGCCCCCGGGCGGCCTCACCAGCCGGTAATCGGCCTCCTCGCTGGAGCATCTCAGTGCCGAGAGCCGAGCCGAGCTGGTTTGTGCCTCGCTAACACCCCAGAGGGCCACATGGGCATCGTGCCTCCTTCCAGGCCAGCCCCCGGACGTCCCCCCCCCCCTCCCCAGCAAGTCGCTTCACTGGGAAACAGCAAATCCCCATTAGGCTGAAATGTCTCTCTCCTGCCCCGCTCCTATGGGGGAAGGGTGTCCTTCTGCTTTGGGGGCTGGCACAAGGGGGACTTGGTACTGAGCCCGGCTGCCCCCCCTCCACTGGGCAGGGCCCGGCTGTTCGCTGGGCAAAGGGTCTTGCTGTTCCTGCTTCGTTTCTCTGGTAACTGGGAAGCTCTTCTCTGAGCTGGGAGGGGAGTGAACTACCCTCCCCCCCACCCCAGGCTCTGCCTGTGCTGCCCCGTCCTCCCCCGGTGCGCCACGTCCATCCTGACCCAGATACGGGCTGTCTCTGGCGCTGATAAGGGGGACCGGGGTGTTCTGGGGGAGTCTGGCCACTGGGCTGCACAGCGTGTCCAGCTGGCGAGATTAGCAGCTGCCAGCTCCCCTGCCCAGCTCTGGCTCCAGGCCGTGGGGGCAGCGCCTGGCAGGGGCGTGGGGAGGCCCTGTTGGGGCCATGGAGCCTGGCTCCACTCGTCTCGGCGGTCTGAGGAATCCTGCTGCCTGGGTGGAGCCGGCAGCATGCGTGGGGCTGCTGGGACAGGCCAAGGCTGCTGGCGGGTCCGAGCGGCAGGGCCCACGTGGCCAGTCTGGGCTCTGCGTTGGGAGCTAGGCAGGGCCTTGCTGCCGTATGGGTGGCTGTGGCACAGGGAGCAGCCAGGCACCATGAAACAATAGGGGCTCCGTCTCTGGGTGGGAACATGGGGGCTCGCAGTGGCCAGGTGGTTTTGAGGGGCTTCGTGGCTGGGATTTGGGGAAGCAAGGGGGGGTGCACGCTCTGTGGCCTGGGACAGGGGGGAGAGCAGAGGGGCGCATGCTCTGTGGCCTGGGACAGGGGGGAGAGCAGAGGGGCGCATGCTCTGTGGCCTGGGACAGGGGGGAGAGCAGAGGGGTGCATGCTCTGTGGCCTGAGGTAGGGGGGAGAGCAGAGGGGTGCACGCTATGTGGCCCGAGGCAGGGGGAGAGCAGGGGGGCGCACGCTCTGTGGCCTGGGACAGGGGGGAGAGCAGAGGGGTGCAAGCTCTGTGGCCCGAGGTAAGGGGGAGAGCAGAGGGATGCACGCTCTGTGGCCCGAGGCAGGGGGAGAGCAGAGGGGTGCATGCTCTGTGGCCCGGGGCAGGGAGAGAGCAGGGGGGTGCACACTCTGTGGCCTGGGGCAGGGGGGAGCAAAGGGGGTTTAGGGCAGGACCATCCATTGTGCCACCACCCTGGTGCCTGAGGGCACCTCCTGGTGGCCACTCACGCCTCGCCTGCTGGTGTCTTGCAGACGCGGAAGCTGTCGAAGGCCGAGCGGCAGCGCTTCAGCGAGGAGGTGGAGATGCTGAAGGGCCTGCAGCATCCCAACATCGTCCGCTTCTACGACTCCTGGAAGTCGGCCATCCGAGGCCAGATCTGCATCGTGCTGGTCACCGAGCTCATGACCTCGGGTACCCTGAAAACGTGAGTGGGGCTGGGCTGGCGGGGTGGGGAGCTGGGTTTGGGCAGGGTGGGGCTGTGGCTTGTGGAGAGGAGACACCGGGGCCGGTGGGGGGCAGGGATCTCGGTGGATTGCAGGGGAGGGAGCCGGGGATTATGGCATGGGGCTGTGGCATGCGGAGAGGGAGCGGGGTCCTAGTGGGGATGGGAGGCCGTGGTTGGTGGCACAGCGAGCTTGGCCAGCACATGGGCCACGTGTGATCCAAGTCTGCCTGGTATGGAGGGGCCTGGGCCGCCCTGGGGCAGAACTCACAGCTGCTCTCAGCCAGGCTGGGCTGTAGCCTGTGAGCTGGTGGGGGCTGCGGGGGGGGAACCCCACAGCCTGCCCTGGGACCTACTGCTTAGGTGGCACCTGGCTGGGGCCTCTGCTAGGGAAGCCCCCCCCCCCCCGCCTTACCCCTCCTAATTCCCCCCTCCCCCCTGTTTCCAGCAGCCACTGCTGGACTTCTCCCCTGCCTTTCCAGCAGGCGCTGCTGGACTCTCCTCCCCCCCACACCTTCCCAGCAGCCCTAGAGAGGGTTCCCCTCCGCAGCAAAGGGGCTAATGGGCAGCCAGGCTCTGCGGACAGACTCAGGGCACCATTTGCTGCCTGGGCTCTGGCCTCTCCCGGGGGGCTCTGTGCGTGGGGAGGAGGGGGGGGCAGCTGGAGTCACCTCCTCACATCCCCCATGTGGCCCCTGCAGCTACTTGAAGCGCTTCAAGGAGATGAAGCTGAAGGTGCTGCAGCGCTGGAGCCGGCAGATCCTCAAGGGGCTGCACTTCCTGCACACGCGCTCGCTCGCCTCCCATCATCCATCGCGACCTCAAGTGCGACAACATCTTCATCACCGGCCCCACCGGCTCCGTCAAGATCGGAGACCTGGGCCTGGCCACGCTCAAGCGGGCCTCCTTCGCCAAGAGCGTCATAGGTACCGGGGCTCTGAGGAGGGGGTGTGGCCGGGGGGGGGGAGGCTGGCAGAGCAGGGTCTCTGGGGCAACACATGGTCCGGAGGGGTGGGCCCCATTAGCCTGGACTCTAGGCTGAGATGGGAGTCCCGGGGGGAGGCTGGTGTCGGGCAGCTTGGCGCTGAGTCGTGCCCCCTGCACCGTCAAGGCACCCCGGAGTTCATGGCCCCCGAGATGTACGAGGAGAAGTACGACGAGGCGGTGGACGTGTACGCCTTCGGCATGTGCATGCTAGAGATGGCCACCTCGGAATACCCCTACTCGGAGTGCCAGAACGCCGCCCAGATCTACCGCAAGGTCACCTCGGTGAGTGCCTGCGCGCCCGGATGTGGGGTTCCCCCTTCTGCTGCCGGCACCGCCACTGTGTGGGATGCCCCTCCCCCCCCAGGGCCACTGCACAGGACACCCCTTCCCCGGGCCACTGCGTGGGACGCCCCTTTCCCCCAGGGCTGCTCTGTGGTCCCAGGGGCACCCCCTTCCCCACCAGCACCACTTTGCGCTCCTGGGTCCCTCTCCCAGAACTGCACAACCCCAGCCTGGCCTTCGCTGAGGTTTCCTGAGGCTGCTGCTGGAGCTCGGGGAGCAGCTGCAGGCTCTGGCCCGGGGGCAGAGCTCGCCCAAGGCTGGTTGCTAATGCCACGGCTGAGCTCTTGGGTCCCTCATCCATCGCCTGGGCTGAGAGGTGGGGCTAGGGACAAAAGAGGGGGCTGCTTTGGGCTTCCCCTGGATTCCCTTGCAGGCCGGACCCGTTCCCCCTTAGTGGTGCCTCCCAGCTGCCCCTGCCCCTGCCCTGCTGCCTGCGGCTGGTTTCTGTCTGGCGGAGGCTGCGTGGCTGTCCACACGCTGCTCCCTGGCATGCCGGGGCCTGGGAGCCGCAGCCCCCAGCGTTAATGGAGCAGAACCAGGAAGCTGTTTGTGAACCTGCTCCGATCTGCTGCCCTGGGCCAACTCGTAGGCTTAACGAGCCTGAGCCAGCCAGATCCAGCGTGGTGCCGGTTTGCTCCAACCCCCCTCGCCTCGGGACTGCTCTGTCCCCTTGCTCAGGCCAGGGAGGGACATGGCTGGGGATGCTGGCCTGCACTGGGCTGTGCCTGGTGCTGGGTGGCTTTGCTCACTGAGCCACTGCCTGGGTTGGGGCTGGCTCTCCCCTGCCTGAATTGGGGTCTCTGTTCCCAGCTGGGGGTGTTTCCTACCGGCCCCATGTGGTCCCTTCCATGCTTAACTTGTGGGCACTGGGAATCGGGTCCCAGGAGGCAGAGGGGGCAGCCCCAGATGTCATGGGCCGGTCAGGGATGTTCGCTCCCAGCACTGCCGGGGCTGAAGCGCCGAGGGTGTTGCTGAGCTGCCTGGGCGCGGCCTGGCCAGGGACCTGCCTGACGCTTGGGGTGTCTCCCTGCAGGGCATGAAACCCAACAGCTTCTACAAGGTGAAGGTGCCAGAGCTAAAGGAAATCATTGAGGGCTGCATCCGCATGAACAAGGCGGAGAGGTGGGAGCTGCGGGGCAGGGGTTGGGGCCACGGGGTGGGCAGACCACGGCGCTTTGGTGGCCCCTGGGGCGGGGCGGGGCCAGGGGGCTGGGGACCCTTGGGATTGTGTGGGGTGGGGCTGGGGCGTTGGGGGTCTCTGGGGCAGAGGGGGCTGGCTGGGTTGGGCTAGCGGATGAGCTAGGGCACCCCAGTGCTGGCTCTGTCCCTTGGGATGTCGGGAGCTGGGCCAGGCCCCCAGCTGGGCAGTGCTGCCCCCTTGGGGACCGGCTGTGCCCGCTGACCCCAGCCTGTCCTCCAGGTACACCATCCAGGACCTGCTGGAGCATGCCTTCTTCCAGGAGGACACGGGGGTGCACGTGGAGCTGGCTGAGGAGGACGACGGGGTCAAGTCCGGCCTCAAGCTCTGGCTGCGCATGGACGACACCAAGAAGCTGCACGGGAAGTACAAGGACAACAACGCCATCGAGTTCCTCTTCGAGCTGCACAAAGACGTGGCCGAGGAGGTGGCCCAGGAGATGGTAAGTGCCCGTGGCGGGAGGGGTGCAGCCCTGCACCCGCCTGGGAGTGGGGGAGACCGTGATCCGGGCCAGCCCTGTTCCCCCGGCTCCCCGACCCTCTGGCAGGGGAGCCACTCAGATCTGTGCTGCTGGCTTGCTGCTGGCCAGGGCTTTTCCTCCCCTGCCTGTAGCAGGTGCTGCTGCCTCATGCGGGGGGCAGTGATCCCCCTTCCCCTGCCTGGGATGTAGAGGGGGTGCTGTCTGCTCTGTAACCCGGGGTTCCCCTGCGCTGTGATGTGTGATTCCCACTGACTCACCCACATGTGTATTGGCCCAGACACCTAGTCCCAGATAACAAGGCTCTTCCCAGGGGGGGAGACAAAGGAAGGGAGGCAGAGACGGCCACCTGGCTGGGGGGCAGGGTCTGGGAGCTGGGCAGGGTTGTCTGGGAAAACATGAGGAGAGGAGACCAAGCTGAGTACTGAGGGTTCAGGGGCCTGTGGACCCCTACCCCAAGGAGTCTAGAGCTGCCAGACCCTGACTCCTTATGTCCACATGACGTCTATGCTGTGCTGTATCCTGGAGAAGCAATAAACCCCCTCTGTTCTACTCGCTGGCGGAGTCTCATCTTGCTGCAGACGGGGGTGCAGGATCGGGGGGTACGCGACACGCTGCCACACACTCCTTTGGTGCCCTGATCTCCCCAGTGTCTAGCTCCCTGCCTCCCTGGGAGCCCTGCCAGGCTGGGCCAGGGCAAGGCCTGACGTGCCCCCCCCCTCTTCCCCTCCGCAGGTGACCCTGGGCTTCGTGTGCGAGGCGGACTACAAGCTGGTGGCCAAGGCGGTGCGGGACCGCGTGGCCACCATCAAGCGCAAGCGGGAGAAGATGAAGCGGGCGCAGGACGAACTGCAGCGCCAGGAGCAGGAGAAGCAGCCGGGGCTCCTGCACCTGATGGAGGAGCTGAAAGGGTCCCCGGTGCCCAGCAGCCCGCAGCCCTCGCCGGCCACGCCTGGCTCTGGGGACTCTGCCTTCCCCCCGGAGCCCGAGGAGCCCGAAGCCGATCAGCACCAGCACTTCCTGTACCGGCACACCAGCTACTCCTCCACCACCTGTACGTAGGCAGCGCCCGGCGCGTCGGGGCCAGAAAGGGTGGTGGCCGGTATTGGCATGGCTGGCGTTGGCCAGCATCTCCCTGTGGGGGTAGGGAGGGCAGCGCCCAGTCTCTCATTGGCATCTGCAGCTGGCCTGGAGCGTGTCGGGGCTCGAGGCAGCTGCTCCTGGTCCTCTCCTGGGGATGGGATCCAGAACCTGCAGCTCCTGATGGGCGGGTGGGGGCGAGTGCAAAGCCGTCGGGGGGTAGTTTGCCCTGGCCTTCCCCAGTGGGCAGCTGCTCGCCCGGAGTCCTGTGGGGCCGGCTGCTCACCCTGCTCTCTGCTCCCAGCTGACTGCGAGACGGACGGATACCTGAGCTCCTCTGGGTTCGTGGACTCTCCAGACCTGTCCCACTGCCGCTCGGGCACCTTCTCCAGCGGGGACCCCTGCAGCCCCCTAGCTTCCCAGTCAGAGAGCTGCTTCCCAGTGGTGAGTGGAGCCTGGCACTGCCGGGGGGCACCTGGCGTTCCCCTTCGGGGGCTTGCTGGGGCCCCACCATGCCCCTCACCGTGGCCTCTCCCTGGCAGAGCATCGCGGTGAGCTTGCCTGCCGAGCGCCTGCCGTCCGCCCCGGCCAGCGAGTTCTCTTCCCCGGTGGACAGGTATGTCTGGGGCCTGCTCCGCTGGGGGGCGATGCCCCCAGCCCCCCACTGCCCCACTCAGGAGGCGATGGCTGGGGCTGGCCACGGATACGGGGCTGTGGGTGGGTTATGGGGCAGGGGGAAGCCTGGGGCACACTGGGGGCCAGCGTGGTCAGCCATTTGTAACTCGCCTCTGTGCCGTGCTGCTGCCTGGGCCTGGGGCCTGCCCCCAGCTACGCGTCCGATGTGGCGTCCGGCCTGAGCGACGGCTGCGAGGGGCTCTCGGCCAGCGAGCGGAACGCCAAGCTGCCGGCCAAGCGGGCCTCGGGAAGCTGCTGCGGCGCCGCGCCCGGTCGAGGCTGCGCATCACCAACGTAAGCGCCACGGGGCACCCGCCTGGCCTTGGTCCACGGGCTGGGATCGGGGAGGGTGCCGCGGGGCCTGTTGGGGGCGTGGCAGGGAGCTGGTGGGAGGGCGGGGGGTTAGGAGGGCAGTGGTGGGGAGCCTGGGGGTGCTCCTGGCCCTGCTCTCCCTGTTTCCTACCTTCTCCTGGCCCCATGTGGGCACGGCAGCTGCTGCTTCAGCCCTCCTGCCCCTGTGTGGGCATGTGGGAGCAGAAACCCCTCACATTTCCATTGGGGGTGAAAGGGCCCCTCCCCCGAAGCTCATCGTCCTCAGGCAGAGGAGCAGGGCTGGGCCAAGCGCTGGCCTCTCCCTGGGCATTGCACAGTCCCTGGCGCCCAGCGAGGGTGGGTGGCATGGCGGGGGTGGGGGGGGGTCTCCCGCAGCCGCCTGTAGCTGCCCCTGCCCCGCAGATCTCGGACAAGAGCGACCGGGTGGTGGAGTGCCAGCTGCAGACCTACAACAACAAGATGGTGACCTTCAAGTTCGACCTGGACGGGGACAACCCTGAGGAGATCGCGGCGGTCATGGTGAGCGCCAGGGCCCGGCGGGGTTTGGCAGGGCTGGGGGTGCCGGCGCCCAGCCCTGACCTGCCTGCTCTGCCCCGCAGGTCAGTAACGAGTTCATCCTCCGGTCGGAGCAGGATGGCTTCATCCATCGCATCCGGGACATCATCCAGCGCGTGGAGACCCTGCTGCGCAAGGATGGGCAGGGGGCCGCCAGGGCGGCTGGCAGCCCAGAGCCTGAGAGCCTGTCGCCCTCTGCCGCCGCCAACGGGTTCCCGGTGAGTGTCCTCTGGTGAGCAACATCCCCCGTGCCCCGGTCCCCAGGTGAACATCCCCCGGTCCCCAGGTGAGCGCCCCTCCCTGTGCCCCGGTCCCCAGGTGAACAACATCCCCCACGCCCCGGCCCCCAGGTGAACAACATCCCCCCACGCCCTGGCCCCCTGGTGAGCAACATCCCCCGGTCCCCAGGTGAACATCCCCCGGTCCCCAGGTGAGCGCCCCTCCCTGTGCCCCGGTCCCCAGGTGAACAACATCCCCCACGCCCCGGCCCCCAGGTGAACAACATCCCCCACGCCCTGGCCCCCTGGTGAGCAACATCCCCCGGTCCCCAGGTGAGCGCCCTCCCTGTGCCCCGGCCCCCAGGTGAACAACATCCCCCACGCCCCGGCCCCCTGGTGAGCAACATCCCCCGGGCCCCAGGTGAGCGCCCCTCCCTGTGCCCCGATCCCCTGGTGAACAAAATCCCCACGCCCGGCCCCCAGGTGAGTGCCCCTCCCGATGCTCTGGCCTCTTGGTGAATGCCCACTAGCGAGTGCTCCTCCTCCTCCCCACCACAAGGCAGCATGGCCCAGCGCCCTGCCTGTGCGAGAGCCAGAACCCGCCCACCTGCAGGGAGCTGCTCTGCACTGAGATGCTGGCTGGTTTCCCGAAGGCTGAACATCATCCGGATGGTGCATGGGTGGGCCCCGCCGGCCGTGCCCTGAGCGAGGAGAGCGCCCAGCAGGTGGCCAGGCCTTGGGCAAGCCCTGGCTGAAGCAGCTGGGTCCTTCTGGGGCACTGGCTTTCCTCAGGCTGGCCCCTCCCTTCAGCTGCTGCTGAGTCCTCATGCCCCTCTGGCACGTGTGCGGATTCCCAGGGTGTGACCTCTGTCTGTGGGTCGCTCCAGAGAGCCCCTCCTAGCTCCTGGGGCTCTGCTGAGGGGTCCCAGCAGGGGGGTTGCCCCAGCCTGGCCCGTGACAGGCCCTGTCTCTCGTTGGCAGGCAGAGCTGCAGCTGCAGGAACTCTCCCGCTCCATCTCGTCCTCATCCTCGCTCAGCGGTACGTGCCTGCCACCTCTGCTTCCCGCTGGGACCCCTGCCCCAGCCAGGAAGCCCCATGCTGCCCGCTGGCTTGTAATGGAAGCGATAGGGCAGCTCCTGTGGCCGGCTGGGGGCCTGCAGCCCGGGCACCAGTAGCCCAGTAACCATTGCCCGTTGCAGGGACAGGTCTGTGCCACCCCTGCCCAGCAGCTGCACAAGTGGGCCCCAAGTTAGGGGGAAGGGCTGCTGCTCGGGGGCATGGGGGCTGTGCGGTGCCGGAACTGACTCCCCGTCTCTGTCCCAGACCTGGGCTGCAGCAGCCCTGGCCACTCGGAGCTGTCTCCAGTGCAGCCCTCGCTCGGCAGCTCCCCCTCCGACAGCGACCTCTTCAGCCTCGCAGACACCCCGCCGGTGGCCCAGCCTGGGGGGCTGCAGCCTCTACTCCCAGTAGCAATGCCAGGTACTGACTGGGGCACCGGCCTCCCCGCCTTCCCCAGGCCCGGTCATGGCCCTGCTGGGCAGAGAGGCGCCCGGCACCCTCCCGAGCTGGCAGCCAGGGGCTGGAACACCTTTGCTGCTGCCCCCACCCCAGCAGAGACCCACCGATGGGGGGAGGACAGTTGCACCAGGGCCTGGTGTTTCAAAGGGGCCTGGTTCTGTGGCGGCCAGAGCCCCGGGTCTCTGAAGGCTCAGCATCGTGCTTTGGGCAGCACTGAGGACTGATGGCCCTCGGCCCTGTCCCTTGCGCCCAAGGCTCGGCCCCTGGGAGTGCACTGCTGCGGCCCCCTCCCCCCAGTACCTGCTAGGGATGGAATAGTCTAGTTGATTAACCGATAAGCAAAAGCTCATCCGTTAATGCTATGGACTACATGCTATAGACTTCCCCCCCTTGGCCAGTAAAAGTTTTAGCAGCCTGCCTCAGTCCCCGGCTCGCACCGGGCCCGGGACCTACACCTGCTGCGGCTCTGCATTTCAAGTGTATTAGGAGCCAGGTGGGCAGGCAGCCTGGCTCAGTTCCAGCTCGCACTGGGTCTGGGAGCTCAGCCCCCCCCCTCCGCCCTGGAAAGGGGCTGCTCCTACCCCGCGCTCCTGCCTCTGGATCAGAGGCAACAGCGCAGGGCGACAGGCAGCCGGTCTGCGAGGGGAGCCGATTTTTTTTAACCGGCTCCCCTCACAGACCAGCTCCCTCCTGGCACCCCACAGAGGCAGCAGCGTGGGGTGGCAGGGGGCTCCTTGGGAGTGGGGCTGGAGCACGCTGGCTGCCGGCCCCACCCCGGGGGACTATAGAATAGTCAAGTAACCGATAAGAATTCAGAACTCGACTATTCAATTAACGGATATTGAACATCCCTAGTACCTGCCCCCCGGCCCACAGTGGCTGTCAGCCCCACTGCCCTCAAGGGAGCAGCCAGTGAAGCTGGGTGTGGGGGCAGGGATGGGGGGGCTCAGCGGGGGTTGCGCCCAGTTTTGGATGGGGACGGGATTAACCCTTCCCTGCCAGGCCGTGCTCACCCTTTTCTCCCCCGCAGGCTCCCCCAGCACAGCCGCATGGAGCTGGCCCTCCTTCTCAATGGCGCCCAGCCTGGTCCCATACCGGCTGCCCACGTCCCCGTCGTTCCCACAGACTGCTGGGCCCCAGGCTGGGGGCTCCCTGCTGCCCACCACTCCGCCCGGGGCCGGACTGAGCAGCCTGGGCCCCCTGAGCCCACCCACGCCTGCTACGCCCCCCTGGTCTCCTGTCACCTCCCCCTTGATCTCGCTGGCTGAGATGTTCTCCCTGGCAATGATGAGCATGGCCCACACGCTGCTGCCGACCGTCACCTCGGCTGCTGCCCCGCCGGGCAGGCCTCAGGCCCCTGCGCCGATACCTCGCCCGCAGGCCCTGTACCTGGGGCCGGGGCACTTCACCTCGCCTGACCCCACAGGCCTGCTGGAGCCAGCGCCATGCTGCAATGGGACTCAGGACCCCCACAGCACCCCCGCCTGGGAGCCAGCTCCTGCCCCTCAGGGCCTCGGAAGGGGCGGCACCAGGGGGAGCCTGCTGTCGTCAGAGAGAGCACCTGCCACTGGGGTGCTGGCCAGCAGCTCGGTAAGCACCCCCCAGGAGGAGCATGGGCCCAGCAGTGTGAGGTGGGTCAGGCAGCTGCCAGGAGGGGTTAGGCTGGTCTGAGGGGGGGGAGCTGGGAAGGCCCTGGAACGGAGGAGGGGAGAGGGGCACAGCCAGGACATGCCCCCAGGTGAGGTGCGACCCTGGCTCTGTGTAAGGCTGGTGAGAAGGGACCCAGCGCGCAGGTCCTGCTGGGACTAGTTACCGCAGCCCTGGGGCTGGGGGGACGAGCCACTACCCCGGGCTGGGGCAGTGCTGCTGGCTCGGAGTGAGGCCTGGAGCAGCCTGCTAATCTGGGGGCTTGGGCCTGAGCCAAGACGCAGCAGCTTAATCCCCGGCCCATCTGCTCTTGGGGATTAGTTGGCCCCGCTGCTGCTGGGGGGCGGGTGACGCTCCCTGACCTGGCTTCCGGCTCCTCTCCTAGGTATCACCCAGCTCCCCGAAACCCGGCAGCCACCTGATCGTCTCGGAATCGCCTGCCCCTGGCCCAGCCAAGGCCCGGCTGTCCCCCATCAATGAAGGTAAAGGCCTGGGCTGGGCGGGGTTCCCTGGGGCTGGCTGAGCTGTGGGGATAGGGCTGGTGAGGCCAAGAGGCCTGGGGGCCAGCCTGCCACCAGTGCAGGGAGAGCCATGCCCAGAGCTCAGACCCGGCTAACCTGCCCCATTTGTTCCCAGAGACCAAGCCCCAGATTCTGGGCCGGTTCCAGGTGACCACGTCCAAGGACCCAGCCAACAGCCCCCTGGGGCAGCAGAGCCCGAGCGACAGTGAGCAGAGCGGCCCGGAGCTCTGGGAGGGGGTGGCCGGCGCCTCCTTGCAGCCCTCCGCTCCCAGCTCCTCCTCCACGGAGGGCAGCACGAGCCACGACTCGGACTCTGTCCCTGACACCCCGGTGCAGGACCCGGAGGAGCTGCTGGCTGAGGAGGGGACGCCGGTGGCCCTGGCAGAGAGCGACCAGGAGGGGGCGGGGGTTGGGGCGGCCGGAGCTGAGAGCCCGCAGCAGGTGGCGGTGAGCCAGGTGTGGATGAGCTACGCCCGCAGCACGTCCTACCTGAGCAGCGACGACACGGAGAGTGAGGACGAGGAGATCTGGGAGGAGCTGCAGAGCCTGCGCCAGAAGTAAGTGGGGGGCCTGTGCTCGGCCTTTCCAGCGGGGGAGCGAGCGGGGCCCCGTGCAAGCACCCCTGGCTCCAGAGAGCGGGGTGGACTCCTCCCCTGCCACATGTCAAGGGGGCTGCACGCCAGGGGTGGGGAGCTATCTTCCCACCTCCCCTCCAGTCCTCCCAGGCTCCTCCCTGTGGGCAGCTGGGCTGGAAACCAGCATCTGCCCTGACAGCCCTACTGTCCCCAGGCACCTCTCGGAAGTGCAGACGCTGCAGGCTGTGCAGAAGAAGGAGATCGAGGAGCTGTATTGCCGCATGGGGAAGCAGCCGCCCCCGGGCATCGTCTCCCCAGCTGCCATGCTCTCCAGCCGCCAGCGACGCCTCTCCAAGGGGGGCTTCAACCCGTCTCGGCGCAACAGCCTGCAGCGCCTCGAGCTCTCTCAACCCCCAGGTACTGGCGGCTGCCCGCTGTCCCCTGCGCATCTGCCTCCCACCCCGCTGTCCTCGCAGCCCCAGGTGCCTGCTGGGGTGTGCGCACATGGCCCTGTCCCCCCTGCTGCCCTCTCGCAGCCCACAGGTACCAGCAGCTCCCCGCTTCCTCCCCCATTCCTCCCCTGCTCCTCCTGCCCAGGGACCCTCATGTGGCTGTAGTGCCCAGGGGCATGTGCTGTGGGGCGCTCTCTGAGGGCCACACCCTGGGTTGCGCAGAGGGATCCTCAGCTCTCTGCCCTGGAGCAAGTGACATTAACCTGCGTGTTGCATGGCCAAGCAGATGTCCTCCCACCCCAGCGGGGCAGCATGCTGGGCTGTCCAGCGGGCACCTCAGGGGGTGCTCTATGGCACCCAGTGCCCCCCGGCTCCTCACCCTGTCTGGCTCCTCGCAGGGATCATGCGCAGGAACTCGCTGAGTGGCAGCAGTACCGGCTCGCAGGAGCAGCGGCCGACCAGAGGGGTGACGTTCGCCGGAGATCTCAGCCGAATGGTGAGGGTGGGGGTCGCTCGTGGAAGCTGGGTTGCTGGGGGACCTCTTAGGCTGTCGAGTCCCACCACAATGAGCAGGCAGCTCCCCAGGGGCCATGTTGCCTCTGGCACGGAAGAGTTTGTGCTTGAACATGTACTATAGAGGCACTGCAGCACCCCAAAGCAACATGGCCCAGGCTCTCCTATGTGGGGACAGGCATGCAGCTCTTAGTCCCAGAGAACACCTGTGAGTGAGTAGCTCCTGCCCACAGGCCCTTCAGGGTGAGCACCCCTTGCTGGGAGCCAGCACCAGCTCAACCCCCTCTCCTGCTCTCTCTCTGCAGTAACCGGCCTGCCAGCACCCATTTTCATGGACTACCTCAGCCACACCCCAGCTGCCTGCTGCCCCGGAGGAGTGATGAGAGGCCCTGCTGTGAGCTGACCCGGAAGTGCCCCACCCCATGGGAGCCTCCATGTGTGAAGACAGAACTGGCCCTGTGGGGCAGCGGCTGCTACTTGGGAATGCTGACTCCTGCCCTTGTGTGCCCCTCCCAGCTTTGTCCCTGTGGAGCCAGGCACTGGGCCGCATGGTGCCTACTATGGATGCCTGCAACGTGGCCAGCAAGGACTCCTGGCTTTGTCTCAACAACCCTGGGGAAGCTCTGCCCTGCCCTGTCTGCACGAGGCCCTAGGTGAATCCTGTGTTGGTGGCAGCGCGAGGGTCCTGCCAGGCTGGTTCACCTGCTCCCCCGCACAGGCTGCAGCTGGGCAGGTTTCAGGGCTGCAAAAGAGGCCGAGGAGCAGCAGGTGTGACAGGGTAACCCCCCCCTCCACACACACACACACTGAGCCACAGGGAGCCTTGCTTCAGAGCGCCCCCTAGTTCTGTCAGGGAGGAATGTCTCCTGCTGAGTCCCAGCCCTTCCCTAAGCCCCCTCTGCATTCAGCTTCTCACACTTCAGGTGCACTCCCAGAATCCTTCAGCAACAGGGCAAGTGCCACTGGTGTGTGACACCATGGACAGACCTAGGGGCTGATTTTGGCTCTGCCTAGATGGACAGTACTTGGCCTTATTCCCTGAGCCAGGCCCCTTCAGTCATGCTTGCTGAAGCCAGGACCTGGGCTGTAGGAAAGACAGGGGTGGACACTGTTCCTCCCCGTTATGGCAGCTCACCTCTGTGCTTTATTCTGCGCCCGCAGCTGCCAGCCCCACACCAATAAGAGGAATAAGCTCCCTGCGGCGGGGCTGTGTTCTCAGTGCCTCTTTACCCCAGAACCATAAACCCGTGGCATAGGGCCCAGTGCATTTGCAACCTTGGGCCAAACCTTTCTCCTTGGCCAACGGGTGTCAGGTCTGTCCTTGCTGGGCCTTAGCAGCAGGAAGCCTCAGCGTTTGGCTTCCTCTCTGGCCCTGACAGGCCCTCTGCATGGCTGCAGTGTGAAGTATGGCCTTTGCCCTCAATAGGACACACACTGACTTTGTTGTAAAGGGCTTTGTAGAGACTCTGTACAGCAGTTGTGAATAAAATGGATCAAATGGGGATTGTGTCTCCATGGAGGGACTACAGCAGCTGGCACATCGTGTAACCAACTTGATTTTTCCTGTGGGAGGAGGGGGTAGGAGTGGGAAGGTAGCCACTGGGTAATTCACCTGGTCTATGGGCTGCCAGGGGCGAGGCTATGCCTGCTGCGAATTCAGAATGCAGTAGAGTGAGCTAGAAATCTCATCTTCTGCTGTCTTTCCCATAAAAACATGCTTTCAGGCTGAAGTCTCTTGGTAAAAGTCAACTGTAAGGAATAGGCACTGGGCTGGCCACCAGCAGTTACCTTAATAATCAACTTGGAAGCCCAGAGGCATGTATTGGCAAATGACAAAGGTAAAGATAACTGCAGCCACTAGGTCTGCTGCCCTGGGCTCAGCTCTGCCCTTTGCAGGGGCAAAGGAAAGATAGTATTTCCCCAGCAGGCTGGGCTAAGAGAGCCACCCCCCTTTTGAGGGTCTTTTCTGGAAGTGGGGTGCATGGTTTGTATCCCCTGAAGGCAGCCCATGACCTTTGTATCTAATTCAGCAGGGCCTGGAAGGAGTGCACACATCCCCTCCCCTGTTGCGTGTCAGGGTTTTCCTCTTCCTGGAGGATCTGAACAGGCACACACGCCTCATCAGGCAACAGTCACACAGGGCAGCTCTCGCCACAAAATTTTATTCATATCCTCAAAGTTGCATCAACTTTTACAGAATGACTTCCAGGTCTAGCACCCATACCCCCACAGGGCCAGTAAGGTCAATACCTCAACCACACTGAGCTGTGGAAATGGTTACAGCAGAGGGCACATCCCTTGGGCAACCCAGTGCTTTCCCCCTCCCTCCCCCGGCAGGATCCTGGATACAGCACTGCAATGCAAATTAGCCCTTTCCGGCTGCAGATTGAACTGTGAAATCACAGCTCAGCCAGTGGTTAAGCACAACTCCCTCCAGTGAGCTGCACAGCCACAGTACTACCTCCACAATGCACTCAGAATGGAGTGAGTAAGCAGTCCCTGCACGACTCAGTATCTCTGTCCCAGAGGCACATGCCCACCCTTGGCTCTACTCTTGACCCACCCATCCTAACTAGGGCATGTTGGGAGGTCATGAATAACTTAGCCAGATTCACTCCTGTGCTGCATCCCCTTCTCTTCCTGCAGGTGGTAAACCAGGGCACTCCCACACCAGGTACCTCCCCTTGCTTCCTCCCAGCACCAGGAAGCAAAGGATTCATGACACAGCCCCCAGGCAGCCATATTTGACCCAAGAAACACTGACACACACTCTGCAGCGAACAAACTGGATCCTAGACCCCTACATTTCACCATCTTATTTGCTCTTAAAGACACCATTTAAGCTCCCGATGTGTATTCCACAGACAAGATATTACAGGGTTGTTGCACTCACCCCAACTTATCGTTCCCAGCACCTCCCCCCCCCCCGAAGCAGGCCATACTTGGGGCAGCCCAGGGCTGGTATTTCATACACCAACTCTGATGAATCATTCAGACAGATTTATTGTAGCCCTAGCCAAGCTGCTGCAGGAGATAAGTAGAAGTGGAGCATGTCAGAGAACACACCTGGAGCTATTGCAGCCTGGTTGCTGATGGGCAGAACAGTAAGGGAATCCGTCCCACTGCAGGGGGTCAGACCATCCTTAGTCATCTCAACACGTCAAAGGCAGATGCATCTCGGGAGAGGTCAGGCTGCTGAGGGCCTCTGGCACATGGTATTATTTCCAGCCGGGTCCATCTCAAGTAGGGAGCAGGCCCAATCTGCTCAGGGTCTCAGTTCACTGGGGTCTTAGCAGCCTGGGTCCGGGCAGCCTCGACCTCCTGCTCTAGCTCATCGAGGAATCGCTCCTGGGAGATCTTGTAGAAGGTGTAACCATCTGAGGAGGGGGCTGCTCAGGAAAACATGCTGAGGAATCGGACAGCCCAAGAAATCCTCCCGCCCCAGCCCTTCCTTGCTCCATAGCACAGCATCCCTTGGAAGGTGTTGCACCAGCATGCCTCCTTTGGGGGCCTGCTGCTGTTTCCCCCCCCCTCACCTTAGGGGGGGCCTGCAGTTCCTCCCCCCCTCCTCCCCAAACCTCCCACGTCAGGGGTGGCTGCAGTTCCCACTCCCTCCTCCCCAAACTCCCCACCTTACGGGGGCCTACAGTTCCTTCCCCCGCCTCCCCAAACCTCCCACGTCGGGGGGAAGGGGCTGCAGTTCCTCCCCCCTCCTCCCCAAACCCCTCATGTCGGGGGCTGCAGTTCCTCCCCTCCTCCCCAAACCCCTCACGTCGGGGGCTGCAGTTCCTCCCCTCCTCCCCAAACCCCTCACGTCGGGGCTGCAGTTCCTCCCCTCCTCCCCAAACCCCTCACGTCGGGGGCTGCAGTTCCTCCCCCCTCCTCCCCAAACCCCTCACGTCGGGGGGGGGGGCTGCAGTTCCTCCCCCCTCCTCCCCCAAACCCCTCACGTCGGGGGCTGCAGTTCCTCCCCCCTCCTCCCCAAACCCCTCACATGGGGGGGGGGGCTGCAGTTCCTCCCCCTCCTCCCCAAACCCCTCACATCGGGGCTGCAGTTCCTCCCCTCCTCCCCAAACCCCTCACGTCGGGGGGGGCTACAGTTCCTCCCCCCTCCTCCCCACACACCCCGCCTGGGGGGGCGCTCATGATCCCACCCTCTCGAGGGGGCCGCTACTCCCCACACCCCGGCCCGCCTTCCTCCTCTCGGGGGCTCTGCTGCCCCCCACCCGCAGGGGGCGCTGCCCCGCCCGGCCGGATACAGATGCCCAGCGCCACCGCGCCGATGGCCAGCGCCGTGAGCCCGTTGCGGCCCCGCAGCCGCCGCTGCACGAGGCGCCGCTGCTCCGCGCTGGGCTCCCGCGGCGGCTCCATCCGCTTCGCGAACTCGGCTCCCGCCTCCCCGCCCGGCTGCCGCGGCGCCGCCATCTTTCCCCGCGTGACTGCGGCGGCTGCCGTCACTTCCGCTGAGGGCGCGACGCCGCCGCCCCGCGAGCCCCCCGCGCGCGCGCGCGCGCGCGCAACCTCCCGCCCGATGGGTGACCCGGCCCACGTGACGCTCAGCGGCCGGCGAGCGTCTCTGGTGACTGGGGCGGTCAGAGGCCTCACGTGGACGGGGAGGTTTTTAGGCGGGAAGAAGCGAGTGGGAGAACGCCACGTGACCAGGTGGCAACGGGCTGGGGCGTCGTGTGATTGGCTGATAGAGGGGCGCCTGCCCAAAGTCCCCCTTGACCCTCCCAGACTGGGCCCCCCCCCCGACACTCCCCAGGCCGGGCTTCCACCCCCCCCAAGGAACCCCCATCTCACCCTTCCCCCAGCTGCCCACTGACCCCTTCCTCCTGGCATCCCCAAACTGCCCCCACATCCCAACTGCCCCCAGGCAGCACTGGGCTGGGCTCCCCCGACACTCCCCAGGCCGGGCTTCCACCCCTCAGGAACCCCATCTCACCCTTCCCCCCAGCTGCCCACTGACCCCTTCCTCCTGGCATCCCCAAACTGCCCCCACATCCCAACTGCCCCAGGCAGCACTGGGCTGGGCTCCCCCGACACTCCCCAGGCCGGGCTTCCACCCCCTCAGGAACCCCCATCTCACCCTTCCCGCCCGGCTGCCCACGACCCTTCCTCCTGGCATCCCCAAACTGCCCCCATCCTAACTGCCCCAGGCAGCACTGGGCTGGGCTCCCCCGACACTCCCCAGGCCGGGCTTCCACCCCCTCAGGAACCCCATCTCACCCTTCCCCCGGCTGCCCACCGACCCTTCCTCCTGGCATCCCCAAACTGCCCCCACATCCCAACTGCCCCAGGCAGCACTGGGCTGGGCTCCCCGACACTCCCCAGGCCGGGCTTCCACCCCCTCAGGAACCCCATCTCACCCTTCCCCGCCCCGGCTGCCCACTGACCCTTCCTCCTGGCATCCCCAAACTGCCCCCACATCCCAACTGCCCCAGGCAGCACTGGGCTGGGCTCCCCCCCGACACTCCCAGGCGGGCTTCCACCCCCTCAGGAACCCCCATCTCACCCTTCCCCGGCTGCCCACCGACCCCTTCCTCCTGGCATCCCCAAACTGCCCCCACATCCCAACTGCCCCCAGGCAGCACTGGGCTGGGCTCCCCAGGCCGGGCTTCCACCCCCTCAGGAACCCCATCTCACCCTTCCCCGGCTGCCCACTGACCCCTTCCTCCTGGCATCCCCAAACTGCCCCCCACATCCCAACTGCCCCCAGGCAGCACTGGGCTGGGCTCCCGAGTCCAACCCTTCACCCTCCCCAGAGCTGGGCACCTCCCTTCCAACACCCCCCGGCTGGCCCACAATATCCCTCCTGCCCCCCCACTCCCTCCGGGGACTGGGTTCCCCCCAGGCGGAGAGCCCCGGGCCAGCGGGCTCCCCCGCCCGCCTCACTCCTTGAGGCTGGCTCTGAGGCTTGAGGACCTGCTTGGGAAATGCCCCGTCTGCGGCATAGCAGCTCCCGCGTGTGACCCCAGTGGGCTCATGGGGGGCCAGCAGACAGCAGGCTGTTAGCCGGGCCAGCTGGCTCTCAGGCTCGTTTCCTCACTGGAGACCATCAATGCTGCCCTCTGCTGTGGACCCACCTCCCCTTGGTGGTAGTGGGGTAGCCTGGGCAGTGATGCCCCAGGCAGCCTCACTCATAAATGGTCATAGACAGATGGTCCCCGACTTACGAGCGAGTTACGTACCAAAACTTGTCGTAACTTGGATCTGTTCGTAAGTCGGACCCCATTCATTTAAGTGGGACCGCGCGCGGTTCGTAAGTGCGGATCGCCGTTCGTAAGTCGGGGACTGGCTGTACGAGAGGCTGGTCGTAAGTGCGGCGGGTCGTACGCAGGGGCGGATATAGGGCAGGGCGAATGCACCGTGTCAAAGGGGGGGCCCCGCAAAATTGTGCTGCCCTGGGCCCCGCAAAATCTTCATCTGCACCTGGTCGTATGTCGATGCATTCATAAGTTGGGGACCACCTGTATTCCATAAAGTGGGTGGCCCGGGGGGTTGGAGTGTACCTAACAGTTCTGTTGAGGAACCACCTGGCTGATGTTCAGGTTTCCTGCCTGTATCTGTGATAAGCCCTGCAGTGCTGAGAGGAGTGAGGATTTGTATGTGTGTACTTGTTCCAGGATGATTCTGATCACATGTAGGGAGCAAATCCAGAATAAGGCAGTGTAATATGTCTACAGCATAGATACTGCTATCTTATTCCATGCCCTAGTTGGTGCCCTCTTTAATAATTACGGTAGTGAGCACAGCTGCAGTGCAATAAAAATAATACTGTTGTTGTATTATATTTGAGGGCTGGCCAGAAGTGCTAAGATGAGCGCAGCGGCCCAGGCAGTGTCCAGGTTTTGCACCCCTGAGCCAGTCTTTGGAGTTGTTCCTCCCGAGATCATTGAAGATACTTTAATCTATTTAGCTACAGAAAATGAACAATATCTGAACAAGCTGTCGGATCAGGCAGGATGCTTCAAAGAGACCAAGATAGTGGGTGAGAAATGCAGAACTTTGCCTGCCTGTGTATGTTAGTATGTCTGTCCCATGGATTGTGTATGCATTTGTGTGCACCGAACACTTACAAATCCTTATTATTTTTCAATGGCTGTGTCTAGACTGGCATGATTTTCCAGAAATGCTTTTAACGGAAAAGTTTTCCGTTAAAAGCATTTTCGGAACAGAGCGTCTAGATTGGCACGGATGCTTTTCCGCAAAAGCACTTTTTGCGGAAAAGCGTCCGTGGCCAATCTAGACGTGCTTTCATAAAAAGCCCGATCGCCATTTTTGCGATCGGGCTTTTTGGAGAACAAATCTCAGCTGTCTACACAGGCCCTTTTGCGCAAAAGTTTTGCGCCAAAGGTTTTGCCCGAGCAGGAGCAGCATAGTATTTCTGCAAAAGCACTGATTTCTTACAGTAGGAAGTCAGTGCTTTTGCAGAAATTCAAGCGGCCAGTGTAGACAGCTGGCAAGTTTTTCCGGAAAAGCGGCTGATTTTCCGGAAAAACTGGCCAGTCTAGACACAGCCAATGAGTATTTTGTAATATTGTAGAGACCACAATGCAGATGTGTGTAAAATCAGCTCTGCTCTAAAGGGTTAGGGGGTGTATCTGAGATTATGAAAATCAGTACACAGGATTGAGTCTCACCATGTTTTAGCCTAAAACAGGAGTTTCAGAATCATTTGGTGCAAAGGGCCAAGTTATATAAGGTGTTTTACAGATGATGAAAATACCTTGACAGCATTGTATAGAGAAGGAGCAGAAGGTGCAAAACTAGAGGTAAAAATAAAATACAAATTAATTATGATGAGCCTCTGCTGCCAGACTGCAGGCACACCAAGCTGTTTTCTGTGTGCAGTGGTTTATTTTTGAACTTCAGAGCTCCCAGAAGTAAAAGGATTACTAAAAATTGAGTCCTGTTGGAAATTTAAAGACTAACAGATTTATTTTGATACAAGATTTTGTGGACAAAGACCCACTTTGTCAGATGCATGGAGTGGAAATTACAGATTCTGTAATTTCTGAAATTCTGTAATTTTCACTCCATGCTTTTGACAAAGTGGGTCTTTGTCCACAAAAGCTTATGCCCAAATAAATCTGTTAGTCCTTAAGGTACCACAAGACTCCTTGTTGTTTTTTGTTGATACAGACTAACATAGCTATCCCTCTGACACTTGTCACAATGCAAGGGCTTACTAATGTTCTTACATGAACACAAAGCTGGCTGTAGGCAAGTGTTTGCTGTATACTTGTGTGTAGTTATATACAACATTAGGAAAGTTTCTTTGTGATCAGCAACAATGTAATGTACAAGAAAATTAATGGATTTCTAAAATATTAGTAAATTTACAAACCTGATGGGTAATAGCAGTTGATACAAGTATGAGAACTCTTCAGAGTCAACCAACATGTCAATTAAAAACTTGAACTTGAGCAAAGGTAGAAACAAATGTTAAAAAGCATAAAAGCAAATGTTGTATTAAATAACAAAGTATGTAAATGAAAGAGTTCCTGCTGATATATTCACAGCTACACAGGATCCACTGCACTTTTTACCCCAACTAAAAATATTTTTATGGTATTCTTTTACACTCTCACCCAAAAACAGCCCTGTCCATTCAGGTAGTGACATTAAAGGAGACCTTAGCATGGTAGCTGTTATGTGGGCCTGCAGTGGTTTGGTCTTGGCTGTGATGACAGTCTGTTGCCTGTAATAAATGCAACAGAAGTCAAATGAGGTCTAGTTAATTCCTGGTCTTAGCTAGAGGATACTGCTTTATTAGTAACATCCTCTGTATAAACTCCCACTAGTGGTCTCTTTGCAAAGGCTTGACTCAATATTCATATCTAATTCCTTATCCTCACTCAGTTACTTTTACTTGTTGATAGTGTATCCACCCATTCCTGTTGTGATTGTTAATTGCACTTTTTGCAGAATTTGTATTTCTCTTGTGTGAAAAGTGGTTCCTGGACCAATCTGCACGATATCAAGCAGTTGAAATATTTGAAAGGTAACCTCCCAAGCAAAGACAACATGGGACTCTTACACCTGTAGTACAGTTGTACTATATGTACTTTCCACTGTTCAGACAGGAGATATGGAGTATCTTTATATCTGCAGTTTTGTCTTTCCTGTTATTTAATTACAAGTATAATTGGTATGTATATTGAGAGTAAAGTATTCAGAATACACATAGAAGGTCCTGCTGGGTGCGCTCAATGGTCCATCTTACCCAATATCCTTGTCTTTGACAGTGACCGGTGCCAGATGATTGAGAGGGAATGAACAGAACAATGCAGTTTTGTGTGATCCATCCCCTTTTGTCCAGTCACAGCTTCTGGCAGTCAGATGTTTAGGGACACCTAGGGTACTTCTACACAGCAGGGCTAAAGCCAAAATAAGCTATGCAACTTGAACTATGTCAATTACGTAGGAAGCCCAAAAAAGCACTCTTCCTCCGACTTCCCTTTCTCCTCGTAAAATGAAGGTTACAGGAGTTGGAGTAAGAAGTCCTCCAGCTCAACATTATTTTGACATTATGTCGAAATAACTGCTTGTAGTGTAGACACGGACTATGTTATTTTGGAATAACATCAGTTATTCCGTAATAATACTGCTGTGTAGCTGTATCCCCAGAGAATGATGTTGCATCCCTGATCATCTTGGCACATTGCCTCTATGAACTTGCCAATTATTTTTTGAACCAAGTTATACTTTTGACCCTCATAGCATCCCTTAGCAACAAGTTCCACAGATTGACTGTGTTGTGTGAAGAACCTACTGCCTCTTTTAATTTCATCAGATGTCTCCTGGTTGTGCTATGTGAAGGGGTAAATAACACTTCCCTATTCACTTTCTCCACATCACTCATGATTTTTATAGACCTTTATTTTATCCATCCTTACTGTTTCTTTTCTAAGCTGAACAGTCCCAGTCTTTATACTCTTTCCTCATATGGAAGCTGTTCCATACTGCTAATTATTTTTGGTGCCCTTTTCTGTTCCTTTTACATTACTAATATATCTTTGAGATGAAGTGGCCAGAACTGCAGGCAGTATTCAAGGTGTGGATGTACCATGGATTTATAGTCTTTATATTTAGTATCTTGTTAGCTATCCTTTTCCTAATTGTTCCTAACATAGTTTGGCTTTTTTTCTTGCAGGTTTATGATTAAGCACGTAGAAGAGATTTATAACTCTACCCGAGAGTCAAGGCTAACCAATGAACAAGGAGAGGGCAATACCTGGAGCACTTTGAAAGCACAGATATGTGATACAATTGTGCTGCGGCTTGTGTCTTGCATTCAGCTTGCAAGCAAACTTTCATTTCACTACAATGTGAGCAAACTAACCTCTTTCTTACACCAGATTTTAGCAGTATAGCATATTTTTACTTATTTAGATTTTGGTCTTATCTAAACTCCACACCAAAGGATGTACCATTTCAAAGGACAGGTGTGACTAGGTAATTCAGGATAATTTGGACATGGCAGATCTAGATCTCTTGCATTGATAAAAAATAGTACACTGCACCTTCACAATAAAAAAAAGTTAACCCACATTTTTTTTTTATTTAGAGTAATCATGACCTGTACCATTTGGTTGTGAGAATACCACCAAATCAAAACTCAGCATTGTTATGGTGGCAGTTGCTACATGATACTGATATGTAGCTTTACACATTCATTTTCTTGATATGTGATGCCCTGATATTCAGTCTGAAGAAATGCCGTATTGTTGTTAGTATTGTGACTTTTTTCTTTTTGAGGAAAATATTGCAAGCAAGAGAGTTTTTTCTCTGCCTTAATCTATCAAGAGTCAATCCTTGGGGTAAAGATGGTTCCTGGGAAGTGGGCAATGGTGTTAGGTCTGAGATTTGAGTGGGAGGCTTTGCCTGTCTGGCATCTGTGATAACTTCTGTTCCAGGACGTGTGTATATGGTGTTAAGAAAACATTTTATATTGATAAAATACCCAAACTCAGCATCCCCAATTTCATAGAATCATAGAGCTGGAAGAGACCTCAGAAGGTCATTAAGTCCAGCCCCCCTGCTCTAGGCAGGACCAATCCCAACTAAATCAACCCAGCCAGGTCTTGGTCAAGCCGAGACTTAAACATCTCCAGGGATGGAGACTCCACTACCTCCCTAGGCAACCCATTCCAGTGCTTCACTACCCTCCTAGTGAAATAGTTTTTCCTAATATCCAACCTGGACCTCTCCCACCACAACTTGAGACCATTGCTCCTTGTTCTGCCATCTGTCACTACTGAGAACAGCCTCTCTCCATCCTCTTTGGAACTCCCCTGCAGGAAGTTGAAGGCTGCTCTCAAATCCCCCCTCACTCTTCGCTTCTGCAGACTAAACAGACCCAACTCCCTCAGCCTCTCCTCATAAGTCATATGCTCCAGCCCCCTAATCATTTTGGTTGCCCTCCGCTGGACTCTCTCCAATGCATCCACATCCTTTTTGTAGTGGGGGGCCCAGAACTGGACACAATACTTCAGATGTGGCCTCACCAGAGCCAAATAAAGGGGAATAATGACATCTCTGGATCTGCTGCCAATGCGCCTCTTAATGCAGCCTAATATGCCATTAGCCTTCTTGGCTACAAGGGCACACTGTTGACTCATATCCAGCTTCTCATCCACTGTAACCCCCCAGGTCCTTTTCTGCAGAACTACTATTTAACTGGTTGGTTCCCAGCTTGTAACTATGCTTGGGATTCTTCCATCCCAAGTTCAGGACTCTGCACTTGTCCTTGTTGAACCTCATCAGATTTCTCGTGGCCCAATCCTCCAATTTGTCTAAGTCACTCTGGACCCTATCTCTGCCCTCAAGCGTATCTACCTCTCCCCCTAGCTTAGTGTCATCTGCAAACTTGCTGAGGGTGCAATCCATCCCCTCATCCAGGTCATTAATAAAGATATTGAACAAAACCGGTCCTAGAACCGAACCTTGGGGCACTCCGCTAGAAACCGACCGCCATCCTGACATCGAGTCGTTGATCACTACCCGCTGGGCCTGGCCTTCTAGCCAGCTTACTGTCCATTTATCCAATCCACATTCCCTTAACTTGCTGGCAAGAATATTGTGGGAGACAGTATCAAAAGCCTTGCTAAAGTCAAGGTATATCCCATCCACTGACTTTCCCACGTCCACAGAGCCAGTTACCTCATCATAGAAGCTAATCAGATTGGTCAGGCACGACATTTCAGCTCCAGTAGGGCCCAGCCATGCAAAACAATAATATGTGCTATTGCCTGGCAAAGGGTAATGGCTTCAGCTTGCATTTTCCATTTTTAGTTTAGAAGGCAAGTTAAACAAAATAATTTGGTTAGTCCTCAACTCAAATAGACTGTTAAAAGCATATTATACAGGTGTCTGGGGTCTTGGGAGAATCTCTCTTACAGCAGCAGTTTTAAAAATAACATGACTTTTTTTTCCAGATAATTAACAATAACACAGTTCTGAAATTTCTGCAGTCCATAGACTATTCATACACCAAACAGGACTTAGTGGAGTCAGAACTTGCCATTCTGAAGGCTCTGTGCTTTCAGATCAATGTGCCAACTCCATTGGCCTATGTTGAGTTGCTTCTGGAGGTGTTAGGTAAGAGTATTAATAAGAAGAAACTTGATATTAATAAAGGCTAAATGGAGTTAATTAGATTCTTAAACAACCTTAGATTAAGCATTCATTTTAGAGGTAAAAAAATCAAATATGAAGTGACAAAGAGAAACTCACCAATGTGGTTATTATTAATGGAAAGCCCAAAGCATCAAAGTGTTTTCCCTACTCTGTGATGTTTCCTAGGGTGAATCCTGGGCCCCCTCTCCCATTGATCGACAGACGCAAACTTTATATACATCATAGTATGCGGAGTCCACAGTTAGCATCCAAGAAGATAATGGGTAACTGGACTTTTGCCTGTTTGGCAAGATGTTATAAGATTAATCATTTTTTTAAAGTAGCTCTAGAAGGCCATAATTTTTCCAAAGTGAATTGGGAATGGGGGGGGAGGAGGAGATCCAACTGGAGATCCCTTAAAGGGGTCTGATAGAAATTGCTGAGCAAAGACAGACCATTTTATGGAGATTCAGGTTTTGGGTGCCTCACCTTGGCGTGGTCACTACTGAAAATCTTTGCCATAAACAACTTCAATATACAACTGCCTTGGTCATAATGGCTAATATTTTTCATAATCTAGTTTTATGTATCATAAAATATACTTTGATGTGTAATCTCCACTTTAGGATATAATGGCTGCTTACTTCCTATGAAACAGTTGCATAAGATATGCATGCACCTACTGGATTTAACTTATCTCATGCGGAATATCATCTATGATACTTTACTGAAGACTTCTATTGAGAATTCAACACCAAGTGAACTCCAGATGTAAGTACCACCTATGCCCAAGGACACATTTGAATTAATATTGATTTTGTGCTCAGAGGGGAGGGAAAAAGCTTGAGGGTCCCAAATTCCTGTGCCTTTACCATCCATCTGATGCAGTTTCATTGTGGTCTGACACATTATGATGCAGCAGATACAGATTAGAGTGCATAGTGAACTGAGCAAACAGGAAGCTTCAGGGGGTAGCAGAATTAGTCTGTACAGAAAAAAACAAGAAATGGTCTGGTAGCACTTTATAGACTAAAAAAACATGTAGATGGTATCATTAGCTTTTGTGGGCACAGCCCACTTCTTCAGATGACCAGAGTTTTGAGTTTAGGATGTGCAGACCCAAAATAAATAGGAGAGAAAGGGGGAAGGGGAGAAGAAGGAAAAAAAAGAGGGGTGGGAGACAGGGAACAGAGGGTATAGAAAATCAGGAAGGAAGAGGGAATCAGTAAGTATCTGAAGATTGGGTAGTTAAAACGAAGCAGATAAGAATCAAAGTCAATTTATAGTATCCTTCCTGCCAGAGGAATCTACACAAAGAGCTGTTTGCACCTTCATTGAATGTTAGGCTGATAGTGTCCCAACCATCCTTCATCACAATTGAGTCCATTAGCATGAGAACTGAATTTGCGGATGAACTCTAATTCCAATGCTTCTCTGTGTATTTGGCTAGTACTATCCAACTACCCAATCTTCAGATACTTACTGATTCCCTCTACCTTCCTGATTTTCTATACCCTCTGGTCCCTGTCTCCTCCCCTCCTTTTTTTCCCCTCCCTTTTTTCCCCCTTCTCTTTTTTTACCAGCTACATGTTTTGTTAATCTATATGGCTTTCTTTCCATAGTAGGTGGTATTTGGGGATATCTGGTTCTACGTACGATTAACTTAATTTTTCAAGTTTTGATCCCACCTCTTGACAGTGATTGTTTGTCATCCTGGGTACGTTGCATCTTTCTTCATCTGCAGCACAGTGATATTAACTAGTTTCTTGGGGGGGGGGTTCAAAAAGTGTTTTCAAAAAGCACTTTGAAGACAAAGTACACAGAAGTGCCCCAAGTATAACAAGTTATTAGCATACTCCTAAAAACTAATACCAGTTTTTCTAGCATTTTACAGTTCATATTCTCAATTTTTCCATATTGCTTGTAAAAATCAAAATGTTTCAACATTGTTGCTGTAGAAGACGCAGGCAGGGAAGAACTCTTATTTTAAGAAAGTATAGTGAAACAGTTGTGAAAAGTATAATGAAATTAGTGGGAGATTGGACTTTAAGCTGAACATATTAATGTCAGCCTGAAGTAGCTTTTAAAGGTGTTAATTTGTATGCGTTTCTTAAAATGCTACTAAAATTGTTTTCCTCAATACACAAAGTATCAATACTACAACACTTTGCTGTTGAACAGCTTCATTTTACAGCAGATATTACTACTGTTTTAATTATACAGAGCAAAATTTTTGTCCGTAAAGGAAGATTTCATGCTTTTGGCAGTTGGAGTAATCAGCACAAGTGCTTTCATACTACATCCTGAATACTGGAATCAGGTACTACTATACAGGAAATACACAGTACTGTTCTTAGGGTTATATGAACTAAAGTTTTGCATCTTTTACTGTTTACACAGTACATGACAGGTGTGTTGCACTGGGAGTATACTAAAGGTGGAATCCTTTTAATACAAAACCTGTCATACTACAATTTAAGCCCACTGCTTTTAATTAAAAAGAAAAATCAATGGGCTTAAATTGCAGCATGGGAGGTTTAGGTTGGACAGTAAGAAAATCTTCCTGTTAGGGTGGTTAAGCACTGGAGTAAATTATCTAGGGAGGTTTTAGAATCTCCATCACTGGAGATTTTTAAGAACAGGTTAGACAAACATCTGTCAGGGATGGTCTAGCTGGTACTGGGTCCTGCCATGAGTGCAGGGGACTGGACTTGATGACCACTCGCGGTCTCTTCCAGTTCTAGTGTTCTATGATTCTAATATGTTAGTACTGCTGGACAAAGTAGGGGGAAGATTGGGAATTTAATGTGTCGTTACTGTGCAAACCTATTCTGAAAAGCTTTCTTACTCCTACAACATGCTGTATCCAAAGGCTTCCATTGACAAAGGGGGGAGGTGACCCCACAAGGTGCTAATTTCTCCCTAAACAGCCAACCTTCATTTTACAATATTTCAAATTGTCCTCTCACAGCAGAAGCAGTTAAGTGTTAAAAAAATCCCTCCCTCATAAGGGAGAAGTCCTCCATTAATAGGATCCTCAACTGGCTAATTGCAGAGAGCTATTGATTTTTTAAATTTATATTCCTGTAGCAGCTAGGTAGCACAGCCAGCCAGCCACAGGGTAGATTATAATCTGGTTCTGTTTTCCTTTACAAATAGTCAAAGATTTAAGATCTAGAACTACTACTCTGTTGCCCAAAATAAGGAAACATCTTAAAGAGATTTTTTTTAAAGGTTGTGGAACATTTAAACTGCATCACTGGCATTACCACACAAAGCATTTTAGAGTTTTCATATGCAATACTGAAACATAGTATTGGCACCACTGCTTCAAGGAAGAACAAAGGAACTAGAGCTTCAGAGAACTATATTGTACCTCCTACAAAATAAACTTGTATTTTCCATTGCAACCTTTCCCAGGTATCAGGGTCTTCAAAGCCAGCCTGATGCTATTTGATCCATGAACCTTTTGTAACAGATGCAGCTGGTTTTGATTTATAATATGTAGGATGAACTTTTGTACAATTGCTGTGTAGCAGCTGTATTTGATATTTAAATTGCTTTACAAACCATCCCCTATACTCAGTCTGAAGTAGTGACATGGGGAGCATGGTGTTTTGCTTTCAGAAAATTAGTTATAGAAATGACAAATCTGCAAACTGTTCTACAGTGTACAAGTGCTATAATCCAGCCCAAGCTTTGATCTTGCACAGTTGCTGTTGTGCAGAAGCAGTGACTTTCTTGATTAGTTTACAATATCAACATTGTTCCTTCCTATATTCCTTTTTTTCTGCCCCCAGAGCTAATTACCCCAGAGGCCAAAAGAAAGACAGTTAGGTATTATGCTAGTGTTAACAGGGGAGGGAAGTGCAAGTCAAGTCAAGCACCACCTGCTTTAAAGCTGGATTTAAATGTCACTTGGATGGAAAAATATTCAGGATCTACATCTCAGTGCACAGGTTAGAGTGTATGCAGAATGGAAGCAGTCAATTTGTCCAGAATACAAAGTATTTTATTAGTGTTATTCAGTGCACCTTTGTGCAGGAACAGACTGCAAGAAATATTTGTTGCAAATAGTTAAATAGATGGCAACATTTTAAACAATATCAAACCCCATAAAGTTCAATGGCACCAAGTTAAGTGCTCATCAGTTCTGATTTAAAGAGAAGATAGTAAGTTTCAAGCATTAGTCACCCTTTAGGGTGAACAGACAAAGCTTCCAGAGGCTTTGCATACAACACAGTTCTCACTGTGTCACTAATATTTCATTTTTCTAATGGTGTACTCTTAAGTTGCAAAGAGATTATATCAGATATCCACTGGTGCTGTACAGCAAGTTTACAACAGGTTTATAAAACTCCCAGATACTTGCTAACTAGCTATTTCATAAAGAGCTGAATTATATTCTGTTCAACAGTACAATTTTACTTTTACATATTGCTTTTCTCTGTACTATTTGTAAAATGAAATTTTAAAGGGTCTTGTTTTTTGGTATTGTAAACATGTTGTATTAATTAACATTAAGTGACAATTTATGACATTCTCAAAAAAAATAAAGCAGATAGTCGTTAGCCCTCAGGACAAGTTCTTTATACACACATGCACACAGTCATTTGTTATAGAATTGGGATGAAACCCAGGCAAGACCCCATTTCAGATTAGTTAACATGAATTTGAGTGCTTTTGTCCATTGCTCCTCAGAGTTAAATTGTGTTTTAATAGAGTAAGAGCCACCACTGCCACCTGTATCTTCGATCTTGCCTTTCTCCACATCCATTCTGTACCACATAAACAGAGGGTTATTAACACATTTACATTTAAATTGCCATCTCTTATAATATACTAATGCTGTGTGATCTGTCATCTCATTTAAACTAGTTTAATTCCACTGATTTTGAAGTAGCTATTTCCAGTAGCTGGGATAGACATTTGAAGTACTGTATTTTCAGAGCCTTTAATCTGTTATGAATTTTACATGAACACTCAACATCTTGCTTAAGACATGGTCTGATCCCCTATTTCACCAAAAGGTAAAAAACAAAATAGCTTTTTTAAAGTTATGCAATGGCCTTTTATCTCCCATTTAGGTCAAAAGGGACAGAGCTTGGGAAATGTTTCTCTGCTCTTCAAGTACAAAAACCAAAAAGATTTGGCAGTTGGCTAAAAATAAGAGGCCTGGAATAACAAAGAATGCTATGGGCCAGGATGCAGGGGCTAATATGCAATATGTTATAGAAGCAATTCAGATAGTGACATTTACCTGTAAGGCAAACAAAAACGAGTTTCGCCTTTCTCCACCTCCTCTTTGAATTGCTGCACGCAGTCCAGGAACGCTACCATTGCGTGATCAAATTTATTGTCCCAAAAGAACCTTAAACCTCCAGAACAATACAAGGGCAACTCCTGAAAGAGAGAAGTTGGACTCTCGGCCGCCTAGAATTATTTTAGAAACTCCCCACAGCATATGAGACGGCCCGAGGGATCCTCTGCCCTCAAGAGCAAAGCCCCAATGCGTTCCAGTCCTTAAACTACTTATCCCAGCCACCATTCACCATCTGGACAGACTCGAGTCTATTGATGCATCTCAACTGAACAAAACAATGGCTTTTAAATAAAGTAGGGCGCTTCCTGTTTCCCTGCCCCCTCCCACCTCCTAGAGGAGTACATAACACAATTAGAGGTAAGGTGGTTACAGCAGTAATTGTATTAAGGCCTGTAATACGATCTAAATGTGAATGGCAAGATTTAGATTTTCTGCTCACTCCTATTAGCATGAATAAGAGGGATTTTAGCATTCCTGGCAGATTACTCTTGGATTTTCTTACCTTTGATTTGTCTGTGAGAGACTCTAAATATGAATGGTTTCCATAGGGAACAAGACGGTATCTGAAAGAAAAAGCAGGCAAGTCTGAGTGCCTTTTGCCCTGGTATGATAGCCAGTACAAGGTGTATAAAGTATTGCTCTCACCTTTGAAATTTCAGGCCCATCTTGTTAGCAAGGGCATGAAGCAGTAGTACAGTCTGCCCCCAAGCTGCATTGATCTCATTCCATTCTACTGGGACGCTGGGGAGGCGTCCAAGTCTGAAGTTATTAATTGTGCCAAACTGCCCACTGTGCCTGTATTAAGAGGAAAGTTGTAAGTAAGCTGTTTGGGGCAGGAATTGTTTTTATGGCACCTAGCACAACAGGGTCCTCATCCCCATTGCTATAATAACCCTGCAAGCCATCAGGTCTTTGAGATCCTTCAAAAGACAATGGAGCAACTTAGCCTTGGTGTTTTACACAGATAATGTGTGTCTACATTGGCACCCTTTTCCAGAAAAGGGATGCTAATGAGACAAGTCGGAATTGCAAATGCCGCGGGGATTTAAATTTTCCCCGCGGCATTTGCATAATTATAACTGCCGCTTTTTCCGGCTCGGGGCTTTGACCGGAAAAAGCGCCAGTCTAAACAGCGGCTCTTGCGGAAAATAAAGCCTTTTCCGGAAGATCCTTATTCCTGATTTTAAGAGGAATAAGGGATCTTCCGAAAAGGCTTTATTTTCCGCAAGAGCCGCTGTCTAAACTGGCGCTTTTTCCGGTCAAAGCCCCGAGCCGGAAAAAGCAGTTATGTTCATGCAAATGCCGCGGGAAAATTTAAATCCCCGCGGCATTTGCAATTCCGACTTGTCTCATTAGCATCCCTTTTCCGGAAAAGGGTGCCAATGTAGACACAGCCCAAGTGCAAAAGCTCAAGCAGAGCAGTTCAGTTCAGTTAGGCTCAGCACTGGGCCCCATGTGGTCCCTGGTTTGACAGCCTAGAGATAGCACCTGCCAGCTGCTCTTGCGTTTGCAATTCTCCTCATGCAGGCTGGGAAGAGCATGTTTCCTTACAGCTGTCACTACAAGGAGATCGGATTGCCTGCTCTCAGCTAAGAGGTACCATTCAGCCTAGCCTAGCACCTAAATTGCCAAAAATCTTGGCAATGATGCTGTAATGCAGACTTCTGAAAACTGATGCTTCAGCAGCTCTGTCCCTCCAGCCCAGAGCCTACATTACCAGATATGGAAAGTTGCATTGAACACATTAGTTTTCTTCAGTTTATCCAACTGGATCTGGGCATAGCGCATCTGGTTATCAACACTTTTCAGTTCGTCATCCAGCTCGAGTTGTTGCCTCTTGAATTCGCTGTACTCCTTCTGATACCTTCAAACAGCAACAATAAAAAAAACTCAACAACACAGGGCAGCAAGAGACCAACTCCTATATGCACCACCACCCCAGACAGACCCTCTCTATGATGGGAGGAGAGCTCAGGCTCTGTAGCTCATTCAAACCTAAGTCCATCTAATTGAAGGTCCCAGATTCCCAGTTTTGTAACAGAGGAAGCCATTTGTAGGTCACTAGAAGTACAGTACGTGTTTGCCCACAAGCCAGTCTGATACAAATATGGACAAGTGGGTGTCACTTCTGCCATGTAATAGAGTTTGGCTAAGACTCACTGTGCTTCCTCCTGATCCAGTCTCTCTGCTTCTGCCCTGATTTTCTCAAAGTTTTCTGCTACCATCTTGCGGTTCTTCTCTACTTCCTCCAGCTCTTGGATCAGTCTCTCCTCTTCCAAAGCAAGTTCTTTCAGCTCCATTTGCAGTTTCTCCTTATCATCTTCATTCATTTGTTCCAAGATCTCCAAACATCGTCTACAGGACACAGCAGGTGGTTACAAAAAGATGCTTAAGGCAATTCTCAAAGGATGAAATTTGGAGGGGCTTCTTTACATCACTGATTAAGTGATCAAATCTATAGTCTTTCCCTGCTCTTTGGACTAAGACTTCTGGAAGTGACAATGGAGTGCTCCACCGGTTCCATAATAAATCACTTACTTGTAGTTCTGGCATTCGTTCTCGGTGATATTGAGTTGTGTGTCTAACTGGTCAAGAAGGGTATCTGTGCATTCCTCACACAGAGGATGGTCCACATCTGTCTGTCCTGACATAATGTCAAAAAGGTCACCAGTAACCTAAAGAAAGAGTTCACTCTCAGTATAGAAAATTTAAAATCAGCTCCAGGTTCTTCTCAATATTAAATGAAAACCAAGTTTTCAATGAGTCTTCAGACTCTGCCCCTAAGAGAACAATGATTTGTCATTTTTCACAGCGCAAGTTTGATAAAGTGAACAGACTTTAAGATAGTTTACCTTTATTCTATGCAAGGCCAGAAATATGAATTACAACTCCAACTCACAAAGTGCCCCAAAAAACTTACAGTACATTCAAGAACAATGAGCAGTCCTGTGGCACCTTAGAGATTAACAAATATATCGTGCTTTCGTGGGTAAAACCCACTTCATCAGATAGTTCAAGAGTACATCTAGTCTGTCGTCTCGTGACTTGCCTTCAGTCTTCTGCTGAGATTTTCCATGGTGCCCCCATCAGAAGCCTCTCCAATCAGAGTGAAACTGTTGGCACTTTCCGTTGACATCATTCTTGAAGAGAAAGGGATTTTAATGTGAACTGATGAAGAATGTCAGAACATCACTGAATTTCTCTCGCTGTGGGACACTTTGTCCCAAAGCTTCCTCACGGAGATCCCCTCCACTGTGCCTTTAATTCTGATGTCTCATGCAGTCCTTTCCCGTGAATTCTGGAACAAAGGTTCATGTATCTATACCAGAGGTTCCCAAACTGTAGGTCTGAACCCCATTAAAAGAGGGTTGCAACCCACTTTGGAGTCACAAAGACTAGCATTAGATTTGCTGGGGCATGGGACCAAAAGCTGATGCCTGAATCCCACTGTCCGGGAGTGAAGCACAGGGCTTCAAGCCCTATGTGGTTGGAGGTCAGGTTACGGGCCCACCACCTAGGGCTGAAGTGCTTTGGTCTCCCTGCCTGTGGTGAGGAGGTTTAGGTTTTGGCTCCTGCCCACCCAGGGTAGTGGGGCTCAGGCTCCGGTTCCTGCTCCTGGGATCGTGTAGTAATTTTTGGTGTCAGAAAGGGGTTGTGGTGCAACAAAGTTTGAGAACCCCTGATTTTTACACTGAACTTGCAATTTTAGTGGTAATGTACAAGTATAGTTCTGTGCCATCTCTTAGCTATTAAATAATATCCCAAATGCAGGAGCTGTTACATGAATGACAGGGTGGGGGAAAGCAAAGTCCTGAATGGATTAAAAAGGGTTTTGGGACTGCACTGGATCCACTGAATACCCCATGTGCTCAAAGAAGCTAAGGATCTCAGCATAAGCACACATGAAGTTCACTGTGGCAAGGGAAAATCTGTGCTTAATGCATGACCTTTATGGTCAACACCCACACCCAAAACATGCAAGTTACACCGATCCTTCCCCATATGGGTGTTCTTTGGGCTTTCATTTACTACCATGGAGTGTTCTATATAAAGAATGACTAATATTTACTCTGAAATGAATGCAGCAGCCAGAATGCCTTCCACCATGGCTGCTCTTAAAGAGATGGATCCAGATGGAAGCATGAGACCCCCCACAATGTTTCAGAAAGTTTTCTGCAAACACATTGGTGATGTGGAACAAACCCCAAGTGATACCTGGCTGGAGGAATGAATCTCCTGGATACACCATCCTGGCGGTTTTCTGTGAAGGCTTCCTAAAAATTAAGGCAATACACCATCAACCAATCAAATGCCACTCATGACACAAAAGAGTTGAATCAGCTTTTTTGGGGTTCTCTCTCAAACGAAAGATTATCATCCTTACAGGACAAACTCATCTGAAGCTCGGGCTAACCTTTAGCCTCTAAGAGACAAGCTAGCCTTATCACAGGGCCTTAGCTAAAGGAACAAAGATATTCAACCCAATCCTTTTACCTCTGTTAAGTTGGCCTCTTCTTCATGAATGTCCCCTGGTTTTGCTGGAGCTGTGGTAAGTAAGGGAGCTGAACAAAGAACAACAGAAGAAATTGTGCAGGATAAACTATTTAGCAGAGCTGCTGGTTTCTGAACGAACAGAGCTGCATCATCATGTCCCACTTGTGGCTATCCCAGATATTTTGGGTGTTAACCTCTTCCCTTCTGAAATTCCAGACATCCCTTCTTGTAACTCCATGCTGCCTCCCCAAACCCACGCAGTCCCCTTTCATGCCCAGCTCTCGGGCAGCGCAGCACCCCCCCGCTCCACGTCCAGCTCTCGGGCAGCGCAGCCCCCCCCCCCCCTTCATGCCCAGCTCTCGGGCAGCGCAGCCCCTGCCCCGCTCCGCTCCCAGCTCTCGGGCAGCGCAACCCCGCTCCGCTCCCAGCTCTCAGGCAGCGCAACCCCCGCCCAGCTCTCGGGCAGTGCAGGCCCCACTCCGCTCCACGCCCAGCTCTCGGGCAGCGCAGGCTCCCCACGCCCAGCTCTCGGGCAGCGCAGCCCCCCCGCCTAGCTCTCGGGCAGCGCAGCCCCCGCCTAGCTCTCGGGCAGCGCAGCCCCCGCCTGGCTCTCGGGCAGCGCAGCCCCCGCCTAGCTCTCGGGCAGCGCAGCCCCCGCCTAGCTCTCGGGCAGCGCAGCCCCCCGCCTGGCTCTCGGGCAGCGCAGCCCCCCCCCAGCGCTCGGACAGGGCCACCCCACCTGTCAGCTCCTGGATGGTGACCCGGTCGAGGATCTTGAAGGAGGTGTCCAGCTTGAGGGGCTGGCTGCAGCGCTGGCACACGAAGCTCACCTGCATGGTACAGGCCGAGGACTTGGAGCCCTCCATGCCGGGCGGGGGGCGCCCAGAGAGCAGCCCCGCTCTCACCTGCCGCTCGGGACGCTAACCCGGAAGCGGGCTCGCCGCCGAACCCTCAGCCAAACACCGTTCGCGTCACTTCCGCTTCCGGCGCAGGGCATCCCCGCGCACGCGACGTTGGCCTGCAGCGCCCCCTCGCGGGAAGGGGGAACGAATGGGAGGCCGCGGGCAGCACGGAGGGGAAGGAGAGCTAGGAGGCAGCCGGGCGGGGCGGGGCGGGGCGGGGCAGAGTGTTGTCAGAGCACTGCAGTGGATTCGGGCCCCCCTCAGTGTGCGGCTCCGGAAGCCCCGCCGACCACCGCAAGCCATGGCCCGGCCCGCCCAGCCTGCGGCCAGGGCACCCAGCCCGGCCCAGGGGCGGGGCCCGGCGCAGGGTCACGCCCACCCCTGCACGACACGCCCCGGCGGGAGGGGTCGGGAGCCCAGCCACGGCGCCACGTGTCCCTGCGGCCGCACTTCTGCTGCGCTCGCGCTGCACGTCGCCCGGGCTGCCGGCGCCGCTCCCCTGCCAGGACCTATGGCGAGCGGCCTCGACGCCAGGGGCGTGACGTCACGCAGGTGCCGGAAGTCGGCAGGGCGGCCATGTTTATTGGCTCCCTCGCGGCTGTCTGGGGCCGAGCGGGGGGAAGGGCTCCCCTGCCGCCGGAGCCCCGCTCCGCGTGCGGCGCATGCGCGCCTGGGAGGCGGGTCACGTGGGAGCCAGGTGCGCTCGGGGATTGGCTGAGGCCATTGTGAGGTCAGTTCCGGCGGCGGCGAAGCCGGTGATTCGGGCGGGCGCGAGCGAGACTCCGAGCGACAACGAGACCCGGGGGCGTCCGGCCCGAGACCCCTCCCCGCCCCCGGCCCGGCGCGGCCATGGCCTCGCTGCTCAAGGTGGACCCGGAAGTGAAGCTCAAGGTAGCGATGCCCCGGGCCCCGCCCCTCCCCCACGGCCCGGATCGCCCCGCTCCGCCCTCCCCATGATCCCCTCACGTGGCCTCCCCGTCCTGAGTCCCGCTCCCACGTGCCCTCCTCCTTCTATAACCCCCATGGCCGGGCCGGGTCCCCCATCCCGTGGCCGGTCCCCTCGTGTCCTCCCGCCCCATCTGGATACCCCCCGCTCATAGGTCCCCTCCTTCCACGTGTCCTGCTCCGTCCGGTTCCCCCCTCGCTCTTGTGCCACCTTCCGGCCTGTCCTCCCCCCCCCCCATCACTCTCCAGCCCTCTCTGGATCCCCCTCATGGGTTGTCCTTTCATATGGCTGCTGCCTCTCTCCCCCGCCCCCACGCACATGCTCTTTACAAACCCTAACCCTGGCCACATAGAGCCAGATGTGTGTGAGGAGGTTGCTTCCCTGAGGTAGTGGGAAGTTGCCCAGGGTGCTCTGGTCAACAGGGTTCACTCTGAAACCTAGTGATGGCAGTTCAGATCTGTTTCCTTTTCTCCTGGGACCCCCATTCACCGCATCAGTAGCCCTGCATTACCTGTAAATCTGAGCCTGCTTGCTGGAGGGTGAGCCTCCCAAGTACCCTAATACTTGGCTACATCTCTGGATAGCTCCCCAGTTAGAGCTGCCTTTAGGCTTAAGCAGACTAAGCATTACTTATGGCCCTAAGCAGCTCGTGGTCAGGGGCTGAATGTTCCATGCAGCTAGCATGCACATAAAGTACAATTTAGTTGGTGGCCAAATGATTAACTCTGGAAGAAGGGCTGATTCACTGGCTGCATACTTCTTGCTGTATCTAATGCGACGGTATCGTTAATTTTACTGGCTATGACTAGGGATGTTAGCAAATAGTCGACTACCCAATAAGCATAAGCTTATTGGGGATGGGAGAACAGGAGCTTAAAAAGCCAGTTCTCCCCTCCACCCCCAACCTCCAGAGGCAGTAGGAGGTGGATAGGGGAGGCTGTGTGAAGCAGCCTTTGTCTGCGGCAGACCGAGGCTTGCTATGGGCAGAGGCTGCTTCACAGCTGCCTCCCCTGTCTGCGGGGGGTATCAGCAGGGAGTTGGGCTCCCTTGCGGACAGCAGCTGCTGCTGCCGCCAAGCAGTCCCTGTTCATGGCCATCCCTGGCCACCGCGAAAAGGAACTGGTGCTGAAGCTTGCTCTGGTCCAGGATGCTCCGCCTCTGCATTTTAAATGTAGTAAGAGCCCGGTGGCTCTTTACATTTAAAATGCAGAGCTACAGTATGAGTGGTTCCTGGAGCAAATTGTATCGACTACACAATTACTCAGATAACCGCAATTTAACATCCCTAGCCAGGACTATGCCTGTGAAATTCCAGCCTGCTGCCCCTGCCAGAGTCCCACAGAGCTTGGGTTGTGCTTGCCCTTGTGCAGAGTGCCCTTAGGGACTGTACTGTAGCCTTTATGTTATTTAGAGTAAATTTCTGTAATGTGGAGTCATACTACCATGGGATCAGCTCTGGGGGCTACAGGTTCAGGCTAAACTGAGTGAAAGTCGTGTCTGTCTTGCTTAAAATTTAGTGTCTCAGACCACGGGTAGTCACAGACATTCTCTAGTTTAAGGTATGCTGTCTTTTGTTATCTTTATTAAAGTTGCAATTAAAGCCCATAGAAATTCTCAACAGACCTAGGCACAAATTACAAATACAGTTATACTCACATCCAGGGCTCGACAAACCATGGCGAGATCTACTCGCCAGCCCCGCACGGCGCATGTGCGCAGCGCTGGTGAATGGGCGAACGGAGTGAATGGCTGAAATCTACTCGCCACGAGCGAATAGAAACAGCAATTTGTCGAGCCCTGCTCACATCCTTGACAGTAGTGCTAGTGTCTGACAGGTGTCTAATGGCTTGATCGTAAGTAGAAGGATGGTTTCTGCTGGAGTCTCCCCAGAGGGAGCTCAGTTTTCCCATTCTGGGCATCTCCTTCTTATACTGAGATTCTGTCAACACTTACATTCTGCACGTGTCCATAAAAGTGTCAATTCTTTTCTCTTGTATTGGTCTGTGTCCCCTAAAAACTTAAGGAACCCCAATTTACTATTGGCTGGATAAGTTCCCTTTATTCTTTTTAGCAGTGATGCGCAACCTGTATCCTATGATTGACACGTCTATGGTATTTTTATGATCTAATATTACTCTTGTAGGCAATTTTGTGCAGTATCACTTGGTACCTGTTTTCCTGCAAGCCGTAGGGACTTGCTGGCTGCTGCTTCCCACAGCTCCCACTGGCTGAGAATGGGAGCTGCAGGTGGCTGGACTTGTGAGGTAAACAGCCAGTTTGGTGGCCCATCAGCAGCTTATCCCGAAGAGCTGGGTGTGACATGCAGGCCGCAGGTACCCAAGCATATAGAAATTCTGTACAGACCTAGACACAAGTTACAAACATAGTGATACTCCCCTCCTTGAGACTAATGGTAGGGGTCTGATTGGTCTTTCATGGCTTGATCATCAGCAGAGGGCTGCACCGCTGAGTTAGAGGAACTGTTTTATATTCTTATAATCCTACAAATTAACTGTAATTAACATACAGTGAACATATATATTGTAACAGTCAACAGTTTGAACTAGGGAGGCTAATGTAGGCAATCGAAATTGCAAATCAAGCCCGGGATTTAAATATCCCGCGCTTGATTTGCATCTTCCCGGCCAGTCGCCATTTTTTTTTTTTTTTAAATGTACAAGTCCGGACTAACTGCCCGCGTCGTCGCAGGGACCTGGTAGTTCGAAATAAAGCCCTAAATCGAACTACCTGTTAAACCTCATTCCAGGAGGAATAACAGGTAGTTCGATTTAGGGCTTTATTTCAAACTACCGGGTCCCTGCTGCGTGTAGACTTGTAAATTAGTCCGGACTTGTAAATTTCAAAAAATGGCGACCGGCAGGGAAGATGCAATTCAAGCGCGGGATATTTAAATCCCGGGCTTGATTTGCAAATTCGAATGCCTACATTAGCCTCCCTAGTTCGAACTAGGGGGCTAGTGTAGACATACCCTAAGTGAATAATAACTAAAATAATTGGCTACAATACTTAAAACTTAGGCTGTGACATTTTGTGCACTGACTCCCATCGTTAAGTCGATCTAACCCACAGTGTAGACAAGGGTGGGCAATAATTTTCAATGGGGGGAGGGTCTTCAAGAATTTGCAAAGTGGTCAGGGACCTCGCTTTTCTGCCATACTGATAGAGTTTGGGTGCAGCAGGGAGCTCTGGATATGGGATTGGGGTGCAGAAGGGGGATGGGGTCTGGGAGGGAGTTTGGGGATGGGGGAGTTGTGACCTGGGGAAGGGGGTTGGGGTATATGAGGGGTGGGGTGCCAGGAGAAGGCTCTGTCTGGGGGGAGCTCACTGGAGGCTGATCCTGGCTGGTGGCCAAGCGGGACCCTCAGACGGGCATCCTGGCTGCTACAGCCCCACATGCTGCTCAAAGCAATGTCTCCATATGCTGCAGGCACCTGCGAGTATTACCCTTGCAGCTCCCATTGGCCATGGTAGGAGGTTGGGGGTGGGGGCAGGGCACGAAGACTCCCTTCCTCCAAGGAGTGTGTGCTGCAGAGAGACCCACATGGTGGCCCTAGCAACCAGCTGCTTTAGAGCAGGGGTCTCCAACCTTTTTAACCACAAGATCACTTTTTCAATTGAAGTGCAATGTAAGATCTACCTCAAACCCAAATAGCCTTACCCCGCTTCCTTCCTGCCCCTTCTCTGAGGCCCCACCCCTGCTCCGCCCCTTCTCCCAGGCCTCATCCTGCTCACTCCATCCCTCTTCCTCCCCAATCCTCACTCACTTTCACCAGGCTGGGGTAGGGGGTTGGGGTGCAGGCTCTGGTCTTGGGCCAATGAGTTTGGAGTGTGGGAGGGGCTCCGGGCTTAGCCCAGGGTGGGCGAGTGGGGTCCAGGAGGGGTTTCAGGGTGCAAGCTTTGTGAAGGAGTTTGGGTGCAGGGGTCTTATGTCTGGGGCAGAGGGTTGGGTGCAGAAAGAAGTTCAGGAAGCAGGCTCTGGCTGGGCACTGTATAACTGAGATGGCTTCCGGGTGGTGGAGCAGTGCTGTTAAGGCAGGCTTACTCCTGCCTTGGCCCTGCACCACTCCTGAAAGCAGCTGGCATGTACAGCAATGGCTCCATGCACCATGTGCTGCCTCTCATCTACAGGCACTGAGCCCACAGCTTCCAGGCAAGGACAGCACCCCCTGCTCTGTCTTTCTCAGGGGCTGCAGGGACGTGCCAGCCACTTCCAGGAGCAGCAATTGCCATAGGGTTAAGTACTCCAGCCACGGCAGGTTGGGCATTTTAGAACTCACTACTCAAAGAATTAAATTTAAGCGTAAGAGAGAAATGAAAATTATGAAATGCACAGACCAGTCAAAACCCAAAACTAACCCACTTGGCAAGCAGTAAAAGAAGTAACAAGAACCCCCCATGTACGTGTTGGGTCGGGAGAGGAGAGGGAAAGACCGTGTGTGTTGGTGAAAATGACAGACACAGTGTGTGAGTGACAGAGATTTGCATTGCCACGCTCGCTCCATCCCCTTCGCTCTGTGTGGAGATAGGATATAGAAGTGGGGGGAGGAGGGACACCCTGACTTAGGGCCCCCCCTTCTTCCTCCCACGTCCTGCACAACAAGCAGGAGTTTCCCAGGGGGGCAGCTCCAAGGCAGAGGGCAGGAGCAGGAGCAGCAGGACAGAGGTTGGAGACGCAACTGAAGTGCCAGCTCTTGATAGCTTCCAGGCCAAACCAGTCAGGATCCCCTGTCAGAGGCTCCAAGATCTACCAGTAGATCCTGATCTACTGGTTGGTGATTGCTGCTTTAGAGTGTGAGCTGCGGCAGCGAGGTAGCCTGCCTGACGTTCCCACTGAGCCACGGGGGGGCCAGATCCAAATGTTTGGCAGACCAGATGTGGACCACACCTGGTGTAGATGAAGTTAGGTCAATAAACAAATCCTTCCAGCCGCAACCCTACTACCTGTCAGAGAGGATCAACACCATCAACAAAAAACCCTCTTTCAGCCAAAGTAGAAAGTGCCTACACCACCGTGTTATGGTGGCAGGGCTGCAGCTTAGAATATCAGTACCTCGCTGTCTGAGCAGACTGCTCTGTTGTGCAGGATGCGTGCTTGCTACGTTTTGGTTTTGCTTGGGAGATGTTAAATGCTTTGCTAGGGAACTCCCTCCTCTGAGGAGCAGCCTTGTAGGTGAGGTGCCTACTATGCTTGCCTAAGCCTGGGGCTTTGGGGAGAAGGTTGGAGGGGGATGGTCATTGGGGTCACTTGTAATCCTCACGGATTGATGAGCAACACAGTTATTGTTCATTGCTCCTCTCAGATGAGAGTTTTGGGCTCTAAAATAGGACTGAGTCTGCAAAACCCTTTGCCCGCTCCAAGTCACCCCCTTTTCTGAATTCAGAGAGGCTCTGGGCTAGATGGTCCTGTGAAATACTTGTAAGGGCACTGTCAACTTCAGACATCACTCTGACTGCAGCGTATTGCACCTTCTAGCCTCAGAGCAGCACCTCAGGTGACAAAAATGGAAGCATTGGCCCTGTGTGTGTGTCCTTTGCTTGTTTATCTGTGCTTTGTGCCTCGCTGGTGCCATTGCTTCCCTGGCCGACAGTTTTCCTGTGCCTGTGGGTCGCTCGCACGGCAACATGAGAGTCAAACGCTTTTTAGAAAGACAAGCGGTCAAATGCCAAATTGGCCAGGGGCTCAAGATCATGTGTCGGACCTCAAACTACTCATGATTTTAACTGACTAACCTTCCGGCGGGTGATATCCCTTTCAATAGCCTGACTGCCCGTGTCGTCAGATTCTTGCCCTCGCTGTTGCTCTGCGGTCCTGTGCTTTCGAGCCAGGGGCTGTTGAGTTTCTGGTTCTTTGAGTGCAACCAACAAACCCTCTCCCCGTTGGAGCATGGGCCCTCTTCTCTTCCCAGGGAAGGGGATCGAATTGATGGGACCCTCGTGTGGGGAGAGAACCAGGGCAAAACATTTCAATAGCGGATAGCGTTTGCTGCTCTGGCAACCCTGGGCTGCTTATGCAAATTCTCACGTATGCCAGTCCGTCAGGGGCCAGCGAGAACTCTCCCTGTCATTCAAGTGTCCAGAAGGTGACTAAAAACCCTGTTGGCCTGGAGCTCAGCAAAATGAAGGTCTCACGGTGCTCGTGCAGCTGTGGGGCAGCTACTCTGCTCTTCCACTGCCTCAGAGAGGCAGCAGTGCTGCTGCATTTCTGCTTTATGAGAAATCGAGCCCGGTGTGAGGCATTTGACCAGATCAGCTTAAAGCCAGACAAAGGAGCAGGGCTAGGCATAATTAGTCCAAACCTTGGCAATGAGTATTTACGATGGCCCTGATGCTTTCTCCATTAGGCCACTGGGACCCACCCCACCTCCCTACTGGGGATGTTAAATATCGGTGAATTGAAAAGAATTCATGAGGTTAATCAACTAATCGATTACTCAACTATTCTATAGGCCCCGGGGGCCGGGCCGACAGCCAGTGCGCTCCAGCCCCGCTCCCGAAGATCCCCCTGACACTCCGTGCTGTTGCCTCTGATACAGAGACAGCAGCGCGGGGTGCCAGGTAGGAGCTGGTCCACAAGGGGAGCCACTTTAAAAACCACCTCCCCTCGTGGACCTTCTGCCTGTCACCTCACACAGCTGCCTCTGCTACAGACTCAGCAGCGCGGGGTAGCAGCAGCCCTTATCTGAGGAGAAGGAGGGGGGCTGAGCTCCCACAGCTGGTGTGAGCCGGAACTGAGCCAGGCTGCCTGGTTTCTAATACACTTTAAATGCAGAGCCGCAGCAGGGATAGGTCCGGAATCCGACACGAGCCAGGACTGAGCCAGGCTGGCTGTCCGCCTGGCTCCTAATGCACTTTAAATGCAGAGCTGCAGCGGGGTGGTGTCCCGGACCTGGCACGAGCCAGGACAGCTGGGCTGCTGACCAGCCTGCTAAAAAATGTACCAACAAGGGGGTGTGTGTAGTCTATAGCATTGACCTATAAGCTTTTGCTTATTGGTTAATCGGTGAATTGTGTACACTAAATACATCCTTACTGCCTACCTTCAGCTGGTGCCAGCTCCAGCACTGGGGAAGCTGGTGGTGGTTGCCTGGCTGCTCCTGGGGCAGGCGGCTTGCTCTGGGGCTGCACTGCTGAGCACAGCCCCAGAGCAAGCCACCCATGCCGCCCCTGCCCACTCCAGCCTGGGGGAAGCTAGATGAAGGTGACAATCAGCTGGTGGCAGCCTCTGTTCCAGCCCAGGAGAGCTCTGCAGGCACTGTTAGCCTAGTCGCTCTATAGAGCCCTGCAACTCCGTGGCTATCCACTTTATATCTGCGGGTATCTGCTAGGAATGTACAATCCTCTTTAAAAAGTTAACTGGTTACACTGGGATCCTGCTGCAGCCTGGCCAGGCCCCCCCACCCATGGTATCCCTGTTAACCGGTTAAACTTTAAACAGAATTTTATATCCATGGCAGATATAAAGTGAATATCCATGGATTTGCAGGGCTCTGTAGATCGGCTAGGCCAAAAGTGCCCTCCAGAAGGGCCCCATGAAGCCTCAGAAATATGCCCGTTATGCTAATGACACCTGCTGAGCTCTCTCCTGGACTGGAACAGAGACTGCCACCAGCTGAACATCTCATTAGGCTGGTGAGGAAGTTGGTGGAGAGGCTGCTGTTTTAACCCTGCCCCTCTACAATATCGTGCTCACCCAGGCTCTCCATTGGAAAGGCTCTGCATCCCCTGGACAAACTGGGCCTCAATTTAGCATCAGGTTCCCTACATTTTGGACACTTGGATTCTGGGAGCTTCAGGTATATTCTGAAAACAGGTTTGACATCGGAAAAGGTTCAGAAAAGGGCAACAAAATCATTAGGGGTTTGGAACGGGTCCCATATGACGAGAGATTAAAAAGACTTGGACTTTTCAGCTTAGAAAAGAGGAGAGGAAGGGGGGATATGATAGAGGGTCTATTAAAATCATGACTGGTATGGAAAAAGTGAATAAGAAAAAGTTATTTACTTATTCCCACAATATAAGAATTAGGGGTCACCAAATGAAATTAATAGGCAGCATGTTTAAAACAAACAAAAGGAAGTTTTTCTTCACTCAGCACACAGTCAACCTGTGGAACTCCTTGCCAGAGGATGTGGTGAAGGCTAGAACTTTAACAGGGTTCAAAAAAGTGCTAGATAGATTCATGGAGGTTAGGTCCATCAATGACTATTAGCCAGTATGGGTAGGAATGGTGTCCCAAGGTCTCTGGAAATGGGTGACAGGGGAAGATCACATCGGGATTACCTGTTGTGATCCCTTCCTCTGGGGCATCTAGTATTGGCCACTGTCAGCAGACAGGATACTGGGCCAGATGGACCTTTGGTCTGACCCAGTATGGCCGTTCTTATCTGGATTCCATACGCCATGGCTGCGCTGGTGGGGGGGTGGCCCCGCTGCTTAATTTTAGGATGGAGTTCAGTTTTTAACTCTGGCCCTGCGTTTCCGTGTCTTCAGGTGTCTGTGCAAGCCCATGCAGGTGAGTAGGTCAGCTCACTTGGCTCCGCTCGTGTTTGAGGCTGTCTGCAGACAGGCAAACAGCCCTGGGTCCGTTCCCCTCGCTCTGGTTTTGTGGCTATTCGGCAGGCTCAGGAACGCAGCAGTGTACGCTCTCGGCGAGCTGGAGTTTGGGAGCCCGGCTCCGAGGCAGGGGATGAGTTCAGGAGCTGTGGAATGAGTACGGAGGCCTTTGCCTCTGGCCTAGCACATGGCTGCTGCATCAGGAAGAGCGAAGGCTGGCGGTGAGCTGGGCTGTTTGGGAGCAGTTATTCTAAGCTGCCGTTTTCCTCTTTTCTAGGTTGACTCTTTCAGGGAGCGGATCACAAGTGAGGTGAGTGTCCACTCTCCCTGGGGTGGCGCGTGGGGCAGAGTTCATGCCAAGCTGGGCTCCTAGCTTTCTGCTGGATTGTGCCGTGATCTCTCGGGGTGCGACTGAGCTGCTCGGTGCAGGCTGCTTGCTGGCACTCGGCACTTGAGTCATTCTCTGAGCGGGGATGGTCTGGAGCCCTGTTGTTGTCCAAGGCCTTGGCACAGAGGAAGGCTGCCAGGACCTCTCAGCCTTCAAGTCCCTCTGGGGCTTTTTTTTCTGGCCTTGAGCAGAGCTGGACGCTCAGCCTTTTGCGGTGCTCTCGGGAGAGGGGGCGCCCGGGATGCTGCTCTCATGTAACCATCTGCTGCTCTTTCTCATTCAGGCTGAAGATTTGGTGGCAAACTTTTTCCCAAAGAAGTTGTTAGAACTTGATGGGTTCCTTAAGGTAAGAGATGTGCTATTGCCTGGTTCCCTACTTGCTTCCGTTTCTAGCCTGCAGTCCTGCCATGGGGTGGGGGGTGTCTAGTCAGAGCAGAGGATAAAACAAGGAGGAGCAGTGGCCCAAACGTGCTTTATACTTATTTGATTGCCATTAGCCCTAGACCCTCTATATCCCATGGGTGACAGGGTTTCACTTGCTTTTCTCGCACCGTGACAGTGTATGGATCCCATCCACTGGGTACTGGATAGAAACCTAACAGGGTCAGTCCCAAACTTAGTCCATTTTCCTAATCCACAGTCCCATCTTCAGACCCGCCTCTGTTCTCACTTGCCGGGTGGTTGGATGAAACCTGAGGGGTGGCATCTCCCATTTCCTGGCGATTAACAGGACAAAAGTGGTCAGATTCATATGTAACTTCTTGTTTCTTTCCAGGAGCCCATCCTGAACATTCATGATCTCACCCAGATCCACTCAGACATGAACCTCCCTGTCCCTGACCCGATCCTTCTGACTAACAGCCACGATGGACTGGACGGGGTAAGATTCCTCCCTTGGCGACCTTAATAAACCCTGCGTGGCTTGCTGTGCGCCTGACTAGGCCGTGGCTGCCCCGTGAACATGTGAGGGCTAGTCCCTTAAGCCCGTGGATCCCGGCTGGAGGTGGTGCCAGGTTTTGCTTTGTAACCCGCCCCCAGGTCCGAAATCAGGGCTGCGGAATATGTTCTGTAAGGAATTCCCTCGGGGGTGTCACTCTGGCTCACGGATGGTTTGGGAGTAAAATGTTTTGTTGTGTGTATTTGTAGCCCAATATGAAAAAGAGGAAGCTGGAAGACTGCGAAGAGGCCTTGCAGGGTAAGAGTCCCCACGGCTCTGCGCTGTTGCCTGCCCACTGAGCCAGCGCGCCATGCCTAGGGGTGCGAAACTGCACAAGCTCCCCCTGCCCCCTCCCTATTGCCACTCCCTATCCAGGCCGTCCTTTGGGAAGCAGGTGTGTGTGTGGCTGCTGGGCAGAACTTGGCCTCTCCCAGGACATTGAAATGGTGCCCCTCAGGGCTGGCATGCTGATGGAGGCGCAGGCTAGAACCGCGCGACCTCTTCATGGAAGGAGGGAGCTGCCAGGCCTCGTGCTGCATGGAAATAGAGGCAGCTCCTATACGAGGGTCTCACAAGCTGTTTTGCACCCTGTTTCTCCTGCTTGGGTTTCTTCCCGGGTCTTGTGTCTCTTCCCCTTCCCGTGTGGTTGCCTCTGTAATAGCCTGTTCAATATCCCTGTCCCCATGAGGGATGTAAGATCCCATTTAAAACGTTACCTGGTTAAACTATGTAACTAGTTAATTGGCCCACTGCGGCGTGCCACAGGTGGGGGGAGGGGGGCGGCACACTGGAGTAGTCCCCGCCCGTGGTGTGCCACGGTAGGCTCGGATAGGCTGGAACAGCTGGTTAACTGGTTACCCCAGTAAATATGCCAGTAAGGCGATGCTTATCGGGTGCCTGGTTACCCCTTGCCCTCCCAAGTCCCCTGGCAATGCAGAGCTGGCTGTCTCTGCCGTGAGATGCTATGAATGACTGACCTTTCCCCACGGGTGCTAGGTACCAAAGTGTTTGTGATGCCCAACGGGATGCTGAAGAGTAACCAGCAGCTGGTGGACATCATTGAGAAAGTGAAACCGGAGATCAGGCTGCTGATTGAGAAGTGCAACACGGTGGGTGTGGGGCTGAGTGGCAATCAGCCCCCGCATGCAGCTGGCCGCCTTCCTTCCGCGGCGTGTCGGGTTTCTCAGGGACCTCCAATGCGTGGGCTGGGCCTCTCCCCTCCCTGTCAGATAAGTTCATGCGGGACATGCCCCATCCCCCACTTCTGGTCTCTGTTCCGAGGGGCAGGTGCCGGCGCTGGCCAAGAAATGGCATTTCCCTCAAATATGCTCGGAGCTGCCCTAGTGGCTCCTGGAGAGAGCGCTGTCGCTGCGGCCCTCCACTCGCACCTTCCTGCTAGTCCTCTGCGCTGCCGGGCTTGCATCTCTGTGCAGCGCTAGGCACACCTGTGGTGCACCCTGGCTGAGCGGGGCTCCAGGAAAATGGAGGGGCGGATGTCAAGGGCTCCTAGCGCATTGTCACAGGAGTGGCCTTGACATCTGGGCTTGCCCCCAATCATGGCATGAGCCAGGCGCTGAGACGCTGCGTGAAAGTCTCTGAGGGCTCCTAAAAAAGGTCCTGTTTAAAGGCAGTACCCCTCTTTTCCCCTCCCCCCCCCCGTGCTGTCCATGTTCAGCAGGGCTGGGCAAAATACGGCCTGGGGGCTGGATCTGAGGGTCCCCGCGGACCACCCTGCCGGGACCCTCAGAAAGCATGCAGCTGTGCTGTTTAAAGTGCAGTCTGCAGCTCTCTGCTCTGCAGGGAAGGGGAAGTTTTGTGTGATCGCCCAGCCCAATCCTCAGCTCCTATTGGCCAGAAACAACTGGCCAATAGGAACTGACCCCCAGCCAATCTCTCAGCTCCTATTGGCTGGAAACAGCCAGCCAGTAGGAGCTGAGAGATTGACCTGGGGGATGGGAGCAGCACAAATCTTTCCCCTCCTGGAGCTGAGAGCTGCAAGGAGGGAGCCCAGCCTGCCTTGGGGAGCTGCAGGGCTGCTGGCTTAGGTAAGCCCTTCCCAGCCAGAGCCTGCCTCTGGCACCCTAGCCCCTCCTGCATCCCAACTCCCTCCCCCAGGTCACCATCCAAACACCCTGCCCCAGGTCACAACTCCCTCCCAGACCCCGTAATCCTCTCCTGCACCCAAACACCCTCCCAGATCCTGCACCCCAATCCCCTGCCCCAAGTCACTACCCATACCCTCTACAGTCTGCATCCCTTTTCCCCTTCTCCCAGGTCACAGCTCCCTCCCAGACTTTGCAGCCCCTACTAGGGCCCCTCCCCCAGGCAAGAATCCTCTCCTGCACCCATACCTCTTCCCTAACCCTACACCCCAATCCCATGACCCAGGTCACAACCCCCCCTCTTTTGCCCAAATCCCCTCTCAGACCTCCTGCACCCCAGTCCCTTACCCCGTGCACCCTTCTGTGCCCAACCTCCATCCTAAACCCCGCACTCCCATCCACAGAAAAGTGTGGCCCTTGACCACTTTCCAAAATCTTGGAGTGGTCCCCCACCAAAACACCAAAAATTATTGCCCACCCCTGGCGTTCAGTCACAATGTCTCTCCCTCCTTCCAGGTCAAAATGTGGGTGCAACTTCTCATCCCCAGGATAGAAGATGGAAACAACTTTGGTGTTTCTATTCAGGTAAGGGGACCTATGGCCATGTGGCTTCTTTATGTGCCAGTGGCCCAGACACAAGGGCAGCTTGGGCTCAGAGCCATCCACTCCATTGGACAGTTCGGGGCAGTCTCCCTGGGCCCATGCTTCAGGGGGACAGGTGGCCTGGGTGATGCAGGGTCCGGCAGCAGCACCACCAGCCCCTCTCTGCCTCACCAGCTCCTGGTGTTCCTTAGGAGAAAAGGTGTTGGGGGCTTCAGAGAGGGGCAGCGTGGGAGTGGAGCATATCCCCCTAGGGCATTAGATCTACCTGGCACTGCCTCCCCAGGGCTCTCTTTGAGGGGTAGTTTGAGCTACTTGAAACTGAATTCTTCCCTGGCACCGGCGGAAGAGGGAGGGACTGAGTGCCTGAAATCCCTGCTCTGCTCAGAGGCCTGGGAGCTGGCCAGAGACTTGCAAGAACCGGTAAGGCTGAGCCACATTTGAGGGTGTCAGCGTGCTGCTGGCAGCCTGCTCCACCCAGCCTAACCTGGCAGGATCAAGATGATTGTGTGAAGCTTCCTTCCCTGAATCTCCCAGGAACTGGGCTGCTGATCCTCTGAGCAAGGCAGACGACAGTCTTAGGGCTCTGTGGCTAGTGCAGGGGGTCAGGCTGGCCAGGACTTCTGGGCTGCTAGTCCCTGCTGGCTCCTCTGTGTAACCTTCACCGGCTGCTAAACTTGAGCCTTGATTCTGCCCTGACGAGTAGATGAAGCAACTTTAAAGCTGGTCTTAGATTGAGCTGCGTGACCATGGCTGGCTGCACACATGGGTGGGGCTTGAGGATCTTGCTTCTGCTATGAATCACGCTGCATCCTTGGCTCCCGTGCAGGAGGAGACGGTGGCTGAGCTGCGGACTGTGGAGAGTGAGGCAGCTTCATATCTGGACCAGATTTCTAGGTAGGTGGGAGGTGGCTTTGAGCGCTTCACTGGATCCCTCCCTAGGGAGGCTAAGTTTGGGCAAGGACTTGAGCTCCCTGGCTAAGGCAAGGTCTGAGAAGGCTGCATCTGTTAAATCCACCCTGTTCCCTTCCCTTCCAGATATTATATCACAAGGGCAAAGCTGGTTTCCAAAATAGCAAAATATCCTCATGTGGTAAGTGGAGCATCTCGTTGCTGAGCATTTGATGGCGTTGGCGAGAATTGTTTTTCTGTTTCTGTGGGTCGCCCTCTCCTGGATGTTCCCAGGAGTCCTGGAGGATGGGCAGAGGGGCTTTGTGGTGGCTAAGAGTCCTGGGAAGGAGTCTGCAGAGCTGGAAGGCTCTGGCTTCTCTCAAGAGAAGAGGAAACTGATAATAAACACAAATCAGATGTTAGTAATTGTAGAAAATGGATAAAGGATGCAGAGGGGCACAAGGAGAAATCTGTGGCCAGCAGAGCAAAGGATAATATTGAGGAGTTTTAAAATATATGCGGAACAAAAAGCCCTCCAGTGGTATTGGTCCATTACTAGATGGTTATGGTGGAATAATCAAAAATAACACAGAAAAGATAACGTTGAATAAATATTTCCGTTCTAAATTTGGGGTGGGGGAAGGAGGCAGAAGATGCATTTTCATCCTGTGGTGAAAACCCTCTTTCCACTCTACTAGAGTCTCTAGAAGGTGCTAAGCAGCAGTTACTAAAGTCAAACATTTTGAAATCAGCAGGTCCAGATAACTTGCACCAGGAGTTTTAAAAGAGCTGCCCGAGGAGCTCGCTGGACCTGCTGATATTGATTTGTTTTTCCATAAGTCTCAGAGCACTGGGGAAGTTCCGGAGGACTGGAAGAAAGCTAATGACATGCCAGTATAAACAGGGTAAATGGGATTACCCGGGTAGTTACAGGCCTGTCAGCTTAGCATCAGTCCCAGGCAAGCCAATGGAGTGGCTGATTTGATTGCTAATGACCTGGAAGATAATGTAACTGATGCGCATCTCTATGGGTTTACAGATTAAAAAAAAAAAAACACTTCAAACTAACTTGGTGTATTTCTGTAAGATGGCAGGTGTGGTTGATAAAGACTTAGACTTCTGTAAGAGGTCTTGGTCATGGCCTTGGTGCCATGTTACATTTTGATTAAAAAACTAGAATGCCATTAAAATGAACGTGGCCTCACATGAAATGGATTAAAAACTGGCTGGCTGCTGGGTCTCAAAAGGTAACTGCAGGGGAATTGTCATTGAGCAAGTCTGTTTCTAGCGGGAGCCTGACGGGATCTGTGCTTGGCCAGAAACATCTTTGTGAATGACCTGGAAGAAAACCTAAGGCCACCGCTGATAAAGTTTGCAGGTGACCGAAATGGGGAGGGGTAAATAATGAAGAGGACAGGTCACTGATTCAGAGCTCTCTGGATCGCTTGAGCCCACTGTAGCCAGCAGACACGATCCACATACATTTAATGTGGATAAATGTACCTCTGGGACCCAAGAATGTAGGGGAGCAGTGACCCAGGAGATTTCGGGTTCGTGGTGGATGAGCAGTTGAATATGGCTCCCAGTGGAGCTAATGCCGTCCAGGGATGCATAAACAAGGCATTCTTGAGATGGAACTGAGAGGTTCTGCACTGGCACTAGATTAACTGTTATAGGGACCCTGTGGCCAGCGCTAGGGTTGGCAGCTGGAGGATGTTGATAAATGACTCGGGGGTTAGAAAACCCGCCCTGTAGGGAGCGACTCGGAGCTCCGTCTATTTAACTTAGCAAGGGAAGGTTCCAGAGTGACTGGAACACAGTCCAAGTGCCTGCCTGGGAAATGGTGGGATTGATAATGGGATATTCCGCCTAGAAGAAGCAGGTGTGGGGTGATGCAGTGGCAGGAAGCTCGAGCTAGACACGTGAACGCTGGAACTAAGGGACATGCTTTTAACAGTGGTAGTAACAGAGTCGTGGTGGATTCTCCTTCACTGGTGATTTTTAAATTGAGATTGGATGTTTGTCTAAAGTCTCGGCTCCAGGGATGACTGGGGGGCAGTTCTCTGGCCTGTGTTATACAGGGGGTCTGACTGCAGCCTCGCAGTAGCCTCATTGGACCCTTGCATGCCTAAGGTTGGACAGGAGAGAGCCCCTCCGTCACTACAGACATCCAGGGGTAGCCTGGCGTGCAGGCTACTCACAATCACATTCTCCCTTCTCTGTGCAGGAGGATTACCGCCGCACGGTGACAGAAATTGACGAGAAGGAATACATTAGTCTGCGCTTAATCATCTCCGAGCTGAGGAATCAATATGTGAGTGAGAGAAGGGCCCTCATGGAGAAGCACCCTTGGGATCTGTCCCACCATAGAGCTCAGAGGGAGTTGGCCTGGGCCTCTGTTTCCCCTTTGTTCTTAGCAAGCAGAAGTAACGGCAAGTCGCTGGGCTGTGTGGAGTGTGGCAAGCCCAGGTCCATGCAGTTCATTGTGCTCTTTATTGGGACCTTTCCACGTGGCGTAGGCTCTGTCCTGGGCTCTGTAACTCACTCGTGCTCATCTGTGGGGCTTGCAGCGGCTGGAACATGCTGGTGTCTTCAGAGTGCAGATAGGCCGGCAAGGAGTTTCCTGCCGCACATGAGGGCAGTGGCTGGTGGGGCAGGCAAGAGAGAGCAGCCAATCCTCAGGTCAGGCCTGTGCTTATGGTGAGACTTAAATCAGGGACTTCTCCTCCCGATGTGCATCCATGGTCTGTTTCTCTCCTCCCCCCAGGTCACTTTGCATGACATGATCCTTAAAAACATCGAGAAGATTAAGAGGCCTCGGAGCAGCAACGCCGAGACCCTCTACTAAGTGTCAACGTTGGAACTTGAGAACTGTTCAGTCCACTAAAGACCGTCATTGCCTTGGTTTGTTACGTGACTATCGAGATGGGAAACTGGCTGGAAATAGTATTGCACTCTTAGTTAAACCCTAAAGAAACCCTCCCCCCGTTCTGTGATTAGCTTTGTTCAGGTTTCAAAGGAACTCTTCCCTAGCATAGTAATTGGCCCCAAGCAGGCCACTGCCTGGGGTGTGCAGATTACTCAGAGCGAGTGGTCGCCAGGCGGGAACGCTCCTTCAAGCCTTTCTTCCTATCTAGCTAGGAGTTGGATGAGAGACCAAGCCCCGGGGTGCCCCCCATCTGTCAGCTGCAGGGTTTCCTTGGGGTCCACGGGAATGGAGGAGATGCAGCATCTTCAGCGCTAGACCGAGCCAACAGTGTGGTGCTGGCTGCTTTTCAGCACCATCTCTGAGCGAGCCCTCCTCTTCCAGTCCTGTTATGCCGATTTCCGGTGAGGGTGGGAGGAAGGGCAGACTCCCCCAGCCCAGGCTGCAGCCATGCTTGGCAAAGTGCCATTGGTGATGTTTAGGTTAGAGCAAGCCAGGAAAGAGCTGTCTTAAGTTAGACACTCCTCCACCCCCATTTCCCCTCTCCCTTGGGAAGGCCTAGATCAGTGCAAGGGCTCTAGGAACACCAGCTACAGCCCACTGGGGTGGCAAGTTCAGCGCCTGGGTAGCTTTTGCTCCCATTTGTCGCTTTCCTCTTGGCTCTACTCACCCAGTTTTCTTGGCTCGAATCAATGTGGATCTCCCATCACCCTCAGCGTGAGGTGCTTCTGTCCAGAGTGAGGTCAGGGAGCGGCCCGAGCTCAGATTTTGAAGTCCTCCCAGTCTCCACTACTGCTAAGGAGTGAGCAGGTGCCCTGCGGAGCGTCCTGGCGGGGCAGGGTGCGGCCGGCTGGCTGCGATGGCTGATCTGTTGGGATGAGGACGGCCACCAGCAGGTCAGCATCAAAACCCCCCTGCCCCACGAAAGGTACCTTGCGTCCTTCTCCTGGGCCCAGGAACCCCTCCAAAGCTGCTGGAACGTTTCATGGTCCATTGCAAACCCCATGGGAAATGATCGGTTACGGTGTCAGTTGTTGTACGTGTGAGAAACGGGCTCCCAACACTGCAGGCTCCTTCTGCATTTTCTTATTTATGGTATTTTTACTTCCCACCCTCCTTCAGGGGGAATGCTGGGTCCGCTGGGCCTGGGGTCTCACTGTCACACCTGTAACTTCTTGTGCAGTAGCCTCATAGTCGTTAGTTGTGCGCCATGGAATGAACGTCCCCCCACCCCCCCCCCTTGCCTTCTGTTGCTTTTGTTTCTCCTTCTCCGCTGACGAAGCCACCTTGTCTCTTGCTGGTTTTCCGGGGGTGGCTCTGAGTGTGGAGGACCCCCTGGCCCTTTCGATAAGACTCCTGTGTCGTTGTTTGTAGTAAGTCCAATCTTCGTCTTCCCGTTAATAAATATTCAGTAACAAACCAACCGCGTTTTCGCTGCTACCTGGGAGCAGCACCTTCCCTGTGTGGTTCTTTGTACGGATTCCTTTCCGGGGGGCCAGACTGTCCGCCTCGGCTCACCCGCTGAACGTCTGTAAAACTTTTACCATGTCAAGACATTAAAATACAGGTACTTTGAATTCGTACGGAGGACCCTTGTGTGCTGCTGCGTTGTCAGACGTGCTCTGTCAGTGGAGTTGCCTCGCCCCTGTCCCAGGCTGGCCCTGCCTCTCCCCTCCACTTGCTCCTTCTCCTTTGCCTTCGCCATTTGTCCAGCCAGTCTGCTGCTGGCTGGAGCCCTGAGGTCCATGAGCATCCGTTGACCTACAACCAAGGCCTTGTGTTTTACACGGGCCAGTGTTCCTGTGTGGGATGAATGGAAGCCGGGCCAGAGAGCCTCCTGCTTCCTTGGGCCATGGCTGCTGCTCTGTGTAGTGGGCGCCTCCCCCATCAGGGCTGTCAGGCTTAGTGGTGAGGACTGGATTGACTCTGCACATGGGAGAAGCTTGTGCTGCCGCCACCTGCTGCTCTAGGGCTCTCCACCTGTCCCCTTGCCCTCGGCTGGAGCAGTGCCCCTTGGCGGCAGAGGCTGCCAAGCCATGGTTCTCTCATTCCACTTCCTGCTCCGAGTTCAGAGCCGCGGGGCTCTGATGCTCCTTTTCCATCCCATTTCCAGCCAGCAGCCCATCCTGGGGCCAGAGACCTGCCCCCTGCCTGAGGGTGTGCCCCTTCCTTTCCCCTCCCCCACTCCCTGAAGGTGTGCCCCCACCTTTCCTCTCCCCCACTGGTTTCCAAGCTCCCTCTCCCATGAGCTCTGAGGGAAGCTCTCTCACTGGGCTCCCAGCTTGGCGATAGGAACCGGCCGCCCCTTCCACCTCAGCGTGGCCTCAGGTATTCGCCAGCTGCCGCCTCCTGAGGCTGGGTGAAGACATGGAGGGTCTGAGAGTCGAAAGCTGGTTTACTTAGGCTGGGCTGGGGGGCTGCTCTGTTCAGAAGCCGACTTCTCCAGAACGCACTGAGGGGCTCCCTGGCTAGAGCCAGCGGCCACTAGGTGATGCTCTTCCTCCGGCCACCGCACAGCGCTGCCCCGAGTAGCAGCTCCTGAGAGAACACACTGGGTCCAGTCACAGAGCTTAGGAACCCCTGAAGAATGGGGGAAAAACAGCTTTTGGAGCGTCGCCATTTCCTGCCGCCTGGGAGACCCCTGGGGCATGGGGCGGTGCTCCCAAAGGCCTGCTCTAGCCAGGCCCCCTTTGCCACAGGAGTGAAGGCCTGTGGCTTCAAATAAAACCCCCTCATTTGCTGTGAGGCTGCAGGTGCTGGGGCTCGGCCTGGCATGGGGCTGTGTGAAATGCACCTGCGCAGCACTGCCACAGCAATCAAACGGCCCAGCGTCTGTGGGTCTTGGTCCAGCTGCTTGTGCCAACGCTGGAGCAGCTCCCCCGGGCGGTCACCCTCTCGCTCTTCCGACCTGCTCACAAGGAAGCTGGGAATTTGTTGCTAGCGCCTGAACAGAGGCATGTGTGGGGAAAACACCCCTGATTACCCAGGTAACCATCAAAGGGGTCGCAAAGCCCAGCGGCCCCTTGCCCTGTCCCCACAAGCAATGCGGTGAGGGCGAATGAAAATCAAACAAGCTTGTATGGACACTTGAAAATAATGAAACCAGGTCCCAGGACACAACAGGAGCAAAGAACTTAAACCTCCCTGGAGCCGGGTTCTGGCTGCAAGTCGACAGGCCCGGGGAGTTGAATGAAGCGCTTTGCACAGGTGGCTGGCTTTTGGATTGCTCCCGACACCTTGCGGAGACCGACTTGGGCTGCTGTACCTGTTGTGCACTGCCTGCTCTGCTTAGAGCAACCTGAAACTCTCCCTCGGGGCAGGGGGAAGTGGGCCATGCACCAAGGGCAGGATGGGGCATTAGATGGCTCCAAAAAGGAATGAACTAGCTGAAAAAAACCTGCAGGGGGCGTGAATTCTCCCGTTGACGGGCTGGGCTGCATGGAACGGGATCCGTGCTCTGAACGCGGTAATAAACACATGTTGCTGGTAGTAAGAAGAGGATACTTTCTGAGTTAGAGGAGACCTAAAAGCATGGCTGTTAGCCCATGTGCTTCTTAAAGACCCCAGGTCGGAGTGTGAGCACATGTATACTGGCCGTTTGAAAGCAATGCAGGTTTCTTAGAAGCATAGAGCTGGAAGAGACCTCAGGAGGTCATCAAGTCCAGTCCCCTGCCCAAGACAGGACCGATCCCAACTAAATCAACCCAGCCAGGGCTTTGTCAAACTCAGACTTCAAAACCTCGAGGGATGGAGAGTCCACCCCCTCCCTAGGGAACCCATTCCAGGGCTTCCCCACCCTCCTAGGGAAATAGTTTTTCCTAATATCCAACCTAGACCTCCCCCACTGTACCTTGAGACCATTGCTCCTTGTTCTGCCATCTGTCACTACTGAGAACAGCCTCTTTGGAACCTCCCTTCAGGAAGTTGAAGGCTGCTATCAAATCCCCCCTCACTCTTCTGCAGACTAAACAAACCCAAATCCCTCAGTCTGTCCTCGTAGGTCATGTGCTCCAGCCCCCTCATCATTTTGGTTGCCCCCCGCTGGACCCTCTCCAATGCGTCCACATCCTTTCTATAGTGGAGGTGCCCAGAACTGGACATGATACTCCAGCTGTGGCCTTGCCAGAGCCGAATAAAGGGGAATAATCACTTCTTCCCCACTTTGCTCTCGGAAATAGTCTGCTGTGTGGGGCTGGGCTCTTTCCTGAGAACTTTATCAAACTCTTTCAGATGTTTCAGCTGGAGACGTGCCATGGAAGTAGACAATATCAAGCCATGTGCTCTGCACTGGGAGCAGCAGCACTGGACAACAAATCCCGCCCAGGTTGGCTGCAGCCGTCCCTGCGAATGGGCTGTTGGTTAGCATGGACGGGTTGTGTTTCGGGCGAGAGCTAAGCTGACGACCCCCCAGTAAAAGCTAAAGAACAAATCCCCGGCCTTTGCATTCAGGCCACTTTGCAGCTCCCTGCGTCCGAGGGGGCTGTGGCGTTGATCCACTTCCCATCAAGAGACACTCCGTGTCTCTCAGGATAGCGCCGAGGCTGCAGCCCGTGCCGGGTCTGAGACCGCTCGGAGATGTACTGTCACTGCTTCTCTTGGCCAGGGCTCGTCTCAAGGCTGCTGTGTTTGTGCCGCTCCTGTATGGTCTCCCTGGGCTGGCGTTGCTTGGTGTGATTCTGGCAGGTTCTACGGAACAAAAGATGCGCCTTGCTGGGGTAGCCATCGGCATAACGCGCCTGCCCTCGTCGCCGCGCTAGACTCCAGCTGCCACGGCGCCAGAAATCGGTGAACGAGGTGCCAGAAATGAGGGGAGCCTGGCTTCACAGCGGCAGCGAAGGCTGCTGTGGCCCAAGGATGGGGGGGTTCCGGAGTCACTCTTGTCTGCCAGAAGCCGCACGGGTGAAATGTTTCTCCACAGGGCAGGGAGATGGGCCCAAGCCCAAGGCGGGGGAAGCTGCAGTGGAAGAAGTAGAGGAAGGGGCCTGCCCCCAGCAGGAAAGAGGAGGGGTAGGGAGGAAGGGGTGTGTGTGTGAGGCAAGGCTGGCAACAGGAATGGAAACTCTCCGACTCTTGGTTTCCTGGCATGAAAATGCAGCTGAGATTCCAGCTAAAGCCGCTGGGCTCGTGCATCCCAAATCTCTGCTCTCTGCAGAGCGAGGGGCACCGAATCCCGGCCTAGCCAGCACCTTGTGACACCTGGGCCTTTCAGGAGGGTCGAGGAGACCAAGGAAAACTAACCTAAAAAGAGTGCGGCGGAGGCACGCTACCCTGGAGCTAGTGGGAATCCCAGCAGGCCAGGGAAAAGGTGGCAAGGGGCAGTTCAGAAATGTCTTTTCTCTGAGCTTGCCCAGCCAGTACCACGCCGGTCACCAGTGTGTGGCCAGGCAGCCAGGAGGAGCACGGGGTGGAACTCAGGGTCCCCAATGTGCTAACCCTGGTGCTGCCTTTCCTAGGTCTTGCAGCAAGTCCCCACCTGCCTGCCGGCCGCACTCAGGCTACTAATGACCCTGAGCTGTCTCACGGGAGTGTAATTGATGGCTGTGCAGGGGCATGAGGCTGGCGCTAATTATTCATTGTGATCTAGGTGCTGAGACCAAGGTCCTATACAGGAGCTGGCTGGGGCTGCCACATCCCTTTGGCTGTTCCAGGTGGGTACGTCCCTCCATACAGGAACTGCTGCTAGCGGTCACCCTGGGAGCCAACCCTCGCCGCAAGGACGCATGGGTAGAGGGAAGGAGCCTCAGAAATTAGGGGAACTCTGAAATTCTAAGGGGTGGCAGGGAAATCTTCACGCTTGCCAGGTGGTTGTGTGCCCACCCCTGTCCCCCAATCGCCTCCCCAGCTCTTAAGGGCAACCTCAGCAAACATGATGTGAACATTGTCTGATCAGTCGCTAGCCCTGCGGCACCGGGAGTTTCCCTAGTGTATTGTTCTGGGAGGACCACAGCATGCAGGAGGAGCTGAGCGCAAAGGCCTGGCCTCTCCGGTCCCCATCTCCTCCCCCGTGAACCTGCAAACTGTCCTCACCCTCTGGATTCTAGCACTAGCTGCAATTTGGGGGTTGGTTTGTGTGGGGCTGCCTCGCGGCGTGAAACCAGCCGGCTGCGAGGGCCTGGCTCGCCCGCCTCCCCTCCAGCCCGCGCGGGCCCGCTTCATGGGACCCTTGCAGCGATGTGAACCCCTGGAATTGCGGGTGAGGAAATGGAGGCCGTGTCTGTGCTGCAGCTGTAGGAGCCCCGTGCGAATCCGAGCGTAGGCACCTGCCTGGCACAAAGTGCTGCTGGCCCTGGTGACAGCTGGGCTTAGCTCTCTCTTAGAGGACTGCACCGTTGTCACCGCCCGCTCCCCTTGGGTAGGCGAGTGCGTTAAAATCCAAATTCCCCCCGTGCCCGGCTCCTTCTGTCTCATTTGCTGGGCCCCACGCTTCTAGTCTGTGTCCCAAGCAAATGCTGGGATGCACAGATGAGATGAAACCCTTTTCAGAGGCGACCATACAACCGCCCTGCTTCCCGGGGCAACGGGAGAGCAAATCCACTAGCAGCTGCGTGGAGAGAGCAGCACCAGGACCAGCCCGAGGTTGGGGAGCCGGGAGGAAAGGGGGGAATTGGGTACCACGGCGAAAATATCTCCAGCCTTTTGCAGATTGGGGTTTACCCCCCGCCACTCGTGCGGAGTGCCTGGATCACAACTGTTCCAGGCAGCCTCTGGAAGTTGGTTTGAACAACCAAGTCATGGCGCCTGCTCTTTGGTGCATGGGTTCTGGTGCCAGGCACAGCAAACTGGACGGGTTGATAGCAACGAGCTGCCCTTTCTGGTCCCCCCAGTCCAGATCTCCTCCTCCCACCTCCCCTTCGCATCTCATGTTTCCTGTACTTAACCCGTCCAGCTGGCGCTGACACGGGCTGACTGCAGCTGAGAGCTCCACTCCCATCCGACGCCTCGCGGTCTCCTCTGGCGGCAGCAACATGAACCTGAAAACGGTCGTCATCCTCCTGGTTCTGGCCCTCGCCACAATATTTGCGCTGGTCGGGGTGCTGCTGACTCGAGGAGGGAAGCCAGCCAGCTGCAAGTCCCAGCCCCTGAGCAGCCAGGGGGGAGAGCACGGGGACCAGAGCCTGGTCTTTGCCGACCTGACGCCAGAAGAAATGGTGGAAGTGGTGACGTATCTTCACGACAACCTTGGGGTGCCTTTGGTGGATGCCTATGATGCAAACCCCTCTGATAACTGCATTTACTACATCGACGTGCAGCTGCCCCCCAAGGCTGAGGTGCTGGCCTTCTTGGACCACGAGGGCAGCCGACCGGCCCGGCAGGCACTGGCAGTGGTGTTCTTCGGAAACCAATCAGATCCGAATATCACGGAGTACGTGGTGGGTCCCCTGCCCCGGCCGACGGCTCACCGGGACGTCACGGTGCAGAAATACGGCGGGAAGCTGCCGTACCACCGCCGGCCGGTGCTGGGTAAGGAGTACGAGCAGATTGCAACCTTCCTGCAGAAGAAGGCGTTCTCCGTGGCCCCTTCCTTCCTGAGCCGAGTATTCAACTCTGATGGGAGCAATTTTGCATCCCTAACCTCAGCCCCGCGGGGGTTCCGGTCCGGAGACCGCAGCACCTGGTTCGCTCTGTTCCACAACGTCAGTGGCTTCTTCCTGCACCCGGTGGGGCTGGAGGTGCTGGTCGATCACAGCCAGCTGGATGCCTCCCAGTGGAGGGTGAACCGAGTGTTCTACAACGGCCAGTACTATGCGGACTTTGCGCAGCTGGAGAGCGAGTTCCAGCAGGGCCGCATCAAAGCGGAGGCCGTGAAAGAGAGCCCCACCCGACGGGGGGTTCTCTTCCTTGCAGCCCCGAGCCACCCCCGTGGCTCCATCCCCCCTGCAGTATGAGCCGCAGGGGCCCCGGTACAGCGTGCGAAACAACCACGTCGTCTCCCAGCTCTGGAGCTTTGCCTTCGGGGGTGAACGTCAACACAGGGATGCGTCTGTTTGACATCCGATTTCAGGGGCAGAGGGTGGTCTATGAGATCAGCGTCCAGGAGGCCACGTCGGTCTACGGGTCCAACTGTCCCACAGGGATGATCACCAGGTACATGGATGGGAGCTTTGGCATCGGGAGATTCACTTACTCGTTAGTCCGGGGGGTCGATTGCCCCTATTCAGCCACCTACCTGGACACGCACTACTTAATAGAGACCCGGACGCCCGAAACGCACAAGAACTCCATCTGCATCTTTGAGCAGAACACCGGGACCCCGCTGCGGCGCCATTACTCTAACCTGTACTCGCTGTACTTCGGGGGGCTGAGCCGCTCTGCTCTGGTCATTCGCTCCGTTGCCACCCTGGGCAACTACGACTACGTTTGGGATTTTCTCTTCTACCAGAACGGGGCCATCGAGGCCAAGGTCCACGCCACGGGGTACATGACTTCGTCCTTCCTCCACGGCGACGGCCTGGACTACGGCAACCGGGTGGGGGCTCACACTCTGGGGACGATCCACACCCACGCCATCCACTATAAAGTGGACCTGGACCTTGGAGGTAGGTCTCGGCGGCACTTTCCTTTCCCGTTTTGGGCCATGCCTGTTGGTGCCGTAGCAGCCCCAGGTCAATTGAGGTTTGCTAAATGGGGTTTCTACAGGGTGAGACTCCCGAATCCGGATTTCCCGAGTCCGGCATTGTTGGGGCGACCCCGTGGGGCCAGGAGCGTTGCCAAACTCAGGCAGGTGGAGTGTGGGAGTCCCAGGCTGCAGTGGGGCTGCTGGGGAAAGATCCTGGTGGCAGCGGGGCTGCCGGGCAGAGCATGGAGCCCTCCCAGGCGGCGGCGGCAGAGCCGTGGGGAAAAAGCAGAGCCCTGGGTGGCCACAGAGCTGCAGGGAGACGGGGCGGGGGAAGGAGCGCAGAGCCCCGGGTGGCAGCAAGCAGCCAGGAGGAAACATGGAGACCCCAGTGTACTGACCTCCCTGGTCCGGCCAATTCCCTGGGACGGGACCACTCGGGTGCCGGACCAGGGAGGTTCAACCTGTAGCAACGTGTGAAGTGCTACTTTTTCCTTCCTCTGGTCTAGGAAGGAGCTGCCAGGTGTCTTGCCCATCAGTGGCATCCGATTTCAGGGGAGAGGGTTGTCTGAGATCAGTGTCCAGGAGGCGATGTTGGTGTACGGCTCCAGGAGAGCCCATGACCAAGTCCCTGGATGGGAGCTTTGGCTTTGGGACATTCCCTTACCCGTTAGTCTGTGGGGTCTATTTCTCCTCCTCGGCCACCTCCCTAGATGTGCCCTCTCTGGCATCCTCAGTCGGGTTATGGTGAGGAAGAGGAGCCAAGCCACGCTGGGGAACACGGGTCGTTCCACAGCGGAGGGAAATTAACGCTAAGTCACCTCTGTTTGTTAAAACCAAACCTGATAAACTGGGAAGAGCTCTAGAGACAACCACTGAATTTAAATTTCTCTTTTTTAGTTTCTAAGCCAATAAGGGGACACCCCAGAGTTGCCCCATTCTCATTCCTGCTCTTTGTGCATGGGCTTCCCGGAGGAGCTGTCTGCTCTCAGCTCTCTGGATGTCCATCTGTTTGGGGGAATGAGCCAGAGAGGCTGGAGGGCTGCAGGGAAATGCTGTTTATCCCTTAAGATGAAAGCGACCAAAAGCGCCGGCTTGGATAAGACGCCGGGTCTTGATCTCCCAGCTGTGGCTCTTTGGTTTCCTTGCCCTCCCGGGTCTGGCAATTCAGAACTCTCTGTTTCCAAAAATCTCTGTGGTTTCCCTCTGCATTGTGAAAAGTCTCCGAGGGGTCGCGGTGTTAGTCTGTACCCTCAAAAGTAACGAATGGTCCTGGGGCACCTTAGAGACGAACACAAATCTATGTATAGAATCCTGAGCTACCGTGGGTGGAACCTGCTTCAGCAGATGTGTGGGGCTGTGTTTGCCTGTGTTGGACGCACACAGTACCCAGGCCCTGTTCCTCTACTTGGCTACCCCCAGAGCAGTGTTGAGAAAGGGAAGTCAGGAGGCAAGTGTGCGCGTGAGGGAGATTATAACGGTTGTTTGTAGCCGAGATGGCTCCTCCATCCTCCTCCCTTCTCTCGCTCTGGTCCCCTCTTTAGCTCTAGGCACCAGGAGGCATTTTGAACAGATGCGGGGCAGCAGATGCGCCAAACCCACACTGAAAGATGCCATAAAATGTGGATTGATACTGTGGGCCAGTGTTCCCTCTAATTTTTTTCCATCCATGTGTGGAATAAATTTTGTTGTGTGCACCCAGGCATGTGCAGATGTGTACCACCAGTAGCAACACACACTGGTGGCTGTGGGCACTCTGCTCATCAGCTGGATTGCCTAGCCCAAGAGTGAACCGGGGTGGGTGTGTGGATGCCGGTGTAAAGCGCAGTGTCCCCTTCCCTTCTGGATGAAATGGGAGGTCATGCCCCGGGATCATCCTCCCCTCTGTGTTCCAGCTGGAGCGTGCAGGGAGAACCGTGCGGTGGCACAAGCCAACCCAGTGCCCCTGTCCCTGGAGAGAGCTTAAAAGGTGCTCAGCCCATTGCGTCCTGTTACAAGACCCTTCCACATTGATGGACTGCTTAGATCCCTGCCACCTGTATTCCAATACCCACCATCCCCTGACACCGTGAGAGGGAGGTGGGTATCCATCCACGGACACTGCCGGCTGGGGTCTGCTCATCTACCTAGGGCTGACTGGTGTGGACCGGCCCCCACGGCCTGTGGCTGTCCCATTCAGCCAGCAGAGAGCAGCATTGGAGCAACCAAACGTAAACCCCACCACAGAGGATCAGTTTCTAGCAATCAGAAGAATCTTACCTCTCATCTTCCAGCCTTGAAGCTTCTGGATGAGGGAATGGATTGCACCCTCAGCGGGTGACACTAAGCTAGGGGGAGAGGTAGATACTTTGGAGGGCAGGGAGAGGGTCCAGAGTGACCTAGACAAATTAGAAGATTGGGCCAAAAGAAATCTGAACAAGGACAAGTGCAGAGTCCTGCACTTAGGACGGAGGATTCCCAGGTGCTGTTACAGGCTGGGGACCGACTGACTAAGCAGCAGAAAAGGACCTGGGGATTCCAGTGGATGAGAAGCTGGATATGAGTCAACAGGGCGCAATTGTAGCCAAGAAGGCTAACGGCATATTGGGCTGCAGTAGGAAGAGCCTTGCCAGCAGATCTAGGGAAGTCATTATTCCACTTTAGTTGGCTCTGGTGAGGCCACATCTGGAGTATTGCATCCGGTTCTGGGGCCCCCATTACAGAAAGGATGTGGGTCCATTGGAGAGAGCCCAGCGAAAAGCAACAAACATGATTAAGAGGCTGGAGCACATGACTTAGGAGGAGAGACTGAGGGATTTGGGCTTATTTAATCTGCAGAAGAGAAGAGTGAGGGGGGATCTGAGAGCAGCCTTCAACTTCCTGAAGGGAGGTTCCAAAGAGGATGGAGAGAGGCTGTTCTCAGGGGTGAGGGATGGCAGAATGAGGAGCAATGGTCTCAAGTTGCAATGGGGAAGGACTAGGTTGGATATTAGGAAAAACGCTTTCTCTAGGAGGGTGGGGAAGCACTGGGATGGGTTCCCTAGGGAGGGGGTGGAATCTCCATCCCTAGAGGTTTCTAAGTCCCGGCTTGACAAAGCCCTGGCTGGGATGATTGAGTTGGGGTTGTTCCTGCTTTGGGCAGGGGGCTGGACTCCATGACTCCTGAGGTCTCTGCCAGCCCTGGGATTCCATGCAGAGCCCAGGAGTCCCACAAACTGAGCAACTGAGGTTGCTGGGGCTCTGCCATCCGCGTTGGGTCTCTCCCCAGCCCTCACTTCCAGCGGGTTTGAGTTCCTGCCTTGTGATGTGCGGCTCGCTCCGTGGAAGCTGCCGGAGCCTTTCCTGAGCTGCGCCCAGGTCCTGTCTTGGTCCTTCTGCCGTGAGATTCATCTGGCGGGAGCTGAAGACAGCCGGGGGGGGGGGGCTTCTCTGCCGGAAGTGGGGCTCACTCCCCCAGGCCCTGCTGCCGCTTTCTGCAGGGGGCACAGGACCCTGTGGGCTAGGTGGGGTGTGAACATGGCCTCTGCCTGGACACGCTTACCCTCCAGGTTAGCACATGCAGTGGGTTAGTCACCCCTGGAGCACCCCCTTGGTGTCCATGTGGAACGGCCCCCGTCTCCTGGGCTCCAGCCTGCCTGCTCCTCACCAGGTCTTCCATGGTCAAGGCACAAAGTTCAAGCCCCTTCCATGGTAACCAAGTGAAAAGCCCAAGCAAACCTGAATCATTTGTCTTCCCCTTGTGCAACTGAAGTTTTCTGCCTTCACTAGGGGGACCAGCAGGCAAGTGAGAGAAATCTGGACAGAGTGTGGCTGGTAATAGGCACTTATATAAGGATGAATGTGAGCACCGGGACTGGTTCTGTAAAATCGGGACAGCTGGTCCCTGGCGCTCTCCCACACCACCCCTAGCTCTGCCCCACCCCAGCGCCTACTCTGCTCCCATGGGGCTCTCCCCCTAGGAGAATCCTGCCTCTTGGCAGCCTCTCCCTGCATCTTGCCTCCATTCCAGGGCCAGCCACGGGGCTCCCGTCTGTTCCTGCAGCCTTCCTATTTGCTTCCCAGAGCCAGAGAGCAGGCGCTATCCACCTCTTTCCCCTGGGTCCGCTCCCCTCAGCCGAGTTCGGCTCTGCATCCACGGCCCCTCAAACTCCAGTCCACCCAGTGGGGCTCATTAATTCCCCCTCTGCAGTCGGGCCAGGCTGAGGAGTAACTGCGAGATCCCACGCAGGTGGAGCCCAGGTTGCCTTCAAGGGCTGGGTAGCCTGTGACGGTACTTTAGGAGGGGCATGGTTTTGTGGGGGTTACCTGTGTGCACAATGGAACGCTCAGTCCTATACCCAGCACAAAGGACCTATGGGTGAGGACAGAACGAGGAGCAATGGTCTCAAGTTGCAGTGGGGGAAGTCTGGGTTGGATATGAGGAAAAACTATTTCCCTAGAAGGGGGGTGAAGCACTGGGATGGGTTCCCTAGGGAGGGGGTGGAATCTCCATCTCTGGAGGTGTGTAAGTCCCAGCTGGACAAAGCCCTGGCTGGGATGATTGACTTGGGGTTGGTCCTGCTTTGGGCAGGGGGCTGCACTCGACTCCTGAGGTCTCTTCCAGCCCTGGGATTCTATGGTGGCAGAGAAACCGGCCAAGCAGCCGACCAGAGGGAGGGGGGCAGATGGTCCCAGGGCTGGCCTGGGAATGTGTTCCAGGGATTCATTCCTCTGGCCCACTGGACCGAGTGTTTGTGAAGGGCTGACGGAGGCTGCCCGTGCTCCCTTGCTAAGAGGCTAGCTCGGCCAGCTTGGCCTGAGGATTCCCCACCTGTAGCAGCCCTGGAACTTCTCCCGCTGTGATTGCAGAGGTCAAAGGCATCACGGAAGGGAGCTACAGGCATAGTCTGGGGTGATGGATCCAGTGGGGACCCTGCTGCACTTTCCTCCTGGGGTTCGTTGTGCTCTGGCCAATCCTCTCCCATGGGAAGCATGTGACTGGGAGCGGGGCAAGGGGGGGCTGTGGTTGCCATCAGCCAAAGCTCTGGGCGGGCAGTACCAAATCTGAGGCTGCGAACAAGCAGGGGCGCCCCAGGGGCAGTACTGGCTCTTGCCCCAGATGCCTGGATCAAGGGATTGGTCAATGCAGCTGGGGGAAGGAGATGCTCCCCGTCTCCCTGGGCTGGATGTGATCCCAGCTATGCATTATAAAATAATGGTGTCTAAATTAGCTGGCCCAAGCCCCGCCCCTTCCATCCAAGGCCCTGCCCCTTTTCCCCACGGCTCCACCTCTTCTTGGCCACAAGAGCCCACCCAGCCCCCATTGTAGCTATTAGGCCTTGTCCTGCAACCCCACCCCGCATTTTGGACACTAGTTGGCCCCCACCCAAGGCTAGTGCATCTCCCACCCCGGACAGCCAGGTTGCCAAACAGTGCAGCTCCAGCCCCGCCCTCCACCGGGCAACCCGTGGCCCCAGCCTCAGCACCCCGGGTGGCCAGGCAGAGGTGTGGCTCCAGCCTGCTGCAGGCAAGTAGGAGGCGGCCTGACGTGGTGGGGAGCCGCCCATGTTGGTTTGGGTAGGCTGTGCCTTCCCTTGCCTTCATTACCCACTGCCCATGGCCATTAGGAAAGGTATAGACAGTACAAAACCTATCACCCTGCCACTGTAGAAATCCCTGGTAGTCACATGTGAGAAGCTGTTTCCTTTCTCACTGGCCTGGCTCTGCATTTATGCAGCTCCCCCCTTCCCCTTACTGCTCACACTCATTCCCTGTCAGGCCCTGAATGACGGGACTCGCCCACTGCTTGAGATGTGCTGCTCACTCTCCCCGTCACTTTGCAAGTTCATCTCTTCTGCTAGGAAGCTGCAAAATCATGCGCAGAAATATTCCCCTTTGTCTATTGTGGTGTGTTTCAGCCTGCAGACCCCAGCGAATCCTCCGGCTACATGGAAGATTCCCAAAGGGGTCTGCACGTCCATTTGAAATCATTTAAGGGTCTGCAAACGAAGAAAAAAAAGTTGAAACTGAAAACCACTGGCCTATTTTTGGTAATGCTGATGAATTAAATATGCTGCGCTGTTATCTGGGGAGAGTTTACTGCCCTGCAGGGGCTAGCACAAAGCCTACGCTCCCCTTAAGCACCACTTAACTCTCTGCAAGGGGGAGTTTCACCCCAGACTGTCTACACTGGGACGGTTTGGCGACAAAAGTGCTGTCAACATGCAAAAGGTGGCAACCAGTCAAACTGTTTTTTCTGCCTCCTCATTGTCGACATTTCATGGCCATGTTGCTAGCTCCCCATGCGACAGATAGAGCAAAGCATTGTGGGTAAGCATCCCACAGGGCAGTGTTGTGGGAAGGCAGAGTTGATCTCTGTGCTTCTTGGGATTCCTTTGTAGCTCTGGGAGGTCTCCGTACTGAGGAATGTCAAAGCAGCACAGCAAGTCTCTCCAGCCCTCCCACAGCAGCAGCAGTCTGCCTGCTGCTGTGTTCCTAGCAGGGCAGAACAGAAGCATTCCAATGATTTGCTCTTTGTTCCTCAAACAGAGCAGCTCACTCAGCTGTCAAATACTTCCTGGAGTTTTGAAAGGGGAGGGGCGCATGCCTGCAGGGCAGCAGAGATCACAAAACACTGAGCAAAGCCATCAGGGCAGACATTGTGGGATACTGACGAAAGTCAGTTGTCTGGATAAAACAAACAGAAGAGTCCACAGTGGCTCTTTGTCGACAATAAAGGGAGGGAAAAAGACAAAAAGACTGGATGTTTTTCCCAACAAAATTCACGTGGCAGTGTGAGCGCTCTCACTGTTTTGTCACCAAATGCGTAGACGAGCCTTAGGTGGCCACGGAAGCCAGACGCAGCTCGGCCACTTGTCCCAACTGCTGGCACTGCCGAGTGAGAGGGCTGGGAAGGGCGTGGGAGGAGCACAGAGTAACAGACGTAGAGATGGCCCCAAGCAGAAACCACACTGGTCAAACTCTCCGAGACAGGCAGCAGGGAGAATGCAGGGCTGCCGAGGAAGTCCAGGAAGGGTTTTCTCAGAGGCATTTTTCTTTGTCTTTTAGGGACGGCGAACAGGCTGGTGGCCCACGACATGGCCTTCGAGTCTGTGCAGGTACCTTGGAGCCCGGAGCACCAGATCCACCGGCCCCGGCTCACCAAAAGAGTCCTGCACACAGAGGACGAGGCCGCGTTCCTGCTCCATTCCAAGATGCCCAGATACATCTATTTTGCAGCCAACAGTGAAAACAAGTGGGGCCACCAGCGCGGCTACAGGATCCAGATAGTTAGCTTCACCGGGGACCATCTGCCGGAAGCCAGCCCCATGGAGCGATCCATCAGCTGGGGGAGGTAGGCAGCTTTCCTCTAGAATGTACCATGTAGCTCATGATGATGCATAAGGCACTTGTGGGGGTCCAGGGGCTTCATGGTTGAGGCACCCCTAGAATGGACGTGAGCAAAAGCTCTTGAAAACTATAATAAAAGGGTGTCACATTCCCTCTTACCAGTTGGTGGGAGCTAGGCCCTGTCAGCTGTTTGCCAACTCCTTGCAGTTTAAAGCCACGCCTCTGTTGCAACCTGGATTTGAATTCTCTGCTTCATGCTGTCCCCCCCTTCTCCCAACGCTCCTGAACTGTGGACTGATGAAGCCTCTGGTTTCCCAGTCCTGCCTCGCCCTGGATCACAGATCAGCCAGTGCTTCTCAGTCCGTACCTGCCAGTCCAGTCCTGGTCACCCCCATTCTGCTGATAGAATCATATAATCATAGAGCTGGAAGAGACCTCAGGAGGTCAAGTCCAGCCCTCTACCCAAGGCAGGACCAATCCCAACTAAATCAACTCAGCCAGGGCTTAGTCAAGCCGAGACTTAAACACCTCTAGGGATGGAGATTCCACCCCCTCCCTAGGGAACCCATCCCAGTGCTTCACCACCCTCCTAGGGAAATAGTTTTTCCTAATATCCAACCTAGACCTCCCCCACTGTAACTTGAGACCATTGCTCCTTGTTCTGCCATCCCTCACTACTGAGAACAGCCTCTCTCCATCCTCTTTGGAACCTCCCTTCAGGAAGTTGAAGGCTGCTCTCAAATCCCCCCTCACTCTTTTCTTCTGCACCTCACTGACTCCTGGCTGTTGCAGTCTCTGGCTTTGTCTTAGTTAGACTCTGCCAGGTAGGCTGAATTTTGTGGCAATAGGTTTGTGAGGTGCACATTAGGGTCACAGAAGCCTGCGATGGAAAAGACCCATTGCATTATCTAGCCCAGGGGTGGCCAACCCGCTACAGATGAAGAGCCAAAATAGTGGTGGATACAGGGCAAAGAGCCGAGGGGAAAAAGTAGTTGAGCAAAAGCAAAAAACCAAAACTGGCGTCCCTTTCAGAGCTGCGTGTGGCCCAAGCAGGCTTCCATCGGCCACAGTGTCAGATCTCGGAAAAGGAAAAACGGTCAGAGCAGGGCACCGAAGAAGATCCACGGGTACGGGAGCCGAACCGCGAGTGCAGGAGCGCGCAATTTTTTCTTTGAAGAAGGGTTGGCTATCCCTGATCTAGCCCATGCCCCCCTCCTCCCAGACAGGTGCGGTCAATGTGGCATGTTCCCGAGGCAGGTTAAACCTCTCTAGTCCGGCACCCTCGGGATCTGACCGGTGCTGAACCAGAGAATTTGCCAAACTACAGGAGGTCAATATCGTCTAGGAGCATTACCAACACTTCCTCTGCTTACTGGGCTCTTAGAAGCATTTAGGGGTAAATTAGAGCTAAACAGCACCGAACACTGAGAGCCAGCCCTGGTGGCTGTAAACAAACTTTATGGGACTGTGGGAAACTTGGCCGCACCCAGGATAAGTGAAAAAACTTAAAAACCAGTGACTGGTCCTGCAGCACCTTAGAGACTAACAAAAAATGTAGATGCTGGACATCCGGCTAACTACAATCATGCCAAGGGATAATTGGGCAACAAAATGGCAAATTACATTTATCAACATTAAATTTCAAGTAATGCACATTGGGAAAAAATTAATCCCAATGCTATACAGAAAATGATGAGGTCTAATTTAGCTACAACTACACGAGAGAGAGATCTGGGGGTCATTCTGGATAGTTCTCTGAAAACACCCCCTCAGTGTGCAGCGGCAGTCAAAAAAGCAAATAGAATGTTAGGAATCACTAAAAAAGGGATAGAGACTAAGAAAGAGAACATCTTATTGCTTCTATATAAATCAATGGGACGCCCACATCTTGAATACTGCATACAGATGTGCTCACCTTATCTCAAAGATACATTGGCATTGGAAAAGGTTCAGAAAAGGGCAACAAAAATGGTTAGGTGTTTGGGTCCTATATGAAGAGAGATTAAAAAGACTGGGACTTTTCAGCTGAGAAAAGAGGAAACTACGGGGGGATAGGATAGAGGTCTATAAAATCATGAGTGGTGTGGAAAAATGAATAAGGGAAAGTTATTTACTTGTTCCCATAACGTAAGAACTAAGGGTCACCAAATGAAATGAATAGGTAGCAAATTTAAAACAAACAAAAGGAAGTTTTTCTTCATGCAGCACATAGTTAACCTGTGGAACTCCTTGCCAGAAGATGTTGTGAAGACCAGGACTTTAATGGGGTTCAAAAAAGAACTAGGTAAATTCATGGAGGTTAGGTCCATCAATGCTTATTAGCCAGGATGGGTAGGAATGGTGTCCCTAAGCCCTGTCAGAGTCTGGGAATGGGTGACAGGATCACTTGATGATTCCCTGTTCTGTTCATTCCCTCTGGGGGCACCTGGCATTGGCCACTGTCGGAAGACAGGACACTGGGCTAGATGGACCTTTGGTCTGACCCAGTCTGGCCGTTCTTATGTATGTTGTAGGACCAGAGAGTGCTGGACTAGAGAGGTTCAACCTGTAGTGATATATTTCTCCCAAGCTGGTTTGAAAAGCCCCTGTATCGTGTGGCTGCCTTCTCTCTTTCCTCTCGTTAGGTACAAACTGGCTGTCACCAAACGAAAAGAGGAGGAACCAACAAGTAGCAGCATCTACAACCAGAACGACCCCTGGACGCCCACGGTGGCCTTTGCTGACTTCATAAACAATGAGACCATCGTAAACGAGGTGAGTTGGATTTGGCTGGGGCCTTGTAGTACCGTGGGCTGAGTCTCAGAGCCAGCTACAGTCCTGGGCCCACAGAGAAACCCCATTCTTTTGCTCAGGGCTCAGACAGACATTGCTAGCGGGACACTCGGTTTCTCCAGGGTGATGGTAAAACCTCAGGAAAGGAGAAATAACTCACTGCGCTCACTGCCTCCTCTCCCCACCTGCTTGTTCTTTGCCCCCCGTGAAGTCCCTGCAACCAAGTCGCTATGTGGAGTGAAGGAGCAGAGCTGGTGGGGACAGTCTGAAAAGATCTGAAAGTCCAACAAATCGGAAGAGGGGGGAAGTGTCAGTGACCCAGGGCAGACTCACTGCCATGGTGCCTCCGTGGTAGCCCTGGAGGTTAGCTTTTGTCTGCTCGCTGGACGCCTCCCTCTGGCTGGGGTCTCCGCGTGTCCTCGCTTCCCCTTTAGTCTGGACCCACATCACTCTTGGGACTGCGGTATCCTCTTCAGGACACGGTCCTCCGGCAGTGCCAGCTCCGGTGTCTCTCGACCCCTTTCCGGGGGGGATTTATCAGTCTCTGTACTCCAGGGTCCTCTCCTCCCAGGGAACACCAAGTTCCCCTAGACTTGCCTTGCCTCAGTGACCCACGGCCAGTCTTCCTCAAGTCCCTGCCTCAGGGGCAAACTGCAGTCTGTAATGGCCGCTCATCATTGGCATGGGGTTGTGGACCTGCTGCCTTGGCCTACCCTGGCTGGCTCTCTGCAGCCCTCCTGCACTCGGGTCTGGCCTCAGGCCCTGCAGCCTGGGAGCTTCCCTGGCCAGAGTTTCCCCTGCTCTGCCTGCTTTCCCCAACAAGGCTCTACCTCCAGGAAGCCTCCTGTTTCCCAGGCAGCCAGGTCTCTCCTGCCAGAATAAGTCCTCCTTGCTCCCTCCAGGAGCCCTTCTTGATATAGTCCCCAGCTGGGCCCTAATTAGCAATAACCGCCTCAGCCCTAGCTCATAGGGTTGCCAGATGGCTTAACCAAAAATACCGAACACCCCCCCCCCCCCGGCCAAAAAAAAAAACACCGGGGAAAAAATTCTGTTGAAAAAAAAAAGGGGGGGAGGGGGAGACCAAATTTGTAACAGCATGGCCCCTTTCAGAAATGCCTTTGAGGCTTTTTGGCCCTAACAGGCGGCTGGTGGCCATCTTGTCTTCCTGCTCCGGGCCAGACAGCTCCCCTGCGGAACCAGGTAAGCACCTGGGATTTTCACCTCCTGTCCGGGAAAAAAAATCAGAAAATATCGGACATTTTAGGTGTCCGGTATTTTCTGAATTTTTTTTACCGGACAGGAGGCGAAAATTCCAGACTGTCTGGGTCAATACTGAATACCTGGCAACCGTACTCACTCAGGGCTCGGTTTTGCCCTTCAGGGCTAGTGCAGGGCAGATGCCCTGTCACAGTCAGGACAATGTTTCCATTGTCCAAGCCACTCTCCTAGCCCGACACTGCTAGACTTTGGCCCAGGTACTGTCCTCAGACACTGAAATCCCAAAAGGATGTTTTCCTGAAATAACCAAATTATGTGGTTCTGTCTCGCTTCCTCAGGACTTGGTAGCCTGGATCACAACCGGTTTCCTTCACATCCCACATGCGGAGGATATTCCCAACACAGTGACGGTGGGAAACGGAGTCAGCATTCTCCTGAGGCCCTACAATTATTATGACATGGATCCGTCCATCTACTCCCCCGACGGCGTCTTTTTCAACAGCAAGCAGGATGCCAGCGCGTGTGAAGTCAACCACCTGGCTTGCCTGCCCCAAAGTGCCTCATGCTCTCCAGCCCTCCCTCCGTTCACCTATGACGGGTTCCAGAATCTGACGAGACTGTAAGAGTCCCGGGCGGCGGGGTCTTTGCGCGGTAGACGGAAGGAATCGGATGCACCGGGTCATCCCTCTGCCCAGAAGATCCATTTGCATCAATGGAAATCTGTCTTAAAACTGTTTTCTAGTGACTGTGTATCTTTTGGTTAAGGAACACCACGGTTATAATTGTTTATGAGGGCTGCATCTAAGAGTTATATGCTGCGGCGTCTTTATGGGGTAGAAGAAATGAATCTGAGCAACTACTTTGCCGGAAAAACCCTATTTCAATAATCGAGATGCGTCTCCAAGGCCATCTGCTAATTGCATAGCTTATTATATCATAACTTCCCTATTACAAGGGGCTGTATCTTTACGGGGAAACATAACATGCTCCGTGCACTGCCAGGTTGGAATGTGCATTCGTCTTTTTTAGAATCGCATGCGCTCCAGCTGATCGGAGGAAGCGGGTTTTGCCCACGGAAGCTCGTGGTACCAGATATGTTGTTGTTAGCCTCTAAGGTGCCACAGGACTGCTCACTATGTTTAAATCCAGCGTGTCACATGGAGGGAGGCAGGTAGGAGAGCGAATGCTGTTCCTCCGATAACAGTAATAAATATTGTCTCGTGGCTCGTTCAGGGGAAAATAACGAATCCAAGTGATCTCAAATGCCTTATTCTTAAAACTGTCGCAGCTGGGTTGTACTACCTGTGTCCAGGGAGGCTGACAGGGCTAAGAGTCTAAGCATAAGAACATGGGGGTAGTCATATTGGCTCAGACCAAGGGTCTGTCTAGTTTAGTATGGGGGAGGGATAGCTCAGTGGTTTGAGCATTAGCCTGTTAAACCCAGGGTTGTGAGTCCCATTCTTGAGGGGGGCCGTTTAGGGATCTGGGGCAAATCTGTCAGGGATGGTACTTGGTCTTGCCATGAGGATAGGGGACTGGACTCAGTGTCTTCTCAAGGTCCTTTTCAGTTCTATGAGATAGATATATCTCCATTTATTATATTATTATCCTGTTTGCCAAGGTGACCATTCAGAGGGAGTGACCAGAACAGGCAATCACTGAAGGTGCATCTACACTGCACCCTAAACTCCAAATAAGAGACGCAATTTGTGCTGCGCAAATGGTGGATCTTATTTCGATTTTATTTCAAAAGAGCTTATTTTGAAATTTGGCGCGTCTACACGGCACCGAATTTCGAAATAAAGCACTACTTCGAGCCATCCCTTATCCCTTGTGCAATGAGGGTTACCGGGGTGGCGAAGTAGCGCGCCCGTTGTTTCGAAAAACATTTCGAAATAACAGGCGGCTTGTGTCGACGCAGGGCAGCTATTTTGGGATACTGGAGATATCCCGAAACAGCCTTGCAGTGTAGACGTACCCTGAGTGATCTGTTCCCTGTCGGCCAATCCCAACTTCTGGCAGTCAGAGACTCACGGACACCCAGAACATGGGCTTATGTCCTTAACCATCTTGTTTAGCAGCCATTGATGGATCCATGCTCTGTGGACTTATTTGATTCTTTTTTTAGAACCCAGTTCTAGTTTTGGCCTTGACAACATCCCCTGGAAACGAGTCCTGCAGGCTGCGGGTACGCCACTGCCGTTTATAAGTCAGCTTTGAACACATGTTCTGGCCCGAAGCTTTGGCCAAATCCCAGCCTTGAGAAAGCACAAGCTGGACAGCAGCTGGGAGGTCTCCCCGAGGTTGGCCAGTCCTCATCAGAGATGAGTGCCTTTCAAGGACATCAGCTATCTAGAGCCCTGTAGTCTGGGGCCACACCTGAGGGTCTGATCTGGCTGCTGTGAGCTAAGGCCGGGTCTACACTGGGGAGAAAGTCGACCTAAGAGACGCAACTCCAGCTACAAGAATAGCATAACTGGAGTCGGCAAACCTTAGGTTGAATTTCCACCATGTCCCCACTGCGGGTGGACTTCCCTCACCCCTCGCATCCCGGAAGAGTACCAGAGTTGACGGGGGAACCATCAGTGGTCAACTTAGCAGGTTCTTACTAGACTCTCGTTCACCTACGATGGGTTCCAGAATCTGATGGTCCCATAAGCGTCACAGGCTGCAGGGTCTTTGTGCAGTAGAAGGAAGGAATCGGATGCTCCGGAGTCATCACGCTGCCCAGATCTGTCTTAAAACTGGCTCTCGAGGCTCTGCTCCCTCACAGGCCTTGGGGACGGTGATCTCCGGTAAATACGCGTGTGAGCGCAGGCTGCAAAGGGACATCAAAGCAAGAGGGCTGAGCAGCAGCAGAATGACAGGTGGCTGTTTACTCCGGGGTGGGAACCCTGAGCCACATCACAGCCCACCAGCCGGGGTGGGGAGACACGTGATCTGTTAAATAGTTGAACGAATGGGATGCTTAGCACTGAAAGGTGCTGGGTAGGATCAGACTGGGGGAAGGGCCAGCCAGGCCAACAGCTGATGAGACCATGACTGGCAGGCCACTGGTGATGCGGGCAGGGCATTAAGTTTCGTCCCTCCCTGGTCCCAAGAGAGGACCCTCCTTCCCAAGATCTGGGGCCCACTATCCAAGGAGGAAGCTGGATTTTCAGAGCAGCTGGGGTTTGACGGGCTGGCGAGGCTCCAGCCCCAGATGAATTTGTGCCTGCAAAAGAAGCACCGGAAGGGCGTTGGCCAACCTCTGCTCAGGGAGCCCTGTCTTTGGCGGAGGGGAAGGCAATGCCACCCTGGAGGGCAGTGCGGGAGGAGCCCAGCTCCAGCTTCCTCTGTGGCCTGGGAGGTTAGGCAGCAGGTGGGGCGGCACCTCCCACTTGCCCAGCTGTGGCTGTCTCATGGCCACTGCTGTTAGAACTGACACCAAGCCTGGTTCATTCCCACAGCACCAGTCCCGTGTGGGGCAGGGGTGTGTGTGGAGGGATGGGCGTGGTGGGATGGTGTATGGTAGCTGGGGAAAGCTGGGCTAGATGTGGGGTAATGGGGTGCAGGGCTGGGAGTGGTGAGCTGGTGTATAGTAGCTTGGGGGTAGCTGGGCTGGGTGTAGGGTGACGGGGTACCGGGCTGGAGTGCAGGGCTGGGCATGGTGAACTGGTGTATAGTAGCTTGGGGGTAGCTGGACTGGGTGTAGGGTGACGGGGTACCGGGCTGGAGTGCAGGGCTAGGAGTGGTGAGCTGGTGTATAGTAGCTTGGGGGTAGCTGGGCTGGGTGTAGGGTGATGGGGTACCGGGCTTGGGTGTAGGGTGACGGGGTACCGGGCTGGAGTGCAGGGCTGGGCGTGGTGAGCTGGTGTATAGTAGCTTGGGGGTAGCTGGGCTGGGTGTAGGGTGACGGGGTACCGGGCTGGAGTGCCGGGCTGGGCATGGTGAACTGGTGTATAGTAGCTTGGGGGTAGCTGGGCTGGGTGTAGGGTGACGGGGTACCGGGCTGGAGTGCAGGGCTGGGAGTGGTGAGCTGGTGCAGAGTAGCTCAGGGGTAGTGGGAGATGCTGGGCTTTGTGGGTGCTGGGCTGATGGGGAAGCAAGGCAGTGGCTGTGAGGTTAGTGTTGGCCCCCCCCCCCTCGTGTCTCAGCCACTCTGGGGTGGGGGCTGGGGCAGCGAGACGGGAGGCAGAGGCTGCTTGCTTGACAGATGTCCCCACAGCCCTGGAGCCAGGAGGAGGCGCTTGCAGGCCAGCGCCCGTCATGAGATGTGCCAGATGCGGCTGGCGCGAACACCTCCTGGGTGCCAGGGGCTGGGCAGCCCTGCTCCCCACAGCCAGGTGATGGCACTGCCTCGTCTGGCTCACTCCAACGGGGCTTCTCCCCGTGTCCAGCCTGTCCTAGTCCATCCCTCGTTGCCCTGGGGTCACCGCTGGCCCCTGGATACCCGCCTTGCAACAAGCGTCCCCAGCCAGGGCCTGTCCCCACTATCTGCCAAGGGCGCAGGGCTCCAGGTGCAGATTTTGGTTGCGTCCCAAGGCAGGGCCTTCCTCTGAGGAGAGGGAAGAGGCCGGAGTTAGAGCTGCGAGAGCCCGGTAGGCTGCTGACCTGAGGAGATGGGCATTTTATCCGCCGGCCCTGCTGCACTGTGAGAGAGACCACTAGAATGAGGCGGCATGGGAGGCGTGAATTTGAAAACGAGTCTGGGGCTGGGAACGGGGCTCTTGGGAAGGGAAGGGGCAGAGATGGCCACTTGGACATCTCCTCCGCCACCGCAAGGGCTGGTCTCAGCCCCGTCCCGTCCTGCAGGACGTGGGGTCTTAACCTATTGGGGCGCAGCTTCCACCCCACCTCAAGTCCAGACCATCTCTTGTCCCTGGTCTGCAAGGGCAGCAGCCCTCAGGTTGGGGCCAGAGATCGGCACCTGGGTCAGCCCTGCTCGTGGGGCGGAAACGCTTTGGTTGGGGTGGCTTGCCGGTTTCAGAGACAACGCCACATGGTCACCTCGAGCGACACACCCAGAGCTGGAGGCTCTCCAAGCATTGGGTGAAAGGAACTTTTGACCTTAAAAGAGGAAGGGCGGGAGGGCTGGGAAGAGAGGAAAATCCTAGGCTACGTCTACACTGCACAGTTATTTCAGAATAAGCTATTCCGGAATAGTTATCCCGAAATAGCTTATTTTGAAACAGCACGTCTATACTTCAGGGAAGCCTCAAAATGAGTCTGAGGCAGGCTTCCCTAATGTAGACGGGCTACCTGGATTCAGAGCCCCAAGAGGAATAACTTAGAATGGCCCCGGTGAGGGGCTATTTCGAAATAGCAGCAGTGGAGCGTCTACACACGCCTGATTTTGAAATAGCTATTTTGGAATAGGCCTTATTCTTCGTACAACGAGGATTATAGAAGTCGGAATAAGCCGTCCGTTATTTCGAAATTATTTGGCTGTGTCGCCGCTCGCATAGTTATTTCAGAATAACTTGGCTGTGTGGACACACCCCTAATTTCCTAAATTGCAGGAGAGAAAGCAGCAGGTGGGGGGAGGGAGAGAGAGCAGAGGCCTGAGGGAGATGGGGCGTTTGCTGAATGCGGGTCTTAGGGACAGAAAAGGGCCATTTGTTTACATGGCAAACTGACTCCCAGCAGAGCTTGGGTTTGTACCTCCCCGTGACCTACTCAGCGCAGCCTGAGTTTCCCCGCAGCTGCCCTACCTTTGTGCACCAAATCCAGCTCAGAGCAGGCGATGGGTTATGCTCTGGAGGAAGGAGATTTTTGAGGGGTTGAGACTCTGCGGGGCTCTGACCCCGTCTGGCCCATCGTCAGCAACCTGCCTGCTGCACGGTGGTGAGGGGTACATCCAGCCCCCCAGGAGGCGATTGGCTCTGGGATTGTTCCATAGCACGTGGGAGGGCTGCAGAGAAAACTCTGTGTTTCCATGTTTGTTTGTTCAGGGCCCATCGCCGTGACTGCTGCGTGCTGTTATAGCATGCAAATGCTATTTCTAAAGGCACGCAGGGAATCGGAGAGCCCTCCTGCGGTGCCCTCCCCTCCCGGCAGCCCCTTATTCTGATTATTTATTGCAGAGAGCCCCAGGAACGTGGCAAGCAAAGAGAGTCCCTACTCCCCGGGGGCCCAGACCGGCCCCCAGCGTTCCCTGTAAGCTGAGCGCTCGGGCAGCTGCCCAGGAGAGATTCCAATGCCGCCCCGCTGATTAGCAGCACGCCCACAGCCTCCCACAGCAGGTGTTTCTACTGGTGGTGCACATCTCTGCATGCCTTGGCGCAGGTAACACAATTTATTCCGCACCTGGGTGGAAAAAATGAAAGGGCACATTGCCGGCCACCCTTATGCCTGCCGGGTTGTCCCCCCAGTGAGGCGTTGCGTTCCAAGAGGGAGAACTCCCTGCGGTGTACCGCACAGGGGGCCGGAACGGGGAATAGATATGGGAGTCACTCCTGGCAGAGCTAAGTTCCAGAACCAGGGCTGTTTGCCTGCAAACACCAAATAAAGGAGTCAGCAGAGCCTGCGGTGATACCAGAACAGGCACGAGAGACAGAGCCCAGACCCTTTGGCTGCAACCAAAGAAGTCACCATGCAGGGGAAGCAAGAGAGAGGGGAAGTCCCAGGCAGGGCTGCAGGAAAGCTCCTAAGAGAACTGTAGCCAGCCTGGGAGGGATCAGATTACAGCATCTGGCAAAAAGGCCCTGGCAAACATCTCTCGTCTCCAAGGGCTCTGCTTTGTTGGCCAGAGCATTTTTTGGGGTCCAGGCTTGGGTTTTCTAAAAGGACCCTCACGCCATCCCTGGCCCCAGGACTGCAGAGCGGGGAGCAGCATCTGTAACCCACCTCCCCAGGAGCTGGCCAGCAAGCGAGCGCTGTGCGGAGACAGCGGGTGCTGCTTCGGAAGCCGAGCCTGTGACTGGTCTGGAGACGCGGAGAAGGAGCCTTTTATGGTTGCCAGCAAACCTCCCGCGTTCCCACCACATCTCCCTCCTCCAGCCCTGCACCTCCCCACACACCGACACAGACGCGGCCCGCAGAGGGCCGCCTGCCGCCGGCACGCCCATTCCAGGAGGCCTCAGGAACTGGCTGTGACGGCAGCAACATGAACCTGAAAACGGTCGTCATCCTCCTGGTTCTGGCGCTCGCCACAATATTCGCGTTGGTCTGGGTGCTGCTGACTAGAGGGAAGCCAGCCAGCTGCGAGTCCCAGTCCCCGAGCAGCCAGGGGGGAGAGCATGGGGACCAGAGCCTGGTCTTCGCTGATCTGACGCCAAAAGAAATGGTGGAAGTGGTGACGTATCTTCACGACAACCTCGGGGTTCCCTTGGTAGATGCCTCTCAGGCAACCCCCTCTGATAACTGCATTTACTATGTCGACGTGCAGCTGCCCCCCAAGGCCGAGGTGCTGGCCTTCTTGGACCGTAATGGCAGCCGACCGGCCCGGCAGGCGCTGGTGGTGGTGTACTTCGGAAACCAATCAGATCCGAATATCACGGAGTACGTGGTGGGTCCCCTGCCCCGGCCGACGGCTCACCGGGACGTCACGGTGCGGAAATACGGCGGGAAGCTGCCGTACCACCGCCGGCCGGTGACGGAGAGGGAATACAAGGAGATCGAGCTCTTCCTCCACCAGGAGTTCTCCAAAGCCCCACGCTTGCTCAGGGAGTGCTGTGAATACGACGGGACCAATTTTGTTACCCTCACCACGGTTCCCCGGGGTTTCCAGTCGGGCGATCGCGCCACCTGGTTTGTTGTGTTCCAGAATGCATACGGCAGGGGCTACTACCTGCACCCGGTGGGGCTGGAGGTGCTGGTTAACCACAGCAGCCTGGACCTCTCCCAGTGGAGGGTGAGCCAAGTGTTCTACAATGGGAAGTACTACGAAGACATGGCGCAGCTGGAGAGCGGGTTCATTCAAGGCAACGTGAACGACATCAAAGTTAAAAAAGTCCGACCGGAGGAGGAATATGGTTCCATGAGGCCCACGGGGAACCTCTCCCAACCAGGCCCTTTGCCATATCAGCCTCGTGGGCCCCGCTACTGCATCCATCACAATCACGTCCTCTTCCAGGCCTGGAGTTTCGCCTTCGGGATGGACGTGAACACGGGCCCGCGGCTGTTTGACATCCGGTTCAATGGAGAGAGGGTTGTCTATGAGCTGAGTCTCCAAGAAGCCCTTGCGCTCTATGGCTCCAATTGTCCCGGGGGGATGGTGACGCGCTATATGGACGGGAGCTTTGGCATCGGGAAGCTGGCGTTTGAGCTGGTCCGAGGCGTTGACTGCCCCAACACAGCCACCTATGTGGACAGACACTATTTAGTCGAGTCGGAGACCCCTAAAGTGAATAAAAACGTCATGTGTGTTTTCGAACACAACATGGCTGTCCCGCTGCGGCGCCATTTCTCCAACACACAGTCCCTGTACTATGGGGGTCTGGTGAAGTACGCGCTTGTTCTCAGGGCCATTTCCACGCTCCTAAACTATGACTACGTTTGGGACTTCATCTTCTACCAGAACGGAGCGATGGAAGTGAAAATCCACGCCACGGGCTACATTAGCTCCTCCTTTCTCTACGGCGAGGGCACGGACTATGGCAGCCGGGTCGGGGAACACACTCTCGGGACAATGCACAACCACCTCATCAACTATAAAGTGGACTTGGATATTGGAGGTAGGTCTCTCTCGCTCTCTCGCTCTCCCCACGGCAGGCCTCTTGGTAGCTCTGGGGGGGGGCAGGGGCGGCTCGAGGCGGGCTGCCGGCAGCTGGCGCCCCAGGTGGAATGCGCAATCGGCGCCCCTGCCTCCACAGCCCTCAATGGCTGACGTCACCATTGGGTGCCCCATTTAACGCGGCGCCCTAGGCGACGGCCGAGTCGGCCTATACGCACGGGCCGCTCCTGGTGGGGGACCATATTCTGGGCTGCACCTCTTGGAAAGAGCAGCCCAAGCCAGTGCAAAGGGGGCTTCTGCGGTCTGGGCTTGGCCAGGGGCCTGCCCACCCCCTCAGTGTAAATCAAACCTGAATGGAAAGCAGATTCCCACAGGCCAGGACCACTGCAGCCGCATCCTGTCCCACTCCTGGCGCATTCCTCTGCCAGGCGCTGAAAGGGCAGGGGTAGCCATGACACCTGCTCTGGTTTGGGCTGGGATCTCCCCTCTATTTTGGCCTTGGAAAGGGTTCAGAAAAGGGCAACTAAAATGATTAGGGGTTTGGAACGGGTCCCATATGAAGAGAGGCTAAAGCGACTGGGACTTTTCAGTTTAGAAAAGAGGAGACTGAGGGGGGATATGATAGAGGTGTATAAAATCATGAGTGGTGTGGAGAGGGTGAATAAAGAAAAGTGATTCATTGGTTCCCATAATAGAAGAACTAGAGGACACCAAATGAAATTAATGGGTAGCAGGTTTAAAACTAATAAAAGAAAGTTCTTCTTCACACAGCGCATAGTCAACCTGTGGAACTCCTTGCCAGAGGAGGCTGTGAAGGCTAGGACTATAACAGAGTTTAAAGAGAAGCTAGATAATTTTATGGAGGTTAGGTCCATAAAAGGCTACTAGCCAGGGGATAGAAATGGTGTCCCTGGCCTCTGTTTGTCAGGGGCTGGAGATGGATGGCACGAGACAAATCGCTTGATCATTGTCTTCGGTCCACACCCTCTGGGGCACCTGGTGCTGGCCACTGTTGGCAGACAGGCTACTGGGCTAGATGGACCTTTGGTCTGACCCAGTATGGCCATTCTTATGTTCTTATGCTGTAGAAATGGGGCAAAGGAGCGGCATGCAGCCAAAAACTGGGGGCATGGGCCGTAAGCTTTGCATTATGGCTTGTCATTCAGGGAGCTGGCAAGGTCCCCTCCCCGTAAAGCGAGCAGGAAGCCGGTGTGAGTGAAAGGCCCAGAACCTCCCCAGAGCTGCCGATAGCGTGGAGCAGCCAGATTCAATCAGAAATCCTTCGGGAACGATGCCCCCAGGAAGAACATCACACCCAGGGCGGGTTTAAGATTTGTTGACACCAACTCTGCTGGCTGCGTCCCACAGATCTTGGCTGCAACCACCTCCCTGGGAGGGGGGAGGGGAGAAAAAGGAGTTAAGTTAAACTCCCACTTAACTGCCCGTGGGAATTCACGCCAACCGGTCTGTGGGGGCATGCATTCATTCTGCACAGGGAAGAGAGTATTGTATGTAACAGCCCTGCTTAGCAGGCTGTTCCCCCACTCTGGCACTCGAATGCAGAAGGTGGGGCCTTGCGAGAGAGCTTCAAAACCTTGCCTTTACGAGCACTGGTTACAAAAAAATCTCCCCTCCCAACCCGAATGTTAATACCCAGATTTTGGGGAATTTGCTGCCACCATCAAGTGCTTTTTTATCCCTAAAAAATAGGGGCGAACACTTGAAACCACCCCCAGGGGTACCCCCAGCTCTTTTGCCCCAAGAGAGCTTGGAAAAGAAAAGAGAAAATGGGACCGTGAGAGCTTTCAAGTTAAGGAGTATGGATTGGATAAATGGACTGTAAGGTGGATAGAAAGCTGGCTAGATTATCAGGCCTAATGGGTAGTGATCAAGGGCTTGATGTCTGGTTGGTGTCGGTTTCAAGTGGGATACCCCAAGGCCGATTCTAGGGCCAGTTTTGTTCAACATCTTTATTAATAACCTAGATGAGGGGATGGATTGCACCCTCAGCCAGTTTGCGGATGACAAACTGGCTGGGGGAGACATAGATATGTTGGAGGGCAGGGATAGGATCCAGAGTGACCTAGACAAATTGGAGGATCGGGCCAAAAGAAATCTGATGAGGTTCAACAAGGATGAGTGTAGAGTCCTGCACTTGGGATGGAAGAATCCCAAGCATTGTTATAGGCTGGGGACCGACTGGATAAGTAGAAGTTCAGCAGAAAAGGAACTGGGGGTTACAGTGGATGAGAAGCTGGACATGAGTCAATAGTGTGCCCTTGTACCCAAGAAGGCGAATGGCATATTAGGGTGCATTAGAAGGAGCATTGCCAGCAGACCTAGAGAAGTGATTATTCCCCTTTATTCAGCTCTGGTGAGGCCACATCTGAAGTATTGCGTTCAATTCTGGCCCCCTATAAAAAGGATGAGGACACATTGGAGAGGGTCCAGCGGAGGGCGACCAAAATGGCGAGAAGGCTGGAGCACATAACCTACGAGGAGAGGCTGAGGGATTTGGGTTTGTTTAGTCTGCAGAAGAGAAGAGTGAGGGGGGATCTGAGAGCAGCCTTCAACTCCCTGAAGGGGGGTTCCAAAGAGGATGGAGAGAGGCTGTTCACAGTAGTGACAGATGGCAGAAAGAGGAGCAATGGGCTCAAGTTACAGTGGGGGAGGTCTAGGTTGGATATTAGGCAAAACTATTTCCCTAGGAGGGTGGGGAAGCACTGGGATGGGTTCCCTAGGGAGGTGGTGGCATCTCCATCCCTCGAGGTTTTTAAGTCTCAGCTTGACACAGCTCTGGCTGGGATGGTTTAATTGGGGCTGGTCCTGCTTTGGGCAGGGGGCTGGACTCGATGACTCCTGAGGTCTCTTCCAGCCCTAGGATTCTATGATTCCACTCATGGCAGGACCAGGCATCATCTAGACCGTAGTTTCCCACACTTTTTTGGCTGCAGAGCCCACACAGGGTTCTGAAAATTTGGTGGAGCCCTTAAAATATCATGATTTTTAATTCATGAGGTACCCAAATAAACAGACAAAGTTCTGGAATTCTATTTTTTTTTCTTATGTAGTTCTTATCCATTCTTTTTTCCCCAAGAAAACGATCAGGAAATGAGAAACAAAATAACAGGGTCCTACAACTGTCATTAATATTTTCTCACGGAGCCCCTGGACCCATTGACGGAGCTCCAGGGCTTCACGGAGCACACTTTGGGAAACCCTGATCTAGGCCATCCCTGGCAGACGTGTGTCTAACCAGCTCCAGTGGTGGAGATTCCACAACTTACCTAGGCAATTTAAGCATCCCCTCAACAGGTCCCAGAGGCATTTTTCAGCACACTGGGGAAACCCTCCACCACAAGGAGTGTCAGACGCACAGGAGAACTAGCAAGAAGTTGAAGTTTCAGATCCTTCCTGACTGCCGTAGCATGACCTAGGGCAGGAAGAACATAAGAACGGCCAGACTGGGTCAGACCAAAGCTCCATCTAGCCCAGTGTCCTGTCTGCCCACAGTGGCCAATGCCAGGTGTCCCCAGAGGGAGTGAACACAACAGGGAATCATCAACTGAGCCCTCCCCTGTCGCTCATTCCCAACTTCTGACAAAGAGTCTAGGGACACCATTCCTACCCATCCTGGCTAATAGTCATTGATGGACCTGTCCTCCATGAATTTATCTAGCTCTTTTATTGAACTCTGTTAAAGTCCTGGCCTTCACAACATCCTCTGGCAAGGAGTTCCACAAGTTGATTGAAGAAGTAGGTTTCACGGGCAAATACCTTGGTGCCATGCAACTCCTGTCAATAGTGTCAGGCCCATGGAAGAGTTAACTTGTGAGAAGACAGCAATTTTTGGAAGCCTTCAGTTCTGCCCCCTTGGCATCCTCAGCCAGCAAAAGTTTCTTCTGATGATGTAATGCTTCTAATTCCTGTTGCATTGGCTGCAAGCACTCAGTATTCTCCAGGGGAGTTGTCCTAACACTAAGCACCATGCTATATTCAGCTGTTAATTTTCTGTCTTCTTTTCCGGACTTTTACACTCTCTTGAGCCGAGAACAAGGGATCTGATAATTAAAACACGGATCCTCTCAGGGAGGAGGGCTGGGGCCTCACCTCGAATCCATCCTTGACATTTCATGAGCCCCATAGGGCCAGCACATCTTAATATAATATATGGAGACATACCATCTCAGAGAGCTAGAAGGGACCTTGCGAGGTCATGGAGTCCAGTCCCCTGCCCTCACAGCAGGACCAAGTACCATCCCTGACAGATTTGCCCCAGCTCCCTAAATGGCCCTCTCAAGGATTGAACTCACAACCCCATGGGTTTAACAGACCAATGCTCAAACCACTGAGCTACCCCTTCCCCCTCTACTTACAAGCCTGGGTGATTGACTATTGAATTAGAAGCATGGCGGGTGTAGGCATTAGCTGGCTGGCTGGTGGGACATATGAAAAAAAAGATGCACCTTTTACAGGGCTACTCCTCTACGCATGTCACAGACAGAGGGTGGCAGAAACATAGTTTAGTGGTGGACCAGGGTGAAAGTAGCTTACATTTCTTACAGGTACCAAAGGGGGGCTCAGGGCAGGGGATTGGGGGGTTGCCATACGACAGTACCTGTAAGAAATGTGAGATAGAGTGTGTGTGGGGGGGAAATGGCTCAGGGCAGAGGTCTGGGGACAAGTGGGGCTCAGGGCAGGGGGATGGAGGGCTCAGGGAAGGGAGAGCGAGGGTGCAAGAATCAGGGCAGGGGATTGGGTGGGTGTGTATAGGATGGAGTGTGGGATGGGGAAGCTCTGGACTGGGGTGGTCCTGGTTGGTCACCCTGCCCTGCGCTGCTCCCGTTCCCAGCCAAATGGGAGCTGTGAAGGCAGCACTCAGAGGCACGGGAAGGGAACTGAAGGTGCAGGGGGTGCTGCAGTATTCCTGGGGTCCTGGTCCAGCATCTCTGGGCTCTTGGCCCAGCATCTGGGATCGTGGCTGCCAGCCCTGCTCAAGCCAATCCTGGTTGCCACTGGCCCTGTGCATCTTGATCCTGGCTGCTGCAGGCCCCGTGCACCCAGAGCTCTCCTGCCAGCCCCGCATGCCAGGGTCCCAGCTGCTGACCCCGTATGCCTGGGGATTTGCTCTTAGCCGCAGCTGTAGGTGTGTGTGTGTGTGCGGGAAGGACAGGGGTAAGAGGTCTAGATCAGAGCCCCACCCCGCATCTGACCACTTTCTTACCAGTACATCATACTGGGTGTATCCTCTAATTTTTTTTATCCATGTGTGGAATAAATTTTGTTCTGGGCACCGAGGCATGTGCAGATGTGCACCACCAGTCCTTTCACCGGCTTACTTTCCCCTTTGGTGGTGCAGCTGCTGGAAGTGTGGCACGTTAATTTGGAACACGTTCGCTGGGGATTCAGCTCTGTGCAGTAAATCTGTTCCCTGTGCCAATTCCAAGTGCAGAGAGGGGAGAGCACCCTTTTCCCCAAGGAGTTACAGGGGAAAAGACCTTGCCCAGTATCCCATATGGCTGAAGAATGGAACTCAATGGGGCAAGGAGGAGTTTCCAGGTGATTTGGGTGCACAGCAGGGTGGGCTGAGGACAGGGCAGGCCTTAGGCTTATACGGCTGTGTAGGGCACCTGAAAATTTGGGGCGCCACCAGGAAAAAGCTCCCTCATACCCAGTGCGTGCTGCAGTCTCCTAAAGAAGGAGTCATACTCGCAGAGCCAAGCGCGCCGTGTCCTGTGGGAGGGAGAGGGTACGGGGGTCTCTGCGGGGGACTGGGAGCTTCTGTTGGTGTTGCTAAGAGTAAGTCGGGCGGAGGGGCACCGGTTTCATAACACCGCGGAGGGCCCCATAAATCCTAAGGACGGCTCTACTTGGGGATCCTCACAATGATGAGCCAGTCCAGCAGAGACGTCGGGAATGGTTCGTGTCCCGACGGGCTAAGTGCGGGGGATGCTCCTTGTTCTGTAGTGCTGTCCGTGTCTCCTTTTGGACGGGGGAGACTTTCCTCTGTTCGAGAGCTTTCTGCCGTCCCCCATCGCTCCGGGTGAGCTGCCGCTGTAGCCTAAGAACATAAGAATGGCTGTACTGGGACAGACCAAAGGTCCATCTAGCCCAGTAGCCTGTCTGCCGACAGTGGCCAGCACCAGGTGCCCCAGAGGGGGTGGACCGAAGACAATGATCAAGCGATTTGTTTCCTGCCATCCCTCTCCAGCCTCTGACAAACAGAGGCCAGGGACACCATTTCTATCCCCTTTTATGGACCTAACCTTCATGAAATTATCTAGCTTCTCTTTAAACTCTGTTAGGGTATGTCTACACTACAGCACTATTTCAAATTAACTTAATTCGAAATAGTTAATTTGAATTAAGCTAATTCGAAATAACGCATCTATACACAAAAACTATTTCGAAATAGCATTTTGCTATTTCGAAATAGCACGCCCACACTGAGTGGACCCTGAACCGGTTAAGACTGGCCAGAACCAGTGCGGCAGGGCATCAGGTTAGGACTTAGTGTGTGGGGCTGCTGCCTGAGGCTAACTGAGCTCCGTGCTTAAAGGGACCCAACCCCCACCCCGGACAGACAGTTTTCAGGGTTCCCTGCTTGCTTGTCTGCCTTGATGAGGGACAGCAAAGCAGTCCTGTCTTGGAGTGCCCTGAGTGCCCGCACTCGGGACACCACAGCACCCGGCCACATGGAGCCAGAGCTGCCCCTGGGCACGCTGGTGCATCTCGTGGGGTCGTTGCCATCAGCCCGGCTGCACTTGCTGCAGGCTGCCATCCGGGGGGACCATCAGGGGGCTGTCAGGATCCAGGAGGCCCTGAGGGAGAGCATCCACCCCGAGGAGCCCTCAGAGCCTCCCCAGTCCTCCCCACCGGGGGCTCGTGCCCCATTCCACCCTCACGTCCTTCCACTTACCCCTCCCTAGTCCCCCTTCCTGATGTCAAATAAAAGACACGTATGTTCAAAAATAGAAACTGGGTTTATTGAACAAAACTGGGGGGGGATGATCCTCTGGGGAGACTGGGAAAAGGAGGTGGGAGAGGGGAAGAGAAAGGGTGGAAGAGGGGAAGGGGAAACCTGGGAGGAGGGAGCTGGAAGGGGGAAGCAAGGGGAAGAAGGGGGAGGGGAAGCTCAGGGCTCAGGGCTGGGGGTCTCGCCGGACCAACCTGACTTTCATGCTAACCTGCTCCTGGGTTCACACGTGGCCCTTGGTGGCCAGGCTGACAGCTATCCTGCCATAGATGGCCACATTCCTCTGTCTAGTGCGGAGATCATGGATGTTGGGGGCATCCTTCCCAAACCTGAATAAGGTCCATGATCTCCACCCTGGACCAGGAAGGTGCCCGCCTTCTCCAGCCCCTGTCAGGCTCCTGGGAGCTGGCAGACTGCTCCTGGGGAGCGGTGGAGGGCTGGCTGCCAGTGGCTTGCTGGCTCATGTTTTGGGGCCACTGGGTCAGGGGCCCCGGTGGCCACTGCTGGCTCTGGGCTGGCAGGCTTGGAGCTGGCACAGGCACTGTGGCCAGGGTCTATCCCTTTAATGGCTCCGGGCTGGGGGAGAGGAGAGTAAGCTTTCCTGGTTGTGCCCAGAGTGGCCACCAAGGCTCCCCTGGGAAGGGCTGGAGGCCCCCTATTTCGAATTAAGTGTCTAGACAGCACTTAATTCGAAATAGCTATTTCGAATTTGGCGTTACTCTCCTCGTAGAATGAGGTTTACCAAATTTGAAATAAGGGCTCCACTATTTCGAATTTATTTTGAAATAGCGCTTTGCCTGTGTAGATGCTATTAAAGTTAATTAGAAATAACTGCTGTTATTTTGAATTAACTTTGTAGTGTAGACATACCCTTATAGTCCTAGCCTTCACAGCCTCCTCTGGCAAGGAGTTCCACAGGTTGACTACACGCTGTGTGAAGGAGAACTTTCTTTTATTAGTTTTAATAAAAAGTTGGGAACAGGCCAGGGCGTGACTCTTACAACCCAGGCCACAGGTGCGGGAACGAGAGGTGCGGGAAGGGGTGGGGGGGGGGTGCAGCACCCACATGCCGCTCCATAGCCAGGGTCCTAGTGCCCAGGGCTCCACTCCTGACCCTGTACCTACAGTCCCAGCTGCTGGCCTGCGCCCGGGGTTCAGGGCTCTGCTCCTGGCCCCACATGTGGGGGTCCTGGCTGTGTTCAGCCCCACACCTGGGGCTCTGTATGTGGGACTCTGGCTACTGCTTCTGGCTTCTGTCTGCCACCGGCCCCGTGCCCAGAGTTCTGGGCACAGCCCTGCAGCTGGAGTCCACGTGCAGGGTCCCACTGGCCCCACACAGGAAGCTTTGCTCCTGCCCCACTGGCAGGCTCCCAGCCTTGGCCTCCTTAACCCTGCCTGCATTTCCCACAGCCCCGCTCCTGGCCCCAGCTCTGGAGGGTGGAGGGGTCGGACAGGACTTGGCAGGGAGAGGGGGTTGGGCCACTGGCTTTCAGCACCCCCACTGGAAAACCTGTGCTGGGGCCACTGACCCCTGGGGAAGGCCAGGTGGCCGTGGGGTGCAGGTTCTCTGGGGTTTTGTCTTTGCCTTGCAGGACTAAAGAATTCTCTGGTGGCCCATGACATGACGTTCGATGCCGTGCAGGCTCCGTGGAGCCCGGAGCACCAGATCCACCGGCCACGCCTCACCAAGACAGTCCTGGACACAGAGGACAAGGCCGTGTTCCCGCTGCATTCCAAGATGCCCAGATACATCCACTTCGCCACCAACCTGGAAAACAAGTGGGGCCACCAGCGCGGCTACCGGATCCAGATCGTCAGCTTTGCAGGGGACCACCTGCCAGAAGCCAGTTCCATGGAGCGGTCCATCAGCTGGGGGAGGTAGGGGTTTTCGCTTAGATTGAAATCAAGCAATTCCCACTCGTGCTTAAAGAACTGCCGCCCCTCTGGGTCAGTGCCCTGCAGGGACCACTGGCTGCAAAGGCAGGGCTGCGGTGGGCCAGCACCAGAGCTGATGCCAGATTTCGCCAGGCCCTGGGCAATGTGGGGAGGGGATTAACTCCAGCTCCCCCAACCCCGCCCAAAGGGGTGGTACTAGCCTCTACCAGCCAGCCCTCAGTGCTGCCCGGACTGTGCTGTGCAGGGCTCTGGCGGAGATTTAAAGGGCCCACGGCTCCAGCTGCTGAAATAGTGGCCCAGAGCCAACTGCCCCATTCACCGCGTCGCAACCCTGGCCAGCACTCTCCTGCTTCAGGGCCTGAGCCAAACGTCGCTAGCCCAGCAGTCGGGGAACCAGTTATTCCCCAGTTGCCCCATGGGGTTCCTTGCACCTTCCTGGGTTGGAGGGACTCTCCCGGCTGATGCCAAGAGAAAGGAGGGAATTCAGTGCTGCACCCGGTTTCCATCCAGCCGTGCTTGGGGGAGCTGTAATGCTGTGTGATGATCGATGCACCAGCTGGGTTATAGGCCTCCGAGCTTGCTCACCCAGGACAGGGGTTGTGCTGGGACAACAGGGACGTGAGACACAAAGCAACGGAGCCAGAGCAGACACAGACTTGGTGCAATCTCTGCAGATGCTGTTCCCCACTCTGCCCTAGCTCAGCCTCTGCACAGGCCCCTGGCGCTGCTAGCCAGCCTCATACCAGCAAGGAAAACCGCCAAAGGGAAAGGATGTAAAATATCTGTGGCTCGCTCCCCCTCCCCCCCTCCGCCCAGCTGCTGGAGCCTGGGGAGATGTGAGTGAAGATAAAAATAGATTTTAAAAGGGTCCAGGCATAACTCCAATGGCTATTTTAAAAGGGTCCAGGCGCAGCCCAGATATGGAGGCCCCTGTCTAAGAGGCATGAGGAGGGGCCCAGAGCAGGCTCAGCCCAGAAATGCTCCAAGCTGTTTCGCTGATGACACAATCCCAGAAATATTTCAACCCCCCAATTCCCTTTCCCCTGGGCCACTGCTCTTTGCTACGGTCGCCAGCCCTCCAGGTTTGTCCTGGCATCTCCAGGAACTAAAGATCAATCTGTCGTTAAAAGTTACGTCGTGGGATGAAAGCTCCAGGAATTCGGCCACCCAAAGGTGGCAACCCTACGCTTCGCTGACTTTCTCTCTGCTCTGTTTGGAGCGGGAAATCAGACAGGGCCATGCCATAGATCTGGGCTGGGACTTGGCCCAGGCCTATGGCATCAAGCGCCATAACTAGGTATTTTTGTGCCCGCGGCAAAATATTAATTATGCGCCCTCCTCTCCTCCAAATTAAAAAATGTTTCTAGTTTACTATTTTTTATTTACCTTTACTTCTACAAAATTATGAATCCACCAAAATCAAACCAAAAAAATCAACTGAAATGTATTAATTAGCATAGTAATATAACAAAAATAAATTTTCAATAATAATAGGAACATATTTTACATAGATAATTAAAAAAAATAACAATCAGTAAATAAAATGTGATTCTTAGCAAACAATAATATAAATAAAGGAAACGTATAATACATGGCAAAATAATTCTAATACTTTTTATAACGTTGCTTTACGCGCCTTTACTGGGACTTAGCTTAGCCCGCGTCATGCTCTTATTTTTACTTATTGCAGCTTATTATTTTTACTTATTGAGTCTTTGCGCCCCTGATTAGGATGCGCCCGGGGCGAGCGCCCTGCTCGCCCTGCCCTTGTTACAGCACTGATGGCATGGCACAGCCCTGTCTGGTTATGCTTGGCCTTTAAAATGGAAGGGAAACATGGCAGAATTGCTTCTCTGCGGTCCTTCGTTGACTCGTAGCTGGAGCCAGGCAAATTCAAATGAGAAACAAGGGCTAGTTTCCCGCCATTTTCCCTTCAAATGAATTCCCAGGGTGACAGAACTCTGCCTCGCGATGCCTTCCGATCAGGACTGGGGGCCTTTCTGAAGCTCTGGGGCTCAATACAGGAGTAATGGGGTGAAATTTAATGGCCGACCTATCCTATAAAGGAGGGATAGGGTAGCTCTAATGGTCTCTCCAGGCCTGACATGCTAGGAGTCAACCTGTGGAACTCCTTGCCTGAGGAGGTTGTGAAGGCTAGGACTATAACAGGGTTTAAAAGAGAACTAGATAAATTTGTGGAAATTAAGTCCATTAATGGCTATTAGCCAGGATGCAGGGCCGGCCTTACCATGAGGCGACCTGAGGCAGCTGCCTCAGGTGCCAGACTGGGGGGGGGGGATACCACTAGGACCCGGAGTGTAGAAAATTGTGTCTGCTGCTGGTGCAGATGTATTCTCTCTGCTCTAGATGCACAGTCCCATGAGAGGAGTAGAACAGGAAGAAGGCAGAATTGAGACCTTGCAAAGTTTTGGCCCAAGCGAGGGGGTATGGGGGTGTCATTTGAGCTCCCCCGCCTCAGGTGCCAAAATGTGGTGGGCCGACCTTGCCAGGATGGGTAAGGAATGGTGTCCCTAGCCTCTGTTTGTCAGAGGGTGGAGATGGATGGCAGGAGAGAGATCGCTTGATCATTCCCTGTTCTGTTCACTCCCTCTGGGGCACCTGGCATTGGCCACTGTCGGCACACTCCAGTGCCGGGCCCTGTTCTCCGTTACTCTTCTGTCTGTGCATGAGGGGGCTGAAGGGTTCCACAGCCCTCCCCTTTCGTATCCTCTCCCTTATCCATCCTCTCCCTTAAGCCTCTCTCAGGGAGGAGCACAGTGCTGAGTCCGGCCTTGAGGGCAGGGTACTGGGCTCGATGGCCTCTCGAGGTCCCTTCCAGTTCCAGTTCCTGTGAGTATATTCCTGTCCCTTGGGTGGGCCTTCTCCCGGGTGCTCTCCATAGACAGATGCTGTGCGAAGGGGGCCCCAGCCCAGCTGATGTGCAGGGGGGTGGATCGCTAGCACTCCGCCCAGCGCCCTTTACAAACAAACTGTCTGAGCCTCGCACTCCCTTGGGGCAGAGAAGAGGGGTGCCTGGCCCAGGCTCACAAGGCAGAATTCAGGCGGCCAGGCTGCCAGCGCGGATATGGTCGCCCAGGCGCCGCGGAGAGCCAGTGAGTCTTTTCCCTCTGCCTGTCAGGTACAAACTGGCCGTCACCAAACGGAAAGAGGAGGAACCGACAAGTAGCAGCATCTACAACCAGAATGACCCCTGGACGCCCACGGTGGCCTTTGCTGACTTCATAAACAATGAGACCATCGTAAACGAGGTGTGCTGGGTTCTCCTTCCACTGGGGGGACTGCAGTGCCTTCCGGAAGGAGGGGGTTGGGGGTGCAGGACAGACAGACAGACAGACAGCAAGGCAGATGGGGAGTCCAGCCCACTGTGGGGATGGGGACACGCCCCTGGTTGCTGGGGAAAGCTGGGGTCACAGCATGGCAGCCCAGCTCCCTAGCCACCAGGGATAGGGATGGGTGGGGCCTGGTTCCAGGGGCGGGGCCTCAGGCGGAAGGGGCGGGGCTGGAGCTTGCCTTCCCCAGCTGGGCCTTCACCCACCACCCATGGCAGGGGCAGACACAATGCTGGCTGGAAAAGTTCATGTCACAGCAGCAGGGTTATTCCCTGTGCGCGTTGAGGTGCCGGGTCATTGCTCCGTGGTCTGCCCCGGGCATGGTCTCCTAGCTAGGAGTTCTCCTGACCACTAAAGGATGTTTCTCCTGACCCAGTGATGCGTCTCTTCCTCTTCCAGGACCTGGTTGCCTGGATTTCGGTTGGTTTCCTGCATGTCCCGCACTCGGAGGATGTCCCTAACACGGTGACAGTGGGGAATGGAGTCGGCTTTTTCCTGAGACCCTACAACTATTTCAATGAAGACCCCTCTAGTCACTCCGCTGATGGCATCTATTTCAGAAGTGACCAGGACCTCAGCAGGTGTGAAGTCAACCATCTTGCCTGCCTCTCCAAGACGATGGCCTTGTGCTCACCAGTTCTGCCCCCATTCACCTACAGTGGCTTCCAGAACCAGACAGGGGCCTGAGCCGCGGACTGCAGGGGCCGGTAGGCGTATGGGTGTTCGGCTGCTCCTTGGGGCCACGTGCCTGTCGCCCCGGGCTGACGGACACCCGGAGATTGGTAGATGGGTTGTATTTAGCTGACACTCTGCTCACAAAAACGTCCGCGAAAGAACGTGCGCTCGCTCTGGCTGATAGGACGTGGCTGGCTTGCTCTGCTGCTGGACTGAAATCAATAACAATGCACACCGGCCTGGCCAACGAGTTTGCAGGGCCCACAGCGGCGCACCGACAGAGGGGCCTGCCCCACTTGGGGGCTCTGCTTCAGCTGCAAGTGCTGAGCTCGGACAGCACCACTCGTGCCGGGATGTGGAGCGGGCCCTGGGCCCTGCAGGGGTCCCACGGCCACCCTCGGCCCCACCTCCAGGCTCCCTGGAGTTCGGCGGTGCCCAGGTCATGGAGTGCTGGGGAAGAGGGTGGGGGAGTGCACACAGACATGGCATGGGGTCTTAGCCTGGAGCTTGGGCTATGGCCTAGCAGGCAGAATCTGGCTGGCTAGGGCACTTTGGCCTGTGCAGCCGCTGGGGGCCTGAATTGCAGGGCTTTTCGCTCAGGCTGTAGCGGCTCATGCTGAGCTCCAGAAGTCTCCGCTTCGGTTCCGCCTGTCGGCTGCACTGCGTGGAGCTGAGCTAGGTGACACCCCTGCAGCACCTCTATACAGCCCTACCTTTTTCTGTGATTCCCTGCACACTGGGTACATTTAGGCTGGATTTTCAAAGGAGCTCCGCTCCCATTTAGGCACTGAAATAAGCCGGTCAGAGGTTCCCTAGGCGGGCACTGAATTCGTTGGACCACCTGGCCCTTTGTGTGCAGTTCAGCAAAAGGATTCTAGCTAGAGGGCAGCATGGGATTTCTCCGCATGCAGGCGGCTGCCTAGCGTGCATCGTGCCAGCCACAGAATTGTGCAGGGCACCTTGTGGCTGGCCCCATCTCTAAAGCCACAGGGATTAAGATGGAGCCTTGCACGCTGGAATCTGTCACCAAACACGTGTCACCTCTATAGCAAAGAGGCGAGGTGGCTGCAGGCTGTCCCATTAAATACCAAGCAGGTGCCGTAGGCATGCTCCTGGGGTTGTGCCAACAGGGCCCCCACTTGGGCAAAGTTGGAAATCCCTCATGTTTCATTATAGTTTCAGTTTTGATTAAACAGATACCTCGTGACCTATATTCCCTCTTTTCCATCCATGGGTGGATATTTTTTTCCATCCATGTGCGGAATAAAATTGTGTTAGATGCACTGAGGCATGTGCACCACCCAGCAAAACACAAATCTAGCTGTGGGCACTCTGCTAATCAGCTGGCCAGCATTGGAATTTCTCCTGAGCAGCTGCGCAAACGCACCGCTTACAGGGCACACTGCTCGTGACCCGGCGCAGAATTAAGCAAGTAAGGCACAGGCGCTAGGCGCGCTCACTCGCCATGACCTGGCGTAGCTGTAAGCAAAACGTTCACTGCCAAGCAACTGTCGTCTTCTCACAGGCCTATAAGGCGCGTAGGTTGGCTGTGCCTTCCACACCGATTTGTATTTCCTGTAACGGTTCTGTATTGCTACTGGCTCTGGCTTAGGAGTATGTCAGTGAAAATATTACAGAGGTTGGTACCTCCATGTGTATTCAATAGTTCCACATATGTCCACATTATACAACGCAGGAAAAGATGCGCTGTTAACAATGAATCTAATAAAAGGTAAGCTGCAGCAGCATCACTTGGAAGCGGTTTTTAAAAGTGTTCACGGCTTTCGAAATGTCTCCCGTTTTGTGGCGCTGTAAGGCAGTGGCTCAGCTTTTCCGATCTGTCCCCCTTTCGGGAGTCTGACGTGTCTCAGGTACCGCAAGTCCCACCTCACTTAAAACCGACTTGCTTACGAAAGGGGACATGAAAACACAAAAGCACTCTCACTGAAAGACAGTTTATGGTCTCATTTTTAACAAGTCATTGGCTGATGGAATGTTAGTTTGTACTGGCTTCACTGGGGCTTTTTATCTAGCCTGTTGTAAAACGAGACAAGTCCCTAGATTAATTGATGTACCCCTCAGAAGACCAGTGGGTATCCCTGAGGGTACAGGTACCCTGGCTGAGAACCACTGCTGTAAGGGAATAAAGAGGTGAAAGTATCAGCCAGGCTGCTGGGTGGCAGGCAGAAGGTATGGCTTCTGTTTCCAGCCCTGCGCACGACTCAGCATGTGACCGAAGAGGTCTCGCTGGACCCCCAGTGCCATGGCTTTCCCTTCTGTGGAAGGGGCATGACCAGCGGCGACGGTAACTTAAACATTTTAACAAGTCCTGTCCTATTTCAACCCGGGTCCCCACCAGCTCTTTCAATAGCTCCCTGCTGGCTTTTGCCACAGCTCTGCCAGTGCTTGCCCCCGCATCCTTTCACCTCTGCGCATGACTCAGTCATGTTGATCCCGTGTTATACAATGTTCTGCGCTCCAGGGAGGAAGGGCTCCCGTTGGAGGCAGGCAGGGCTGAAATGCACCTGGAAGGAGTTTTGCAGACACTCCATAGGAGGGTATAGGACAGCGAGGCCATACTATGTCCAAGTGGCAGGAGGAGGCAGTGCCCGGGCAGATGATCAGAAAGCTCAGGGGACGCTGCAGCAAGTGGCGGATGGATGCTCAGACGGGCATCAATGGCTGAGGCAGTTCAAGGGCCTCATGGGGAGGAGGGAAAAATGTCAGGGCATTGGCTGATGTGCTCATTTGCACGGAACTACCCAGAATGCCCCTGGTTATGTCACTGCCTAGAGCGTGGGAGAACAGCCTGGCTGGTTTGAGCGCTGAGCCTATACTCCCACAGCCAGCATCGTGGCCAGCACTCAAGTCTGGGTGACGGGACTGCTATGGAACCCCACAGCCGTCATGGCAGCCGTGCTGGGGAGGGGTCCCCGTGTCCAGGAAGCTGTGCTTGGCACAAGGTGTCTTGTTCACTCAGCCACTAGCTGTCTGTTTGGAAGCTGGACTGCTGCATAGTGGGGGTTTTCCTTACTCCATTCAGGTGGCAGCTGTGTGGGCCTCGGCGTAAGGGTTGTTAACAGTCCCGAAGGCTGAGAAAACACTCCCTTACTTTTGAAATACAGTGTTGGCAGCCCAATGATGTGATGATGCCGGAGGTAGCTTTTCTCCAGGCTTTTCCTGCAAAAGGGGGTTTTGCCTCTGGGCCAGAGGCGTTGTAGTCTCTGTTGGGTGAAGGGAGCTGGTCTCTGAGGCTATGTCTACACTGGCAGGTTCTTGCGCAAGAACACGTCCACACTGCCATGTGCTCTTGCACAAGAAACCCTTGCCGCGCATCCACGCTGCCCTCTTGTGCAAGAACTCTTGTGCAAGGGAGCTTACACTTGTTAGAAAAGAGCGTAGCTCTTGTGCAAGAAGCCCTCTCTTCCCACGCTTTACTGTAAACCTTCTTGCGCAAGAGTGGGCGGGCAGTGTGGACGCTCTGCAGAAGAACGGCCATTCTTGCGCAAGAACCCGCCAGTGTAGACATAGCCTGAGTGGCTTTTCAAACCCGGGTGGGGGCGGGGAGGGGTTGGGAGTGACCATTTCCTAGAGATGGGCTGGAACCAGAACTCCAGCCCCAAACATTGAGAAAGTTCTGATTCAGGCCTAAACGTGACCCCCTGACTCCAACTCCCGAAACAGGGGGACTGGGCTGCCTGTTTGCTATGAACATGATGATCTGGGGGCGGTGGGAAAAGATGTTCCCTTAAATTGGGGTGGGCAATAATTTTTGGTGGGGGGGGCCACTCCAAGTTTTTGGTAAGCGGTCAAAGGCTGCACTTTTGTATGGAGGAAGTGTGGGATTTGGGGCAGAGGTTGGGTGCAGAAGGGAGCTCGGGGTACGTGCTCATGAGAGGGTGGGGGTCTGAGAGGGAGGTTGGGTGAAGGAGGGGGGTTGTGACTAGGGTTGCCAGATGGGCTCCCAAAAAATACCGAACACACGGGCTAAAAAATTGTCGAGCAAAAAAACCCCCAAAACACCCTGTGACGGCGCAGTCAGGGGTTTGCCCGGTCCTGCAGCCCCGTAGCAGCACGAACAGTCTCCACCAGCCAGTAGAATAGAGAGGGGTTTATTGATTTTCCAGAATACAGCACAGCCCATACGCGATGTGGCTACAGGGGCCAGGGCCAGGATGCCTCAGACCCTAGGGTTAAGGGTCTGTCACCCCCAGGTCCCAGCTTAGCCTCTTCTCTCCATGCTTCCCAGACAGCAACTGCCTCCCCGCCCCCAAACCTACAGTTGGTCTCCGCCCTCCTCCCTTTGTCCCTCTCCCTGGGAGGCTGAGCCTAGGTGTCTGGGTTAATACACATTTGGGAGAGTCAGTGAGAATCTCACATCACAGCGCAGGGGGACACCGGGTTACAGAGCAGACAGCACCCCCCACTACGCCACACACCCACACCGAACACACATCCTCTACTACCAAGAGCCACCAAGCTGGGAACAAAGGGGGAGGCAGCCGAGCCTGCTCTGCAAAGCAGCTGCCTGCTACCCAAAGCAGAGAGAGGCAGACCCCCGGGGCAACACAATGGCAGGGCAGGGCAGGGGGGCGACCATGGGTAGGAAGGTGACTCCCCCATAGCCAGGTCTTTGGGTGCCCCAGTGGGAAGACGTAGAAATTCCACCTCAGTCAGCTCTGGCTGAGAGCCCATGGAAGGCGCCTAAACGCAACCACAAAGCATCTGCGGGCTTCTCTCCTGGACTGCGGCGCCACAACGCGCTTGAACAGCTCCCAGCGCCGATCGCGACCCCGCCTCCCAGCCACTCCCCCCGCCCCCACCAGGCTTCCATCTGGCGCCCACCCGGAGAAACAGAAAACAGGTATTTTCTGAATTTTTTTACCGGACAGAGGGGCGCAAAAACCAGACTGTCCGATAGAATACTGGACACCTGGCGACCCTAGTTGTGACATGGGGCAAGTGTTTGGGGTGCAGAGTCCAGGAGGGAGTATGGGTGCAGGAGAGGATTCTGGCCTGGGGAAGGGGCATAGAAGAGGGTGCAAGGCCCGGGAGGGAATTGGGGTGCAGGAGGTGGTGGGGTGCCAGAGGCAGGCGCTGGCCGGGAGGCGTTTCCTAAGCAGCTGCCAGCCAGCTGCACTCTTAGGCACGTTTCCCTGCCTGCCAGCAGCCCCAGACCACTCTATTCTATGTGGCTTTTTGCGCTGCAGTGGGAGCCTTCCCGTGCTGCTCCTGCCCCCAGCAAAATCTTTCGGTTTGCAGCCAATAGGAGCTGAGAGATTTTGCTGGGTGTGGGGGCAGCGTGAGAAGCCTCCCCTGTCCCCACAGTGGAGAGAGCCACAGGGAGCAGCCAGCCACTTGAGTGGTGCTGCTCCCTGCCGCAGGGGCAGGCTGAGGGCTGGCTTAAAAGGCTTGGTGCAGCCTACAGGCCGTACCTCGCCCATCCCTGCCTGAATCCATTCTTCTTTTCTCCTTCCCCAGGCCCTGGCGGCCTGCCCTGACTCTGGAGGGATGTTGCAGGGCGGGCTGAGTGTGGGAGGAGAGGGACGCTGATTGTCATTGCAAGTGCGATGCAAAGCTGGCTGGTGGGGTTAAGCCCTGCCCCGGCCTGCTGGGACTGAGTGGCGAGAGGGGTTGCTAGAGTCTCCTGGCAGCGCTCTGCGCGGTGGCAGGAAAGAAACGCTTGGCTCTGCTCCCTTCTGTCTGCAGTCAGAAAGTTTCACTCCCCTCACACGCTGGGGAGCGGCGTAGCTGACTCTCTACATCCAGCCCTGGCAAGAGAGGCCAGAGATGGAGCTAGGGTTGCCAGATACCTTCACAAAAAATCTCGAACAGGCAGGGAAAAATTGGTTGAGAAAAAAAAAAAAAAAGGTCACTGTGCCTTTAAATTATCACGCTCCTCGCTTCCCCGCCCTTGCAGACGCCGCTGACCTTCCGTCTGAGAAAAACAGAAAATACCGGACATTTTACATGTCTAGGATTCTCTGGGTTTTTTTACCAGATGGAAGAACAAAATACCCAACAGTCCAGGCAAAAACCGGACACCTGGCAACCCCAGATGGAGCACCAGGGCCAAGCTCTCAGCCTCTCAGCAAATTCCAGAGCTAAGGCCCAGTACACAGGGAAAGGCTCCTCCGCCACTTCTGGGCAGTAGGCCCAGGCACAGCATCCTGCGTGGGGCGGGAGGAGCTGTGGCATTGGGCCTGGAGCCCTGTCGTCCCTCTACAGAGTTTCCGGCTGTGAGCGGCGCTGCCGTACGGCGGAGGGGCCCCTCCACCCCGCTAAATTGGGCAATGCATCTAGGAACAGGCCCCTGCATTCAGGAGCAGAGGAGCTAAGCCCCAGCTACTGCCTGCTGTTATGATAAAGGCTTTTCTGCCAGCAGCCCTGGGCTGGGGGGCCTTTGGCGCCGGATGGGGAGAGGGTAACGGGAGCCGTGCAGGCCCATGGCTGGGCAGTGCCTTGGAATGGTCCTGCTCTTGTGGGGAGCTTTCCTGGCTTGTTCGTGACCCCGGGGAAAGGATGCGAGTCCCCGATCCCACTTCCCTTATCCAGAGGCCTCCCTTCCCTCGAGGGCTTCCCCTTCCACTCTCCGGTGCGGCAGAGTCCTCGGCACCCCAGCAAGGCTGGGCCTGGGGTGGGGCTCGACCCCCCGACTTGTTGTGGTCACCTAGGGCAGGGGCCGGGGTGTCCCCGCTCCGGATGCTGCCGGCGCCCACTGCTCGTTGCCTATAGCAAGTAGAATGGCTTAAACAGCAGCCAGTTGGAAATGGGGGGGGGAGGGGGGGGGACGGGCAGGTGAAAGGAAACGGCGTCAGCCCGCCCTGGGGCCCAGGGACCTCACGCACAGCATCTCTGGAACGTGGGGGCCACTTGCAGGCCCTGGCGGCGCTGCAGGGATGCTGCAGGTCGGACGTTAGCTCTGAGGGAGGCCTTCAGACTCGAGTGGCAGGCCTCTTCTTCCCAGCATCCGTCTCTTCCCCCCGGTGCTCCCCCCCACCCAGCATTGGGGTTATGGCCTCCCCCTCTCCCCCCCAAGTCCAGCCTGCGAGGCCTCTTGGCTGGTGGCTTGTCCCAGTGCTGGGTCCCACCCTTGGCTGTTTCAGCAGGATTGCAGCTCTGCCTCCGCTTCTCTGGCTCTCTCTGGCTGGCCTGGCTCTGCCCCCCAGCTCAGCTCTGGCCCCTGCTCTCTCCCTACCTCGGCCCCACTCTGTCTGACCCACGCAAATCCAGCTCACGTGGAGGACGGACCATCCCCCCAACCCCATGCCCTTGACTCCCTCATTAGCCTGCTCAGCCTGTCAATCAGGCTGACTGAAGCATTGGTCTCCATTGTTCCTGGGGGCTGCCAATGTCGGGGTCCTGGTTTCCCATCCCCTCTCCTTTTGGTACCAGAGAGCTACGGAGTGTTAGTGCGGGCCCCCAGTCCCCTGACAACCCCTTCACCGAGTCTTTGTCAGAGGCCCTGCCCGGAAGGGAATTCAAAGAGCTGCCGTGTGAAACTGGCCCTCGCGTGGCTCCGTGTGTGACTGGCAGGCCTCTCCGTGTCCCTCTGCCCCGCTCTGTGGGGTGCTGGGGCCGGGAGGGTGGTGGCCTGGGAACAGGCCATCTGCCAGCTTAGAAATGCCTTTCCCCCGGCTGCTTCTGCTGTGCTCTGTTTGCTTGTGAGATCACAGCTGTGGCCGCCGTAACCAGTTGTGACCCCGCTAGCAGGGGGGGGAAGCGGCTGTCGTGCGTGACGGCTGAACATCCCCCCCTTCTCCCGGGCTGGCCTGGCGTCCAGGCGCGGGAGAACCTCGTGTCCCACGAGGAGGAGGGCAGGGGGGAAACGGAGCTGGCTTAGCTCCCCACATGCGGATCCCCCCTCTGCTCTTTGGCGTTCACCCCTTTCCCAGAAGGGGGCGGCAGTCCACCCGCTTACGAGCTCTCCCACGCAGGGTTTGGGCGGTCACGGCTGCCCTTTCTTGGGCTCACATCCAGTTGAATTCGTTAATGGGTTAAACGTTAAGTTTAACTGGTTACCTGATTAAGCGGGGCTGGGCGGGAGGGCCTGGTTGGGCTACAGTGGCCCCCCCACCCGCTGTGCCCCCCCCACCAAGGGTGGGGGCTGCTCCAGCCCGGCTTCTTCCGGCCCCACACAGGGCTGCTGGCTCCCAGCCTGTAGGGAGGCCCGGTTGGAGCAGCTCCCCTCCTGCACCAGGCCATGGGTAGGGGCTGCTCCCCTGGCACCGAATCCCCGTTAACATCCCTCCCCTTGGGCTGCCTGTTATTCCCCGAGGACTAGTTGTGCGGCAGTTTATTGAACACAGAGTCGTCGACAGAGCAAGGGGCAGGTTAAAGGGCTCTGGGAGCAGCGCCTCCAGGATCCCGCAGGCGCCGGTGAGTTCTCCGGGTGCCCCGGGGCTGTGCACTACCTTTGCTACCGCCCCACGCACGAGGCTCGTGCTGGGAATGCTCTGTGGACCCAGGCCATGGTGAGCACGGCGCTAGCTGGAAAATAAGGGGACAAACAAGTGAGTTAATGTGTAACGATTGTACTAAGCAACCCTGGCCTTGGCCTTTGTGGAGAGCAATCCTCCTGGCTCCGAATCAGAAACACGGACCCTTGCACAACGACACCACCCCCCCAGCCTCACCAGACACAGGCAGGGCCCCAGGGATTGGTGCCCAGGCCCCAAATATCGGAGCACCCCCTTCTTTGTGGGGAGCAGGCGCCAACCCAGAATCGAGGCTCTGGGGCTTGGTGGGTTTGTGCGTCTGGGGCTACGTCTACACTACGCCTTTTTTTCGGCAAAAAATATGCAAATGAGGGACTCATTTGCATGAGTCGTGATCTCATTTGCATATTTTCTGCCAATCCGTTTTTGCGCTGGGGTTTTTGTGCAAAAATAAGCAGTGTAGACGTTTTCTTTTTGCGCAAATCCCCCTTTTTCCACAAGATCCTTATGCCCCATACTGATCTTGCGGAAAAAGGGGGGTTTTGCGCAAAAAGAAAACGTCCACGCTGCTTGTTTTTGCGCAAAAACGGATTGGCAGAAAATATGCAAATGAGATCGCGCCTCATGCAAATGAGTCCCTCATTTGCATATTTTTTTGCTGCGAAAACTCGTAGTGTAGACGTAGCCTGGCAGGGAGAGGGGGGGGGTTGGCTTTGTTTTCCAGCCTTTGGCCAAACCACACATGCGCCGCAGGTTGGTCGGCCCCATGGACGCAGTAGGGGCGTCTGCCTCCGGCAGCACCTGCCTTGACTTCACAGAGCTGCAACAGACAGCGGGCCTGGCCAGAGAGCCACTAACAAGAACCTGGTGGGCTGGGGAAGGAGCTGCAATCCCTTCCCCCTCATTCAAAAGGCAGCCATCCCTGGCCCCCCCATGAGGAGCGCTGGGACCTTGGGGTGGAGGGCAGATGGGGCACCTGTACATGTGACCTGCGCAGTGGCCAAGGGTGTGTGTTTATACAGACTGCCATGGAGCCCAGGGGCTGGGCCGGCAGCAGTTTGCTGGCCTGGGAGGGAAGGGACGCCGTGATGGGACGTATCGCTGCCTTCGGAGGTCAGGATGGGGAGGAGGAGGTATTGGGCTACAGGCTGAACAAGAGCAGTGCCGGGACCAGAGCCCAGGGTGCCTCAGAGCCTCTTTAGCTGCTGGAGCCGTGAAATGCACATTGGAAAAAAGAATCCCAACTATCCATACAATATAATGGGGACAAATTTAGCTACAACTACTCGAGAGAGATCTTGGCAGCATTGTGGAGAGTTCCTGAAAAAAATCCACCCAGTGTGCAGCGGCAGTCAAAAAGCAAACAATGTTAGGAATCATTAAAAAAAGGATAGAGAGTAAGACAGAGAACATCTTATTGCCTCTATATAAAACCATGGGACGCCCACATCTTCAATACTGCATACAGATGTGTTTGCCTCATCTCAAAAAAGATATATTGGCATTGCAAAAGGTTCAGAAAAGGACAACAGAACTTTGGAATGGGTCCCATAAGAAGAGAGATTAAAAAGACTGGGACTTTTCAGCTTAGAAAAGAGGAGACTGGGCGGGGATATGATAGAGGCCTGTTAAATCATGACTGGTGTGGAAAAAGTGAATAAGGAAAAGTTATTTACTTGTTCCCATAATATAAGAATGAGGGGGGTCACCAAATGAAATGAATAGGTAGCAGGTTTAAAACAAATAAAAGGCCATTTTTCTTCTTCATGCAGCGCAGTCAACCTATGGAACTCCTTGCCAGAGGAGGTTGTGAAGACCAGGATGTTAACAGGGTTCAAGGAAGAATGAGATAAATTCATGGAGGTTAGGTCCATCAATGGCTATTAGCCAGGATGGATAGGAATGGAGCCCCTAGCCTCTGTCAGAGGCTGGGAATGGGTGACCAGAGAGGGATTGCTTGATGATTCCCTGTTCTGTTCATTCCTTCTCAGGCATCTGGCACCAGCCACTGTCAGCAGACATGATACCAGGCTAGATGGATCTTTGGTCTGACTCAGTGTGGCCATTGTTATGTTCTTTTAAATGAATGAATGCAGATGCCTATTTCCTCAAACTAGAACTAGAAGGGACCTTGAAAGGTCATTGAGTCCAGCCCACTGCCTTTACAGCAGGACCAAGTATCATCCCTTACAGATTTTGACCCAGATCCTTAAATGGCCTCCTCAAGGATTGAACTCACTATCCTGGGTTGAGGAGGCCACTGCTCAAACCACTGAGATAACCCTGTCCCTGGGCTGAGAGGGTCCAGCCTGGGGTGTAGTTTGTGAAGTGGCTTGTGTGGGATCGGAGTTGGACCTGTTCTACAAAAACAAGCCCCAGGGACTCTCTGCTCTTGTCCGAGCCATGTATGATGGCTGTATCCAGGGTTCCCTGCCTGGGCCAGGCCTGGCACAAGGGGCCTGCAGTAATGGGCCCCTCTCTGGGCTTTTTGCTGCTGCTCCTTCCCGCACTATGAACAAAACCTTCTCTCCACCCCAAAGCCCTGGCCAGGCACAGTCAGGATTCCTGTTCCCCATGAGCAGCCACATCAGGTCAGCTAAAGTTCCTGTATGTTACCCTGTTCTAGGCTAAGGACTGTGTTAAGCTGCTGTGTCCCATCCCAGAAGTGGCTGCATTTCAGTGGCAGAAGCCATTCTTCCCAGTCTGTGCCCCGTCTGAGGGATCCCCAGAAACCCCAGTGTATTTGAGTGATTCCTCTTTCAAGAGAAGAACAGATGAGCCATATGGAAAGCGGTTCCCCTTGCAGACTCCCATCTGTCTGGGAAAGACGCCACTTCTTCCCTGAGGTTTGCCAGCTGACTGTGGGTCTGGGAGATTTTTCTGTAGAAAAGCCCAGGAGTTAGTTCCCACGTTAGGGCAAGTGCCTGGGAGATGAGACCAGGCCGGAGGAGCTGCCCAGACCACAGCGAACAGAAGGGCTGTGTCTAGACTGGCCAGTTTTTCTGGAAAATCAGCCACTTTTCCCGAAAAACTTGCCAGCTGTCTACACTGGCCACTTGAATTTCCGCCGCAAGAACACTGACGATCTCATGTAAGATTGTCAGTGTTCTTGCGGAAATACTATGCTGCTCCCGTTCAGGCAAAAGTCCTTTTGCGCAAAAGGGCCAGTGTAGACAATGCGGTATTGTTTTGCGCAAAAAAGCACCGATTGCGAAAATGGCGATCGGGGCTTTTTTGTGCAAAAGCGCGTCTAGATTGGCACGGACGCTTTTCCGCAAAAAGTGCATTTGCGGAAAATCATGCCAGTCTAGACGTAGCCAAGGTGTGGAAAATACCTGCTGAGGAGTGGAGGAGACTGGTTAGAAAAATCCCTGCTGTTAGGACAATTCTGCCTTGACCCCAGGGTGGGCGGGTGGGGTGGCTGATTATGCCCTTTCCATCTCCAATGTCTATTGTGCGGCTGTTGTACACTGCTCACAAGCAGGGGACATTAGTAACAGCGTCCTTTGCCCCATCTCCTGCGTTTAAGACTCTCCCTGTACTTTAAAAACAACACTGAGTTGAACCTCATGCCCTCCCTCCTGCCTGAGGACCTGTGGCCAAGGGAAGTACCGAGCCCACAAGGCACAAGGGAGTCTTTAGAGCTAGAGGGGGCAGCTCGCTCCAACAGCTGCTTGGCTCTCAGGTCCCTGGGCTCTGTCTATGGGCTCCTAGAACTAGGAGTCAGCAACTGAAATGAATAGGCAGCTGGTTTAAAACAAACCAAAGGAAGTTTTTCTTTACGCAGTGCTCAGGCAACCTGTGGAACTCCTTGCCAGAGGATGTTGTGGAGGCCAGGACTTTAACAGGGTTCAAAAAAAGAACTAGATACATTCATGGAAGCTTGGTTCATCAATACTTATTAGCCAGGGTCCCTAGCCTTTGTCTGTGGCTGGAAATGGGTGACAGGGGAGGGATCACGTGACGATTCCCTGTTCTGTTCATTCCCTCTGGGGCACATGGCTTTGGCCACTGTCAGTAGACAGGACACTGGACTAGATGGACCTCTGGTCTGACCCGGTGTGGCCGTTCTTATGTTTCTCTACTGCAGGGGTCCGTGGGTGAGGCTGGCCTGGCAGAATGGTCCACATGTCCATGGCCTTGTCTCTCCTGCTTCCACCATCTTCACCCCATGGGTGACGGTGCCGCCTCTCTGGATTTGTGCTCGAGTAGGCGAAAGCAGAACCAGGCCCCGTGACCTGGGAGAGCAGAGGTACGGAGGGGTCAGGGAGAGCCGTAAATGGGACACTCTTCCCTGAATGTTCCCTGCTTTCTGTACCCCAGAGAGGCCAACTTCTCGGAAATCCATCACCATCTGCCCAGGGTGTTTACCGGCTTGGCCTGCCTGGACTCTGCTCGCTGCGCTGACGCAGGTGAAGGCTGGGAGCACGCCGCGCTGACTGCTGCCAAGACCGGCTCCTCACCCCCCACCACTCAGTCCCCCAAAAGGTCCTGGCAGGCCAGGAGCACTTCAGATTAAATATTTGCACAGAGGACACGGGCAGGCTCTCTGACGGAAGGGATGTTGCAGCAAGTGCAGATGCTGGGAGCGTTTCCCAGAGCCCGGCTTGCTGATTCTGGGCTTGGCTGCTCCGCAGAGCCCTGGGAATGTCAGGGAACGCGCTGTCCCAACGCCAGCCATCTGGCCGCTGCGTTTAGTGGAACAAAGGTTGGCAAGCGGCACCAAGGCTGCCGCGTGTTTTTGTTGTAACTTGTAACTTATTGAAACTGCCTGGAGCAAGAGGAGATGCGGGGTCTGACGTGGTTGTTTCTTCCCCCTGTGTTGGCAACTGGGGGGGGGGCAGGGGGTGTTTATAAATAGACTGAAGGTTCGGCCTCCTTTCCGGGCAGATGTCAAGGGCTCTGCATCCTCCACCCAAGGGCTGCTCTCCAGCATGCTGCAGCCATCGCGCCATGGCCCACGAGTCCTGCCCAGCAGCCTGTAAACACTGTAGAACGGAAGGAGGCAGCCGCTGAGGAAAGGGGCATCAAACATGGCCACACGTATGCCCCCCTTCTTCCTGTTGCTGTTCTGACCTGGAGAGCCGGCCTCTCCTGACTCCCTCTCCCCACCACCACCTCCCGCAGCCCAGAGGGTCTGGAGTCCGGGTCTGGGCTGCATCCCAGCCATGGTGCCCTGCCCGCACAGAAGAGCCTGGGGTAGCTGGAGCGTCACGCAATGTCCTCTGCGGCAGTGTTGCTCCACGTGGGCCACAAAATCACTTTGAGAAACTTGCTAAGTGGCTGCTCCAGTGTGTTCAGGGCCGGTCCTAACCAGTTGGCGGCCCCAGGCAACTGTCCAGCTCGCCCGTAGGGTTGCCAGATGATTAAAAAAAAAAAAAAAAAGACCAAAAAAAACAATTTGTCGAGCAAAAAAAAAAAAAGCCGGGGAAAATTTGTCAAGCCAAAAAAAACAAACAAAAAAAGGTTGGGGAAATAACCAGGGAAACCTGGGGAGAGGATTCGGGAGGTCAGGCTGAAATGCGGTTGCGGCCTGCCCCTAAGACCAGCTCTGTCGATGGCCCCTTGAAAATGGCAGCCCCAGGTGACCGCCCGGCTCGCCCGCCCCTAAGACCGGCTTTGAGTGTGTTTACTTACCAGCGTCAGGACCACGGAGACTCGTGGCTCCAATTGCTCTGATTTGCTGTTTGCAGCCCAGGGGAGCCATGGGAAGCAGCGGCCTGGCCCACACGGCCATGAGGCTCCCTGACCACGGCGCCGGTAAGTAAACATACCGGAGCGGCCAGTTTGCAGGTTTCTCAAAGTGGTTTTGTGGACCACTTTGAGAAACACGTCTCTGAGGGTAAAACAAAGCACAAAAGGCCCTGCTCCTTGCTCGGAACCACAGGGGTGATGCCTACTCTGTCCTTTCCTGACTCGGGGTCATGGGTCAGGTGCGCAATCAATGTTCCCGCTAATCTTTTCCATCCATGTGCGGATTTTTCCCTCCGTGTGCGGAATAAATTTATGATGTGCACCCAGGCATGTGTGAATGTGCACCACCTGCAGACACACGAAACCTACCTGGGGGTGCTCTGGTAATCTGTGGCACTGGAATCTCTCCTGCGGGGCTGCACAAGCACATGGCTTACAGGGATCGCTGCTCACCATGCAATCGAACACAGGCTAGTTTCCTGAGGTGCAAGCAGAGACGAGCTCCCAGCAGACGGGAGCACAGAGCTAACCCCGGGGACACTACTGCAGGCCCTACTCTACCCTCGCCCCCTAGAGTGCACCCTCTCCACCCGTGGCCCAATGTACGCTGGGCCCGTGTGAACTGAGTTGAAGGGTCTCTGCCTCGTTCCTACCACAGAGGCATCCACGCCAGTAAAATACCCCTCCCCTGCCAGATGGGCCTGCTCCCAGGAGGCAACTGGCCCTAGCAATGCCTCCTGAGAGGGATAGCTCTGTGGTTTGAGCATTGGTCTCCTAAACCCAGGGTGGTAAGTTCAATTCTTAAGGGGGCCATTTAGGGATTGGGGGCAAATCTGTTGGGGCGGGTACTTGGTTCCCCTGTGAGGGCAGGGGACTGGACTTGATGACCTCTCAAGGTCCCTTCCAGCTCTATGAGAGAGAAGTAGCTTGCTGAGCACCTTGCAAAGGAAGGTCAGTGGAGTCACTGCCACCTCATTGAGGGGGACACTGAAGCGCTGCCCTGGGCTTCCTGGCAGAACTCTGCTCTCCTGAATGCCTGCATGCTGGGAAGGGAGCAGGGTCTGCGGTGATTGCTCAGTGGGAGGTGGTGGCTCAGCCTGAGAAGAGGGTCTTACTGAAGACAAGGAGGCTGGGATAGAGTGGTGAGGGAGGGGCCAGTGATGGGAAGGCCTGGGGCGCTCTGCAGGCGTGTGAAGGAGGAATTCGGCCCTGCTCTCTGAGGCTAGATGGGTTCCAGCTGTTCCTAGCCTGGGAGAAATGTTCCTTGATGCTGAGAAACTCCACTAGAGCTTGCAGCTGGAGGTGGACTCTGGGCCCACCATGGCTGGAGGAGGCATCTGTCCCATTCCTGCTGAGGGGGGCAGGGCTTGCCCTGGGTGTGGCATGCCTTGCCTGGCTGCTGCTCTGCCTGGGGCATGCGGATTGCCAGAGCTGTGGGGTGTGGCCGAACTATGCTCCTCTCTCTGGACACATTCATTAAAAATGAAAAACAGCTCCCCTGGAAATGCAGCGCTGGGGGCTGGGTGGAACAGGCCTGCCCTCAGGGTTTACGGGCAGTGTTATTCAGCTGGTGCTCCGGCCAAGGGGCTGTGTGTGTGTTCTTTAGAGCGGCGATTTTATCATCTTCAGCAACACACGCATGAAATATTTTTAAAGCCAATTTGAAACGAAAGGTCCTGTCGACTCACACGGTACATTCAGCACCTGACAGGAGAGACCTGGGGTGAGCCTGTGAAATGGCTTCCTGACCCCTCGAATGGCTCTTTCACAGGTTCACGTTCAGGCTTCGTCACTTCTTAGTTAACTAGATTTTTTTTCCGGAGGAAGCAGAGTCACAGAACAGGGATAGGAGGAGGAGGAGGAGGGGAGGGTGGACACTAAGACCCAGCGGTGCCGCCAATTTTCAGGTGCCCTACGCAGCTGTGTATGGGTAAGGACGGCCCTGGGTGGAGCTTGGACTCGGCTACCAGGGAGGTGGGGTCCTTCAGGGGCAGGGGGCTGTGTTGGGATCTGAGCAACTCCAAGGTCTGGGCAGGGGCGAGGCATCGTCCAAGCAGCAGGGTTTGCACGCCGGCAGGTGCAGCTGGATTGGAATGTGGGGCAGGGCCGGCCCACAACATTTTGGCACCTGAGGCGGGGAGCTCAAATGACGCCCCCATACCCCCTTGCTTGGGCCAAAACTTTGAAAGGTCTCAGTTCTGCCCTCCTTCCTCCAGCACCGCACTCCACCATCTCTGTGCATCTAGAACAGAAAGAATACATATGCACCAGCAGCAGACACAATTTTCTACACTCTGGGTCCTAGGGGCACCCCCCACAATCTGGCACCTGAGGCGGCCGCCTCAGTTCACGTCATGATAAGGCCAGCCCTGGTGTGGGGCTTGGATGAATGCAGAATCCAAACCCCTCACCCTCGGCAGCGGTGAAGCAGCTGGTGGATTTCAGGTCTCTGGCTCATTGCCCTTGGCCCTCACGGTGCTGGGTCGTGACTGAGGAGTGGGTGCACTTGCAGGTGTAGCCCTCCGGCACACGGGCCAGGCTCCTATGGACACCCCATGGGCTAGCCGAAGGAACCTCCTGGGCATCGCGGCAGTGCTGGAGCTGAGTGAAACGTTCCAATGGGCCATTTTATGTCCATGAAAGCCAGGCCCCATCTGTCACGGGGTCGATTTCCTCTTCACTTGCTTCTCCCAACGGATCCAGGGCCAGCTGCTCCAGGTGGATGGGGGCTGGTGGTGCAGGATTAACGCTGTGCCCTTGCCTGTTCCATGCATTAACAGGTGTGTTGTGAGCAAGACACGAGAAGTCATTCTTCCACTTTACTCTGCTCTGATTAGGCCTCAGTTGGAGTATTGTGTCCAGTTCTGGGAACCACATTTCAAGAAAGATGTGGAGAAATTGGAGAAGGTCCAGAGAAGAGCAACAAGAATGATTAAAGGTCTAGAGAACATGACCTATGAAGGAAGACTGAAAGAATTGGGCTTGTTTAGTTTAGAAAAGAGACGATTGAGAGGGGACATGATAGCGGTTTTCAGGAATCTAAAAGGGTGTCACAAGGAGGAGGGAGAAAACTTGTTCTTCCTGGCCTCTGAGGACAGGACAAGAAGCAATGGGCTTGAACTGCAGCAAGGGAGGTTTAGATTGGACATTAGGAAAAAGTTCTGAACTGTCAGGGTGGTTAAACACTGGAATAAATTACCAAGGGAGGTTGTGGAATCTCCATCTCTGGAGATATTTAAGAGTAGGTTAGATAAATGTCGATCAGGGATGGTCTAGACAGTATTGGGTCCTGCCATGAGGGCAGGGGACTGGACTCGATGACCTCTCGAGGTCCCTTCCAGTCCTTGTATTCTATGATTCTATGCATGGGGAAGTGACTGCTCTGGGTAGGTATTTCTGCCCCGGTGCAGTCTCATCAGAGTGGCTCAGTCAGGGACAGAGGATGCTGGTGTGTAGGGCCCTCCCCCCCTGCACCATGCTGCGCTCTGCCCCACCGGGACGGTCTGGGCCCCTACTTTGGATATTGCCCGGTCATTATACAGGGGCAAGGAATCGCGGGGCTGAGTCAACAGAGAATGCGACTGACATGTAGTAAATGCCTCCCGCCTCGCCCCGCAGCTCCTGCGCAGTGAAGTTTTTATGGGAAATCATCCCCGGGGGAGCTGGGAAAAGTCGCCAACTCCATCCCCACGGCGGCAGGATGGCGGCTGTAGGGGTCTTTGGCCGACAGGGCGCAGAGCCGGTCTGAGAGGAGCGGGCAGAGAGAGGCCAGGGTCGGGGCTGGCAGGCAGCCGTGGTGCTCCCAGCCCTTCTGGGAGGGTACCATGCTGGGTGCTCAGGGGCGGGGCAAGGCTGGTGCCGGGGGTGGCGCCAGCTAGGGATGGGGACGTGGAAGGCTGGGAGATGCACTTCGGGGCCTGGTGGCAAGGAGAGCAGGAAGCGTTTCCGGACGTCAGCCCCTTGTCTTGGCAGCCACTGGTTGTTTTCTGGTCAGAAATCTCTTGGCTCCAATGCTCGCTCTGGAGGGAGGGGCCCCGACCTCCTTCGGCTTGGCTGGGACGGACATCTGGGGAGGCCTCTGCAATCAGACCGGAAGACGCTGCTGCCCGGGGACTCATGGGTCTCCCCTCCCCCTCCTGTTTTCCAAGTGGAAACTTCACAGGGCAGAACCCTTTCTGGGCGGTGTCCAAGAAAAGGCTGAAGCAAAATTCCCTGGCCTGGCCCGGAAAAGCTCTCCCCCAAGGACTCCTGATGGGCAGTGTGTGGGGAAGCCATTTTCTAAGCCCCGTTTCTGTGCACTTGTCCATTCTCCTTTGGAGCGGCTCTCACGCGGCCCCCTGGCCGGGACGCCCCTTGAACGCCGTGCCTCGGTAGGGCCAGCTGGGGCGCCGAACGCAGGGGCAAGGGGCCCGAGCGGGGGGACAGCCTCTGCGTCCTCCAAGGCCCCTCGCCAGGAAGCGGCTGCTGATTTCCTCATCTTTGTGCTGGGCTAGCGGTGGGGGGCCAAGTCGGATCGGCGCCAGGCGCTGCGCAGGGCTGCTCCTGAGCCGAGGCGAGTCGTGCGGAGGTGCGGGTGCAGCCGGGTGTTGCCTCTCTTCTTAGATTCACAATTTGTACGTGGTAGGGCTGCTGGTCATGAGATAAATGGAGCAAACCCCCACCATTCCCTGGGCGGCTGTCACAGGGTGGCTGGTCCCTTCAGGTGAAGTAGGCCCATCGCTCCTAGGCCGGTGCATCCCAGGCTGAGCTGATGAAGCGGGCGGGTCAGGGCTAATAAACAGAGGAAGTAGGGGTCTGTTTGACCCGGGGAGCAGGGCTCTGGGGCTGGGAAAGGGCAGGTGCAGGAGTGGAGCCGGCTCCAGGGAAGCAGCCTGCCCATTGGCTAGTGCAATGGTTCCCAGCCGCCGGTCTGCGGACCGGTGCTGGGCCGTGAACCGCTGGCTCCTGGGCTGCCAGGGCTGTTGGAGCTGAAGCTGGCTGCTGTGCAGAGGCTCTGGGGGCCAGGGCACATATTTTGGTGGACCGGCAAAATTGTAGTTGCGTATTTGCCTATTCATTAGTTGCATGATGAATATGCAAATACAATGTTACCCGTCCGCCAAAAGTTTGTGAATGGGTTTGCCAGGCTGTGGTATAAAAGAGGTTGGGAACCACTGGGCTAGAGTCCCTGAAGAGACAGGAGCCAAAGAGCCAGGCCTGGGTGGCTGAAATGGGCAGAGTGCGCTCTGTAGATCTCCATGTCCATGGGGGGGCCAGCTCCCAGCACCTTGTACCTGAGGAAAAGCTGCCGTGAGAATCTTTCTGTTCTCGGCACCGTTACAGAAAAGACAGACCCGTCGAGGTACTTCCTGCACTGCTGGGAGGAGGGCAAACGTGGACCAGGTAGAGCTGTGGAAAGTCAGGGGGCAAGCCAAAGTCTGGGGGCCGGGAATGGCACTTAGTGCCCGCTGCTCGTGTTACTGCCTTGTGAAGCCACCAGAGAATCGCCAGCCCCCACAGTTACAATATCCCAAGCCAGGACCCCTCTCACAACCCTGGCTCCCAAATCATGAGATTTTTGTTCAATAACTCATGTTGGGGATCCCGTTTCCAGCGCCTCTCTGCCGCCAGGAGGCCTAGCCCCTTGCATTCTGATGGAAGCACGGCTGGGATTCTCTCGCGATCCCCTGATTCCAGGAGCTGGAGCTTTAAGAAAAGCTACGGGAAGGGCTGGTCCCGCAGCTCACGCAAGCAGCCGCTTGGGAGCGGTGGCTGGGGCTGGGATTTAGCGGGTGGCGCATTCCGAGGCTGAGCGTGTGTCCCACTGCGCTGCGTCCGTTGTTTGTCAGCAGGGCCCCACTTTTGGGGACATGACCTAGCCTGGGAGTGGTGCGGTTCAAGGCTCTTGACCCGAGCTTTCTCGCGGAGCGGTGATAAGGGTTGCGTTTTCACTGCCGGGCAAACATGGACTCCCTTCCCCACGTGTTGTTTCCCCTACTTGCGTCCGTCAACATGTTTTGGGGCAGAGGAGTTTGGCCGCCGGTTGTTTGGTTAGGTAACGTCACTGCTGTTTGGTTAGCACCCCCTTCCCTTCAAGTTTCGACAGCAGCGAGAGCCGGGCGGCTGGAACCAGGCAGGCGGGCGGACAGGCAGACGCTCCAGTCCCACGCTGGGCTGATGCCTGCCACAGCTGTGTCTCTGCCCTGGGCCTAGCCCCCCGGCTGCCACCCTGCAGCTCTCACTGGCCTGGTGGTGCCACCATGTCCATGCAGGATGGTTAATGAGAGTCCATGCCCTTTCTCCCCAGAACATCTCCAGCCTGCTTCCTGAAAGCCAAGCCCATGGCCTAGGGTCCGTCTCTCCCTTCCCTCCAACCTCTGCAGCCAGGGCCTCCCTAACCTTAGCTCCATTACTCCTGCCAGTGACTCTGCCCCTCTGTGACGGCTGCCGCCCCAGAGCCAGGGCCCCATAAGAGCGGCCTTACGGGATCTGACCAAAGGTCCATCTAGCCCAGTGTCCTGTCTGCCAACAGTGGCTAATGCCAGGTGTCCCAATGGTAGGGTTGCCAGATGGTTTAACAAAAAAATACCAACCCCCCCCCAAAAAAAAAACACCGGGAAAAAATGTTGTTGAGAAAAAAAAAAAGGGGGAGGGGGGAGACCAAAGTTGTTGAGCAAAGCAAAAAAAAAAAAGGGGGAGCTGTGTCTTTAAATGGCCCCTCACTCCCAAGACGCAGCAGGGGACAATTGTCCCCGCTGCCCACCAGGCTTCCGTCCGAGGGAAACAGGAAATACCGGACATTTCACATGTCCAGTATTTTCTGGTTTTTTTACCGGACGGGAGACCCGAATAACGGACAGTCTAGGCAAAAACCGGACACCTGGCAACCCCACCCAGCGGTCTCCCTGCGAAAGGGACGATACTGCCTCCAGCCTGGATGAGCCACGCACCCTCCTCCGTGCACAGCCCCGGACGTCCACCCCTCTGGGCCCCAGAATCTCAGTGAGCACACCGTCTGCCTGGGCGTGGCCAGCGGTTCCGACATCTGCCCCCTTGGCAAGCACGTCGGAGCTGGACCAAAATCAGCGGTGATAAAAGCCAGTTTGCCTTACTCAGCACTTGACAGCGAATCTGGGTGGCTGAGTGGCCCGCATGCTACTGGCGTGTGGTTGCAGGCGGCTGGCACGCCAGGCAGATACTGGATCCATAATTCATGCTTATCAGGAGAGCCTGGCTGATAACGCCATGGGCTGCCATTTCCTCGACAGCAGGGCGGCTGCAGGGGAGGAGAGGCCAAACTTAGGCCAACTTAGGGATGGGTGGGTCAAGAAATGCGCATATTCCCTTGGCTTGGTTCAACCCTCCCAGGCTGGCGCCGGGTCAGAGTCCGACATCCTTCAGGGTTTCACTTTCCAAAATCAGCAGTTTCCACCTTTGCTTGGAACCCCTTTCAAGGCTTGCCTGTCTCCGATTCTTAGTCACTGCATCGTGTGGGGGGCGGGCTGGGAGCTTTTGCAGGATACCCAGGCTTGGGGCAGGGCGGCGCCGTCGGGGCAGGGGCCCAGTGCAGCTGCAGAGCTGGCGACATGAGATCAGTGATTAGGAGTAGAATCTAACTGGTAGTTTCTCTGGGCCTCTGATGTACCCTGGGAAGCTCAGCTTTTAAGGCAGCAAGCTGGCAAGTGGGGCCAGATTCAGAGCAGCAAGCCCTAGCCCCGCCCCCTCTTCCCGAGGCCCCGCCCCTAGACTCAAGCCCCGCCCACGTGGAGGGCTGGGGCTGCCATGTGCAGCCTTGACCCTGGTCCCAACTCCAGCCCTCCCCAGCGGCCAGGGAGCAGGGCTGGCGCGGCAACCGGTGCCTTCCCTGGTGGCCTGGATGTGTAGGCAGTTTGGGGAAGGGTGTGCCTTCCCTTGCCTACCTTACCGGCTGCCCATGCCAGCATTGGCAAGGGCAGCCCCACTGCCGTACACGGGAGCTTGAACGCTGCCTGCAACGGGAGCAGGATGGGGCCCTCTGCCGTGCACGCCACCTGCTCCGTGGTGCGCTGTGCCCGGGCCGCATTGTGCATGTGGGAAGCGGAGCCAGGGGAACTGAACTCCTCAGCTCCTTGGAGGCCATGCAAAGCCCAGCGAAGTGTCTCTATAAAGGCTGGAGAACTGGGAATGCCTGACTCCAGCCGTTGGCAGTGCCTCCGGGCGTTTTGGGGACACTCGCTCCAGGCAGCAGAGCCTGGGCCAGCTCCCAGTTAAACCATAGGGGATGCGAAGGCCACAGAGGAGATTATCCCCCTTCCACCTCCATGCCCAGCAAGTGCTCTCGGCTGTCATCCTGCGCCGGCCTGCCTCCTGCGTCTTATGCCCCGTTCACCTGCAAATGTCAGCTGCGAATCAAGCCCGAGCGATGTATAAGTGCATCGGGGCCTGTGTGGCCCCTGCCACGCTCCAGTAATGTGCTAAAGTGACGCCGCTGCTTTTAGTGGGTCTCTGGGACAAGGCAGCGTAGCCCTCGGCCTGCGCGTGACGTGCTTCCTGCCCCTCACGTGCTACTCTCCGTCCTGTGGGCTCTCTTCCAATAATGGTCTTGACACTTGTAACTGACCGGTGCTCCCTGCTTGTCCTGGCACCCCAGACTGTGCTGCGCCCCAGAAGTGGCCTGGTTCCTGGGGGGGCAGGGGAGTCTATCGCACAGGGCTCTGCGCTCTGCCCCTGCCCCGAGTATTAGCCCCGCGCTCCCATGGGCTGGGAACCTGCTGCTGGCTGCTTCTGGGGTGCAGCCTGATCTGTGGTGCCAGGAGAGGCAGGAAGCCTCCTTAGCATCCCCCCTGACTGGGAGCTGCTCGAGGTCAGCCCCTCCTGCCCTAGCCCTGACCCCCCCGCCAAAGCTGGAGTCTCTTCCTACAGCCCAAATCTCCCATCCTCAGCTCCACCCCGGAGCCCACCCTCCAGTCAAATTCTATAGGGTCGTGGCATCAACCATTTTCTCCAGTTGGATCATGAGAAAAAAAAGTTTGAACCCCCCCCGCTTTAACATAGCAGCCTGAGGGATTTCAAAGAGGTTACTGCCCCTTAGCCAGCAGCAGGGTGTCGCAAAGGGTTAATGGTGCCCTCCGGCCAGGGGATGCAAACAGCCTGGTGTTTTGTCAGCCTCCTTTTCTCTTTTACGTAAATGGCTCCAAACATGTTTGTATCAGCCCCCCGGTGATGCACCTTTGCTCAAGAGGGGGTTTGACAAAAGTGTGTTGGGTCCAAAGATCAGTGCAGGAGCCAGCAACTTGCTGGCTGCAAACAAGAGCCCGGCAGGGTATAAAACCAGCCCGGGAGCTGTGCAGTCTCATCCACTCAGCACGCTCAGAAGTGTTGATAGGGAAGCGGAATGGAGGCAGGCATGAACGTGCTGCATGACGTGGGCATCCAGGCCACTCGCTACCTGCAGGAGAACTACCAGAGCTCCCAGGACTGGTTCCTCTTCGTCTCCTTCGCCGCCGACCTCAGAAACACCTTCTTCATCCTCTTCCCCATCTGGTTCCACCTCTCCGAGGCCGTGGGCGTCAAGCTGATCTGGGTGGCTGTCATCGGGGACTGGCTCAACCTGGTCTTTAAGTGGTGAGTAGCCCCCGCTGGGCCTGCTGCTTGCCCTGCACATCTGAAGCTAAATGCTTGGGCGGCCACTCAGGAGAGATTCGGGGGCTGCCCAAGCTGATTAGCCGAGCACCTGTCCACAGCTGGCAGCATGTGTTTCTGTGGTGGTGCACATCCACACATGCCTTGGTGCATGCAACAAAATTTATTCCACATACATGGGGGGGAATTAAAGGGAACCTCACTGCACACACATCATCCCTTCTGGCTGAGGGTTGTTTGGCTGTGAAGTGGGCACCTAACCAGCGGGTTCCAGGGTGGCTCCCAGCTGGCGCTTTCCAAAGACAAGTTCCTCCATTGCTGATTTCCTTCCAAGTCAGCCCCGGAACGAAGCCTGGAATTGCATCGATTGTCCAGCTCCGGTTCGTGGATCAGTGCCAGTGGGAACCCTCCTCGCCAGCTTGAGCTGCTTCTGACTGTTCTTTACAGGGCACAGCAGCCCAGTCACACACAAGAAAACCCTGGATAGATTCAGATCCACCATGGATCTGTCTCCAAACTTTCCCCAGGCTCCCCCTTGCTGGCAGCCAGGGAGCGATCTAACAGCGGAACTAGCAAGGGGGCACCACACTGCAAATGCACTCCTGCTGGCATCACTGCCCAGAGGGGCAGACGTTTAAGGGCTTTTATTCTCCTGTGGGAGGCTGTCAGGTGTGGGGCCGTGGCTAGGGGCTTACCAAGGACACAGAGATGCCACTGACCTATGGTGTGATACAGGGCCAGGTAGCCTCCTTTTCCCCTGCTGTGATACACACGGTGCTTTGCGGTCGATGAGTACAGGCTGCCGTCCAAAGCCTGGATGTTTTTAAAACCCAAGTGCATTTTTTTATAGCTGGCAATATAACGGGTTCGGGGGCACCGCTGAGAGGGTCCAATCAGGGCGAGTTGCTTAGAACCAGGGCTATTTACAGCCCAAGACTGGGGGTACCCCTCTACAAGGCACCAAACCCGCCACACCGAGCACGTCAGCTGCCCCCCTAGCCAGCAAGAAGTAACACAAGCAACCGCTTTACACACTCCAGTACCCCTCCTTACAGGCGGGAGGTTATACAAACCAATCTCACCCACTCCAAAGAAGTTCTTCCAATCCCAAAGGACCAGGCACATTCCCAGGTCAATGTATACCCTCAGATCTTACCCAAAAGAGCGCGCTGGGCTGATCCTTTAGAATCTAAAATCTAAAGGGTTATTAAAAGAAAGAAAGAAAGAAAGAAAGAAAGAAAAAGAAATTGAGAGCAAAATTGGTAAAGGAACAAATTAAACAGCCCAGCCCCTGAATTTGGCCAGCTGGGGTTCTCTGGTCCAGCAGTATGTGTGGTCCTCCCAGACCATGAATATTACCGGAGCAGAGAGTCCCAGATATTAGAGGTTCAGCCTGTAATATAAACAGAACCCACAAAGCATACACTTTCAATAGACCCCTCACTTGGCCCACGTGGTACAAAATTTGGGGCAAACATACCACCCTGGGGGCAACAATGTTCTGCTCATGACAGAAAGTGGCAGGGAGAATGCCTGGAATATGAACCCGGGGAGGGCGTGGGCATAGGAGCCTCCATCGGGGCCTATGTACTTCACCCCTTATCATGATTGCTCTTCTCCTGACTGGCTCCTCCCATAAGACGCTGACCCATGGGGGGAAGGGGAGGTTGGGTGTAGGGATGGAGTTGCCTCTGGAGTCAAGAAGGGCTGAGCTGGCGGGAGGACGATGGGCTAGCCAGCGCAAGGGCACCCCGGTTGTCTGGTTCACCCCAGCAGAAGCAGCCCATGGTTGGTAGCTTGAATGGCTCCTGTGCCCTGCCACAAGTTTTCTGCACCATCCCGGAAAGGGGGAAATGGCTGCAGGATGAGCATGCAGCATGGGCAGGCCCCGGTATGCATGGAGCAGCATCCTCAGGCTAACGTCGGGCCTTTTATTCTTGCCTTCTAGGATCCTCTTTGGGCAGAGACCCTATTGGTGGGTCCGGGAGACCAGTTACTATGGCAACGCCTCCATCCCTGGGATCCAGCAGTTCCCCCTCACCTGCGAGACCGGCCCAGGTGAGCCACATCCAGAGACATGAGTCATTAGGCAGAACTATGGTTCCCATTCTACATAAGGAGGGGAGGCACCATCAGCAGGATGACACAGGACATAAATTGCATTCAAGTTGCAGTGGGGGAGGTCTAGGTTGGAGATTAGGAAAAACTATTTCCCTAGGAGCACTGGGATGGGTTCCCTAGGAAGGTGGTGGAATCTCCATCCCTAGAGGCTTTTAAGACCTGACTTGACAAAGCCCTGGCTGGGAGGATTGAGTTAGGGTTGATCCTGCTTTGGGCAGAGGGTTGGACTCCATGACTCCTGAGGTCTCTTCCAACCCTATGATGCTATGATTCTGTAACAGGGCGGGCATTTATCAGCACAGAGGGAGCTGTTGGGAAGAAGGGGGAAAGGATGTTTTAACTTGGTCCACCACTTAACTATTCTTGTTAGAACTTTTTTTTCTAATATCCATCCTAAGTCTCCCTTGCCTCATGGGAAGCCCCCTCCTTCTTGTGCGACCCACAAGGGACATGGAGAATTACTGATTCCTGTTCTCTTCCTAATAACTGTTTACACACATGAAGACTGTTCTGAGATCCCCACTCCTCTTCTCCACACAACCCACGCCCAGGTCTTTCAACCTTTCTGCATAGATCAGGTCTTCTAAACCTTTGGCCCTTTTTGTTGCTCTGCTCTGGGGTCTTTCCAGTTTGTTCATGCCTTTCTTGACATGTAGTGCCCCAAACTAGACACAGAACTCCTGGTGCCAAGTAAAGCAGACAGTTCCATCCCGTGCCCTACAGACATAGGGTGACCATAATTCCCAAAGGGAAAACAGGACACTGTACGGGACTGGCCCGAGCCATCTGCCCCCCCCGTGAGACAGTGGAACTGGAACCAGTGGAGTTCTGCCTCCCACCCTACGTGGGGCTGGAGTCTTTCCTCACCCCACACATTCCTCCACACCACACCCCTTTTTTGACAAAAGCAGGTATCTGTCTATTTGCTCTTGCCAACTGATCGAGTCCCAAAAAGTCGGGATGGCCAGGACAGAGCTTAAAAAAGGCACCGACCAGGGGCCAAAACGGGACATATGGGCATCCTATACATACAACACCAAGGGTTAGAGTTGTCCTTTTCACAACTGCATCTCATTGGTGACTCGGTAGCTCTGACCCACAGCTGGATTTGACTTTTCCTTCTTGAGCGCGGTACTTTTGCACATGTCTTTATTGGCTGTCGTCTCGGTGACTTCAGACCAATTCGCCCATGTCTCAAGATCATTTTTTGCATTTTAACCCGGCCCTCCAAAGTATGCGGATTAGTGAAGTAGCCTTAAGCCCCGGGGTGGACTCGCCCATTCAGAATTAAATCACCTGAATTTGGTGACCTTTGGTTCATTTGGGAAGTCAAGGAACGTCAACGGGATGGAGGTGAACTAACTCTGAATCCGAGTTTGAGCTTAATTGACTTCCAAAATGAATGGCATTACATGGAATGCAGGCAACTGATTCGGAGCGCGGGCGCCCTGTCCACCCAGGGGCAGGATGCGGTTTGAGTAATTTATTTTAAACTCACGCGGTTAGGTAATTTGGATGAGTGTCACAGTGTGGACGAGCACTCGGATGACTCAGTCTTTAAAGAAAGGAAATATGGAGCCCGTGGGCCATACTATTAAACTGGTGCTTTTGTGCCCGATGCAGCGGCTACAGCCGCTGTCCTTAAGCATTCTCTGCTCCCTGGAGAAGAACGGGAGACTTTGAAAGTGCAGATTGTGTCCTGCCAGCTGTTAGGGGCGGGCCAGTCTGTGTAGGCAAAATCTGCCTTGGACTGAACTTGGACTGTAGAAGAAACCTTTGCTCGGACTGAGCAATTACCGAGATTAAGAACAACTATCTAACCTCTGCATGACAAAGGGCTGCCTGCACGGCCCAGGCGATAAGAAGCCGTGCCTTTCAGGAGAAGAGCAGGCTGGCCCAGGACCAGGGCAGATTTTGTTTGCAAGGGACTCGGGATCTAGGCTGGAATTAGACGCTTGTTGCAGAGTTAAGTCGGAAGCCAGGGTGGCACCGTCACAGAGGTGTCCCGGCTGTTTGTGCCAGCTGTTGTGTATGCATGAGATGTACACACCCGTGCGCGCTTGCACCCTCGCATGTGCGCACACACACACAGCATGCTCTTGCACACGCACGTTCACCCTCCCCCACTTACTGCTGCTCTCTGCTGGATGGACAGCTGCAGTGCAAGGTGGTCAGTCTTGTTGGCCCCAGGATAGTAGAGGAACAAGGCGGCGGGGGGGGGGAATCTCTTTTATGGGGCCAGCGTCTGTTGGGGAGCAACAAGCTCTGGAGCCCCCAGGAGCCTTGCTGACGATGAGGAGCTCGCCTCCCTCACCGACGCTGGTCGGATAAAACCTGCTACTTCCCCCGCCTGGTCTCCCTGGTCTCCCCCACAACTGCGTGTATATCAGTTCCCTCTACCTGCCGAGGTGCATCTCCCCAGGGAGGGGTCAGAAAGCACAGGGCTGGGAGCCAGGCCCTTGCCTCCTAATGCCACCTCTCCCCCTGGTGCTCTCTGTAGCCTTGGGCGGTGCCGGAGAGCAGGGACTGTGGGGTCTGCCCACTAGCTCCAAGCATGGCAGTGCTGAGGACCACGTGTGGGGGAGGAAAGGGGGTTTGAACATGCAGGTGTCAGTCCGTGGCTTGGGCTGGTCTCTGCAGGGGACTAGTGAAGGGTTAATCCCCAGAGCGAGGCTCGGTTTGCACAAGCGCCAAGTATTCTGGCGGCATTTCCCTCACGGCTGTGCGTGAAGGGTGGGGCCTGTGTGTGACTGGGCCACTGGCCCTGAGGAATCTTGTCCCACTCCCCCGGCCTCGTGCTAGTGTGAGGGCGACAGGCGGAACCGAACCTGGGACCTCGGGAGCTTGGTGCACCTTGAGCGAAAAGCCAGCCGGCGCTCAGCGAAGGCTGTAGAGCAGACTCATTCGTTCTCTCTGTCCGTGGTCTCAGTGCCCCTACGTGGGACAGTGACCCCCCCCCCCCCCCAGTTGGTGTGTGGGTTACATTAATGCTGTGGGGTCACACCCCTGCCTGGGCTGCTTCCCTTTCCACCCCGCTCTTACATCCACCCAATCCTGTTAAGGACACCCCCCCTCCAGTGCTGCGCATGGGGGGATTCTCTTTGCGTTTGGCCCTCCTCGTCCATGCCCTAGCACCTTCCTGCAGCCAGCTGTGCCGAGCTGGGCTGGTGCAGCCTCTTGGCCTTGAATCTAGGAGACCTCAGCACTCCAGGCATGTGGTAGGAGGTTGCGTGTAGTGATGTGGGCAGGGAACAACCCAAGGAAGTGTCCTACCTTCGCTTTCTCCCCCCCAAGGAGTCCCTCTGGCCACGCGATGGGCGCGGCAGGCGTTTACTACGTGATGGTGACTGCCATTCTGTCGCTTGCGCTGGGGAAGAAGAAGCCGACAATCAAGCACCAGTAAGCAGCGCTCGGATTGTTGTGCTCCTGGGTCTGCAGGGTCCGGGGGAGGCCCTGAGGCTGGTGGGAGGCGTACGTTGAACCAAAGGAAATGAGTCTTTCTGCTGCGTGCAGCTGAGCTGTGGAACTCACTGCTGCAGGAGGCCAGCAGGGCGACACGCCCGGCCACACCAATACGCACGTGGAACCAGGGTTTTGGATGGGGTGGGATCACTGTATGAGCACTAAACAAGCTACCACCTGGAAAAAGAATCCCATAGACTGCATAGCTCTGCTGCAGTGGCTGGGAAGGAACTGGAGGGCCTGGGCTGAGGGGAGTTTCTGGATGAGGCCACAAAGGAGTGCGGGGATCAGTGCCGTGTCCTAACGCTGCCCCACTGAAGTTGGGGAAGTCTGGCGGTTGCTGTCACTGGCAGCACAGGGAGCCCAGCACCGAGTGCTTTTGTCCCCGGCTGGATGTTTTAAGCTTTCTCTGGATCACAGCCAAGGGCAAATCTCTGGCTCTGAACCTCTGCCTGCCCCAGGGGGGGCTGCTGGATGCCCCTTTCAGTTGGGTGACTGTCAGGCATGGAAAGCTTTATCAGGTGACCTTCCTTCCTCTCCACCAGCTGGAACTTCAGCTGGTATGTGCAGGGAGACACGGTTGAAATTCCAGCCTCCCTCTCGAGGGGGCAGGGGACCAGCTCTGTTGCCCTTTGTGTCTAACCAAAGGTCTCCCTCTTGCAGGTGCTTGCGGACAGCCCTGTGGACCGGGTTCTGGGCCGTCCAGGTCTGCGTCTGCTTGTCTCGAGTCTTCATCGCTGCCCATTTTCCTCACCAAGTCATCGCCGGGGTCCTCTCAGGTAAGCGATCACGTGGCACCGTCGCTGCTCTTCCTCCCAACCGCACCGCTACTGTCGCGCTGAGCAAGGGGGCCATATGTTCATAGACCCCAAGGCCAGGAGGGACCGTTGTGTTACTGTAGTCTGGCCTCGGGCCGCTGCCTAACACAGGACCCGGGACTGCCCACAGTCATTCCTTTGGAACTAGAGCCGGGCTTTATAGAAACACCCAGTCACGATGTAAAAATTGCGGGAGAATCCACCATGACCCTGGATACTTTGTTCCTGTGCTTAGTTCCTGTTAGGAACAGATGAGGCAGATGGGGTAGGAGGGTTCCTTTATCCCAGATACCCATTCCGCCTCGGACACCCCCAAACTTGGGCTCCAAGTGAGCATCAATTTAACCGCTGGTTCACCTTTTTCATCTTTGTCCATATGGAAATACACTTATCCATGACATCACCCCGCAAGCCCTAATTTAGTCATGCGGACACCCGTATAATGCATAATCATAACCATGTAATGAATATAATTACCTCCGCCCCCGTTTACTGGTGACAGCTTTGTGGTTGAGGTCGGCAGTTCTCACAGCATGAAACTCCTTGAATCAGCAACTTACAAGGGGCAAAGGGGTCAGGAAGAAAGCACGGTTAACATGTAGAGCATTCTTTCAAAGTTACCTCTTTGGCACAGCTGCATGCGTATCCATCCTGGGCAAGCAGGAAAAGAGGGATCCAAGCAAGTCTGTCAATCCATAGAAGCAGGGTTTGCCTGGGCCGTGCCCCATTACCAGTCACAACCATCAAGATCCCTTATTTCACCCTTACACACCCCAGCAGTTACTCCCCCTGCTGCAAATGTACACACACCCCATTTCCTGCCTGAATCCCTCCGGCTTTCATTCCCAGTCCTTGGCCGCGTGGGGCCTTTCCCTGCTGGGTGGAGCCATTACCAAATGCTTGTTCCCCAGGGAGATGTGGTCGCAGCTCCACCGCCCCGGCTCTTTCAACGGAAATAGATGGAGCCGTTCCCTGAGCCAGTCTCTGGGAGGCCCGTGTTCGAAGCCATTCCTTGCTCTCGTGCCCCGGCTTGGAGTGCTCTGCTGTGCCGTGTCCAGCGGCCTGGGCAGCCCGGCGGGAACGAGCCCAGGACAGAGGCTGAGATGCAAGCCGTGGCTCGGCACCACTGCCTGCCCTGATGGCATTTGTAGTCCCACACAGCCCGCGGGGGCACGTGCCTCCCCAATCCCTTCAACGCAGCGACCCGGCTCAGGCAGTTCCAGGCACTGGCAGGTTTTACTGCCCACCCGCCTTGTCTGGAAGGGCAGGCGCAGAGGGTGTGGCCTGGGGAGGAGGGTATGGTGGCACAGGGAGAGAGGGGTGGTTCAGATTGCCTCTCCGTGCCCACAGAGGATACTGCTGCTCATTCCCAGGGAGGAGGTAGTGCAGAGCTCAACTTGGCAATACTCATTAGTGGGCTCAGTGATGAGACGGTGACCACCCAGGGGGCGGCTGCTCTCCTTCCTCCCCCGGCCCCGCCACGCTGTCCTGCCCCTGAGTGTCTCGGAAACCCTGTGGCAGCCGGTGCTGCTCCATCTCCGTGCCCAGTTGAGTGTCAACGCCATCCCCTCCCTCTGACGGGTTGTTTCTCCTCTCACACTCTGTTCCCCCCCAGGCATGGCCGTGGCTGAGGCCTTCCGGCACATCCACGCCATCTACCATGCCAGTCTCCAGCGGTACCTGGGCACCACCCTCTTCCTCTTCGGCTTCGCCCTGGGGTTCTACCTGCTGCTGAAGGCCCTCGGGGTGGACCTGCTGTGGACCCTGGAGAAAGCCAAGCGGTGGTGCGACCGGCCGGAGTGGGTCCACATTGACACCACCCCCTTCGCCGGCCTCCTCCGGAACCTGGGCATCCTGTTTGGGCTGGGGCTGGCCCTCAACTCCCAGATGTACCTGGAGAGCTGCAAAGGGAAAGCGGGCCAGCAGCTGCCTTTCCGCCTGAGCTGCATTGCGGCCTCGCTCCTCGTCCTGCACCTCTTCGACTCCTTCAAGCCTCCCACCACGGTGGAGCTGCTGTTTTACGTCCTGTCCTTCTGTAAGAGCGCGGCCGTGCCGGTGGCTGCTGCCGGCCTCATCCCCTACTGCGTCGCCCAGGTCCTGGGACAACAGGATAAGAAAACGTTGTAGAAGGAAGGAACTTGGGGAGTGATGCACGCGACATGGGACATGTCCCAGGAGCAGAGGTTTAGGGCCCGCAGCTACCCCGTGTCTCTGGGCCCAAGAGCTAGAACTGGGTCCTGAGTCAGCTGACACCATGTTGGCCCAAGCCCTTTCCAGCGCTCTCTCCTTGCTAGACCTGCAGAAAGTGGCCAGCCCTGCCCAGCTCCTGCTTGTCTGGCTTCTGCAGTAGGGCCGCTGCCTACGTGACAGGCCACACCGACGTGCAGGGCACACCCGGAGCCAAACCACCCCCTGGCTGGCTCCGCGGATGGCTCGGCACTGGGGCCTGAGAAGCAGCGTGCGGCAGGCAGGAGCCCCAGAAATCACGGCCATTTCCCCTGCCGGTCGTGCTGCACTGCTGCTGGCACAGTCTCCCCGGCCGTGTGCTGTGAGGAGACTGGCATTCTCGGGACCAGAGGGCGCACGCCCCTGCGCACGGCGTCCGGAGGACTCTTTGGACAGCACCTCAAGGGCAGAGGCTGTTGGGGGAGCTAGGAGACAACGCGAGGGCGTGTGACAGAAAGGCTGCATCTATCCTCCCCCTGGGGCTCACTGGCCTCTGTGTCCTACTAAGTACCCCATCTCCTGCAGTTACCTTTAGTGTGAAACACTGGTGTGTGGGGGGTGGGGGGTGTATATAAGTGGGGTATTTTATTAAAGCTTGGGCTGTGTTTTATTAACAGCCGGGAGTCCTTTGTCCATGAGGTCCCTTGTCTTAGCCACAGACCATCCTGCAGTGGAGGACTGAGTGGGGGATGATCCCCGGGTAGGAGTCTCCTTACTGGGTGATGCTTACTGGTTACCAGTTAACCTGCGGCCCAGCTGTCTCCCTGTTTAACCAGTTAACTGATTAAACAGGATTTTACACAAAGGCTCCATTTTGGGACGGCGGGGCGGCCGGGGGCAGCATCCGTACTGGGACGCGACTTGCTTTTCTTCCCGTTCCCCTGACTATCAGGGAGCGAGGGGAAAGTACGCGGCTTCTGCACATGCCTCTCGCTCCTGGCTGGTGAAGGGAAGGGGCAGAGGAGTAATGCACGGAATCCGTGTACTTTCTCCCTGCTCCCTGACAGGGGAACAGGAATTAAAACAAGCCGCATCCCGGTACGCACGGCTGCTTTTCCTCCTGCCCTCCCAAAATGGCGCCCTTGATTTTACACCCCCACTCCTGTGCAGTGTTTGGATTGACCAGGGAGGTTTCCCTGCTCTTGGGGGAATCCAGCCCCCTGTCTGGATGCTGCTAACCCATCCCCTGCCAGACGCACTTTAAAACCACAGAGGGACCCTCCTACAAAGTCCCTCTTGCCCACCCTCCTCCCTATTCATACTGCTGTTCTGGAGGAGGGGGACAGAGGCTCAGTGTCATGGGATTAGTCACTGGAAAAAGGAGCCTGGGAATTCACAGCCTGGAAGTACAGGAAGGGGGTTGGTACAGAGTCAATGGCTGTGTAAGTCCCACAGCTCTGTCAGTGCTGGGGTGGAAACAACCCCTGAGAAGCACAAACTCTTTGTGGGTCCTGTAACCTGCCCTGGCACCAGGGTTCCCTGTGAGCTGCATGTTTGGGCGGCTGCTCAGAAGAGCTTCAAATGCCAATGCCACCCGGCTGAGTAGCAGAGTGCCCACGGCTAGGTTTTTTGTTTCTACTGGTGGTGCACATCAGCACCACTCCTGGTGCACATAACACAATTTATTCTGCACGTGGACAGAAAATATTAGAGCAGTGTTTCTTAAACTGTTTTCCATGGTACACCGGTGTGCTGCGAGGCAGTTGGAGGTGTGCCACGGAGAACAACAGAGTTCAAAATGAATTCCCTTAAAGGGGCAGGTGACCTTTTTTGGGGGGGGGGGGGGTCAATAACTTTTCCCCGCCCCCCCCTTTTTTTTCTCAACAAAAAATCCTTGGTGTTCCTCATAACAAAAAAATATTGTTTAGTGTTCCTTGGTCTTAGAAAGTTCAAGAAACACTGGATTAGAGGGATCATTGCCTGGAACAGGGGAAGGCCCACCGTGGAGTGGGCAGGGTTGATAGCCCAGAGACGGCTCAGGAAAGGAAGGTGGGCACAGCTGCCGCCATGCTGCCAGCTGGTTCCAGGGGCCAGTCCTCCGGCCCATGGAGCTGCTCTTTGCTCTGATTGATTGAGCTATCCCCACGCTGCTCCCGAGAGCTGTCAGGTGCCCAGGCACAGACACATCAGCTGTCAAACAGCCTCACTTCCTGGCCGTGAACCTGCTTTGGGGCTGTCTGGCTCAGCCACGCCTGTCTGTGGGGGCGGGGTTGGGTCTTTTGACTGGCTGAGGAGCGGTCATGGGCCCATCCGGGCATTGTGTCAGGGCTTCTTTGCAGGGCAGTGGGAGCAGGATCCTTGCTGGAGAGGCAAGAGTCAGTCCCCAGGGTTGGCAGCACAGCCCCTTCCCCGTAAACACATGAGTTAAATGAAGCACAAAGGGGGGGCAGTCTCAGGACAGAGTGGAGTGGGGCTGGAATTAAGGTGCTCCATCACCAGGGTCACATGGTCTCTCTTGCGGGAGATGGGGGATTTGGCGTCACACATCTCAACACCATCCCCTAGCCGCGTGTCCCTGCCTGCCCCCTTGGAGACTTTGGGAAGGGATTGCTGCTGACGAGGTGAAGGTGCAGAACGTGGCTCATCCCAGCCGTTAACAAGATGGTTCAACGCCCCAGTTCAACGTGATTCCATTGCAAATAAATGGCCATTTAGAAAAGGGAAGTCCAGCCCTTTGGTCTGCAGTTAATGTGCTTTCGGGGCGTGTATGAAAGGGGCTGAGCCTGCTGGCTGCCATGGAGGAGGTGAGGGGGAGGTCGGGGTATGCAGAGGTCCCCAAGAACTCAACACTCAGATTCACACACCAATTGTAGGAGCCCAAAGCAGCCTCCGGCCTTGGCAGCTCTGGCGTGGGACTGTGGACTTTGTCTCCATGCACGACGTGGCATTTCAGTGTTTGTCAGCTTGTATCGGGGCTTTATTGCCGAGGGAAGGGGGTTCCCCCACTTCCCAGAGTATCCTGTTTCTATGCCTACACCCATCTGAAGAGGGGTTTTCAGAGGACAGAGCGCGACCCAGTGCTGGGGTGTGGAATGTCAGGCGCCGGGTCTCGGTGCTGCAGGGGGATCAGGTGACCAGTGGGGGATGCTAAGGCAGCGACCTGCCTGTCCTAGCCCCACAGGCTGTGCTGCACCCCAGAAGCGGCTGGCAGCAGGCCCGGCTCCTAGGTGTGTGTGTTGGGGGGCACACAGGGCTTCATGCACTGCCCCTGCCCCAAGCACTAGCTCCGCACTCCCGTTGGCTGGGAATTTGCTGCTGGCTGCTTCTGGGGCGCAGCCTGGTCTGTGGTGCCAGGAGAGGCGGGAAACTGCCTTAGCTCCCCCGCTGCACTGCTGACCGGGAGCCTCTCAAGATAAGCCCCTCCTGCCCCATCTTTGACCCCCACAAAGCTGGAGCCCCCTCTTATATCCTAAAGCTCCCATCCTCAGCCCTACCCCGGAGCCCACCCTCCTGTCAAATTCTGTTGGGTCACAGTATCAACCATTTTCTCCAACTGGGTCATGAGAGAAAAAGTTTGAAAACCCCCGCTCTAAAACCCTGTGCCGCAGCCACCATCACCCAGACAAGCCGATGAGTCCCAGATATTGCTCCGAAACTGGGACACATGCTGTCCCCTGCCTTCCCCAGTCCTGCCTTGCTCGAACTCTGACGCATCTCATGTGACAGGCCTGCTTTTGGCCAAGAACAAGCTACCCTGGAGTCAGAGGGATGGAGAGTAGCACGCAATCCGGATGCGGTGCCATTGAGCTGTCTCACCTCGCTGGTCTGGGCTGTGAAGGATGCTCTCCTGCTGACAGAAAGTACGGCGCCTTGCACTGCACCGCTGCTTCTGAGGCCAGCCCATGGCAAACCATCCAGCCCGTTTAACCTTCTCTTGGGCCTCCTCTTTCATTTCACTGCCCCTCCCCCCCGCCACCAAAAAGGATCTGGATTAGGGTTGCCAGATACTTTTAAAAAAAATATCGAACATGGCAGGGAAAAAAATTGGTTGGGAAAAAAAAACCCGGGGGACCAAACTTGTTGAGCAAAAAAAAAAAAGGTACTACGCCTTAAATAACCCCACACTCCCCCTTCCCCGCCCCACCCCCACCCCCACCAAATGCGGCAGGGGAAGAATGTCCCTGCTGGCCTTCCATCCAAGAAAAACAGAAAATACCAAACAGTTTACATGTCCGGTATTTTCTGGGTTTTTTTAACGGACAGAGGCGGCGAAAACCGGATTGTCGGGCGAAAACCGGACACCTGGCCACCCTAATCTGGGCGTTGGATGGGGACATGCAGGAGATATAATGAAAAGAAGGGATGAGTAGCTCTGGCGGTGCATTACCCCCCCCCCCCAAAAGCGAACAGAAGAAGGGTGGATGGGCTCGTGGTTAAGTCATTGTCCCGGGGCTTGGAGGTCCATCTCTCCACTCCCCAGCTTGGACACTGCTCGTGGGCCCACAACTTCACCGCTTCGGGCCTCGGCTGCTCTTGGTAGAATGGGATCACACTAACTAACCCTTCTTCACCTTCCTATGGTGAGGAACTAAGGCCCGGAGGCCGGATGCAACTCCTGGCTTGCCTGGGTCCGACCCCTGAGGCTCGGGTCTCCCCTCCAGCACTGGGGAGCCTGCGTTGGTGCTCCAGCCTCCTCCCTGCCCCCCACGGGGCTGAGCACACAAAATATTACTAGACTGGGCCCCCCAAGGCTCTGGTGTGCAAGGGGAATGTGGGGAGCATCTTTCTTCTCAGTCAGGGGACACATCAGTGCAGGTTTGTCTTTTTGTTTGTTTGTTTTTTGTGGGTTTGGGGATTTTTTTTTGTTTGCTTCTCACTTGTGTGCGGCCCCCAACTGCTTTTTCTGTGGGTCAGCAGCCCCCGACACCCAAAAGGTTCCCCCAACCCCAACTTAGAGCATCACTTCTTTGGGGCAGCGACTGTCTCTCACTGTGTCTGCAAAGCACTGTGCAGAGGGGAGCCTGAAGCTTCTCCATGCGACCGTAAAACAGATCATAGCAATCACTGAGAGCTTTGCTCTTCAGCCCGGCCTCTGTGAGCCTAGGAGAAAGGTCGCTTCGGGAGGGATTGCTAAGTCACGCCCCCTCACTGTTAGAACACCGGACTGGGCTCCATTGCTTGTTTCCCTATGATCTTTTCTGCTCGCACACAAGCAGCGTGACTCAGGCGATTTATGGAAGGCACCAGGCCAGCACACGGCGTCTGGAAACCACCGTGCCGGTTTGGATTAGTGCGAGGCTTTGCTTTCTCCTTTCCGATGTGTTTTGTTTGTACTTAGCACCGCAGTTCTGAAACTTTCCCGTCTTAGTAGAGTGTGTCCATTGGGGAAAAGCTCCCCGTCCATCCACAAGCGTGCATGACAGCCAGCGCGATTGCTTTCATGGGAAAGGTGGAAAGGCACCTATTTTTAGCTTCCGATGAAATTCAGCAGCTGGAAACCCGGGGTGGAGCCAGTGCCGTGTGCTGGGCCAGCGATCTGCTCACCCCAGACAGCTGCTTGGGAATCGTTCTTAAGGGGCTCCACAGCCGGGGTTTTCAAACTTTTTTTCTCACGACTCAGTGGAAGAAAATTGTTGGTGCCCATGACCCAATATAATTTGACTAGAGCATGGGCTCCGGGGTGGGGCTGAGGATGGGAGCTTTGGGGTGTAGGAGGGTGCTCCGGCTTTGGGGGCAGATCAGGGCTGGGGCAAGAGGGGCTTACCTCAAGCGGCTCCCGGTCAGTGGTAAGGCTAAGGCAGCTTCTTGCTTCTCCTGGTACTGCAGACTGCACTGTGCCCCAGTAGCAGGTTCCCAGCCAATGGGAGTGCGGAGCTAGCGCTCGGGGTAGGGGCAGTGCGGGGAGCCCTGTGTGCTCCCCCCTCCCCATATAGAAGCTGGGCCCGCTGCCGGCTGCTTCTGGGGCGCAGACTGTGGTGGCAGGACAGGCAGGTCGCTGCCTCAGCACCCCCCACTGGTCTCCTGATCCCCCTGCAGCCCCAAGACCCAGCGCCCGACATTCCGCACCCCAGCGCTGGGGCGCACCCCGGTGTTTGACAACTCCTGGGCTAGAGAGACAAGGCGTGGGCCAACTTCTGCTGGGGAGAGAGACGCTTCTAGCCACACAGGGCCCTTCTTCAGGCTTTGTCAGACGATTCCGGTCTGGTTCATTGAGGCTCTGATTCAGCAGCGCTCCCCAGTCCAGGACAGCACTCAAACACAGTTATAGCTTTAACCCCGAGCAGGCGTGGGACTAAGCACATGTTTATGGGCTTTGCGAACCGCAGCCACGAAGCCTCATTTATTTTCTCGCCTTTCCTCTGGTCGGTGTTAAACAGCAAATTAAAGCAGCACATTTTAAAACACCCCAACAGCCGCCAGTTTGCCCTCCGACCCCCGGTGCCAGGGTGCCATGGCAGAGGGCACACATAGTTACTTATTTGAGGCCCATGACCCAGCATAATTTGACGAGAATGTGGGCTCCGGAGGGTGGCTGAGGGTGAGCGCTTTGGGGTGAAGGAGGGTGTTCCGGCTTTTGGGGGTGCCATAGGCAGTAAGAGTCCCCGCTGTGCTAAGCACTGAGCACTGGCGGCATGAGAAGCTGGTGCCTGCCATAACGAGCTCAAAAGCTAATGAACGAACAACCTGTTATTGTACGTGGCAAGGCGGCTCTCTTAGAGGCAGCGCCGGGTGTGGGGCCACAGTGGGCGTAGCTCTGCCCGGGCTGTGTTTCTGTGCTGCTGTGCCCCAACCAGCAGCTGGCTGTTTATTTGTAATCAGTCTAACAACCATTAGCTTCTGATTCTGTTCCTCAAAGTACAGCCACGTAGCCAGCCCCGAGTGTCTCAGGACGGGTCTCCCACGGATGCTGGCTTTGCCTCTGGCCCAGCCCACAGCCTGCGCCCCGACGCCTGCCATTTGCCGGCTGCCGCTTCCAGCAAACTCCATCGACTCAGGAGGAAAATCCCAGGCCAGTGCCAAGTGTGGGATTCCAGACGTGAACCCCACCCCCCTGTACATTGTGTCTGCTGGGGGGATGCCCTGGGGGGGCCAGGGCCGGGGCTGGCTGTAACTTGGTCAAACCCCAGGCTGGGCAGGTTCCTCCTCCCCCCACCACAGCTGCATTCCTGCAGAGGCAGCAGCTCCCACCGTGAGGGAGCCGCAGGGCTGGTCCATCCCCCGGCCAGTTCTCCCTGACCCGCCATACCCAGCCTCGTGTTCCCCACAGAGTCTCAAACCCCCCTGTGGCATCAGAGAATTAAAATTAGAATTAAAAACCCTGAGGTAAAATTCCCAGGGGTCGGTGCCTGGCCCATGACTCAGGCGGAGGCTCCCATCCTCAGGCTCTGAGTCGGTCTGGGAGGGGCTCTGCCCCTCAGCCCCACAGTGCTTACGCCTGGTGAGGTTGGAGATCCTGGGCCATTGAGGCCTGGCAGCGGTGAGGGGAGGGGTAGCCAGACACTGCCCAGGTGAACATAAGAACGTCCATACTGGGTCAGACCAAAGGTCCATCTAGCCCAGAGTCCTGACTTCTGATAGTGGCCAATGGCCACTCACTCAGCCTCGCCCAGAGGAAGCAGGAAGGTGGGACCGGGAGTATAAGAGCTCAGAGCTCAGTTGGAGCTGGGCAGCGAACAGGCCAGATGCCCGTCCCCAGCTCCCATGGCAAAGGGACCAGCCGTGCCGCAACTGATGGGAGGACTGGTTTGGGCCGCCAGGACCCCTGCCAGCTTCCGATGACTGGCCTGGGCCGCTGAGACCTCTGCCATGGATCGAAGATTCGCCGAGACCTCCAGGACCCTCGCCAGGCCCCGAAGACTGGACTGGCCCACCTGGGCCCCTGCCTGAGCTGGAGCCGGAGCCGGAACCTATGGACACGCTACCAGCACCTCCGTCCCCAGCTGACCCCGAGGAGCAGGGCCCGAGCCCGGGAGGCCCCCAAGGGGAACTGGGAAGCAGCCCAGGGACAGCCGATCCCGGGGCAGCTGAGCAGATGGAGGTCGGGTGGGCAGCATGTTGCGGCTTGGATCCCCGCTGACCCACAGACCTGGTTGCCGTGTTGCGGTCCGGATCCCCTCCGACCCTGTGGCCGCTGCACTGCCACTGCCTCTTGGGTGGCAGGCTTCCCCCTGTGGGGGCAAAACCCCTGCACTTGTCGGCTCTCCGCCAGCAAGGAGACCCGACCCCCCGCCCAGCTGTGACCTGGCTGGAGCTTTAAACTGTTGTTGGACCGCTTGTGTTCAATGTTTGTCTGTCCGCCCCGGCCTGGGCCTTATAAACTGCTTGCCTACGCCCTTAACTGCTGATCCGCGGCTCTGCCTGAACTGAAGGCTGGGCCTTATAAACTGACTCAGCCTACTGAGACTTTTTAAAAGTGCTTATTTGGTGCCGCCCTGACCCAGGGCATGGCCATTATAAACTATGGCTCGGCCTGCGGCTAGGCCGAGACGTGCCAGGCAAACTGCGTATCGACTGCAGCACTGCAACTGATGTAAGGGGGGGCGGTCACAGACGACCCCTCGGGGGTGACTCCCGGGGCGCTGACACGGCCACTGCCACTCGCCTTCCCACTCTCTGGGGCTCCTCCCTGCTCGGTCCTGCTGGGCCTCCCCCCGCCAAGACCTTGAGCTGAGATCCCTGCCCCCACCGAGAAGCAGTACAGCCGCTGAACCTCTTCAGGTCCAAGGGGAGTGCAGTTTAGGGTCTAGCTTCCTGGGATACCCCTCCCCAAATGGGATCGAAACCCCAAAGAATTAGGTACGCCTCCTTTAACAATGGAAGGGGGAATGTGCACACTGGTTCCCCCCCCCCCCCCAGGTAATAATTGTTTACACTGGGTTTGATAGAAAATAAAACCCTACCACTAGAAGCAGTAGGATTTAAATCAGAAGTGGGCAAAAGGGCCTCTGAGGGCTAGATCCGGCCTGCCAAGCGGGTTGATCCGGCCCCCGGAGGCCCTGCCGCTGCCCCACCCCCAGGCCAATTATGGCCTGGGGGTTGGGGAAGCGCAGGAAGTTTCCTCCATCCTGCCAGGAACACATAGCACTTTGAAGTGCCAGTGTGCCTCGCAGGGCGGGGGGAGGGGAGGAAACTTCGCCCCCTCCTCCCAGCCCCAGGCCAATCAGGGTTTGGGGGTGGGGGAGCGTGCGAAGCCTCTTCCTGCCCTGCCAGGGGCATAGGTGCTTAGTGGGAAGGGGGGGCAATGGGGCTCCCCCAACCCCAAACCAATCATGGTCTGTGGGTGGGGAAGCCTGGAAGCATCCTGGCCCCACCCCTTCCATTTTAGGTCCTGCCCCTTCTGGGGTGGCCTGGGGCCCCTGGCCAAAAATTATTGCCCACTCCTGATTTAAGTAGTAATAAGTGAGAACAGGCAGAGCAAAGTGGGTTACAAATCAAAAGAAACAAAATGCTTGGCTAATTCTACACTGAAACCTCAGTACAAACTTTTCACACACACACCCTAAAACCTCTTGTCCAGCTGCCCCTCCAAACCAGGGCTGTCTCCCCACCCTGGGGTCTTCAGCTCCTTCCTTTCAGGTGCAGCCCAGCCAAAAGACCAAGGCCTCTGCTTTCTTATTCTTTTTGTTAAAGCAGTATTTCCCAAATGGCGTTCCGTGGATTCCGCGAAGTGAAAATAAGGGTTCCATGAAAAAATTCCATTACAATAACATTTTATTATTTAAAAATAATTAATATTTAAGCATTTATGAATTTTATTGAAAACAATTTTCATTTTGTTTGCCACAATAAGTGTCCCTGTGTAATGCCAGCTTAGCCAGAGCGTGGGGACAACGATGTCACTACTCAGCGCTGCGTGTGCAGTCAGTCAGTGGTGCGATCGCCTGTTTATGCCACTGTAAATCCCCGTACTCACTCTCAGGGAGCGTGAATCACGTGGGTGGCTGAATATGAATATACTAGCGCCACGTCGGACAAAGTCGAAGCTTCAGTTGCTTTATTTTTTGTACACGTTAAATGTGATTTTTGTTTTTAAATATGTGCAGTTAAACTAAATGTTGTTCTCATGACCTTGTTTAGCATTTGTTTATTATTATCCTTACTTATTTGTGGTCTACTTTTTCAGCTCCATATATAAGACTGTTATTAGGGGTTCTGCAAAATTCTTTTGAGTTTAAAAGGGCTCTGTGGCCAAATAAAATTGGGAAACACTGTGTAAAGAAGTGAGGCCACTCCCTACCAACCCCTGCTCAGACTTAAGGACAAAAGAGATTGTTTAACAGTTGCTCATCATGAGGGTAACACCCTTCATGTCCCTCATTCACATATTTGAAACCCACAGAGTATTCCCCACTCCCCAATTGGTGCTTCGCGGAACCCAGCAGGACTTGGTGTTTTTTTCTTGCTCAACAAATTGCGGCAGGTCTTTTTTTTTTGCTCGACAACTTTTACCCTTCGGGTTCCTTGAAATTCTTTCAAGCTGAAAAGGGTTCCGTGGCCAAATAAAATTGGGAAGCACTGGTCTAGGGAGTCAGCGTGGCCTCCTGCTGACCTGGACCCTTTTACATATGGGAACAAATAAATAACTTTTCCTTATTCACTTTGTCCACCCCAGTCATGATTTTATAGACCTCTGTCCTATCCCACTTTGGTCTCCTCTTTTCTAAGCATAAAAGTCCCAGTCTTTTCGATCTCCCTTCATGTGGCCTCATTTCCTCCAGCACGGGCAAGAGGTGTTATGTTTGTGCCCCCAAATGCCATCGTCTTACTTAACCAAAACCCCACCTGGCCTTGACCCTGAGTCAGAGATTGCAGAGTGAAATAAACAAGTGGTTCAGGGAGGACAAAATGCTGGTTACAGAGCTCGGGGCTTGATCATTTCCTAAGGCCCCAAATGAGATAATGATAAAAAAGGCTGCAGCGGTTCCAGGAAAAGAGCAAGAGCAGCGTGAGGAGTTCACTTCCCTGAGAACAGACACTTTCTGATTAACCTGAAAAAAATCTGCTTGGAATGAGGCCCGTGGCTGGCTAACGAGCCCAGACCTGACTTTGGCACCACTTGGAGGCCTCTATGAATGCACCCCTTGTGCTGGCCAAGAGGAGAGGTGGGTGGAGCCTGATCTGACCATGTGGCCCACTGCATTTCACCACAGGATTCTCTTTGGGCAGAGACTGGTGGGTCCGGGAGACCAGTTACTACGGCAATGCCTCCATCCCTGGGATTCAGCAGTTCCCTCCTCACCTGCGAGACCGGCCCAGGTGAGCCAGCTGCCAACACAGCCATCCATAGTGCCCATGCAGCACCCCGGAGAAGCCTGACAAATGCACAGCATTGACACCGGTCACAGCGCCCACAGGCAACCCCTAGCTTTCGGTTGTTAATTAATGTAGCATCCCACAGGGCGTTGGGTGCTGTGCACCGATGAGAGGGGGCAGGTCTCTGCCCCAAAGCATGTATAATTAGAGACCCAGATAATGGCACATGCACATGCCAAGTAGCATTTTACTCCAGGAGTAATCCCACAGGTTGAACCTCCCAAATCTGGGACTCTCTGGTCTAGCCACATCCACGGTCCAGAAGGACCACGGATGTTGCTGGAACAAAGAGCCATAGAGGCAAGTTGCACAAGCTAGCTGGGAGTCCTGCATGTGCTGGGGAGCCCTGGCTGGGCTGGCAGGAGCTGCGCCTGTGATGAGTGGAGAGTCCAGCCCTGGGAGCCCCAGCCCAGGGAATCCTGGTGGCAGTGGGGCCGGTACCAGCCAGAAGGAATCCCCAAGCCCAGCTGGGAACCCAGCAAGAGTGGGGCCGCAGGCGGCTGGAGAGTCCCAGCTCAAGGAGGCTGACCCTGGGAGCCATGGTATGGGGCTGGCAGCAGGGTGGGGAGCCCAGGCTCTGGGGAACCCCACAGCCCAGAAAGGAGCCTTGACCTCCCCTGGTCCGGCAAACTCCCTGGTTCAGGACTGCTCAGGTCCCAAGGGTGCTGGAGCAGGGAGGTCCAATCTGTAGTGAGTTCAGTGGCTCCTGATTTCTACTGGGATTGCGGCGCTTGGAAATCAGACCCTGAATTCACACCCATTTGCAGGCCTGAGTCGGTTCCTGCTCCCCATAGGCCCCATGCCATGCTGTGCAACAGGGCAGCTGGTGAGCCTGCTTGAGTTCTAAGGGTGAGACCATTACCTTCCTGTGCAGACCATGCCCCCAAAGAAGTTGGTGTGAGCTGCACAGTAAAGATGCTGCATTGGTCCCTAGGTGGGACATGGGCCGGGCAGCCTATGAGGGCTATTCCTGTTCGCCTGCGGGTAGAGGAGTCTGGGGACCCTGCATGCTTGGCAACCTCAGCAGCCTCCTTTGCTTAAATGCCTCTCTTGGAGCCTGGCTGAGCAGCATGGGCGTGAGGGTCTGTCCTGAGCCTCTCCCTTCAGTGAGCCTCCAGGCCTATCTTGCATGGCATCCCTAGAGGCCAGATTGGACTCCAATTCCCAGCTTGGGATTTGGGGGTTGGGGGCAGAGTGACATGCTGCGATGAATGGAAGAGATGCTGTCCTTTTCTAAACCTATTACCCCTGCTACCATGTCAAGGCTGTTCCCCACTCTGGCACTTCAAGTGCAGTAGGTGGGGAACATGGAAGGGAGAGGTGCTATCCTTTTCTGAACATCCCACCGCTGCCACCATGTCAAGGCTGCTACCCACCTTCTGCACTCAAAGCGCCAGAATGGGGAACAGTCTTGACATGGTGGCAGAAGTGGGATGTTTAGAAAAGGACAGCACTCCTCCCATCCATCACACATGCAGGTGCAGACCAAAACCCCCTGGCTGCCCTCCCCCGGCAGCAGTCTGGTTCCTACCTAATCTTTCCTCGGGGGTGGGCTGGAATAGAGCTGCTTGCTCCAGGCAGTGTCCATCTGCCTGCTGATCAGATGTATAACACAGGCAAGCACTCCAGCTATCTGGCCTGTCCTGGAATGGACAAAAGAATTAAAGGCACAGAAGCTGATGCCCAAAGTTTTGGAGGGCTAAGATTGTTTAAGGGAAACATGTCTCAACAGTTAAAGGCCTCAGGAAAGGGTCCATAAAATATCAGCCCAGGGTGCCTGTAGGAAGAAGGGCAGGATGGTTATGGCTGGGGTGTTGACATGGCAACTGCTCCCCCACTTGGCTCCCTGGGCCTGTGACCTGACTCCCTTCTGTGCATTGAAACTCTGCGATGCCTTCCCTGAGCTCCCTGCAGGCTCGTCCCCTCTCTCCACCCAGGCAGCCCCTCAGGCCACGCCATGGGCACAGCTGGAGTGTGATGGTGACAGCGCTGCTTAGCACCCTGCGTCCGAGATCTCCCTTCCAGCAGCCGGAAGGAACCCACTCTGCCTTCGTGCGGGGGGCCAGGGCTGTAATTCAGGGCAGTGACTTTAGCTCTGGGCAGAATGAACTCCAGCCGACCCCCGCCACATGCGGCTCCTCTTGGCTTGGCTGGGGCAGCTGTCCCTACTTTGATGCTCCCTGGGTTGGGCTGTTGCTTGTCAGCCCCTGACTGTGTCAGCGTGCACACTGCATGTGTGGTCTAGGGAGGGGCCACCGCAGAGGGGGGTCTGTCCCCAGTGTGGGATTGAGTTTCCACCCCCACCCCACCCCCCACCGCAGTCCTGCGCTGGGACAGCCTGGTTCAGATCTGGCAGCTGCAGGATCGGGGCCTGGGGTCTCCTTCCCAGACGCTGCGGCTGGCTCTGTCCTCCTGAAATGTCCCACAAATCTTACTTGTTGACTAACTGGTTCATCGCGCTCCCCTCTTGCTTCCCGCCGGCCCCACAGCCTCCTGATTGCTATGTTCTCTCTGCTTATTGCAGGTGCCTGGGGGAGGGAGGGGCGCTGTGGATGTCCTTCTGGGGGGTGCAGGTGTGTGTCTGTCTGTCCAGGGATCTTCCTCACCGTTCACCTCCCACACCAAGTCATGACAGGTGTTGTTTCAGGTGAGGTGCTGCTGCCCGGGGCTATCCCTGGGGGAAGGGGGAAAGATGGGTGGGTTGGATGCAGCATGGCACTGGGGTGTGGGAGTTTCCATGTTATTCCCTGGGAAAACAAGGTGGTGCCCTGCAGTTCAACCAGCAGGTGTGGGGTTAAACCTGCAGCCTCTCCACAGAGTGACTAGCTGTGCTGTTCTTTGCCAGTGCAGGGCCACAGCGCTCTCTAGCGCTGCTGTGGAGCCCTGACCCAGCCTGCCGCAATCCTCAGGGAACTATTAGGGTGTGTGTGTGTGTGTGTGTGTGTGTGTGTGTGATGCAACAGGAAAATTGCTGGGGAGCCTCTGAATCTCCCCCCTGCCTGGGCCTGGGAGCGGCAGGGAAATGGCGGGGGGGCTTTTAATTATCCAGCTTCAGATAAACAGCTGAGAATTGCCCTTTTTGCTGGAATTTGGCCGAGCAGCTAATGAACCCAGAGTCTCACAGAGACGGGGCAGCTGGGATTCCTTGGTTCATCTGCCTTCGCTCTGCACTGTTGTTGTTTGGGTGCATTGAGGTAGCATCTCGCGGCCGCAGCTGCGCCACACAGACAGTGAGAGCCAGTCCCCACCCCAGAGAGCTCACCGCCTATGGGGACCCATGGGGCTCCGCTCTGGCAGGGGGGAAGGTGGGTGCTCAGAGTCCAGCCCTGCAGTAACAGGCCAAAGGGAGGGAGAAGGGTAGGATGGTTATGGCTGGGGGCATTGTCATGGCAACAGGTGCTTCCTTCCTTAGGGCCTGGCTACTGCTCCCCAAACTGGCCTGTATAGAGACACTACAGGTGGGTCGGGAAGAAGGCCCAGGTCTGGTGGAAATGGGAATGATGGCGTTGCTGAGTCATCGAGGGTTTCCCCAGTGGCCTTGGAAGGCCATTAGAGCCATCTCTTCTCCACACGCTTTGCCAACAGGTGGGGGCCTGGCTGTCCACAGGGTAATGGCCAGTGTTCCCTGTAAGCTGAGCACTTGGGTGGCTGCCCAGGAGAGATTCAAATGCCATCCAGCTGATTAGCAGAGCCCCCACAGCTGGTGGCGCACATGGACTGGTGGTGCACATCTGCACATGCCTTGGTGCATGCAACAAAATTTATTCCACAACTGGATGGACAAATTAGCAGGAACATTGGTAATGGCCCAGGTAGGGAATGTGGGAATAGAGTCTGCTGTATGAAGCAGAGGGTTGGGCTTTGGTATCGCGACTCCTTCCTGCCTTGCTGACACAGGTGCCCCAGTGTTGGTTTCATGTCTGATCTGCCTTCCTAGGCGTGGCAGTGGCTGAAGCGTTCCGATGCATCCCTTCCATCCTCACCACCAGCCTCCGGCGATGCCTGGGCACCACCCTCTTCCTGTTCGGCTTCGCTCTGGGGTTCTACCTGCTCCTGAAGGCCCCCGGGATGGACCTGCTGTGGACTCTGGAGAAAGCCGAGCGGTGGTTCAACCGGCCGGAGTGGATCCACATTGACAACACCGCTTTCGCCGGCCTCCTCTGGAACCTGAGCATCCTGTTTGGGCTTGGGCTGGCCCTCAACTCCCAGATGTACCTGGAGAGCTGCAAAGAGAAAGCGGGCCAGCGGCTGCCTTTCTGCCTGAGCTGCATCGTGGCCTCGCTCCTCATCCTGCACCTCTTCAATTCCTTCAAGCCTCCCACTACGGTGGAGCTGCTGTTTTACATCCTGGCCTTCAGTAAGAGTGCGGCCGTGCTGGTGGCTGCTGCCAGCCTCATCCCCTACTGTGTCACCCAGCTCATCAGGAGGCAGGAGGAAAAGCTTTTGTAAGAGAGAGCAGGGCTGCCTGCCTCTAGTTGCTCAGCCTGACGTCCAGGCCAGGGTCTGCTCCATGGTGCTGCATCACAGAGCCAGTGCAAACTGAGCGCGACACGGGCCGGCACTACTGTGCCAGTTGCACAAACTACACGGCCTTGAGAGATGTAAACTGTCTGGGTGGGGTGAGAGTCCTGTGAACCTGCACTCAGTCTGCTTGGAGGGGATTTGGGAGGTCAGGGTTTGCTTCACACTGGGTATTTGAAGCATGGTTTGGTTTTTCCCCTAGGAGGTGGTGCAGACCCTGGCATGGTCCTTGTGTCCCCGTGCACACATGCCTCTCTGCCCTATGCTAAGCAAAGAAAGGAAAAGTAGGAAAAGTACAACTTGGCGCTCTCAGGCTACGTCTACACTGCAGGAATTTGTCAGCAGAGCCAATGCATATGAAGCGCTCATTAGCATTTCTCGCCCTCTCATTTGCATAGTCTCTTCCGATCTGTTTTGTGGAAGAGGTTTTTGCGGGGAAAAAATGCAGTGTAGATGAGGCAAAAAACTCTTTTGCAAAAGATCCTGTATACCTGCTTTTTTGAGGAATCAGGATTCTTGCGCTAAAAGGTTTTTTGGCACAAAATGGCCCCGTCTACACTACGGTTTTTGGCACAAAACCTCTTCCGCAAAATGGATTGGAAGAGGCTATGCAAATGAGAGTGCAATAAATGCTAATGAGCACTTCATTTGCATTGCCTCTGCCGACAAATTCCTGTAGTGTAGACATAGCCTCAGTGAGGTGCTGAGACATGTGACGCCGAGCTATGCTAAGCGCTAACTCGGTGCGCAGCGAGTGACAGGCAAGCGGCTTGCGCAGTCACCATGATGTCCCTGGTTTGTGCCTTTGTCTCATGGATTTTACTCCCACCTAAACCTGGAGTAACTCAATGAGGAATTGGACCCTTGCAGCCTCAATGCCCTCTCTATGTATCCCAGCATGCCCTGGGCTTGTGCTGCATGTGAGCTATGTACATTTGCATTTGGCATGATGAGATACGAGCTGTAGCATTTGCATCCTAGCAGCTCGGAGCTGGTGCGGGCAGCTGTGTCAGGAATGTCTCCCTGTCCTCACCAGTGGGCACACAAGATCTTACACCTCCTGGGAAATAACCAACCCTGAGTATCATATCACAAAACTCCTGTCCCTGGGGGCACAGATCTTCCTGGGTCACGGGTGGGCATGAAAGTCCCTGCTAGAGCAGGGAACTTACCAATCTGTGGTTTCTTTTCACACGAGTACTGGTGTAAGGTTTCTTTGCCCGAGGTACTCAGACCTAAGAGTTTGAAAAGAGACCATAAGGGATAAGATCCCTGCTCTGCATTTTGGACAGTGAGATGTGATGGGGAGGAGAGGGAATGTGTTTATTTTCTCTTCTGTTATCTCCTCTTCCTTCTCCAGCCAACTGTCCCGAGAGGCATGGGCGGCGTGCACAGCCATGACCCCCCCTTCCTGATCCTGCTGAACATCACAAACTGCCGCTCGCTGCCACTTATCGAGCTGTTTTCCTGTTTGCTGGTAACAGCTGCAGGGACTCCTGTTTGTACCAAGGGCCGTTGCTGTCTAGCTTGTTCACCCTGGCTCCTTCTTTCCTAGAAACAGGTTGGGGTGTCTCTTCCCGTGTTGTGAGGTTCTGTATTTCCACCACTGTTAAATCTATCTCATGAATGACGAATCACACTTTGTCCTCGGCTTTGTTCCATCAAACATGTGCTCTGTTGCCATGTGCATTTACACAGATTTCCTTCCACAAAGGACCTAGGGTGGTCTACACAGCAGGGCTTAACTCGAAATAAGCTACACAAAGTGAGCTACGTCAATTGCGTCTCTCATTTCGAAATTGGGAGTGTCTACACAGCACTTATTTCGAAATAGAGCACTCTTCCCCCTGGCTTCCCTTATTCCTCATACAATGAGGGTTACAGGAGTCGGAGTAAGACGTCCTCCAGCTTGACAGTATTTTGACATTTCAAAAATACTGCTTGCTGTGTAGCCACAGACTAAGTTATTTCAGAATAGCACTAGTTAGTTCGAAATAATGTTGCTGTGTAGACATACCCTTAGGCTACACAGCAACATTATTTTCTTGGCAAAAAATATGCTAATGAGGGACTCATTTGCATGAATCACAATCTCATTTGCATATTTTCTGCTGATCCGTTTTTGCGCTAGGGGTTTTTGTGCAAAAACAGGCAGTGTGGACGTTTTCTTTTTGCACAAAAAAACCCCCTTTTTCCACAAGATCCTATGCCCCAGAAAAGGAGGTATACCGATCTTGCGGAAAAAGGGTTTTTTTGCGCAAAAAGAAAACATCCACACTGCTTGTTTTTGTGCAAAAAACCCTAGCGCAAAAACGGATCGGCAGAAAATATGCAAATGAGATTGCGACTCATGCAAATGAGTCCCTCATTAGCATATTTTTTGCCGAGAAAACTCGTAGTGTAGACGTAGTAGAGCGTGTCTGCAGCTTGGATCACAGGCAGTTGGCCTGCCTTCACCTAGCAGAAAATAACAGAGCTGGAGCAAACCTCTGTGTGCTCTTGGTGCATGTCATGTTCTCTCATCCCAATGGAACACATATCTGGGCAGCCCAGAATGCTCTGGGAGCTCGACAAAGATCAGTAACAGCTGCCTCCCAACCAGGGAAAAGCAAAGAAGGGAGGCAGGGATGGAGTTAGACTCGAATCTGTTCGTGTCTTTCTCCGTAAACACGGGGCTGCACACGTTCTGTGCACACGTGTCCTTTACTGGGAATCCCACCCACTTCACAGAGAGACCCTGGATAAAAACTTTCGGTCAGCTGATGATCTCAGTTACAGGCCGTGCCAATGCAGAGCAAACTCATAGCTTCACCAGAGTCATCTTTAGATCTACACTAGGGCTATGTCTAGACTATGTTCTATTTTCGAAACAGGATACGCAAATTCCCACGGATATTCCGTGGGAATTTGCATATCTTCTTCTGATCTCACTTTCAAAAGAGGATCTTTCAAAAGTGAAAGTAGTCTGGATGCGTTTTTTCAGGAAAAAAAACCCCTTTTTCGGAAAAACCGCGTAATCTTCATTTTTTAAGGAAGAGCGGGTTTTTTCCGAAAAAGGGTTTTTTTCCTGAAAAAACGCATCCAGACTACTTTCACTTTTGAAAGATCCTCTTTTGAAAGTGAGCTCAGAAGAAGATATGCAAATTCCAGTGGAATTTGCATATCCTCTTTCAAAAAAAAACCTGTAGTTTAGACATACCCTAGTAGAACTGCGATCAGAAATTGGCCCAATCTGCACCTTCTGCCTCATGTAGATGCCTTCAGCGGGGGGCACATTTTCCGTGCAAACTGGGACAGTAAGAGACTAGGGTTTGGTCTCCCCTTTGTAGCGACGATAAATTGGAGTTGAACTCAGCCACCTCCCTCAGTCCAGAGGTGAACATGAGAAAGGCCACACTGGGTGAGACCAAAGGTCTCTGTCAACAGTGGCCAATGCCAAGTGCCCCAGAGGGAATGAACAGAAGAGGTAATCACCAGGTCATCCATCCCTTGTTGCCTATTCCAAGTTTCTCAGGCTAGGGACACAATTCTTGCCCATTTTGGCTAATAGCCATTGATGGACCTATCCTCCATTAATTTATCTTTTTTGGACCCTGTTAAAGTCCTGGTCTTCACAACATCCTCTGGCAAGGAGTTCCACAGGTTAACTGTGTTGTGGGAAGAGATGGAAGTGCTACTAGCTAGCGCATCCATTCTTGATGTGGAGAAGGCCTCAGGGGTAAAGCAGGACACAGCTGTTTTTCTAATCCCAGGAAATCTGCATGTGGCCTGTCAAACAAACGAATAAACATAAGTAAAACAACCTGCTTCACCCAGCGCCCAACCTATGCAATGCTCTGCCGTTCCAGTGAGCCTTAAAATGGATTCCGTCTGAACAGACAGTACCAGATTTCAGAGAAATGGGACACAGCCATGCCCCACTGGTGTCTGTTTTCTAACCCGTCAGACTCCTGGATATGCAGGTTAACAGTCAACCAGGCCAGTCTTTGGTTTTAAAACAGCGGCATCACGTTAGCTTTTGGTAACTTTTGTGCGATTCGCTGCTTTGCTCCCCCACTTTCAGCCTTTCCCCCTGGTGACAGTCACATGCCCAGAGGGAAACTCTGAAATGAGGGACATTGAATCCTGTGGATGATGGTCAGGCAGTTTGCTCTGGATTTCTGGCTCTGTCAATAGTGTTTTGGCCCCCAGTGGCTCGGGATCAAAGGTCAGAGGTTGCATATGTCATAGAAGAGCTGCCGCTGGCAAGGGATAAGAAGCAGCAGAGTACACAAAGCTGTCAGTGCAAACAAGGGGGCCCAAAGCGACACAACCCAGAGCCATAATGGACCTGCTGCATGGTGCAGGGGTGCAGATGGTGCAGTACCTGCAGGAGAACTACCAGAGCTCCCAGGACTGGTTCCTCTTTGTCTCCTTCGCTGCCGACCTTAAAACCACTTTCTTTATCTTCTTCCCCATCTGGTTCCACATCTCCGAGGCCGTGGGTGTCAAGCTGATCTGGGTGGCCGTGGTTGGGGACTGGCTCAACTTGGTCTTTAAGTGGTGAGTGCTGATTCTGTGGTGCAGCAGTGGAGAGCTGCAGTTTGGGCTTGTTGCTTTCTCCTGACATGGTCTGATGCAGCCTTTTGGAGGGAAAGGCTGGGTTTGGGATTGAGGAACAGGGTTGCGAGTCAGGACACTTGTGCACGGATCCAGACTCTGCTACTGACTACCTCTGTGACCTTGGGTGAGTCACTTCACCTCCCCGTCCTCAGCTTCCCCATCAGGGAATAACAGTGACGTACCCCACAGGGTTTCATGAAGCTGAATGAACATGTGGAGAGCCCTGGGAGTTCTTGTGAGAAAAGGCTGGTACAATTATATCCAGCTATCTGCTGGGAAGGGCCGTTTCCCAAACCCACAGCCTTGTGCTTTGTGGCAGCTCCCGGGCCAAAGCCATGCTGCACTCTGCAGCAACCCCCCTCTGTGCATGGGGCGCAGAATGGGCCCCCTAAAGGGAACACACGGGGAGGCTCTTTGCCTACATGCAGCACCTAGGACCACGGTGCATCCCCAGTGCCTGTCCAGAGCTCGGCTGCTCCAATGCAGTGGCCCAGGGGCTGCCCTGAAAGCCAGAGGCTGGTGCTGAATTAATAAGGGAGCCAAAACACTTCCCACCCTCCCAAGACCCTCCAGGGCCGGGCAGCCGGAGTGCTGTCGCCCCTGGGAATCCACGTTCCCGACAGGCGGCCTGAGGTGCCCTGCGCCACGCATTGGCACTGACTTCTCCTTTCCCTGCAGGATCCTCTTTGGGCAGAGACCCTACTGGTGGGTCCATGAGACCAGTTACTATGGCGACGCTTCCCCCCCGGTGATCCAGCAGTTCCCCCTCACCTGTGAGACTGGGCCAGGTAAGGTTCCCGCTGTCGCATCCCTGCACCTGCCCCCCTGCCTCCCCTCCCTTGTAACTGTCCTCGGGATTGTGTCACCTCCGCAGGAAGCCCCTCGGGGCATGCCATGGGCTCTGCCGGAGTCTACTACGTCATGGTGACTGCCCTGCTGCCCTGCGTCCTGGGCACCCGGCGCGGGGCCTGTGCAACCAGGTGAGGGGTGTCTCGTGGCCTGAGGCCCTTCTCGTGGGCCTGGCCTTGTGTTACTTGGGACGGGACAGGTTTTCACTGCCCCTGGTTTGATACCTGTAATAGGGGGACTGTCCCCTTAAGGGCAGGAAGGATCAGTCAAACCCTGATGCATGGTGTGTTCCTGGGATTTTTGGAGCAGAGGAAGACGAAGGGAAGGTGATGGAAGCTGCAGCCTCCCCAGGAATTGAAATTAGGGGGGGTGTTTGAATTTACAAGGGGGTTGTCAGGGCCGAGAGGGGTGACACCATGAGGGTGAAGGTGGGCTGTATGGCACCATAGTTCACAAAACTGGGGGGGTGTTGGGGAAATTCAGGGGGGGTATACACCCCAATGGGGGGGGTGTAGGGAAATCCCTGAAGTTGCTTCAAGCCGGGGTTGCCACTCCCCCACCCTGCACCTCATCCTCACCCCCACAAGATCCAGCACCCACATCTGGGCCCTGTGGCAGACACAAAAACCGTTAGGCCCTAGAACCTGTCTCATTTTCCAGCTAGCAAGGCAGGTGCCTAGGCTGGCTGCACGCCGTGTGGAGAGGAGTCACTCCGCCTGCACTGAGTCTGCCTGTGTGCACAGGCTGTTGGTGGCTTCACGATGGTTAGGGTTGCCAGGTGTCCGGTTTTGAACAGTATTTCAGCTTTCTGTTCAGGAAACAAATTGAGAAAATATAAATGAGAAAATAGAAATGTCCGGTATTTTCTAATTAAGATGTAATGTAGATTGTGATGTAATTGTGATGTATCCGCGCCCTCTCTCCGCAGGTGCCTCCGTGGCCTGCTGTGGCTAGCCTTCTGGGCCGTGCAGGTCTGCGTCTGCTTGTCCCGAGTCTTCCTGGCAGCTCACTTCCCCCATCAGGTGATCGCAGGAGTCATCTCAGGTGAGCATCAAGGCTGTTTCCCACTCCCTCCCCCCATCACTTGTCACCAGCTCTCCAGGGCTCAGTGAGCAGAGATGACATAAACTCGTCGAACTGGGAGGATCCTCGAGAGGCCCTTAAATCCAGTTCCCTGCACTCACATCCGGACCAAGCACCATGTAGACATTGAGCCCTAGAAATCCTGCCAGAAGGAGACGTTCAGCCTCAGCTCTGGGATCACCCCGTACTCTCCCTACGATGGCAAAGCGAGGGGCTGGGAGCACGTCTTTCCCTGGGCCCCCACGTCTGCCATGTAGCGACGCAAACAGCACAGTGGACTCGGCCGCCCCTTGCATGGTCCGTTGTCCCATTCCACGTGGACAGGAGGTGCTTTGCATGGTGCTATAGAGAGAGCACACGCCGGGGTCTCATTCAAACCAGCAGGCTGCTAGGTTTGCTAAGTGTCTGGTTTTCGCCCGGACAGTCCGGTATTTGTGGCCCCTGTCTGTTAAAAAAAAACAGACGGAAGGTTGGCGGGGACATTTTTCCCCTGCTGCATCTGGGCTGGAGCAGTGGGGAGTGCGGGGATTTAAAGGCACAGCAACCCTTTTTTTTTTTTTCCTTTTGCTTAACAACTTTGGTCTCAACCAATTTTTTTCCCCCACCATGTTTGGGATTTTTTGTGAAAGTATCTGGCAACCCTACCAGCAGGTGCCTGCTAGCCCATGGACAGGAGGGTCCCAGTTCTCTGCCCACCTGGTTCTTAGTAGTGACCTGGGGCTGCCACTGTATGTGCCTAACACCTGGTTCCATGACTCAGCTCCTGCTCCTTCCCCCAAGGCCTCTTGTCACTGAGCCCACACGGTACATTTTGTTGCTAGGCCTGTTTGCTGCTTGGTGAGGGTACGTCCACACTGCAGGGAGGCACCCACGGCTGGCCTATACTGCTGACTGGCTTGGGAGTCAGGGGAGAGCAAAATACGGCCCGTGGGCTGGATGCAGCCCTCCAAACTGGCAGATCCAGCCACAGGAGCCTTAGCCAGGCTCCTTGCCGGCCTCATTCTCACATGCTGCCCAGAGCAGCTCTCTGAACTCTGTGAGCCCGGGGGGGGGGCTTTGTGTGCTGCCCCTGCCTCCAGCATAATCTTTCAGCTCCCATTGGCCAGTTTCCTGCACTCCTGCCCCAAGTTATAACCTCCTCCCAAGTCCTGCACTCCTTCCTACGCCCCTCATCCAGGTCCAAATCCTCTTCTGCACCCACACCCCCTCCCAGATCCCACTCTCCCTCCTGCACCCCACCCTAAGCTCCCTTCTGCACCCAACCTGCCTCCCAGACCCCGCACCTCCTCCATTAATATCCTGGCAGAGTGTGGCCCTTGAGCACTTACCACATTCTCGGGGTGTCCCCCCCCCAAATATAATTGCCCACCCCTGGGCTGAGGGCTGTTTAATTACAGTGTAGCCTTTTGGGCTCTGGCTGCAGTCTGACCTCTGGGACCCGCCCACCACGCAGGATCGCAGCGCGCAGGCTGCAGCACCAGCCCAAACGTCTGTCCTGCAGGTAAGCAGCCCATTAGCTGGCGGCGTGACAGACCTACAGAGACTTTTCTGCCCCCAGGGATGGTAGTAGCGGAAGCATTTGACCACATCCACGCCATCTACAATGCCAGTCTCCGGCGGTACCTGGGCACCACCCTCTTCCTCTTCGGCTTCGCCCTGGGGTTCTACCTGCTGCTGAAGGCCCTCGGGGTGGACCTGCTGTGGACCCTGGAGAAAGCCGAGCGGTGGTGCGACCGGCCGGAGTGGATCCACATTGAGACCACCCCCTTCGCCGGCCTCCTCCGGAACCTGGGCATCCTGTTTGGGCTGGGGCTGGCCCTCAACTCCCAGATGTACCTGGAGAGCTGCAAAGGGAAAGCAGGCCAGCGGCTGCCTTTCCGCCTGAGCTGCATCGTGGCCTCGCTCCTCGTCCTGCACCTCTTCGACTCCTTCGACCTCCCCACGGACAGAGAGCTCCTGTTCTACCTCCTGTCCTTCTGCAAGAACGCCGCTGCCCACCTCTGCGCGGTGGCCTTCATCCCCTACTGCGTGGCCCAGGTGCTCCGGAGGGGCCACGAGAAGATGCTCTAGCTGACCGGCAAACTTGCGTCCTGGCTGCCGAGCCAGGCTGCTGTGGCAGGGGACCGTGCTGTGCAGGGCTCCCCCTTTGCTTTCCCCTGCGGCAGCAGGTCTCCCAGCACCACCGACCTCACTGCTCTGGGTTACGTGATCAGCTCACAGGCATGGGGCGTGGAAGGGGCCGTTCATCGTCTCCTTTGGGGGAAAGGAGGCAAGTGACTATCACACACCCCGGTGCTGGCCCAAGGCCTCGGGGCCCTTTGCGGTCGCTCCTGGTGAGCCATTTGGCTTCCACCCCCCAGGTGGGCACAAATGGCAACCAGTACTCAGGAGAGCACGAGTGAGTAATGGGGCAGACCGGATCGTGGCCCACCCAGGGGCACAGGCGCAGCTGAGAGGGTGGCATCCCACACCAAATTCAGCTCCAGGCCGCTGTGCCCAATGGTCTCCGGAGGGGGGGAGCAGTCGGCCCTTGGCCAATTTTTCAGCTCTGTCCCCTCAGGGCCCATTCACTTGGCTAGGGAGGCTCTGTGACAACCATGCCATGTCAATCAACGCAACCCCAGGAATGCAGGGCTGGAAGCCCCTGGCATGGAGGTCCCCATGCAGCTTGTGCCAGGCGTGCCATAGATGGGGGGAGTCTGTGTGCGTTGCTGGGGCTGGCCCAGCTGCGTGGTGCAGATGGGGCCTGGGCTGGAGGACAGGAGCTAGCCGTGAAATGCCTTTGGGAATAAAATGAGAAACTTGCACTCAGCCTTTCCTGCCCTCAGGCTACCTCTGCTCAGTGTCCCTGTGGAGCCTCCCAGCGCCCTGCAAGACAAGTCATAGGAACGGCCGGAGTGATGGTCCAGCCAGCTCCATGCCCTGTCTCTGACAGGGGCCGGATGCTGCGGGGGAATGAAGGGACCAGGGCAGTTATCCAGCCAGTCTGGCTGTGAGGGGAATATAATAGAACTGTGGTTCTGAGCCAGGGACACAGGTACTCCGGCGGTACACACAGGCCTTCCGGGGCTACATCAACTCATCTAGAGCAGTGTTTCTCAACCTTTTTTTATAAAGTGCCCCTTTAAAAAAAAAAATAACCCCAGTATCTACAGTTTTCAGACACACAATTTTTTTTTCTACCATTGCAACACATTTGTTTAAACAACTTAATTGTAGCTGGGTGGGCGATGAAATTTTTGGGTGTAAAAAGTACAAAAATAAGAAAATGCTGTAAAACTTAAAACAAAAATTCAGTTTTCTCCAAATTTCAGTTGTGTGGACGTACCCCCAACACTTCTCTCGAATACCCCTAAGGGTACTCGTACCACTGATTGAGAAACACTGATCTAGAGACTTACCTGGTTTCACCGCAGGCTACACCCCACGCACGAGCGAAGTCAGTACAAACTAACTAACCTTTCACCCAGACAAGGACTAGTTTGTACTGCTCTGTGTACTATATGCGGCAAGGCAAGTACACCCTTTCTGTCCCATCTGGTTTCATTTGATCACTAGATGGTAAAAATGAGAAAATCAGTCATCGGTCAGCAACAGTCGGGTGGTGACAATTGTGTATTTTGAGGTCTCCTGTTGTCAGCAAGCAGTTCCTGAGGAGAAACTTGGGGGCACGCCACACAAACCCGATGCCCGAAAGGGGGACAGGACTCCGGCAAGGCTGAGAGCTGCTGTTCTAGAAGGCAGGGACTGAGGGAGAGCAGCAGGGGCTGCAGGTAAGGGAGGAGCAGCCTGAGGCCTGCACCCTGCTCTCTGCTCTAGGGAGTTTAGTTGAGGTGAATGCTGAGGACGGAAGCGGCTCAGAGCTGGGTGGCAGACACTGGCGTGGGGAGAGCGGGGCTGTCACTGTGTGCGACCTGCCCCGGGCTGGCTCAGCCTTCCCCACTCCAGGCATCCTCCTTGCTCAGCTCTCTGCTTGCAGGGCTCAGGTTTCCATTTTGGGCCCAGAGCAACCGGGGGATTTGTCTCCCGCTTCCTACCACGGGCCCAATACAGGGCCCCTGGATTCCGACCAGCCGTTCTGTGCAGAGGGTAAGGCCTTGACTGAGAGAGCGAGGAGCCCCTCCATTCTAGCCCTGTTCCCTGGTACTGGGGGAGTTCTCCGCTCCCCTGGCGCAGGTCAGGAGTCAGCGCAGGTGGCTGGATTTAGCGGTGCGTTCAACAACAGGGGATGTTCCAGCAGTGAGGGCCTGTATGGGGAGTGGGGCGCTGACTTGGGGCGTTTGAGTTTGAAAGCCGAATGTCCGCTCCAAGAGGCGCTAACCTGCTGCCAGAGGTGCAGGCTGAGAGCACGTGCAGTGGGACCAGAGCCGGGTGTTTGACCACGCGGACAGAGCACATGGAGCATGGGTCCCATTCGCTTTATGCTCACACAGGGCTTCCATTGCCCCCTCCCCAATTTCCCTCCCCCCAGCCCAAGCATGAGACACAACCCACAGTGGACAGGTGCAGGAAATCAGAACTGGTGCGGGATTCAGCCTCCGCCATGAACAGCCTCAGAGCGACTCCTGACCTGGTCTCAGTGGCTAGCGCCAAGCAGAGGGAGGGTGTGCGGAGGGTGCAGGCAACCACGAGAACACATGGAAGCATTGCCGATTTCCCACCCCAAAGCAAAGGATGCTGGAGAGCTGTGAGCCCCTGCTGCTCTCCTGATATTCCAGACTCCTGTTAGAAACCCACCGGTCCCTCTGCCGTGCAAGGCAATGTGGTAAGCCCGGGCCTCGGGAGCTTAACAAACCCCCTGCCTGGTTTTCTAGCAGTGCTGATGGCACACAATGGGCTGGGATTTGTTCTCTGCCGTGAAGTTCCCTGCACTGCTGTGAAGAGCCGTTAGAAATGTCGACTGCTGTTGGAGAGGCAGTCACTGCAGGGGTGTAAGAAAAGATAAGAACATCAGAACAGCCAGACTGGGTCAGACCAAAGGCCCATCTAGCCCAGTGTCCTGTCTGCCCACAGTGGCCAATGCCAGGTGCCCCAGAGGGAATGAACAGAACAGGGAATCATCACGTGATCCCTCCCATCACCCATTTCCAGCCTCTGACAGAGGCCAGGGACACCATTCCTACCAAGCCTGGCTAACAGCCATTGATGGACCTAGCCTCTATGAATTTATCTAGTTCTTTTTTGAACCCTGTTAAAGTCCTGGCTCCACAACATCCTCTGGCAAGGAGTTCCACAGGTTGACTGTGTGTTGCATGAAGAAATACTTCCTTTTGTTTTAAACAAGTATGAATGTCATTTGGTGACCCCTAGTTCTTATGTTATAGGAACAAGTAAATAACTTTTCCTTGTTCATCTTCTCCACACCAGTCATTTGATAGGCCTCTATCATATCCCCCCGCTTAGTCTCCTCTTTGCTAAGCTGAAAAGTCCCAGTCTTTTTAATCTCTCTTCATATGGCACCCGTTCCGTACCCTTAATCATTTTGGTTGCCCTTTTCTGAACCTTTTCCAGTGCCAATTAATCTTTTTTGAGATGAGGCGACCACATCTGTGCGCAGTATTTAAGATGTGGGCGCACCATGGTTTTATATAGAGACAATAAGATGTTCTCGTCTTATTCTCTATCCCTTTTTTAATGATTCCTAACACTGTTTGATTTCTTGACTGCTGCTGCACATTGACTGGGTGTTTTCAGAGAACTATCCACAGTGACTCCAAGATCTCTCGAGTGGTTGTAGCTAGGATGAAAGTCACAGCCAGCAGGAACGATGCGCACAGAAGAGATGTCCCCAAGACAGAGCTGCCAGCCAGCAGCTTCGATTAACACTGCAAATGCTGGTACATGCCAATATGCCAGCCAGCTGAACAGATCTTTAGACTCTGTGCACCTGCAGCAAGCAAAGAGTCACATCACTTGTGAATGCCTGTGATCCTGGAGAGGCTCGTGATCACCCTGGCAGGAGCAGGAGCAGGAGCAGGAGCAGCTGCAATCCCTGTTTGTCAGCATGGCGCAAGCTGTTGCTTCACCATTTCAAGGTGACGCCAGGCTCCCAGAGACTTTCTGCAGCCACGGTTTGACAAACACTTGCGTCAGGTTGGTGACCGGCCAGCGGTAGGTTGGCAGAGGGAGCTGCTGAGCTCCGAGGACAGACACGGCACGTGGAGCCAGGACAGACACCACACCGTACAGTAGCTAGCACCGTCCAGCAGCGGCGTCAGAACATCAACAAAGAATGGAGGCCATCAGGAACGTCCTGCATGAGGCCGGGATCTAGGGGATGGCTTCCTACAGGAAAATTCCTCTTTGCTGCCTGTGCTGTCAGTATCAGCCTTCTTCAGCTGGCTGGTTCCAGCTAGGGATGTTAAATATCAGTTAATTTAATAGTCAATTAACCTCAGGAATTCTTACCAGTTACTCGATTATTCTATAGTCCCCGGGGGCAGGGCTGGCAGCCAGTGCGCTCCGGCCTCACTCCTGAGGAGCCACCCGCCACGCCGTGCTGCTGCCTCTGTATCAGAGGCAGCAGCACGAGGTGCCAGGAGGGAGCTGGTCGGGGAGGGGAGCCAGTTTAAAAATCAGGTCCCCTCGCAGACCAGCTGCCTGTCACCCTGCGCTGCTGCCTCTGGGAAGCAGAAGTGCGGGGTGGCAGAAGCCCCTATCCAGGGGGAGGCAGGGCTGAGCTCCTGGACTCGGCGTGAGCCGGAACTGAGCCAGGCTGCCCGCCCGCCTGGCTCCCAATACACTTTAAATGCAGAGCTGCAGCAGGGTAGGTCCTGGACCCAGCGGAGCCAGGACTGAGCCAGGCTGCTGGCCAGCCTGCTAAAAAATGTACTGGTGAGGGGATGTGTGTAGTCTCTAGCATTAACATATAAGCTTTTGCTCATCGGTTAATCAACTACACTATTACATCCCTAGTTCCAGCTCCGTGTGGCTGAGCCTAGTGTGAGTCACTCAAGTGTGGATTCCAACACACCTTTGATTCCTGCCCTGACCCTTCCTCCCCCCCCCTCCAGGCTTCCTGTTGCCCTGGTTACAGTGAAAACGGCTTGGCCATACTGCATGATGATGCAGCATCCCAAGTCTCTCACTGCTGCAGGCGTGTCCCTCATCAGGAGGGCAGCGCCCAGGAGCCAAATAGAAACCCCTTGGCTCATAGTTACAGGGAAAAACACCAAGGGAGCACCTCCTTCCCTCCTCCCCAGATTCTGCCCAAGCACTTTGTCCTGGTCCCAGGAACGTGGAAGAAACCCACTCACATGGCTGTCACTGCCTGCTGCTCTCCAAGGGTGGTACCAGTGGCCATCACTGGCAAAGGCAGCAAAAGCCAAGGCTCGCAGATGTTCCCTAGGTTTGCAGGAGGGACGGGCAAAGAAGCTCTGCCTGGCAGAGTGGTCCCCAGCCCAGGCTAAGAACGTCAGCGCCAGGAAGCGTCCAGTTCACAAAGCTATTTGTGCCATTTAGCTGGAGAAAGTTTGCAACATGGCCAGGCCAAAGAGAAACACAGGGCATTGGCCCCCCTGCCCAAATTCACCCAACACCCCTTGCTCCTCCCCTGTCCCAAATACTTCCCTCCCCCCACCAGGGCACCCCCTAGAGCCATAGGACCTGGCTTGAGGACATCAGAGTCCAGGTGGCTTGATGGTCAGGGCTCTGCATGCACACACACACACACACACACATATTCTCAGAACACAACTTTTATTGGTCTAGAGGGGAGTCGGCAAGTGACCCTGTCACCAATGAGCAGCAGATGGGGAACTCCTAGCATGAAGGCTGGTCCTTACTCCTCGAGGCTCTGGTGGCCAAGGAAGTCCTGGAGCAGGGCCTGCACCTCGGCTCGCCTGCTCATCCTGGTCGCCTTGCCTTGGAAGCGGCCCCGTTTCCCAGCTCCTTTGCCTTCCAGCAGCTCCGCCACTCTATAAAGGAAGAGATTCACGCACTGCAGGGCTGGGTGCGCTCGCACACAGCCCCAAACGGGGCGCGCCAGTAGGGCAGAGGAGGGAAATGGCCCGTCCGCTCACGCACCGGCTCTGCCTTGTCGTTGAGCCAGATGCCAGTGAAAATCAATTATCTGATCAAAGCAGCCACAACTCCACTTCCCTTCCTTAATAACAACAGTAGCGTAGCTGGTGTATATCACTGGCCTGATCCTTTAAGAGCCAGGGAGCCCTGCTCGCTTATCGGGGTGGACAGATCTTGGCGGCAGGAAAGGGGGTTGGAGACTAACAGACGGGGTGAGGGGAAGCAGCAGGAAGCCCCTGGAGAAGGAACCTTCCAGGTGGGATGCCCTGAGAGCCCCTGCTGGGCTGAAATCTCCTGGTGGAAGTTTTCTTTTCCTTTTGTGAGTTGGCTGGGGGTCCGGACAGTAGCTAGGGCTGGAGGCCGACTGGACAGGTCTCATTGTTGCCCAGGCTGGTCAGGGAGGTTGCCGGGTAACAGGTGGCCACACAGCAGCTTACCTGGGGCCTAATTTTTCAACCGCTTCACTGGGCCCGGCCAGCAGGAAGAGCCCAGCTGCCTTCTCGTCTCCCACAGTCAGGAAGAGCAGGGTGTCCTGCGAAGAGAGATGGATGCTGCTGCAGAACAGTGCTGCACCCCTTGTTTGAGCAGCGGGGCGGGGAGTCCCCTGCATGAGAACACCCCTCTTCTTTGGAGCACATGGGTTACTGGAGGGGAGGCTGTTTGGGGCACAGATTTTGAGACACACAGACACAGACACACACGGAAGGCCATCGCCATGGAAACGAGCTCCCATCTCCCTGGGATAAGCAGAGCCCCTCCAGATCCCTGGGGTGCTCTGATGTGGACAACAGCGTGGGCCACAACATCCTGTAGCTAACGAGGCCTTTGTTTGCCAGACAGTGCGTTGTGAGGGTTGGTAAAGGGTGGGGAGAGGCGAGGTGCCAGCCAGGAGCGAGGCCGAGCCAGAGCGCACTAACCTCTGTCCCGATCTCGTTGGCGATGATATTCATGAACTCCGAGTCCCCATCTTTCCTGTGAAGAGTAAAAAGTATTTCTGAGATGCCCAGGCACAGAGACTCCAGACATGCCTCTGGTGTTGGCGGCCTTTGGGCCGAAACTTCCGAAATCAAACGCCCCACGCTAACCAGCATGGTCTGGCTGGGCTTTTGGCTGATTCTGAGAATCAAATTTCCAACTGGCTTCTTCTCAAACGCTGTCAGGGAAGCTGGAACCCAGGCCCTCTATGAGCGCCTCACTTTGTTCCAGACTCAGGGCTTGGGCCATTCCTTGTTAGGACAGTGATTAGCAATTTATCTGGAGAAATCCCTTCTATGTTTCTCACCCACAAATGATTCATTATTAAAGTGTTTCCTCGGTAACCAATAGAGCACTTCCATTTTTTTTTGACCCTCTCACCAGCAGGGTGGGCTCATCAGACAAATTTACTGCTTGGCTCCAAGACCAGCGGAGTTCAGCAACTGAAATTCAGCCCAGTTAGACTTTGAGCCCTTGCAGCAGATCAAGGCAGTTAGTTTAATATTCTGTTTCCTTAGTTTATGTTCTCCCTTCAAGAATGTCTGGATTTATGGACCTGTGTTATAAACAGCCCTAAATGCACAGCAGCTGCCGTGGGACATTGCTGGCCTGTGTTTATAGAGGAGTTCAGACAAGGTGATCACGATGCTCCGTTCTGGCCCCAGGGCCTGCGATCCCGACCCCGGATCTCTGCCTTTACCTGTGTAACACAAACACTCGGCCTCGGCCTGGATTGCTTTTGAAGTTCTGGGCTGTCAAAACGGCGAGGTCTCTAAGCAAGTTCAAGTTGTTCTGCAAGGAAAGGAAACCCCATGTTGCAGACAGAGGGTATGTCTACACTACAGAGTTTTTTTTTCAGAAAAACGGCTGTTTTTCCGAAAAAAACTTCAATTACATCCACACTGCAATCGCGTTCTTTTGAAAAAAAAAAAAAAAAAGAAAGAACTGAGGGGTTTTTCCGACACTGGTAAGCTTCTTTCTACGAGGAAGAAGCCTTTTTCTGAAAGAGCTCTTTCGGAAAAAGGCGTGTGTAGACGGGGAAGAGGGAGTTCTTTTGCAAGAAGAGGAAAGAGGAAAAAGCGTAGGTGCCCTGGTGGCCATTCCGACCATAGTAATCACAGCTGACATGCAAGATAGTGTCCACACAGAATGGACGCTATCTTTCGAAAAAGCAGATCGCTTTTTCGATGCGCTTTTGCAGTGTGATCTCTTCCAGAAAAGCTTCCTCCGAAAGAAGCCTGTAGTCTAAACATACCCAGAGTGTCAGCGTGAGGATGGAGTCTGGAATGGCCTTTCTTGACACAGGCAAAGTCACAATTTTCACAACCTCTGGGATCCACTCAAGAGAGATTCTAACTCTCAATTCTCATTAAATAAGCTCATTCAGAGCACTCTTGTTATTACTATAGCTCAGACCCTGGATGGAAAGACGGCAGGGGCAGGTGCTGGGCCTCGGCTGTACCTTCTGAAGCAGCTTCACTGAATTCTGCAGCCTCTTCACAGCTTCCACATGCTCATCTGCACCGTTCCTGGAAAAACCAAGGCACAGTTTGGGCTGTCAAGGTGCTGGCCAGAGAGTGTGCCGCCAATGAAGTGGCAGCAGACAACACTCCACCAGAGGCTAGAAATGCCCTTTCTAGGGTTACATGCTGTTCCTCTGTGTGAGAAAGAGAAGCAAGGCTTGGGGAAAAAAGAAGGAAAGAGCATTACTTGAGCAGTGAGGTTAGTGCCTTCTCCGTGCTGTGACTTCGCTCCACGGACTTCAGTACGCGATTTCCTGCCAGGAAGACCAGGTTGGTTTTGTTCTTTTTCCCCTTTTCTGTGCCAAGGATCTTAATAACCTTAAGCAAGAAACAAACACCCTGATCAGAGGCACAATGGTGCATTACACACACACTCTGTTAGAATTCCCATGAGACCACTTGTCATGTGTCGACTCCGTCACCAAAATTAAATCCACTGAAATCAGCCTTCAGATATAGTCAAAAAATAGATGAGCTGCAGTTCATTAGCCATGTGTCAACGCTGTCTAAGATGCCTGGACGAGATATGTCACCCAGCCATCTACACCACAGTGTCCCACCCCACAGTGCACCAAGCATGTGAACTATAAGGGAAGGGTCATTTGACTTAGTAAGCTGACTGAAGGACACCGAAACCCAGAGGCAGCTGTGGGATTGTGTTTCATCCAGGGGCGGCCCGTGGCTATAGGCTGACTCGGCTGTCACCTAGGGCGCCGCCTTCAACAGCGCCCGATGATGATGTCAAGGGGCGCCCGGGGCGCCCGATGATGATGTCACCCCATTGACAGCCCATTGACGGCCGTGCAGGCGGGGGTGCCGATTGCGTGTTCCGCCTGGGGCACCAGCTGCCGCAGCCCGCCTCAGGCCGCTCCTGGTTTCATCTAATTCTGCATGAGGGTCACTAGGGAATTCTCACTGAGGTGTCTCCAGCACAGGTTTCAGAG